>JAOWCC010000577.1:137016118-138379590 GCA_030867875.1 Actinernus sp. WN-2022 | reverse complement strand
GCTTAACTCATGGTTGAACAAAAAAATGTTTGTGTTGTTTAATATGTTTCAGCATGTGCAGGCAATGCATTCCAATCAAGTTTTTCTGACCATTTTGAGCTACATGTAGAGGAAAATATTTTTAAACCTATATTTAGACCACTAGTCCATGTTTTATGCAAGTTGCCTTTGTCTAGTGGCATTCCCTTCGATATTTGATGCTATATGCAATTTAGGCAAAGTTAAATATCCAGCCTACACTGGGGTCCCTGTGGTGGAGCAGCCCTGGGTTGGAGTCAGTCATCCAGGACTGTTAGTTTATCATTATTGCTTGTTATTGCGAATTTGCTAGTCAGTTGCTCTTCATCGTCAGTTGCTCTTCATCGTCAGTTGCTCTTCATGCTGCTTTTCCCTCCCTCCTTCCCCTGTTTCCTTTTGTCCACTCTTATGTGTGACCCAGTGCTCTGGGCTGATTGGTTGTCAGGGTATCCTGGCAACCAAGTTTGCAAGGCTGACCCTGTGCTTGGCTCTGGGCACTGAACCTCCAACTAAGTTTGATCATCATTTACAGTCCCTGTCAAAAGTTTTTCAACCGTATACGGTACCGTATGTGCTTCGGTAAAACGAAGATTCGGTAACCACATGTGGTAGATTTCGTTCGTTTTAAGACCGAATTTGTTTTACTGAAAGTGGTAGAGGCACCGATTTCGTTTTACTGAAAGTGGTTCGGTCACCGATTGTGTTTTAACGAAAGTGGTTCGGCCACCGATTGTGTTTTAACGAAAGTGGTTCAGTCACCGATTTCGGTTTACCGAAAGTGGTTCAGTCACCAATTTCGCTTCACCAAACATTGCAGGTCAAGACAGTCTACAAGTTGTTACTTGTACATGTAGTTCACTGCTTGCGAATAAAGTGATTTTTACAACGTTAAAACTGAAAATGCTGAAGTTTAGATTTCAAAAATTATATCTTGTTTTGTCTTCTTTGAAACGATATACCGACCTGACGCTTCACCGACAATTTGATAACCTGGTGCGATCATCGAAAAACTTATTTGTTTTGATCGTGATTTGTACCGAGAAAGCCGCGAAGTGGCTGAGAGCATTTCTCTCCTTCCTATTTCTTCTGATAACCTCACTGATAAACTGTACTGAAAAAAAAGGAACTGCTGTGAATATATAACCTTAAACTTACGCCACAAACTAACAACCGCCGTTCGTTCATAATCTAGCGGCAAACTTTTAAAGCGGGCCCCGCCAATAAGCAATAATCAACAAACAAACTTTAGCTTCCGTGGTTTAACATTTACGAGAGATTCCTGCGTTGTTCAAGGTTCCGACCAAAAGCATTGCAAATGTTTGCGGATTCTGGAAAGGCATGTTTTCGAAATTAAAATATCAAGATTGTGAATTGCAATCAGTCACGCGTGAACCTGTCAGTCTGAGTTTTGACAGGTCCTATGTTTGATCGATCGAGGACCTGAGACTTGTTTGTTTCACATCTGACATCAGACCAATCGCTGCAGTCCGGTCTCACAGCAATTATAAACCGCAATGCCAATCACAAATTGACGAAGTGATAAAGTAAAAAAGCTGAAATGGAAACTCCAGAAGATTCGGTGCGATCTCACGGCAAAATAACCAATAACGAATTAAAATATCCAAAATGTATTCACCTGGGTGTTTTTATTTGACAGAATGGACTCAAACCAGTTTTCGCATTAGGTGAAAACTGTTCAGACCGTAAATAAAATACAAAACTTTGAAAGCATTTGAATCAGTAGGAAGATATCAAGATAATTTTTGGTGTGATCTCAAAGCAAAACAAACACTGCTGTCAGAGCTCATTGATTATTCAAAAATGTCACACTTCTGTTCGAGCAATTTGAGCAAAATGACGGATCCCACGTTAAAAGTTGAGAAACTTTCCCGCATTATTTAACTCTGCATTCTGCAATAAGATCACATGTTCCGCGAAGTTCGCGACATTCTTGTTGTGTCAAAAACCAGACAATTAGTTTCCACGGCTGAAAGCACATGTAAGCACCGAAAAGCTCTTGAATCTGTTGAATTGAAAACATACAGCGTATGCAACGACTTTTAAAGAATCGTGAAGGGATTGAGGGATAGATTAAAGTATGAAAGTACAGAAGTCTGTAAAGTTTCTCAGATGAATAAAAACGCCGAACTTTGCTACAACTAAACTAGAATTGATCACGTACGTAGCGCCATATTTACATAACATGATGACTATCCGAATTCATTTTACCGAAGGTGGTCGAATCACCGAATTCGTTTTACCGAAGGTGATAGAGTCACCGAATTCGTTATACTGAAGGTGGTAGAGTCACCGATTTCGTTTTACTGAAAGTGGTTCGGTCACCGATTTCGTTTTACTGAAAGTGGTTCGGTCACCGATTGTGTTTTAACGAAAGTGGTTCGGTCACCGATTGTGTTTTAACGAAAGTGGTTCGGTCACCGATTGTGTTTTAACGAAAGTGGTTCGGTCACCGATTGTGTTTTAACGAAAGTGGTTCGGTCACCGATTTCGCTTCGCCACATTCATTTTACCGAAAGTGGTAAACACATGTGCCACATGTGCCACATGCTACCACATGTGGTTGGTACGGTGTGAAAAACTTTTGACAGGGACTGTAGGACCAATGGGTTTCTCCCATTGCGTATTGAGTACATGTACAAATGTAGCTGGTTTATTAGTATAAAATGGTATGAAGTGAAACAATCAATGTATCTTTTGTTCCCTTCTGTTATTGTTCACTTCATTTACTGGTATTTTGGGTTGTGTGAACTCTGTATTTCCTCAAGCAAATGCCAACCCTGCAAACGTTTCGCTAGAGGATAGTTCTCGATGTTTACCTTAGATTTATTTTGGATTTTGCTTTTTGGGGTTTGATTTATGGCTTGCATTTACTTTTCGTATACCCAAAACAAATGGAAAACAAACCCTGCATTTGCTCAGCAGCACACACAAAGTAAATGCAAACCCAACTGCATGTGAGGTGCTGTATTATACATTGTTAAATTATATTTATTATTCTTTAGTAGCTGAATAACATTGTATTGTCAGTATTGACTCTCGTATTAAGGTTACCGGATACCTTAAAAACGAAAAAGATGGGGAGCAATTTTTTTCGCACAGAAATGTAGTTTTAGTAATAGTTTATCATATACCAAAAACTCTGTTCCAAAAAAATAATATTGATGGAGAAATATCAAAAGGAAGTTTCTAACCGGAAGTAAAATGTTCTGTTTGATTGACAGCAGATCAATAAACACATGACAAGTGCTCACTCGCCCGTAATGATGGTGTGGGAAAAGCTAGCGCATATTAGATTATATTAAATTATTTTAAATTTATGTTTACGTTTATTGAGAAAAGTTTTTCCGCACACGATTCCATAATTCCATCGGTTGTTGGCCTTGTCTTCCAAAAAGCAAGCAGGTGCCCTTAGCTTGGAAAACAAATAAAAAATAAAAGCAAAACAAGGCCAAACAATGCATACGACTACGAGCCAAATAGAAGTCCTCACAAAACCCGACAAGGGTTCGTATTTTCACTTTTAGACAGAGTGCCAAGTGGTCCACATCTGAACATAATAAAAGAAGAATTGATAGGAGCCAGCCGAGACAATAAATTATTTGTTTCCAAGAAACCCGGGCCAAGAAAGCTTAGATGGAAACGTAAAGTCTGACGGTGACTCTGAATTGCTTGAAACGATTGCCGATTGCTGTTTCAGACACCTGCAAATCACTGTCTCCTCCACTAACTATGCTGGTATTCAAGGTGTCTCTAGGTGTTCACCTTGGCTTTGTCCCTTGAGGTCTTCTTGTCTTTCCCACAGGAGAACTAGAACAACCGGCTTTATTAACATTTTCTCGATGCGGCGCGTAGCTTTGATCGGAAATCGACATTGGCGGGAAATCTTGACAGATAGTTGAACTGTGATGAGAAATGATTGGCCAAGAGCTCGCTAATTGTTGGAGAGGCGGGGCTACAGATTCAGCAGACGGCTAAATTTTCTACGCTTTCGATTTCAACCAAAATAGAGTTTTAAAAAAGCTCCCACTCAAGAGGAATTTATTCAATTTGTGTGAAATTTTCACAAAATGTCAATTGATATTGCAGCTGCAAAAGGGTCTTGCTGGCTCTTGCTGGCTCTTGCTGGCGTTTCTCGCATATCTACTCGGACTATGTT
Source organism: Actinernus sp. WN-2022 (assembly GCA_030867875.1). Classification (NCBI taxonomy): domain Eukaryota; kingdom Metazoa; phylum Cnidaria; class Anthozoa; order Actiniaria; family Actinernidae; genus Actinernus; species Actinernus sp. WN-2022. The sequence goes on along the minus strand of JAOWCC010000577.1, from coordinate 138,375,395 downwards.
TTCGCCTTTTCACGAAGAGCATGATAACTTTTGAACTAAATCGAATTTTGAAATTCCCCGACACCCTTTTGTAATACGATTCCTCTGAAATGCGACAAGGCAAACAAGTCGGAGCTTCTGAAAGTCATCTCACTAGATCGGAGAAACGGGAACGCAGAAAATTCGAGATTTTCAAAGAACCAAAAACTTTTTATGTATTATTGTAGCCAATTTTATAAGCTTTAAAATGATACCTGGATGATTTATCTATGATGTTTCCTTGAGGCGCTACGTAATTTAGACTGGAAACGCACCCTGAAGGTATCCGGTAACCTTAAGGCCAATAAAAACTGTTACATGAATCAGTTACGTTTTATGTAACAGTAGGTTTGAAGAGCATAACTTTTTCAGTCCACTTCTTGGAGAGAAAATCACCCACTTAGCTTACATCATGGGACACAAATTTTGTCAAAAGATCGAAAACCTTATTGCACAAACTTTTAGTATAAATCAAGTGTGAACCTCGCATTCAGTTGTGTGTAATGATTTCCTTCTTTATTCAAGTTCTGATCAGTTAATTACTCTGGCCCTTCATATTGTTATATCTTCCAGTGGGCATATACTGATTTTGTTGGTGTGTCACCAAGTGTAAAGGTCTCCAATGAACTAATTATTACAATGAAGAAAGGTTAGTGACAAGGCTATCCACATGCATGTCTACTAGTAATGATTTTGTCGGTTTCTCACCAAGTCTAAAGGCCTCCAATAAACTGATTATTACGTTGAAGAAAGGTGAGTGACAAGGCTATCTACATGCATGTCTATAAGTAATTTATGTATTACATAACCATTAGCTTTGAGTTGTAAATCAATTTGAAGATTGTTGTTTGATTTGATATCAGGTGCAGCAGGGAAGAAGACACATAGCATGACATTCTCTACAGAGCACAGAGCTGATCTTATAACTGAAACACTGGTTAGTTGATACACCAACTTATGATAATGATTCATAATACTCTTGTATTTATAATATATATCACTAGCAGCGACTTATTTTACGCACGCAGATCGACAGCTCGGACTGTCTGTGGTATGTGTGTTACACACAGACCAACACTTAGCATATTATTATATAAGATGGGAGTATCCTAAGAATGTGCAATTTCTTATGAGTGCAAATTTGAGCAGGAGAACAGCATTTAAATAATTAGAATATGGTTTTCCTATGTCCTATAAAAACGAATGCACTTACAAGGTAATGAAAAGCTGCTGAATGCATTTGCATTACACTCTTGGGCCCAGACCCAACATACCTACAGAGTAAACAGATGTGCAAGTAGTAAACCCAATGAGCCCAAGAGACACAACAGGCACACCATACTTACAGAGTAAACAGCTGGGCAAGAAGTAAACCCAATGAGCCCAAGAGAGACAACAGGCACAACATACTTACAGAGTAAACAGCTGGGCAAGTAGTAAACCCAATGAGCCCAAGAGACAAAACAGGCACAACATATTTACAGAGTAAACAGCTGGGCAAGTAGTAAACCCAATAAGCCCAATTAAGAGACACAACAGGCACAACATACTTACAGAGTAAACATCTGGGCAAGTAAACCCCTATGAGCCCAAGAGACGACATGCACAACATACTTACAGAGTAAACAGCTGGGCAAGTAAATCCAATGAGCCCAATAGATACAACAGGCACAACATGCTTACATAGTAAACAGCTGGGCAAGTAAACCCAATGAGCCCAACAAACACAACAGACACAACGGTGCAACTAATACACTTCTTTCTTCATTTTATAAGCTTTATTTTCTGTAACTTAACTCTCTCACAGCTTCTTGCTATTGTGTCTTCCTCATGTCTTTTTTCTCTTCTATCCCAGACTCGAGGGGTTACAATAACACGGCAATCCGCGCCCACATACTCCCCCTCAAGAACAGATCCCGGGTCTACTCTTAACCTACAAATGTAATCTAAGTAATGTTCAAAGGACACACTCTGATTATAGGCCTAACGTAGCTATGCCCCTTCGTCTTGACTTGGACCACACAAACTCGTCCTTCCTCGTATGGGAAGACCTCTATCCTGCCTAGAGGCCACTCCCCTCTTGGAGCATTCTGATTGACAACCAGAACGATGTCTCCAACTTTGAGGTTGTCGCGTTCCTCTGTTCACTTCTTTCTTGTGTTAAGCATCGCCAGATACTCGCTCCTCCAGCGCTGCCAGAATGTACTCACTAGACTCTGGATAAACCTCCAGTGGTTCCTGGGGTTGTAGGCAACGTCATCTGACATCTTAGGTGCTAGCTGCCCCAACCCCCCCCCCCCCCCAACTGCCCAATTAGGAACTGCTTAGGCATCAAAGCTGGCTCATCTCTGTCATCCGTCCCTTTGTACATCAGTGGTCGTGAATTCATCAGTCTCTCTACTTCCTTGATAGACGTATTCAGCTTGTCGTCAGTAAGACCAGCATTCCCGACTAATACACTTCTTTCTTCATTTTATAAGCTTTATTTTCTGTAACTTAACTCTCTCACAGCTTCTTGCTATTGTGTCTTCCTCATGTCTTTTTTCTCTTCTATCCCAGACTCGAGGGGTTACAATAACACGGCAATCCGCGCCCACATACTCCCCCTCAAGAACAGATCCCGGGTCTACTCTTAACCTACAAATGTAATCTAAGTAATGTTCAAAGGACACACTCTGATTATAGGCCTAACGTAGCTATGCCCCTTCGTCTTGACTTGGACCACACAAACTCGTCCTTCCTCGTATGGGAAGACCTCTATCCTGCCTAGAGGCCACTCCCCTCTTGGAGCATTCTGATTGACAACCAGAACGATGTCTCCAACTTTGAGGTTGTCGCGTTCCTCTGTTCACTTCTTTCTTGTGTTAAGCATCGCCAGATACTCGCTCCTCCAGCGCTGCCAGAATGTACTCACTAGACTCTGGATAAACCTCCAGTGGTTCCTGGGGTTGTAGGCAACGTCATCTGACATCTTAGGTGCTAGCTGCCCCAACCCCCCCCCCCCCCCCCAACTGCCCAATTAGGAACTGCTTAGGCATCAAAGCTGGCTCATCTCTGTCATCCGTCCCTTTGTACATCAGTGGTCGTGAATTCATCAGTCTCTCTACTTCCTTGATAGACGTATTCAGCTTGTCGTCAGTAAGACCAGCATTCCCGACAATTGCTTTCAGCATCCTTTTGCGACCTTCACCAGCGATTCAAACACTCCTCCGAAATGAGAACCCAGCGGGGGTTCCAGTTCCACTTGATACCTTGATTTACACTATCCTGAACAATCTTCTCTTGGTCGACTGCTTCTAGAAGCTCTCTGAGTTCACGATCTCCGATGAAATTTGTCCCGTTATCACTTATGACCTCCTCTGGTTTCCCTCTCGTAGCCACCATGCGACTGAACGCATTCAGGAAATCTGCAGTGCTCAGCAAACTTGCCATCTCCAGATGTACCGCCCTGGTGGTAGAACAGGTAAACAAGCGCAGGTATCTCTTGGTGGTAACTCTCCTGGTTAACTTAGTGACAAACGGTCCTGCGTAGTCAACACTGACAACACTTAGTGAATGCTCTCATCGACGTCACCTGAGTTGCTGGTTGTGCTCGTCGTAACTCGCAAAACAGACACTGCTTGTTGCACCTCTTCACTTGTTGCACCTCTTCACTTCTTGTCGTCCATCGATCACCCAGTATTGCTGTCTCACTTCGCCAGAACATAGTTCACACCCATGTGTTGGCTCCATCTATGAACATCAGCAACAATCAGACTTGTGACATGGTGCTTCTGAGGGAAAATAGCTGGGTACTTCGCCTCATATGGTAGATCTGCACGGCTTAACCTACCTCCAATGCGCAACATGCCTTCATCATCAAATATCGGGCTCAACACTTTCAAACAGCTATGCTTGCCGATCTGCTTTTCTGCTTTGAGGCTCGCTATCTCTCTGCCTGTGCAAACTTCAACCATAATGTCTCAGCTCGTTGAATCTCTTCAAGGGTCAGCTGTTTCTTCCCGTCCTGAACTTCTGATGTTAAATTTGTCTTCTTGCGGCAATTAATAAATTTCAGAACCCACGCAGTGACCCTACACAACTTGGTCCAGTTCGAATACTTCAGTGGATCGATCACTGGCTCGGATGCTTCAGTCATTCTTGGACACCTCGCACTGAGCCTCTTCTGAACTCTCATCTGTACTGACATTCTTCCTTGCAGGCCATTTACTCTCATCCTTGTAGAGAAACTCTGGACCTTGGAACCAACGATGGTCTGGACCCAGCTTTGTTGGTACGTATCGCCACTGTGAGGGGTTCGACTTGTGGTGAATTTCCGAGATCCGATTTGCTACGAACGGCTTGAACCTCCTTGATCTCCCTTGGACCCAGTAAACTACGTCCATGCTATCTGTCCAGAAAGTGCATCCTTCACGTGGGATACCGATCGCTCGTGATATCTTCTCAGACAACCTTTTCCCAAGAACAGCTGCCATTAATTCCAGTCGTGGAATGCTAACTGCCTTAGTGGGTGCTACTTTGGCCTTGGCTGCAACCATCCGCACGGTTGTGGCTTCATCTTCATACTCCGTCCTCAAGTACACAACTGCAGCATAAGCCAGCTTCGACGCATCCGTCATAGTATGTAGAGATGTACTTGCTACCTGCTTATCACCTACACAAAAACACCGTGGTAACTGGACGCCTGCTAGTTCAGGTAACTGTTTGAACCACTCGTGACACTTCTTCTTGAGGTTCTTTGGAAACTGTTCGTCCCAGTCTAAGCCTAGCAACCAGGTCTCTTGTAACATCACTCCCTCGAATAATGAATGGAGCCAACATCTGCAATGGGTCGAACAAGGTAGCCAACTTCTTCAGAAACCCTTGTTTCATATACTCCACGTCGTCTGGTACGTTCAGTTTGAATGTGAATGCATCTGTTTCAGCATTCCATTGTACGCCCAACGTTTGCATGCAAGGCAACTCAGACTCTTCAATGATGAACTTTGAGACCAAATCTTCATTCTGTATGTCCTCCATCACCTTGACCTTGTTGCTGCACCACTTTCTGATCTTGAACCCGGCTGTGTTAAATAAGGTGATCAGCTCCTCCTGTGCTTGGATGGCTTCTGCCGTATTCAAACTTGTAATGACGTCATCCATGTACATATTTTCAAGAACTATCGGAACTGCCAACGGAAACTTCTGTATCTTCTCCTCTGCAGCTTTCCTAACGATATAATGTGCTAGAAAGGGCGACGATCTATCTCCGAACGTTAGTCTCATTGCCTCATACGTATCAGCGGCCCTCGTACTATCCATGTCATGCCATAGGAAACGGTGGTAGCATCTGTCCTTTACCGCCATGCTTACTTGAGAGAACATCTCTGTTAGATCTGCAACCAAGGTGACTGGATTCTTCCGGAAGCATAACAAAACGTGAACCACATCTTGTTGCAGCTTGGGACCAGGTAGCATCGTATCATTCAGACTTACTCCTCTTTCCTTGGCTGCTGAATCGAAAATAACCTGACCTTTGTAGTTTGCCGATCTTCTCTCACTACTGGGAAATGTGGTAGGTACCAACACGGTTCACACTCTTCTCAACATTGGATCGCATTACCTCCTTATACATGTATTTCTTAGCAATGTGCAGACATTTATTCAGATGCCTTTCCAGCGACACAAGTCTGTTTTCCGTGACTTGTTTGTTACTCTCCAGTGGTGGTTCTTCGTGAACTCATGGTATCATACCGACCGTTCACATATCGCTTTGATATACCCGCCTTTTCCAGTGCTAGTTCTTCTTCGGGCGTGAATAACAGCATCTTGGTTTCGCTTTCTAGATCGCTGTCCCAAAGCTTCTTTGTCATTTCATCCGCTCTCTCTTCTGGAGTAACTAATGCATGACACATGTATGCATGGGTGTTCAACTGACCACCATACACAGGGCCTGGAATACAACCAACCAGCGTCCAGCCGAGGGGTGTTTGCAGTCCTATCAGATCTCCAGGGTCTCCGACGCGATGCTCTATTGGTAGAATTAGCTCCTGATAATAATCGCTGCCGATAAGCACATCTACCTCTCCAAGATCTACGTGTTTCAGGATATCTATGTCACATAGATGCTGCCACTCTGTTCTGTACTTCTTCCAGTCAACCGACTTCATCTTGCATATCTTTGGTCTTATCCACATGCGAACTGTATGCTTAGTGGCTTCGTTGATGCTCAAGCTGCAACTGTACAAGTTTACTTTCTGTTACTATTGTCCCGACATCGAACACAGAGACCCTTAACGGTTCTTTCGTAGCTTGCAAACCTAGTGCATCCGGCATGACTTCCGATAGGTATGATGACCCTGACCTGCCATCCAGGAAGGCACTCGCTTTTATCTGTTTACCATTCTGCCCGATTAAAGTCACTGGTATCGTTTGGGAGTGCCACCTTACCGACAGGCCTTGCGGTCTCAGGGTCACTGCTCGCTCCGCTAACCATGTGTGACGTTTCTGTTGATGTTGATGGTTGTGTAACTGATTTCTGTCCAGCTTGAGGAACAAATGTGACCTCTCACAGGAAAACGTACACTAACGGATATCCGTTAAACGGGCAAAAATTAACGGCTAACGAACGGATAACAAACACTTTTACAGAGCATTCAAACGGTTTAGTTAATGGTTCTAATGGGCAAGCTAACATTTCTAATGGTTTACCAAAACGTTATAACGGACAAGCTAACGGCTCTAACGGGCAAGCTAAATTTCTAATGGTTTACCAAAGCATTGTAACGGGCAAGCTAATGGCTCTAACGGGCAAGTGAACGTTTCTAACGGTTTACAAACTTTCTAATGGATGGTCTTAACTATCTAACGTTTATCAAAAACGTTCTAACGGATGGTCTTGGTTATCTAACGGTTTATCAAAACGTTCTAATGGATGATCTTGGCTATCTAACGGTTTAACAAAACGTTCTAACGGATGATCTTGACTCTATGGTTTAAAACCAAAACATTTGTGCATTCTGTCACCAAAAGACAGGATTGCATTACGAAACACTGTCCCAGTGCTGGTTTGGTGTTTTCTGTTCATCTGATAAACTTTAGCTTCTGTAGTTTAAAAATCAGATCCGTCAGTCCTTCAGAATTTGAAGTAATTGTTGAAGTAATTGCATATGTTTTCAATTGAAGAAGCTTTAGCTTTTTGGAGATACAAAGATTCTCTGTTGACATGAGATTTCAGCTGTGAAGACTGATTGTCTGGTTTTTGACACAACAAGAAAGCTGCGAACTTCGCGGGAAGTGTGATTTTATTGCATTGTAGTTTAAATCACCACAAAGCTTCTCAACTTTACTGGCAAATGATAAACGTCTACTAAATAGAATATTCTGGAGTTCTTTTTATTTAATGTGGATCCATTTTCAAAGGTGAGGAGATCCGAGTCTTGAATTCCACAACACAGAAGTGTGACATTTTCCGCAAACTGATTTGAATAATCAATGACTCCATAGTGTTTGTTTTGCGTTGAGATCGCACACAAAAATTATCTACAGATAAAATTTTCTTTTAGAAATCGAGATGCTAACGGAATCAAATGGTTTGAAAATTTTCACTTGATTAACTTATCTGAACAGTTTCCACATGATGCGAAAAGTGGTTTGAGTCCATAGTTCTCGATATTCACAGTTTTAATTTGTTGTCTGTTATTTAGGGTGAGATCAGATCGCACAACCGTATCGAATCATTTGGAGTTTTGATTTCAGCGTTAATAAGACAGAGTTAATAAGACATCCAAACCTGCAGGTATGTCGGCATGTATCTCGTTTTATAGCATTAGGAAAAGCATATAAAGGTGATCGCGCGTAATCCGAGTTTCTAAACTTGTTGTGTGACTTGTATGTAGCTAACAACAGATGATCGCCAAAACCAACGGTGATCGTCAAACTATTTAAATGCCCAATGTATGAATGTTTTGATCGATCTAACGGAAGAAGGTTTTGATCTAATGGGTGAATGTAACGGATGATATAACGGATGAAGGTTTGGATGTAACGGATGAAGGTTTGGATCTACATGTAATGGATGGAAATTTTCATCTAATGGATGAATATATTAGTCAAACAGCATGGACAGAATTTCTAAAGCTTGTTCTAACATTTCTAACGATTTCTCAACTCATTCAAACGGCACTTCTAATGCTTTCTCAAACCGTTCAAACGACATGGACAAAATTTCTAACGGTTCTAACGCTTCTAACGATTTCTCAAACCGTTTTAACGGATACCTAATGGGTGACGAACGGTCTGGCCTGTTTAACGGATATCCGTTAGTGTATGTTTTCCTGTGAGAGGTCACAAATGGTTTGCTAGTGTGGCTGAGCTTTATGTTTTCCTTTGGTTCATTGTGTAGTTGAGGGTGATGCTTGCGCTCACATCCTGCTACTCCACAACCTTCTTTCACTGGGCACTTCCACCTTGTGTGAGTACTCTCCAGGCAACGGAAACAGAGCTTGTGCTTTTTTGCCAGCAACCACTTCTCGTCTATCTCCAACGCTTTCCATGTGCCATACATCACTGCACTGTGACCTTTTCCACAGATGGAACACTGAGGACTCTTGGGTGGAGCAGCAGGAGTTTCTGCCTCGGTATTGTGCACCTTAGTATGGTTAATGCGAGGCCTAGACCTGTTGCCCTCCCTTTTCTGCTTCACCTCTTGTGGAGCGCCGGGATTACTGCCATAGGTCAGCTCTTTAATCTTCACCTCTCTCTCTAGCCATGTGGTAAAGACCTCGAGATCTGATTTACTGAGCTCCAGCCTCTTCCTACACCATCTCTCTGCTACTGTTGAGGGTAACTTGCCTGCTACTTGCTCTAGATTGGTCGCCGCCTTTAAATCCGCATCATGACCATACGCCTTGAGTGTTATGCAGATCGTCTACGATTGAATGCATTGCCTCAGTGGATTCATTTTGGATATCTGGGAGGTCTAAGAACTTCCTAATTAGTGTTTTTGATATGAGCTCTGGGTCGCCAAATCGGTTGCGCAACTCAGCTAACGCATCATCATACATAGACCCGTCAAACAACATACCAGAAATTGCTCTTTCTGCGGAACCCATCACTGCATTTTCTCTGTTGGGGTTTTGTGCTGTTCATCGACTAACACTTTGAACAGTCTGTACCACTGTGGCCACTGCAACGCATCTCCGTTGAAAACCTATGAGAGACGCTCTCATAGGTTTTTTCTCTATCTCATAGGCTCTCTCAGATGCTCTCATAGGTTTTTTCTTTTCCTCTGGAATCTTTTGGACAGTGTTCAGCCAATCTTGAACTTTCCGAGACTCAGGTGCTTATGGGCGTATTGACAAGTGTGTTATGTAGTGTTTTGTCAATAGGGGTGCTATGTACAGGTTTTCGTATTTCCAAATCTGACTAAGATACAGAGTTTTCTTCTTGTAGAAACTGTAGTACTTTATTTTTACGGGCAGCTTTGAACTCTGCTTCAGCGATAGCAATTTGAGCATTAAACTGGGCTGTTTTAGCTTTGGCCTCTGTGTCTAGCTCGGCCTTTTCTTTTAGCTGTAAAACTCTCATTGTTGCGAGTTCGGCTTCGATTTCTGCCTCTTTTACCAATTTGTTTTGACTTCCTATTCCCTGACAACTCGATTCCGCCCAATCAATCTGCGATCCCCCTTTTTCCCATAACCTTCACCGGGAACCCTGTGGACGTTGCCTAGGACCCAGGCTCTTCTCGTCTTTCTTCAAGATGGTTGTAAACATCAAGCTTGAGTTCTTTGAAAGTTTCTTGCATAAATAACATCCAGGAATCCGCTTAGAGTAAAGTCAATTAACCGGCCGCTCTTACGCTCGCTCATCAACTTCTTGATGTTATTTATCTTCCTTGTCAAATTACTCCTTAAGCTATTTCTCTTATTTCTTATAATTTCAATTTATCCTTTCTTGTTTGCAGCTGGAACACCAACATAATCCTTCAGGTATCCTGGGGGCTTCTTGATACGAACGGCTCTTTCACTTTTTGACTTGTCCCGAGTTGCTCTGCTATTTCTGCTTTACTCAGCCTTTGTAAGTCCAGTGACATAATTTCTTACCTCTGTATCGCTTTTCCCACCTCTATTCGGCTTATCCAGCTTCGAAGGACCACTTTGGTGCGACTAATACGCTTCTTTCTTTGTTTTATCCGCTTTATTTTCCATAACTCAACTCTCTCACAGCTTCTTGCCCTCGTGTCTTCCTCATGTCTTTTTTTCTCTTCTATCCCAGACCCCAGGGGTCAATCCGCACCCACACACAACATACTTACATAGTAAACAGCTGGGCAAGTAAACCCAATGAGCCCAACAGACATATAACAGGAACAACATACTTACAGAATAAACAGCTGGGCAAGTAAACCCAATGAGCCCAACAGACACAACAGGCACAACATACAGTCCCGCTCAAAAAGTTTGCAACCACCACTAAACGCCAAACGGCGCTAACGGTTTTTAGCGGCGCTAGTGCCACTAACTTTTACCGTTAGTGCCACCAAACCACTAAACGTCTAGCGCCGTCGACGGCTAGCCACCAAACGTCTAGCGCCGTCCACGGCTAGCCACCAAACGTCTAGCGCCGTCGACGGCTAGCCACCAAAAGTTCTGAGCCACCAACGGCTAGCCACCAAAACCTCTGAGCCACCAACGGCTAGCCACTAAATCGTTGAGCCGCCGACGTTTCAAGAAGTTTATTTTGACTTGCGCTGACTTGAAGTATTTTTCATTTTTAGAAGTTTAATGATTTTGAAATGTTCGTCAAGGCCGAGTTTTGAGAAATTTCTTTTGAAACGTTTGTTTTATTAGTCAGTTCATCGGTTTCCGTGGCAGTACTGAAGGAATAAGTATTCAACTAAAATAAATTTACCATCTAGTGTTAGTAGCCGAGTTTTGAGTAGTTAATTTTGAAATGGTTAACGTCTACTAGTCAGCCGTATAAGTTCGATTCATCGACTCTCACGTGTCACAGCGCATGGCCCACTGAATGTAGAAGTCCACTGAACTTCAACTAACTTTACCGTCCCATTATAGGTTGCCGAAAAAAAATATTTTTGCAGGTGGGGTATTTTATTAACTCATCACAAAGTGATGAAGTTAAAAACTCCAGAAGATTTGATAGAGTGTGATCTCACGGCAATTAACATTCATTTGATAACAAATTGGAAAACAGCCAAAACTTCTCACTGTTAGGCATGCAGAGATCGACTCAAAGCATTTCCTGCATCAGGTGAAACTGTTCAGACATGAAACGAAAATGAAATAAAAACTTACAAAACATTTTATTCTGAAGGTAGAAAATGTCCGGTGCGATCCAGGCGATTTTTAAGCCAAACACTGACGGCTTATAAATACGATGATTATTCAAATCAGTTCGTGGAAAATGTCACGCTTCACGGCCGTGTCGTAGAATTCTTGAGACCTTTGAGAAACGCATCCACATTAATAAAAGAACTCCAGAATATTTTATTGTACATCTTTTTCATTTTCCATAAAGGTTGAGTCCATGTAGTTGTGTGGTGAATTAAACTATAGTCGCACTTCCCGCGAACTTCACGGCGTGACACTCCAGTGTTGTGTCAAAAACCAGACAATGTCTGCACAGCAAAGCGGTTTCAAGTAACACGTGAAGAATGAAACAGGAAGTTAGCTGTTCGCTGTTCGAGTTTTACTGAACGGTTTTGAAGTGATTTTCTTTAGTTATTCCAGGGAAAATCTGTGAAGTTCCCAAAAAAATGTCTTCGATTCTGTCAGACACGATGCGACTACAATTATTGTTAATATGCTAATTTTCGACTTCAGTTTGTTTACATTCACTCACACCGCAGCACAGTGCAGTGAAAACTTTTTCAATCGTGCACTGCTAACGGCTAATGCCAAATGTCTTGAGCCGTTGACGGTTAGCCACCAAACGTCTAGCGCCGTCGACGGCTAGCCACCAAACGTCTAGTGGCGTCGACGGCTAGCCACCAAACGTCTAGCGCCGTCGACGGCTAGCCACCAAACGTCTAGTGGCGTCGACGGCTAGCCACCAGTTTTTACCGTTAGTGCCACCAAACCACTAACGCCCAGCCGCTAAAAAATTAGCGGCGCTGGTGGCGCTGACGGTTGCAAAGTTTTTGAGCGGGACTGTACTTACAGAGTGAACAGCTGGGCAAGTAAACCCAATGATCCCAAGAGACAGGCTTACAGAGTGCTGTGAGAATGTAGTGACCTTCCTCGTTTGGAGCATTCTATTAAATAGCTGAGTATGGTATTAAATTTGACCTTGGAGAGGAGAGGCTGATCCTTTGCCAGCCATCAAGGCAAAACGTGCAATGACAATCCTCTGAGGTGGGAATGCTAAGTGAAGAAGCCTATTTCCGTCATTCTGCAAGCATTCTGGCCAATCTTTGACCAGACAAATAAGGCGTGTGGCAGCTTGGAGCAATCCCAGCACTCAGGAGCATAGAAACAAAATGTAAATATTGAATGTAGTGAAAAGCATGTGTGGGAGAATACTTGGATCATTAGCAAGAGTGAGCCAATAGCCAACTTCTGTGCAGCCCATATACAGCTTGTTATCTGGGATCTGGTCTTGAGTAGATCTGAACCTAAGAGATATAGAACCCAGAAATAGAGCTGTGAGGAGGGACCTTCAGTCTTCTGTGTAGCAATTGGAACAGCTAACCTGGTGCAGGCACAGGAAAAGGCATCCAATGTTCTGTTGGAATACTGAGGACCTAGGAGGACAGGAAGTGGGCAATCCACTTCAAGGCATCTACAACATGATTGAATATAGAAGGGGCAGACTGAAGTCTGAAGGGGAAAAAATAGTTGTTATAGGAGTGGTTGCTTCATTACATCCCAAGGATCATCCCTATTCACCCAGATCATAACGAGCCAGAGCTTCTTAGTAACCATATTACCTCCTGGTGATTGCAGAACTGGATTCTACAATCACCAGGGGGTCCCAGTAAACTCTCTACATTCCCATCAAATAAATGCAACTTGAGTTATCTCTAATCTCTTTAACTATGACAGCCAGATGCCTTTGACGGCCTTTTCGCAGTACTGACTAACTTGAGTTGAAATCAATCTTATTGGAAAACTTGCCGGAGATGCTAGAAATAAATGACAGTTCTATATCCCTGAAGCGCTCAGGCAGACTAACTGCCAGGACTTCATGCTGGATGAACCAAATGGGGATATACATGTAGAACTAGCTTGAAATAAATCTTATTTTGGTAAACTTGCCAGAGTCGCTAGATAGAAATGACTGAGTTCTATATCCCTGAAGTACTCAGGCAAACTAAGCTGCCAGGACTTCGCACTGGCGAACCAACTGGGGATATAGAACTATAGCTCGAAATAAGTCTTACTGAATTCTCTCCTTTCTAATGTAAATATAAGCATGATAATAACTCAGTAATAGTTTTTTTTTTAAATGGTGTTTCGGTTCCCACGGTCACGTTTCTCTGTCTTGTTTAGTTTTGGCGGCATTTTTAGTAGGCTGTCCAACTCCGGTCTATTATGTTCGTCACTTGAACCCTGAGTTAGGAGTACCGAAGTGTTCTTGAGTCGAAATCTGTAGCTTGAGCTTGTTTATTTCATCTCGCAGGATCAATGTTTTCTCGTGGCTGCTTCTATTAAAACCTTGCAGTTAGCTGATTCTGTGTAAGCAATCATAAGACTTGGTTTGGCGGGAATTTCCTACCGTGTAGATTTACGCCAGTTTTTAGCACTACCACCTTCGCAAAGTCACTAACGTTCAATCCAAGACATAAATCCAAATTGTTTACTCCTAATAGCGCAACTGATGCGGAGAAGCAATACTGGTTTAGCTGTTGTGTAATCCATATAGAGTCGATTACTGCGAAACCCACCATTTTTCTCATCGACTAGTCTTTCGCAAAATCCTTCGGTTTCTCAATTTTGCTCCCAAGATTTATCTATACTCCTGTTGATGAAATGTCCAAGCTATAGAAATACTAATAACGACGGTCAGTTTGAAGCGCACAGCTTCAACATTCATCCTGGCTGTGAACACGGACTTGAATGGCAGACTAAATCAGAAATAAAACAATGCATATACTAAATTGCTACCGGAATCAAAATTTAACTTCTCTACATCCCTGACATTAGCCAGGACTAGCTTTACTCACCTAACTGTCATAATCACTTAAAAGGTAAATAAAACAAAACCGCAAAATGTTATTCGATTTCTAAACTGTGACGTCACTTCATAGCAACCAGGCCTCACGCTGATGTGGATTTCTGATGTGGATTTCTGATGTGGATCTCTGGCTCGTTATGTTATATCCTAGTGTGTAGGGGCTGGTGCTCCTGTCTACTTATGTTAATGTTAAGTACTCCATAAGCTGGAATGGGGTTCTCAGCTTATTAGTGGCCAGAGCTATGACACTTCGATCATACATGAACCAATGCTGGGACTGGAAGTTATGTGTCACTCAGTAGATCAGGAGACCGTCCAGAAGTATGTTAAGTCATTTGAGTGTAAATGCACACATGTACTAGATTATGCAGTTTATTGTTCGAATTCAAGCTTCCATGACGTTCATTTGTGTGTTGAAACTGACTTCAACAGGATAAACGTTTCATATACTGAAACTTTTCAAGACTGAGATATGAGTCCAATAATACTCATAGCCGGTTTACTTTCATTTAACTGCATGATCTTCATTGAAATAAATACTGTCTGTTTATTAATTTTATTACAACATGTGTGATGAAACTTTAACACGACAAGCGGCGCTTCATGCGCTGAAACTTTTCAAGATTTAGCAGTCCGCTAGAGTCTATTTTCATTTGGCACACTTCAACAAACACTGTTTAATTGTTTATTTATTACAACGTGGTCCACTGTGTGATGTTCGAAACTTAACATGACAAGCGTTTCATGCACTGAAACTTTTCGAGTTTTTGTTTCACACTTCAAGCCAGCATCTTGTCTGTTTATTTCATGGCAAACGCCAATACTGCCGGTAAAAGTTTATTTCCGTTTCACACTTTCAACTGAGCCATGCAGCGTCTTTGTCTGCTTATTCCATGGCAAACAATAATACTGCCAGGCAATGAACGGTCAACAAGCGCTAAAAAAAAAAAAAAAAAAAACTTTTGCCGGCAGTATTAGCGTATGCTGTAGAATACACAGACAAGACGCTGGTTTGAAGTGTGAACGAAAATATACTCTTGCCAGCAGTATTACATTTGTCGTAGAATAAACGGACAAGACTGTGGCTTGAAGTGTGTGATGAAAATAAACTTTCGCTGTTGCATTAGCGTTTGCTGTAGAATACACAGACAAGTAGCATGTGAAAGCAGCCGCCTCTTTTGAGCTCTGGTCACTCGGGCTCCCTTTCCCTTCTCTTTGGGGGAAGGGAGTCCGAGCTACCAGAGCTCAAAAGAGGCAGCTTTCGCAGGCTAACAGACAAGACGCTGGCTTGAAGTGTTAACGAAAATAAACTTTTGCCGGCAGTATTAGCATTTGCTGTAGAATACACAGACAAGATGCTGGTTTGAAGTGTGAACGAAAATAAACTCTTGCCAGCAGTATTACATTTGCCGTAGAATAAACAGACAAGACCGTGGTTTGAAGTGTGTGATGAAAATAAACTTTTGACGTCGCATTAGCATTTGCTGTAGAATACACAGACAAGACGCTGGCTTGGAGTATGAAACGAAAATAAACTTTTGCCGGCACTATTAGGTGTTTGCTGTAGAGTAGAATAAACATACAAGACATTGGCTAGAATTAAGTGTGAAACGATGAGAGTTCAGCCTTAAATGTCGTCGAACAAACAGACAAGACGGCAGCTTGAAGTGTGGAATTGGACAGGAAATGTATTTCTCTTGTAATGGACAAGGAATGCAATGAATTGGTAGTGTAAAGAGAAATAAGTTCCTATGTGGATGAGAGGGCCTGGAGGGCCAGTGTTATGATAATTAGGGTTATATAAACTGTCAAGAGACAGAGTCAGTTCATTGTGGTTCTGGCTCACAAACAGTTCAGTGTTTAATTTTATGACAATGTACTATATAAATAACTGGGCAAGTCCAGTTATATATCAAGTGTATTTATTCATCCTGGATGTATTTCACATCAATATACATGTACATGCATAATTATATTAGGGGCTTGGTCCCTTACATAAGTACTTTAAGTAAGTACTTAAGTCAAGTGTGTAACTATGGATATGATGGTGGTAATAATAATAATGGTAGACGTTGTGGGACTGGACCCATTACCGCAAAGTGTTGCTGTGGTATATTTCAGGGACTCGAGGGAACTATAGGAATCAACTTTGGCGAACTAGTCGGTGCCGCTGTGCTTTATTTGGAAGTTTAACACACAAACAATCAAACAATCATCCAAAATGGTAATTGTGTAGTCCCCAGACAAAATTAATTTCTCTTCATGTGCGTGTAGTTCCGTGCATATAGTACACGCAAATGAGTGTACTACATGCAAATGCGTGTACTACACTCATTTGCATGTACTACACACAAAATTTTGTGCATGTTACACGCAAAAAATGTTAACATACAGTCCCTGTCAAAAGTTTTTCAACCGTATACGGTACCGTATGTGCTTCGGTAAAACGAAGATTCGGTAACCACATGTGGTAGATTTCGTTCGGTAAACTCCACTTGTTTTAAGACCGAATTCGTTTTACTGAAAGTGGTAGAGGCACCGATTTCGTTTTACTGAAAGTGGTTCGGTCACCGATTGTGTATTAACGAAAGTGGTTCGGTCACCGATTGTGTTTTAACGAAAGTGGTTCGGTCACCGATTGTGTTTTAACGAAAGTGGTTCAGTCACCGATTTCGTTTTACCGAAAGTGGTTCAGTCACCGATTTCGCTTCACCAAATATTGCAGGTCAAGACAGTCTACAAGTTGTTACTTGTACATGTAGTTCACTGCTTGCGACTAAAGTGATTTTTACAACGTTAAAACTGAAAATGCTGAAGTTTAGATTTCAAAAATGATATCTCGTTTTGTCTTCTTTGAAACGATATATCAAATTGTCGGCGAAGCGTCAGGTCGGTGTCCTGGTGCGATCATCGAAAAACTTATTTGTTTTGATCGTGATTTGTACCGAGAAAGCCGCGAAGTGGCTAAGAGCATTTCTCTCCTTCCTATTTCTTCTGATAACCTCACTGATAAACTGTACTGAAAAAAAAGGAACTGCTGTGAATATACAACCTTAAACTTACGCCACAAACTAACAACTGCCGTTCGTTCATAATCTAGCGGCAAACTTTTAAAGCGGGCCCCGCCAATAAGCAATAATCAACAAACGAACTTTAGCTTCCGTAGTTTAACATTTACGAGAGATTCCTGCGTTGTTCAAGGTTCCGACCAAAAGCATTGCAAATGTTTGCGGATTCTGGAAAGGCATGTTTTCGAAATTAAAATATCAAGATTGTGCAATTGCAATCAGTCATGCGTGAACCTGTCAGTCTGAGTTTTGACAGGTCCTATGTTTGATCGATCGAGGACCTGAGACTTGTTTGTTTCACATCTGACATCAGACCAATCGCTGCAGTCCGGTCTCACAGCAATTATAAACCGCAATGCCAATCACAAATTGACGAAGTGATAAAGTAAAAAAGCTGAAATGGAAACTCCAGAAGATTCGGTGCGATCTCACGGCAAAATAACCAATAACGAATTAAAATATCCAAAATGTATTCACCTGGGTGTTTTTATTTGACAGAATGGACTCAATCCAGTTTTCGCATTAGGTGAAAACTGTTCAGACCGTAAATAAAATACAAAACTTTGAAAGCATTTGATTCAGTAGGAAGATATCAAGATAATTTTTGGTGTGATCTCAAAGCAAAACAAACACTGCTGTCAGAGCTCATTGATTATTCAAAAATGTCACACTTCTGTTCGAGCAATTTCAGCAAAATGACCGATCCCACGTTAAATAAAAAGAATTCCAGAATATTCTATTTGGTAGACGTTTATCACTTGCCAGTATTAAAAGTTGAGAAACTTTCCCACATTATTTAACTCTGCATTCTGCAATAAGATCACATGTTCCGCGAAGTTCGCTGCATTCTTGTTGTGTCAAAAAACAGACAATCAGTTTCCACGGCTGAAAGCACATGTAAACACCGAAAAGCTGGCTTCTTGAATCTGTTGAATTGAAAACATACAGCGTACGCAACGACTTTTAAAGAATCGTGAAGGGATTGAGGGATAGATTAAAGTATGAAAGTACAGAAGTCTGTAAAGTTTCTCAGATGAATAAAAACGCCGAACTTTGCTACAACTAAACTAGAATTGATCTCGTACGTAGCGCCATATTTACATAACATGATGACTATCCGAATTCATTTTACCGAAGATGGTCGAATCACCGAATTCGTTTTACCGAAGGTGATAGAGTCACCGAATTCGTTTTACTGAAGGTGGTAGAGTCACCGATTTCGTTTTACTGAAAGTGGTTCGGTCACCGATTTCGTTTTACTGAAAGTGGTTCGGTCACCGATTGTGTTTTAACGAAAGTGGTTCGGTCACCGATTGTGTTTTAACGAAAGTGGTTCGGTCATCGATTTCGCTTCGCCACATTTCGCCACATTCATTTTACCGAAAGTGGTAAACACATGTGGCACATGTGCCACATGCTACCACATGTGGTTCGTACGGTGTGAAAAACTTTTGACAGGGACTGTACATGTACTTCTGGGCGGTACTGTACATGTAGGCTTGGAGGTCCGTAGACCAGTTAGGATGAGAGGCCAAGATGATCTCTGCATACTTACAGAAAGCTTCAACACAGCTATGGAAGTTGAGCTAATTCCGACGAGAAGGGTTGGGAAGGGAGGACAGGTTGGGCGGGAAAAAATCAGGTTGAAGAACTGTCAGTCCAGAAATGACCCAATTGACTAGTTTGGCAGGAACTGGGGGAAGATAATCAGCTATTACACAGTCACGAGAAGTGGAAGGAACAGAGTCAGATATTGATGACCAAGAAGGCAAAGCTGGCCCAGGAACAAAGGCTGAAGGGACAGATAGGATAGGGAAGGGAGTGGATTTAGCTGAACGTCAGAAAGAAGGAGCAGGTCAAATGGGGTGATATATATCTATGGAATCTAGTTCTACATGTTAAGCATCAACAGACAAGACACACACACAGATTGGTGATGGCCTAGAAAAGTTGGAAATCCCACCAGATGAACCAGCTTCTGATGGGTAACAAGCAGGGTGAAAACCAGCTTGGTATAGAGCTGAGATTAGGCCAATACCAGGTTGTCCTATGCTGAGACCAAGGTTGAGATAACACTGCTCTCCAAAACCGATGGAATGGAAGCCAGGCTATGTCCTGTTGATCAGCCATGTTTGCGCAACATATTTCTAATAATTTCTAATTATTTCTAATAATCATAAGAGCAATCATGATATATGCTCTTGTTTTAGTTGATTTTCCCTAATATCAAATTTCAATTTTCAGAAATTCAGGAAAGAGTTTGCAGAGTGCAAAACAGGGAAGGAAGTGGTAAGTTTTCTCAAAAACAGTGAAGAAATATTGTGAAGCGTGTTAATGCGTGATAGTGGAGCACCATACATATAGGAAGAGAGCAAAAATTGAACCAAACCCTGACGTGCGGCACTGGCGGATCCAGGGGAGGAGTTTTTGGGGTTGCAACCCCCACTATGATTCCTGTAAATACAATTTCAAAATCCTGGATCCGCCCCTGTGCGGTCCCCAGAACCCAATGCGGATGCGCGACCTGGATACTCCGCGACATGCGACATGCCTAAAAATGTGATGTAGATGCATGCACACTGCTAAAACCAGGCAACTGGGATCGAAACCTTGGCCCAAGGAGGATTGGAAGACCTTTCCAAACTGTCACTTGATGAGGTCATTCTCATATCTTGATAATTGGGAGCTCTGATTTTAGGCTTGCCTAAATATATATATTAAGCAGCAGTAAGTGAATGAGTGAATGTTCTTACTTTAGAGATACAATGCATGCAAGTACCACTGGAGTGACAGCAGAATTCCTGTTGTGCTGGAGGTAAGATTTTACTCTTCCTGTATTGAAGTTCGTAGTGGAAGGTTAAGGACTGGTCATAAATTAGCAGGGGGTGGGGGTGGAGGAAGGGGGGGGGGGGGGGGTGAAGAAGAAAATCAAAAAGTTAAAAATCGATATAATCCTCCCCCAACAATAAGCATGAAATGTTATGCTCCTTCCCCCTATTTTGCTCATTCCCACTTCAACCCCTCTTTTCCAATGGCCTATGCACCCCCCCCCCCCCCCCCCCCTTCCTGCTAACTTATGACCAGCCCTTGATAAACCAGCTAATGATGCTGTCAAAGGACAGTCACCCATTATGCCCCAGAATATTTAGCCATACCTAAATTGCATTTAGTTTTGATTAAATAAACCAGCCCAGGAGGGAGCCCAGCAGTCTTAGATGTGGAAGAAAATTGAGTCAGAGGTTCAGTTCCTGACAACCGAACAGCCCAACAAGATTGTGGAGGAGCTGAACAAAGTTTGAGCCAAGCCTGAATGCTGAAGGTTTCAATAATTACTCATGAATGCAAGCAAACCTGCAAATGTGTGGTATTAGGGACTGAGCAAAGCTGATTGAGCAACAGGCAGAGGAGGACCATTTTTCCTCTGCATGTGGGGAGCTAGCCAGTCTGTATGAGATGCCAACTCAGGGCTCATAATTATAGTCAGCACTGCAGATACATGTACCATGTGAATAAATAGTAGGCTTGATCCATGTAAGAGGTACCCAGTAGCTTAAATGTGTCTCTTGCAATCTATGGAAAGTTGTGATTACCGGTTAAAGGATTTCATGTGAATTTTGCCTCCTTTTCTCCACACCACCAAACTAAAGCCATACTGAGCTGAATGTTTACTATATATTTTCAGGTAACTCCCTGTTCTCTGGATCAGATTGATTCCAGCACATTCAAAAGGCTGTGTTCTTACGACTACAAGGATATGGAGGGAATAGCACTGGTATGCACATTGTACGCCATACAGAATGTTCTGAACATTTAATAACCATCATTTCTTTATACACAGTGTGTTTAACAGCAGCATAAGCTGATGTGGCCGTGTTTAAACTAAACAATGAGAATCCCAGTCAATGAGGAGGCAAATCGACTGGTTATTTACAAACGTTGTCGAATGCACGGGGAATCAACCTCATTTATCTGTTATACTAATAGAAGAGCAAGGTAAAGAGAACAGGAATTGATTGAAGTTTCAGTGGTTGTAAAAGGCTGCACATTGAAGTGCTCATCATTAGGTAAAGCAGAAAATAAGCTGTTTTGTTGTTTTTTGGTAAAAATGGCGGACAGTTTTCCATGTTCCGGAACATAAAAGACAATCTCCTGTTTATTTTTAAACTCAAAAACCTGAGTTAACTTTCTTAGGTTTGGTGGTGCCTCTATGACTTGTGATGCATGCCTAATAATATTATGTATTTTTGGGGAATCATCAAAATAATTCAGATGCTATTCTGTTCTTGTTGTTAAAGCATATGCCATTTGTCATTCTAGGTGTCTGATTATCCTGGAGGGTTTGTTATTCTTTATGGAGGATTCAGTAGACTAGTAAGTTTCACAAACTAAGAAACCAATGAGACAGTCTAATCATCAAGTCTTCATTTCACTGAACTGTTCATTTGCTATTGTTTTAGCACATGTTTGCTACCGAACATAGGGATGATCTGATAAAGAAGATGTCAGAATATTCTGTGGCATGTGTTGGAGTTTTTATCAAGTGAGTATGTGCAACTTGCAAACACATTTTAGTTAAATAGTTGTATTTATTAATTTATTAAAGAAGATCCACTTAATACAATTATTCAAAAGATTCAAATGCATTATGTCTGGAAGATTAAATTTTCCTCAGTAGAGAAAACAATCATATTTCTTTTCATAAACACTGGTGTAATCAATAATTATTAAGAGTTGATTAAGGTATGCTAACCGCAAACAGCCTAGCAGGTAAAAGTGTCATTTTGCTATTTACCAAAAAGTCCTTCCAGATCACAATATTATTCCAGTTGGATCCCTTTATTCTTACTATTTTTATTTAAATTTTAAAGTATGTTTTCATTTAAGAAGTTGAAAATTGTAACAAATTAAATAATGATTATTGAAATTTACTTATTACTGAGGAAGGCATAAATTTATGGGTTCCCACACTGATGAAGGAAAGCATAAATTTATGGATTCCCAGACGGCAAAGGAAAACATAAATTTATGTGCTCCCTGAAGAAAGACCTAGTAAGTTCTTTAGTTTTTGTTGAAAAAGTCTGCATTTTTCTTCAATTTCTTTATTCAAAAGCAGCCAAAATCTAAGGCTGGTATTTTCAAAAATGCCAGTTGAGAACCTTTTTCCCTAAAACGGCAAAATGGTATTTTTCCTGCTAGTCTGTTTACTATAGAAAGTGTGCAGCAGCTGATGTTTCAAGCACTATTCCTTCGTTAGAGCGAAAGAGGGAATTGTGGGTGGGGAAATGTTGAATACACGATTACCGCTGAGGAAACATGTACACTCGGATCAACGATCAAAGGAAATTGCACTATTGATAGAAATACCAATTATGGTTATAATGGAAAATGATAAGAGGTGAAGAAAGTGGAGATTAAAAATAACTAGTTTGTTTCTGGGTATAAAAGCAAGTTCATTTATACCATTACATTATAGGTACCAAAGTGCCTACTTTAGTTTGAAAATAAAGTTCTGTTCTTTGCATATGTGGGCATTGGTTGTGATTTGATGAAGAGAAATGCTGCTTATAATAATGTGGTTGGTCAGGAATGTTGTAGTGTGAGATGATGAGATGAGATGTATGATGAGATCCTTGCTGTTGGTTCTAACATCTAGCAAGTGTTCACAGAAATGATCTCCAAATATACCTTTTTGCACTAAAATCTGTCCTTTTGAAAATGGGGTGCACAAACTTGATGTGAATTACAGCAACACAATTTGCCTCAAAGTTTAGGGGAGCAGCTTATACAAGTGTTTTCTGAATTTTTTTTGAAGTGACCACAAAGAAAGCCAAATTTGACCCAGTGTTCTAGCTAGGCCCCATTGACGAACAATATTTTCAAGGAAAATGCAAGAGATACAATGTACATGTAGCAACTGAAGGTTTTCTTCACAGAACCATTCATTAATGAGTCCGTAGTCCAACATCTTGTATTTTTTAGGAACGGGTCTGGAAGGTCTTGGAAGTGTTTTTTGTTAGTTCATGCTCGATCATAGAACAATGACTTGATGATGATACTCTATGAAAATTAGAGGGCTGCTAATACCATTTATGGCCTTTAACAATGCATAAGGCATTATCAGAGAAAATGAAGGAGAGGGGCTTGAGTAGAAAAAACTTGCTGACATGCAGTTTATTTGGCTTTCTTTGTGGTCACTTCAAAACAAGTTTTCAGAAAACACTTGTATAAGCTGCTCCCCTAAACTTTGAGGCAAATTGTGTTGCTTTCAAAACCTGAACCTCAAAAAATTGTGTGATGGAAAAAAAAGAAAAGAAATAAGTAGAGGTAGTGGAACCATTAATAATAATGACATTCGTATAGCGCATATACATAAATGTTCTATGCACTTGACAACTACATGTACTAAATAAGTGTAAATATAGATATCTGTGCATAAATTACATTCAGCTGAAAACAAGACTGATTACTGTGTACAGTTTATAGGTAGGTCAAAAAAGGTAGTGTTTTAGTTTAGCTTTGAATTCATTAACGGATGGACTTTGGCGTATATTTAACGGGAGAGAGTTCCACAATGTACAGTAGGTGCAGATACTTGGAAGGCGCGCTGACCATAGGACTTAAGTCTGGCAGTAGGACAGACAAGGCGTAATGTATCAGCTGAGGATCGGAGTGTTCTGGTAGGCTTGTATATAGTTAATAATTCTTGTAGATAGACAGGAGCTAGGTTATTAATCATTCTGGATCTTTCTGTAAATCTTAAATCTCTTCTATACAATGTTCTTGATAGTGGACATAGATCATAATTATATGACTAAATGCACCAAACAGAATTCTATCTTCAGCCTTTGGTTTAGATGGTTGTAGAGCTATTTTTATGTCAGTGTTGTGAGTGCAGTTCAATGCACTTGTCCCAACAGAGACAGGATACTCACTCGACAAGAGAACTGGTGCATTTCCTCAGACATTGAATTAACAACAACAACAACAAACTTTATTTAAATACCACACATGTGCAGATTACAATTAATAAGATGTAAGAGTTGGGTATTTACTACCTAAAATAACTATGAAAAGCTAATCTAGCTTGTAGGTAGCGTAAATTTGTTAATTAAATGGTTGTGTAGTCACGCACACACATAACGTAAAGCCTGAAGGAAGAAAGTCCACATAAATTTAGTATGAAGCAATTGTATCACTTTTAATTGCACATTTGAATTTATGACAGCCAAAATATTTGAATGAATCATCAATATTGTTCCAAATAGTAGCACCTTTAAAATGCATAATAAATTTTCCATAATTGGTTTGTAAAGAAGGAATGGAATATGTTAATTTGGATGCCAAGCTCATTTCATACTTGTGCCTTGAAGATATTAGTTAAATTGTTAAATACAGGTGGTAACATATTATAGTGAAATTTGAAAAGGAAAACACAGTTAAGATAATAGATAACCTACGAAAATTTTAAAATGTTTAAGTCTTTAAAAAGAGGTGAAGTGTGATCATTGTAATTAGAAAAAATAATAATCCTAAAAGCTTTCTTCTGTAATAAAGTTATAGGCTTCAGTGTAGCCCCAAGTGATTAGCCCGTAGGTGAGAAAGAATAGATGAGAGAGTAATACAATTGGGTCAAAATAGTTTTGGAGACATAGTGTCGAAGTTTAGATAATAATCCAATGTCTCTGGAAATCTTTTTGTTGAGCTGTCTAATATGTTCTTTCCAGCTTAAATTAGAATCTATAATAATTCCAAGGTATTTATTAATAATTAACTATCCTCCTGCTGTATTTGCTTCTTATTTATTCTAATACAAATAGATTCAGTAATTTTCTTCTGAGGTGGATGAAAAATCACAAAATTGGTTTTATCAATGTTAAGCGACAATTTATTTGCACACTGCCAGGTGTGAATATTTATCAATTCAGCATTAATACTTAATTCAAGTGAGACTAATGATGTATTAGCAAGAAATAAATTAGAGTCATCTGCAAAAAGATCAAAAATCAAATATCTTGGAACAACAATTAAGATCATTTACATAAAGGAGGAATAGAAGGGGTCCAAGCACAGAACAATGTGGAACACCACATGAAATTGAAGTATAAGTTGAGGTAGAATTTCCTATGGATACAAATTGCTGTCTGTTTGACAGAAAAGATACAAACCAGTAATGGTGTGGAAATCAGCTTGTGGGTCAACATTCAGTGTTGTAGTTGTAGTGGCTAGCATATCAAAATAAAGTATATGTATGTATGTATGAACAACTCCACGAATACCATAGGTGTGTAATTTTGCTAAAAGAATATGGTTGACCATGTCAGAAGCCTTACTGAGGTCAAGAAAAATACCATGAATGAATTAATGCCAGATTGATTGCAGTAACTGAGAATTTTAACATGAAGGATGAGAAGATGAAAATAACATTAACTGTGAATCAGAAGGCTTGAAATAGTTTATTTTCATAACTTAGTTGGAATATATCTGAGTTCTTTACACTTGACCTTTAACTATTCATAACCTAAACAAGTCGCCATCTGTCTGTCTGTCTTTTTCAGGCAACGACCAAAGCCAATTAAATTTGATCAATACCACAAGCACAGATTTGGGAAATATACGTAAGTATCTTGTAAGCCATATGACAGGGGAGCATGTTAATTATGTTTCATACTGAAATAAGAATATCAAAAACACCATTTTTTCCCTCACAGCGAAGATGAGCATGTGACCTCATTAGCAGAGTTCAAAGTTCAGAAAGTTACTCCACGAAGTTCGGTAAGTAGTTTGAAAGCTACACAATTCATCATAGTTATATTTACATGTTACAATAAGACTGTACAGTAAGCTTGAGGTTCTATCAGCTGTAAGCATAACCTAGCCTGCGTGCAGACGTTCTCTCTCCCTGCAAAAATCGGGAAAGAGACGTCTGCGAAACGGCGTTGATAATCGTGTTCTGGTCATAAATTATCATAATTATAATTCGTAATTATTTTTAGCGAACACAATATTCTCGGTCTACTTCTTTCAGAAAGAGTTGCTGGACATTTTCTCTCAAACCTGTATTCTTCCATACAGCCGATGCAATTTGGCTATAAGTTCCACGAAACAACATCTTACCCAAACTTTCAAGGCATTCGTGTTATAACATTTGTTTTGCTCGGCCATTCAACCGGCTTGACTTGGCCTAATTGGACGACTGTCTTCTGTGTTTTGTTTGGTTCAATATTTTTACCTACAACAACTGAATCATCAAGAATTGGTAACACGGACGAACAAATTTGAGAAAGTGGAATATCATGTAGGTACGTACATTTATTTGATTTTCTCGCTGCAGGAGTTTATATTCTTGTGGTCGGCAACCTTCTACGAGGGAAGTACGTCGGCTCGATCGCATTTCCATCTAGAGCAGCTCGTTTCGGGGCAGAGCTGGAGTCAGTCTGACTCAAACAATTCTCTAGCACATGTACTGTCCCTTTTCTTTACGACCAGACCTGCGTTTGTGGCTGATAACTCTCGTAAAGATCTGCCTTCGAAGATTATATTTCACATCTCGTCTTTTCTTCAACTTCAAGACGCAGTGTTTAAAAAATATATGGCGACTTTCAGTGAACTTCGAAGCTAAGAGTAGAAAGCTCTAATTTTATACTAGATTCTTGCCATTATGTTTCACAATATCAGCAAAACTAGGAAAAAATTGGCTCCTGGCAAAACATAAAACACAACTAGACGTTTGTTGTATGTAAATGAATACCACTTTCGAAAAGTAAACATGGGGTCATCTCGGAAGTTATTATCCAATCATATATGACTTTATGACAACCTCTGTCAACAGCCAATCAGCGCGCGGTCCTCAAATACTGGAAAGAAACACGTGACCAGAACACGATTATCAAAAACCTAGCCAATTTAATTATCAGCAGATTCAAAGGCAAGTCAATTGCTACCTATCAATAATTGATAGTAGGGATTGCATTTTATTCATAAACTTAAGTGTTTAAAAGCTGTCTACATGTACCCAAGCTGTGGTAAGTGACATTTTTTTTTGCAGGACCCAGTTAGCCGTACACTGTGTTTGTCAGAGACCTGCATGATAGAACGTGACCCTGCTACTTACTGTATAGTCAGTTGTCATCCTCTATGTGACGTGAGTATACCAGTTACATTGTATGGCATTTTAACATGCATGCAGTTGATTATATTGATTGAAATTCATATCTATCATTTTTGTTTCTAGGTATTTACAATTGTTAGGTCTGTTGAGAATCCCCAGCTGTTTTCTATAGAGTTTGTAAGAGGAGCTGTCAAAACATTTACTTCAACAGACAGGTAATTTACTTAGTAAAATTGAATGACTAAGAATCAACCAATTTTGGAAGTCTTCTTAATAGTAATTATTGTATATATATTTTTAAAACCAGGTTATACCAGATTTTGTATTTATAGGTTTGAATTTATTTCGTACAGAGATTCTTTATTAGCAAGTATGCTTGATGGGGTCAGAGCAAGTGGAAACAGAGATGTTTGTGTTAAAATGACTCCAACAAAAAGAGGTAAGGCTGTTGTCAACATCCCCCTTGCACTCGAAAAAAATGTAAAAAGTAAAACTATGGAGTTACGGTAGCTCGTTGAAAGTTCGATGAGGCAAGGAAGGTAATGCAGCTTTCTAATCTTGATTTTCCTTTCAATTTTTTCTCTCCAACATTAATTTTGAGCTTCTAAACTCGGGTGTGGCTTTTCTGCAAGTTTGGCTTATCTGTCGGTGTTTACGGTACATAGTACTCCTGCTGGACCATTCAATGATTAGAAAATCATGCATCATCAGCTACTATTGATCAAGGTATTGAAAAACTGTGGATGCACGAGTGAACATGAGTGTAGACTGCGAACAGTCCTTTATTTTTCTTGGTCTCTAGTCACGGAAAAAAAATATGTTTTGGCCGAGCGCAGATTGGGCGCGAACAAACTCCCCTGAGGGTAGGAGAGTGGGGGACAAAAGAAAAATAAAGGGACTGCAGCCTTTCCCCACTGTTGCATGTTCAACCAATCACAATTTTCTGTTGCTCCAGCAACTGAAAATCGTGATTGGTCAATTAAACAATAGAGATGTCAACATTTCGCTGTGACGAGACTTGAGAGAACAACAACCCGAGCAAAGCGGTTCTGTTCTGGTAATCGTGCCATCGAAGAACAGATAAAGTTCAACGACTTTTGCCTGAAAGGAAAAGCTTTCGAAAAGAGTTTTGAGGGATATTGGTGACAACAAATATCAAGTGATATACGCGCCGCCGAGCAAGTTCTGTCTACCGCCGAGTTCGTCGATTTGTTGAGGAACGAGTCTACTCCATTCAGCCAGAATCTGTAGTTAGTTGTAGATAAATGCCAGACAGTTGGTTAATTGATAACTGGTAAGTTGGATAACCATCTTGATGTTTTCTCCTTTCAAAATATGCAGTTCATGCCGGGAGTTTGTGCAAATCAAAGTGACTTGAAATCTCATGAGGTAATGTATAAAATTATGCGGGAAACATTTCCTAACTCAGTAACTGCAACTATAACAAACAACTAAGTTTAAGTTTACCACCTCAGTTTAACTTGTGCTATTTCAAGCCTACGTCTACAGACGACATATTGATGCTGAATGGAGAAGACTCGTCCCTCGACAATCGAGGAATTCGGTAGACAGAACTTGCTCGCGACTTCCTTGATTCGTTGTCACCAATATCCCTCAAAACTCTTTTCAAAAGCTTTTGCTTTCAGGCAAAAGTCATTGGTCTTTATCTGTTCTTCGATAATGCTTCTCAGAGGCACGATTACCAGGACAGAATGGCTTTGCTCGGGTTGTTGTTCTATTTGGCTAGCAAAAAACTTTGGTAAATTAAGCTTTTGCCAAAACCTGTTGGAAGCACGGCCAACACATCTTTGTTTCAGTCGTAAATTATATGCTCTCAATTGCTTGCTTTTGTTCATCCTTTAAAATTAAGCCACCAAGCTGATGAGAAAGCTTCAAAAATTTGATAAAAATCCAAAGCGCCGTCACAGATCTCTCTTGAGCGAAATGGAATATCTGTCTGACATCTCTATTGTTTAATTGACCAATCACGATTTTCAGTTGCTGGAGTGACTGAAATTGCTGAACGCGCGCCAGTGGAAAAAGGCTGCAGTCCCTCTATTTTTCTTTTGTCCCCCCTCCCCCCTCCCCCAGCCCTCCTACCCTATGGCGATTTCGTTCGCGCCCAATCCGCGCTCGGCCAAAATATTGTTTTTCTAGTTTTTCGTGACAAGAGACCAAGAAAAATAAAGGGAATGTTCGCAGTCTAACATGAGTGCAACTTGCAGCTTTTCAAGACCTTGACAGTACAAATTACTTTGTTATAGAACCATCTCCTATTTGTTTTATAATAATAATATAAATATATTTAAAGGCCCACAATCACCTTAAATGCATTGTGACCAATTGTTTTGTTTTGAAAATTGAGCTATTGTTTGATATACAATGTATCCTCTGATTGGTTGGTTATCAAGTCTTGTTCCACTTGTACCAATTTTCGACTGCAACAAAATGGCGACTGAATAGGTGTGCATCCGCAAAGCCGCTAGGGTGACTGGGGCTTTAATGGTATATTTACCGATCTACAATGTATGCTGAAAATTTTTTTTGAGCATGCATTAATTGATAAGAAAAGGTGCTGTGCAGCCAATGAAATTGTGAGTAATTTATATTGTAAGAGAAACTTATGCATGCTGAGCAGACGTCATTGAAATTGTGAATCCTTAGGAGGCTTCCATAAATTATATTATTTAACAAATAAAGAAGCCTTAGCCATGTTTTATGCTATCATAAAACACGATGGGCATTTGAGAACATGAGAGAAATGTTAAAGCACAAGCCGAAGGCGCATGCTTTCAACATTTCTAGAGTGTTCTCAAATGACCAGAGTGTTTTATGATAGTATAAAACATGGATTTAAGGCTTCTTTATCTGTTTTATAATATAGATTTACTCGCGCGATGAAAGGAAACCGCCAGTTGAAAACTATATAACACAGCTAACCATGTTATATACTCTGATAAAACATGGCTTCTTAGCCAATCAGAGTGCACGTACTATCGTATCTATATTATAAAATTGGTTATTATAATGCCTTTTTCCCTTCCATTTTTCAGGACATAGGTTGGGTCCATACATCTCTTCAGTCGATGAAGAAGTTGAAAGTCATCACTTAAGATTCCTTGCAGTGCCTCCAGGTAAAATAAGACCATTTCTTGCATAAGCTGTCTTGTGGAACCTTCTTTAACTAGAAAGATTACAGTGCAACTACTGAAACCGGGCCACTTAGACAACGAGAACTAAACAAATTGCAAACAAAAATAAAGCATCCCAAAGTAAAAATCCTAGCACATCCATTCAATTTTCTTCATTCAAAAGACTTTGACTTCAGAACTAGTCAACCAAATTCACCTTTTACCAGATCAAAACTTGAGCAAGTCGAAAAGCTATTGTCATGTAATCAACACTGATTGGCTCAAGTAACTGTAAATTGGAATGCTTTGTTTTAGTTCTGCAATGTGATTGGTTCTTGTTGTCTAAGTGACCCTGGTTTCAGTAGTCGCACTGTAATATTATGAGACTTTTGTTACAATTTTTATCTTCATTTCAGGGAAATTTTCAGAAGCAGTAATAAAGTTCAATTGTAACATTTCTTACAATGGTCTACTCCATGCTGTCTCACAAGATGTAGGTTATTATTCAAGATATATTATTCTTGTTATGAGTTTTATTGCCTTGCATATTTCTTTTCATAAGGACTTTAAAAGTGTTTCTGAAGATCATAATATTTGTCCAATGAACAGGAGGAGCCTATGCAAACTTTTAAGTACTAATACTTTATTGATTTTCCACTGGCTGAGGAATGAAATAAGTGGAACGTGTTTTGTCACATGTCACTGGGGCCTGGGCATCTTCGAAGGGGAGGTTAATTATAAGTGTAATGTGACATGAAGGTTGGATCAGTTTGCATTTTGGCTGTCCGCCATCTGACTTCCCACCCACCCTAAAATTCAGCTACATTACAAGACTCCATTCTTGCTAGACCTATTGCAATGAGGTTAGTCAGACATAGTATTCTATGAGCCTGTAAGAAGTTATTGTTATAATTGTTTAATGAAAGTCAGTTTGCAGTGGTAAGCTTAACGTAGCTCCCAGTGGTGTGTGAGAAAGTCTTTAATAATTTATGTGAATTGAAATGCATTCACTTAGATTTTTGACTACATCTGTGATGACGTTGGTTGAATCTTTTACATATGTGACCACACACGGGAAAACGTACACTAACGATTATCCGTTAAACGGGCAAATTTAAACGGTTAGCAAATGCTTTCGCAGATCGTTTAAACGGGCAAGCAAAATTTTTTAACGATCTTCCAAACCGTTTAAACGGTTTGGGTTGAAGAGCAAACGCTTTGCCAGATCGTTAAAACGGGCAAGCAATTTTTTTTAACGATCTTCCAAACCGTTTAAACGGTTTGGGTTGAAGAGCAAACGCTTTGCCAGATCGTTAAAACGGGCAAGCAATTTTTTTAAACGGTTTGGGTTGAAGAGCAAACGCCTTGCCAGATCGTAAAAACGGGCAAGCAAAAATTTCTAACGATCTTCCAAACCGTTTAAACGGTTTGGGTTGAAGAGCAAACGCTTTGCCAGATCCTAAAAACGAGCAAGCAAAAATTTCTAACGATCGATCGCGAACTGCCAAATCGTTTAAACAGTTTGTCTAGAAGAGCTAATAGCTAGCGAAAATCTGTAAACGACCAAGTAATGAGTAAGAAACGTTTTTATTTGAACTTATTCATACTTCTCTCCTTGCTGCTTCACTATGCGTCCTCCCATTTCTTCTGATAAGCCTGAACTTTCGGCACAAAATAATAACAAACAACAGCCGCTCGACGCTTCAGTTCCATTACCGGCGGAGACCCGCTTTAAAGTTTGCCGTGCAAAGCATATTAAAAGCCATAACACCAAATAAACTTTAGCGTCTGTAGTTTCACATTTGATGGCACATCCATGTGTTGTTTAGGGTTTCGGTTCAAATCATTCCAAATGTTTTCGGTACTAATAAAGAAAAAAATAATTAAATCTCGACTTCGTGTAGTCAGTCAGGCGTGAAAGTGTCTGTCTGATTTTTGTTCGCTGCAACTTTCTGAGAATGTGAACAGAGTTTTGAAGCCAATTTTGAAATTAAAGACATGCAAAACGTCTACTCTTACCCAGAAAACTTCTCCTGGTAAAGTGGAATCCTTTTGAATTAAATGCGCTTTGATTGATTGAATAGTCTTCCCAAAACTTTGAAGGTCAACAACGAGGTAGTAATTTGCATATTGCGATCTACTCAATAATAATCGCTAAACGTGCAAATCACAGATGTCGATTGAACTGCAAAACCAGGGAAACCTGGCACAACGAAAGAAACAATTGATAAACACTACCATAAATGAAAGCAAATTGTTAAAAACATCTCAATGTCTTTGAAAATAAGTTAATCAAAAATATTACCGAAAGGCTGTCAAAATAAATTTGCCGTGCATACTTGTAAACAAACCACGAACTAGCGTGTAATATTCTACTCTCGTCTCGAAGTTATTGCATTGCACTAGACTTGAAATTTTTGCATTGTTTAACTTTGTTCGTGTTCTTCAGGCGTTGCGGTTGAGGTGCAAAAAGCGGGTTATCAACTTCTTGCGGGTTCTTGCGGTATTTCTTGCGGGTGCATTATTTTTGAGCTGTACTGTAATTTCAGGACAAGCGCATTTGATAATTATCTTTCTAGTTTATCTTTTCTTGGGGTAATGTACAAGACAGTGCAACAAATTTTCGAATTCGTGTTTTCGAAACGTCAGGCTAATCGAAATTTAGATGAACTTTCGCGCGAAATTTCTAACGTAATAAAGAACGAAATTCGCTTGCATTACTTTTGCGCGCAACTGTATTGCGTAATTAAGGTTTGTACACGACTTGACTAGAGTGTAGAACGATCATTCTACAAAAAAAAACGGTTTGGCTTGCTGAGCTACCGTTTGCCAGATCGTTTATAAACGGGCAAGCAAAAAAAAAACGGTTTGGCTTGCCGAGCTACCGTTCGCCAGATCGTTTATAAACGGGCAAGCAAAAATTTCAAACGATCTTCCAAACCGTTTAAACGGTTTGGGTTGAAGAGCAAACGCTTTGCCAGATCGTTAAAACGGGCAAGCAAAAATTTCTAACGATCTTCCAAACCGTTTAAACGGTTTGGGTTGAAGAGCAAACGCTTTGCCAGATCGTTTAAACGGGCAAGCAAAAAATTCTAACGATTTGCCAAACCGTTTAAACGGTTTTCAAAATCGTTTAAACGGATAGCAAACGGTTTAGATCGTTTAACGGATAACCGTTAGTGTACGTTTTCCCGTGTGTGGTCACATATTAAGTTAAATAATTATATATGTACAAGAAGTGTCACTTTGTGGCTCAATCACAGTGTGTGGGAAACTACCCGCCCACCCCTCCCCTTGGGTATACATGTGTAATTAATGATTAGCCATTAAATTTAGGGTGAAACTTTGGGAGTGGGGGTATTGGGAGTGGGGGTATTGGGTGTGGGGGTATTGGGAGTGGGGGTATTGGGTGTGGGGGTATTGGGTGTGGGGGTATTGGGAGTTGGGGTATTGGGTGGGGATTTCTCAGAGATTGTGATTTATTCCACATTGTTATATAAATACATGTATATTTTAAAAGTACATTTGGACATCTCACCAGTTACCAGTCACTTTAATGATTATTAATATGGGCCAGGACTCCCCACCACAAAGTGCTGTTGTTGTTTTTGTAAGAGAGACAACTAAACATTAGTCTGCGTTGCCTCCGAACTGAACCCTGGTTAAGTACGTCTGCGAATTAACGAATGAAAGCTTGTTTTGGACCCCCAGCAAAGTAGCACGATTATATGTAGGCTCCTCTGATTGGTTTTTACTAATGCTCATTCGTACACGTTTTCTGAATGGCCATTCCATTGTAACCAGCCTCGGCGATTGTTATGATGGGCAGTTCATGTCAAAGGCCGCTCGGTTGACACTGTTCATTTGCATGTGAGTCAGCATTTACTTGGGATTTCTCGTCCTAGATGAGCTCAGTCATCATGTCCCTGTGTTTTACTATCGGAGAAGGTTAGGTTTATTTCCATTTCGGGTCAGGTTTTGAAGTAATGTAACATAATAGGCTGGCTGTGGTTTAGTGCCATATGAAAGGAAACTTGCCGAACACATTATAGAATAGAATCTGTCACAACAAAATGCTCGTTCGAGGAACACACACACAAATCTCCCATGCAGCTTGGAAAGATCTGAACCACATCTGAACTCAACTCCGGTCAACTACTCTTGTTCTAGCAAACAAATCTTGGTTTCAAACTGATATTCAGTACAGATGTCATTGCTTTTCTCAACGTGTAAAAAAGCCACCATATTTTGAAATGTAAATTAGCCGTAAGTTGCACTGGTGACAGTTGAATGGCCATTCAGAAGACGTGTAACAATGAGCATTTGTAAAAACCAATCAGGAGGGTACAAAAAATAATGCTACTCTGCTGGGGGTCCAAAACAAGCTTTCGTTCGTTAATTCGCAGATGTACTTAACCTGGGTTCAGTTTGGATGCAACGCAGGCTACTAAATATCAGGGGGAAAGGCACAGACAATGTCTTTCATGTTGACAGTCAATCTAAGGAAACTTTGACGCTAAGTTGATTTGTGGTTATTGTAGGGCTTCTTTGCCGAGAACAAGGAAAGGCTCATTACAGGTGCTGTCTCTGCACTACTCATGCAAGAAGGTACAGTACATAGACATGACTATTATCATATCCAGGAATAAATCCTGTCAGTTAATGTGGGAATAAAATAATAATAATAATGCTGGAGTGATGTAAAGACAGAAAGGTTAAAATATTAAATTATACACAACAAATGACAAGGAAAGTTATAATCATATTTGAAGTTGCGATAGCAGTTGGCATGACTTGGAAT
The DNA here is from genome assembly GCA_030867875.1 of Actinernus sp. WN-2022. Taxonomy (NCBI): domain Eukaryota; kingdom Metazoa; phylum Cnidaria; class Anthozoa; order Actiniaria; family Actinernidae; genus Actinernus; species Actinernus sp. WN-2022. The sequence continues at coordinate 138,340,094 of JAOWCC010000577.1, read as the reverse complement.
GCCAACAATCTCTTCTGAAGTAGTCTGTCTTGCTTCAAGTACAAGCATTTATAAATGTTCTGACTTTTTTTCCCAACAAAAAAGGTATCAAAGTTTGAGATCAGGTGTAGATGCAGCCTACTCAGATATTTACGGTATCAATAATAATATAATGATTTGTTTGTTTTTGTAATTTTGAGGCAAATTTAAGGTAATAAAATATCCAAATAAATAATATGTGCAGTGTACATGTACTTGCTAATGTTCTTTAACTTTAATTACTTTAATTTGTGGAATCAGTCTATCAAATTGACAATGGACCAGCATCTCAACCATATTTATTAATAGTTCAGGCCTCATGCTTTCAATTTCTCTCTTGTGTGTGCATGAGTACCCAAGGTAATTTAATGATTCAGGGTCCCCAGATGGTTTGGTATGATTCTTGATACCGGCAATTAGAAGGATTACAGTACAGTGCTTGTTGGTCAAAGTTTTTAAACCAATATCATAAAGAAGTGGCTGTCTATTTTTTTCAGGTGATCAGAGCACTATTACAGTAGAGGAACTAGAGGCTCAATTTCATGCTTTAAGAAGACTTGTTGCTTCCAAAGCAGGGTTTGAAGCCTTCACAACCCTTCCTAAGTAAGATTTAGTAGTGTTGATCGATATGAGTTCCTCTAATATTACATGTATTATGTGATAGGAGAATAAGTATAAGTATAACTTTATTTACTCATGTGACATTAATGAGCTTTAAGGGCTCGTTACAAAAATGTATGTGAATAACCTTATTGTACCTAATTATGAGTTCATCTAATATTACATGTATTATGTGACAATTAAGATGATAATCTTATGCCTTGTTATGAGTTCATCTAATAACCTTTATCACACCATGGACGTGTTGCATCCCGGGGGGGGGGGGGGGGGGGGGACTCCCATATAAAAGGGGTAGGGATGCTCGTCGGACATTTTCGATTTGACCCCTAAGAGGTACTAAAATGGGCGTGGCTCAAGCTTATTTTGACCCCTAAAAGATAATAAAAATGTAAATTGATAACAACTTTTTTGTTCAATTGACACCCGACCCCTAAAGGGTACCGCTTTACATAGAAATGTCTGTGTTTGATGGTGGATACCCTAAGTGGTACCAAACTCCTGATTTTGACCCCTAAAAGGTACGACGAGCATCCATGTACCCCTCACATAAGGGAGTCCCCCCCCCCCCCCCCCCCCCCCGGGTTGCATCCCAAGAGAATAAAAACGTTTGTTCTTGTGCTTCCAAACTTGAGGCAGAGACAAGGCTGGAAGTGCAAAAGCTATAATTGGCTGTAGCCAAAGTGGCTGCTGCGGGATAAAGGACTATTATGTGATAGGAGAATAACCTCATTATGCCTAATTATGAGTTGAAGGGCTGTGTGCAAAAAGAGTGTAAGTGATTCTTGATCACGTTGTAAATTCTCCCTTAGAAAACTAAGAAATTGAAGAAATTGAAGCACAGTTCATCTAATATTACATTTATTATGTGTGGGTTTGAGAGACTCGGGAGGTACACTCAGGGTCTTAAAATAACTGAGTAGAAGGTGCTGCCTTTGTGAAACAATCTCGTTCTCAAACTGCAAACGGTTAGACCTTCACATCTTCTCGGATAAGGACATAAAATCGTAGGTCCCACGTCAGCCTCAAGTTTATCAGTCTTACCAGACTGTCACAAGTTACCGATGTTAAATAACATTAATTAATTAATTAATTAATTAATTAATTAATTAATTAATTAATTAATTAATTAATTAATGTTATTTAACATCTGTAACTTGTGACATGCTTACTTACTTACACTCCCACCGAAAATTCCTGGGAGTACCCCCTGGGTGACCATGTTTCCTCAAAGCCAGCAATAATCAGCTTTGTGCACTTCTGATAATGCTATGTTATGTAACTAATGAATGAGACCTTGAAACAATCTACATTGTATAACCACAATAGCACTACAGTTAGTTTGTTGGAGAAGTATCATACAGATGCTGGAATTGTTTATCACTCCCAGATTTAGGGACAAACTTGGTGTAAAGGTGGTAAAAGCACTTAAGAGGAATGATGATGGTGTGACGCACGCTGCCATTGATATGTTATGTGCACTAATGCAGGTGAATATTAATATAATTACAGCTCTTTGTTCCTGTTGATTGTCATTCTTTTCTAGGATCTTCAGGAGTACCTCTGAAGCTGGAGGTGTAAAAAGGGTATCCTAACTTGAAAGTGACTAAATTCCTATTTCTCTTCATTCCTAAGCCTATGCATGACAACTATGATCTGCGGCTGGAGCAAATGAACAAATCTTCATTGCTGTCATCTCGAAAGTTCCTTGGAACCATCCTAAACATATTCAGCACCCATGTGGTCAGTGTTTAACTATATATATATATGAGGCATGTCAACACAAAAGGCGCCTTAGCAAGGTACACTCTTTTTGTGTTAACATGCCTCATCTTGTGTGGAATTCTCGATTTCCTCAGTTTAAAGCGCTGATAACTGATAGTCTAGGTTTCAATGGTTGTAAAATGACACTTGCTTCCATGTATAGCCTTTCTATCCCATAATTTCCTTGTTTGAGATTTGGAATTTTTCGAGATTTTCTACCTTATCACCTTTTTCCAGTTGATCAACTAAAAGTGACATTTTGGGGTGTTTCCAATGCCCAGGTGCGGCTAAAACGCAGTCAACAGTTGTTCTATAGACAAAGACGGTTCTTTTGCTGCAAACCGCATTAAAATCCATCAAGATTTCGAGCAACAGCGGCCAGTTGAAACTGAAACGGTGCACATATTGAGGCATGTCAACACAAAAGGCGCCTTAGCAAGGTACACTCTTTTTGTGTTAACATGCCTCATCTTGTGTGGAATTCTCGATTTCCTCAGTTTAAAGCGCTGATAACTGATAGTCTAGGTTTCAATGGTTGTAAAATGACACTTGCTTCCATGTATAGCCTTTCTATCCCATAATTTCCTTGTTTGAGATTTGGAATTTTTCGAGATTTTCTACCTTATCACCTTTTTCCAGTTGATCAACTAAAAGTGACATTTTGGGGTGTTTCCAATGCCCAGGTGCGGCTAAAACGCAGTCAACAGTTGTTCTATAGACAAAGACGGTTCTTTTGCTGCAAACCGCATTAAAATCCATCAAGATTTCGAGCAACAGCGGCCAGTTGAAACTGAAACGGTGCACATATTGAGGCATGTCAACACAAAAGGCGCCTTAGCAAGGTACACTCTTTTTGTGTTAACATGCCTCAATTCTTGTGTGGAATTCTCGATTTCCTCAGTTTAAAGCGCTGATAACTGATAGTCTAGGTTTCAATGGTTGTAAAATGACACTTGCTTCCATGTATAGCCTTTCTATCCCATAATTTCCTTGTTTGAGATTTGGAATTTTTCGAGATTTTCTACCTTATCACCTTTTTCCAGTTGATCAACTAAAAGTGACATTTTGGGGTGTTTCCAATGCCCAGGTGCGGCTAAAACGCAGTCAACAGTTGTTCTATAGACAAAGACGGTTCTTTTGCTGCAAACCGCATTAAAATCCATCAAGATTTCGAGCAACAGCGGCCAGTTGAAACTGAAACGGTGCACATATTGACGCATGTCAACACAAAAGGCGCCTTAGCAAGGTACACTCTTTTTGTGTTAACATGCCTCATCTTGTGTGGAATTCTCGATTTCCTCAGTTTAAAGCGCTGATAACTGATAGTCTAGGTTTCAATGGTTGTAAAATGACACTTGCTTCCATGTATAGCCTTTCTATCCCATAATTTCCTTGTTTGAGATTTGGAATTTTTCGAGATTTTCTACCTTATCACCTTTTTCCAGTTGATCAACTAAAAGTGACATTTTGGGGTGTTTCCAATGCCCAGGTGCGGCTAAAACGCAGTCAACAGTTGTTCTATAGACAAAGACGGTTCTTTTGCTGCAAACCGCATTAAAATCCATCAAGATTTCGAGCAACAGCGGCCAGTTGAAACTGAAACGGTGCACATATTGAGGCATGTCAACACAAAAGGCGCCTTAGCAAGGTACACTCTTTTTGTGTTAACATGCCTCATCTTGTGTGGAATTCTCGATTTCCTCAGTTTAAAGCGCTGATAACTGATAGTCTAGGTTTCAATGGTTGTAAAATGACACTTGCTTCCATGTATAGCCTTTCTATCCCATAATTTCCTTGTTTGAGATTTGGAATTTTTCGAGATTTTCTACCTTATCACCTTTTTCCAGTTGATCAACTAAAAGTGACATTTTGGGGTGTTTCCAATGCCCAGGTGCGGCTAAAACGCAGTCAACAGTTGTTCTATAGACAAAGACGGTTCTTTTGCTGCAAACCGCATTAAAATCCATCAAGATTTCGAGCAACAGCGGCCAGTTGAAACTGAAACGGTGCACATATTGACGCATGTCAACACAAAAGGCGCCTTAGCAAGGTACACTCTTTTTGTGTTAACATGCCTCATCTTGTGTGGAATTCTCGATTTCCTCAGTTTAAAGCGCTGATAACTGATAGTCTAGGTTTCAATGGTTGTAAAATGACACTTGCTTCCATGTATAGCCTTTCTATCCCATAATTTCCTTGTTTGAGATTTGGAATTTTTCGAGATTTTCTACCTTATCACCTTTTTCCAGTTGATCAACTAAAAGTGACATTTTGGGGTGTTTCCAATGCCCAGGTGCGGCTAAAACGCAGTCAACAGTTGTTCTATAGACAAAGACGGTTCTTTTGCTGCAAACCGCATTAAAATCCATCAAGATTTCGAGCAACAGCGGCCAGTTGAAACTGAAACGGTGCACATATTGAGGCATGTCAACACAAAAGGCGCCTTAGCAAGGTACACTCTTTTTGTGTTAACATGCCTCATCTTGTGTGGAATTCTCGATTTCCTCAGTTTAAAGCGCTGATAACTGATAGTCTAGGTTTCAATGGTTGTAAAATGACACTTGCTTCCATGTATAGCCTTTCTATCCCATAATTTCCTTGTTTGAGATTTGGAATTTTTCGAGATTTTCTACCTTATCACCTTTTTCCAGTTGATCAACTAAAAGTGACATTTTGGGGTGTTTCCAATGCCCAGGTGCGGCTAAAACGCAGTCAACAGTTGTTCTATAGACAAAGACGGTTCGTTTGCTGCAAACCGCATTAAAATCCATCAAGATGTCGAGCAACAGCGGCCAGTTGAAACTGAAACGGTGCACATATTGAGGCATGTCAACACAAAAGGCGCCTTAGCAAGGTACACTCTTTTTGTGTTAACATGCCTCATCTTGTGTGGAATTCTCGATTTCCTCAGTTTAAAGCGCTGATAACTGATAGTCTAGGTTTCAATGGTTGTAAAATGACACTTGCTTCCATGTATAGCCTTTCTATCCCATAATTTCCTTGTTTGAGATTTGGAATTTTTCGAGATTTTCTACCTTATCACCTTTTTCCAGTTGATCAACTAAAAGTGACATTTTGGGGTGTTTCCAATGCCCAGGTGCGGCTAAAACGCAGTCAACAGTTGTTCTATAGACAAAGACGGTTCTTTTGCTGCAAACCGCATTAAAATCCATCAAGATTTCGAGCAACAGCGGCCAGTTGAAACTGAAACGGTGCACATATTGAGGCATGTCAACACAAAAGGCGCCTTAGCAAGGTACACTCTTTTTGTGTTAACATGCCTCATCTTGTGTGGAATTCTCGATTTCCTCAGTTTAAAGCGCTGATAACTGATAGTCTAGGTTTCAATGGTTGTAAAATGACACTTGCTTCCATGTATAGCCTTTCTATCCCATAATTTCCTTGTTTGAGATTTGGAATTTTTCGAGATTTTCTACCTTATCACCTTTTTCCAGTTGATCAACTAAAAGTGACATTTTGGGGTGTTTCCAATGCCCAGGTGCGGCTAAAACGCAGTCAACAGTTGTTCTATAGACAAAGACGGTTCTTTTGCTGCAAACCGCATTAAAATCCATCAAGATTTCGAGCAACAGCGGCCAGTTGAAACTGAAACGGTGCACATATTGACGCATGTCAACACAAAAGGCGCCTTAGCAAGGTACACTCTTTTTGTGTTAACATGCCTCATCTTGTGTGGAATTCTCGATTTCCTCAGTTTAAAGCGCTGATAACTGATAGTCTAGGTTTCAATGGTTGTAAAATGACACTTGCTTCCATGTATAGCCTTTCTATCCCATAATTTCCTTGTTTGAGATTTGGAATTTTTCGAGATTTTCTACCTTATCACCTTTTTCCAGTTGATCAACTAAAAGTGACATTTTGGGGTGTTTCCAATGCCCAGGTGCGGCTAAAACGCAGTCAACAGTTGTTCTATAGACAAAGACGGTTCTTTTGCTGCAAACCGCATTAAAATCCATCAAGATTTCGAGCAACAGCGGCCAGTTGAAACTGAAACGGTGCACATATTGAGGCATGTCAACACAAAAGGCGCCTTAGCAAGGTACACTCTTTTTGTGTTAACATGCCTCATCTTGTGTGGAATTCTCGATTTCCTCAGTTTAAAGCGCTGATAACTGATAGTCTAGGTTTCAATGGTTGTAAAATGACACTTGCTTCCATGTATAGCCTTTCTATCCCATAATTTCCTTGTTTGAGATTTGGAATTTTTCGAGATTTTCTACCTTATCACCTTTTTCCAGTTGATCAACTAAAAGTGACATTTTGGGGTGTTTCCAATGCCCAGGTGCGGCTAAAACGCAGTCAACAGTTGTTCTATAGACAAAGACGGTTCTTTTGCTGCAAACCGCATTAAAATCCATCAAGATTTCGAGCAACAGCGGCCAGTTGAAACTGAAACGGTGCACATATTGAGGCATGTCAACACAAAAGGCGCCTTAGCAAGGTACACTCTTTTTGTGTTAACATGCCTCATCTTGTGTGGAATTCTCGATTTCCTCAGTTTAAAGCGCTGATAACTGATAGTCTAGGTTTCAATGGTTGTAAAATGACACTTGCTTCCATGTATAGCCTTTCTATCCCATAATTTCCTTGTTTGAGATTTGGAATTTTTCGAGATTTTCTACCTTATCACCTTTTTCCAGTTGATCAACTAAAAGTGACATTTTGGGGTGTTTCCAATGCCCAGGTGCGGCTAAAACGCAGTCAACAGTTGTTCTATAGACAAAGACGGTTCTTTTGCTGCAAACCGCATTAAAATCCATCAAGATTTCGAGCAACAGCGGCCAGTTGAAACTGAAACGGTGCACATATTGACGCATGTCAACACAAAAGGCGCCTTAGCAAGGTACACTCTTTTTGTGTTAACATGCCTCATCTTGTGTGGAATTCTCGATTTCCTCAGTTTAAAGCGCTGATAACTGATAGTCTAGGTTCCAATGGTTGTAAAATGACACTTGCTTCCATGTATAGCCTTTCTATCCCATAATTTCCTTGTTTGAGATTTGGAATTTTTCGAGATTTTCTACCTTATCACCTTTTTCCAGTTGATCAACTAAAAGTGACATTTTGGGGTGTTTCCAATGCCCAGGTGCGGCTAAAACGCAGTCAACAGTTGTTCTATAGACAAAGACGGTTCTTTTGCTGCAAACCGCATTAAAATCCATCAAGATTTCGAGCAACAGCGGCCAGTTGAAACTGAAACGGTGCACATATTGAGGCATGTCAACACAAAAGGCGCCTTAGCAAGGTACACTCTTTTTGTGTTAACATGCCTCATCTTGTGTGGAATTCTCGATTTCCTCAGTTTAAAGCGCTGATAACTGATAGTCTAGGTTTCAATGGTTGTAAAATGACACTTGCTTCCATGTATAGCCTTTCTATCCCATAATTTCCTTGTTTGAGATTTGGAATTTTTCGAGATTTTCTACCTTATCACCTTTTTCCAGTTGATCAACTAAAAGTGACATTTTGGGGTGTTTCCAATGCCCAGGTGCGGCTAAAACGCAGTCAACAGTTGTTCTATAGACAAAGACGGTTCTTTTGCTGCAAACCGCATTAAAATCCATCAAGATTTCGAGCAACAGCGGCCAGTTGAAACTGAAACGGTGCACATATTGACGCATGTCAACACAAAAGGCGCCTTAGCAAGGTACACTCTTTTTGTGTTAACATGCCTCATCTTGTGTGGAATTCTCGATTTCCTCAGTTTAAAGCGCTGATAACTGATAGTCTAGGTTTCAATGGTTGTAAAATGACACTTGCTTCCATGTATAGCCTTTCTATCCCATAATTTCCTTGTTTGAGATTTGGAATTTTTCGAGATTTTCTACCTTATCACCTTTTTCCAGTTGATCAACTAAAAGTGACATTTTGGGGTGTTTCCAATGCCCAGGTGCGGCTAAAACGCAGTCAACAGTTGTTCTATAGACAAAGACGGTTCTTTTGCTGCAAACCGCATTAAAATCCATCAAGATTTCGAGCAACAGCGGCCAGTTGAAACTGAAACGGTGCACATATTGAGGCATGTCAACACAAAAGGCGCCTTAGCAAGGTACACTCTTTTTGTGTTAACATGCCTCATCTTGTGTGGAATTCTCGATTTCCTCAGTTTAAAGCGCTGATAACTGATAGTCTAGGTTTCAATGGTTGTAAAATGACACTTGCTTCCATGTATAGCCTTTCTATCCCATAATTTCCTTGTTTGAGATTTGGAATTTTTCGAGATTTTCTACCTTATCACCTTTTTCCAGTTGATCAACTAAAAGTGACATTTTGGGGTGTTTCCAATGCCCAGGTGCGGCTAAAACGCAGTCAACAGTTGTTCTATAGACAAAGACGGTTCGTTTGCTGCAAACCGCATTAAAATCCATCAAGATGTCGAGCAACAGCGGCCAGTTGAAACTGAAACGGTGCACATATTGAGGCATGTCAACACAAAAGGCGCCTTAGCAAGGTACACTCTTTTTGTGTTAACATGCCTCATCTTGTGTGGAATTCTCGATTTCCTCAGTTTAAAGCGCTGATAACTGATAGTCTAGGTTTCAATGGTTGTAAAATGACACTTGCTTCCATGTATAGCCTTTCTATCCCATAATTTCCTTGTTTGAGATTTGGAATTTTTCGAGATTTTCTACCTTATCACCTTTTTCCAGTTGATCAACTAAAAGTGACATTTTGGGGTGTTTCCAATGCCCAGGTGCGGCTAAAACGCAGTCAACAGTTGTTCTATAGACAAAGACGGTTCGTTTGCTGCAAACCGCATTAAAATCCATCAAGATGTCGAGCAACAGCGGCCAGTTGAAACTGAAACGGTGCACATATTGAGGCATGTCAACACAAAAGGCGCCTTAGCAAGGTACACTCTTTTTGTGTTAACATGCCTCATCTTGTGTGGAATTCTCGATTTCCTCAGTTTAAAGCGCTGATAACTGATAGTCTAGGTTTCAATGGTTGTAAAATGACACTTGCTTCCATGTATAGCCTTTCTATCCCATAATTTCCTTGTTTGAGATTTGGAATTTTTCGAGATTTTCTACCTTATCACCTTTTTCCAGTTGATCAACTAAAAGTGACATTTTGGGGTGTTTCCAATGCCCAGGTGCGGCTAAAACGCAGTCAACAGTTGTTCTATAGACAAAGACGGTTCTTTTGCTGCAAACCGCATTAAAATCCATCAAGATTTCGAGCAACAGCGGCCAGTTGAAACTGAAACGGTGCACATATTGAGGCATGTCAACACAAAAGGCGCCTTAGCAAGGTACACTCTTTTTGTGTTAACATGCCTCATCTTGTGTGGAATTCTCGATTTCCTCAGTTTAAAGCGCTGATAACTGATAGTCTAGGTTTCAATGGTTGTAAAATGACACTTGCTTCCATGTATAGCCTTTCTATCCCATAATTTCCTTGTTTGAGATTTGGAATTTTTCGAGATTTTCTACCTTATCACCTTTTTCCAGTTGATCAACTAAAAGTGACATTTTGGGGTGTTTCCAATGCCCAGGTGCGGCTAAAACGCAGTCAACAGTTGTTCTATAGACAAAGACGGTTCTTTTGCTGCAAACCGCATTAAAATCCATCAAGATTTCGAGCAACAGCGGCCAGTTGAAACTGAAACGGTGCACATATTGACGCATGTCAACACAAAAGGCGCCTTAGCAAGGTACACTCTTTTTGTGTTAACATGCCTCATCTTGTGTGGAATTCTCGATTTCCTCAGTTTAAAGCGCTGATAACTGATAGTCTAGGTTTCAATGGTTGTAAAATGACACTTGCTTCCATGTATAGCCTTTCTATCCCATAATTTCCTTGTTTGAGATTTGGAATTTTTCGAGATTTTCTACCTTATCACCTTTTTCCAGTTGATCAACTAAAAGTGACATTTTGGGGTGTTTCCAATGCCCAGGTGCGGCTAAAACGCAGTCAACAGTTGTTCTATAGACAAAGACGGTTCTTTTGCTGCAAACCGCATTAAAATCCATCAAGATTTCGAGCAACAGCGGCCAGTTGAAACTGAAACGGTGCACATATTGAGGCATGTCAACACAAAAGGCGCCTTAGCAAGGTACACTCTTTTTGTGTTAACATGCCTCATCTTGTGTGGAATTCTCGATTTCCTCAGTTTAAAGCGCTGATAACTGATAGTCTAGGTTTCAATGGTTGTAAAATGACACTTGCTTCCATGTATAGCCTTTCTATCCCATAATTTCCTTGTTTGAGATTTGGAATTTTTCGAGATTTTCTACCTTATCACCTTTTTCCAGTTGATCAACTAAAAGTGACATTTTGGGGTGTTTCCAATGCCCAGGTGCGGCTAAAACGCAGTCAACAGTTGTTCTATAGACAAAGACGGTTCTTTTGCTGCAAACCGCATTAAAATCCATCAAGATTTCGAGCAACAGCGGCCAGTTGAAACTGAAACGGTGCACATATTGAGGCATGTCAACACAAAAGGCGCCTTAGCAAGGTACACTCTTTTTGTGTTAACATGCCTCATCTTGTGTGGAATTCTCGATTTCCTCAGTTTAAAGCGCTGATAACTGATAGTCTAGGTTTCAATGGTTGTAAAATGACACTTGCTTCCATGTATAGCCTTTCTATCCCATAATTTCCTTGTTTGAGATTTGGAATTTTTCGAGATTTTCTACCTTATCACCTTTTTCCAGTTGATCAACTAAAAGTGACATTTTGGGGTGTTTCCAATGCCCAGGTGCGGCTAAAACGCAGTCAACAGTTGTTCTATAGACAAAGACGGTTCTTTTGCTGCAAACCGCATTAAAATCCATCAAGATTTCGAGCAACAGCGGCCAGTTGAAACTGAAACGGTGCACATATTGACGCATGTCAACACAAAAGGCGCCTTAGCAAGGTACACTCTTTTTGTGTTAACATGCCTCATCTTGTGTGGAATTCTCGATTTCCTCAGTTTAAAGCGCTGATAACTGATAGTCTAGGTTTCAATGGTTGTAAAATGACACTTGCTTCCATGTATAGCCTTTCTATCCCATAATTTCCTTGTTTGAGATTTGGAATTTTTCGAGATTTTCTACCTTATCACCTTTTTCCAGTTGATCAACTAAAAGTGACATTTTGGGGTGTTTCCAATGCCCAGGTGCGGCTAAAACGCAGTCAACAGTTGTTCTATAGACAAAGACGGTTCTTTTGCTGCAAACCGCATTAAAATCCATCAAGATTTCGAGCAACAGCGGCCAGTTGAAACTGAAACGGTGCACATATTGAGGCATGTCAACACAAAAGGCGCCTTAGCAAGGTACACTCTTTTTGTGTTAACATGCCTCATCTTGTGTGGAATTCTCGATTTCCTCAGTTTAAAGCGCTGATAACTGATAGTCTAGGTTTCAATGGTTGTAAAATGACACTTGCTTCCATGTATAGCCTTTCTATCCCATAATTTCCTTGTTTGAGATTTGGAATTTTTCGAGATTTTCTACCTTATCACCTTTTTCCAGTTGATCAACTAAAAGTGACATTTTGGGGTGTTTCCAATGCCCAGGCGCGGCTAAAACGCAGTCAACAGTTGTTCTATAGACAAAGACGGTTCTTTTGCTGCAAACCGCATTAAAATCCATCAAGATTTCGAGCAACAGCGGCCAGTTGAAACTGAAACGGTGCACATATTGAGGCATGTCAACACAAAAGGCGCCTTAGCAAGGTACACTCTTTTTGTGTTAACATGCCTCATCTTGTGTGGAATTCTCGATTTCCTCAGTTTAAAGCGCTGATAACTGATAGTCTAGGTTTCAATGGTTGTAAAATGACACTTGCTTCCATGTATAGCCTTTCTATCCCATAATTTCCTTGTTTGAGATTTGGAATTTTTCGAGATTTTCTACCTTATCACCTTTTTCCAGTTGATCAACTAAAAGTGACATTTTGGGGTGTTTCCAATGCCCAGGTGCGGCTAAAACGCAGTCAACAGTTGTTCTATAGACAAAGACGGTTCTTTTGCTGCAAACCGCAATAAAATCCATCAAGATTTCGAGCAACAGCGGCCAGTTGAAACTGAAACGGTGCACATATTGAGGCATGTCAACACAAAAGGCGCCTTAGCAAGGTACACTCTTTTTGTGTTAACATGCCTCATCTTGTGTGGAATTCTCGATTTCCTCAGTTTAAAGCGCTGATAACTGATAGTCTAGGTTTCAATGGTTGTAAAATGACACTTGCTTCCATGTATAGCCTTTCTATCCCATAATTTCCTTGTTTGAGATTTGGAATTTTTCGAGATTTTCTACCTTATCACCTTTTTCCAGTTGATCAACTAAAAGTGAGATTTTGGGGTGTTTCCAATGCCCAGGTGCGGCTAAAACGCAGTCAACAGTTGTTCTATAGACAAAGACGGTTCTTTTGCTGCAAACCGCATTAAAATCCATCAAGATTTCGAGCAACAGCGGCCAGTTGAAACTGAAACGGTGCACATATTGAGGCATGTCAACACAAAAGGCGCCTTAGCAAGGTACACTCTTTTTGTGTTAACATGCCTCATCTTGTGTGGAATTCTCGATTTCCTCAGTTTAAAGCGCTGATAACTGATAGTCTAGGTTTCAATGGTTGTAAAATGACACTTGCTTCCATGTATAGCCTTTCTATCCCATAATTTCCTTGTTTGAGATTTGGAATTTTTCGAGATTTTCTACCTTATCACCTTTTTCCAGTTGATCAACTAAAAGTGACATTTTGGGGTGTTTCCAATGCCCAGGTGCGGCTAAAACGCAGTCAACAGTTGTTCTATAGACAAAGACGGTTCGTTTGCTGCAAACCGCATTAAAATCCATCAAGATGTCGAGCAACAGCGGCCAGTTGAAACTGAAACGGTGCACATATTGAGGCATGTCAACACAAAAGGCGCCTTAGCAAGGTACACTCTTTTTGTGTTAACATGCCTCATCTTGTGTGGAATTCTCGATTTCCTCAGTTTAAAGCGCTGATAACTGATAGTCTAGGTTTCAATGGTTGTAAAATGACACTTGCTTCCATGTATAGCCTTTCTATCCCATAATTTCCTTGTTTGAGATTTGGAATTTTTCGAGATTTTCTACCTTATCACCTTTTTCCAGTTGATCAACTAAAAGTGACATTTTGGGGTGTTTCCAATGCCCAGGTGCGGCTAAAACGCAGTCAACAGTTGTTCTATAGACAAAGACGGTTCTTTTGCTGCAAACCGCATTAAAATCCATCAAGATTTCGAGCAACAGCGGCCAGTTGAAACTGAAACGGTGCACATATTGAGGCATGTCAACACAAAAGGCGCCTTAGCAAGGTACACTCTTTTTGTGTTAACATGCCTCATCTTGTGTGGAATTCTCGATTTCCTCAGTTTAAAGCGCTGATAACTGATAGTCTAGGTTTCAATGGTTGTAAAATGACACTTGCTTCCATGTATAGCCTTTCTATCCCATAATTTCCTTGTTTGAGATTTGGAATTTTTCGAGATTTTCTACCTTATCACCTTTTTCCAGTTGATCAACTAAAAGTGACATTTTGGGGTGTTTCCAATGCCCAGGTGCGGCTAAAACGCAGTCAACAGTTGTTCTATAGACAAAGACGGTTCGTTTGCTGCAAACCGCATTAAAATCCATCAAGATGTCGAGCAACAGCGGCCAGTTGAAACTGAAACGGTGCACATATTGAGGCATGTCAACACAAAAGGCGCCTTAGCAAGGTACACTCTTTTTGTGTTAACATGCCTCATCTTGTGTGGAATTCTCGATTTCCTCAGTTTAAAGCGCTGATAACTGATAGTCTAGGTTTCAATGGTTGTAAAATGACACTTGCTTCCATGTATAGCCTTTCTATCCCATAATTTCCTTGTTTGAGATTTGGAATTTTTCGAGATTTTCTACCTTATCACCTTTTTCCAGTTGATCAACTAAAAGTGACATTTTGGGGTGTTTCCAATGCCCAGGTGCGGCTAAAACGCAGTCAACAGTTGTTCTATAGACAAAGACGGTTCTTTTGCTGCAAACCGCATTAAAATCCATCAAGATTTCGAGCAACAGCGGCCAGTTGAAACTGAAACGGTGCACATATTGACGCATGTCAACACAAAAGGCGCCTTAGCAAGGTACACTCTTTTTGTGTTAACATGCCTCATCTTGTGTGGAATTCTCGATTTCCTCAGTTTAAAGCGCTGATAACTGATAGTCTAGGTTTCAATGGTTGTAAAATGACACTTGCTTCCATGTATAGCCTTTCTATCCCATAATTTCCTTGTTTGAGATTTGGAATTTTTCGAGATTTTCTACCTTATCACCTTTTTCCAGTTGATCAACTAAAAGTGACATTTTGGGGTGTTTCCAATGCCCACGTGCGGCTAAAACGCAGTCAACAGTTGTTCTATAGACAAAGACGGTTCTTTTGCTGCAAACCGCATTAAAATCCATCAAGATTTCGAGCAACAGCGGCCAGTTGAAACTGAAACGGTGCACATATTGAGGCATGTCAACACAAAAGGCGCCTTAGCAAGGTACACTCTTTTTGTGTTAACATGCCTCATCTTGTGTGGAATTCTCGATTTCCTCAGTTTAAAGCGCTGATAACTGATAGTCTAGGTTTCAATGGTTGTAAAATGACACTTGCTTCCATGTATAGCCTTTCTATCCCATAATTTCCTTGTTTGAGATTTGGAATTTTTCGAGATTTTCTACCTTATCACCTTTTTCCAGTTGATCAACTAAAAGTGACATTTTGGGGTGTTTCCAATGCCCAGGTGCGGCTAAAACGCAGTCAACAGTTGTTCTATAGACAAAGACGGTTCTTTTGCTGCAAACCGCATTAAAATCCATCAAGATTTCGAGCAACAGCGGCCAGTTGAAACTGAAACGGTGCACATATTGACGCATGTCAACACAAAAGGCGCCTTAGCAAGGTACACTCTTTTTGTGTTAACATGCCTCATCTTGTGTGGAATTCTCGATTTCCTCAGTTTAAAGCGCTGATAACTGATAGTCTAGGTTTCAATGGTTGTAAAATGACACTTGCTTCCATGTATAGCCTTTCTATCCCATAATTTCCTTGTTTGAGATTTGGAATTTTTCGAGATTTTCTACCTTATCACCTTTTTCCAGTTGATCAACTAAAAGTGACATTTTGGGGTGTTTCCAATGCCCAGGTGCGGCTAAAACGCAGTCAACAGTTGTTCTATAGACAAAGACGGTTCTTTTGCTGCAAACCGCATTAAAATCCATCAAGATTTCGAGCAACAGCGGCCAGTTGAAACTGAAACGGTGCACATATTGAGGCATGTCAACACAAAAGGCGCCTTAGCAAGGTACACTCTTTTTGTGTTAACATGCCTCATCTTGTGTGGAATTCTCGATTTCCTCAGTTTAAAGCGCTGATAACTGATAGTCTAGGTTTCAATGGTTGTAAAATGACACTTGCTTCCATGTATAGCCTTTCTATCCCATAATTTCCTTGTTTGAGATTTGGAATTTTTCGAGATTTTCTACCTTATCACCTTTTTCCAGTTGATCAACTAAAAGTGACATTTTGGGGTGTTTCCAATGCCCAGGTGCGGCTAAAACGCAGTCAACAGTTGTTCTATAGACAAAGACGGTTCGTTTGCTGCAAACCGCATTAAAATCCATCAAGATGTCGAGCAACAGCGGCCAGTTGAAACTGAAACGGTGCACATATTGAGGCATGTCAACACAAAAGGCGCCTTAGCAAGGTACACTCTTTTTGTGTTAACATGCCTCATCTTGTGTGGAATTCTCGATTTCCTCAGTTTAAAGCGCTGATAACTGATAGTCTAGGTTTCAATGGTTGTAAAATGACACTTGCTTCCATGTATAGCCTTTCTATCCCATAATTTCCTTGTTTGAGATTTGGAATTTTTCGAGATTTTCTACCTTATCACCTTTTTCCAGTTGATCAACTAAAAGTGACATTTTGGGGTGTTTCCAATGCCCAGGTGCGGCTAAAACGCAGTCAACAGTTGTTCTATAGACAAAGACGGTTCTTTTGCTGCAAACCGCATTAAAATCCATCAAGATTTCGAGCAACAGCGGCCAGTTGAAACTGAAACGGTGCACATATTGAGGCATGTCAACACAAAAGGCGCCTTAGCAAGGTACACTCTTTTTGTGTTAA
This sequence comes from Actinernus sp. WN-2022, assembly GCA_030867875.1. Taxonomy (NCBI): domain Eukaryota; kingdom Metazoa; phylum Cnidaria; class Anthozoa; order Actiniaria; family Actinernidae; genus Actinernus; species Actinernus sp. WN-2022. Next base: position 138,323,564 of record JAOWCC010000577.1, on the reverse strand, counting down.
CATGCCTCATCTTGTGTGGAATTCTCGATTTCCTCAGTTTAAAGCGCTGATAACTGATAGTCTAGGTTTCAATGGTTGTAAAATGACACTTGCTTCCATGTATAGCCTTTCTATCCCATAATTTCCTTGTTTGAGATTTGGAATTTTTCGAGATTTTCTACCTTATCACCTTTTTCCAGTTGATCAACTAAAAGTGACATTTTGGGGTGTTTCCAATGCCCAGGTGCGGCTAAAACGCAGTCAACAGTTGTTCTATAGACAAAGACGGTTCTTTTGCTGCAAACCGCATTAAAATCCATCAAGATTTCGAGCAACAGCGGCCAGTTGAAACTGAAACGGTGCACATATTGACGCATGTCAACACAAAAGGCGCCTTAGCAAGGTACACTCTTTTTGTGTTAACATGCCTCATCTTGTGTGGAATTCTCGATTTCCTCAGTTTAAAGCGCTGATAACTGATAGTCTAGGTTTCAATGGTTGTAAAATGACACTTGCTTCCATGTATAGCCTTTCTATCCCATAATTTCCTTGTTTGAGATTTGGAATTTTTCGAGATTTTCTACCTTATCACCTTTTTCCAGTTGATCAACTAAAAGTGACATTTTGGGGTGTTTCCAATGCCCAGGTGCGGCTAAAACGCAGTCAACAGTTGTTCTATAGACAAAGACGGTTCTTTTGCTGCAAACCGCATTAAAATCCATCAAGATTTCGAGCAACAGCGGCCAGTTGAAACTGAAACGGTGCACATATTGAGGCATGTCAACACAAAAGGCGCCTTAGCAAGGTACACTCTTTTTGTGTTAACATGCCTCATCTTGTGTGGAATTCTCGATTTCCTCAGTTTAAAGCGCTGATAACTGATAGTCTAGGTTTCAATGGTTGTAAAATGACACTTGCTTCCATGTATAGCCTTTCTATCCCATAATTTCCTTGTTTGAGATTTGGAATTTTTCGAGATTTTCTACCTTATCACCTTTTTCCAGTTGATCAACTAAAAGTGACATTTTGGGGTGTTTCCAATGCCCAGGTGCGGCTAAAACGCAGTCAACAGTTGTTCTATAGACAAAGACGGTTCTTTTGCTGCAAACCGCATTAAAATCCATCAAGATTTCGAGCAACAGCGGCCAGTTGAAACTGAAACGGTGCACATATTGACGCATGTCAACACAAAAGGCGCCTTAGCAAGGTACACTCTTTTTGTGTTAACATGCCTCATCTTGTGTGGAATTCTCGATTTCCTCAGTTTAAAGCGCTGATAACTGATAGTCTAGGTTTCAATGGTTGTAAAATGACACTTGCTTCCATGTATAGCCTTTCTATCCCATAATTTCCTTGTTTGAGATTTGGAATTTTTCGAGATTTTCTACCTTATCACCTTTTTCCAGTTGATCAACTAAAAGTGACATTTTGGGGTGTTTCCAATGCCCAGGTGCGGCTAAAACGCAGTCAACAGTTGTTCTATAGACAAAGACGGTTCTTTTGCTGCAAACCGCATTAAAATCCATCAAGATTTCGAGCAACAGCGGCCAGTTGAAACTGAAACGGTGCACATATTGAGGCATGTCAACACAAAAGGCGCCTTAGCAAGGTACACTCTTTTTGTGTTAACATGCCTCATCTTGTGTGGAATTCTCGATTTCCTCAGTTTAAAGCGCTGATAACTGATAGTCTAGGTTTCAATGGTTGTAAAATGACACTTGCTTCCATGTATAGCCTTTCTATCCCATAATTTCCTTGTTTGAGATTTGGAATTTTTCGAGATTTTCTACCTTATCACCTTTTTCCAGTTGATCAACTAAAAGTGACATTTTGGGGTGTTTCCAATGCCCAGGTGCGGCTAAAACGCAGTCAACAGTTGTTCTATAGACAAAGACGGTTCTTTTGCTGCAAACCGCATTAAAATCCATCAAGATTTCGAGCAACAGCGGCCAGTTGAAACTGAAACGGTGCACATATTGAGGCATGTCAACACAAAAGGCGCCTTAGCAAGGTACACTCTTTTTGTGTTAACATGCCTCATCTTGTGTGGAATTCTCGATTTCCTCAGTTTAAAGCGCTGATAACTGATAGTCTAGGTTTCAATGGTTGTAAAATGACACTTGCTTCCATGTATAGCCTTTCTATCCCATAATTTCCTTGTTTGAGATTTGGAATTTTTCGAGATTTTCTACCTTATCACCTTTTTCCAGTTGATCAACTAAAAGTGACATTTTGGGGTGTTTCCAATGCCCAGGTGCGGCTAAAACGCAGTCAACAGTTGTTCTATAGACAAAGACGGTTCTTTTGCTGCAAACCGCATTAAAATCCATCAAGATTTCGAGCAACAGCGGCCAGTTGAAACTGAAACGGTGCACATATTGACGCATGTCAACACAAAAGGCGCCTTAGCAAGGTACACTCTTTTTGTGTTAACATGCCTCATCTTGTGTGGAATTCTCGATTTCCTCAGTTTAAAGCGCTGATAACTGATAGTCTAGGTTTCAATGGTTGTAAAATGACACTTGCTTCCATGTATAGCCTTTCTATCCCATAATTTCCTTGTTTGAGATTTGGAATTTTTCGAGATTTTCTACCTTATCACCTTTTTCCAGTTGATCAACTAAAAGTGACATTTTGGGGTGTTTCCAATGCCCAGGTGCGGCTAAAACGCAGTCAACAGTTGTTCTATAGACAAAGACGGTTCTTTTGCTGCAAACCGCATTAAAATCCATCAAGATTTCGAGCAACAGCGGCCAGTTGAAACTGAAACGGTGCACATATTGAGGCATGTCAACACAAAAGGCGCCTTAGCAAGGTACACTCTTTTTGTGTTAACATGCCTCATCTTGTGTGGAATTCTCGATTTCCTCAGTTTAAAGCGCTGATAACTGATAGTCTAGGTTTCAATGGTTGTAAAATGACACTTGCTTCCATGTATAGCCTTTCTATCCCATAATTTCCTTGTTTGAGATTTGGAATTTTTCGAGATTTTCTACCTTATCACCTTTTTCCAGTTGATCAACTAAAAGTGACATTTTGGGGTGTTTCCAATGCCCAGGTGCGGCTAAAACGCAGTCAACAGTTGTTCTATAGACAAAGACGGTTCTTTTGCTGCAAACCGCATTAAAATCCATCAAGATTTCGAGCAACAGCGGCCAGTTGAAACTGAAACGGTGCACATATTGAGGCATGTCAACACAAAAGGCGCCTTAGCAAGGTACACTCTTTTTGTGTTAACATGCCTCATCTTGTGTGGAATTCTCGATTTCCTCAGTTTAAAGCGCTGATAACTGATAGTCTAGGTTTCAATGGTTGTAAAATGACACTTGCTTCCATGTATAGCCTTTCTATCCCATAATTTCCTTGTTTGAGATTTGGAATTTTTCGAGATTTTCTACCTTATCACCTTTTTCCAGTTGATCAACTAAAAGTGACATTTTGGGGTGTTTCCAATGCCCAGGTGCGGCTAAAACGCAGTCAACAGTTGTTCTATAGACAAAGACGGTTCTTTTGCTGCAAACCGCAATAAAATCCATCAAGATTTCGAGCAACAGCGGCCAGTTGAAACTGAAACGGTGCACATATTGAGGCATGTCAACACAAAAGGCGCCTTAGCAAGGTACACTCTTTTTGTGTTAACATGCCTCATCTTGTGTGGAATTCTCGATTTCCTCAGTTTAAAGCGCTGATAACTGATAGTCTAGGTTTCAATGGTTGTAAAATGACACTTGCTTCCATGTATAGCCTTTCTATCCCATAATTTCCTTGTTTGAGATTTGGAATTTTTCGAGATTTTCTACCTTATCACCTTTTTCCAGTTGATCAACTAAAAGTGACATTTTGGGGTGTTTCCAATGCCCAGGTGCGGCTAAAACGCAGTCAACAGTTGTTCTATAGACAAAGACGGTTCTTTTGCTGCAAACCGCATTAAAATCCATCAAGATTTCGAGCAACAGCGGCCAGTTGAAACTGAAACGGTGCACATATTGAGGCATGTCAACACAAAAGGCGCCTTAGCAAGGTACACTCTTTTTGTGTTAACATGCCTCATCTTGTGTGGAATTCTCGATTTCCTCAGTTTAAAGCGCTGATAACTGATAGTCTAGGTTTCAATGGTTGTAAAATGACACTTGCTTCCATGTATAGCCTTTCTATCCCATAATTTCCTTGTTTGAGATTTGGAATTTTTCGAGATTTTCTACCTTATCACCTTTTTCCAGTTGATCAACTAAAAGTGACATTTTGGGGTGTTTCCAATGCCCAGGTGCGGCTAAAACGCAGTCAACAGTTGTTCTATAGACAAAGACGGTTCGTTTGCTGCAAACCGCATTAAAATCCATCAAGATGTCGAGCAACAGCGGCCAGTTGAAACTGAAACGGTGCACATATTGAGGCATGTCAACACAAAAGGCGCCTTAGCAAGGTACACTCTTTTTGTGTTAACATGCCTCATCTTGTGTGGAATTCTCGATTTCCTCAGTTTAAAGCGCTGATAACTGATAGTCTAGGTTTCAATGGTTGTAAAATGACACTTGCTTCCATGTATAGCCTTTCTATCCCATAATTTCCTTGTTTGAGATTTGGAATTTTTCGAGATTTTCTACCTTATCACCTTTTTCCAGTTGATCAACTAAAAGTGACATTTTGGGGTGTTTCCAATGCCCAGGTGCGGCTAAAACGCAGTCAACAGTTGTTCTATAGACAAAGACGGTTCTTTTGCTGCAAACCGCATTAAAATCCATCAAGATTTCGAGCAACAGCGGCCAGTTGAAACTGAAACGGTGCACATATTGAGGCATGTCAACACAAAAGGCGCCTTAGCAAGGTACACTCTTTTTGTGTTAACATGCCTCATCTTGTGTGGAATTCTCGATTTCCTCAGTTTAAAGCGCTGATAACTGATAGTCTAGGTTTCAATGGTTGTAAAATGACACTTGCTTCCATGTATAGCCTTTCTATCCCATAATTTCCTTGTTTGAGATTTGGAATTTTTCGAGATTTTCTACCTTATCACCTTTTTCCAGTTGATCAACTAAAAGTGACATTTTGGGGTGTTTCCAATGCCCAGGTGCGGCTAAAACGCAGTCAACAGTTGTTCTATAGACAAAGACGGTTCGTTTGCTGCAAACCGCATTAAAATCCATCAAGATGTCGAGCAACAGCGGCCAGTTGAAACTGAAACGGTGCACATATTGAGGCATGTCAACACAAAAGGCGCCTTAGCAAGGTACACTCTTTTTGTGTTAACATGCCTCATCTTGTGTGGAATTCTCGATTTCCTCAGTTTAAAGCGCTGATAACTGATAGTCTAGGTTTCAATGGTTGTAAAATGACACTTGCTTCCATGTATAGCCTTTCTATCCCATAATTTCCTTGTTTGAGATTTGGAATTTTTCGAGATTTTCTACCTTATCACCTTTTTCCAGTTGATCAACTAAAAGTGACATTTTGGGGTGTTTCCAATGCCCAGGTGCGGCTAAAACGCAGTCAACAGTTGTTCTATAGACAAAGACGGTTCTTTTGCTGCAAACCGCATTAAAATCCATCAAGATTTCGAGCAACAGCGGCCAGTTGAAACTGAAACGGTGCACATATTGACGCATGTCAACACAAAAGGCGCCTTAGCAAGGTACACTCTTTTTGTGTTAACATGCCTCATCTTGTGTGGAATTCTCGATTTCCTCAGTTTAAAGCGCTGATAACTGATAGTCTAGGTTTCAATGGTTGTAAAATGACACTTGCTTCCATGTATAGCCTTTCTATCCCATAATTTCCTTGTTTGAGATTTGGAATTTTTCGAGATTTTCTACCTTATCACCTTTTTCCAGTTGATCAACTAAAAGTGACATTTTGGGGTGTTTCCAATGCCCACGTGCGGCTAAAACGCAGTCAACAGTTGTTCTATAGACAAAGACGGTTCTTTTGCTGCAAACCGCATTAAAATCCATCAAGATTTCGAGCAACAGCGGCCAGTTGAAACTGAAACGGTGCACATATTGAGGCATGTCAACACAAAAGGCGCCTTAGCAAGGTACACTCTTTTTGTGTTAACATGCCTCATCTTGTGTGGAATTCTCGATTTCCTCAGTTTAAAGCGCTGATAACTGATAGTCTAGGTTTCAATGGTTGTAAAATGACACTTGCTTCCATGTATAGCCTTTCTATCCCATAATTTCCTTGTTTGAGATTTGGAATTTTTCGAGATTTTCTACCTTATCACCTTTTTCCAGTTGATCAACTAAAAGTGACATTTTGGGGTGTTTCCAATGCCCAGGTGCGGCTAAAACGCAGTCAACAGTTGTTCTATAGACAAAGACGGTTCTTTTGCTGCAAACCGCATTAAAATCCATCAAGATTTCGAGCAACAGCGGCCAGTTGAAACTGAAACGGTGCACATATTGACGCATGTCAACACAAAAGGCGCCTTAGCAAGGTACACTCTTTTTGTGTTAACATGCCTCATCTTGTGTGGAATTCTCGATTTCCTCAGTTTAAAGCGCTGATAACTGATAGTCTAGGTTTCAATGGTTGTAAAATGACACTTGCTTCCATGTATAGCCTTTCTATCCCATAATTTCCTTGTTTGAGATTTGGAATTTTTCGAGATTTTCTACCTTATCACCTTTTTCCAGTTGATCAACTAAAAGTGACATTTTGGGGTGTTTCCAATGCCCAGGTGCGGCTAAAACGCAGTCAACAGTTGTTCTATAGACAAAGACGGTTCTTTTGCTGCAAACCGCATTAAAATCCATCAAGATTTCGAGCAACAGCGGCCAGTTGAAACTGAAACGGTGCACATATTGAGGCATGTCAACACAAAAGGCGCCTTAGCAAGGTACACTCTTTTTGTGTTAACATGCCTCATCTTGTGTGGAATTCTCGATTTCCTCAGTTTAAAGCGCTGATAACTGATAGTCTAGGTTTCAATGGTTGTAAAATGACACTTGCTTCCATGTATAGCCTTTCTATCCCATAATTTCCTTGTTTGAGATTTGGAATTTTTCGAGATTTTCTACCTTATCACCTTTTTCCAGTTGATCAACTAAAAGTGACATTTTGGGGTGTTTCCAATGCCCAGGTGCGGCTAAAACGCAGTCAACAGTTGTTCTATAGACAAAGACGGTTCTTTTGCTGCAAACCGCATTAAAATCCATCAAGATTTCGAGCAACAGCGGCCAGTTGAAACTGAAACGGTGCACATATTGACGCATGTCAACACAAAAGGCGCCTTAGCAAGGTACACTCTTTTTGTGTTAACATGCCTCATCTTGTGTGGAATTCTCGATTTCCTCAGTTTAAAGCGCTGATAACTGATAGTCTAGGTTTCAATGGTTGTAAAATGACACTTGCTTCCATGTATAGCCTTTCTATCCCATAATTTCCTTGTTTGAGATTTGGAATTTTTCGAGATTTTCTACCTTATCACCTTTTTCCAGTTGATCAACTAAAAGTGACATTTTGGGGTGTTTCCAATGCCCAGGTGCGGCTAAAACGCAGTCAACAGTTGTTCTATAGACAAAGACGGTTCTTTTGCTGCAAACCGCATTAAAATCCATCAAGATTTCGAGCAACAGCGGCCAGTTGAAACTGAAACGGTGCACATATTGAGGCATGTCAACACAAAAGGCGCCTTAGCAAGGTACACTCTTTTTGTGTTAACATGCCTCATCTTGTGTGGAATTCTCGATTTCCTCAGTTTAAAGCGCTGATAACTGATAGTCTAGGTTTCAATGGTTGTAAAATGACACTTGCTTCCATGTATAGCCTTTCTATCCCATAATTTCCTTGTTTGAGATTTGGAATTTTTCGAGATTTTCTACCTTATCACCTTTTTCCAGTTGATCAACTAAAAGTGACATTTTGGGGTGTTTCCAATGCCCAGGTGCGGCTAAAACGCAGTCAACAGTTGTTCTATAGACAAAGACGGTTCGTTTGCTGCAAACCGCATTAAAATCCATCAAGATTTCGAGCAACAGCGGCCAGTTGAAACTGAAACGGTGCACATATTGATGCATGTCAACACAAAAGGCGCCTTAGCAAGGTACACTCTTTTTGTGTTAACATGCCTCATCTTGTGTGGAATTCTCGATTTCCTCAGTTTAAAGCGCTGATAACTGATAGTCTAGGTTTCAATGGTTGTAAAATGACACTTGCTTCCATGTATAGCCTTTCTATCCCATAATTTCCTTGTTTGAGATTTGGAATTTTTCGAGATTTTCTACCTTATCACCTTTTTCCAGTTGATCAACTAAAAGTGACATTTTGGGGTGTTTCCAATGCCCACGTGCGGCTAAAACGCAGTCAACAGTTGTTCTATAGACAAAGACGGTTCTTTTGCTGCAAACCGCATTAAAATCCATCAAGATTTCGAGCAACAGCGGCCAGTTGAAACTGAAACGGTGCACATATTGAGGCATGTCAACACAAAAGGCGCCTTAGCAAGGTACACTCTTTTTGTGTTAACATGCCTCATCTTGTGTGGAATTCTCGATTTCCTCAGTTTAAAGCGCTGATAACTGATAGTCTAGGTTTCAATGGTTGTAAAATGACACTTGCTTCCATGTATAGCCTTTCTATCCCATAATTTCCTTGTTTGAGATTTGGAATTTTTCGAGATTTTCTACCTTATCACCTTTTTCCAGTTGATCAACTAAAAGTGACATTTTGGGGTGTTTCCAATGCCCAGGTGCGGCTAAAACGCAGTCAACAGTTGTTCTATAGACAAAGACGGTTCTTTTGCTGCAAACCGCATTAAAATCCATCAAGATTTCGAGCAACAGCGGCCAGTTGAAACTGAAACGGTGCACATATTGACGCATGTCAACACAAAAGGCGCCTTAGCAAGGTACACTCTTTTTGTGTTAACATGCCTCATCTTGTGTGGAATTCTCGATTTCCTCAGTTTAAAGCGCTGATAACTGATAGTCTAGGTTTCAATGGTTGTAAAATGACACTTGCTTCCATGTATAGCCTTTCTATCCCATAATTTCCTTGTTTGAGATTTGGAATTTTTCGAGATTTTCTACCTTATCACCTTTTTCCAGTTGATCAACTAAAAGTGACATTTTGGGGTGTTTCCAATGCCCAGGTGCGGCTAAAACGCAGTCAACAGTTGTTCTATAGACAAAGACGGTTCTTTTGCTGCAAACCGCATTAAAATCCATCAAGATTTCGAGCAACAGCGGCCAGTTGAAACTGAAACGGTGCACATATTGACGCATGTCAACACAAAAGGCGCCTTAGCAAGGTACACTCTTTTTGTGTTAACATGCCTCATCTTGTGTGGAATTCTCGATTTCCTCAGTTTAAAGCGCTGATAACTGATAGTCTAGGTTTCAATGGTTGTAAAATGACACTTGCTTCCATGTATAGCCTTTCTATCCCATAATTTCCTTGTTTGAGATTTGGAATTTTTCGAGATTTTCTACCTTATCACCTTTTTCCAGTTGATCAACTAAAAGTGACATTTTGGGGTGTTTCCAATGCCCAGGTGCGGCTAAAACGCAGTCAACAGTTGTTCTATAGACAAAGACGGTTCTTTTGCTGCAAACCGCATTAAAATCCATCAAGATTTCGAGCAACAGCGGCCAGTTGAAACTGAAACGGTGCACATATTGAGGCATGTCAACACAAAAGGCGCCTTAGCAAGGTACACTCTTTTTGTGTTAACATGCCTCATCTTGTGTGGAATTCTCGATTTCCTCAGTTTAAAGCGCTGATAACTGATAGTCTAGGTTTCAATGGTTGTAAAATGACACTTGCTTCCATGTATAGCCTTTCTATCCCATAATTTCCTTGTTTGAGATTTGGAATTTTTCGAGATTTTCTACCTTATCACCTTTTTCCAGTTGATCAACTAAAAGTGACATTTTGGGGTGTTTCCAATGCCCAGGTGCGGCTAAAACGCAGTCAACAGTTGTTCTATAGACAAAGACGGTTCGTTTGCTGCAAACCGCATTAAAATCCATCAAGATGTCGAGCAACAGCGGCCAGTTGAAACTGAAACGGTGCACATATTGAGGCATGTCAACACAAAAGGCGCCTTAGCAAGGTACACTCTTTTTGTGTTAACATGCCTCATCTTGTGTGGAATTCTCGATTTCCTCAGTTTAAAGCGCTGATAACTGATAGTCTAGGTTTCAATGGTTGTAAAATGACACTTGCTTCCATGTATAGCCTTTCTATCCCATAATTTCCTTGTTTGAGATTTGGAATTTTTCGAGATTTTCTACCTTATCACCTTTTTCCAGTTGATCAACTAAAAGTGACATTTTGGGGTGTTTCCAATGCCCAGGTGCGGCTAAAACGCAGTCAACAGTTGTTCTATAGACAAAGACGGTTCGTTTGCTGCAAACCGCATTAAAATCCATCAAGATGTCGAGCAACAGCGGCCAGTTGAAACTGAAACGGTGCACATATTGAGGCATGTCAACACAAAAGGCGCCTTAGCAAGGTACACTCTTTTTGTGTTAACATGCCTCATCTTGTGTGGAATTCTCGATTTCCTCAGTTTAAAGCGCTGATAACTGATAGTCTAGGTTTCAATGGTTGTAAAATGACACTTGCTTCCATGTATAGCCTTTCTATCCCATAATTTCCTTGTTTGAGATTTGGAATTTTTCGAGATTTTCTACCTTATCACCTTTTTCCAGTTGATCAACTAAAAGTGACATTTTGGGGTGTTTCCAATGCCCAGGTGCGGCTAAAACGCAGTCAACAGTTGTTCTATAGACAAAGACGGTTCTTTTGCTGCAAACCGCATTAAAATCCATCAAGATTTCGAGCAACAGCGGCCAGTTGAAACTGAAACGGTGCACATATTGAGGCATGTCAACACAAAAGGCGCCTTAGCAAGGTACACTCTTTTTGTGTTAACATGCCTCATCTTGTGTGGAATTCTCGATTTCCTCAGTTTAAAGCGCTGATAACTGATAGTCTAGGTTTCAATGGTTGTAAAATGACACTTGCTTCCATGTATAGCCTTTCTATCCCATAATTTCCTTGTTTGAGATTTGGAATTTTTCGAGATTTTCTACCTTATCACCTTTTTCCAGTTGATCAACTAAAAGTGACATTTTGGGGTGTTTCCAATGCCCAGGTGCGGCTAAAACGCAGTCAACAGTTGTTCTATAGACAAAGACGGTTCTTTTGCTGCAAACCGCATTAAAATCCATCAAGATTTCGAGCAACAGCGGCCAGTTGAAACTGAAACGGTGCACATATTGACGCATGTCAACACAAAAGGCGCCTTAGCAAGGTACACTCTTTTTGTGTTAACATGCCTCATCTTGTGTGGAATTCTCGATTTCCTCAGTTTAAAGCGCTGATAACTGATAGTCTAGGTTTCAATGGTTGTAAAATGACACTTGCTTCCATGTATAGCCTTTCTATCCCATAATTTCCTTGTTTGAGATTTGGAATTTTTCGAGATTTTCTACCTTATCACCTTTTTCCAGTTGATCAACTAAAAGTGACATTTTGGGGTGTTTCCAATGCCCAGGTGCGGCTAAAACGCAGTCAACAGTTGTTCTATAGACAAAGACGGTTCTTTTGCTGCAAACCGCATTAAAATCCATCAAGATTTCGAGCAACAGCGGCCAGTTGAAACTGAAACGGTGCACATATTGAGGCATGTCAACACAAAAGGCGCCTTAGCAAGGTACACTCTTTTTGTGTTAACATGCCTCATCTTGTGTGGAATTCTCGATTTCCTCAGTTTAAAGCGCTGATAACTGATAGTCTAGGTTTCAATGGTTGTAAAATGACACTTGCTTCCATGTATAGCCTTTCTATCCCATAATTTCCTTGTTTGAGATTTGGAATTTTTCGAGATTTTCTACCTTATCACCTTTTTCCAGTTGATCAACTAAAAGTGACATTTTGGGGTGTTTCCAATGCCCAGGTGCGGCTAAAACGCAGTCAACAGTTGTTCTATAGACAAAGACGGTTCTTTTGCTGCAAACCGCATTAAAATCCATCAAGATTTCGAGCAACAGCGGCCAGTTGAAACTGAAACGGTGCACATATTGAGGCATGTCAACACAAAAGGCGCCTTAGCAAGGTACACTCTTTTTGTGTTAACATGCCTCATCTTGTGTGGAATTCTCGATTTCCTCAGTTTAAAGCGCTGATAACTGATAGTCTAGGTTTCAATGGTTGTAAAATGACACTTGCTTCCATGTATAGCCTTTCTATCCCATAATTTCCTTGTTTGAGATTTGGAATTTTTCGAGATTTTCTACCTTATCACCTTTTTCCAGTTGATCAACTAAAAGTGACATTTTGGGGTGTTTCCAATGCCCAGGTGCGGCTAAAACGCAGTCAACAGTTGTTCTATAGACAAAGACGGTTCTTTTGCTGCAAACCGCATTAAAATCCATCAAGATTTCGAGCAACAGCGGCCAGTTGAAACTGAAACGGTGCACATATTGACGCATGTCAACACAAAAGGCGCCTTAGCAAGGTACACTCTTTTTGTGTTAACATGCCTCATCTTGTGTGGAATTCTCGATTTCCTCAGTTTAAAGCGCTGATAACTGATAGTCTAGGTTTCAATGGTTGTAAAATGACACTTGCTTCCATGTATAGCCTTTCTATCCCATAATTTCCTTGTTTGAGATTTGGAATTTTTCGAGATTTTCTACCTTATCACCTTTTTCCAGTTGATCAACTAAAAGTGACATTTTGGGGTGTTTCCAATGCCCAGGTGCGGCTAAAACGCAGTCAACAGTTGTTCTATAGACAAAGACGGTTCTTTTGCTGCAAACCGCATTAAAATCCATCAAGATTTCGAGCAACAGCGGCCAGTTGAAACTGAAACGGTGCACATATTGAGGCATGTCAACACAAAAGGCGCCTTAGCAAGGTACACTCTTTTTGTGTTAACATGCCTCATCTTGTGTGGAATTCTCGATTTCCTCAGTTTAAAGCGCTGATAACTGATAGTCTAGGTTTCAATGGTTGTAAAATGACACTTGCTTCCATGTATAGCCTTTCTATCCCATAATTTCCTTGTTTGAGATTTGGAATTTTTCGAGATTTTCTACCTTATCACCTTTTTCCAGTTGATCAACTAAAAGTGACATTTTGGGGTGTTTCCAATGCCCAGGTGCGGCTAAAACGCAGTCAACAGTTGTTCTATAGACAAAGACGGTTCTTTTGCTGCAAACCGCATTAAAATCCATCAAGATTTCGAGCAACAGCGGCCAGTTGAAACTGAAACGGTGCACATATTGAGGCATGTCAACACAAAAGGCGCCTTAGCAAGGTACACTCTTTTTGTGTTAACATGCCTCATCTTGTGTGGAATTCTCGATTTCCTCAGTTTAAAGCGCTGATAACTGATAGTCTAGGTTTCAATGGTTGTAAAATGACACTTGCTTCCATGTATAGCCTTTCTATCCCATAATTTCCTTGTTTGAGATTTGGAATTTTTCGAGATTTTCTACCTTATCACCTTTTTCCAGTTGATCAACTAAAAGTGACATTTTGGGGTGTTTCCAATGCCCAGGTGCGGCTAAAACGCAGTCAACAGTTGTTCTATAGACAAAGACGGTTCTTTTGCTGCAAACCGCAATAAAATCCATCAAGATTTCGAGCAACAGCGGCCAGTTGAAACTGAAACGGTGCACATATTGAGGCATGTCAACACAAAAGGCGCCTTAGCAAGGTACACTCTTTTTGTGTTAACATGCCTCATCTTGTGTGGAATTCTCGATTTCCTCAGTTTAAAGCGCTGATAACTGATAGTCTAGGTTTCAATGGTTGTAAAATGACACTTGCTTCCATGTATAGCCTTTCTATCCCATAATTTCCTTGTTTGAGATTTGGAATTTTTCGAGATTTTCTACCTTATCACCTTTTTCCAGTTGATCAACTAAAAGTGACATTTTGGGGTGTTTCCAATGCCCAGGTGCGGCTAAAACGCAGTCAACAGTTGTTCTATAGACAAAGACGGTTCTTTTGCTGCAAACCGCATTAAAATCCATCAAGATTTCGAGCAACAGCGGCCAGTTGAAACTGAAACGGTGCACATATTGAGGCATGTCAACACAAAAGGCGCCTTAGCAAGGTACACTCTTTTTGTGTTAACATGCCTCATCTTGTGTGGAATTCTCGATTTCCTCAGTTTAAAGCGCTGATAACTGATAGTCTAGGTTTCAATGGTTGTAAAATGACACTTGCTTCCATGTATAGCCTTTCTATCCCATAATTTCCTTGTTTGAGATTTGGAATTTTTCGAGATTTTCTACCTTATCACCTTTTTCCAGTTGATCAACTAAAAGTGACATTTTGGGGTGTTTCCAATGCCCAGGTGCGGCTAAAACGCAGTCAACAGTTGTTCTATAGACAAAGACGGTTCGTTTGCTGCAAACCGCATTAAAATCCATCAAGATGTCGAGCAACAGCGGCCAGTTGAAACTGAAACGGTGCACATATTGAGGCATGTCAACACAAAAGGCGCCTTAGCAAGGTACACTCTTTTTGTGTTAACATGCCTCATCTTGTGTGGAATTCTCGATTTCCTCAGTTTAAAGCGCTGATAACTGATAGTCTAGGTTTCAATGGTTGTAAAATGACACTTGCTTCCATGTATAGCCTTTCTATCCCATAATTTCCTTGTTTGAGATTTGGAATTTTTCGAGATTTTCTACCTTATCACCTTTTTCCAGTTGATCAACTAAAAGTGACATTTTGGGGTGTTTCCAATGCCCAGGTGCGGCTAAAACGCAGTCAACAGTTGTTCTATAGACAAAGACGGTTCTTTTGCTGCAAACCGCATTAAAATCCATCAAGATTTCGAGCAACAGCGGCCAGTTGAAACTGAAACGGTGCACATATTGACGCATGTCAACACAAAAGGCGCCTTAGCAAGGTACACTCTTTTTGTGTTAACATGCCTCATCTTGTGTGGAATTCTCGATTTCCTCAGTTTAAAGCGCTGATAACTGATAGTCTAGGTTTCAATGGTTGTAAAATGACACTTGCTTCCATGTATAGCCTTTCTATCCCATAATTTCCTTGTTTGAGATTTGGAATTTTTCGAGATTTTCTACCTTATCACCTTTTTCCAGTTGATCAACTAAAAGTGACATTTTGGGGTGTTTCCAATGCCCACGTGCGGCTAAAACGCAGTCAACAGTTGTTCTATAGACAAAGACGGTTCTTTTGCTGCAAACCGCATTAAAATCCATCAAGATTTCGAGCAACAGCGGCCAGTTGAAACTGAAACGGTGCACATATTGAGGCATGTCAACACAAAAGGCGCCTTAGCAAGGTACACTCTTTTTGTGTTAACATGCCTCATCTTGTGTGGAATTCTCGATTTCCTCAGTTTAAAGCGCTGATAACTGATAGTCTAGGTTTCAATGGTTGTAAAATGACACTTGCTTCCATGTATAGCCTTTCTATCCCATAATTTCCTTGTTTGAGATTTGGAATTTTTCGAGATTTTCTACCTTATCACCTTTTTCCAGTTGATCAACTAAAAGTGACATTTTGGGGTGTTTCCAATGCCCAGGTGCGGCTAAAACGCAGTCAACAGTTGTTCTATAGACAAAGACGGTTCTTTTGCTGCAAACCGCATTAAAATCCATCAAGATTTCGAGCAACAGCGGCCAGTTGAAACTGAAACGGTGCACATATTGACGCATGTCAACACAAAAGGCGCCTTAGCAAGGTACACTCTTTTTGTGTTAACATGCCTCATCTTGTGTGGAATTCTCGATTTCCTCAGTTTAAAGCGCTGATAACTGATAGTCTAGGTTTCAATGGTTGTAAAATGACACTTGCTTCCATGTATAGCCTTTCTATCCCATAATTTCCTTGTTTGAGATTTGGAATTTTTCGAGATTTTCTACCTTATCACCTTTTTCCAGTTGATCAACTAAAAGTGACATTTTGGGGTGTTTCCAATGCCCAGGTGCGGCTAAAACGCAGTCAACAGTTGTTCTATAGACAAAGACGGTTCGTTTGCTGCAAACCGCATTAAAATCCATCAAGATGTCGAGCAACAGCGGCCAGTTGAAACTGAAACGGTGCACATATTGAGGCATGTCAACACAAAAGGCGCCTTAGCAAGGTACACTCTTTTTGTGTTAACATGCCTCATCTTGTGTGGAATTCTCGATTTCCTCAGTTTAAAGCGCTGATAACTGATAGTCTAGGTTTCAATGGTTGTAAAATGACACTTGCTTCCATGTATAGCCTTTCTATCCCATAATTTCCTTGTTTGAGATTTGGAATTTTTCGAGATTTTCTACCTTATCACCTTTTTCCAGTTGATCAATTAAAAGTGACATTTTGGGGTGTTTCCAATGCCCAGGTGCGGCTAAAACGCAGTCAACAGTTGTTCTATAGACAAAGACGGTTCTTTTGCTGCAAACCGCATTAAAATCCATCAAGATTTCGAGCAACAGCGGCCAGTTGAAACTGAAACGGTGCACATATTGAGGCATGTCAACACAAAAGGCGCCTTAGCAAGGTACACTCTTTTTGTGTTAACATGCCTCAATTCTTGTGTGGAATTCTCGATTTCCTCAGTTTAAAGCGCTGATAACTGATAGTCTAGGTTTCAATGGTTGTAAAATGACACTTGCTTCCATGTATAGCCTTTCTATCCCATAATTTCCTTGTTTGAGATTTGGAATTTTTCGAGATTTTCTACCTTATCACCTTTTTCCAGTTGATCAACTAAAAGTGACATTTTGGGGTGTTTCCAATGCCCAGGTGCGGCTAAAACGCAGTCAACAGTTGTTCTATAGACAAAGACGGTTCTTTTGCTGCAAACCGCATTAAAATCCATCAAGATTTCGAGCAACAGCGGCCAGTTGAAACTGAAACGGTGCACATATTGACGCATGTCAACACAAAAGGCGCCTTAGCAAGGTACACTCTTTTTGTGTTAACATGCCTCATCTTGTGTGGAATTCTCGATTTCCTCAGTTTAAAGCGCTGATAACTGATAGTCTAGGTTTCAATGGTTGTAAAATGACACTTGCTTCCATGTATAGCCTTTCTATCCCATAATTTCCTTGTTTGAGATTTGGAATTTTTCGAGATTTTCTACCTTATCACCTTTTTCCAGTTGATCAACTAAAAGTGACATTTTGGGGTGTTTCCAATGCCCAGGTGCGGCTAAAACGCAGTCAACAGTTGTTCTATAGACAAAGACGGTTCTTTTGCTGCAAACCGCATTAAAATCCATCAAGATTTCGAGCAACAGCGGCCAGTTGAAACTGAAACGGTGCACATATTGAGGCATGTCAACACAAAAGGCGCCTTAGCAAGGTACACTCTTTTTGTGTTAACATGCCTCATCTTGTGTGGAATTCTCGATTTCCTCAGTTTAAAGCGCTGATAACTGATAGTCTAGGTTTCAATGGTTGTAAAATGACACTTGCTTCCATGTATAGCCTTTCTATCCCATAATTTCCTTGTTTGAGATTTGGAATTTTTCGAGATTTTCTACCTTATCACCTTTTTCCAGTTGATCAACTAAAAGTGACATTTTGGGGTGTTTCCAATGCCCAGGTGCGGCTAAAACGCAGTCAACAGTTGTTCTATAGACAAAGACGGTTCGTTTGCTGCAAACCGCATTAAAATCCATCAAGATGTCGAGCAACAGCGGCCAGTTGAAACTGAAACGGTGCACATATTGAGGCATGTCAACACAAAAGGCGCCTTAGCAAGGTACACTCTTTTTGTGTTAACATGCCTCATATATATATATACATTTATTTCTAAAGTCAAGCCTAAAATCAGAGCTCCCAATTAGTTGAACTGAGGTAACAACCCAAACAAACCACAATAAATTATAGAAAGAAAACAAAGATATACACAGAATTAACCAGTAGAATCAAGAGAAATCAGTGCAAAAGGTTTTGGAGAAAAAAGAAGATAATGGTAAAATCACTGGCCACCTGATTTCAACAGTGCACGCACAGGTGCATGCAGCACTTTTTCAGGCACGTCATTCACCCTGCTGCGTGTCAGGGTTCGGTCGGTCAGGTGCTGTCTGCTCGCACGGGCTGAAGGGAACTCTGCTATTATCAGTTGTTATATTAAGCGAATCACTTTTTAAATGTTAAATTTGTTATCCTTCAGAGCCGCAGCACTGGAGCTCTTGTCATCAATGCACTGTTAGACTTCTTGACATTTGCCCTCTGCCCACCATACAGGTATGGCAATGAGTTCATAACCATGATTAAAGACTAGAGTCATCTGGTGAATTCTACTACCAGTTGTTTATTTTTTGAAATGTTAAAACTCCTTAATTCTCTCTATGCTTGCTTGAGTCAACAACTTACCTGCCACTTACCAACCACGTACCAACACAACTTTACCAACCACTTACCAACCACTTACCAACCACTTGCAACCACTTGCAACCACTTGCAACCACTTGCAGACCACTTACAACCACTCACTGACTACTCACCAACACAGTTTTACCAACCACTTATTAACCACTCACTGACACAATTTTACCAACAACTCACTGGGAACTCACTTACCGACACAATTTTACCGACCACTCACCAACACACTTTTACCAATCATGCACTTACCAACCACTCACTGACCACTTACCAACAACATTTTTATAGTGCAGATTGTTCACTTTAGCCAATTCTATTTTACAGTGAAACAACGGAGGGAGCTCAGTTTGATTCACTGCTGGAAATGGTGGCAGGTGAGTACATTGACGGGATTTGTGTGTACTTGATTTAATAGAAGTTCATCATGGCAGTGCTCGAACGACCAGAATTTTGCTATTTGTGATTAAAATTATTCAGTAGTCGCAAAATTTCAACTTGTTTTTTTGCTTTTATGATGAATCTCCCATGTTTTTTTGCAACCAAATATAACAAATTTGCGACCAAATTTCAGGTCCTAATTGCTAATATGTGACCAGTATTTTAGTTAATTTTGAGCCCTGCATGGTTACCATTTAGCTTCTTATTAATGTCTGTTTCTTTCCCCTTACAGATCTTGGTCGTAGTATCTTCAAACTATTTCAGGTTAGTTTTAGGCCTGCATGCAGTTATTTGATGTAATGTTTCATATACAAGTCACCGGATTTGACAGGGCCATTTCAAAATCTGTGTGAAATTTCAAATGCCATGGTCTGCACCCTCAGCATTTGAAATTCTCACAAGGATTTTGAACTCCTGCCAAATCTGGTGATGAGTATATTAAACATCTTCTACTACTCAATATTACATGCAGGTATGTTTTATGTAAGCATTGTTTCTTATTGTTTTGTAATGAAGGGTATTGTTGGACTATTGTGTATAGTAATCCCGCTCATGGATTAATATTCTTTTTGGGACTGGATAGTTCAACAAGTGATTCAGTAGTGTAGTTCACAAGGGAGTGGGCTAGAAATCTATGGGTTCTGAGAAAGTTGGTTTGAATTCTGTTGGTGGCAGGTTTTTTTTCTTTTGATGTCACTTAATTTACTTCTTTCATCATCATATTTCCTATTGAGAACTCAGTTCTCTTGAGGCGCTTCTGCAAAGATACACGCTTAGAAAACATGATCCATCAGTTGCTTAAATTATTATTTATTCATCATCGTCTTTCGTAATTGACTCTCGTCAATACCATTCGCTGATGATAACTTTCTCCAATGACCGTAAGGATTATCAGATATACAAAACAGAAATTGTTTCTGAAGACAATCATTTCCACAACGAGTTATATGCGCAATATATTTTAGATGTTGTATTGTGCAAAACTACTTTGACATGTTAGTTTTCCAGTTATTTAATGGACAGGACTTAGACATTTCAAAGTCTAGTAGTTTGAATCTCAAAGTCTTTGGACCTTGAAGTGTTGTTGAACTCTTCATGAGAGTATTCGACAGGGTTTTCAAACTACGGCACATGGTACAAATTGAGACATCTGGTTGGTAGTCTATGAATAATTAACCAGTAGTAGACTGAAGTTCTTTTCATAGATCATCATTACAACAATATTGTCTTTTTTTAACCTGTGCCTACATGTACAGTATAGTACCCTGTATATTATTTTGAAACATCCTGTTTTCTTCCTATAGCATCCTTCAATGGCCATTGTCAAGGGTGCTGGTATGGTGATGAAGGCTGTCATTGAGGTAAGGCTTATCTTTGTCAATTTCCGTATTGTCAATGCTGAGTAAGATTTTATAAAAGGCAGTGCATGCCCAGTTCTATTCTTACCTCGGTGAGAACAACTTGATCGCACCCAAGCAGTTTGGGTTTAGATTAAATTCCTCCACTGTTACAGCGTTGGCTCAGTTTACCGATGAGATTCTTCATGCTATAGACATTGGCTCAGTAACTGGGGTTGTTTTTCTGGACTTAACCAAGGTGTTCGACATGGTCAATCACTCAATCCTGTTACTCAGGCTCTTGATCCTTGGTGTGGACTGTACGGCTTGTGATTGGTTTGACTCGTTCCTCTTTAACAGGACTCAAGTGACTTGCTGCATAATGATGTTCAATCTGATCCATCTCCATTGGCATGACTCAAGGGTCCATCTTAGGCCTGCTGCTATTTATCATTTATATGAATGATCTGCCTGATGTACTTGAACACTGTAACATAATGACACTGTTCTGTATTTTGCATCTAAATCTGTTTCTGAAGTTGAATCCAAGATAAACTCTGACCTAAATCCTAGTCTGTAGCTGGAATATGATTGACATTTTACAATGTATGGAGAATTTCGTGTTTGATATTTACGAAAAGATAAAAAAAAAACGTTTTGCACTCGATCTTGTGTCTATTTTATAAAAAAGAAATAGAAAACGTTTAGGCACCGTGTTTACGTAGCCTGATACAAACACTCGGGTAAGTTTGGGAGAATTCTCAAGTTTTTGTGTAAACACGATAAACGTTTTCTATTTCTTAAATAGTCGATACATGTACTTAATAGCTGACTAATAACCTTTATATATCTGTGAAGAACTATCTCACAAGGGAGTTGTGTTTGTATTTCAGGAAGGTGATGCTGAGATAGCTGCCAAGATGCAGGACCTTGCCCTTGCCGAAGGAGCACTTCCTCGTCACCTCCATACTGCAATGTTCACTCAGAGTAATGACAACAGACTACTAACGAACAGGTTAATGAATTGCTAGCTAATTATTAGTCAACCAACTTTTAAGGGCATAGTTTCTCAGTGACATAAATTCATCACCCAAACTGGCAGTCAATGCTTGGCAATTGCATTATAAAGAGTTTAGTTTATAATGTGAATAAGGTTTTTTAATTGACTTCTTCTAATATATTGTTCCAATAACTGATATAATTATGCTGTACTTTCAGGCAACTTAGCCGTCATCTGGTTGGTCTGTGGGTGACAGGGCATCCTACTGCAATGGGACTACTGAAGAGAATCATGGTACATATATTTACATTGTATGCACCTACAATGTAATTCTTTAAATGACAAGCCTTAGGGAAGTCAGAAATGTTATCCATCCAGCTGTTACTATCTATACCATACATAGACCTTATTCAATAATTGCAAGAATGGAGCAGTGTGTGTGACCAGTGTTTCTTGTGTATATTTGCAGCCTGTGGGCCTTCTTAATTGTTTGGAAAGTGAAGATAAGGTAAATATCAATACTGATTCTAATTTGCAGTCTAACACACTTGCCATTATTATTATTATTATTATTGTTATTATTGTTGTTGTTGTTGTTGTTGTTATTATTAATGATTCTATTAGGCATGTGTTACAGCAGCCATACTTACCATAAAAAAATATAGTGTGCACAATGTCATGTCGAAGTGCTATTCGGGAGATGTTAGTCTAGAGATAAGTGTACACATGTAAAAGTGCTATTTTCTTTTAAAGGTTCCTGATTCAGAAATTGACAAACTTCATGTACGAGACAATGTGAAGGCTGCTGAGGTAGGAACATAAATTGTGTTATTTTTCGATGTGTTCTTTATGTTACCTTAAAGGGAAGATGTTAAAATAGTTGCATAATTATATATTAACTTCCACATTTGGAATAAAGGCAAGGTTTATATGTAATGGTGTCCTAGTGTATTACCAACACTGTATATCATTAAAAAATAATAAGTAAGATATTGTGCAAGGTTTTAGATAACTAACCTGAAAAATCATATGGTACACATTAATGTTTTTGTTCTGGTTCAGTTGAATATCATTGGTGGCCTAAACAACATCTCTGTTTTGCTGGGTTTGCAGCATTTATTGTGGGATTTGTTTTTTCCAAGTGGAAAACAGACATAACATATTCTCTACTATTAAATGGGGTCAATGCACTTGTTTTTTTTTCAAACGTCACTAAAATGGAATTCCAGGGGGCGAAAGGGTCCAACCCAAATCTTTTGGGATTATTAATGTTTTGTGGAACCACGTACAGTATAATGCAATACACTCTTGCTAAAAAATACAATTAACATCCAGGGGCATAGCCAGGATATTTTTTGGAGTGACGCACAATTGTGAAATTTCAACTCAAAGGGTCATACCCCCCTCCCCCCAATTCTTTGTTTCTTTGGCCTTTTTCTTTCTTTTCACTTTTCATTTTTTTCTAAAACAAGCTACTTTTTTATTTATTTCAAACATTTTCGAGTGACGCACGCGTGGCGTACGTGTAGCATCCGGTCATGTCAATCACTTGATTTGGAACTAGGACTTGGACTATGGACTTATTGTTACATCGACTGACATGTGCCACCATTCCCACTGGGGAATACATGACAATAAAAATGGTTTGTGATGTATTATAGGGCGATTTTCAAACAACTGAAGGGGTGAGTATGAAAATGACCTATGTGACTTTTTAGTGATTTTTTTCAAATTCGTCAAATTCGCCTGAAAACTTCTATACAACCAGTTTAACAACTGTTTATTACTGTTTTGGCATTTATATCGCGATTACACTCGTCTGGTAAAAACCTAAAATTCTTCACATAGAAATGACTATAAAATTATGCATATCTAGTACTAGTTCGTGTTCGGTTGAGCGCTTCTACTAATGTGATTATCACAGCTGTGAACAATCTTTTGTTTTTCTGTGGAATAGTTTTTAAACATGAAATCTGCCTACTTCAAAGTGACAAAGTCCAGCCATAAACTAAAACTCTATGTAGCACAGACACATTACGGAATGAGATCGGGTTAAGTCTTCGATCAAGAGAAAGTGAAAATCCCGATAAACAGGAGAATAACAGTCTAACTGCTCAACCGAATACGAACCAGTACTAGATATGCATATTTTTAGAGTCCCATGGGGAGACGAAAGCATTGTTGTCAAGCAAACATTGACCGTTTCTTTGTGAATAATTTTAGGTTTTTACTGGTGTAATCACGATATAAATGTGAAAACAGTAATACACAGTTGTTAAACTGGTTGTATAGAAGTTTTCAGACGAATTTGACGATTTGAAAGAAATCACTAAAAAGTCACAAAGGCCGTTTTCACGCTCAACCCTTCAACTGTCTTTTTAAAGTTTACTATCATAATATACGAGCTTTTTAGAAGAAAACCGAAACAATACTATGGATTAAATTTTTGTATGTTTTGGGAAACATGTTATTGGTTAGAGCTTAGTCATTTTTTTTTGCTTGAAAATAAAAAAAATTGTGCTTGGACACCATGTCCGAGCAAATAGTAAAATTGATCGGACATTTGCCGAATTTGGTCGAACATATGTCCGATGTCCAGCAGTTATTTCCAGCCTTGGTTAAACTAATTAAAGATATACTGTACATCATTTAAAACAGGATTCGTCCAAATCCAAGAAAGCAATGTATCGTGTTCAGTTGGACACAGTTCTTACTCACTGGAGAACAAAGATGGGACTCAAGTCCAAAGAGGTAAGTTGTTAACGGTCTATACCCATATATCTGACATCATACCAACAGTCTTGGTCCAAAGATGAAAGTTATTAATGGTTTGTATGTTGGTATATCTGACACTGTACCAACAGTCTTGGTTATAGTCCTTTATTCTCTGATGGTTATGTTGCAATGTGATTATGAGCTATTGCCTTGATAAGCAAGTGTTCAGGTATTCTTTAGAAATATTACTGTTCTTAATGGTTGCAGCTATTAGAGCAGATTTCGTATGAGTGGGACAAACTACGGCATGTCCGTAACCTTACCGTAACCAACACCGCGGCAAAACGTCACGCGCATGCGTATTTGCTATTTCTTGTCGGCGCGCGGCCGTCCCCAGTTTCCCGCGAAAACTGAAATGAAACAACAGGCACATACCCGTGATTTTAAAATTTCTGCTTAAAAGCATACATTTGTGAACTGTTTTGTCAAAAAATAAGAAAACTACTTAAAAGATAAGCCTAAGACTTTAACAGGTTGAAGTTTTCTTAATTTGTAATTCACTGTGAGTTTACTAAGTTATAAAATTATTTACTAAAAAAGTTGAAACCCTCGGTAATTTGTATTTGATAGCGGAGCCTTCGTTCTTTTGGCCAGCGGAGCATACCGTTTTGCCGCGGTGTTACCGTAACCGTACTGTAACCTACTGTACCGTAACTCTGTAATTTGATTGGATCAGAAAGGCAAAAACAATGGGAAACCATTTCAATGTCACAGCATGCCATACGGTAACCGTGCCGTAGTCAGTGCTGTAGTTTGTCTCTGCTCTACTACTCTTGCTTCTATTGTCAATAATTATTAATATTAATTTTTTTTTATTAATCTCATGTGCTTTGCAGGTCAATCAGAAACCTGTTACATTAAGGAAACGAAGACAGAGAATCAAAAGTGAAGCCAACTGGGAGCTATTTTATTATAAGTTAGTGCGTAGGATATATTTCTCATTAACTGTGACTGTATGATATTTACAACTCTGGCTAACTTGCTATGGTTCTTGCTAGTGTATCATTTGTTTACTCATATTATCCTTCAGGTTCAACCAAGATTATTCTACACCTAATCTTATTTGGAACTTTAAGGCAAGCATCTATGTTTGTAACTATTTATTTACCCATTTGTTCTATTTCTTCATTAAGCTATTTTCTTTCTTGGGGATTGGATAAGTTTCTCAATAGTGTAAGAATTTGCTTTTCAAAACAATTTAAACGTGACCAACAAGATGTAGAATTCTTATAGTTCATGCTGCAAACCAGCTTGTTTTTTTCTTTTCAGACAAGAGAAGAACTTCGTGAAGCTCTTGAGGGAGAGATGAGGGGATTTGCAATGGATAAGGTACTGTTAGTGTACTGTTAGTGTACTGTTAGTGTACTGTTAGTGTACTGTTAGTGTACTGTTAGTGTACTGTTAGTGTACTGTTAGTGTACTGTTAGTGTACTGTTAGTGTACTGTTAGTGTACTGTTAGTGTACTGTTAGTGTACTGTTAGTGTACTGTTAGTGTACTGTTAGTGTACTGTTAGTGTACTGTTAGTGTACTGTTAGTGTACTGTTAGTGTACTGTTAGTGTACTGTTAGTGTACTGTTAGTGTACTGTTAGTGTACTGTTAGTGTACTGTTAGTGTACTGTTAGTGTACTGTTAGTGTACTGTTAGTGTACTGTTAGTGTACTGTTAGTGTACTGTTAGTGTACTGTTAGTGTACTGTTAGTGTACTGTTAGTGTTAGTCGAATGTTGGGGTGGCTGCTAACAGCACGTGTTTCTTTTAATGTAAGTATGAACAGGTTTTGGTAAAGTTCCATATTTTTGTTATCTTGGTCCACTTTGAATAACTTGAAGGACATTTTTTCTGAAGGACCTTGGAGGAAAACACACAGTGTCATGGAATCACCAGGAATTTGAGGTTCGCTATGAATGTCTGAGTGATGAGATCAAGATTGGTGACTATTACTTGAGACTTCTGTTGGAGGAAGATGAAGACAATGCAGTCATTCACAACTCGTAAGTGCCCAGTTAGTACTGAAAAAAAAAAGATATTTATTGTCTTAACTTTAGGCAAAGAGCTTTAGAATGATATCTCCTCACTCAGGAACACCGTTAACCTTGAACTTGAAAAAGTAGTCTGCTGTCTTCACACTTCATCCAGATAAAACAAAATATGTATTATTTCGTCTTCCTCATACTCCCTTCGTACTCTGACTCACAATCTCTCTTCAAACAGCTAAATATCTTAAACCATTTTTCATATCCATGATTATCAAATAAGCTGTTTCATGTTTCGTCATACTCAAAACCTCCTACCTATTCCCCCATCTTCATTATTTAACCTTAATTCTGATGTACACCAATACTCTACAAGGCATAAACATGATTTACAGAAGATAATATTTCAAAGATAGTCTTTCTCTATTCAAACTCAAGGGCCTAAGTGTTGGAATTCTGTTCCCTTAACTCTCCACGAATCTTTAAAATTGTATAACCATAAATCTATTCTAAAGAATATTATTTATCCATTTCTATATTTCTATATTAATAACTTACCGCTACGTTTTCTGACAGACTGTCTTCATGTAGGTGTGTACTTACATGTATGTGTTCACCTGTAATTAGTATGTAGATGTGTTAGTTAATATCTGTGTATATAATTGCTATATTCTTTTTATAACTCTCTTTCCTCACACATATCTATAATATATTTGTACTTTAGTTTTCTTAATACTAAATGTCAGTATTGTAACCATGAATATTTCTGACCCTGATCACATTGCTAAATAAGCCTCTGGCTTTGGCCTCTCAAAATTGTAAACTTTTATTTTCAGAAATAAAAAGAATAAATTAAAATAAAACGAAAGAGCTTTATAATAGGAGCTTTCTTTTTCTCAAAGGATTGAGTTCTTCAACGATCTCTATCATCGCTTTTTGTTGACCACCAAGCCAGTCATGAAGGCCATGTGTTTACAGGTTAGTCACTGCTCAAACAATATTTATTTGTACCATATATTTATAGTTACACCACCTCCTGGTAAGCTCTGAGTCAGTGGTTAAGCACTGGTCTTTTGTGCAGGAGGTCACAGGTCTTAAAACAACAGAGTAGAAGGTGCTGCCTTTGTGAAAGAATCTCATTCTTGAACTGCAAATGGTTAGACCTTCACGTCTTCTCGCATATTAGGCCATTGTAGCAGCTCAGTTGTCGATCGATCGACCGGTCATGGTCGACTACGATCGATCACTGTTGATCACACATGACTTTCCCTCTTCTTAAAGTTACGTTGTCAAGTTTCAGGGGAAATTAACGACCGGAATGACTAGTCGATCGTCGATAATGGTAGACTATGCTTGATAAAGAATTACGCGTCTAAACGTTACACCAGTTGTCAAGTTTCAAGGATTTGTTTTGCTGTCCCTGTTATGAGTTACATGTACATGTACATCATTCTCAAATGTTCATGTTATGAGTTACGTCATTCCCAGAATGATGTTCATGTTATGAGTTACGTCGTTCTCAGAATGATGTTCATGTAATGAGTTACGTCGTTCTCAAATGAACAAACCTGCAACGAAACTGTGTTATGACGATCGCGGTCGATCACTGTCTTCCTCTGCCGATCACGGTCAGTTGCCGTTGACCTGACGGCCGATGGTTGGAACCATAGAAGGGCAGATCAGTTGCTCAATGACGGTCAATAAAAGGTCAACCATGGTCGATCGATGCTCAGCTGCTGGTATGGCACCTACCTTCTCGTATTAGGATGTCATAGATCCCACGTCAGCCTCTGACGTTAAATAAGGTTGCTTTAGCTTTTTACCTTTTGTAGCTAAATATACATTAGTTATGTTATCTTAACCATATACAGGCCATGACAAAGGTCTACAACAAGTGTAACCAAGAAATTGGAGCATTCAATGACACTCGCTACATCATTGGTATGCTGGAGAAGGTATGCTTAATTGTCTGTCTTTTTAATTATTGTAATGTATCTGCCATGAACCAAAGTATGTGTGACAGTGCTTTGTTGGGTAAAAATCATTTTTAACAATCCACGAGTTATTGGTATGGGAGAAATCGTGTCGCTCGCTCACTCACTCCGTAAGGTGTTAACAAATCAATATTATCGATTTTCTCATCTGATTCCTCATTATTCAATTGATCAGTCCCCAAGTTCTTTGTTACCACTTCTACTTCTGTTGGAATATATATTGGTCACTCGCACATCCGTCTAACACATGTGGGAGATGTATATGATGTTTAGAGAGTTTTCATCACCAACTAAGAAAAACCCAGTATTCCAAGCTACAATCCCAAATATAGAGTGAAAACAAGTTTTATTTGATCTATTCTTTTTTTTTTTTTTAGATATGTTTGCGTTTTAACAAAGTTATTGTGACATCAGAGCCTTTGTTAATTTATTTTACCTCTTGACCTCTTCCAATGCGAATTATCAAAATGGAGGAGGAATATTCAGTCTTGTGCTCTGAGTAGGGCAAAACACACGATTAACAGCGACGATAAACAAGAAAACTTGCGTGGTGGGACAAATATTGCGTTTTGCGATGTTTTGATAGAAATGTTCCTGCATGCATATGGGGTTTGTAGGAGGATGTTTGGATGTAGATGTTATGGTGTCTTAATCTTTTCCTTGGCTGTGTCTATACACAATTTCAATGAATTAGAGTGAATTTTGACCTCTTTACCGAGAATGTTCTCAGTAAAGAGAAAATTTAAACGAAGCTCGAAAACTCGGGCTACAAGCCACGCAGATTAGAGTCCATTTTCTTTCATGATCAGCGATAACATTTCAGTCTATATATGCCAATCAAATGAACCCGTGTTTCCTACCAGCCGCCTTTGAGTCGACAAATACTTCGCTCTGCCCTCGCGCAAAATCCCATAAGGTCACCCATCCAAAAGCTGACCTTGCCAAATCGGGCTTAACTTTACGGCAGTCGGTGACTCGTTCCAGCAATCATATTTTTTTCCATTAATTTGTTTCTTCCTTTGGTGTACCGGTATTCATATTCGGTATCATTCTTTCTCATGGTAGTCATATTTTGCAAACATTTCTCCCCATCGCTTGAGGGTTCGCAAATATTCTTAATCAAATCAAATTGGATTCCCAGTGCTCCTAGAGGTTTTCTGGTATTTTCTCTCTGTGATTTTGTGCCAGGAAGAACACCCAGCAGGTCGCTGACAACAAAGAAAAACACTATTAAGGACAGGAAAAGGGAGAAATTATTTGGGAGTCGCAGAAAAATCCCATAAGGTCATCCATCCAAAAACGCCTGATCGGGCTTAACTTCAGTGGTTTGCTAGCCTACATGTATGTCATTTGACCGCTACGCTAAAATTCCTCAGCAATGAGCCAAAGCAAAGGAAGTTTTTTCCCCTTCTCATTTTGCTTCGTCCTTTGGTTTACCAGTATCAATATTTGGATTTCATTCTTTCTCATTGTAGTCATTTTTTGCAAACATTTCTCCCCAGCGCTCAAGAGCTAGCAAAGCTAGTTCGCGGACTTGGCACATATAGTTTATATTCAAAGCTGTTTGCTAGCGATTGCCGCTGTGGTCCAGTGGTTGGAGGGTGCTCCTTTGCATCCAGCGTTCACGGATCGATTCCTGCTAGGGGCAAGGGAATCTTTTTCTTCTTCTTGTCCAATTTTTTTTGCTTATTCTAAAGATTTATGGCCACCTTCCACACTAATTTACCTAAATCTGCTCTCTTAACGTCTGACTGATCTGCATGATTTGTCTTAATGTCTGCTCTTTCGTCTTTTGACGTATTCCTACAAAGTCATTTCACTCCGATGTGATCATATTATTTTGCAAGCCAGAAGAAAAACCAGCGTAAAAGGAGTTAACCTTCAACAATGAACAGTCTATTAAAAGTACATAATGTAATGTTACAGTATGTGATATTGAAGTATTTTAGCAATATTTATTTCAAGTAATTCCACATTTTATTACACCAACATAAGGCTTTAATATTTTTCACAATGGCAAGGTTTTTTCATTGCACACAATAACGTTATCCCAGTTTATAAATCATTACGGAGCTTGTTGCCCTGGTTTATTGATGTGAACATATGAGGGGATTCTTCCCAGAATGAACAAAGAAAACCGAGCTTGTTTCCCTGGTTTATTGATGTGAACATATGAGGGGATTCTTCCCAGAATGAACAAAGAAAACCGAGCTTGTTTCCCTGGTTTATTGATGTGAACATACGAGGGGATTCTTCCCAGAATGAACAAAGAAAACCGAGCTTGTTTCCCTGGTTTATTGATGTGAACATATGAGGGGATTCTTCCCAGAATGAACAAAGAAAACCGAGCTTGTTTCCCTGGTTTATTGATGTGAACATATGAGGGGATTCTTCCCAGAATGAACAAAGAAAACCGAACCATGTGAAAAGTAATGTTAATTTTAATTGCCACTATTAAAATGATGTACTCTTAGCAATAGCAAAAATAATGATGGAGTGCCCAGGGCCTAGATATGGGATTCTACAGTAATCCATCCACGAGTTCACCATTGGTGCCTATATTTTTGAATGTGGACTTTGTATGTGACAATTATTGTTGATGCCTTAGGCAAGTGACAAGTTGGAGAGAGATCGATTACTTCTGTTTGTCAACGCACTGATAAAGAATAGGGTGAGCAACAACATTTTTGGTTGAAGTTTTAAACCACGTTTCTGTGAGCTTGATGAAGTAGTTTGTGTAAGGGATTTATACTGTAAATACAAGGAATTTTCATACTACTTCAACTTTGTTTTCTTGTAAATTATGTTATTGACTGTTATAGTAAAGCCAATACATGACTGTAAGAGCTTTATGCTATAATATTCGCAAAAGTCATAAATATGATAAAAATTATGATTTGACAGCGTAATGTCAAGGAGATGCTGGATGTGAATGGAGTACGAGTGCTGGTGGATTTTCTCACCTTGGCACATCTGCACACAACACGGGCCACGGTTCCTCTGCAGGTAAGACAGAGTAATATGTGCTGTTTTGAGTTGGTTACATCATTGTATATTGTGTGGCAAAGATAGAATTCATTCATTGACGTGTGTAGATTAACAGGATCTAACTCTTAAGAAATGTCATGAATTTTGAGGACAAAATATGTAGAAAGCCTAAATGATGATTCTTAATCGGCTAAAGTGAACAATCTGCACTGTAAAAAAGTGGTTGGTAAGTGGTCGGTAAGTGGTCAGTAAGCTGTTGACTCGATCGCTACATTTTTGCCTTTACTTCACTGGACCAAAATACCACTTAAGAACTTCTTACGATAGTTTCACAACATCTTAGTGTGGTTTTCCAACGTTCTGGTAACAATAACTCCTTTGTATTATCGAAAGTTCTTCACAATCGATCACGAGCGTTAACCCAACACCATTTTATTTTGACCGCATCTTAATCAAAGATTAAGATTTCTTAATCACATTTGTGTTTTAGAGCACCATGATCGAGGCATCACCAGACATGGCCCAGGATAGCGAAAAGGAGTGGTATTATGGCAACAGAGAGAAGGAGAGACTTGGCCCTTTTTCTTTCCCAGAGGTAACATTGTGTTAAGCTATTGAATGACCTGAAGGATAAAATAGTGAGAGTGTAGAAATACATTAATAATATTTAGGATTTTTTCAGTTAGTAGATAGAAAGGTTATACCTGTTCTCCTTATTGTTAGAGAAACATTTTATTTCTACACACAACAGTCTGTCCCTTGGAATTAGCATTAGCTTTACAATACAGTGTACAAGCCATATACTGTTGTGTGGGAATCACAGGGCTTAGCTCTTTAAACTTTGTCAGACTGAAACCCCCAAATTAAGTATTCAACACCATTTCAAAGTAATTGGCACTTTCTCAATGTAATTGGCACTAAAAGCTGTTATACTAGCTATTATAGCCAATGAAAGATAAGCTTTGGGCAAGGTGAAGAGCTCCAGTAACGTAATACAATTATCGGTCTGTTATATCCAATGAGAGTCAGATTATTCAATAACGGGATCATCACGAATAATGGTGGTCATGTGTTATCCAAAATCACCAATGACAATTCAGAATAACTAAGATTCTTCCTGAGTTTGAAATTTCCGAGATCAAACAGAACATAGAAGTAAATTTGATACTGCCTTGTTTTAATCATTGTGCATGTTGCTTTGTCTAGCGATGACACACGACATGAAAGAAGTGTAACGTTTATTTAATTCTGGATATGAATTCGTCCAACGATAATCAGTACTTCTTCATTTTGTGTGTTGCTTTGTCTAGCGATAACATACGACCTGAAAGAAGTGTAACGTTTATTTAACGCGGGATATCAATAATCAGTACTTCTTCATTTTGTGTGTTGCTTTGTCTAGCGATAAACACACGACCTGAAAGAAGTTTAACGTTTATTTAATGCGGGATATGAATTCGTCCAACGATAATCCTTTTTTTTTTTTATAAAACCAAATCAACCCAAAACTAATAATCTGCTAAAGAAGTAGAATAAGTTTAACACATCCACTGGAACTGAACATATTCATCCTGAGATCTTGATCTTATCACCGATCGAAGTCTTAAACAATCTGTTTTATGTCGGAAGAATTGATTTGAAACCTTTGGTATCTCTGCTCAGTGATGTAAAGTTTATTGTTATAATTTAGTTTGTGTGCAAAAGAAACATTTACCTGTTAACTTAGAAACATGTCATGATCTTGATACAAATCACTTTGATGATTTTCGCTTGTCCTGATCACCACATATATATAGAATGGACTTGTTTTCTGTTTGTCTTTCAGCTTTAATTTCGAGACGTACATTGCGGTTCATAATCGTGCAGTTTTTCAAGACATTTTACGGAGCGCTTTCATGCTTCTTAAAACTTTCTAACATAATCTACTCTAACATAATTGAAAAGAAAGTTTTCATTGATCTCGTTTTTGCGCCAAGTTTGAACAATCAAGTATCTCATCATCATGCATGTTGAACGTTTTCGAATATTATTTTCCTTGTTAGCCTAACCAGTAAAATATGGAAAATTCTGTATGTGAGCATGAAAGGGTTAACGTCGGTAACTCGTGACTTATAAACTTGAGGCTAACGAAAGACCTACGATTTATGTCCTGCTATCCAAGCGGCATGATGAACATGTTGCACAGAACTAATGTCTTCGATTTGCCCACAACTGCTAAATACAAGGCCGGTCGTTACTTTTGAAGAAGCCACTACTAAAGTTGATTAAGGTATGCTAACCGTTGTGGGAAGCGAGTAGCAGCTGACGTTTCGATCGCTAGCCCTTCGTCATCAGAGCCCTTCTTCTTTTGATATAACGAAGGGCTAGTGCTCGCTACTCGCTACTCACTTGCCACTGTCAGCAGTTTGCATGCCTTCATCGACTTTAGCTGATTATACCAGTGTCCACACGCTGTGTACATGTCCTGTTAATAAAGTTACTGATGACATTGTTGTGTAGATGAAGGACATGTGGGCCGAGGGACTACTTCGATCTGAGACCAAGTGCTGGGCCCAAGGCATGGATGGCTGGAGACCCCTTCATTCTATCCCCCAACTAAAATGGTGCCTCATGCCGGCAGGGAGTCCAGTCATGAATGAGACAGACATGGCTGTTCTTATCCTTAACATGCTCATTAGGATGTCTGAGTTTTATCCCAGCAGGTACCTAGTCCATTCGTTGCTGTGTAAATATACTGTTTATCATCATCTCGTTAGTTCAGTAATCTTGGATACTTCTTTATCTAAGATATTGCCATCAATCAAAAAATCAACTATTTTGTTTAACCTTGGATATTGAGGCTTACTAGGCCTCTAGCAGATCCTGCGAGTGATCCGAGTGTTATCCACACACTCCTCACTACATTCATGTATTCCCTACACTCAACGCTCAACACATACGTTCATTTTTACGGAGGGAGGAAAACCAGAGAATTCATTTCTTACATGCTGCGGCATCCAGCTCCCTTTAGCAGTGAGCCATAGTAGTGAGCCTGGCCTCAAGTGGTGCCTTTGTAGTCTTCCCCGCTTGGATTTCAGCTTTTGTAAACGTTGAAGCAATATATGTTTGTATGAAAATGTAAACTACAAATAGTTTATCTAGTTATTAACTACACTTCTATAACATGTATAACACAATGATTTATTCTGTTATCAGAGATTCAGATGGTGCAGTTGTTCGCCCTCTACCACGGGTCAAGAGGATGTTGTCAGAGGCCACATGCTTACCACATGTTGTTCAGGTACACTTATTGCAAGCGTATATTAGCATATTATGGTCTGCTTTTCTTGAGAGAACAGCCGCGGAGAAAGAACCGCAAAGCTGCGATCAGCGAGCTGTGAAGCAGTGAGAAGAGAGAACCTCAGGTATCGCTGGGTGTGAATCTCACTTTCATGTTTTGAAAACTGTCAAACATATCAACTGAGTAATTAAATATCAACCAATCAGAAGAGAGATACCACGTGTGCATCGCATTATAATTTTGTTCAGTGGGGTAGTCAAAGAATGCTGTGGCAGAAGTTTTCATCAAATGCGATTTGCAAGGTCAGTTCGTCGACCCGGGGATGTTTTCACAGCAGAGAACTCCCCGTAAAATTAAAACCACTCAAAGTCGTAAAATCTCGAACAAACGACCATTGCAGAGTCTGCAGGATAAACATTAAAGCACGTAGCCGATCTACAACGAATATAGACCTAAATGCCGTTTCACAAGTGATCTGTCAAGAAATGCTACAGAACTATTCCAAAGTTCGAGAAGACCTTAGATCAATGTGAGAGTCCACCAATGATTTTAGAGAGCAGATAACAATAACTATTGCGTTCCGTGGATAACTAAACCCTCTCAATGATAATTCTTTGCTTACATGTATATCTGGTAGCAACTGAAAAATTATCGACTTGCCATGACCAGTCGGTAGGATGGCGAACACGTCTTTCAGATTTATAACGCCAAATATTGCTTTGTCTTGCTCATCAGTCGGTAATGTTATCTTGGGAAATCGATCTTTTAGTACAGATGATACGATGTCTTCATAGATGCTTTGAGGAATCACCATACGAATACTACATTTTGCTACGTGCGAGATTGAGAGGACTTCGATAGAAGCTGAGCCAGCAAACGTAAATAATTCCCGTCCCCTCTCTAGGTGACCATACGATATCTACCATGATTACTTATCCTTCCGTCCCTGAGAATAATATAATTATCTAACCAATCACAGCTCTTGTTGAGCTCATTAAAAAATGTTCCTCCAATCAGGAAAAAACAGTCAGATATTGACCCTAATTCAAAACATGAAAGTGGGATTTGTGCCCAACGATACCAGAGGCTTTCTCGCAGCTCGCTGATCGCTGTCACACAGGGACTTGTCCGTGAATGTGAAACAAACAAGGGAATTCTCTTTAAAACAAATTGAGAAATTCTCTGTACAAACGTGTAATACTTCTATCTACAGTATTTTGACTGTTGTTGGCATTGCTTGAGTCACTGTTTGCCTCGTTTTCATGCAGTTTTATCATCACTTTACATGACAATAGTGGGAGGAACTGTGTGTGTGTGTGGGGGGGGGGGGGGGGGGGGGGTTGGGGTGTGGGGCAGTATTGCCCTTGTGAAGCTTGGGGAGACACCTACAATGTACATAGTGGGAGCCAGGATGTCAAGAATTGAGCTATTACTGTTTGCCACAGGACTATTGTTTGTTTTGCTGGTCATTTCTGGGTAATTTTCATAATCCATGAAACGTAATAGAATTTTTTTTTTATTATTCCTTGCCTTCATCCTATTTTGGATAAAATATAATTGTGACCAAACAAGCCTCTTGTGAATAAACTTCCTGTAAAAGCATTTCAGTTTGTGAAGTCGAATTGCTGTTCATCATGCTTTTGTTGTAGCTCTTGATGACGTTTGATCCGCTCATTGTTGAGAAAGTAGCAGGCCTTCTCAATGAAGTAATGCTGGTAAGTAAGTTCAGTCTTCTCATTAGAGAACATGCCAAAACAGTGCCAATGATACTTCATACTTCATACTTTATTCATCTTTCCTTAAAAAGGCTTTTCAAAGACAAAATACAAATACAATACAACTACAGTGTACATGATAATTTGAATTACATCTATTAATTTAACCTATTTTGAGTTTGATATAATTTGCTCTTCAGCTTTCGCTTGAAACTTAAAACGTCTTTACTTAATTTCAGTTCATTATCTAGTGAGTTCCAGCCATTCTACATCACCATTCTACATCACCTTTACATCTACTTATTCTACACACATGTGTAGCCTGGTTGATATTCTTCTTTCTTAACATGTTGTTACATTACACATATTGGGCTAAAATGAACAATCTGCACCATAAAAGAGTGGTTGGTAATAATAATATTAAAACTAATTGGGACGAGCATGGCTGGATGTTGAAGGCAAAACTTACCAACCACTTACCGACCCCTTTTTACAGTGCAGATTGTTCACTTTAGCCCACAAACTGAGTCTAAGACAAACTTGCATTTAATTCAGGACAATCCTATTCTTCCACGTCTTTACCTGACTGGAGTTTTCTTCTTCATCATGATGTACACTGGCTCTAACGTCCTTCCTGTTGGCAGGTAAGTAGCAGCGAGTAGAATAAATTGCTTTGCTATGAGTGTTAAATTTCCTGTTTGTTTACAGGTTCCTACAAGACACTCATACCAAACAGGCCTTTCGAGCTGATGAGGTACTAGATTTTTTATTCTATCCCATGTGTGTGGTGTTTTTGTTTCTACACATATGCTAATCTAACTGTTACCACCGTTTTCATTGCTACTCGATGGCACAAGACTTCCGTCAATCATACAAAGTGTGCATATGTGACGACAGAAAGACAACAGAGTTAATTACAAAATACAATAACTGCATGTGAAAATACCTGCACTCGCGACACATTTTGGCCATTGTACGAGAAGCTACACAACGTGAAACTCAGGGCTTTACGTTAGAAAGTAAATCTCTGTTTCTCGTTGGGCCTGAACAGAACTCTGTGTTTTCTACTTTTTTAGAAACACTGAGTAATAAAAACAACAAAAGGCAAATAATAAAAGAAACAACACAGGATTACACAAGAGAATATGCTGTCACGTCCCGCCGTCACAGACAGTTAATTACCCTTCCCACTGTATAATTGACCAAAGTCTATTGCCAACTTCATGTTGCGACTTTGGTCTTGAGCCATCGCGTTATGAAATCTAAAGGGAAAAGAAGAATAAACCTTGTTATGCCTTTTTGACATCCAAGATTATTTCATTAACTGTGTAAAATGATCAGCTATAACAAAATAATGTGTTTTCTGTTTTCTAGACCCAACAGTCTGAGCTCGTTCAGCGAAGTATTCTTGGAAACATTCTCCCTGAAGCCATGGTTTGTTATTTGGAGAATCATGGTATGTTAATATTTTTTTATTCCTGTGATGGGTATATGTTGGGTATGTGTATTGGGTATGTGATGGGTATGTGTGTTGGGCATGCATCGCGTATGCGTGGAGTATGTGTATCGGGTATGCGTTGGGTATGTGTATTGGGTATGTGATGGGTATGTGTTTTGGGCATGCATCGGGTATGCATCGAGTATGTGTATCGGGTACATGTATACATCAGGTATGTGTATTGGTATGTGTTGGGTATGCGTTGAGTATTTGTATTGGGTATGTGATGGGTTTGCATCAGGTATGAGTTGCTGCAGCTGATTGTACTGTACCTTTAAATATAGGAGCTGACAAATTTGCTGAGATCTTCTTGGGAGAGTTTGACACACCAGAAGCCATTTGGAATAGTGAAATGAGGTCGGCATGATTAATGTATTCTAAATTCACATAAGCCCTTAATGGTTTCTTTTTAGGCTTCCTCGCCACTAACCTTTATATATTTTACTTTGTATTATCTACTTTGTAAATTCTATTAGTGGCGAATAAAATACAATACAATACAATATGAATCATTTATTGTTTACTTTATTTAACAATGGCACAGAATATTTATATCATTTTTTGTCCTAGACGTTTGATGATTGAGAAAATTGCTGCTCATCTGGCAGATTTCTCCCCTCGACTACACAGCAACACTAGGGCTTTGTACCAGGTAATCATACATGAGCCGTTTTGGCCTTTTTGTTGTGAGATGGGAGGGGTAGGGGTGATATACTCTCATGAGTGTGTTAGTTGGTATATCACTAAATAAATGCATTGTGATGAATTTTGTGTGTTCTGTGGTAGTATATCAAAGTGGATTGTGTTATTAGGGCTGAGTGGTGTTTTTATGTTTTAGGTTTGCCGATATTATTGAGAAAAATGTTTGTATGGCCAAATTTCTTGTTCCCTGAGAAATTATTTACTGAGAAAAGCATGTTGCTGACAAAAAACGATTTTATCAGTCATTTTTTGACTCACTGATATGTAAAGCATATCTGAGTTTATGTAGTGGGGAAAAGTGATTAGATTCAAACAACTGATAATTTACTGCCTTCAATTATTGGTGTAAGAGCTGCTTGTCAGTAGCTTATTTAACAATTATAGATTGTAGTATTTCGCTGCCGAAAGTCCAATTTTCATATACTTTTCCACACAATGAGGTCTTAAGAGTGACTTCCATTGTGTCTTGTAGCGTGCATGACTGATCAATTGTTTTAAAATACTAGCATCATTGCTAAACTGATTAAAATAGTTGGCGGTATTTTGTTCGTATAAAACAATTAGATTCAAGCATTTTCAGAATCATCCAAACGAAACCACAGAAGACTTAAAAGCGATTTGATAGCATGATTCAATAGCAAGACGGCTTTTAAGACAGCCTTCTTATTTAATCTTTGGTCGCTGCAAAATGGGTGATTGAGTTTCGGCCTGTGCTAAATTTGCCAGCAGAGTGACCCTGGTGCAAAACCATCCATGAGGCACTCAATGGGTACCTTTGATTTAATGACACACTTTCATATCTAAACTGAATGAATAGCAAACGACTCACGAATTTAATTCAATTCTCTGCAGTACTGTCCCATCCCTGCAGTATCTTATCCACAACTAGAGAATGAGTTGTTCTGTAACATCTACTACCTACGCCATTTGTGTGACACTCAGAGGTTTCCTGATTGGCCCATCAGAGATTCGGTTAGTATGTCATTATTTAAGGTGTTCTGGGTATATCTACTGGGTGTAACAGTCTATCAGAGCTCTAGTTATTCTGTTATTGTTAAGGTGTACCAGGAACCAGTTTAAGGATAACATTGAATGCAAACGTTTCATTAAACAAGCATTCCATATGTATATGTGTATCACACCCAATTAAGCTATCTATTTTATGATAATATATTCTTTATTTAATCATTTAATATGTAATAATAGGTTTTATTAATTTTCATATTATTGCTAAGCATGTTGGGGGTTGTATGAGTAGGGTTATACCATGGTAGCCTCGGATTCTTTTGTTCTCCGAGGCACATTTAAACCACTAATTTTCCCTGATGGCAGGGATATTTAGAAATATGCATTGTTTCAAATTTCCCCTGCATGCGTAATGAGGGAAAATTAGAAGAGAATGCAGGCTGGAAGTGAGAAGGTCAAAAGCATCAACTCCTGCTCCCCTCTGGCACGACTAGCCCTACGCTCCCGGATGAAAAATACTGAATCCAAACTGACCTGTCTTCATCATAACCTTCAATGTAATCCATGTGGGATGACCTATTTCAATCTGCATATTCTTCTCTTAATTTCTCAAACCCGCTTCTTCCATGTGGGATACTTAAAACCATAAACGTGACATAATTAAAATCCATTCATGCTCTTTGAATATTTAGTCAACCGCATAATTACATTGTATTTTAGTGTTATTCTTCTCAAAAACAACACGCTTTTCCCCAGGGGAAGCCAGGGTCGTTTAATCAATGGCGCTCAGTCAAGCATTAAACAAAACGTTTTCGAAAGCAACTCGACTGCGACGTCTTTAGTTTCGGCAGAGAAAACTAAACTTCTCAGAGATTGGTTCCGTTCCTCGGCGATCATGGTACAACAAACTTATACCATGGCATTTCGGGGTATTTGTGATTTAAATTGCCCCGAGAGCCGCGGGGCAATTTAAATCACTAATACCCCTCATGCCATGGTATAACTTATAATTATTTTATTGCAACTTTAGAAGTCTTACTTCAGTTTTTTCAACAATGAGGACTGGATGGGATTCCAAAGTTGTGATATAAAAAGAACACGTGAACTAATTACTCGGCGGGCCAGGCCTTTGACCGGCCAAGTCAAGTTTTGCAAGTGTTTATTATTATTGTAAATATTTTTTCATGTTTCAAGTTGGCTCAACATGTGATAGGGTCAACCAATCAGATTCGACACCGCTCGGGACATTGTAGGCGATTCCGACTGTAGGCAGCTAGTGCCAAGATTGTGAAAATGTTTAATAGTTTCCATGGTCGAAATGTGATCAAAGTGAACATTCCTTATTGGCCGATGTGTCATGAATATCTAATGTAGTGTGAGAATTTGATATCGCTGCCAAGCAGTATTGTATATTTACTATTGTTATATGGACGATAGTGTTTTACTGAGAAATGAACTATTCGTAGAACTCATACGAAACTACATCCGGGTATTGAGTGGCGTATTTTCCATATCCTCACTAGTGAAAATATCGATGACATCACGTTTTCCGCGTTTTGAACTACAAAGATGGCGCCAGGTTTGTGAAAATCACAGAGGAAGATGTAAACAGCTTAAATGAGCTACATGACAATGAATATTCCGAGCACAAAAAGCCAACTACGATCTAAAACTCTTTAAAGATTTTCTTGACTGCAACGAATAAACAAGAAAACTCGATGAAACAGCTCCCCAGAACACTGAACAGCTTAGAAAGATCACGAAGAAGTAAAATGAATAGATAAGAGTTCTTAGAGCAGTTTAATTACTCGGGCCAGGCCTTTGGCCGCCCAAGTCAAGTTTTGCAAGTCTTTTTTATTTATTATTTATTATTATTTTTTGTGTCGACCCGGAAGTCGCCGCCAACCGCCAAACCAATCCCATTGCACTGTTCATGTGGCGGCCATGTGACATTTTATCGACTTCCGGGGCCGTCAACCAATCAGCTCGCATTTTTTTTTTACATTGCCATCGTTACGTCAACTGCAGTCTGCAGGACGTGAAGGCCAAGGCCGCTATGAGCAAAACCACACTGGATTAGTTGTTGTTGTGGATAAATCGTCCAATCTTTCATCGTTTTTCTTCATTCGGAATTCTGTGCAATTGATTCTCCTACGGATTGTGACAGCAAGTGATTATAACACCCCAAAATTTGTGAGAGCAGTTTCGATGATTGTAATACGCAGGGGTCGAAAGCTAGCCAGCCGAAGATAAAGTCTTAAAGAAAGACAAGATCCGTGAGTACAAGTACATAAATATTTAATTTTCCGTAAAGAGAAAGCTCGGAAACATTTTATGGAGGTACCTATGTAGGAGCTTTCGATCTGTAGTGATGTTGAGGGATGAAATGAAAGTAAAATTCTACAAAAAGCACCTATGAGTTTTCAAGTCTCTAAACACCATGCACCATGAGTCACGACCAAAACGTGAGCGAAGTTTTGTCCCATTCGTAGCCATTATATTATGTTGCTGAATCCGAAGGTTTCTTTGACGGAAATAGAGTTTTTCTAGGGCTGACTGGAGTTATACGGGCTTTGAATGGAAATTTCTCACATTTTAGAATATATGTTTACGAAAGTGTCTGCCGCTTCCAAACGCACGTGGCTTGACGGTTAAATAATGTGAACCAATCATGGCGACATTTGTAAATGTAAGTAAAACACATAAACACTTACCAGATTTGCAGTGTTGTTATTTAATATTCGTTTCAGTTAAAAGTATGTTTAAAAAACTGGCACAAGAAATAAAATAAAAAAATAGAATATTTTTTGAAGCAAAAACTATATACTAAAATTGACTGAAAAATATTTATGAATTTTACAACTTTTCTGACATTTTCTCTAATGACTTCGTTCTATTCACATGATTGCTGCTACTCTTTGTATCAATATTTATTAGCATCAGTTTCAACTTCTCTCTTCTCTTATTCCTAAATTCTAAAGTATACAGTTTAATATGTACTACTTAATTACAATGGGGAGTTGGGGTGGCACATGGGGAGCTGGCGTGGTGCAATGGTTAAGTGCCTTGCTTCTCACCTCTGTGGCATGGGTTCGATTGCCGATTGCAGCACCAAATGTGAGTTGAGTTTGTTGGTATCTCACCTTTGCTCCAAGGGTTTTTCTCTGGTTGTCCTCCCAGGCACCACAAAAACCAACATTCTATCCAATTTGATCTGTAGTTTAGCAAGGCCCTGAATTTGATCAGCTCCTACGGTTGTTTCAGGTTTCGTTAGAAATTCAGAGGTTTTATTTTATTTGCAATGTTTTCTATCTGAGGTGGTCCTGGCTTAAAGTGCATTATATGTCTAATTTATGCATAGGGTCCAAAGGGCTCCAGGCTTAAAGTGCATAAATTAAGCCCAAATTAGTTATTTGATATTGATTCAGTTTACATGAAGTGGAAGTCCAAAATAGTAGAATATTTCTTGATTTGGGTGTTGCATCTACAAGATATAAAGGTTTATATTTCCAGTATGCTAATAGACCCATTCGAAAAATGGCATCCAATTTAATTAACTATTGTTTAGGACTGACTAGCCTCACTTACATGGTCATGCCTTGTTACTATACATTTCCATCAACTTATGAGAAAATAAATGGTATTGTTGTTGTTGTTAGTAATGGCATCAAATATACTGTAGTAGTAAATGGCCCGATTCCTCAGTTCTTGGATCTGACCGTTCCAGGTCAGCATCTGGCACTTTCACTTGGTCAGGAGTACAAGTACTTTTAAGAATTATTTGGGAACGAAAATTATTCTTGCTGCGACCCCAATGATAGAAAAAAACGAGTGGAAATCACATGTATCTTTGTGACCTGCCACTATACATGTAAGTTTCAGTCTCCTTCAAGATGTAGAAAATGAACACTAGTACAGTGCTCACTAATATTTGAAAATGGTGGTCTAGCTGTAGTTTACGACCCCAATCAAAAATAAGTATTGTATCGAGAATTTAGCCTGAATTTCAGCCATCTCCTCTTGTTCATTATTGATTACTCGAAAATCAAACAAATCTAGATAGATGACTTTATTTCACATGTAGAATGACATATTCCCTAAATATTCACAAGGAATAGCAACATTACATGTATGACAGTGGAATTACTACTCAAATTTTAACCA
Organism: Actinernus sp. WN-2022; assembly: GCA_030867875.1. Taxonomy (NCBI): domain Eukaryota; kingdom Metazoa; phylum Cnidaria; class Anthozoa; order Actiniaria; family Actinernidae; genus Actinernus; species Actinernus sp. WN-2022. Next base: position 138,280,433 of record JAOWCC010000577.1, on the reverse strand, counting down.
TTGCACTTCAATCAACAACACCCATACCAAGTTTTTTATAATTCTAAAGATCCTCAAGGAACTTATTGAAAAGAAAATAATATTAAACATCATAATTGAAAGAAATTGTGGCGAAAATGTACAGCATGTATGTATGTGTGTTGTGTATGTATTATGGCTCTATCATTTCCAAGCCTGACCCCCCCCCCCCCCCCCCCCCCCCCCCCCTCCTTCTCCCGGCATACCTGGGGTATTTGGCATTTGTAGTCCCATTGTATATAAATTATCACAAGAGCATAAGTAATTATTAATTAATTAATTATTCTCTGGCTCCCCTAGCACAAACCATGTATGACAAAATATGCTAGAACTCTATGTATTAATATCTTGGCCTAGATGGCCCGAGTTCAGGCCACTCAGGGTCTCTTGTTGTCCATATAATAAAAAGAAAATTACATGGTGCACTCACTCATGAAATGCATTTGTCTGCATCTGCGAGGCCGGTAAATAAAGTCTGCATCTTAAACACGATAAACAATCACACCATCAAGTTGGTACGCATTGTGGATTGAATGTTTGGAAAGGATTCAATTAATTGACATGTACCATCTAAGAAGAATGCCCCAAAGCACAGTTTTCTAGGATGGAGCCTCGTCGTTAGCCTCCTCCGCAGGCATCTCTAATTTTTGAAGAAATAAGATTATGGTCTCCCTGTGGCAGGAGAGGAAAGACAGGGAGATTGGAGCCGAGAGAGAAGAGAGAGAGAGAGTCCTCTTCTCTCCCGGAGTCACAGGTAACCCAATTCACGATTTTAAAAATCTGATAGAGATGCCTGCGGAGGAGGCTACCTCGTCATTGTCATGATTTATTATGTATTGTTATGATAATTCACTGTACAAGAAAATATAAAGAGGTTATTACACGGAAAGTTGTGCAATACGGTTGAGTATTTTTACGAGTCAGTTTTCGCTTACCTTAGTGCTCTGTTTGAAGAAAATTTTATGAGAGAAGAATCTCGAGAGAAGAAACCTCTCAGCCTCAGTTGAAGTCCAATGTGGGCGGGCGCGCAATGAAAAAGTTTTTTTCGTGCGCTAAAAGCTGATTGGCTGTTACTCAAACAACCCCATTTCGTTTGGCTCACGCGCTTACAAAACCATTTAAGTGTCGAATAAACCTCTGCAAACCTGTTTGCGACCCGTGTAATACGGTCTCATATTTGCACTCGTTTTAGCCCGTATTTGCACTCGAAAATGCCAAGTCGTATAATAAGGCGGCTTATTGTACTTTTACCAACAATCCTTTGCACACGAAAAACTTTAAATTCATTATAAAATTGTGGTGGGGAGGTTTCAAATCTTAAAAAACAAGCCAGTACAAGTGATGTTGCCGATTTGATTTGATTTAAGACATTTGGATCAGAGCCTGATCAGAGCCTGATCACAGGAGTACAAACAATAGGACTCAAGGTCCTATTGTTTGTACTCCGTCAGTGCACCTACGATTTTACGTCGTTAAGGTCTAACCATTTGCAGTTGTTTCACAAAGGTAGCATCTTCTACTCAGTTGTTTTAAGAGCCTGAGTGTTGGTCCGGCCGGGATTTGAACCCGCGACCTCCCGATCTATTGTCATTGAAGGGAGTGTGTTAGGCTCGCAAGGGATTGTGGTCAAATTTACAGCCACCATCTTTTTCTAACGCAAATTACCCACAGCCAGCCAATCACAGGAGCGAGTAATCACAAGAGCGAGTAATCACAAGTAACTCATAAATGGCTTCCCTGTGAACCAATGACAAACCAAAGCAAAACCAAAACCATTTTGCGTTTGGTTTTACTTTGGATTCTGATTGGTTGGTTTACTTTCTCAGCCAATAGGAGAGCTTAGTAAACGCAAAACCAAAACACTTCCGACACTCAATTGAAATCCGCTCTATACCTTTTTAGTGTTTTTAGTTTCTTGTGCATCTCTGTCTGCATGTCAGCCGTCTGTAGACTTAAATACAATATGTACCAATTGCTGTCATAGATACGTCTCTTGAAAGACATCCTTGAAGCATGGAAGAAGGAGGTGGAGAAGAAGCCGCCAAGCATGTCAATTGAGGAGGCATACGATGTGCTCAAGCTCAAGAAGGAGCCTTCAGGGTATGTTATCAAAATGTTGTCCATATATTTGTGTTCCGTGGCACTTTGGCAACTAAAACTGATAAAAGATGGTTCTTCGTGTTCTATAACAATATAATGTACGCTCGAGGTCTTGATAACCTGCGGATGTGCATTTAGTAGCTTTTCAAGACACCGAAAGTGCATTATAAGTAAATACCATGACATTTTGGGAGATTAGTTACTAAATTGCCCCGCAAGCCTCGGGAGGATTTGTGCCTCGGGTGGATTTGTATGCAGGGCAATTTAGTAACTAAAACTCTAAATTTCTAACGAGACCTGAAACAACCATGGGGGCTGATCACAGCCAGGTCCCGGCTAATCCACAGATCGAATTGGAATTTAGCGTGTTGGTTTTTGCGGAGGGAGTAGACCGGAGAACCCGGAGAAAAACCCTCGGAGCAAGGGTGAGATACCAACAAACTCAACTCACATGTGGCGCCCCGTCCGGGAGTCGAACCTGGGCCACAGAGGTGAGAGGTGAGAGGTGAAGCGCTTAACCACTGCGCCACCCCGGCTCATGGTATTAATTTGTAATACCTTGATCTCCGAGGAAGCGAACTAATCTGCGAGAAATTTAGCTTTTATACATAAACTACGACACGTCGCGGTTGGGTTACTTTCAGAATACTAATTACACAACATTTTTACATCAAACACAGTGTTCAGAACAGTGAGCACGTGAAATTGCCTAGTGATGTGAAGAATACGGTAGACAAAAAGACTGAAAATAAGACTACCAAAAATTGGTTTCATTAAGCATGCGTAAATTTCACCTAGGAATCCCACATGGAAGATGGAGGTTTAAGGAATCAAGACAGGTTCTCCGTGCAGTCATAAATCGACAGAGGGTGCAGAGTTAGATTAGAGTATTATAAACCCAGTACTTACGCTAACCCGATGCGGTCAGGGGTGACCTTAACGTTCCCTCGCTAGCTTGCATGCTCTCCTAGGTTTCCCTCGTGCATGTTAATGAGGGAAAATTAGTTCTAATTTTCCTACTTGCATGATTAACGAGGGAGATAGAGTGAAAGTATACATACTGATGATGGATGTTAGAGATTAAATGTCCCTCATGGAACAAAGAAAAGAAAAATGAGGCGACCATGGTATTATTTGTTATAGGACAAAGGAGAACCATATTCTACTTGTTTTATAATATAAAACGATCTACGTGGAAATAAATTATCGAGCGTGCATTATAAGAAAATTAAGTACGCTGAGCAGCCAATGAAATTGCGTGTTCTTAGGATTGCTCCCAGAATTTGTAAAATTATTATAAACCAGTTTATGATCTGTCCATTTGTAGCTTCAGCTAATATCATAATTCATTTGTTAATGACCATTATTTCCCAATTTTCATCAGAGGACTTGATGAGGCAAAAATAAGAAAGGCCTACTTCAGACTTGCACAGAAATACCACCCCGACAAGAACCCGGATGGAAGGGTAGGGTCAGTTTATGTATAACAGACCACCCCACAGACAGGTTGTTTTGTATCAATGGTTGAATTAGTCTATTTACTCGGGCCAGTGGTGTACAGGGTCGTCACACAAACGCTGGCAAAGTATAAAAGCTAGTCCCACTAACGGCTAGACATTCCATTCTCAACTGTCAGCCAATGAAAACCGATTACAACGTAACGTGATATGAATTAATTATGACAAATAAACGAGTTCTTCCAAACTACTTCTTCTTTCTGGATAAAAGCTTAAGGACAGAATGTATCTGAAGCTATTTGATTCGACATCCATATTTTCAAGTTTTGCTTCTGTATTTCCAGTATTGATTTCCCGCCAGACCAGAGTTCTGGCGTGTGTGGATCTTGAATTCTGAGAACTGAATACAGATTTTTCAGTACCTCGGAATGGAATGTGTGGTTGCGGTAAGTAGCCGTAAGTGGAGCTAGTGTTTGTGTGGCGACTCTAAGAATGGCTGCAAAGGAGACTAAACGATCTCTCGGAGTCCGTGTTTATAACAGCCATTTCGGAGTTGATATTAACAACATCTCAAGAAAGATCACACTAAAATGAGTAGGTTTACCGAGATTGAGGAATATTGGTTTGATGATAAAAATCCTCAAAACCTTACATTCTCTCTCATTTTTTACGTTTTTTTGTTGTTGAAAGATTGGCTTGCAATTTAGTTTGTATTTATCCAAACATTCCCAAATTCGGTAAACGTACTAATTTTAGTGTGATCTTTCTTGTGTTTTGTACTCGTCTTGTTACACTCGTTCTCAATAACACGTGCAGGTTCGAAACGAAACTCCTGACTTCGAAGTCGTTTCTGGTGGATGTCAATCAAACGGTTTCCATGGAGTTTGAAGTGAACCGTTGTGTGAGTAAATTCGGGAAACTAGCATTTTATAAACATGGCAAGTCTTTCCCAAAGTCGCTTAGATGGAGAGTAATCATGCTTAGAGCCAAGGGTTTGCAAAATAGGGAAATCACATAAACTTTATGTGTGAGCGAGCGGTTTGTGTATAAGATCAAAATAGGGAAATCGCATAAACTTTATGTGTGAGCGAGCGGTTTGTGTATAAGATCAAAATAGGGAAATCGCATAAACTTTATGTGTGAGCGAGCGGTTTGTGTATAAGATCAAAATAAGGAAATCGCATAAAGTTATGTGTGATCATGAGCGAGCGGTTTGTGTATAAGATCAAAATAGGGAAATCGCATAAACTTTATGTGTGAGCGATTTATCGAGCAATACCCTCGAGCTCTACCTTGACGAGCTCCAGGCATGGATTTCGACAGGGCAATTTTTTTTTTTGAAACTCTCAGGACATGGATTATCGGCAATGCTCTCGACTGACATTTCGGTGAGGAATTCAAGCAAAAAACAATCGTTTTTCGGCTTAGTATCCGCCATTTCTCTACCTTTGTCGCCTCAAATTACTTACGATTTCGTTGACCTCCTACACTATTTATGTTTTCTCCACATCTGGGAGTGTATGGCGACGTTTTCGTAGTATTATTTAGCATGCAGACCAGTGTTGCCATAGAAATATAGTTGAGTGACATCCACCAAATTGACGTTTTCCGTTGGAAATTCAATTTCGAACCTGCACGTGTTATTGAGAACGAGTTTAATGCGATGAATGGATCAGATAACCGGGGATAAATAAAATTACATTTCTGTCCCTTCCAAAAAAGTAACGCAATAGTGATGTATTATGCCATGTCACCTATTATTGTTAACATGCTAACCAGGCAGTCATTGGTTACTGACACAAAGTGTCCTGTTGAAATCATGGCTGGTCATAACTGTAATGCTTTATCTGCACCGGCTATTTCTTCATTTTTTGGGACAATTTCAAAAAAATAAATCTAAACAGCAATGAAGTGTTCTTGTTTTAAATTTTCTGTACTGATAACATGTAACAGTTTTGTAGTCTGACAGCTCTTCTTAATTAAATTACGTCAATTTCCCCTACTGGTATAAAAAAAAAGATTTAAAAAACGTTTTATTCGAAACATCGGTATAGGTAGCGATAAGCGTGGCGGCAGGTAGCGATAAGCGTGGCGGCAGGTAGCGATAAACGTGGCGGCAGGTAGCGATAAGCGTGGCGGCAGGTAGCGATAAGCGTGGCGGCAGGTAGTGATAAACATGGCGGCAGGTAGCGATAAGCGTGGTGGCAGGTAGCGATAAACATGGCGGCAGGTAGCGATAAACATAGCGGCAGGTAGCGATAAACATAGCGGCAGGTAGCGATAAGCGTGGCGGCAGGTAGCGATAAACATGGCGGCAGGTAGCAATAAACATGGCGGCAGGTAGCGATAAGCGTGGCGGCAGGTAGCGATAAGCGTGGCGGCAGGTAGCGATAAGCGTGGCGGCAGGTCGCAATTGGATATGGTTTTCGACAGATCACGCAACACTGGCATCAAAACATAAACCTGGCTTATTTAGCGTGGGAGGAGGCTATTGTTTTTATTGGGGAGGAGGGGAGGGGGAATGAGGCTAAACACAAATTCAGAGGACTACAACGGTGGGCGGATAAGTTTTGATAAGAGCCTGGTAACCACCGCGGAAAGCAATGTACAGCTGACTTTTCAAGCACTTGCCTCTTGTCTGTGTAGTCGCTTTAGCGATTAGCTGGTCAACTTGATCAAGTTGGCGAAACCTAGTGTTCTTGACACAATAGACCTTATGCATAATGACGTCATGCTTTTGTGATCACCACCAAGCCTCACCTTTGTGTTGAGGAAGAGAAAAACTCGTACAAATTGTATCCCTGTTACTTAATTCTTTGTGGTTTTTCTCTTTTGTTTGTAGGACATCTTTGAGAAAGTGAACAAGGCATACGAGTTCTTGTGTTCTAAGTCATCTCGCAGAGTCCAAGGTCCTGATCCTCTCAACATTGTACTCATCCTGAAGTCCCAGTCTATATTGTTCAAGAGATACAGGGAAGGTGAGACTGATATTACCATATGCTACAGATTGGCTTCGGTGTATACAGAAGGCACTAAAGCTAAAAGTGCCTATAAGCCCAAATATTTTATCATTAAAATCGATTCAACATCAACTAAATACAGCAGTTGCACAGTAAAGTATTTCTTGCTTTGAGTGTTGAATCTATGAGTTATGATGGTTTATATTTCGAATATGCTAATGACGTGTGTCAAACAGGGAATAATTTATTATACAAAAACGAGATAAATGAGCTTTTACAAACATCTATGTTATATTTGAAGCTTATATCAGTGTCCAAATCAGAAGTTTCATTCACAAGGAGAAATTATGAAATGAAATTATGTTTCACGTCACATCATTAGCATATTGGAAATATAAACCTCTTTAACGCATAGACGCAACACTCAAATCAAGAAATATTTTCCCATTCAACTATTTAGTTGATGTAGAATCGACTTTAATGATAACATATTTGGGCTCATATGCACTTTAAGCTTAAACCTTGCAGCAACCTTGCAGTCAGCTTTGTCAGGTAACTATAATTTGATGATTGTTTTCAGATCTTCGACCTTACAAGTACGCTGGCTATCCAATGCTGATCACAACGATTCGTATGGAGACGGAGGATGATCAACTGTTCTCCAAGTCGGTCTCACTCCTGACGGCAGCCAGTGAACTGGCCTTTCACACCATTAACTGCTCAGCTCTTAATGCAGAGGAACTCAGACGGGAAAACGGGTTGGAGGTCAGTAGATCGTGACTCGGTCACTTTGTTTACTTCATCTTTCACTCAGTCCCAGGTGAGTATACAGGGTTCGCAAAGGATTATTGTTCAGAGCCTACAGTTCCAATTGAAGACATCAGTCAGCCGTTAGATCTTTAGAGTTGACTCAAAGTCATTTTCTCATTCAAAAACGTAAATATTTTCCGTGTATGCTTCTCCGCCAGTTTGAAATTTATGGTGAATCAACCGATAAATGGACTACTGGTAATGTGACAGAAACAGCTCTGATTGGCTAATTCTGACCGGAAGCATAGGGGCAGAATCAGCTGATCCCCACTACCCTCTGGTCTCCCAGCTGCAGAGTGAAGCGAACTATTTATTTAAGAATATCCATATTTATTACCAAGTGTTTCCATAGCCTTGAGCCGATGATTCACGGTCCAACATTTGTTGTCAATATCGTTCAACATTTATTGGCAACAAATGTTGAACCGTGTATCATACCACGTTGAATGTTGAAAGAAGCGCCGAGTCTGTTGCAGGAAATAGAAACATGGTCTATTCCATTCAACAAGTTGCAACATCGTTCAACATGTTGACTCGCTTCTTTCAACATTCAACATGGTATGATACATGGTTCGACATGTTGACTCGCTTCTTTCAACATTCAACATGGTATGATACACGGTTCAACATGTTGACTCGTTTCTTTCAACATTCAACATGGTATGATACACGGTTCAACATGTTGACTCGCTTCTCTCAACATTCAACATGGTATGATACACGGTTCAACATGTTGACTCGCTTCTCTCAACATTCAACATGGTATGATACACGGTTCAACATGTTGACTCGTTTCTCTCAACATTCAACATGGTATGATACACGGTTCAACATGTTGACTCGCTTCTCTCAACATTCAACATGGTATGATACACGGTTCAACATGTTGACTCACTTCTTTCAACATTCAACATGGTATGATACACGGTTCAACAACGATGTTGCAGGAAATAGAGACATGCTCTATTCCATTCAACAAGTTGCAACATCGTTCAACATGTTGACTCGCTTCTTTCAACATTCAACATGGTATGATACACGGTTCAACATGTTGACTCACTTCTTTCAACATTCAGCATGGTATGATACACGGTTCAACATTTGTTGCCAATAAATTTTGTTTGCCATAGTTTTTACATGGATCAGTACTAAACTAGAGGTTTCTAACAAAAGTGAAGTGCTGCAAGCAGTATAGTATGTGAAATTGTAGTTTAATAGTCTGACTCCTAGCTAGAGCCGTGTGATATTAGTGCACAAGTAAATAAATTGCCTGAATTTGCCATCGACACTTCATGTAGGGAGACAACCATTTCCGAGGTTATCTCAAAACCCTGTAGTTGCTTAAGTAGTAGTTAAAATATTCGCGTCCGATCTGTATGGGCATTTACAATGGCGAGCCGCTTCGGCGAGATCAGATCGGACGCGAATATTTTATCTTACTTGTGAAATGAATAGATAACTAAAAGCATTGATATGCTATCGATGTGGGATGAATTAGTTTCTCACAAAAACATATCCCACATCGAAGAGACAATGTGTATGCAATAAGAGAGCAGAGCGTAGCATGCAGAAAAACAGGTCCCACATGGAATAGATGGTGTGTACATAATAAGAGAGCAGATATACTTTGTCATTTCACCCGTCCCGGGATAGGGGTAGTCAGTGATCGGTCGTGAGACTAGTATTCTGTACCTGATACAGAATACTACTAGAGCTATAACGGACCATGGGGTCTGTGTCACGGACCATGGTGTCTGTATCACGGACCTAAGTGTCTGTATCGCGGACCATGGGGTCTTTATATAGATACAGAACCTGATGTTTTATTAATCAGGTTTCTACGTGGGTAAACAGAGGCGATCATGTGGTGTCATTCAGCACATGGGATTGGCTAGTACCCTTATGAATTATTAATGAATTTTACAATTATTGATAATGTATTTGACTTCTTAAGATATATTCCGCTGAACGTCCTTGGTGCATTGAATAGTGTATATGTTTATACGAGGTCGCAGCAGTACATTGAAATGTAGTGAGGGATCGCTATCGTCGACAGCGCGCATTCGCGTTTGTTTTTTCAGTGTTTCTCTCATTAAAAAAGCTTGGCGATTGTTATATAAAACAAATAGATTATATTTTTCCGTTTGTTTGTTGTCATATATGTACAGAGGACGTCACAGCGTGAAGATCGACAGTCACGACTGTGTCTAGTGGCGTAGGCCACTGAGTACGACGACCCAGTTCATTTGTGATTGTTTCAGTTTGATCATTTGCATTAAATGCGTGAACACAATGGGTCAAGCAGCGGTTCTTCAGTTCGTTAAAGCAAGGAACAAGACTTTAATCCTTCTAGCCTTCCCACATCTGATCGTATCGTCTGTTACTCTGGTGAGGAAAGAATCAAACACAGAAACTATGCTCGGATACAAGCCGCATTCACCGAGGAAACAGGATTTTCTTTCACAACCCAAAGCAGTAAACAGCATGTTTTGATAGAATGTTTCAATAACTTTTTGTGCAATATCCTACTTACCTAAAGCGATAGAAGCGGGGATTATTGTGGGTATAGTTGAGGTCTCATTCGCTATATACAAAATGGCGAAAGGCCAACGACACATGAACCGAAAGCACGTGATTGTAGTTACCAGCTCTCTGCTCCGATGAAATGATAACGAGGCTCGATGTAGGTCGAGGAACCCCAAAAAATCATATGAACTCGGTATTCATCGGCAGATCGTTAGCATTAATTTTCATGTAATCGAAGGTTATTTATCACTTATATAATACATTTATTATTGTCATAATTTCTAATTCGTGGTGCAGGTATTACAGGAGGCGTATGCACGGTGCGTGGCAGTCATTAATTTGTCGACTAAACAAGATGAAGTCGCAGTCCAGGTAACGAATGATGTTAGATAGTAAGTGGCTTGGCTGTGCTATCTCGTGTTAGATAGTCAGTGGCTTGGCTGTGCTATCTCGTGTTAGATAGTCAGTGGCTTGGCTGTGCTATCTCGTGTTCGAAAGTCAGTGGCTTGGCTGTGCTATCTCGTGTTAGATAGTCAGAAGCTTGGCTGCGCTATCTCGTGTTGAATAGTCAGTGGCTTGGCTGTGCTATCTCGTGTTAGATAGTCAGTGGCTTGGCTGTGCTATCTCGTGTTCGATAGTCAGAAGCTTGGCTGCGCTATCTCGTGTTGGATAGTCAGTGGCTTGGCTGTGCTGTGCTATCTCGTGTTAGATAGTCAGTGGCTTGGCTGCGCTTAACCGTGTTGGATAGTCAGTGGTTTGGCTGTGCTATCTCGTGTTAGGTAGTCAGTAGCTTGGCTGTGCTATCTCGTGTTAGATGTCAGTGGTTTGGCTGTGCTATCTCGTGTTAGATATCAGTGGTTTGGCTGTGCTATCTCGTGTTAGATGTCAGTGGTTTGGCTGTGCTATCTCGTGTTAGATGTCAGTGGTTTGGCTGTGCTATCTCGTGTTAGATGTCAGTGGTTTGGCTGTGCTATCTCGTTAGATGTCAGTGGCTAGGCCGTGCTATCTCGTGTTAGATGTCAGTGGCTTGGCTGTGCTATCTCGTGTTAGATGTCAGTGGCTTGGCTGTGCTATCTAGTGTTAGATGTCAGTGGCTTGGCTGTGCTATCTCGTGTTAGATAGTCAGTGGTTTGGCTGTGCTATCTCGTGTTAGATGTCAGTGGTTTGGCTGTGCTATCTCGTGTTAGATAGTGGCTTGGCTAATACTAGGTAAAATCAAAACACTCCATAAAATTACTGCTACTGGTTCTTTGCTGCTTTACTTGTCATCTGTTAGCCCATGTAACTTCGGTCTGTTGATCAGATTCCATACTTTACAGGCCGGTCTTGACTTATTTGTTATTCTTATCAGGTCTGTAGTCCTATAACTAAGTGTTACGCAGTGGCTGCCCAGTTCGAGGCGTGCAGAGAGAAGATAACTGAGATGCCAGTCATCATCAACGATCTGTGCCGTGTACTATATTACAAGGTGAACACCAGCAAGACAAACCCGTATGAAAACTGTACAAATCGAGCAGTTATTGACACACAGCTACGTCTGTAGTCATGATAGACCTTATTCATAATGGCCGCCTCCTAATTTGCATAATTTGGAAGATCAATCTGCAGAGGGAAACCAATGCTACCACATGAAAGATCACATTAAAACTAGTAAATTTGACCATTTTTTTTGCTGTTGAGTTACACATATTTCAAATGCAGAAAAGACATGAAAGCGAGGCTAGAAAGGCCTCCGTTGTTTTTCTCTTACAATCTCTTTAATTTCAAGTAGCTGTAACTTCATTGATTTATAAGCTACAGCACTGAAATTTCACAAGACCATTAATGTCGACATGCTCAATTACATGGCAATGGTCATGTTTTCTATACATGTGGATAAACTATCGAAACAGGAATACACAATTATGAATAAGGTCTATACTAATATCACAACATCACTAATGTCGACATGCTCATTATGAATAAGGTCTATACAACATCACTAATGTCGACATGCTCATTATGAATAAGGTCTATACAACATCACTAATGTCGACATGCTCATTATGAATAAGGTCTATACAACATCACTAATGTCGACATGCTCATTTACATGGCAATGTTCATGTTTTCTGTACATGTGGATAAACTATCGAAACAGGAATACACAATTATGAATAAGGTCTATACTAATATCACAACATCACTAATGTCGACATGCTCATTATGAATAAGGTCTATACAACATCACTAATGTCGACATGCTCATTATGAATAAGGTCTATACAACATCACTAATGTCGACATGCTCATTATGAATAAGGTCTATACAACATCACTAATGTCGACATGCTCATTATGAATAAGGTCTATACAACATCACTAATGTCGACATGCTCATTATGAATAAGGTCTATACAACATCACTAATGTCGACATGCTCATTTACATGGCAATGTTCATGTTTTCTGTACATGTGGATAAACTATCGAAACAGGAATACACAATTATGAATAAGGTCTATACTAATATCACAACATCACTAATGTCGACATGCTCATTATGAATAAGGTCTATACAACATCACTAATGTCGACATGCTCATTATGAATAAGGTCTATACAACATCACTAATGTCGACATGCTCATTATGAATAAGGTCTATACAACATCACTAATGTCGACATGCTCATTTACATGGCAATGTTCATGTTTTCTGTACATGTGGATAAACTATCGAAACAGGAATACACAATTATGAATAAGGTCTATACTAATATCACAAGATCACTAATGTCGACATGCTCAATTACATGGCAATGTTCATGTTTTCTATACATGTGGATAAACTATTGAAACAGGAATACACAATTATGAATAAGGTCTATACTAAAATCACAAGATCACTAATGTCGACATGCTCATTTACATGGCAATGTTCATGTTTTCTATACATGTGGATAAACTATTGAAACAGGAATACACAGTTATGAATAAGGTCTATACTAAAATCACAAGATCATTAATGTCGACATGCTCATTTACATGTCAATGTTCATGTTTTCTGTACATGTGGATAAACTATTGAAACAGGAATACACAATTATGAATAAGGTCTATACTAATATCACAAGATCACTAATGTCGACATTCTCATTTACATGGCAATGTTCATGTTTTCTATACATGTGGATAAACTATCGAAACAGGAATACACAGTTATGAATAAGGTCTATACTAATATCACAAGATCACTAATGTCGACATGCTCATTACATGGAAATGTTAATGCTTTCTATACATGTGGATAAACTATTGAAACAGGAATACACAATTATGAATAAGGTCTATACTAATATCACAAGATCACTAATGTCGACATTCTCATTTACATGGCAATGTTCATGTTTTCTATACATGTGGATAAACTATCGAAACAGGAATACACAGTTATGAATAAGGTCTACTAATATCACAACATCACTAATGTCGACATGCTCAATTACATGGCAATGGTCATGTTTTCTATACATGTGGATAAACTATCGAAACAGGAATACACAATTATGAATAAGGTCTATACTAATATCACAACATCACTAATGTCGACATGCTCATTATGAATAAGGTCTATACAACATCACTAATGTCGACATGCTCATTATGAATAAGGTCTATACAACATCACTAATGTCGACATGCTCATTATGAATAAGGTCTATACAACATCACTAATGTCGACATGCTCATTTACATGGCAATGGTCATGTTTTCTGTACATGTGGATAAACTATTGAAACAGGAATACACAATTATGAATAAGGTCTATACTAATATCACAACATCACTAATGTCGACATGCTCATTTACATGGCAATGTTCATGTTTTCTGTACATGTGGATAAACTATCGAAACAGGAATACACAATTATGAATAAGGTCTATACTAATATCACAAGATCACTAATGTCGACATGCTCAATTACATGGCAATGTTCATGTTTTCTATACATGTGGATAAACTATTGAAACAGGAATACACAATTATGAATAAGGTCTATACTAAAATCACAAGATCACTAATGTCGACATGCTCATTTACATGGCAATGTTCATGTTTTCTATACATGTGGATAAACTATTGAAACAGGAATACACAGTTATGAATAAGGTCTATACTAAAATCACAAGATCATTAATGTCGACATGCTCATTTACATGTCAATGTTCATGTTTTCTGTACATGTGGATAAACTATTGAAACAGGAATACACAATTATGAATAAGGTCTATACTAATATCACAAGATCACTAATGTCGACATTCTCATTTACATGGCAATGTTCATGTTTTCTATACATGTGGATAAACTATCGAAACAGGAATACACAGTTATGAATAAGGTCTATACTAATATCACAAGATCACTAATGTCGACATGCTCATTACATGGAAATGTTAATGCTTTCTATACATGTGGAGAAACTATCGAAACGGGAATACGTGTATATCCAACACAGTTCAATACATTGTGACGGTATCAATGCATATATTAAACATTAACTATTCGAGAACTCTTTTCTCCTGTCTGCAGAACCTTCCAGTCCTGTGTACTGTGGCAACAGAGTGCGTTAGTGCGTTCTGTGTGGACTTCTGGCTGCAAACACAAATGCTACAGGCGGGAGTATTATGGCACTTGTTGCTGTTCGTGTTCAACTACGACTACACTCTAGAAGAGAGCGGCGTGGAGAAGAGCACAGACAGCAATCAGCAGGTTAATTACTTATAGATACTTCACGCGATCTGATTGGTCGAAAGATATTACATTGTGATTGTGAAGGTCACTCAAATGACGTCATATCTCACTAACGTGCGCTGTTTCTATAAAAATGTTTTTTACATTTATTCCGTTTTACCGACGTTAAACAAGGTTGCTTTACTTTACAGGAAGTGGCTAACAAGTTAGCTCGACTGAGCATTGACGCACTGGCAAGACTCGGAGGATATCTGGGTTAGTACATTCAGTAATAGCAAATTCCCATATCATGCTACTACATGGTTTACGGTTGTATAAAAACTTGAAGTTTGAAGTAGTTAGTAAGAGGAGTTAATAAATTTTACTTCCTTACATTAAAACAAAAATCATTATTACTAGACAGGTGTTAAAAAAGTATTAATGAATTATTTGTGTATTTAGCCGGTGAGAAGGCGACACCCGAAAATCCTGCAATCAAGAAATCGTTGGTGGCGATGTTGACCCCATACCTTTCTAGACAACTTGCTAAAGAGACTCCATTCGAGGTGAGGCATGTAGAGAAGAGCTGGTAGTGTAGACATCAACCCTGTTCGGTAACTGTTTTAATTAAAGGTATGTTCTCAATGTGTTACAAACTCTCAGAAAACTAACGCTTTTTCTCTTTATAGCTTCTCAAATCTCTAAACTGCAACACTGAAAACCCGTACTTAATATGGGACAACGCGACAAGAGCCGAGCTGATGGAGTTCCTAGAAGCACAGCAGTACAGCAAGATTAGAACTGTAAGTAATCTACACCCTGTAGAGTTAAAATGTGCAACATCATTGTCACATTCCATCAATTACTACGTATAGATGTAAATATAAAGTGTGCTTCATACAAGATCAACATTTACACGAGGGAGATAACTGTCATACCGCTTTATTGATAGGGTGAATGTGACGCAGCATTTGGTGCTGAATTCGTGTTTTCTGTCCACAACAAGGAACTCATTGTTGGCGAGATCTTCGTGCGTGTCTATAACGAGCAACCAACGTTTCTTCTTGAGGTATGTGTTATTAATTTGAAACACTCACTAATCCAATATACGTATGAGTTACTACATCCTTTTGTTGTATTTATTTAGGCTCCAGAAAAGTTTGTTCTGGATCTAGTCACGTATCTTGGATCAGAAGCACAGGTACTACTATAACCATTCTAATGCGTATTACGTAACTATGAGTAGCTGAATATGAACAAACTCTAGAGGCTTGCAGAACGATCTGATCGATCCTGTAGCTCATCTTAATATTCTAATATTTCGTTCTGATATATGCAATATAAACAATACAATCTTTATTTAAACACAAGAGTCTCGTCATATAGTTATGCCCTTCTCGAGAGCTGTGTATAAAATAGCTAAAAATATTAAAACTAGCCTGCATGTAGTTAAAACATTCCAGGCCACTGCAAACTCGCTTAAAGGGGAACTCAACCCTAAAATCAACCCAATGTCTATACAAACATGTATTCGAAATAAATAGGTTCTGCTATTTAATTTTTCTGTGTTGCGCGTCTAGCAAGAGAAAATCCGAAAACCTTCCTCACAGCCTCCGGTATGTACAGACGGCTCAAGTCTTGTAATTTGTGACGTAGTATACGGGGAATAAATTAGTTTTGCCATGCCGTCCCCTACATTGAATAGCAGGCCTAATGGCTTCTAATTGCGGACCATTGTGCTTTCTTTGTGCTAGAGGTGTGATCGTTCTTCCTTGGTATGTGTGACGTACGTTATGGGGAAATTTGCACTGAATTGAGCCGCCACACAATATAGATTTTTCAGCGGAAAATCGAACTTGGAGACTAATTTTCTCCTCATAGACGCGCAACACAGAAAAATAAAATAGCAGAACTTATTTCTTTAGAATACATCTTTGTAAAGACGTTGGGTTGATTTTAGGGTTTAGTTCTCCTTTAAGGAACTCGGTCCTAGGTTTAGGTAGTATCAGGTTTGAAATACTCCCTCGAGTATTGAACTAATGACCTCGATTATCGGGAACATTTCCATTGAGAGCTTTTTTCTGTCGCGTTTCTGTTAAATAAACATAGGGCCCATAAGGGCAACTCGCGGATGGTCAGTGAGCTATTTTAGTTTATACTAAAAATCACATCATCATGTCATCGTTACGTCATCACCACTAAGTGAATCCCATGTCTGCCCAGGTTTGAGCCACCTGCCAGTGACAGCGCTGAATAACAATCTCGTACCCAGACCCCATTTACTGAATAACGTGACGCGCGAAGACTGAGGACGACTGCAGCGTATACAAAATAACGGAAATTTCAAAATTTAGCGAGTACCTTCGTGTTCAGTTCTGAGAAGAATAAGAGTTTTGCTGGAAAGATAAGATTCAAATACTTGGACCATTTCCTCCAGAAACTGACAAACAACGTTTGTTTTGGACAATGTAGTTTAAGTTTGGCCACTGGGATAAAATTGCCTTCAAACACGAGAGATTTACCGCCAACAGAAAAAAAAATTCGGCAAAATTCCCGCTGATTTACGCATCAGCTTGCGCATGCGCCGTAGTTATTCAGCCCTGTCCCTTGTGTCCCTGCCAGTAACATGAAGCGAGGTAGCCATGAAAATCTCATATTTCGAACATGCGCACCAAGAGTTCTCATATTCCGAACATCGTACGAGTATATCCACAGCTAGCATACGTCTTCAGAAAAGGCTACAACATTCGGAAATGAAAATCCACGTAACCCAGCCGATAACTCGTTCCTGCACGTGCGTGCATCCACGAGTTAAAAAGTATAATGTTGTAGTTGAGAATGTTGAAGTAGATTGTAATCTTCTTTTCAACCAGTACTTGCACTCACTGATGGCCCTCACGGCAAAGGAACTGGATACCAAGGCTAATCGGGAACGCCTATTGCATTCTGGGATGGCACTGGAGGCATTACGTAATGCCATAAAGAACAACCAAGGTGAGACATTATGTGTCTATCAATTCCAACCTGCCCATTCCCCCTTACTCCTCCCCCTCCCCCTCCCCCCGTACATACGTGGGGCATTTGACTGGGTTCCTATAAAAACTAGTGTAGGTCTACGTAGGCGGGGAAGATTAACTTGTCAATAAGGATGGAGGGTAGGTGCCATTTGCAATGCAAGTACTAGCAACAGGTAAGCAATGCGCAACTAAGGAGGGAACCATGGCAACCAAACCACGGGTCAACCCCCGGCACCTGTCACACTGGTTTACAGTGGAAAAAGATACTTACCTAGGTCTTAGACCTTCCATAGTAGGGACGGGTAGGTGGGGCAATCCGGCAAGCAAATGCGAAGCAAGCAAGCTAGAACTGAGCACGAGGGCAAACTCGTCACATTTGACGACCTCGTTGCACATGCGCCAAATGAGCACTGTCCGCTGGCCAATAGCTATTTGCAAAGCGATCCCAAAATAACTCACCATGGGGGCAAATTCGTCACACAAGACGACCCCATTAAGCAAGCACGCTAGAACCGAGCATGAGGGCAAACTCTTCACATTTGACGACCTCGTTGCATATGCACCAAATGAGCACTGTCCGCTGGCCAATAGCTATTTGCAAAGCGATCCCAAAATAACTCACCATGGGGGCAAATTCGTCACACAAGACGACCCCATTAAGCATGCAATTATGAGAACAATATGCTGGCCAATCTCCCAGTTAACTATGATTATTAAATCTCATTAAACACTGGTATGATCAACTAAAAGGCGAATAAGGTATGCTAACCGCCGTGAGAAGGAGTAGCAGCTGACGTTTCGAGCGCTAGCACTTCTTCAGATCCCCACGTTTGCTCCGACGAAGGGCTAACGCTCGAAACGTTAACTGCTACTCGTTCCCCACGGCGGTTAGCATGATAATGTCTCTATCAATTCCAAACCTGCTCCCCCCCCTTCCCCCCCCCCCCCCAAAAAAAAAAAAAAAAACTCGGGCGTTTGTGGGACATTTGACATTTTAAAATAGAGCGTTGCAAATACCCCACCGTGGGGTCAGCTAAGCTATGCAAATACCCCATCGTGGGATTTGGAACGAGTGCAATCTCTTGTTATTATTTATTTATTTTCCAATAATTGTCTCCATCTATATAAAGATGATTCTTACAAGTTCACGCTCGGTCAGCGGTCATAACAATCAGTATAAATAACCATACAAATAAGAATAAATAAATTACTAAGACAGAGTCCGTGATATGAGTTAATTGTCAGCAAAAATACAATAAATAAACAGACCGAGTCTGCCTTAACTAAGGTAAAAACGAAAATTTATGATAATTTGTTACTGATGGTGGAATTCTATATGAATGTTCGTGAAGATGACGATTTGCCGTCATTATCTTGGGGTAAGATATTTCTCATTTTCAACATCAACTTCGCCATTGTGGATCTTATATAGCATAGTCAGTCTGCTCTTTTTCCTTCTGCTTTCGAGGGTGTCCCATTCAAGTTCCTTCAAATAAACGTTCAAATAAATATTCTTATAAATATTCTTATAAACATTGGTACAATCAACTAAAAGTCGATTACGGCACCTTCATATTTGTGTTGTTTTCAGTGTTTTTAAGTCTTGATATCTAAAGCTAATGCTTGATTTATCCTGCAGGCGCCGAGACTCAGTGCATTGGTCACTTCAAACTCATCTTCTCGCTGCTCAGAATGACAGGGGCTACCAATCTTCAGCAGTGTGCACTGGAGGTATACTTCTCTTCTTGTATTGCTTTACTAATTGCCAATCGTAAAGTAACTCAACAAGTTTGATTGTGTTGCAGGTGATATCAAGTGTAACAGGTAACAAGAACTGTGTCGCAAGCATTGCTGACTCGGAAATCTTAGGGTTTCTTCTCCTCACTCTACATACCCTCACGTCAAGTAAGTTTTAGTGACAAGACTTGTAATAGCGCTGTTTCGCTGCTGATTGTTTCCCACTGTTTGGGATCACAAAGCAAAGGGGTCATTTTCGTTTTGCTAAAGTGTATGACGTTCACGGGAAAGTTTCAGTCATGTGTGTTTAGCAATTGCATGTGTACCACGTGAACCTCGTATGCCTCAATCTCAATCTCTCTTGTCTCTATGTACAGCAGGTCGACTATTAACTGTTGACAGTTATGTGTACTTAGCAGTGCATGTGAACCTCGTATGCCTGGTTGCCGTAAGATTGAATATCTTGTCTCTATGTACTGCAGGTCGACTATTAACTGTCGACAGTTATGTGTACTTAGCAGTGCATGTGAACCTCGTATGCCTGGTTGCCGTAAGATTGAATATCTTGTGTCTATGTACTGCAGGTCGACTATTAACTGTTGACAGTTATGTGTACTTAGCAGTGCATGTGAACCTCGTATGCCTGGTTGCCGTAAGATTGAATATCTTGTCTCTATGTACTGCACGTCGACTATTAACTGTTGACGGTTATGTGTACTTAGCAGTGCATGTGAACCTCGTATGCCTGGTTGCCGTAAGATTGAATATCTTGTCTCTATGTACTGCACGTCGACTATTAACTGTTGACGGTTATGTGTACTTAGCAGTGGATGTGAACATCGTATGCCTGGTTGCCGTAATATTGAATATCTTGTCTCTATGTACTGCACGTAGACTATTAACTGTTGACAGTTATGTGTTCTTAGCAGTGCATGTGAACCTCGTATGCCTGGTTGCCGTAAGATTGAATATCTTGTCTCTATGTACTGCAGGTCGACTATTAACTGTTGACAGTTATGTGTACTTAGCAGTGCATGTGAACCTCGTATGCCTGGGAATATATTGTCTCTATGTACTGCAGGTCGACTATTAACTGTTGACAGTTATGTGTACTTAGCAGTGCATGTGAACCTCGTATGCCTGGTTGCCGTAAGATTGAATATCTTCTCTATGTACTGCAGGTCGACTATTAACTGTTGACGGTTATGTGTACTTAGCAGTGCATATGAACCTCGTATGCCTGGTTGCCGGAAGATTGAATATCTTGTCTCTATGTACTGCAGGTCGACTATTAACTGTTGACAGTTATGTGTACTTAGCAGTGCATGTGAACCTCGTATGCCTGGTTGCCGTAAGATTGAATATCTTGTCTCTATGTACTGCAGGTCGACTATTAACTGTCGACAGTTATGTGTACTTAGCAGTGCATGTGAACCTCGTATGCCTGGTTGCCGTAAGATTGAATATCTTGTCTCTATATACTGCAGGTCGACTATTAACTGTTGACAGTTATGTGTACTTAGCAGTGCATGTGAACCTCGTATGCCTGGTTGCCGTAAGATTGATTATTATATAGATAAGTAATTTCGCGAGCTGTGATTGGTCAATGTGCGGTAAATAACTTCCCGTACGGACCTTACGCCTACTTCTGGTCTCAAAGAAAATGAAGAAGCTATATAATAAACATCTTATTAACCTTGTTTGCTCGGTCTGTACCATTAGTTATGGATCGTCGTTCTCCCCTTTTTTTTTATGGCCCGCGCGCTTCGTGCTTGGGCCATCAACAAGGGAGAAAAACTCGGTTCATAACGTATGGTATGGACCTCAAACTCGGTTAATAAGAGGTATATATATTGTCTTTATGTTCTACAGGTCGACTAATAACAGTTGACACTCTTCATGCACTTTCTTCCAATACGAAAATCGTCAAGGAGGCCATGTATAAAGGTACGAAAACCATTTACACCAATAAACCAAATAATTGTTTAGAAAATAGTACGAGAAACAAACCTTATGCAGTTTCTATAATGCTTCTAGTGGTGTTTAAATCCTGTGAGAAGATCCGCTAATCACCCTTGTTGAACTGTAGGTGCACTGATCTACCTCCTCGACCTGTTCTGTAATGGCACTAACCCAACGGTTCGTGAGCGCTCCGTCGAGTTGTTTGCTAAGATGATGTCAGACAAGTTGATTGGTCCTCGAGTCAAGATCATTCTGTCGAAGTTCCTACCGCCGATCTTTATGGATGCCATGCGAGACAGTGCCGAGGCTAGCGTGCACATGTTTGAAGGTCAGTCTGAATTAAAAGGGACAGAGTTGAACCTCACATGGAGGTATAGTTAAGAAGTACAGACAGGTAGCTTTAGTGTGGCATCGCCGATTTTGACTGTAACTGTACGATTACCGTAAAGTATGTTTGCCGTTTCACAACTCCACTTAGATTGAAAAATGTCACGGCATACCGTACGGTAACCGTGCTGAAAGTCATCGCAGTAACTTTCCCATTTATTCATTATTTTTCTCCATTATTTTTCTCTCCAGTAACTTTCCCATTTATTCATTATTTTCCTCCTTATATTTCGGCCAGTGATAGGTCAACATAAGATAACCCAAGTATCTAACTGAAAGTCAGTCTCAGGCTGAGTCGTATCGTGTACCTTGCGGTCATGCCGAGCAGCTCCTTTTGTCGGATCAAGTATTCAAGACGTCTAACTCTTACTTGTTTAACTTATAGCAACGCAGGAGAACCCAGAGTTAATCTGGAATGATGAGGCAAGAGAAAAGGTTTGCTCCATCGTCAAACAACTTAAAGATAAGTAAGTTGAACCATAGCCTTTCGAGGCAAGCAAGCGTGATATGACTCGGTTCGATTATTTGGTGTGGCTTGTGACCTTTGACTATTCACGTTTTTGTTTTTTGTTTTTATTCGGTCATTCCACAGGCATTACCAGCAACAGAAGGAGAACCTTGACATCCAGTGGAAAGTAAGTAATAATAATAATAATGGCCATATTTATATAGCGCCATATCACCACAGTCTCATGGCGCTTTACATATTACTGACATATCCCGTCAGTGAATTATTTCGGACTGCTTTACGGCGCTAATAGCTGCCACGCAGTTTACAATGTTGAGTGTGTGGTTAGTGCAATGGCCAGGCTGCTGTACCGGGTGACAATCCCCGTAGAGTGCAAATATTATCTTATGCTCCACTTGGCCAAAACAGATTCTTGCACGCACAACACATGTTTCTCTAGCTAAAATGGAATTTCATCAACACGAAATGTACTTGTTACGGCCTTACACCCTTGTGCTTCTTTTATATCGATCAACAGCTCCCCGAGGACTTCAATATCAAATTTGCTGATGTGGAAGGCGAACTCGTTGTTGGTGGTGTGTATCTTCGTCTGTTCATTCAACAGCCAGCTTGGGTAGGTCACGTGACGAGGAACAGTGGATTATATATATCGTAGGTGTTGTCTGTATGCCTGGCATGCTCTGGATATGCCACGTGAGCCGCACAGGACAAACTATTCACTCAGAGATGTGATTTTTACTTTAGGTGCTGCGCAACCCAAAGGAGTTTCTTCATGCTTTGTTAGAAAAATTCTTGGAACTCATCAGCAAATCAACATTTCAGGTATGGACGATTGAACTTTACAGACGTGTCTATTGTGAATCGTGTGCCTGGAATACCTAGTACTTTGTCCACATGGGCCTAATGTTTACATGTTTTGTTAGGGCGAGGTTCTGGAGACTGTTACACAAGCTGTCTTGTGCCTTTTTACAGCGCAACCATCACTTGCAGACCAGGTATGAATCTTCCCCTCGTGGTAAGAGAAGACGTAGCTTACACAAAATAATAATCACATCTTTTCTGCTTGTACAGATCCCTGGTCTAGGACATATCCCTGCCATCTTCAGGTGCATGTCATCACAGAATGATGCTATTCCTAAGTCATCGATTCAAGTCATTCACGTGTTAGCAAGCAGCGAGGTACGATACAACACTCTCTTTTGACATGGTCCACTCTCTTATGACGTGGTCCACTCTCTTATGACATGGTCCACTCTCTTTTGACATGGTCCACTCTCTTATGACATGGTCCACTCTCTTATGACATGGTCCACTCTCTTATGACATGATCCACTCTCTTATGACATGATCCACTCTCTTATGACATGGTCCACTCTCTTATGACATGGTCCACTCTCTTTTGACATGGTCCACTCTCTTTTGACATGGTCCACTCTCTTATGACATGGTCCACTCTCTTATGACATGGTCCACTCTCTTATGACGTGGTCCACTCTCTTATGACGTGTTCCACTCTCTTATGACGTGTTCCACTCTCTTTTGACATGGTCCACTCTCTTTTGACATGGTCCACTCTCTTTTGACATGGTCCACTCTCTTATGACATGGTCCACTCTCTTATGACATGGTCCACTCTCTTTTGACATGGTCCACTCTCTTTTGACATGGTCCACTCTCTTTTGACATGGTCCACTCTCTTATGACATGGTCCACTCTCTTATGATATGGTTCACTCTCTTATGATATGGTTCACTCTTCTCTTATGATATGGTTCACTTTCTAATTGTATAATCCATTCTGTTATGATATGGTCTACTCTCTTATGATATGGTTCACTCTTCTCTTATGATATGGTTCACTTTCTAATTGTATAATCCATTCTGTTATGATATGGTCTACTCTCTTATGATATGGTTCACTCTTCTCTTATGACGTGTTTCACTCTCTTATGACGTGGTCCACTCTCTTTTGACATGGTCCACTCTCTTTTGACATGGCCCACTCTCTTTTGACATGGTCCACTCTCTTTTGACATGGTCCACTCTCTTTTGACATGGTCCACTCTCTTATGACGTGGTCCACTCTCTTATGACATGGTCCACTCTCTTATGACATGGTCCACTCTCTTATGACATGGTCCACTCTCTTATGACATGGTCCACTCTCTTATGACATGGTCCACTCTCTTATGACATGGTCCACTCTCTTATGACATGGTTCACTTTCTAATTGTATAATCCATTCTGTTATGATATGGTCTACTCTCTTATGATATGGTCTACTCTCTTATGATATGGTTCACTCTTCTCTTATGACGTGTTTCACTCTCTTTTGACATGGCCCACTCTCTTTTGACATGGCCCACTCTCTTATGACGTGGTCCACTCTCTTTTGACATGGTCCACTCTCTTATGACATGGTCCACTCTCTTATGACGTGTCCACTCTCTTATGACGTGTCCACTCTCTTATGACGTGTCTACTCTCTTATGACGTGGTCCACTGTCTTATGACATGGTCCACTTTCTAATTGTATAATCCATTCTGTTATGATATGGTGTACTCTCGTATGATATAGTTCACTCTTCTCTTATGACGTGGTCCACTCTCTTATGATATGGTCTACTCTCTTATGACATGGTCTACTCTCTTATGACATGGTCCACTCTATAATGGTACATTCCCGGTAACAGATACACGCTGTGTTACTGCTAATAAATTTAAGCTACTTTCGTCAACTAAATTCAGTGGCGTTTGTACTTTACAGATCTGTGTCCGTAGCATGGCAGCTACCAATGACTGCATCTGCTGCATGATCAAGGCCATGGAAGCGAGGCCTGACATGGTTGGTATTGCTTGCGAGGCACTTCACAAGATGTTCGACAAAAATCACACTGAACTTGTGCAGCAGGTAACACATATTTGTTTCACTTTATGCGTGTAGGCTTCATGTTTGCTAAGGATGGTTGTAACGGCACCGTTAGAGCAGAGTGGGACAAACTACGGCATATCCGTAGCCTTGTCGTGACCGTACCCGTACCGTGACCGTACCGTGACATTATATCTGGATTCTGATTGGTCAATGACGAGTGCATCTAAAGGTTATTGAGTGCACAGTTGCATGCTCTCAGCAAATGTTTGCTCAGTATATTATAAACAAAACATGAACTGCTCGTGCTATACTTGATTTATAGGCACTGAGTGATATTTTGACATTTTTCGTAGTGAAATTATCAGAGCTTTCAAAATATGACTGTTCCCATAAATCCCGTATAGCACTCGCGTTCATGCGATTTCCTGTTCGTACCATCCCGTAACTCTGTAATTTGATTGGATCAATAGGACGAGAACAATAGGGAAACCATTTCAATGTCACGGCGTGCCATAGAGCAGATTTCGTATGAGTGGGACAAACTACGGCATGTCGGTAGCCTTGCCGTAAACCTGCTGTGCCGTATGTCTGTAATTTGATTGGATCAGCAGGGCAAAAACAATGGGAAACCAATTCAACGTCACGGCATGCCGTACTGTAACCGTGCTGTAGTTTGTCCAACTGGTATATATTTCATGGGTAGTGTTTCGTTCCATATAGTCTCCCTGCATAATATTGTAAAACAGTAGAGAAAATGATTATGCAGGGTGACTATATGGAACAAAACACTACCATGAAGTATGTACTGTCCAACTCATACGAAATCTCCTCTATAGTAACCGTGCCGTAGTTATTAGGGACTTCAAGCAACCACGACGGCAACGTCTACGACGACGGCATAAAACAATAGCCTAAATTACAAAATACAATAACTGCACGTGAAAATGCACGCAGTCGCCTACATTTCCACCGTTCTCTGCAAAAATACAACTTGAAAACCCAAATTGTACGTTTTAAAGAGAACGCGAACGTAAGAAAGTAAATCAGTCCGTTTTTCGTTCGACCTGAACGGAACTCTATGCTCATCATATTTTTCGAAAATCTGGTTGTGAAAAACAATTCAAGGTGAACAAGGGAAATAGTAGACACCAAATTTCTGGAGAAAACACCTTTCTACGTCCCGTCGTCATTGCCGTAGCCGTCCTGGTTGCTTCAAGTCCCTATTCCCGTAGTTTGACCCACTCATACGAAATCTCGTCTTGTCGTTGTCTATTATAAGATGGTCTTATGAACGTTTTCTTTTCTAGGCGTTGAAATTCGAGTTAGTTCAGTACCTAGTGCGTTTGCTAGACGGAACCTTGAGGGAAGTTGAGAATCCCGCAGCTATCAAAGCACAAATCGTAAAAGCACTGAAGGCTATGCTGAGAGACCTGATACATGGCGAAGAGGTATGGGTTCGGCTTACGGTTTTGTGTTTTCTACAAACAAATAATGCTACCATGATCCCTTGGACAGATTTCGTGTGATGGCATGACATTGGTGACTTACAGTCAGATTGCAGAGTCGTTTTGGACCAACACGCTAAATTCCAATTCGATCTGAAGATTAGCCAGGTCCTGACTTTGATCAACTCCTATGGTTGTTTTAGGTCTCGTTAGAAATTCAGAGTGATGATTGTGTCGTACTTCTTTCATCCTGTTGTAAGGTATTGATATTAACTATCAAACCAGAGTAGAGTTTCAATCTACCATTGACCATTCTGTGATTTTTAGGTCAATAAAATCCTGGAGTCTTCAACAGTGTGGTCGTCATACCGAGATCAAAAGCATGACCTCTTCATCTCAGAGAAACCTACGGCGGGTTACCTGACAGGGCCAGTTGGTGCTGCAGGCTATCTCACGATGGGCCCAAGTAATCCTTCCAACATATCTAGCGTACCTCCACCAGTAGAACAACAGACTGCCAACGGCAATGATTAACGTCACATCACTACCATACAGACCGTTATTACATCAAAACCTGACGTCACTCAGTCACGGGATTTGCGTTTCTATGGTAACGCTGGTAGCACTGATGTGGTTGTCATGGCAATGAAGTGGAAACGTGGTTGATAGCTCTCGTGGTAACAGATAATCACTATAGTCATGAAATAATTTTCTGTGAAAGGATCATAAGCAGAATCGATGCCAATTGCCATGGCGACACCTATTGTGACTATATTGCTCGTTACTATGGTAACATTGTCAAGGAAGTAAACCATGGTCATTTGAAATAGCCAAGGAAATCTAACAAGCACACAGTGGCGTCATTTTTTAGCTATCTTGTAATTCTCTAAACTAAATATAATAAGACGACTTAATTCTTTTAGCGAGATGTACACACAAGTTCATTTTTCCTAAATATGCATCAGTTTCAGACAAGAGCGTGGTTTCTAGCTGTTTCCATTTTCAGAACAACTTACTATTCCTGGTGAAATTGTTGTAATTTGCTTGTTAATCGAAGGGCGTGATTTTCAACAAGCAAGAGCGAGCAAGCAATGTGTCTGAAACAAACGTTTTTGTTTGTTAGATTCGCTCTCAGTTAGAAACAAATTATATGACGTAGATATTAATATAAAAGGACCATATGTCATCTTAGAAGTCACTTTCAAAGAATGGTAGTCGCAAAGCCCACAAAATGCACATAACGAAACATGACAAAACATGCTCTTTAAACCTCCAAACATTCAAATTTCCTATACTAATGAATATTCTCACTCGATCATTTCCTATCATCAAAATTAAGATGTTTCATTCCCTGACACATCGGAAATCATCCGCTCCATATCCACTCGTGCCGAACGCAATTGAAACAAAGGAGAATAATTGGGTGGCTTTGTTTATCTAATTAGGTTCGACACATGAGTGCAGCGGCATCTGAAACGGGCCAAATTATCAAATCTAATTTACACGTGAATAGAATGACCAATAGGAGTTTGCCTCGAAAATTTAGACGCAGATATTCAAATTTGTAATGTGTTCGTGCAGTCTTCTCTCTTCTGTTCTCTCTTCTCTCCCTTCCATCAGCCTGTTTGCACCATCTGTATGTCCTACAGGGAATGTAGCCTAAGCCAGAACAGCTGGAAATGGGGCAATGCTGCAATATGTTATTGTTGGCAAGGACTGCTTAAATACTTTTGATAAAGCCTTCAAATCTAATAGACTACGCGAATCAAGGAATGCTATCGACTTTGGAATACAGCACGTACATGATGGCCATAGCTAGCAAGAGGCAAGACGACCTACTCACCTCTAGATTTCCCCCAAAGATTGTACATCTGAAACAAAGCTTTATATGTCAAGCAGAGCTGCTTATGCACACTCCAAAATACTGAAGTACACGGAGCTTCTGACGGTCCAGACGCCCGCCATTATAAACGTTGCCTCGTCGGTCCTGTACGGTCCTGTACGGTCCTGTACGGTCCTGTACGGTCCTGTACGGTCCTGTACGGTCCTGTACGGTCCTGTACGGTCCTGTACGGTCCTGTACGGTCCTGTACGGTCCTGTACGGTCCTGTACGGTCCTGTACGGTCCTGTACGGTCCTGTACGGTCCTGTACGGTCCTGTACAGTCTACGATCCTGTACAGGAGCTGAAGCTGTCACCGACGTAAGCTCGTGTTCAATCTCGTGTGCCTTCTCGATGTGTTGCTGTTCACATTGTTATAAGATCTATATAACCGTTTCTTAGATAAAGCACATATTTTTGACATCATGTGATCGAAGTCTTAGGTCTCTTTGGGCACGCGACAGGGAGTTCACCCTTAGACCCGAGTAATACAGTTCCGCTCGAGACTTGTATTCTGATTGGACCATTATACTGTAGCTCTATTGTTTTTGTACTGCTCGTTCTAAAGAGTAGTGACCTGAGGACGTACACATTCCTATTTCAACTTTTGATTAATTATGGCAAGTATTTTGTCGTTATCCAACTTCTCTAGTTTTGATCCCTCTCTAGCAACAAGAAATCACTTTAGTTCTTAATACTCTTCCTTTCTCTACCACCTTGTTACATGTTTACACACCGGGCTCTCGTAACATGACGGCTCTAGGATTAAAGTGCAAGTTCTCGCAAAGGAAGCAGTTGTTATAATCGAAATACGTTCATATTGTGATCCATATGCAATGACATGCAATCAGTAGGACAATTAGAGACGCGCGGTGAGCAGAATTTTATACAATATCATGTAAGTAAAATTATAAGTGGTATATTTTGTAAGAATGGAATTTATTAGAGAAATTAAAACCCTAGCTTGTGTTGAGTAAAAAGAAGTTTTTGTTTGTTTGGGTTTTTCAAATAATATGTGCAGCACTGCAGTAAAGCAGTAGACAATTAAAACTAATAAAAACAAACACTAGCATTAGACAAAATATAATAAATTAGTTTTCCCAGTGTTGTACATATTGTCTGCAGTTCCTGTACTAACAAGACGATTTATTAGTTGCAATGACAATTTTTTAACGAGTTGAGAAAGCTCTCAGTAGCTCGTATTTTCGGTATTTTCTCATCAGTTCAACAACCATAAACATGGCTTTATCTTTGGATTCTATTTCCTCTTTTCCATAACCAAAAGGAAGCGGAGTAGTTGTCTTCTAGATAGTCTTAATCATGATATTCGGGAGCCCATTTCTTCGTTTCCTCCACGATCCAAGGTCTTTGGCCTGCAACCTCAGGTACTTGAGCCATCTTCTGTTTTCTCTGCTGGTTGATGCCTTGAGGATATACGTCTCACGACCCATGTGAAGAATTTCGAATGAATCTTTACGTTCTGTGGATAAAATGGAGCACAGTCTTGTGTAAAAAAGTAAAGTCTTTAACCCCGAAAGCAAGCGAATTCAGCTATTACTACAACAATCCAATCCAATAGAACATTATTGTTTAGATAAAGCCACGAAGAATAAAAGAGATCCGTAGTTGACTGATGAGTGTGTATATTAAACCACTAGTTTTTTCCAATGCAGCAGGAGTAAATGTTCGATTATAATCATCCTAGATAGACGGGATCCGAGTGGAGAGTTGGTAGTTTATGAATTACTTACCAGAATCTTTGATAATGACGCATGAGTCTAACAACAATGGCTCCTGTACAACAACAACAATGGAACAGGTTTAGTATATATGACAGACACTAATGTCACTTACCCTAAACAGGGTTAGTGAAGAGGACAGACATTCTAATGTCACTTACCCTGTTTAGGGTAAGTGTCATTAGAATATCTGTCATTATCACTAACCCTGTTTAGGATAAATGACATTATAAGCTCTGTCCTCTTCACTAACCCTGTTTAGGGTGAATGACATTAGAATGTCTGTCCTCTTCACTAACCCTGTTTAGGGTAAGTGACATTAGAATGTCTGTCCTCTTCACTAACCCTGTTTAGGGTAAGTGAAGAGGACAGCCATTCTAATGACACTGCCTGGTATGCTTACCGTAAACAGGGTTTTAACGAAAAGGATTATTCTAATGTCACTTAACTCTAAACGGGGTTAGTGAAGAGGACAGACATCAGTCTAATGTCACTGCATGTTGTACTTACCCTAAACAGTGTGTACTTGCCGTTGATCTTCTTCTTCAGCATCACTAATGCGGCATCTGTTGCCTCCGTCTCTGTTGGGAATAACGGCTCCTCGCACTGACCCTCGTCGTCTGAGTCAACCGTGAGAGTCTGTAACGAAAGTCCATATTCAGCCACGTTAAACGGTGACTGGTTTTGTATCATTCTTTTCTTTCCAGTGGGTTGAAATCTAAAGGTCCAAGGAAGAAATCTTACCTCCGTATGTCCTCTGATACAGAACAACACAAACACGTCCAATGTTTTCTTGGAGCCACGTCGATTCCAGCCTGCTGATGAGCCGAACTCGTGAATCAGTACCTGGTAAAGGCGAACCATGGGAGGGATTAGACACGAAACGAGTATATGGATTGAAAATGTCATGAACCGTTAAAGGAATTACCCTATATCATTATGACGTCACGGCTTGTTTATGAGGGACAGAATCGACTTGAACAATAGAATTTTGAACTAAATCTGCTCTGCTGAGGAAAATTTAACTTCGAATTGTCTGGTTTCCAGATATCAGCTGTATCAATGTTTATCCCACAATATTTACCGTATTTGGTGGCTGTTACCGCTATTCTACGTTCTACAAAATGCATTTGATAGCTATTTCCTTTGTGTTATTGCTGTTTTTTCCCCCTCCCACGACCGTGATCCTTAGCGTTTAAACAATAGATTGTTTTGATTTGACGTCATAATGATATAGGTCAATTGAACTTGCATGATTAGTAAATAGAATTACATCGAACATTGTCCCTAATCGGACTTGCATGCATGCACGGTGAATGAAATTGGACATATAACCTTTTCAAGGCAAGTGTTAGAGTGCAAATGCCATCCGCTTTATGGATAGAATGATCATATTTCAACAGCCTACTGTCTTCAAACCATCTTAGAATTAGTACCGAGTTACTAACCTCGAAGACTCCGTGCATAAGTAGCTGCATATCACCCACTTTCCAGTTTAGAATCTCGCCTGCCATCTTTTTCATCTGCAACTTGTCCAGCGAGTCTGATCTTCCCAGTTGGCCACTACCCCTGTATCGACGCTGCTTGGAATCCACTGTAGAGTTGAGCTACGAACAAATATCAGAAATATAAATATTCCACATAGATTTAATAAGCCTCAGAATGACTAAGCAGGACCACAAGCCAAGCGCAAGAAAGGTTTTCTATCATGACTTACAGAGTTGATTCTGTTAAGTTGTTCTTCAATCCTTCTCTGTGCCAGCATTAGTTTTTCGCGGTCGCTATTACGACGTGGTGTGGTCTTTCGTATTCTACTTAGAAGTAGTGGGTATCTACAATAAATAGACAATCAAACCAAATGGTTATTCCGAATCGGAACAGGATCGCCCAAGTGAACGCGACAAACCGTGGGCGACCCATCTTATGTGTCATACTCGTCACGTGACATGATCTCGACGACCCATTTGACATCGCAGAAATGTCTACTGATATCACATTAGTGTCATACTCTCACGTGACACTAGTAACAACTGCTTACGTACTTCATGATCCTCTGCACTGGAGCCAGAAGGAATGAGTTGAGGTCCATCTTACGACACTTAGGATTCTCCCTACACGTTACCTGCAAAACCACAAGAACATCTCTCAGTTACATTTACTAACTTATTAATAAGTCCGAAGAAGAAAATAAATAAGTCTAGGATAAGGGCTGACGTTGTTACACTTACGTTAAGAAAAATTTTCAATAGCTCATTTTTCTTTTGAAGGGAGTCTAGAAGAACGGAGGCAGAGTTCTATGAAGTAACCAAATAGTAGTAGTAAGTAGGGGAATAATTAGTACACATAAACGTCTAGATGATAAACGGCAAGAGGCTAGTAGTAGTGACCTAATAATAACCCACGCTCTTACTTGGAGGACTTTCTTGCATATTATAGTCTCATAACTATAGATAAATACAAGTGCACCACTTCCTCATACAACAGGATCACTGAATAATTCAACAGATAGTTTATAACGTGGCACACACAGACTATTATATTCCCGATATAACAAACATTCCTTTAGCCCGGCCAAAGATAACTTCAAATAACTTCGTCTTGTATGGATAAGAACCCCGATTTAACGAGCACATTCTTCCGTTCCCTTGTCACTCGAAATGTAATACACGCGCTGTGTATCATATTTTAAGAAACTGATCTATTCAGCAGTAAACATTCTGACTACCTGTTTAGAGCAGTAAATCTCGTAGGATTGGAAGAATTCCACACTCTCCAGAAAGATGCTACCAACGTTGACTTGAGAGAATTCCTGAAAGAGAATCAACGTCGTCTATCAATGACTCGGTTAATCGACACCTTTCAGCCTCTCAACTTATCTCATGATAATTGATATTTTTTTCGAGGATTGCTGTAGATTGAAGAATACTATTGTACTAAATTGAATACTATTTAAAATCTTGGTTCGGCCTCGGCCGATATCCTCTCAATGCCTGCTTCAGTACCGCAGCTATGGGAACCACAGGAACCCAAAATCAGTTTTCCCAGTGTGCTTTAGTGACCTACTACCAGGGCGTAGGCAGTATCCGTGCTGTACTACTGCCTCAGGTACGAGGTACTTAATTAAGTGGATCACTATGTGACAACTTTCCTGTAAACTTCTTACATGCATTAATAACAACGGATGGATCAGTTTGACCGCCCCATACAACGCCAAAAACCTACCTCGTCCCCTTTAGAAACTGACTCCTCCAGGCTTTTTTGAAGACGAGAGCAGAATTTGGAGTTCACTTCCACTAATTCCTGTGAAAACAAATGGCGTTAAGACGATCACAACGTTTTTCAAAAGTGTTGTTACGTACGCAAGTTTGGAAGTTTCCTTGACCGTAGCCTGCGTAGCGGCTCAAAAGGGAAGGGAGAGGGAAAAAAGCGTCTCCCTTCCCCTCCCCAGTCCCCTTCGCTTTTTCCCTCTCCCTTCCCCTTTGAGCCGCTACGCAGGCTACCTTGACCGCTGATGGCAAGCTATTCATGACGTCAGCCTAACAAGTAATCAGGTCTTATATTTGCATGCAAGAGATAACCCAGCACATGACTGCAGCCGGTAACTCGATGTCCAATGCGAGATTCATCTCGATGGGAAGTATAATTAATTCCACACTCACCTGTAGGTTCAGGAATATTGCGGCCAGGTGTTCGGGGAGAAAGATGCCACCCGATTGCATGGGGCTGTAAAATTCCTTTAAAAATAAATGAATGGTACTGTTGGTAGAGGTGAATGATATTTGTTTTCAAAACATCATATGTAAAAGGTGTCCCGAAAGGAAAGGCAACGGCCTTAAAGTCTAGCTTTCTTTTATAACAGAAATGGAAAGAGTGCGTTGTGTTCAGCAACCTTCATCTAACTATACAAAGCACCGTTAATTGTTGTTACTTTCATATATGTACATCATTACCTCCTTGACAATTTGTAGATCGTTGCCGTAATTAATCTCCGTCTGTACTAATTCTATTATGGCTTCTTTCCTCTCAACTCTGCGTTCGCGACACTTGGAGCAAATCGAGGGTTTGTCTTTGCTTAGATCTTCTGACTGCCTTCCACTAAAACACGAAAAGCAGTCAAATCAAAATCAACTGAGATGTTTACTCGGATGGTGAATGTCGATATGGGAGATTAGTTATAGTTACAATACCTCGTTTCCTCTGGAACATAATGCTTCAGGCATTCGGGACATTCAACCTGACAAAGTGAAAAATGATTTGTCAGCCTTGTGCATGCACAACCATCCACTTACGATGTTGAGAACTATTAGTCAAAATCAAGCCATCTATTTTGGACTCGTTGATATTGACAGGGGCACACTTGAGACAAAAGTGGCCATACTAAACAGAGTCGTTATCTCGTTTTGTTTTTTATTTGTAGAGGTAGGGGGCGTGAACTACTCACCATGTTTTCAGTAATAACTGCCACCGCACTCTTTTTTCTCATTGGCACATTCTCTTTTGGTCTCCTTGCGATCTCTTGCCAATGCCGTGCACTCGCCGCCACCACAGACCAATGTTTAGAACTCTTAAGAACGATGTCCTCCCAACTGAGCTTCAGACGGGGGTCCCGACCCATGTCCCCTCCAACACCGCTGTCAGCTCTCTCCACCTCTACATCAGGCTTTGGACGGTCATCTGGCGAGTTAGATTTATGATCAATCCGTTGTGTATCCGTTCAAGGCCTACTTCGGGTCCTAAAGTCGCTGTAATTTAAGGCGATGATTTTTTGGGGAGAAATTTTAGGCGACTTCAGGCAACTTATGGCGACTTTAGAAAAATTGAAGTTATCATGCAAATATAAGCTTTTAGTTGATTATACCTGTCAGCAACTCTAAGACGACTTTTGGAGACTTAAAGGCGACTTTAGTACCCGGAGTATATATAGGCCTCGTTTAAAAACAGAATGAAAAAGCTTTGAATCAGAGTGAAATGAATACGAGTCGGGCTTGACTTCATAAAGTAGTTCGAACAAGTAGTTCAAAACTAACATTAACTGCTGCATTATATAACCACAGTGTATCAACGTGAGTATAGACATGATTTCCCAGAAAGAAGACGCTAAGTGGTTGTGCATACCTGTCGGTTCAGACTCGTCAAACGCATCATCAAACTCGGTCGCCACAGAATCTGTCTCGAACTCAAACATGTGGGCGGAGCCACTATCAACACTGGCGTTACTATGGAAACTCTCCCAACGCTTTCGTCTGCTCATCCTTCTTGTTTCCATAGGGTCCAGCTCACTGTGCCAGCTACCACTATCATCCAACTCGGTATCCGTGGAGTACATACTACTGGAGAGGCTGAGAAGACTTGTGTGCAGGCCATTTCTATGTAGTTGTCTTTCAGAAAAGGAATCCGGCGACACTCTTCTCTCAGAATCATCTTTTGTAAACTCGGTCATAGGCTTCGATCGGTCAAATTCTTCTCTGGATATCTTTTCACCGAATTCAGGCTTGAGACACTCGCCTGTTACATTGGCTTCGCAGATCATATCATTTTCCTGCCTTGAAAGTTCTAGACCAGTCAAGACACTGTCAGTTTCTTTTCTTTCGTCTTTCAACTTGCGCTTGGTTTTCGGTGAATTAGCTGGAGATTTTCCTAGTCTAAGCCTACTCTTCGCTGCATTCCACAGAGTTTTAGACGTTTTAGGCAGTCCTAAGTCTCTGTTGGTTGTCTTGGACTCCGTATCATCTTGCCTGCATTGTTCAGAATTGCTTTTTTGATCTGTTGAAGGAGTCGAAGATCTTCTCTGTTGAACAGCTTTCATTGCTTTGTAAACATCACTTACTGAAGAATCGAGATCTCTAGGTTGGAAGTTGGAACTTCTTCTGGACAACGAATATCCTGTTTCTACCTCCTCACTCGTATCCTTTTGTTGCGGTAAGTCGTTTGATTCCGTTCTTTTTAAAGTACTTACGTTATCTCTGTTTAATTTAGGATCTGAGCCCTCTGAAATCCTACTTCCTGTCCTAGAAAGAAGTACATGTTTAGATTCTTCAGAGTTATTAAAATTCGTTTCTGCACTGAACGACCCTTGAGCTCGTCTGCTCCACCTAGTGTCGTCGTTAGTTTCTTCAGTAACACGGGAACTCGGACTTTCAGCCTGACGAGGCGTTTTAGATGACAACGGAATGGAATCTCGAGAAGTTAATAGCGAGAGGCTCTTGTGAGTAATCTTAATGTTATCCTTTTGAATGGTTGCAGGGGACGAGGGCCGTCGTTTTCCACACTTTGGCCTGCGAGCAAAGGCATTGATTTCCAACATTCTTGAATCTTTATCTTCTAAAATCGTAGAGTTTTCACCAGAGTTTTCATCCTTAATAAAATCAGTGGGTGCTGCAGTATTTAACGCACTGTCCTTCGACCGATTGAACTCAGTTTCTCTTTTACTGCCCGTCCTCTCGTACAATCCATACTTGAGCATCAGATTATGAATGACTTCGTTTTTAGAAAAATAGCTTCGTCCATGCTCTTTGGGCTCGGTACTGGTGTTCCCAGACGAGAGACGAGAATCATTATGTGGCCTTGGTATATCTTTAGGTTTTCTTGGCTTCCCTGAAGAACTATTTCTTGATACAAGTGTCGTGTCATTATCAGTTATGTCAGCCTTGCGTTCTGACGTCTCAAGCTCTGCCATCAACTTCCCATGCTGTCTTGTATTTCTTCTCTCTGATCGCGGCTCTCTTAGTGGATTGTCCCTGGCGGTAAAATGTCTATAATTTGTGACCATCCTATTTTCTCGGTCTCGTGTTTGTCCCATCTTTACATTAACATTAACAAGTTTTTCTTTACATGTTTTGTTTGCGTTAAAAGCTTTTTGTTCTGAATTTCTTCTCTTGAAATCCTCAAAACTTGGAATAGGCATTTGAGCTAGCGGGTAATCTTTCCTAGTCTTCAGTTTCTCAGTGGTATTGCATGTCCTGTCAGTATTTTTGTTAGGATTGTTCCTATCAGTACTTCTTTCCTGACACGCCGTTTTAACTCCTTCGATCCTGTCCAGGTGAGAACACGAGTGAGCCCGATTTGATAAGAGAGAGTTTTCCAGCAGATTTCGGGAGTTGTTACTTTTATCAAATTCGTGTTTGCTATCGTAACTCAATGAACGATTGTCTATCGATCTGCGGGAAGGCCGCCGTTGACATGAGACCGAATCAATAATTTCCGTCGAATCGATGTCGGTTTTTAACTTTGAGGTGGTACATCGATCATAATCTCTGTAAGACAACTTCCGGACATCACTTCGGACAAATTCGGAACAATGTATAGGATTACTGACATTACCGTATTTGGATTCGTGACACGAGTATGCGGATGGATGTTGCGTGGACTCGTACTGACTTTCGTCATGGCTCCTACGGCGCAGCCTCGACACGCCTCTGTGTGGTAAATCATTTCCTCGATACTCGTAATCGGCGATACCTTCACTCCTTAATCGTTCTGTAGTAGTGTATCCGTGTCTTGGGCCACGTGTGTAGCGTAACTGTTCAAAGTCCGTACCGTCATCTACGTTTTCGTAACTATTTCGGTACTCTGGCTGATTTAAATCTGACAAAGATGCAGTTCTTGAAAGACTAGAGTCGGGAACACCACAACCGAAACCTTCACAACCGTCTGTGTTACGGAGATCTAACATGGACTGCGAGAATCTATTCCGCTGCCCTGGTATTCCAAGTTCTCCACGCCCGTACTGATTCCCCTCAGCATAACAATCCAGCCTCGATGGCATGTAATTAGGAAAGGATTGTGGCCGGTGGTGGTGGTGGTCTCCCTCTCGGTGGAACGTTCTCAGATCCGGAGTGGAGATAGCATTATGTATGCGATAAGATGTGTACTGTGAATCGCCCTGTTTGTTGTCGTCTGGGGCTTCATAGCCACGTGCTCTCTCGTGTCTATCTACTGGTAGAGGCTGAAGGACGTCGCGGGATGAAGGACTCGATGTTGATAAACAAGAAAGGTGCACTGTGTTGAGTTTCTCTTGTTGTCCGCCCATGTTGCTCCATGGGAAAGGAGATGCGGTTGTTACACGTGCTTTCACCTGACGGAACAGAGAGAAGTCTCGCTATTAAAAGATGGTAATGATTCGTAAAAATACGGAAGAACAATGTGGAGCTAGTGCCTATCCATTTCCATTTCCTATTCCTTTATCTTAAAATAATGTTAATATTTGTTTCGTTTAGTTTCGTTTCGTTATGTTATAGCAGGCTGAGTATTACAGCTTAAAGCTGCTTTTACTCCTCACACACTCCCACGCTACATTAACTGTTTTGGACACACTACACTCGACTCACGGTTGATTTTTACGGAGGGAGGAAAACCGGAGAACCCGGAGAAAAACCCTCGAATGCAGATAAAGAATCAACAACAAACCTAACTCACATACGGTGCCCGAGCCGGGAATCGAACCCGGGACCGCAGTGGTGAGAGGCGTGTTTTACCACTGCGCCAACCTGCATCCCCTGCATATCTTTGAATACGTTCAGGACATGCAGCTGTCTTCTAATTCACCAAGCACTTGATAAATTACACAATACACAAGTTGTATTATAAGTAGTTATCTGATTCATACCTCGTGCCATTTCACTCCGAGAAAGAAAGGGTGGCTCTTCACCTGGTCACTGTTATGTAACTGGCCCTTGAGAAGCCTAGTAACCAAGTCTCTAGCAAACGCCGACAGGGTACCGGGAAGAGAGTAGGCCTGGGCCGCCAAGTGTGAAAATCTTCAATGCAAAATAGTACGGGAATATTAGACTCAAATGAGAGAATTTTCCTTTAATCCATCTTCTCCAAGATTAAAGGGGGTATGCCATGGTAAGAGGCCTGACACAGTTATATGAACTGACGAACATTACGCATGTGTGGGGTCATTCTCAACCCCAGACCCTTCTCTCTTTTCTTACTGCGCATTCTCGACGAAATCGAGCATGCGCAGTAAGAAATGAGAAGATTGCGGTTTGGTCACCGCTGGCCGAAAAACGCGCGGGGACTGGGAACGAGATTGTTTGTGGGGTCGAGAATGGTGTGGGATGGTACATGTAGAATGCGTGTATAGCAAGATGTCAAGGAAAATATTGCATATAAGAATTAAATCGAATATCGAGGGAAGAGACTAACTGTTTGTAGCCAATCTAACATTGACTCCATACATGTACAACACCATGACATAGCCCCTTTATTTGTTTGTAGCCAATTAACAGCCACCAATCTAACATTGACTCCGTACATGCGCAACACCATGACATAGCCCCTTTAACTGTTTGTAACCAATTAACAGTCGCCAATCTAACATTGACTGCATTCATGTACAACACCATGACATAGCCCCTTTAATTGTTTGTAGCCAATTAACAGCCACCAATCTAACATTGACTCCATACATGCACAACACCATGACATAGCCCCTTTAACTGTTTGTAGCCAATTAACAGTCCCCAATCTAACATTGACTGCATTCATGTACAACACCATGACATAGCCCCTTTAACTGTGTGTAGCCAATTAACAGCCACCAATCGAACATTGACTCCATACATGTACAACACCGTGGCATAACCCCTTTAACTGTTTGTAGCCAATTAACAGTCACCAATCGAACATTGACTCCATACATGTGCAACACCATGACACAGCCCCTTTAACTGTTTGTAGCCAATTAACAGCCACCAATCGAACATTGACTCCATACATGCACAACACCATGACATAGCCCCTTTAGTGTTTGTAGCCAATTAACAGCCACCAATCGAACATTGACTCCATACATGCACAACACCATGACATAGCCCCTTTAGTGTTTGTAGTCAATTAACAGCCACCAATCGAACATTGACTCCATACATGCACAACACCATGACATAGCCCCTTTAACTGTTTGTAGTCAATTAACAGCCACCAATCGAACATTGACTCCATACATGCACAACACCATGACATAGCCCCTTTAACTGTTTGTAGTCAATTAACAGCCACCAATCGAACATTGACTCCATACATGCACAACACCATGACATAGCCCCTTTAACTGTTTGTAGTCAATTAACAGCCACCAATCGAACATTGACTCCATACATGCACAACACCATGACATAGCCCCTTTAACTGTTTGTAGTCAATTAACAACCACCAATCGAACATTGACTCCATACATGCACAACACCATGACATAGCCCCTTTAAGTGTTTGTAGTCAATTATGACATAGCCCCCGATTAAAATTAAGTTCGGCAGATACTTCATACTGACAATCTTAATACCACATTGGATCAACACTAGCAGTAACACGAAGAGAAAAGCTGGAAAGTGTCTACGTACGTAGCTTGGCATCATTTCGACTCGTGCCATAGGGCTATACGACCTCGACATTGTTCATGGCACTTTGATTAAGAAACGTCTATAACAATCACGCAGCTTTGAAATGGCTTCTCGCACATTGATTAGATATGCATGACACAGACGACAATGATATAAAAAATGACAACTAGTTAAACTAAAAACAAAGGTAACAAATTTGAAAACGAGAATTCCACCGGATTTGTCAGTTTGTATATGCATATTCAAATTATAGTTCAAATTTCAGTGGAGAGAGAATGGCAGGCGTAGTGATGAAGAGAAGCGAAAACGCAAACGATTTAGAGAGCCCGAAACGGATGAAGAAACCCGTTTGAGTATCAAATCAGCTCAATGTGCCAAGGATTACAGAGTATTAGATTAGCTGGGGCGTGTGTAAATTTGAAGCCAATGGAAGTCCGGACTTCTTCGTTTGCAACTGACGTCGCGGCGGCCATGTTGGATGACAATAACAAAAGATTCGGCAATAGTTATTTTGTTATTGTCTCTTAATCTCCGGGGAGTGGTTGCAAACCAAGAATAGACCCTTTGCAGGATAACAGTCGCGTGCTGATATAATACTTCATTAACGAATGAATTACGCTCCTGATCCCCATGGGAAAGGCTTTACTGCAAGGCAAAGAAACTTCAAAACGCTCATGTTTTAGAAAGATCGACAATAGCCTGAATTTCAGCCGCTCCTAACGAACTGAAATTCAGGCTAGATCGACAATTGATTGGAGGTGGAAAATAGCATTTACAAACAGGTTTTGCTAATAACACTACCGATTTCGTACAAATGGCTTTAATCTCCAGTCAATTCCAGCGGTGCCCATGCCCATCCGCCGTGATATTCATCCGCAAACGTCCATATCTCCATGTTCTAACGTGACTATTTCTACCACGAACATTATTTTAGTTTGCGTAGCCAGGGATTAACTTGCCACATCGCCGGCTAGGAACATTTGTTGAGGATAAACTTCAGAAGCACCGCCGTGCTGTAGCAGTGATTCTTCTCAAGGTGTAAAAACCTGGCTAAGAAATGGCAAAGAGGACGTAAAGAACCACAGCTGAGGACGCAAAAAAATTCTGGCGGTGATCACCCTCTGTGTCGGCAAATTGAGGTCGACTTGGTTGTGATTTCTAGGCCGCAGTCTAGCGAATGAGACCAGCTAGTTACATGTAGTTAATAGAAAATGACTAAGTGCCGATAGCACTGAAACACAGACTAAATGTCGGTGGTAGAATAAAGTCAAGCTCAAACGCACATACGGAGATAAGCTGTCACTTTTATTACCATCGAATTTTCCAGAAACCGCTCTCCTTGGGAGAGAAACGGAATGCTAAACGCACTGCACGTATTCGCAAATTACCTCTCATCAAAAGAAAAACATAAAGCTTCTTGTAATTATCACTTCGCAAATCACAACTTCGCAAATTACAACTTCTCAAAATTAGCCTGCGAAACGGGCCCGCGAATGGAGGCGGCTGTTTTCGCAGGCTACTCAAAAATTACGACTTCGTTCCGTTTCGTTTTAGGTAGTTGATCGTAGTGTTATTTGCGTACCACTGTGACAGTGCCATGATTAGCACTGCTAGTTTAGGCACTTATTAAACTGAAACTCAAACTGATTTTCTGAATAAAACCGAGTGATTCAGCCCGGCTTTAGTTCAATACTTGACTGAATGTCAAGGGAATGTAACTGCCATTAATCTGCCGGACATCAGACGATAACATCATTTACAAAATTCATGCTCAGTTTGTGTCTTTTCTCGTTATGTGTTATTTGCAGTTCAGTCCAGTTCAGCGCATTTGTGTAGTCAATTTATAATTAGTATCGCGGTTAATGTTTTATGTCCGACACACGGCTCATCCTGGCAAAGGCGGGTCCTAAATATTATTAGGTAATTGTATTTACTTTAGTTCTCCACCTTTTGCCAGGTAGTTAGTTTTAGCGTTAATTGAACGGGTGAAACAGTAAAATCCAGACGAACCGCCCTGACAATCGGTGTGTTTAAAATCTTTTTTTTTTACCCACAGCACGAACCTGGCTGTGTCCATAGGCTATATATAGATCTATATATGTAGAGATATGTGTAGGATTTTATAAATCCTTTGAAATTGTGCATCATGCTGTTTTCTTTGTGGTTTTTTTTTCTTGACCTTGAGCCATCATTTAGGGCACATTTTTTACCACCCCCTAACCTTCGCTTGGAGGTGAGAGGGTTGCCTGTTTTTTTTTTCACTTTAGAGTCGTTTTAGAAAAACCATCGCAAGTCAAGTTGTAGATTAC
Organism: Actinernus sp. WN-2022; assembly: GCA_030867875.1. NCBI lineage: Eukaryota > Metazoa > Cnidaria > Anthozoa > Actiniaria > Actinernidae > Actinernus > Actinernus sp. WN-2022. The sequence goes on along the minus strand of JAOWCC010000577.1, from coordinate 138,237,685 downwards.
GTGTATATATATTGATTTTAATACAGAACAAATAATTCACGTGGCAGTATTCTCACTCACTTACCCGGCACAGCTTAATATAGAATTAGAAAAGAACAATTCACTTACCGCTCCTCGTCAGTGTACTCGTTGTTCAAAACGCTTGTCACATTGTCTCTTGAGAATAGTTGTAGAATAGTCAGGCCAAGGTATTGAAAGTCAATTCTGATTTCACGGTCCGAGTTAGAATCATGGGAGTTCTCACAAGGGAACCCTCTTCTGAAGCCAGGCAGATCGCAAACGCATTCCCGCTTTCTCCAGTATTTCTTACCACAAAACGTTCTCCACAGAGTCCCACGGCCACTAGAATCGATCAGCACCTTTTCTGAATTCAGTTCGCCGTACTTCAAACCATTTTCATGTAATTCTTCCAATGCTACTAGAATTTCACATGCATAAAACTTGACTTTGTTCTCCGAGAATGGGCCTTCTTTCCTTCGTAGAGAAGCTAGCGATTGGTCACCGATGTAGTCAAGAATGTAATACAGTTTGGAATGAGTCTGGAAAGTAAACTTCAAATTGATCAAAAACTGTGAATTCGAGTGACTTGTTTCCTGGACGAACGTGTTGACTGAACCAATGTGCTGCTCTCTTCTTGACGCGACCTCCATACAGAAGAACTGACCATTTCTCTTGTCGCGCACTTTGAAAAGTTTTGAGACTTCTTCTCTGTGAAGAAACTAAGTAGAAACGTAGCACAGAAATTAGATTTAGCACAAAGGTAAACATACAAGATGATAAGTCAGAATGCAATTAAACTAGAAACTGAAATAGCAAAGTTCACAGAACTTCAGAGAAAATTTGCTTCACTTACCGCCTCTACTTCAAAACAATCAGTTCCATGGATACTTTTCGTAGTCATTTCCTAAACCTTACTCAATTTCTTTAGCAACAGAACCAGTTGCGGAATTGTTGACATGTCAACTCTTTTAGGCATTGTTAGAAATACGTAGAAGTTAATTATAAGAACATTAGATTTGGTAATGCCCTTACTTCTCCATGAACTTCCGTCAGTCCCATAATATATCGCACTCTTGATCACTCGCCTAACTCACATACTGAAGTCTGCTAAGTGATCTTTCCAAAGTCGAATATTAAGTATATCCCGCTATGTCAGTAAACGAAGCTCTTATTAGTGGTCCTTATTACAGAATACACTACCCTTTCAGCCATGTGATTAATTCAAACCAATTACACTCCGCCACTCAAGCTGTTTTTCATAGCATGGACATACAACTGAAATAAAAACAAACAAACAGCCGGCTAGAGCTTGAAGACGAGCACAGCAACAGAGGTTTTCGCATCAATGAAAGTATAGATGACAGTTGCTGTCAATGTTGAGCTCATCAGCTTGACGTGATCCTGCTAGGAGTACAAACCAAGTATCCTGATCAGACATAGACTAAATGCATGCAGAACCGCTGAAGTACACAATGATAATCGACTTATCGTATCTCAAACAAATGCATGACACCTTTATACCTCGATGAATTAGAGCTCGAGGGTTCTATTATCTTCAGACTTTATAAACTTTCAGAGTTCCTAAACAAGACAAAGTTTCTTAGATCTGAAGATGTATAATATGACCAGAGGGGTTAAACTAAGTGGACTCTCGTACCAAGAGTTCGTTACGCGTTGTTGGTTGCAATTGGTGTTGCCTCGTTAATAGTTTTTCTTTCATTCAATACGTCACTGGACACGTTTTGACCCTCTAGGGATTAGTTGAATTTATTCGAATTAAGGTGACACGCGGGTTCGTACTTTTCCACGGGAAGGTTTAGCCGATCGTTGACATTTTCTGGACCAAGTAGTTTCTGATATTGAAGAATACTAAACACAAAACAGAATTCCAAGATACATAATTTGAAATTGAGGAATTTGAAAACAAGCTGATGAAACGTACGATTTTGCGCATAATTAGAAAGCTCGGAGAAGCTAGAAAAGGCTGGGAATTATTTTGAAGGTTTCAACCAGCTACATTCCCGATCTCAGTGCGCACAAACGTATTCATGAAACGATATATAGTCTCCTTCGCAGCCGTTATTTATCGTCACACAACTCTTCTATAAGCGTTGCGTGACGACACTAATAACGATAGGCAACTAGTTCCTGTAAAACCTAGTGTTGGTCTGCGTCGGCGGGGAAGATAAACACTGGTATGTAATCAACTAAAGCGAGTAGCAGCTACTCCAGTGACACTAATAACGGCTGCGAAGGATACATTTTAATTACATCAATTCAAAATTTCACTAATGACTTTCCTTTTTCTCCATCCCGCTTTCTCGATGTTCTTGTAATTACCACAGTAGTTTTCGATGGTGTTAAACTATAGATTACCGGGTCATAGAATTGGAAGCGACGATCATAGTTGCCAGACGTTTTGCAAAAAAATCAACTTTAGTTGATTACATACCAGTGACACTAATAACGGCTGCGAAGGATACATTTTAATTACATCAATTCAAAATTTCACTAATGACTTTCCTTTTTCTCCATCCCGCTTTCTCGATGTTCTTGTAATTACCACAGTAGTTTTCGATGGTGTTAAACTATAGATTACCGGGTCATAGAATTGGAAGAGACGATCATAGTTGCCCGACGTTTTGCAAAAAAATGGCAAACAATATTTTGCGCTATAATTTATGTCGAATGATGTAGAAGTTTCCATTTCATCGATTTTATTGAAACTCGACTCATCAAAGCTCATTGGTTAGTTAATCTATAACAACATTTAAAAAGCTATCGTGTCGTTTTGAAGGTTTTCGGAAGGGTCGAAAGAAGGGCTTAATTGCAGAATACCCTGCCACTTCAGGAATGTACGGTTAGGTCCGTTTGTTAAAATGGTTGGGTAAGCTTTGAATGAAGCAATGGAAAATGATTTATTAATACCTACATTCCTGAAGTGACAGGGTATTCTGCAGTTACATGGTCCAAAAAATCTCAACGATCAGCCAAAAATTTAGAATTTCAGGGAATCTGAAGAAAATTTGGGAACCGGGAATTCATTTATACTATTAAAATGTATTCGGAAATCGCAGTTTATTTGCGATTGTATAAAAGTTATGGGCGAACTGAAAATACATCGGGAGAACATTTGAGAAAACATGTCACAGCTTATAGATCTGTAAACCCCTCTTCTCCTCCCCCCAAACGCGTGTTTTGATTGGTTGAAAAAGTTTACCTGTTGGCGCAATATTCGTTTTTCTAGCGGCACTGCCTGTGCTTATGTTAGAAACAGATTCCCGTGTTTCCATAATAGTTACCAAATCGCATACATTTTTCCATTGTCCGTACTCGTATTGATCATAGAAATGACGTCATAAAATGTTCAAAACTCAAGTGGAACGAGCGCAGCGACAAAGCACTTAGCTTCAAATGTGTGCGTAATAAACTGCTTTCGAGTCGAAAAAGGCCATTGAAAGTAAAAACGTAACACTTCTAATTACCGTACAGGCGCCGAGACAAATATTTCTTTGACAAATGGCAGCATACAAGGAAATTTGGTTCACCGATTAACTTCTGTCATTGATTGGATGCTTGTGAAATCCTTTCTTGTTTTTTTCTGGATCAGAAAAGTTCCTGTCACAATTCAAGACTTCTGAGCAACCAAATCCCCAGGCCCAGGGTCTTCTCGGTCAGATCCAAGATGACGGCTACCCGCCATCTTGGATCTGACCGAGAAGACCCTGGGGACGAGGTTGGACTTCTGAGATCCGAATGAACTACAATCTCGGACAAATTGAGTAGGAAAAAATTTACCCCCTCCCCCCATTTCAGTGATGAGAGCGTAGGCAAACTAAAATGGACCATGATTTAACATCATTGAATAGGGGGGAGGGGGGTTTTAATTTTCCAACTAAATTGACCGAGATTGTATTCAGAGCGTTAACGTGACAAAGCCACCAAAGCCATTAATTATGAGAGTATCTGTCAGTAAGATGGCGCGATAATTTTCGAGGGTTTTACGGAATGACCTAATTATATATATGACAACGCTTCTATATTTGAGCTTAGAAGTGCATAAAAAGGGAGGTTTTCGGTACATAAAAAAACAAAAACCTAAACTATAAGACGAATTTTGACAACCTTGAACACTGTCTCTGTATATATGATGGTATTTAAAAAGGAAATCGACTCGAACACACGAACTTCTGTAGAGCATTTAAGAAACAACACAACTCTCACCATAGAAGACATTGGAAGGCGATGTAAAGTTTCAACTACTACCGTTTTCAGAATAACTAATAAGTCTAAAACTGCAGTGATAAAAAAGAAGTCTCCTTGCGGCAGGCGGCGAAAGATTTCCAAGGAACAAGAAACATTACTCGCTCGTAGCGTTGAAGATTTAAGAGAACGAGAGGGCGGGGCATTTTCATCAAGACGGCTCATGGAACACAAGGGCATTCGTAATGTGAGTGATCGCACTATCCGTCGCGTCTTGAACAGAAATGGCTACTTCTACCTTCAAGCGCGTAAAAAGGGCTTAATGAACAAAGCAGATAGGCAGAGACGGGTGGAATTTGCCAAAAATATACAAAATAATTATTCTAAGGATGTTTAGACAAACGAAATTGCATTTTACTTAGATGGAGTTAATTTTATCTACAAAACAAACCCCCCGGACCAGGCACGGGCTCCTAAAGGAAGAATTTGGAGGAAAAAGTCAGAAGGCCTTAACCAAGGGTGTCTGGCAAAGGGAAGTAAAGTAGGAACTGGAGGAAAAGTGGTCAAGATGATTGTGGCTATCAGTCATAGCAGACGAGTAGTGATTTGCCAGCAGTACGAGAAAATGAATGCCGAGTATTTCGAATCGTTCATTGACGAACACTTTGATGGTTTGTTTCATCGGGCTGCAAAAGGAGCAAGCCGGCTCTGGCTTCAAGATGGGGATCCCTCACAGAATAGTGCAAGAGCTCGGGCAGCCATGCTTTGTGCCAATGCTGATCTTTTAAAGATATCTCCCCGAAGTCCAGATCTGAATCCTATCGAAAATATTTTCCACATTATATCGAAGAAGTTGCAAAAAGATGCATTATGTCATTGTATCACACGCGAATCTTATAAGGAGTTCAGTGATAGAGTACAGCGAACAATTACCGGAATCTCAGTTGAGGTGATTGACAAGACTATAGAGTCTATGAACAATAGGATTAGAGAAATAATTAGAAACAATGGAGAACGGCTGAAATACTAAAAGAACGCTTATACGGAAAAGTGGTATTCATGCTTCGTGTGTTTGGGAACCCTGTGCTTTCTGACTACCACAAGCTAAGGCCTGTAAAGATTTCTGTTTAACCCTCAGTTCCAAAGAGGAAAAAAAACACGATTTAGAACGGTTAAACGTGGTTTTGGGACGATTTAAGAAACGTTTCAGACGGTTTTTTGCGTTTTTTTACAGTTTATACCATAACAATAAAACATCGATGTAGTTTCTCTTATTACTAAAAAAAACATTAAAAACCGTTGTAAATCGATAAAAATCGCTCGTAAACCGTGGCATATCAAGCCAAATGCCATGTAAACCGTCCAAAATATTCGTAAAACCTTATAGCTAGTAGATCAAAGAAGAAAATGGGGAAGACAGTAAAATCGAATAGCGTCTTTTTCTGAAGTCTTTTTCTGGGTAACTTACAAAAACAATTCAGCGCGGTGGCGCAGTCGGTTTCTCTTGCGACGCGGCTGAGAGGCTATGCCCATGGACGCGGGTTCGATCCTTGAACAAGACGGATTTTGTTTTCACTCTTTTCTTTTTAACCAGCACATCATGGCATATAAAGATATAGACAGACATACAAATGTATAGTAACGGTCTTAATACACTGTATTTCTAACTGCGGCCTTATCAGTGTCCGGCGGAAAATACATGCAATAAAGCTTAAGAAATAACGTAATTGTAGTGATTATATTGTTTGTGATAATCGTGGTTAATTCTTTCAATATAATACTAGACATTCAGCCCGGATCAAAACAATAATCCAGAGTTTCAACGTTGAAAAATGATTGAGGGATAATCTGCTCCGCAAAGCAGTCTCGTGCATAAAGGAACTGTGTTGGCTATGTTCTGGAATTTGCATTCTAAACCGAAAGATCCGCCACCGAATCAAAAACAACAAAAACTACTAGCTTGTGTGCTTTCACCTTTCCCTTCTGAGACCCATTCTATTTTCATTTGTTTGTTTTCCTTCTGTATTTTACTTGCTCTTCTAATTTCCTTTCGCGAAATATGATCCGTGACCTTGTCTGTAACGCCGTTTAGCCACTGTTGACAATCTCGGACAAATTGAGTCAGGAAAAAAAATCCCCCCCTCCCCCCATTTCAGTGATGAGAGTGTAGGCAAACTAAAATGGACCATGATTTAACATCATTGAATAGGGGAGGGGGGGTCTTAATTTTCCAACTAAATTGACCGAGATTGTAGTCACAAAATCCGAACCACAAATTCGCCGAAACTTTCTGCAGAATCCACTCAAGAGAAAACTCACATTTTGTCAAATGGCACTGATACTACAAAGAAGTTTGACTCACCGATTAACTTCTCTGTGATGAAATGCTTGTTAAATCCTCAGTCACTTTCTTGTTTTTGGAAGAGAAGTTAACATCCGCTTGAATTCACAAACCTCGCCGCGAGCTACCACTGCTTGTGAGTGACGTCATTCATTGTCCATACTTACATTGCACATAGCGGAGAGCCAATCGGAAAGCGAGAAAATTGGATATTGCTGTAAAACCGTTTCGCATTCAAGAATTACCGCTGGATGCGATGACTACAGACGCATTTACCCAACGTTAGTCTCATTCTGATGCCGGTCAAATATTCACAAATAACAGCGAGGTGCAGAAGTTCAAACTACAACAATACATAGTTTTGAATAACCGATCTTGCCGCTGGTATTTATGAATAATTAACATCAGAATGAGACTAACGTTGGATGCGATGACCACAGACATTTACTCTGCGGCAATTCTCGAATACGAAAAACTGATAATTAGAACTGGCTTGGTTACTAAAGCTATTGCACTCCCCCAAGAACCCATGGACTATTATCACAGTTCTGCCATCTTGGCCATCTCTTTGGCCCCGGTAGCCTCGCACTGGTGGGTTTCAGAACGAGTTTACCAGACGAAAACGAAGAGGACTCAACATGGTCGCCGCGTGATCAACCGTGAGCCTGGCACGGTGATTCAAATTCTAGATGACCTTGATTGGCCTACTCTACCTGGTAGGAGAAAATCACGAAATAAAAAAAAACAGGCCCGACAGTACCACCCTCTACGTATGACCCAGCTACGGAGTACTTCGACTGACGTACACAAGTTCAGCTACTGGTTTAGAACTATTACAGATTGGAACTTGTTGCCATCACGCACTATAGAACAAAAACAATCTTTAAAAATAAAAGTTGGACCATTACAAATCAGGGGAAGGCGTGGTAATTCTTTGTGCACTAAACTGATTGTTTTTGCTCCTTTTAGCTCTACACGATTTTCTTGGACTATACGAGATCTGCACGATTTTTTCACACTAATTTTCCTGGATCCACCAATGTTCTCTTGCAAGATTTTTGTACCCATTTTTCCTTGCTCGAATTTTGTTATTTTGGAATTGCCATGCCTTCCCCTCCCTAATTTCTAATCGGTCCAACCCTTAGACTACCATCTAGTTGAACATTTCTTCTATTCTTTTTATTTTTGTATTAAATATTGTTAGTTTTAGTTTTAATTTTCTCCGGGTTACCCACAAGGTGTTGCAGAGTATTTATATAAATAGCTAAACAGAACACTTTGCTAACAGAGAACCTGCAGTCTCACTTTCGCTGCTAGCAGAGGTCTCTCTCTGTCTTGGTAAAATGGAAGGCGAGGGAGAGACCTCATCCGACGCTTGCCGTCCACATTCATGGGTGAGTCAAACCAGTTTTGAAAACACGTTTTACCGGAAATAGCTGTACGCATCAGTTGTTTGTTGCAGTTGTTTGTTGCAGTTGTTTCGTGCGCTCATAAGTACACGTGAGATCGCGTCACTAGTGAAAGCGTCGGATGTTGGTAGAGGTCTCTCCCTCGCCTTCCATTTTACCAAGACGGAGAGTCTCTGCTAGCAAGGAAAGTCTCATTTAGTCTGGTGTTAGCTGTTATGTAGTCACTTAATTACTTGACATGTGGTCAGCTCACAAGTCGCTCCGTTTCCACCAAGACAAGGAATTACGAAACAGTTCTTAACTACAATCATCCAAATTTATTTTGCGAAAATATAAATCTTCTTACGTCTAAAAACCGAATTCTTTACACATGCTTCTCAGACTTTTCGATACTCGATTTTTCGTTTCGCTTTCTGTCTGAAAGCTAAAACTGAGTGGAAAAAGAGAACGAACTTCTTATTTCAATAGGTTTCAAAGGCTCGGGGGCAATACGCGTCTCTAATTCAATTAATTTTTTTTTACGGATAAATCAGCTGTGAACACCCTCCAACATCAATCATTGTAACGGGACCAGAAAGCGTCACAGGGGGCCCCCACAATGTGTTTGTGTGACCGTCTGTATTTAAGTTTATAGGAAATAAGCCCATTCCGGCGTTGGTTCAACTGGTCATGAGGATTACCGAAAGGATCGAACTGTAACGAAGAACATGCATATCTGTGACTGAAATAAACATACATTTGTGACTTAAAACGGCAAATTTTAGCGATTTTGGAAGGTTTTGCGTTCGCTGTTCACTGTAAAGAGAGAACGCAAAACCTAACAAAATCGCTAAGGTTTGCATTTTGAACCACAAGGACGACAATACGTATCAGTAGGCAAATTTATGTTTATTTCGTCTTCAAATAATATGTATGTTCTTCGCGATATTTTGCGACACTTCGATCCTTTCGGTAATCCTCATGTATTTGAAACGGTCACACAAACACATTGTGTGAGCCCTGTGTCTAATACAGGACGCGACTTAACCATAGGCATTGCACACAGCGGTCAAACGTCTGCGCGTGCGTATTACGGTCAGTCTGGTGAGCGGTCGCGCTAATTTCCCGCGCAAAATTTACCTTAAAACATATTACAGTGAACTTCTACCCCAAAAAGTTAAGAAAAATACATGAAAGTTAAGCTTTTTATTTTCACAGTCGACGGGAAATTGAACAAACTTCAAACTGTGAGTTTACCAAATTATTTCGTAATTTACCAAAAAAGTTCTCAAGGTTTGAAAACGGGTTTGTGAACAGTGAGAGCCCCCAGCTTGCTTTGAATTTGTTTTGGAATATGTTGTTGTTGCAAGACTTTTGACGCATGCGCAGACGTTTGACAGCTGTGTGTAGGCATTGATGGAAGGAAAACCGCAGAACCATAACGGTGGGAGGAAAGGCACATACCAGACTTGATTAGACCCTCTCCCCTGTCCATTCGTATTGCTGTACGTGACTTAAGTTGAAAAGTTATTTTAGAAGAAAAAAAACTTACACCGCATAATCCGTGCTGTGAATGTAAGCTTTGATCTATGGTTAGAATAGGGTTGGATTCCAAGTCAACTGGTTTTGTTACCTCGTCTGTCCATTGCATGAAGAAATACTGAACTGTGTGTTCACAGCGCTCTGGGTAGGTATTAAACTGACTGGCAGAGTTTGCCAAAAAGAATGAAATGGCGTATCGAGCACTTGGACAATTTACTTGATCAAATATGTGGGCCAAACATTCAGCAGAACTGAAGATGTCTGTTACTTATTAGGTGAAGGTATGGTGCATTCTAGGACATCACTCCAAACACTGGATTGTGACGGCAAATACTTGGTCCATGCTCATCGTAGTCTGCCTTGGTATGACACACGGAGTAGAACTCAGGCTGGAAATGGAACAACAATAATCGATTAATTAATTAAACCATTTATCACGGGATATGAGGACTTGAAGTGTACCGTTTACCATCGCCCGACCCCATTTTTTTAGGAAGTAAAACAAAAATAGATCGAAGAATATCTTCACAAAAACACTCTTTTCCTAGCCTGCGTGCAGACGAGAGAGAACGTCTGCACGCAGGCTATCTTTTCCTAGCTCTCTAGGCTTTACTGAGTTTCAGGCTCTTCTCATGCGAATTGTCAATCCACAACTAGTACAGGAAAGTTGTCGAGGAATACATGAAAGTTCAAGCTGACTTAGTAATCACGCTTTGGTTTCAGCCCCCAGCTAACGTCTATTCTTTTTTGGGCTCCATCCACCGATCCCGAAACTTTTTGTTGGGATAGCCTTTGTGATCGAGAATGGTGAAGTGACACTTCGACCATTGATTCTTTTTATTAGTTAATATAACACCTCTCCCATAAATAACAAATCGTCAAAAGGAAGTACCCTATAATTCACCGTACCGAAAAAGACGACGGCTGTACATTTGACTACAATCCCTTGCAAATCTAACACAGTAAAACACACGTAGAAATCCCTGTTTTTTTTTTCAATGACAGTGTATTGGGAACAACACTTGTACTGGCTTGTTTTTATTATAGAAATCCTCTCAACAGCGATTTTATAACGGATTTAAATATTTTCGTGCGCAAAGGATTGTGGGTAAAATACAAGCCGCCATCTTATTTAAAAGCGAGGAAATAGTTACCGTAGAAGCCAACATACTACCGCCAAACCACACAGCATAGCGCTGCATGTGGTGAGAGATCACTTGGGTCTCGATGGGCTTGGGCTGCAAGTCACAGGTACAACATATTAATTGTTAATCATGTTCAAGATGATGATAATAACTTAATAATAATAATACCAATAATAACAACGATAATTTATTAGGGTCGATATCAGTGTGATAAAGCGGTGAATAAAATCTCTATCAACAGTGAAGTGATATTGATTTTTTTGTCCTTGCGCATAACCACAATGCAATGCGCAAACAAAATCGGCCCCACTACACAAATTAGTACTGCTGCCCTGCTAGCTCGCTTCAGGCTCGCTCGCTGCGGCAGCAAAAACTCGTGAATAAAAACAATATCAAGCTCTTAACATGTAATAATAACGATAATTTAATAATCTTTTCAGTTATGGTAAAAGCAGTGTCAAATAGATTATCGAGACTCTCTAGCTCATGGGAAGTAAATCTCTGAACAATGTATCTACCTTAATTCTGCCACCACTGAGGCTTTCACTAAGTTTAAGCCTTGCATCAACAGATCTCTTGATATCTCGCTGAAGACGACGACCAAAATCACGAAACATGGTGGAACCACCAGACAGGACAATGTTCTGGAAAAAGAGTACAGAAACATTTCAGCACTGTACTACTAATAACAATTATATAATAATTAGTTTATTAGAAAACAAACTCTGAATTTAACGGGACCTGCAACAACCATAGGGTTGATCAAAGTCAGGACCTGGCTAATCCATAGATAGAATTGGAATTTAGTGTGTTGGTTTTTGTGGAGAGGAAAACTGGAGAACCCGGAGAAAAACCCTCGGAGCAAGGGCGAGATAGCAACAAACTCAACTCACATAAATTATCATGCCGCGATCGGGACTCGAACCCGGATCATTCGACTTTGCAATAACTTGAATAAATAGTTAGCATTTTGTCTAAAATAGCTGTTTTCTTTACTAAAATCTCACAGACTGTGTATATTCTCTATATATCGATGCTGTTGTGATAGAAAGGTGTCATGGACAAAATGCATTAATGAGGTGAAGTAAGATAGGGAATCGACCCAGGCTTTTTCTTACACGGTCATGGGTCAGGAGAGGTCACATTTTCACCATTTCAAACAAGCCTAGAACATAGAGTATTCTCTGCAAGCCAAACATTTCTTCGCAGAAGTACTCAAAACCTTTCAAAGTTTCATATATATAAAAATTGCAAAAGGGTTTAGGGGCACTTTAACCACTGCACCATCCCAGCTCATTAAAACCTAAGCTACTACTTCTATCACAGCAGGGATCAGTTTCACAGGTTACAGAGAAACAAACCTTGTAGAGAGGTCTCCTAACGTCAATAGGACAGTTCTGGATCACATTGTCTACTACCTCAGACAGAGGAGTAGTGAAGTCTGGATTGGAAAACTGTGGGGAAAAGTGGAAATACGTTGGTTTGGAAATACGTTTTTGGAAACCGGTTATCCCACCACGAGAAGACAAATGGACAACAGTTGTACCACGATTCAAGATATTATTTTGAAGATGTACCATAACTATCCTCAGATATTTACCCTTGCAAATTTGCATCATACTCTATAATACATGTCTAATACAACGTTTAAGTACCAACACGTTATAATACAACATTTCTGTTAGGATAGGGGTGTGCTGCAGAGATATCGAAACCCTGACCCTGTTTAAGGGTGACAAATTGTAAAATGGGTACCCTTACTTTTCCAAGGCTCGAAACTAAAATATGAGACGCTATTTAAGGGACAAGCGAATACTCGAATTTATTGAACGTTTTTATTTCTCTCAGTCTGTGTAATGCTTTGCATTTATTGAAGATTGTTATGTTCAGCAGACATTGAGCAAATGCACGATATTGTATATCAAGAGTTGGGGGACCAAAAAAAAACGTACCCTATTTAAGGATTGGATATTTTATTTAAGGATGATAATACAGAATATGATACTCTATTTAAGGGTCCAGCACCTATGTGCCGCAGGATAGGGTATGGTTTTCGACCTATATGGCTTAATTATCCCCCCGGATGTTAGAACTATAATAGGGATTTCATTTAGTAGAAAAACATGTGTACAAGACTAGATATTTACAACAGACAAAGGTAAAGTGAACCACTTCCTTTCTGCTTCTTTGGTAAATTTACTTGTTTTTTTATGATTGTAACCGAGTTAAGCAGCCAAGGACATCTGACTGCAGGATTCTCAACAGAAAAATGGCTGGTTTTCCTTTTGCATACAATATGGCAACTTACCTCAGGGTGGAAAAAGATCTCTGGACCCAGGAACCGTTCATAGGCAACATCTACACTGAAAGCCTAAAACAATCAGAACAATAATATGAAATAAATGTAATGTTCACAGCTACAAAGAAACAGACAACACTTACCCAAAATCTAAAGTTGTATTGTCAACATGTTATCCTTGCAAACATTTTATATTACATTGTGCTGCTATTCTGATAAATCTTTATTTTAAGATAACAATAATAATAACAAAAATAACAATAGATCAGCCACAATAGGAGATATTGTAGTTGAGTCTACGAATAGCAGTTTCAGCGGTATTGACCCGAACGCCTCACTTCAATGTAATGAAGCGCCATTGAAACCATCATTCTTACACGACACCAACACCCTCCTAAACAAGCACAACTAATTTAGATACACAGTTTGAATAGCGCTTCATTACATTGAAGTGAGGCGTTCGGGTCAATACCGCTGAAACTGCTATTCGTAGACTCAACTACAATATCTCCTATTGTTTTTGTTTTGTGTATTTCTGTATTATACATTCCTTATCAAAAACACTTTCAATATTAAAATAATGTTATTTTTTTCCTGTAATTATGCAGGGAACGGGCCAGGCTGCACCACTGCACCGTTCCCACTTTAAAAACACATTGTCTCTTGAGAAATATGATAATGGTCAAATTTTCCCACTTCGAAAGGTAATTAGATGGCAAAAGGGCCAAATTGTCCCTTCTGGCTCAATATCTGGCTCAATGTCTGCTTATTCTTTCAGTCTGTGCTTGTGTGGTGAGCTTTCTTGCATGTTAATTCAAGGAGCATGAAATCCATATCACTATAAATATTATAGTTTGGCTGCATCACATGGTCTGGACAACATAACAATTGATGTAAACATCTTTTGAACATACATACATACATACATAAACTTTATTTCAACTCGAATTTTCAGAGTAGCAAATACATGCTAATATCTTCGAGAAAACTACATTGTTCTTTGTTTTGTACAACTGTGGTACTATTCAAATTTGCAATCTACATGTATCTTTTTTGTAATAATGTATGTATAAGTCATTTTACGTGGAAAAATAAAAATCTAAAATCACAAGCACCACATTGTGCTACTAACATGTAATGACATGTACTAACAGACTCCTCTGCAGTAATCTCTCTGTATTTTAGTTTGTGTTTTTTGGGTTATGGGTTTCCTGTGTATAATATCGTTACCATAGGAAGCCCATTTCGGGCAAGTTTGAGGAAACGAGGAATTAAAATACAGAGAGATGGCTGTGGAGGAGGCTATTCACTAACATAATTATGATAACATATGACTTTTACAGCATGCTGATATGTATTCTATGTACAAAACCAAATATGAATTTCAAACCAAAAAGATTTATATAATGTTTTGATGTGTCACCATCATTCTTCAATCTTAGTACTTCTAATTTTTACATACATGTACCAAGTTTTAAAACTATCAAATACGGTAAACATTCCTTAAGGTACTTTGGCCCTTTACTACGGTCCTTTACTACTAAGCTCGAAGGAGAGAAACTTGCTATCATTACAGAGCATCAAAGATCTCACTAGCATACATTTAGTTTCCAATGACTCTTGCATTGATTTCCTCCTTTGTAAAAACTGAATTACAAGTATGTAATGCATGTATACAATGTATGTGCGATTGTGTGGGCAGATTGGAAGTATTTATTACATATTACCTGGACAAGCATTCACGACAGAATGAATACAGAAAAGGCATTTAAAAAAAATCAAAAACCAAGCATGATGTTCATCTTATGTTAATATTTTAGTCTAACACCAGCATGTATAAAATAAATGTCACACATCGAAATCATCCCAGCCTGTGATAATTTTGTTGATCATTTGAATAAAAAATCACATAAATTCCACATCTGATATTTGTTGTCAATTTCTTGAAACTGAAATTTAATTTTAGAGAATTCTCAAGAATATTATAAAATCGTCAATCTGTTATGATGTACACTGGCCAAATTACATAAATTATTTAACTTGAATGTCATCTGGGCCATTTTTGCATAATGCGGTCCAGTTACTCTTTGCTAAATTGTTATTATCATTGTCTATTTTATTAGTTACTGTCATCATTATCATTGCTACATTTAGCAAAAATCAATGTTACCAGTACTGGCTTTTGTACGAACATGGTAATTCTAACCTTCTTGGTAACAGGGTTAACACTCTCAAACTTCTTGATCCATTTCCCAGGCTCTGCTTCATATTTGGCAAACTCTTTGGCAATGTCAGGACAGATGTATCCCCACCGCTCCTATAACCAGGACCCACATAATCATTTAGATGTCATTTCAGTCAGCAAACCATTTCTATTATAAAAGATAGCTATACAAATCTTACATTCAATACAGGAACATCTAAATTGTCCTTATTGCACATATGGAATGCCATAATTTATACATGTTCTGTTTGTAAAATTGTGCAAACGTTTAACATCAGGTTCTTCACAGTCTGCAGCATGGAGTTTTAGCATATAATGTTTGCATGAGGTCAAGTGATATTTGACTATGACCTGCCCATAAATGTACTTTTTAAAATATTTTTCATGCCTGTGTACACTGTATGTAGTAAGTAGTAATTTACAACAAATAAACATGTACTACGACCAATGACTGCTGTACTGTCATTAACATCTTACATGTACCTTGATGGTTTTGGCAGTCTCCATAGACTGTTCTGGTGGGATTCCCATTTCACGCTCTCTCAGCAGTTGCTGCACAAAGAATGTGATGTCCCTTCCAGCAATGGGGATATGCTTGATACAACTACCAATCACATAGCCTTCAGCCTATCATGGAGTTGAATCAAAACAATAATGTACTGGCTATACACGTAAATACGAAAAGCATTAACAAAAACATCAATCAAATCAACCTTGTTTCTAAATAGGAACATTAACAATGTTTTAGTTCACAAATATATCTTACTTTGAAGTGAATATGAGCCCAATTTTTGTCATGAAAATATGGATTCTACGTAAAGAAAATAGCTGCATCTACATGTATGAATAATACTGGCAACAATTTCTTGCAACTTGTCTTGCAACAACGTTGCATTGCGAGTTGAAGCACGATTTGCACATACAGAATTACCACCCACTCAAGCAACTTATCACGCAACAAATTTTTGTGTTGCACGTTGTGGTAAGCATGAATGAATCCAGCACTGTGATTGGTTAATGGCTTGTACTAATTGTTTGTTGAAACAAGATGGCAGCCATTGTTGCACAATAAGTTGCAGCACCGGCAGGTGGTAATACAAGCAACAAAACCAAAATTTGTTGCAAAAAGTATGTCACTTCTACTTTCTGCAACATGTTGCTGCAACTTGCAACATAGAAATTTGTTGCACGGCAAGTTGCTTGAATGGGTGGTAATATATGCAACATCATGTGCAACATTGTTGCGAGACAAGTTGCAAAAATTTGTTGCCCATATTACTTCACCTTAATTACAAACTGGTTTATATTTCGAATAAATTATGTTAATGATGTGACGTCAAACGGAATAATATATTTTACAAAAACTTTCTGTTAGAGATAAATGAGCTTTTACAAACATCTACCGGTATCTTCTATTTGAAACTTACAGTCAAACCCAAAACTTTTTCACGCACGGAAACGATATTGCTGAAGTGACTCAGCAATTGCCGATAGTCAACAGCAATTGCTGTTTTGAAAAACAGCAAACAGCAATATCATTTTACTGGTAATCAAAATATTGTTTTCTCAAAAACGATATATCGCTTTCTCAAAAACGGCAATTGCTGTTCTTTCCAATTTAGTTCGTACATTTGCTGATTCAAGTTATTTCTGTTGTGATGTGTAACAAAAATCATGCCACTGCCCATACTCAGGGTGTCTCAAAAACAGAGATGTCCCGCAAGAACTTCTTGCACCACAAGAAGTTGATAACCCGGTTTTTGCGGCTCAGCTGCAAGAACACGCAAAAAGTAAAGAAGTGGATAATTCGCTCTTTGCGGCTCAACCGCAAGAACACTCACCAAGTTAAATAATGCAAAACGTGCCGCTGTGCTGGTTCGTCGTTTGTTTACAAGTGTGTATGGCAAATTTATTTAGAAAGACTTTTGGTAATATTTTTGACTTATTTTCAAAGACATTTAAATGTTTTTAACAATTTGCTTTCGTTTATGGTAGTGATATTGTTTATTTCGATTTGCCAGGTTTCCTTGGTTCTGCAGTTCGATCCGACTTTTTTGATTTGTACCTTTACCGATTATTGTTGAGTCGACTGCAATATGCAAATTACCACTTCTTATTGACCTTCAAAGTTTTGGGAAGACTATTCAATGATTAAAGCGAATTTATGCACCTGTCAGCGGCTTCCCCGAGGGGTCATTGTAAAAAGACAGAAACAATCTTGACGATTTCCCCCAGGGGTAGGGGAATCGTCCCTTTCAAAGTCCCCTGATTAGGTCTTCCACGACCTACAACACCCCATCATTTTGCACGAAATGAGATTGAGGGAGCTGAATTGACTACTGAATCTCATTACTAATGTTATTTCTATAACATTGAACACTATTTTCAACAGAAAATGTAACTTTATTAACACTTCAATGAACTTCATAGTATCTTTAAGGAACAAGACACACTTCAATGAACTTCAGTTAGTAGCTAATAAGGAACAAGACAGAAAGTCTCGGTATAATATCTCATATTACGCTTTAACTCTTGTATTAAAGAAGAAGAAAAAAATCTCTGTGGTTTATAGTTTCAAGACAAAAACAATTTGAACAAATCCCCCACCCCAGTTTTCCAACCCTAAAACAAAGTCGAGCATTTCCCCGACCCCAGGTGCAATGTTTGCATTAAATCCTGCTGTATTCCCCCACATATCTCTGTGGTTAGCCCGGGGGTCGACCCCTTGGGGAAGCCGCTGATAGGTGCATTAATTCAAAAGGAGGAAAAGGATTCCACTAACCCAGTAGAAGTTTTCTGGAAAGAGTATAGTTTTGCACGTCTTCCATACAAACTTGGCTTCAAAACTCTATTTACATTCTCAGAAAGTGCAGTGATCAAAAATCAGACTGACACATTCACGCCTGACTGATTGCACGTGGAGAAATTCAGACTCCAACTTCAGATTTTAATTTCGAAAATATTTCTTTCACCAGGATTAACGTGTGACAAATTTGAATTCATGACAAACAGTTTTACAAACGTACAGTAAGATGGTTTTGGTAAATACCCTGCATGCCAGAGGCATCAAAAAGTCAATATTCTTATTATAATAAAAGTCCACGTCAATCGTGAACTGTCGGCCAGACGCGTGTCTCATTTCGGACACAAATACCACGGGCGCAATTAATTTCCATTTACGTGAACTGACTGATCTGATCCGATGCATTAAAGCTCTTTTAGTTCAAAAGGAATTGCACTTTCCCAGTAGAAGTTTTCTGGTAAGAGTATAGAAGTTTTTGCACGTCTTTCAATATGACAAACATTGCTACAAAACTCTGTTGATGTTTTGTAAAAAAATCAGACTAACACGTTCACGCCTGACTCAGATTGCACGTGACTCCAAGAATAATACGCAACCATTTACAATGATTTCTGCCGAAACCTTTCAATACTAGTAACAAGACAAGGATCTGCCGTAAATGTGAAACAACACTGAAGCAAAAGTTTATTTGGTGTCATGCTTTGTGCTCAGCGAGTGAGTCAAGCTTTAAAGCAGGCCACGCACCACCGTTCCCAGCAGCCGTTGTTTTGTTTATTTTACGGCTCACGATATTTCAATAACTGCATGGTCCAAATTTACTCGAAAAAATTATGCAACGACTTTTACAAAGATAAAGAAGGCTGGCGGATCTGAATATTATTGTGGATATACGGATAACGTTTACAAAATTGAACACTTCCGAAGTTTTGATGGGCGATTTATAGTAACGCATTCCTTTCGTTTATTACCCTTCCGGCCTTCGGTGTCTGTACATTCTAAACAGCAAATTGCTGTGCAGCAATTGCTGTTTCAATAACAGCAAAACGACATATCGTTTTTGGGAAACAGCAATATTGTTTTTGAGAAACAGCAATATCGTTTTTGAGAAACAGCAATATTGTTTCTACCAACAGCAATATCGCTAAATGTTAACCACAGCAATTGCTGAGCAGCAATATCGTGAAAAAGTTTTGGGCTTGACTGTATATCAGTGACTTTACCAAATATTTTGTCTAAATCAAAGTATCACAAGGAGAATGAAATGCCAGTAATTCCCTGTTTGACGTCACACCATTAGCACATTCAAAATATAAACCTTTACAACTCATAGACACAACACTGAAAGCAAGAAATATTTTACCATTCAAACTATTTAGTTGATGTAGAATCGATTGTAATGATAACCTATTTGGGCTTATATGCACTTTGAGCTTAAACCTTGCAGCAAGGATGACTTACAACAGGGATGACATGAGTGACACCATCTCCAGAGTCAATGACGCAGCCTGTCAGAGTTCTCTCACCAACTTGACGAGATGTCCAGGAAGCAGCCAGAGCCAGTACAGCCTGGTATGTGTAATATATAACAGAAGTTTTACTTGAATTGAACTTAACTTCCAGCTCTAAACTGTGATCATGCCCTCACAACAATATAGTTTTAATCCTGGTATTAATATATCCAACACTGTTACAGCAACTAATTAAATCCTGTGGTCAGTGTTAACTTATGTATTTTCCCAAGAGAGCATAAGTAAGAGAGGGAATCTCCAATATGCATGCTTGTGGGATGATAATGTCTAATAAAATATATTTTTAGTAACTGGAAGCTGCTGAGCTGAAGCAAGTATGAACATGCACAACAACAATCCTCCAATACTGGAGGATGATCAGGAGTGAGCCCTGAAGTATTCTAAGCTGAGTTAGTGTAAATTTGATGGAAATAACGTTACCTGTACTGCAATGTAAAGGCCTGGGATATTGAATGACTCAAACATGATTTCTGTACAAAGAACGATATTGGAATATTAGACTGATGTTATAGGAAAATCACATGCCTGACAAGGAAATTCCATGTTGCGCAGAGGACGATATCCCTTTTCGAGTGCAATTTAACGTGGAATTACGGAGTCTGACATGTGATTTTATTTGAATCGCATGATCCAATGAATTTACTTGATTATTTAGTACTTCTGTTGATATTTTGCCAAGTCATAAATAGTATGCATAGCCTAATGAATCACCACTCCTCTCAGCCAATCAGTGTCTGATTTCACAAAATTAATACACTTGTGCGATCAGCTGTGACTATATGCGATTCAAACACACAGGACAAATAGTGTAGAAAGTTCATTGATTGTAATGAGTTTAGGTTATTCAAAAATGCCAATAGAAATTAACATTATACATGTACACTACTGACAGAAAGTAATGAAAGTGAATTTCACCAAAATTCACTCTTTGTTATATTCGAAATTTCGTACGAATGTTCGGAGATATTTCGATACGCAAGAAACGAATTTACCTCGAAATTTCGCACAGCATTTCGAAGTAAAATTCGAATGGTTCGAAAATTCGTATTGAAATTTCGAATAACTCCGCTCGAAATTTCTTAGTGGAAATGTACAATTCGCTGCGATATGTGAACAAAGCAAAATCTAACGCAAATACAAGATTGCAGTGGACTCAAACCATTTCTCGCACCAGGTGGAAACTGTTCAGATACGCAAATGAAGTAAAAACTTTCAAGACGTTATCATTTGCAAGCAAAGTTGAGAAGCTTTGTGGTGATTTAAACTACAATGCAATAAAATCACACTTCCCGCGAAGTTCGCGGCACTCTTGACGTCTTGTTGTGTGAAAAACCAGACAGTTTTTCACGGCTCATTTAAACGGCTCCACGGCTCAAAGCACATGTCAACAGAGAATCCTTGTATCTCCAAAAAGCTGGCTTCTTCAATTGAAAACATACACAATTACTTCAACAAAAATTCTGAAGGATTGTCAGATCTGAGTTGAAACTACAGAAGCTAAAGTTTATCAGATGAGCTAAAAAAACACCAAACCAGCACTGGGACGGACTGTTTCGTAACGCAA
Source organism: Actinernus sp. WN-2022 (assembly GCA_030867875.1). Classification (NCBI taxonomy): domain Eukaryota; kingdom Metazoa; phylum Cnidaria; class Anthozoa; order Actiniaria; family Actinernidae; genus Actinernus; species Actinernus sp. WN-2022. The sequence goes on along the minus strand of JAOWCC010000577.1, from coordinate 138,216,647 downwards.
TCCTGTATTTTGGTGACAGGATGCACAAATGTCAAGATCACCGTTAGAACGTTTTTAGTTTTTTAATAGTCCTTCGTGAAAGTTCCAGAGGCTTTGATTGAATAACAGATTGAGTGCATCGTTCGAACGGATTGCTTGAAAAGTTCGAACAGTTTGAAAAGTTCGCTGGAGTTCGCTGGAATTCGATTGCTCGTTACTGAGATGTATTATTCACTTACATGTAACTCACGGAAAGTTTGGTTATCAGATGACAGTACATTTAAGGCTGCTTTTATCGTTAATGAGCAATGAGGATTGCGAAGTTTCACATCTTGCTGTACAATCGATTCGAAAATTCGATCCATCGTAATTTCGCTTCAACATTTCGAATCAAAATAATGTTTGAAAGAGTGGAACGAAATTTCGAAGTTAAAGACAAAAGGCAAATCGAAATTTCTTTGAAATTTCATAAACTGTTAAACTTCGAAGTATTTCTTCGAAATTTGATGAATTTCGAAGAAATTCGCTTTCATAACTTTCTGTCAGTAGTGTAGATACTGGAGTTTCACCAAAATCTACTGCAAATACTGTTAGCTTTTATATAGACCATAATTATGCAAAAAATACCCATGAGAACAAGGTTAGTCAGTCCATATTTGGCTTATTTGGTAAAATGAATATCACCATTTCTTAGAACACGCCATACTGTAGTGTAAAATAGTGAGAAGCAGTGTTCATTCTAGGCTGCACCCTTGCAGCATTAGCACAAAAACATCCACAAAGCCACTTTCCCAGGGAAGATGTACATTTGTGGATCACAAGAGAAGAAATGCAAAATAACAATCAGATCTAGCGTCCACAAATTGTGAAGATATTTTCTCTCTAATAATTAATTTTGCCTCAAATTTCCTCTTACCAACATTAACCTGTCTTGTTGTTGTTTTAAAAAAATGTTGTTTTAAAAAATTGCTGCAAAGATATTAGCTTTTAAAAACTAGAAAAAAAATTGAAAACGAGACTAGTCAATCCACAATTATATTTCTGCCCATATACAATTGAAACCTTCGTAAATTTAGATTGCAATATAGTACCATTTTACATTATCACAACCAAACATGTCTTCTCAGTATTATTACTCTTGGTCTACTCTTTGATATGAAAGCATTCAAATTGAACAACAGCACTACATTCTATTAGGAAATAATCATTTTTGCACAAGTTCTATAGAACTAGACAAAAAAAGAATTAGTTTTGGCTTCAGAACAAAAACGTTACTTGTGAATAAGCACCTCTAAATAACCACTGGATTTTAGGCAGGTCATGTCCCATGTGAAATACAGGTGAAAGTTATCATCAGTGTTTAGGCTTTGAATGTAATCTAGGAAATTAAACTACCAGATCTGGAATCTAGACAAACAGATACCAAGATCAAAGATCAAGGGTTCTGAGAGATAACCCTACCTGCAGTGTATTCTCTGTTTTCTGGTGTGTTTAATGGTGGTTCAGTCTGTTAGAAAGAAAACAATGTTATCAAACACTAATTCTGAACATAACATCTTGATTATCTATTATATCGAAAGCTGTCTTTCCCCTTGTTATATCATAAAGGCACATTGCACCCACCAAGAGAAAATAGTGGTCTTCAGGCTCTGCTCTCAAGTACTTGAATATACACTGTTCCCAGAACCTCTCCTATGATGACAGAGAAAAAAGTTGTTTACTAGTGATCATCTTAACTGCAGGCACAGACAACAATCGTACAGTACCCATACATCATGAGTATGGCATATATAGTAAATACATGGCATAGTAAATACGGCCAGACCAACACTCAGGGTCTTAAAATAACTGAGTAGAAGGTGCTGCCTTTACAAAACAGTGAACAGTTAGACCTTCACGTCTTCTCGGATAACGGCGTACTAGTGACCCCAATTAGTTGCGAAGCTAAATACATTTGACATTTTAAATAAAGTTACTTACTTTTACTTACTTATGATTGCTTTCAAACTTTCATTATGAATGGTAGTAATAATAATATGTATCCCAAACGTCTGCCAACCCCATTTTTATAGTTCCAATAATTATTATTCGCTATTTATAACTACAGCTATTGTGAACAATTTGCACGGGAAAATTGTGGTCATCTATGTTTTTACTATCAATGTTTTGGATCCATAATTACTATAAACTACCATTATATAATGAAAGTATGAAAGTAATAATGCATTGTAAGTGCTTCGCAAAGTTTTGATTGATTGCCATTCTTCACAACATCACTTGAATATGAATGTTTCAATCTGCTTTAGCTTTACAATGTTCACAGCATCAGCAGCCAGCATCAAAGGTGAATGGCATCGAAAATTACATTATATCTACTTCTTCTATAAGTCCTCTAATATTTTACCATAATAGATGCATAATTTGTAAATTTATAATATTAATATTAATTTATAATACAGTACAGCTCAAAAAGAATGCACGCGCAAGAACTTCTTTTTGCGGACGCAAGAAGTTGATTATTGCGCTTCTTTTTGCGCTTATAATTAATTATCAACCGCAAGAAGTTAGACCCGCAAGAACTTCTTAAACGCAAGAAGTTAGAACCGCAAGAACTTCAACCGCAAGAAGTTCAACTTAATTCAAACGGGTTGAAACTCTCTTACTTATTAACGCGAAGTCGTCCCTTCGACTGGAAAGAAACAATTAAGTTACATTTTGCAGACTGAGGTTCACGTTCTGCGGGAAACATCAAATTAAAGTACTAAAGAAATATATTAGAACAACAAACACAAACTATGCAGCAAATTTATCGCATTTTGGAAGTGAAATTTCACATCAGACTCTTAAATCCAAGTGCAACGTTTCGCTAATACTGCTGTTGAATAATAGCTTGGTTGATTACATATGACAAATGGCCCTAATAAGAGTTGTGTTCTTTATTGAATCCCACCGCCGCTCATGTGTTCAGCTGACTATTAAATAAGACAAACACTTCAGAAATATTAAACGTAAAAACTCCGAGACAGCAGCCCAAAATATTTTCGCCTTTCACACTTCTTTATAATATTTATCACCGCCGTTTGTGTATATCGGCGAAAGCACTTACCTCCTTGCTGCTTCACAGCTCGCTTATAACGCATCCTCCCATATATTCTGATAACCTTACTGAAAATCGTTACTTAAAATGTAATATGGAAGCCTGAGCTTTCGGCACAAAATAATAACAAACAACGGCCGCTCGATCGCTTCAGTTCCCGTTATAAATACCGGTGTTGCGAGGCCAGCTTTATAGTTTGCCGTGCAAAGCATAACATCAAATAAACTTTAGCGTCTGTAGTTTCACATTTATAGCACATCCCTGTGTTGCTCAAGGTTTCGGCTCAAATCATTGCAAATGTTCGCAGTCCTAAAATAAGGCATATTTTCGAAATTCTTGCCGTCTGAATTTCTCCACGTGCAAATCAGTCAGGCGTGAACGTGTCAGTCTGAGTTGATCGCTGCACTTTCTGAAGCCAAGTTGGCAATGAAACCGTGTAAAACTATACTCTTAGTCTTACCAGAAAACTTCTACTGGGAAAGTGGAATCCTTTTGAACTAAATGCGCCTTAATTCGTAGAATAGTGAGTGACTGTCTTCCCAAAATTTTACAGGTCAAAAAGAAGTGGTAATTTGCATATTGCGATCGACTCAACAATAATCGCTAAACACGCAAATCAAAGCAGTTGGATCGAACTGCAAAACCTGGGAAACCTGGCAAAGCGAAAGAAACAGTTAATAAACACTACCATAAACGAATCAAAGCAAATTGTTAAATACATCTATGTCTTTGAAAATAAGTTTTTCAAAAATATTACCGAAAGTCTTTCTAAATAAATTTGCCGTATACACTTGTAAACAAACCACGATCGAGCGTGCATTGTACTCGCGTTTCGAAGTTTGGACTTGAAACTTTTTGTATTGTTTAACTTTGTGCGTGGTCTTGCAGTTGAGCCGCAAAAAGCGGATTATCCACTCTTTACTTCTTGCGCGTTCTTGCGGCTGAGCCGCAAAAAGCGGGCTATCAACTTCTTAAACTTCTTGCGTGTTCTTGCGGGTGAGCCGCAAAAAGCGGGTTATTAACTTCTTGCGGGTTCTTGCGGCGCAAGAAGTTCTTGCGGGACTTCTTGCGGGTGCATTCTTTTTGAGCTGTACTGTAGATGCATAATTCGTAAATTTATCTGAGAATTTCATTGTTTATGAGTTTAATATGGGAGAGCTGAGGACTGGTAACTAGCTAGTGATGTCATACGGTCAAAACAAAAGGGCCCATTGACATATTTCGTTGCTATGCAACACCATTGCTGTGCTCGCAGCAGCAGATGCGATTTTGACTTCCGGTTTTTGCTAGCCTGAGAAAACAGCTGACTCGGACGATGAGTCGGCTGTTTTCTCAGGCTGGTTTTATGCGTGTTCACCGGCCACCCAATAGTTTTAATACTTACACATGTTTGTAAGTTTTATTTGTGGTTTACCTGAAAGGTTTTCATGAATGAATGAAGTAAAGTGTTCAAAAGTTGGAACAAGCTGTAGTGGGGAAAATGAAAAGCTTGGTTTATCGTGTGAAAGAAAATAATACTTGACAAGAATCTCAATCCGATAAATTTGAAGGAATCGTTCAGGACTCGAAAGGCGCCTAACTGTACTTGAACCTAGAGAATGGGAAATAATTTGTACCGAGTAAAATAGTAATGGCAAGCGTACATGTACGCCGCCGCCAACACAATGACGAAGTCAGTCAGGAAATCGCTGATGTATGGGAAAGCAAACTTGTATTAGACTCTCTGATGTAGCCAAGCTCTTTCTACTGTTGATAGATTGAAAGAACATCTAGTAAATAGTATCTAAATTTGTCAAAGATACAGAAGCTGAAATGGCTGCTTCCAGCGAGAAAATGGCTTCTAAAAACACGAGGAAAGGTACGGCCACTCAAGAACACTGCAAGAAGTCAAGTGATTTTCGACCGGCAGGTTTTCAACTCAAATCTTCCACAAACATGCAAGTTGTGATTGAACCTCAGTGCAACTAATTAAAATACAGGTGAGTTTTCATCCTTAAAAAAAGTATTTTTGATGTCGGAAAACAAACTGTTGTGAAGGTCACAAGCTATGAAAGTTGTTGAATCTCACTATAATTTTAGCTAGATTTCTACTGGCTCTTCGGTTTACCATGAAATGGGTTCCTGGTATATGCTTCATGGCCACACAGTCCGAAGCTGGCGCATTGCAGACAATCAAGCTAGCTCATTGCAGACTGGAGTATTCAGCCAAGTCCCAAAACTGGCCATTGTCGGAGGAAATAGGAGAAAATGCACATCCTATTCGACCAATTATTGTAGACTTTACTGCAACAGGAAATCTGTCCTGTCAGACTAACTAGGTTTAGTAATAACACCAGCGGTACTGAGTTTAAGCAACGCTTCTGTAAAACAACAACATATCAGAAATCCTACATGATAAGAGCCACCTAGAATTTGGAACCAAATTTTATCTAAAGAAACCCGACAACCAGCACTTTCACTGTCAATTAGTCTCACCTTTTACAATATTATACGTCAGCCCTGAAAACATCTTATAACCCAGACAATCCGTGCACATGGAAGTCAGTTTGTGTAAAATGTAACTCTGTCCGTAGCCTACTCAGTCCTTTAACTTGTTGTTTTTAGTAACCTTGTGGTTGTGAAATCCTTATCATTAGTTCTTTCTTTGACCATTATTAATTTAATTTAGTGTCATGGGCCCGCAGTAATTGGCTTGAGCTGTTGCAGTCACCCTGCCTTTTATCAATGTGTTTCTACATCATTGTAATTTGTTAAGACTATCGTTCGTGGTATCATTCCTGATATGTATTTTTCCTTCAGGCGAAGCTAAATAAATAAATAAATAAAGATACAGTAACTCGGTGCAAGCCCAACTGATTGATGTCCTCTCGGGGTCCAAAATATGTATTCGAGTACATCATTTTCGCATGAAGCAGTGAGTCCGTGCATAATTCTAATAGTCTTCAGAGACATCTAAGAACTGTTTCAGTTTTCTTCAAATTGCTCTCGCTTCGGGAATATTCAATATTATGTTGTAAAATTTTCACGAATGATAAATCATAACATGGCCATTGCTTTAGCTTGTGTTTTGAATTATAATCTGACAGAACAGTTTTCATATTGAAGGATAAATCAGATGCGGCGGTTACAAAAATGGTGAGCGTTACATTGAAGAAGAAAAACAAGTTTCTATTATTTGAACCATGTACAATAAAGCAATGACTTTGAAACTATATGTTGATCTTTATTTACTGTTTTAGTATTTCTACAATTTCATTTTATAAAGGTTAATGTCAACGGCCGAGATTCCCAAAATATGTAATGTAATGTTTGTTTATGTTACACGTTACATGCATAAATGGCCACTTTTTACGGGAAAAAAACTTTTTATTCTTGCTTTTTACTTAAAATAAATCATCTTTTTTATCTCAGTAGAAAAAGCAACTACTTGTAGCATATGTGGGAAAATTTCAGAGTATTCGGTTACGTTACGTAGGAGATATTGGATAAAGAACGAGTTGCTAAGCAGAATGGAGAGGTGATTGTGCTAATGATCAATAAATAAACAAACAAACAGTTCTGCGACTATCAACTTCGTCTCCAGGGTCTTCTCGGTCAGATCCAAGATGGCGGCTACCCGAGAGAAGACTCTGGTAAAGGCTGGATCACATGATCATATACTCCCAGATTTTGGGAGTATTTTGTCACATGATTTAGTGATCTATGATGGTGGCCAAGCTAAGTATGGGAATAGTTCATGACGTGTACAAACCATAGGTATCCCAATCCGGAGTAAGAGAGAAGCGATTAACTGTATTTCCATGCGGCGAACGATGCAGTGAAAACAGGTCTACTGAATGGCTCAAAATGGAGTTTACTTGGATAAAGAAACAGTGAAAAGGTATCGCAAAGCTACCAGGATGTATCTAAGCTAGAAGAGAATCCTAAAAAGCCGTTAATTTTCTGTTAGCGTTGAAGCGAAGCGATCGATAGCACATGTTCAGGTTTAACGGCTTCTCCTGGCTTACCCACTGATGAAACTTACCAGAAAACTACCCAGTAATGCACTTCATCTATTGCTCTACCTACACATTGTATTTTAAGGTTATTTAAAATTGTTTTATTGCTAAAATTTGAGCAATCCATTCAACATACAAGTTCACCTCTCTGGACTCAGTCCATTTGGCCAATAAAAAGCATTGTTAGAAAACTATTGCATCATAACCGAAGAGCCAATCAGAATTCGTGAGAGTTCAGCGTTTAGCCGCCATCTTGGATCTGACCGAGAAGACCTTTGGGGACGAGGTTGCTGTGACTATTTTACGACCACAAAACAGGCACTTTTGCGCATGCGTTAATTTCTTCACTTCCGGTTTCTAAAAACCCTAAACATTTTGCGCGCTTTCACTAAACACCAAACTTTTTCCCGTTTTACACGTTCTCCACAAAATCGAGCATGGATTTTGGGAACCGACAATAAATGCCAAAGTTATGCCTTTTCATTCGGCGAAAGAGCTAAAAATTGGACTGAAAAGTATTGTAAAGTCTATATTTTTTGTCGTAATGGCAAACGCATGCTCCATTTTATGCGCCTTAATTCGTAGGTTCGGAAAATATTAATAAATTACTAGTAGATTAAAAATCCTTGGAGAGTTTAGAAATTTTCTGATTTTGATGATGTCATGATGATGTCATCATGATGTCACTTAATGACGTCATCAGACTACAAGACTTTACCCTAGGAGTTACCTTGACAATAATCATTGCGCACTCTTTAAATTTTCCGGATTTTCCGAGGCTGCAAACTTTTCCTGGCAACGGCCGATTTAAATATGTCAATGAAGAACTATCTATAATCAAAGGGGTCTATCGTTGCCAGAAAGATGGAAAACCAATTATAAGTAAGATGTTGTGAAACTACAATCCCTTATTTTCAATATCTGAAGGAGCTATTAAGCTCTCTAAATGGTATAATTTTGGTTTTAATGGGTCCAGTAAAGTAAAGACAAACATGTAGCTCAGCAACCACTAGGTGACCAGTGTAAATTGTTTACAATAACCATGAATTACAAATTTAGGGAGTGGTTTGGGGAAAGGGAGAGAAAGAGCATGGGCAGTTCCAGGGTGAGGGAAGGGACGCAAAGCACAAAAAAAATAATTGTGCTCCCTAAAAAACTAAATCCCCTTTTTTATTCCCAAAAAATAAAAATAAAATCCCCTTTTTAGAATCATGATATCCCTGAAAAAAAAGACCTAGGTTAAAAAAAATAACCTAGGATGAAAAATATGACTTTAATGTTGACCTGCAACATATCCTACCATTAAATCCCAGTCCTCCACTATAGCATGCCTGATGGGCCACTGAAAAAAAAGAAACAAAATTAATGAAAGCCACTGTCCTTCAAAAATTGATCCTTTAAATAATCTCTCATATCTGACAATAAAAGGTACACTCATTTCATTAGAGATCAAATGCATTAACTGAGAAATCTCCAGGCATGGAGCTTAACAGTTGCAACATAAAAATTATAAGCATTCCTAAACAATGTTCCCCAGGAGCATTTCACCAACTACTCAATTCTGAAGCACTGGCTACTTAATTTGACAACAAAAATATATGTTAGTTGTGTTAAGCATAGATACTGTATGACAGTGTGTTGGTTTTCTACCAAAAAATGTATAGAGAACACAGTTCCTTATAAATATTTATGCTTTGCTTAAAACAGAATTTAAAAGTACTTAGTTTTTACTGACAGTACTTCATTTTACTTAATATGCATTTATTTTCTTATCTGCCATCCCTGGACCATTTTGGATTCGGTGAGGCCAGGTAAGGTGGCTAAACCATCGACCTCACTTATTAAGTTGCTGATTTGTATGCAAAATTCAGGACTTAATTAAGCAGGTTGTGTTCACCATACCTTTGTAGCATAGTTTGCCTTGTCTATAGCTTCATCCCCAATGAAAAAATCTATAATAATTATTACAATACAGTGGTATAAACAAATACATGAGTATTGCAGGTAACTAAACATTTTCTGGAGATGGAAAGAAGAGAGGGAAAGAAGAGAGGGAAGGGAGAGAGGGGACACAAAACCTAATAGCAGAAAAACATAGTTTATGGTTATGGCATACTAAGTATAAAGGTGATCGACTGACAATATAACACATGCCATTTCAGTACTGTTCTAAAACATTACACAGTGGAAGTGAAATTTCACCTGAACAAGTGAAATTTCCATTGTCTCTTGTACTGTAGTATCAAAATAATATAATTTATGGTATTTATATCAATGGCTTACCAAGATCTTCCACTCCTTTTGTAGATCTACGTGCACTTTTATCACCTATTTTTGCTGATTCTTTTATAGCAATAGCTGTAAAATTAAGAAGACATCCTTGAGTTTGTTTCAATCACAGTGTAAAGATGAAGGGAAGTCCATTGTAGTCTTCCCAGTGAGAACTCACCTAATATCACTGTTTACATGCTAATGGTAAATACCTGTTGGGAGAATGTACTGAGGTTCTGTATTGCCAGCAAATCCCATTTTAGTGTACCTATAAATAGCAGGAGTATATTACATTTTGTCTCAACGAAGAAGTCAAGTTTTGGTGGAAATCAATCAAAATAATAAAGACATTGTTGCCTTGCTTCAACATTGCCTGCTCTTGTAAGTAATCATTATTTTATCCTTAACTATTATATTAACTGCTTTTTTTGTCTTTTGTAGTAGGGCTGGTCAATCTGCACACCTTCGACTCAGATGTTGGCTTAAATTACTGAACCTGGGAATGAGTTGATACTGCGATGCAAACTATTGATTGACATCTGCCAAAACTCTACTTCTTCGTCGAGACAAAATTCTATAAGGGAACATGTAAATGAGAATTGCTGGAAGAAATTGAATTTATGAAAACATTTCGTTTGATCGATTGGATTTGTTAAGATGTAAAGCTGCTGAAAAAAACTTGGTCATGACTTTTTTGTTACTTTTTATTTTATTACTTTATTATTTCATTTATTTATTAAAGTTTATAACTTTTATTGTAACTATGAAAGGTATTTCAATTACTGGTATAAAAAAGATTAGTCAATGCATGTACATTCGAAACATGTGATTTATATGACAAGATCACAAAAACATATTTTTTTCTTCATTATATTCTATTGCAATAATATTGTATTCTGACATCTCTATGAGATAAGTCGATAAAGTTGTTGTTATAAAAAAAAAGTCATTTTATATCTTTTCACCCTGCAACCCATGTCTTCCGAACAGCCAAAGCCATCCCAAACCAACATGAAAAATGATAATGAAAAATATGTGGTTGTTGCAGAATACCCTGCATGCAACTCACAGTATCAGCAACAACCTTTTTCCAAGACATTGTGGTTAAGTACTTACAATTATTCAACAAGTAAATTGTGAGTTTCCCAGCTAGCAGAGTCTCCTTTTCCTCCCTTTCTTTTGTAATCACTTTGCAAACTGGTGGGGGAAAAGAAGACTCTGCACCCAGATGCAACATCACTTGATCTAACAACCGTCCACAACCATGGACAAATAAATTATAAAAACCTACAGTATGCATACTGTTTAAAACATATGCTGATTTAAATTTGAGCCTGCTATGATACCACACACCTGGCGACATCAGTCATTAGTTTGCATACTAATTAGTGTGGGATTACTTTCTTCTCATTGGTCAACACATCCAAGCATGGCAAAAGTGTCTATTGACTGCTGATAATTTTTTTGCTCCAAGAAAATATACAACAGAAACTGATTTTGAATCCAGATTTTAGTACATGTAACATACAGAACCACTGAGTAGAAATAAAACCCAGCAGTGCCTTTTTCAAGCCTTTGAAGAACTCAGTACATGTCACAGCAAAATGTGAAATGATTTTAGCAAGTCAGTGGATTGATGGGTGACATACGATTACGTGGTCAAGTTTTTGTGTTGCTCAGTAACACAAAACAATGTTGCAACTGGGGGCAGAGTCTTCTGTTGCCTCGCCAGTTTGCAATGCGATTACAAATTTCAAAAGAAAGGGAGGAAAAGGAGAGTCTGCCAGCAGGAAAATGGTGAGTACAACTCTCACCATTCATGTGCTAGCATCGAATTTGAGAATTTGAACCTGTTCAAATTTTCATGAGTTGATGAGCTGAGTTTTCTTCAACTCTCATGCACTCTCATGCTTGTTTGAGTGGGCTGCATGATAGTTGATGAGAATTGAAGAAAACTCCCATTCAACTTTCATGCCCTCTCATGCTCATTTAATCAGTGCTTTAAGAAAGTTTAACAATTTAATTAAAAGTCCAGGATAACTACTCCAAAGCTGATTATCGTGCATTCCCATACAAAAACTAAAGTGAAAATTAGAGGTTGTGAGCTGAACATGCAAGATTGCCAGCTTGGGAAGCTTGAATGTAGCATCTTGCATGACTTTCTTGAACAGAAAAAAATCTGTTTGGCAATAACTGTGGAGAAATCATGAAATGTACAAGACAAAAATAATCATAATTTTTATACATCATGATGTCAAATAGTGAAGACCACACAAATCAATGACAATTGATACCAATCGATGTCAATCAATCGATTGATATTGAAATTGATAGTCATCGATTGCCCCATCAAACTATTGATTGGTATTGATTTTCATCAACTCTAATTTTTTTGTGACTATCGATTGGCCATGGATTGGCCAATACCAATCGATATCAATTAACTAATTTTCATCGACTGATCGGATCTTCATCGACTGATCGGATCTTCATCGACTGCGACGACGGAAATCCAGTCCATGCTCTTTCTCTCAGCTCTTGCCTTTGGAAGTAAGTGAGCTAGGACGTCAAGACTGCTGAAACATTCACTATCTTTATTTAAAAAAAAAAGCTTTGGATGAATAACCTTTTGAAACTGTCTATTTCTACCTCACTGATTATAATTTTGAGAACTTTAATATCATCGACTGACTGTCCGCGGCCGTCGGCACGTAAACTCAAATTATTAAGTTCCCTCTTCACTTACCCAGTTCCATTGTCGATAACGCAGGCAGGCTGCCTTCCAGTCATCTTGAGTCGAAGTTTTCTGATCCAAATTACTTTCCAAGCGCCTACAAAGTTGTAGAAAAATCCAACTAAGGTCCCACCAGCGGAAGCCCAGCTTTCAAAACCCAAGATGGCGGAAACAACCCACCCTGCTCGTGATGCATCATGGGTATTGGTAGGTGTGGTGTCAGTTATCGAGAAACTGAAAGGCTATCATAATTTACTCTTCATCTCAAAATGTTGGAATATTAAAATTATGAACGAGAAGCAATTTAAAGACTGGTCAATGTTCAAAATGGCACAACACACACATGAAAGCCAGAATATTTAATGCCAAGCATATAATAAAATGAAAAACAATCTTGATGATGAATATATAAATACACCCATATGATCAATTAATCAAATATGAGTTATGAAGGTATACTTTTAAGCTCATTTTTGAAAGAGTTGAATGGAAAGCTTTTCAGATTTTATTCTACTCTCTTGCCACAGGAAGCCCAAGTTCTAATCTTCCCCATCCTCATAAAACATGTTTTCAAGTACTCTTCCCCTAGTTGACACCACAAAATACAGGTACATTTTATGTTCTTAATTAGACTTTCAAAGGATGTATTAAAAACACATTGCCATGTTGAGATAGTCACTATTATTTCTTGAAATTACAGTAATTTGTTATATTTAGTAAAAGCATTTTCTGATGTGGATGCAGTTTCAACCACAGTGTATATAAAAAATTCCCTTAATAATCCCCAGGTTCGAACTACAGGTGTTTCCATTTTATGGGAGTTTACAGCACTTCTTAAATACGTACCATTATAACATTAATGGTCAATAGGAAAAAAAAAAAAAAAAAGCTGGGTCAGTTTGTTATGGGGATCTGGTTTATATTTTTATTTTAGTATGAGTTGTATGATAATGGTACAGCTTGATTATAATAAACAACATTTTATTACATGTATGTTTCTTGAGTTGCCTTCATATGTAAACACTTGACATTCTTTTTGCCACCTATTGTTTTTCAAAAGTACTTATATCTTACTCTTTGTTTATATTAATTGTTGATATTCTCCTAATATTAAATGGTTACAGTTGGTTCAATGAACATCACAGAACTTTGCTCTGATCTTCTGAAATGTCAACCACATCTCTGGTTTCAAGAATTTGTGCATACATTTTGTCACTGTTTTCTGTTTGAGCATTTCCTTCTGCACTCTTTTCACTGATTCGATCTGATCCTTTCAAAACTTTACTGCCATGTAATACTGTTTCTTTTCCACATACCAATTTAGATTTATTGCTGATCGTGTTTTGCAAAGTTTCATTTCCAGCAGTTGCTTCCCATAAATTAACAGCGGGGTTATGATTGTTTGTTTTTTCATCTTTCTTATTACAAGTTGACTCTTGTAGTACTCCAATTGTATGTCTCCCATACAATGGATGGTTTGACTTGGATTTTACAGAACTAGGTCTGGAATTCGGTGGGGGGAGGGGAGTTACTATATCTACATAATCTTTCCATCCATCATGTGTATCCTTATTATCATCTTTAACGGAATGCACAAAAACTGTTGGGTCATTTGGGTCCACATCAAACGCCAACATATTGTTCCTTTTCTGCTTTCTCTTGTGTTTGGATACACAGCTTTGTGAATCTTTACCGTCTGATAACTTGGCATCAATATTAAGTACACCTTTTTCTCCCCTCTGCGGAACGCTACATGTATTTTGAATTCGTTTAGTTGCAGGACTGTCTTCAATGTATCCTGGTTCTCCTGCTAAACTGAGAAGTTTAAGACGATTATCAAGTCGAATGGTCGTCTTTCGTCTACTGTTTGGGATGGATGGCAGATGTGGCTGCAACAAATAAGTTGATGGTTCATTAGGAAATGTTGAGCTCGCATTGCAAACAATCTTTGCAATTTGATTGTCATTTAGCATTGGCATCATTCGATAGAGTCGCCTGAGTTCTGATATTGTAAAAGAAACATCCATTTCTCTTGAACTTAATTCTCTAGTAGCGTCACTGTGTGTAACAATATGTTTTCCTCTCAACGGTTTCAACTCCGTTTGTTTGCCGTTGGGAGCTGGTCGACGCAGTAAATCTCTTCTTGCATTCATAGGTCTAGCAGGGAAGGACTGGGATACTCTAAGTGCAGTTCCAAACTGGCGAACGAAAGGCTTCTTGCGGGGATACGTGACTTGTTTCAACCTTTCCATGGCGTTGATCAGATTGTGTTGTTCGCGGTTGATAAGCTCTTCCTGTAATTTGCGAATTCTCACAAAGTAAGTTGTCTGCTTTTCACATCCTGATTCCCAGTCTTGAAACCAAGGTTTTTCATGGCTTGTTCGACTTGGCGATGAAGAAGACATAGTTCATCAAAGAAATGTCTATCATTAGGTATCGAAGAAGGAAACCCGAAGAAGTAATTAACGCACACCAGTCACGATCGAGTCGTCATAGTAACCACAGGGAACCCAACTTCAACCACTTCACCACCCGCGTGAACCCCCTGCTACGTAAATGGAATTCCCACATTCAGGCGCAAAAATGACTTGACTTGTTATCCGGAGTGGAAAGTTTCACCTCTGTTGGCCCGAGTTCGACTCTCGTTGGTTTCCACACAAAAAAAAACACTTCAGGGAGCTGGAGACCAGCGGACGACCTTGTACCGTCTGAAAATCAGGCTACAGGGAGACTGGAGTCTCCTTTCCAGGCTCCCTAGCCAAAAATATGTTTTTTTCTGGCTGTCCCCACCCCTCCCCTTGAGGGAAAATATTAAGCACCAGTCCCACGCAGCCGAACTATTGCCAGGTTTAATATAATTTCATCAATATGCATGGCGAGCTAAAAATTCACCGATTGCTCTTCCTTCCTAAATATTTCTGTAGACATCTTTCTCTCACCGCTGTGGTCCCGGGTTCGATTCGGGCACCATATGTGAGTTAGGTTTGTTGTTGATTGTCCCGGGTTCTTCGGTTTTCCTCCCTCATTAAAAATTAGCCTGCATGCAGACATTCTCTCTCCTTGCAAAAATGGAGAGAACGTCTACACGCAGGCTACGTAAAAATCAACCGTGAGTCGAGTGTAGTGTATCCAAAACAGCTAATGTAGTGGGGAGTGTGTGAGGAGTAAAATCAGGCCCCTTCCAGGAGCTATTACCGGCCCCTACCAAAATAAATATATATATTTTTACCGCCTCAAATTATTTTAAGAGCAAAACATACTCCCCTTCATTTTCCCTTATTACAAATTTATCCCCTCCCACGGAAAAAAAAACCCTGTGCGACGTAACAAACGACCGATATATTTCTGTTGTTTTTCAGGAACGTTTGGGCATCCTGTGTCTTTCCCACAACCCTCTGCGTTGTCGATTTCACTGCATGCCATAAATGGTCATGGTAACCATAGTGAGGCTCGACAACAAGTCATTGTGACCGCCATTTTGACAGTAAATCCAAGATGCCAGTTTTTGCAAAGCTATTATTTTCCTGTGGCTGTGGTTTCAAAGCAGCCTTTCTTCACACAACACTTGGCTGTGGAAGATTATAGAATACTCGATAGAATACAGGTTTAAAGTAAGTTGCTGTGGTTTTTTTTAATGGTTATTGTGTTATACTTTACGTAGCTAAGACTAAGTTCAAATTATCGATCGTTTTATAATAATATAATTATAAAGCTGATCACCGTGAATTAAGCTTACTTAATAATGAAAATAAGGTCCAGTTTTTCGAATATAGCGGTGGTCAGTGTAACACTCTGGGCCAGCCATGTTGGTTGATATAACAAAAGCAGCTAATGAGATGCATGTATCTTGTTCAGTACCATCCTTGTTCGTCTTGCAACCAATGATATACTGTTTCAAAGTGTATAGACTGGGAAATAATTAACTAACATTAATTATTAATAATTATAGTTATTGCAGTCAGCTGTTTGCATGAGAAACCAAAAACTTAGTTTATAGGGAGGGTTAGGGAATCCTTGGGTAATGCAATCATTCCTAAGCCTAAGGGAATACAATTACAAAAGCGTAGTGGCCATCTTGGTTGGTAGGAACAAAAGAAGCAAATGTGGTTTCTTTTGTTCCTACCAACCAACATGGCTGCCAGTGCAACCCACCAATTCTGGGGGCTGGGCCACTTGGAATGTAGTCATGCACACAGGGAAAAATTTCAAAAAAACATGAATGGTAATTTGCCAAAACCCATCAGACATTAATGGGAAGAGTTCAACTTCCCGGGAAAAGTTGAACTCTTCCCATTAATGTCAGATGGGTTTTGGCGAATTCCCATTAAAGGTGAAGTAATACGGGCAACAATTTCTTGCAACTTGCCATGCAACAAATTTCCGTGTTGCAAGTTGCAGCAACATGTTCCTGCAACTTGCAACACGGAAATTTGTTGCGTGGCCGCGGGTGGTAATACGAGCAACACTCGCTGCAACTCGCAACGCAACATTGTTGCGCGACAAGTTGCAAGAAATGTTGCCCGTATTACTTCACCTTAATGTGTTTTTGAATTTTTTTTTTTTTCTGTGATGCCTTAATAATTATTTTTACATTAACTATGACTGTAGCATAAATAACAAATACTATTGCTATTACTACATGAGCCATATAATGTTGTCAACTTCTACTCCTACTGCAGAAAGTGTATAACCATGGCTACCACAGTTACTCAAGGCAATACAAACCACTCATACAAACGACTTGGTATAGAAGTTAATGACAGCATAACATGGCAAGGGTGGGAGCCTGGAGGGGAGTACACCAAGAACATTGTGCTCAAGAATGTTAAAGTTAAAACACAGAAACTAAATTACAAGTAAGTTACATATTTTCTGAGGTAATTAAATCATCATCAAACACTCTATGTATCTACATAATTGTATGTTGAAAAAAATGAATAGCTAGACATTATTTTGTTGATCATTGTCTTATCATTATCATACTTAGACATGGGAAATTAATGTACATGTACAAGAAGTGCATGACTAGTAATTACCACAGTTTCTGACTCAGATCTATTCTTCACTGACTCTCTTGCTAGCTCCTCCTCAACTAATGCAAAACTTCTAGTTACTGGGTATGTAAAATTGCACTAAAACATTCATTAAACTCATTGCTAATATTGGAGGATATGTGCCAATAGGCAAGCCTGGAGAAGCGAGCTCCAGAGCAACAAGGAGGTAACCATGGCAACCCTGCCACATCCACCACCTGTCACACTGAAAACAATGGAAAGTATACTCACCTTACCGTTACTTACCCAAAGGCGAGGGAGGGAGGGGCAATTGTTCAGCAACAACAAGCTACAATGTAGCTAGCAAAACAGCATGGCAAAGCTCCAACTGTAGTCTGCCCCTGGGCTCCCCGCTTATTAAGCTAAGCACATGGACCATGGCAAGGTCCCCTGACCAGCAAGTTAACAGGAAGCTACACACATGGACCATAGCAAGACCCACTGACCCGCAGTCAAACCCAATATCACCAGCATTGGCATGATGTTAACATTGCCTAAATTTCATTTAGCCACATTTACCATAACACAATCTTTTATTATTTATTTAACAAATAAACTATGTTCTATAACAAAATAATGCACACTCAATGTCTTGAAAAACTGTGGATACATGAGCAGAATATGAGTGCTTTTTATTAGCTTTTCAAGACCTTGAAAGTGTATTATTTTGTTATACTGGATATACTGTACATGTAGGAGAACCATCTTCTATTTGTTTTATAATATAAAATTTGATCTATGTCGATAGAAATGCTCAAGCATGCATTGATTATAAGAATTATTGTCCTATTATGTTATATATTATTACATATTATTATAATTATAAGAAAATCAAGTATGCTGATCATGATCAGCCAATGAAATTGCACGTTCTTACAGTGTAGAATGCTCCTTATAGAATGCTAATTATAGGTTATACCATGGCATTTCGGGGTATTAGTGATTTAAATTGCCCCGAGAGCCGAGGGAAGATTTGTAAAAGTCCCGAGGCCGCTTCGGCCGAGGGACTTTTACAAATCTTCCCGCGGCTCTCGGGGCAATTTAAATCACTAATACCCCGAAATGCCATGGTATAAGTTTGTTATACCATGATCGCCGAGGAACGGAACAAATCTCTGGGAAGTTTAGTTTTCTCTGCCGAAACTAAAGACGTCGCAGTCGAGTTGCTTTCGAAAACGTTTTGTTTAATGCTTGACTGAGCGCCATTGATTAAACGACCCTGGCTTCCCCTGGGGAAAAGCGTGTTGTTTTTGAGAAGAATAACACTAAAATACAATGTAATTATGCGGTTGACTAAATATTCAAAGAGCATGAATGGAATTTAATTACGTCACGTTTATGGTTTTAAGTATCCCACATGGAAGAAGCGGGTTTGAGAAATTAAGAGAAGAATATGCAGATTGAAATACGTGATCCCACATGGATTACGTTGAAGGTTATGATGAAGACAGGTCAGTTTGGATTCAGTATTTTTCATCCGGGAGCGCAGGGTTAGTTGTGCCAGAGGGGAGCAGGAGTTGATGCTTTTGACCTTCTCACTTCCAGCCTGCATTCTCTTCTAATTTTCCCTCATTACGCATGCAGGGGAAATTTAGAAATATGCATTGTCTCGATATTTCCCGGCGGGAAATTTCGAGACTGAAATTTCCCGGCGGGAAATTTCGAAACAATGCATATTTCTAAATATCCCTGCCATCAGGGAAAATTAGTGGTTTAAATGTGCCTCGGAGAACAAAAGAATCCGAGGCTACCATGGTATAATTTATATTATAACATACAGTACATGTATCTATATTGAAATTTTTCCCTTTTGTAACTGTTGCCTATAAATAATGAAACAGTCTATAGCTGAATTATGACTGTTTTGTTCTAGAGGCCCATCAACAAGGTTTTTTACTACCCTCTATCCCGAACCGATAGTCCTGAGCTCAGGAACAAGCTTCACTTTGCCAGTTACCTTCAGACCGCTTGAGAAAGATCAGTATGAAGACCACATTGAGTTTGAAACTAATGTGAGTTGCAGAGAATTCATGTCATTCATAATATTATTTATGTTTGTGAGCATACATGTACTTAACTTTATTTAATACCCACATTTTAGACCCACCAGATCAGATTTAGACACAGTGACTATATCAACTATTTTAAATACTGGTATTTATTCTTCCATTGTAGGATGGTGTTTTTTTAATTCCCATGCTGGCTTTGTTACCCAAACCAGATGTTGCCATTCCAGAATCACTAAACTTTGGCTTGTGTGCAGTTAAGGATAGTATTGACTTAATGTTTGAAGTCAAAAATACAAGGTGAGCTGGTTGTCTGGGACAATAATATTGTTAATTTCGACCCATGAATACTGACATGCATTTTTAAATGCATGACTGTATGTTTTAATTTTTTTCCTTTTAAAATTTGTAGTGAATTAATGACATCATTCCAGTGGGAGTTATCAGAACCATTCACACTTGTCCCTCCTAGTGGAACTCTAGCGCCAAGGACATCATGCCTTATCAAGGCTACTTTTACTCCTAAAGTATGTCCATTGTATAAATTGATAGATTTAGAATTTAAACATAAATGTAAATATATATATATATATATATAAGGTTCAGTCTGAAATCTCTGTTCTGCACTGATGAGCTCACAAAGAGCGAAACCGTACTGTCTGCAGATTGAGTATATATATATATATATATATATATCAATTTCCCAATATGAATTTCCAGTAACGGCTATATAAACAATACCGGTAATCATGATTATAATAAAAAAATATAATTATGATGATGTGAATATTAATAATAAATGTTTTGTAATAATTCCCTTTTTCACAGGCAGCCTTTGTATATGAAACAATTGCTGTTTGCAGATATGCACATAACCCTGAAAACACTGCCATGAAATCCATGAAAATTGAAGGCATTGGTAAGTACATAATAGGTACTTATGCAGACTGAGTAGGAGGGCTGGACTGGAAAATATTTGGCTCAACGTCATGACGTATCACTATGGAACGAGTGGTGCGAGGTCTGTACAATTCAATTGACCAAGGCCCAAATATTTTTTGTTCAGCCCACTCTACCTCAGTCAATAAGTTTGTTTATCATATGAACGCCTAGTTTGTTTTATCAAATGGCAAAACGACAAGCAATAAATCGAGCAGAGCCAGACAGCTTTTTCCTACCTGCCATGTCAAGCATGTATGGCTACCGTCATGTGACTTTTGTAAATGTTTCTGAAATTAAATCGTATGTGGGGCCATAGAGGTCATACGATAACACAAAATATTAATATTAAAATAAGGGAATGCAAAGATATTAGAGCGGTTTTCAGTTGAGTGTAGTGAAACCAAACGCAAATTACCCACAGCCAGCCAATCATAGGAGTGAGTAATCACAAGTAACTCATAAATGGCTTCTCTGTGAGCCAATGACAAACCAAAGCAAAACCAAAACAATTTGCGTTTGGTTTTACTTTGGATTCTGATTGGTTGGTTTACTTTCTCAGCCAATAGGAGAGCTTAGTAAACGCGAAACCAAAACACTTCCGACACTCAATTGAAATTTGCTCTATATATTTTAAAAGCGCTTTACAATCTCATAAAATTATGTTATCATCATAAATAATTAGGTCAAAATTTCTAATATAAATTTATTACCTATAATGAGTATAATTTACATGTATATGCATAGTTTAATATATATTTTTAATATTGTAATTATTTCAAGACTGTAATATTTTAAGACTTTTTAATACTTTTAAACATCAAGTGTATCTAAACTTTTTTAAACTATGAGTATGTAGGTATTTTTATTTGCCTATTTTTTGTTTACGTTCACGTTTAAACGAGTTGTATATTAAGCTCCCAGGTGATTTAAATTATGATGATCTAAATAGACTAGGATCCATATTGTCTATTCCTTATTGTAGGTAAGTTCCCACACCTTGCTGTCAGCACAATTCCCAGACAACAGGAATCTTCTGTGACTGAGCAGAAGAATGAAGTGCATTTGAACTTTGGAGAGGTCCCAATACAAACAACTAGGGAAAAGTGGATTGAGCTTCACAACTTTTCTTCTGTAAGAAAGTAACATTAAACTGTAGCAAAGAAGTAAAGATGATGTTTGATCATCCTGTAAAAAAATCCAGTGATTTGTGTTTTATCACTATTGGATTTGCAATCAACTGATTGAATGTGCCAGATGGGCTGGTACAAGTATTTCCTTTGTTTTCTTCTACCCATAAATTAAAGATAACAAATTATCTACATAAATTCATAAAATTAAATATTTGGCCAATGGCAAGGCTTCTTTGAGAAAAAATATGGCCGACGTCAAGGCCCCTCTAAGTAAGACATATTTGGGTGATTCCACAGTATTTGGGACATGGAACTCTGAATTCTTAATTACTGAAAACTAACAAGATCATTGCATTTTTCCATTATTTAATAACTAAAGTATTAAAAAAATATGATTTTGAAATGTCGGGACACTCTTATCATGTCATAAATTATCATTAATTTGCTGAAATACAAAATTGCCTGTCACAGAGGGGAAAACCACAAAAAACCTATGAGCTACTTGTTTCATGTCAAAAACAAATAAAAAATATCAGGACACACAGTTCTTCACATGCACTAATAGAGAAACACAAACAAATTTAAGTTGCTGTTAAGGGGGTGTTGCTAATAGCTCGTCCAAGAGGGAACTTTCCCCTCCGTGACAAAATTAGGTATATAAGTTTTGATATTTCCAAAACAGTCTAAACAAATTCACAATATTATATAAACTTCTGAGTTCAAGTACAATACAACTATATAAATGAAAAAAAATTCTGAACTGCAAGTTTTCTTCGTTCTATTTCAATAATAACAAGTGTCACGGAGAGGAAAATTATGTCACAGAGGGGAATTAAAACTTAAAAAGCTGTTTAAATTTCTTAGAAATTGCATAAAATGTATCATTCAACAATTAAAAAATATCAGGACACACAGTTCTTCACACGCACCAATAGAGAAACAAAAAATAATTTCAGTTGCTGTTAAGGGGGTGTTGCTATAGCTCGTCCAAGAGGGAACTTTCCCCTCCATGACAAAATTAGGTATAAAAGTTTTGATATTTCCAAAACAGTCGAAACAAATTCACAATATTTTATAAACTTCTGAGTACAAGTACAATTCAACTATATAAAATGAAAAAAATTCTGAACTGCAAGTTTTCTTTGTTATATTTCAATAATAACAAGTGTCACGGAGAGGAAAATTATGTCACGGAGGGGAATTAAAACTTAAAAAGCTGTTTAAATTACTTAGAAATGTATCATTTTCATACATTCAACACAATATATGTTGTTTGTACCCAAATCAGATAATTGTAACCTCTGAGCATGCTCATAGCAGCAATGCATTGTGGGCAAAAGTTCATTTGAGCATGCTCATAGCAGCAATGCATTGTGGGCAACCTTTGCCATGTGCTCCATGTAAATGTAACTAGTAATAACTTTGATTGCTCATAGATTGACATTTACAGCCTTGTTTAATTGTTCCCAGAATTAATTACATAATGTTATATAAGTTAAATTAATATTCCATTGGGATTAATTAAGACAAAATTGGTATGACATTGTTATGGGACAAAACTTTCCCCTCCGTGACTTCCCCTCCGTGACGCTGGTCCTTTTGACTTACCTCCTAGCTGGAGAAGTTAGAGAAATTAAACATTTGATTATTTGATGTCATTTGTTAGTTGATGAACTAATTGTTTAATAAATCTTGTGTTTAAAGTTGTAGCTTTTATATATTCACAGGAATTTGGGGTTAGTTTTGGAATTGTACTTTTTGTGACTTCTCTGTTCCCCTCCATGACAGCTAACATTAAAAATAATAAACATTTTGAAATTCATCACACCAAAAGAGCTATTGAAAATGGTACACATGATGGTTCAAAAGTTTGTTTAAATTCAAGTATCTAATTGTTGGGCATCTTTCAATCTTGTGATTTTCCCCTCCGTGACATGGAAAATACTGTGGAATTGCCCATTTAGGATGAGAATTAGACAAAAACGCACTGTGGTTTGTCATATTTACAGAGACAAATAATTTTATAGATACATGTGCAAACCACTTGACAATTTGCACATATATTTAATGCCGTATAAAGTACATGTAGTCATATAATTTTGGCAATTATGCCTGACTTCGACACAAATAAAGATAATGTTCACACTCTCCAAATGAATTTTTAATTGCACAAAATTACAAAGGGAAGTCTAAGATTTAATACTGAAGAATAAAATAAGAAATGAGGTTGGGTGCTTCACTTCATAGGCACTTTAATAAATCTGCATTTTATATGTTGAATTTTACAGTTTAAAGAAGTTATTCAGGAATTGAAACATGTACATGTATGTGGCAATAATATTAATACCTTTGTTTTGTTTACCAGGTTAGTGCTCCATTCCAGGTCATTCAGCCATCATCTGCAGCTAACATAGACACAGTATTTTCTTGTTCGCAATACCATGGTGTGGTGGCTCCTGATACTTCTACAAGATTAAAGGTTGGTTTTAAAACAAAGTGAGTTAATCCTGTTATCTTGACATAATATATAGCATCAAAGGTTTTACTCAAGGTTTGTTGGTTTTCTTCCTCCTCAAAATTAAACCAGCTGTATTTTCAAGTACATGTAAAATAACATTTATATTTTTTTGTCAAGTTAATCTTAAACTACTGTAGGTCCAAAACGTATGTGTCACTGATATTGAAATGAACAAAAGTGATAAAATCAGTGTTCTTTATCTGGTCAGTATGATAATTGATTTATAAATTGCTTTATTCCTGTTGTACAGATTGCTTTCAGCCC
Organism: Actinernus sp. WN-2022; assembly: GCA_030867875.1. Lineage (NCBI taxonomy): Eukaryota > Metazoa > Cnidaria > Anthozoa > Actiniaria > Actinernidae > Actinernus > Actinernus sp. WN-2022. Next base: position 138,192,654 of record JAOWCC010000577.1, on the reverse strand, counting down.
ACACACTCCTGGTCAATGGACTGTGGACTATTTTGAAGTAGTTGCACTTGGGGCAACACATTGTTCAGTTGTGAAGTGCACGGGCACTGGAAAAGGTATTGGTACAAAATTTATTTAATATCATAATTATCCTGTTCTTGTTATATGATAATATCCACTCCAAAACATTTATTTATAAAATTAATATATAGTGCTGTAATTCTGTGATTAACCAACAGCAGCAAGTTACTATTTATCTTATAGTCCTGTAAGGCAGTGTTTGTTAACCAACAGAACAAAGTAGATATACATGTAAAGACCTGTAAGGCTGTTATTAACCAAAGCTTTGACCTACACCTTTGGGGTTTTGTCACTATGTTTACTGTAAGTAAGTCTACTGACAGTGCATAATCTTGATACTCTCTTCTACTTCTAGGTCCAAGTGTTTCTCTTGACAATGCATATTTGGATTTTGCTGTTGTTGAATCAGGAAAACAAATCACAAGAACTCTAAGAATTGTCAACACTTCTACAGTTCCTGCAGTATTTCAGGTTACATATACTATTAGCTTTCTGCTGGTATTGAAGTTAGATTAAATTGTCTGCCTTCTTCAAATTATACTGATCATGATTTTGGCAATCAGTTACAATGACTATCTTCAATTTGGTTCTTATGAACTGCAAAACAATTATTCATTTATCAATGTTCAAATTAGAATAGAATACAAAGGTGTCACTGTTGACTGATACTTGATAAATATGTGATGCATGCAGAGCCAGCTATCTCATGGTGGACTATCAATCGAGAGGCAGCCAATATATTAATTGAGTGAAAATAGTCTATAGGGATATATATATATATAATATAAATGTCACACTTAACCATTACCATTTAAATGTGTGCACGCATCACGTTGTTGTATGTTTCGACAGTTCTGTTGATTTATATAAAACTTCATTCACCCTGAAGAAGGCCCCTATTACGTGGTCGAAATATAGGTGTTCACACACCAATTGCTTTTGTCTTCATTTGTGATAGTATATACAGTCAATGCCAAAAAGGTTGTCCAGCAGAACATAATATAATACTACAATATCCATTGTTTTGGCCTATTGTTTTGGCCTAGACAATAGCCCAAAACAATGGATATTATAGTATTATATTATATTCTGCTGTACAACCTTTTTGGCATTGACTGTATATATATATATATATATATATATATATATATATATAAATAGTGAAATATATTTTAATTTTTATGTATCAAACTAACTTCTCTAGTTCCTGATAGACTGCAACCAAAGTGTGTTTAAACTAGATGCCACCTGTGGGATGATTTCTGGTGGAGGATCCCAGACAATCATTGTACAGTTCGTGGCTCAAAGGCCCATTAACTACTACAGAAGAGTGGCTTGTCTTGTTCAAAACCAGGTGAATTTCTACTAGTAAATGAATTTCTACATGCACAAAATAAGAGACGATTTGGTGCGGGCAGGGTTCCGATTTTACCAGTGCCGAGACCTACGTGCATGAGAGGTAGTCAGGGCACCTATAAAATTTAGGATACCAGACTGCCTTACTAAACAAGGAACTGCTTTGTTTACACATTCAAAGTTAGGGGTACCATGCCGTAATTTTATAGGCACTGTGCCAAAATGTAGGGTGCAGTGCCATCTGTTTTTGTGCATGTAAATGAAGTTATAATGTAGCAAATGATACTTGTATATCATAAAATGCATATTTTCTACACAGGATCCTCTATTTATTGATTTATTTGGAACATGTCACACAGAGCAAGTCAAACCTGGTGAGCTGAAAAACATTTTATTTGTGGTGGGTGTAAAGTACAGGTCACAGGTCAGGTCACATTACATGCAAAGAGTTACAAGTTTGAGCCCGAGTAGGAGCGCTCAATAAAATGTTGTTCTCTTGTTTACCTTCTCTTCTTGTTTACCTGTGAACCCTAGCTCTAGGTGAGTGAGAACCCGTCGTTTAACCGTGAACTCGTCCGATTGTTAGGGTTAGGTTTGTGGTTTAGGCCTACCCCGGGTCCTAAAGTTGCCTTAAGTTGCCTTAAGTCGCCTTAAGTTGCCTTAAGTCGCCTTAAGTTGCCTTAAGTTGCCTTAAGTTGCCTTAAGTTGGCCTTAAGTTGGCCTTAAGTCGCCTTAAGTGGCCTTAAGTTGCCTTAAGTCGCCCAAAATTGCCTGAAGTTGCCTTAAATCGCATCAAGTCGCCTTAAGTTTCCACATTTTTTACCTCGATTTTGCTTAAGTCGCCTAAAGTTGCCTTAAGTTACCCAAAATTACGGCAACTTTAGGACCCGGGGTAGGCCTTGGTTTGGGTTAAATAGGATTTGACTTAGAATTAACAGTAATTCTAAGACAAATCCTAACCCTAACCACAAACCTAACAATTGGACGAGTTCACGGGTAAACAACAGGTTCTCACTCACCTAGAGCTAGGGTTCACAGGTAAACAAGAAGAGAAGATAAATGAGAGAAAAACTTTTTTCAGGCTCTCCAACTCGGGCTTGAATTTGTAATCCTTTGCATGTGCTGTGACCTGACCTGTGACCTGGCCTGTGACCTGACCTGTGACCTGACCTGTACTTTACACCTGCTGTTTTATTTGCCACCGCAACCTAATTAACCCATGCAAATGCAATTAGGCTTAGATGTCATTAAACTTAATTTTGTCAATAAAACGAGGAAATGTATTAAGCATCACTTTAGTACATCATATCACATCTACATGTAACCGAAAGGGAAGCATAAATTATGTTGCTGGTTTAATTCCCTCAATGTAGTTTAGTGTTTTATTCCATATTTCTTTAAAGTTAGTGTACTCATGAAACTGTAAAATTAATACACATTAAAACTAATTGGAAATTGGATAGGATAAATTCAATAGTGAAATAAAATATCTATAAATAGCTAATGATAGTTAAAAAGATTAACTATGATGTATTAAAAAGTATACTTTAATTGTCTATTAGCCCCATTACAGTGCGACTATAATAACCCAGGCCACTTAGACAGCGAGAACTAAACACATTGCAGAACGAAAATAAAGCGTCCCAACTTACAAATCCTAGCATGTCCATGCGATTTTCTTCATTTGAAAGACTTTGACTTCAGAACTAGTGAACCAAATTCACATTTTACCGGATCGAAGCTCGAGCAAGTTGAAATGCTATTGTCTTGTACTCGACACTGATTGGCTCATGTAACCGTAAGCTGGAATGCTTTGTTTTCGTTCTATAATGTGATTGGCTCTCGTTGAAATGCTTTGTTTTCGTTCTGTAATGTGATTGGTTCTTATTGTCTGAGTGGGTTACAGTCGTACGGTAACACTGATAGACTTTCGGAATATCTTTAAATCCACAGTGTCAACAGCTGGCAAGCCTCGCTAGCTAGCAGATACAATGTACATGTTTGATTTTCTTTGATTTTCTTTACACACAAACAGCTCCTTTACAGAGAAAGCATCTGGAGCGATACCACATACACGTCAGTCGAGGACTTTCTAGGATACCTCCTGAGGTAATCAATTCCTAAATAGAATCGTTCCAGTATTTTCACAGTAACAAAAGAGTGTCATTGCAGTTTAAATGAACGAGAAATGAGTGTCATTGACGTTTTTTTCCTTACCTAGCTTGGCTTCGTATGACCCCTATGGTAATTATACCAAAATGATTTTATACAAGAAGTGCAATCAACTGTCAAGCATAACTTTTGATATATTTGAAAACAACAAACACTTATTTTTGATGTAAATCATTGACTGCATTGGTGTTTTATAGCCTCCTCCGCAGGCAACTGCTAATATGACACCGGGATAATATAATAAGACATTTGAATCACCGGGATTCCTGTGGTGGAAGGATCATCTGAGCGGGCTTCCTGTGGAAGATTCAGGGAGGGAATCCCGGTCCGTACAGGAATCCCGGTCCGATGATTATTTTATCGGGAGTTGCCTGTGGAGAAGGCTAGGTGTTTTAAAAGTTAACGTTTTTCTCTATAGCAACTGAACGACATGTTACAAGACAATAAGCTACAACTTGATGATCAAGGAGCAGTAATGTCAATAGAGGTAATTCACTTGGCATGATGTACATTAATTATTTGTTACTTAGCCTGCTAGTGGATCTTCTGGGCGTTTTGTTCGCGAATAGAAAAACACCCCGAGAAGAGCCTCTAGCAGGCTCATTTTTATTACTCAGACAATCGTTGATTCAATCGCCGCTTTTCTCGTGTGCCGAACTAAATGCATGCATGAATTAGGTCATCTTGAATTGTTTTATTTTCTGAAGTTAAAATCTAGAGGCAGTTTCCCTGATCTCTACAATCGGTTCAACGAATTCATTTCACGTCTGAATCGACCAGCCGCTCTAACAATAGCGCATGCAAAGGTCGCTGCCTGAAACGGGCATTATTAAGTTGGTTTAATGCCTACACGTATGCGTTGCATACGAACTGAAACCCGGTTAAGTCCTATCGTCCATGCTCAGTTCCTTGAATGCGTGGCACATACATTTTACATGACTAACCCTAAGCTACATCTAACCCGGGGTTCAGTTCGGATGCGACGTAGACCACGTGTGGCCATGCACATGAGTTATCTGACCTGAAAATGTCAGTACGGGAAATTAACCCACAGCATATTTTCATACCAGAACAAACATTCGATTACGGCTGAGCCAATCCCATAAAAAAACATGGAAGTGTAGGTAAAGCTGGGCCATCCCTTCATGTAGGACGACACGAATTGCTACCAAATTGTATTCTATTGTATTATATTGTGTTGCGTTCTATTGTTGTATTGAATTGTATTGTGTAGTATTCTATTGTATTTTTGGTAAAAATTCGTGTCGTCCTACATAAAGGGATTGCCTAAAGCAGTCACATCACAACACCATGCAGTCACATGCATCATAATACAATATTATATACTGGTATACTGTAGTTTTGAAAAGTCTGGGACCCTTTAGATTGTGAGAAAAGAACCTCTGGATTGGACTTTGATCCCAAGCGTAACATTTTGATTGACGCAATCTTAGCCAATCAGTGAGGGTGTTAGAAAGACCAATCAACGTTTGCGTCCAGGATTTTGGATACAAAGATGTTAACGATCTTCTTATTCGCTCGGCTACTTCAGAGAACCTAGCGCTCCATTCCAGAGGTTCATGTCGTTGATCGCACCTTCGGCGCTCTTGTGTTTATAAACTTTGCGAGAAGGAACCTCTGGTACCCAGGATAATGTTGACGTTATTTAGGTCCTGAATCAAAATACTTTTACGCAGTCACTACAAGTTCCACAAACAAATAAACATCAGGAGTAATAATTATTTATAAAACAAGAACAGTACAACTTAAAAGGAGTGTCAGGCTTACACGAGATTGCAAAAGAACGATATGGTGTCGCCAGTAAGTTAATGATCAATAAATAGAGATTATTATACAACCATGACGTAAATTTACCATATAAGGTAAAATTTGAGGGCAAATATGGAGCCGTAACAGCCCACTAGACTTTCCATATTGCCCTGTAGAATACCTGTTTGACGGGTAGAACTTTTAGAGGCATTCCAAGAAAGCTGTCGTATAATAAAGCTCGTATTAGATGTTTTTACAGGTATTCGGTTTTCAATTGAGTGTAGTAAAACCAAACGCAAACTACCCACCGTCAGCCAATCATAAATGGCTTCCCTGTGAGCCAATGACAAACCAAAGCAAAACCAAAACCAATTTGCGTTTGGTTTTTCTTTGGATTCTGATTGGTTGGTTTACTTTCTCAGCCAGTAGGAGAGCTTAGTAAACGCAAAACCAAAACACTTCCGACACTCAATTGAAATACGTGCTGATATTTTAAAAGCGCTTTAAATCTCATCAAATTATGTTATCATCGTATTTTTCTTCGCCACTGCGGGGCTCGGAAAATACATTCGCAACTCGTAAAATATCAGCACGTAATACCTGGAAAAACATAATAAGTGGTATGTGCAGCTTGTTATTCGTTGCTTAGATCAGCCAGGGCTAATGATTGCGAGCGAGCCTCAAGAGAGCGAGCAAGGCAGCAGTACTAATTTGTGTAGCGGAGCCGTTTTTTTGGCGCTAGCACAGTGCATTGTGGTCGTGCCAAGGACACAGAAATGATATGCGCGGACAAAATTGCATTGTGGTTATGTGCAAGGACACAAAAAATCAATGCGCGCGGACCATAATGCAATCTGAGTGCTTACTACAGCGAGTGTAAATAAATGTGATCGTCTTCGTTTGTATTTTTACCACAATTCATTCAGTGCTCATTCATTCAATACATTTCGTTTTGATGTGAAGTGATGATCATGCTAAGTTGATGACTCCACGTTTATATGGAAATTTTGATTGGGGGGCAAGTTTGTGGGATTTTGACTAACTTCGAGGTGCTCTTTTCAATAGTATAGACGGTTTTGCTATTATACGTTTATATCAAAAGTTCAACAAAACCGTGGAAGGGTCTATTCGTGGACTCGATTAGGGAATTTACCGGGAAATTATTGATATAGCGGGACAAACTGAATGTAAATTAGAAAACACGCCACAGCTCAAACAGGGTTCAGTCGCACTATTCCCCAATACAATAGATTCATCTAACACATATCACACCTTGACATTTTTGTTACTATGCAGTAATACATTTTTCTGCCAAATGCAAAGAGCTACTCTAGGTTTTCTTCTAATACATTTCCTTAACTGAGTGGCAGCATTCACTGTCAGACTTGTGTTACTCGCAGGGTGTGACAGCTGACCAGAGCACCAGCGCATCCACCAACCCAATGTATCCCATGGAGGAACTTTTTAGCAATGGCTGTTTTGGAGAAACTGTAAGTAATGTGATTATTGGAAAATTAAATTAAATACCTCCGTTATTTTCAAAAGTGAGATCCTATTTTGTTAGGAACCATTACCGGAGCACGCCTCCATCTCCCATACTACGTCTATGTTCAGCGTTTTTACAGACTGGTACATATTTAGAATGCGTTTCCCGCGACGGTTCGGTTTCCTCCAGCCAGTCACTAGCTTTTGCGTAATTTTAATTGAAATGAGTAATGATGTTACAGCCAGTTGGTTGGCCAAACAAAAGTACATATAGACCTCTAGCAAGTCCCTTCTAATACTACGCCAAATAAATATAAAATCGACATTGATCTAAATCGAAAATCACATGCTGAATTGGAAATTTCACGCAAAATTGTACTTGAAAAACTGAAATAACTCTAACGGCTTCGCTACTGCACAGGGACTCGTGATCAATCTAATTCCCAGAGACCGCGTATATTTTGGTCAGCACCAAGATGTACCGTAACTCTAGGCACACAGCGGTCAAACGTCTGCGCGTGCGTATTACGGTCAGTCTGGTGGGCTTTCCCGTGCAAAATTTACCTTAAAACGTATTACAGTGAACTTCTACCCCCAAAAGTTAAGAAAAATACGTGAAAGTTAAGCTTTTTATTTTCACAGTCGACGGGAAATTGAACAAACTTTAAACTGTGAGTTTACCCAACTTTTTCTTAATTTACCAAAAAAGTTCTCAAGGTTTTCAAATGAGTGTGTGAGCAGTGACGGCCGCCGGCTCGCTTTGAATTTGTTTTGGAAACGTTGTTGAAGACTTTTGACGCATGCGCAGACGTTTGACCGCTGTGTGAACTCTAGGTATGATACTGTAGAGTATGGTGCTGTAGGGATAGGAATCTGTTTTACTTTATGCGAATATAGGACCACCCATCCCCCAATACCATTTGTGGTATTGGTGTAGGACCACCCCTCTCCAATACTATATGTGGCACATTACCATGTATGGTACCTTGTCGCTGACCAAAAGATAGGCAGGCTCTGGGAACGAGATTGGCTGACGATAGTCCCGTCCTGTACCCAGTGGACGCATCCAGCTGCTTGGTGCAGTAATTGGTGGCATGCATAAATGTTTGGTTAACTAAAATTCGCACATGAAACGTTTGTCTCTCACTAATGGCATACTTACAAAGATTAAAATTGTTTGCAATAGCTGATATTACAGTTGAGTCTACGAACAGTTTGAATGGCGCTTCATTACATCGAAGTGAGGCGTTTGGGTCAATACCGCTGAAACTGATATTCGTGGACGCCACTGTAATATCAGTTATTATCATATGTAGATACGATAGTACGCGCGCTCTGATTTGCTAAAATGCCATGTTTTATCAGTTTGCTGTGTTTTATTGTTTCAACTAGCGGTTTCCTTTCATTGCGCGCGTAAATCCATATTATAAAACAGATAAAGAAGCCTTAAATCCATGTTTTATACTATCATAAAACACTCTGGTCATTTGAGAACACTCGAGAAATGTTGAAAGCACGTACCTTCGGCTTGTGCTTTTACATTTCTCTCATGTTCTCAAATGCCCATTGTGGTTTATGATAGTATAAAACATGTCTAAGGCTTCATTATTTGTTAATTAAAAGCTACCTCGGTACCCTTGAAAAATGAAAAAATTATAAACCCTATTTGACGTAAGTAGTTGCCGTGGTGGCGTAGTGGTTGAAGGGGCTATGTCATGGTACTGCGCATGTATCGAGTAATCGCTCGTTTAGTGGCTGTTAATTGGATACAAACAGTTAAACTTTCCTCCCTCAATGATTTATTGAAAGGATTTTCAATGTTTTCCCTGGAGACTGTTTATATACACTGTTTGTTAGTCATTTTTTCATATTTGCTTTCATTTTAAGCATCCCACATTCCCGAGAGGTTCGTTAGTTCATATCAAAATCGGTGGAAATAGCTCTTTCCGGCCCGGAAAAACGAATGTAAAGTCTTACCGTGACACAGCCCCTTTAATGCTTCCGCCTTTCGTCGAAGACCCGGGTTCGCACCCCGGTCAAGGCAGTGCTTCATCTCAAAGTGTAAAAACCTGGCTCTCTACATTGGTGACTGTGAATCTCTCGTGGCTCGGATGACTACGTAAAATGGTTGTTCCGTCTGATCCAGAAATCTGGGGACGTAAAAGAACCAATGAGGCGCAAACAAATCTCTGGTATTGGTCACCCTCTGTGTCGGCGAATGAGCTCGACTTGGCATTGCATTCTATATAGGGCTGACTAGCGAACGAGATCTCAACTCCCTAACTGTAACCACAATACCAACCACAGATAGTTGATAGAATATATTCAATCAAGTGCAGAAGCAACTGGTAAATCTAACTTTATTCTTCAATTTTCTAGTATGGGACATTATTTTTGTTAATCGTTTGACAAAGTACATAGGAAAAGCGAGTGCTTCAGTCTCGATTATTTGGGTGGTCGATATTTTATAGTAGTTTTAGTACGTAAACTATGTTCATTTGATATAGCCTGCGTAGCAAGCGTTTCTGTGGTGTTTTTCGGGGGGAAAACACATAAACGCTTGCTACGCAGGCTACATTTGATACAGAGAATATATAGCTGAATGCGCGCTTGTGGTGAAATAACTGATACCTTTGATATTAAAATGTATGTTCTTGCAGACACTTGTTCCACACGTTAGTCTGGACATTCAATACGTTGACTTTGGAAGAGTAATGGATGAAAGAGCTGTAGAACAAAAGGTTAGTATTTGGAGATTATAAAATAGATTCGATAGTACGCACCTCGTATTGGCTGAAAGCCGTGTTTCTATAACTCTCTAGAAACATAGAAAGTTAAACGCGTGCTTGAGCTAGTTGGGAGAATTCACGTTTTGATTATCAAATTAAGCGAGCGTTTTTCGGTGCTTTGACTCGTTCATTTTACAAAGGAATAGACAAACGTGTTCCGGCTTCCCATGGAGTTATAGGGGAGGTGAGCTGGGGTAGTGCAGTGGTTAAGTGCTTCGCCTCTCACCTCTGTGACCCAGGTTCGATTTCCGATCGCGGCGCCATAATGTGAGTTGAGTTTGTTGGTATCTCGCCCTTGCTCCGTTGGTTTTCCTCTGGATTCTCCACCGGTTTTCCTCTGGATTCTCCACCGGTTTTCCTCCGGATTCTCCACCGGTTTTCCTCCGGATTCTCCACCGGTTTTCCTCCGGATTCTCCACCGGTTTTCCTCCCTCCACCAAAACCAACACACTAAATTCCAATTCGATCTGTGAATTGGCCAGGTATAAAAATAAAGAAAAGATGATGAGGTCCTAACTTTGATCAGCCCTTATGGTTGTTTCAGGTCCCGTTAAAATTCAGAGTTTTTTTAATAGAAACACTTGTGGAAGATTGGAAGAACTCGAAATAGCAGAGGAAACATTGCCATTTCTCGTTCTCCCAAACTTCCACTCGTGTTTCTATACATGTAACTATGGAAACAATGGAAAATGTTTTCCATTTTTTGAAGGATGTCTTGACTGAAGTTCAAGATCGTGAATGTTCTTATTTTCACTACACACTAGCTATGATTACATGTATTATTAAGCTGAGAATCTTTCCATGTCATACTGTTGTTCCTTTGAGAATCTTGTGACCTTAGACCAGGGTGCTCTGTGTCGTGTTTTGTTTTTATTTTAAGTATTTACCAACATCACAAGTAAAATAAATATATAATTGCTTGCTGTCCACTGTTGCAGGCAGACTTTTCATGTCTTCCACCACTAACTATGTGACTTTAGCATAACCCAGCCGCCGTCTATTGGCAAACTTGCCATCTGATTGGCTAGCCAGCCGCCGTCTATTGGCAAACTCGCCATCTGATTGGCTAGGCAGCCGCCATCTATTGCCAAACTCGCCATCTGATTGGCTAGCCAGCCGCCGTCTATTGGCAAACTCGCCATCTGATTGGCTAGCCAGCCACCGTCTATTGGCAAACTCGCCATCTGATTGGCTAGCCAGCCGCCGTCTATTGACAAACTCGCCATCTGTTTGGCTAGCCAGTCGCCGTCTATTGACAAACTCGCCATCTGATTGGCTAGCCAACCGCCGTCTATTGGCAAACTCGCCATCTGATTGGCTAGCCAGCCAATGCAAGTTTTTTTCACAGTTTTCTCGATGGCGTTGATAGAACGGTGGCTTGGTTATGCTAGAACAATTAGACTTCTCGCTCTTGGTTTCTATCGACTTGGATGGTTGACTTGGAGCTACGCCCCTCACCAACTATCTGCCGATAGAAACTTCGAACTCGTAGTCTAACTGTTAATTAGACTTTGATACTCTATTTACCATTTAGGAAGTATACAATAACATACAGAAAATTAACTGGCAGTTGCAGATAACCTTTTGTTAGCACGCGATTTGTATGGGTTATTTATGTATTGTTGTCTTTCAGACTGTGAACGTAACGAATCACACGAAAGGAAAAATCACCTGCATGTGGATGAAGGGTAAGCGATTTATTGTAGTTAGAAATAGAAAACCAGTACAACCGCCATCTTGTCCCACACGTTTGTCAGAAAGAGATGAGAACACATAGTTAAGCCCTTCGCAAAGATTAAGAAATTCAGCGAAACATAGAAAAATAATAGCAGTTGGTATGAACTGCATTGCATGTCTGTATAATAACAGTTGCTATGAACTGCATTGCGTGTATGTATAATAGCAGATGGTATGAACTTACTTAATGCTGTGATATTGAAATCGTTTTCATAGATTCCAAGGGTATATTTTCAGTCACTCCTGAAGAATGTGATATTTTGCCACTAAGAACAGCATCGTTTAGAGTGACGTTTCGACCAGTAAGTATGTAAATCAACCTACGTGGCTTTACAGCTTTATCCCATCAATTTTATAAATACTTGTGTTATTATCTCTGATTAAGATATATTTGGTACTACTAATCCAGTTATTTAATGTCACTTTCCTTTATCCAGAATGCGTCAAACCAATTCTTCAGTGCAGAACTTGAGTGCTATGCATTTTACAAGGTGAAGTATATTCTGTGAAATATCCTACCTTATTGTATATGTATCACAGACGCTTTTGTCACACAAATCCTTTTATATTTGATAGATTGTTCCAATAAATGAGTGATCTTCGCCGAAAATATAATATAAAAACGTTCATTCGTACGATTTTACGTTTTAATGCCCAATATATTATGCACGCTACTCATGCTTCAAGAAATGTTCTACGAACTTTTGAGCTTTCGGACTCTTCACACGTGATGATTTTCGAGATCACCAAACTGGGATCTCTAACATGAAAATAATCACTGTTATCTCAAAGAGCACCTATAAATAAGTGAAATCCCGAAAAGATATCAAAGATGGAAATTATAGACTTTCAGTCATGCGTACACAGCCTCGTTTTGAAGTGTTTTTTTTTCAGATTCAAAACGTCAACAACTACACAGAGAAATATGATTTCATTTTCCAACTTCTACAGTTTACTTACACAAACATCTTCTTTTTGAGGAAAGAGTAATTTTTCCTTAAAACATTTAACTTTGCCATTATGCAAATTAGGTGTACGAATGACTACAAAATCCCATACAAAAGTTTATAAATCCTACTAATAAAACTTTCCAAAACGAGGCTGTGTACGCATGACTGAAAGTCTATAATTTCCATCTTTGATATCTTTTCGGGATTTCATTTATTTGTAGGTGCTCTTGGAGATGACAGTGGTTATTTTCATGTTAGAGATCCCAGTTTGCTGATCTCAAAATCATCACATGTATAAATAAGGTGTATTGTCCTTTGGTCAAGTTCCAAGAATACAAACACGTTATTTTGTCACTGCCTTCCATTTTTAGTGAGGCTTCGCCTTAACAGTACTGTCTTCACTAGAGAATCAAACACAGATAGTTCACCTAACTGAACAATAACATTTTCTCTGATAATACATAGAGCATGAGAGATTACCGACTGGTAGAGGAAAATACGTTTTGTCCACCGTGGTGTCTGACGCTGGATTCATCAGGTGAGCTGCTCTTTGAGCTTACTTTTTATTCGCAAATTATACCTTGAGGTGAATATGTTAGCAGATCTTTGTTTATATTTCCTTATTTATTTTGCCTCCGGCTGTCAATAACGCCAACTCCTGCTTTATGGGCGAGGGTTATTCAATACTCTGACAAATTTATGCATAGCATTGTATTGTTCGACATAACAATAGCTTAACAATACAATACAATAGTAGGACGAAGCAATACGATAAAATACAAAACAATGCTATGCAGAAATTAGTCAGAGTATTGGACAAGTATGTTATGGACAACTGACTTTACAAAATAGATTTGATAATACACGTGCTCTGATTGGCTGAAAGCCGTGTTAACGTTTCTATTTAACAATTAGACTGTGAGCTCGAGTGTGTCCGTCGAGGAACTATCGGCTGATAGTTGCCCGCGGAAATTTGATGTTCTTAAAACAAATATAAGCTCAAGGACTTATATGCTAGTTTTAAGAACATCAAACTATCAGCCGATAGTTCCGAGACAGACACACTCTATTTGTATAATAGAAACTTACTCGTTTATTTTATAAAGAAATTGAGAAAAAAAATCCGTCTTCCCGTAGAGCTCTAGAAACACTTGTGGAACATTGGAAGAATTCGAAATAGCACTCGCCCTTCGGGCTCGTGTTCCCACGGCCATTTCTCGTTCTCCCAAACTCCCACTCGTGTTTCTATAGCTCTATGGAAACACGGGAAATGTTATCTCTGTATTAAACTAGAAACTCGGTGGCGGGGAAGGGAGGGGGTTCCATATATTATCGCTCCCGTAGCTGGCTGTGTAGAGCAGATTTCATATGAGTGGGACAAACTACGGCATGCCCGTAACCGTGCTGTACTGTAACTCTGTGATTTGATTGGATCAGCAGGACAAAAACTGGGGAACCATTTCAACGTCACGGCATGCCGTATGGTAACCGTGCTGTAGTCAGTGCTGTAGTTTGTCCCACTCATACGACATCTGCTGTATAAGCCATACGGGTGTGTGCCACCCAATAAGGTATAGTTTTTGAGGAGCCCAACCCCTTGGTAGGGTATACATTTTGTATTTCTGTAAGTTACACAACTTTCCGTTCACACAATTCTGAGATACCTCAGGTTTTTTTTGCTTAAATAGGATTATTTCACACTTTGGTTTTTGGCGTTATAAAGAGTACACTTATCGGATTTAAAAGTATCCTTTATGATCGGTGTATAAAACTCTGGATGGCACATTTCTGTCCTAAATTTGTATAAAAAAGCAGCTACGACCGTCGACAGTTCTCGAAGATTGATCAGAAATAAATCTCGATGCTAGAGAATTATTTGCTATCACATACAAGAAATCATGTCTGCTTTTTGAAGAACCCTACACTCATCAGCAACTGGGAATCGTCTATTTAATATTAGCTGTAATGCATTAGATTAACACTTGTTTTTTGGTTGGATGTGTCTGTTGTACCTTAGGCCATACGTTTGCCATGAGGACAGAGACCTTTATTCCAAGATTTACGTGGGACACTAAACACATGGTACGTCTAAGTAGACAATTACTTTGGCCTCTTCATTGTAAAGTAATGTTGTTCCCTTCTAAATGCACAATAATTTATTTATTAACTTGATCTTTAATTAGCTGTCCACAAACACAATAGGCCTTTTGCAGGAAACAGTCACGTGCTGATATAATACAGTCACGTGCTGATATAATACAGTCACGTGCTGATATAATACTTCGTTAACGAATGAATTGAGCTCGTGATCCCATGGGAAAGGCGTTGCCATGGATGCTGGATAGCAAGCCATTTTTAAGAACGCTGTTTTAGAAAGATCGACAATCGATTGGAGATGGAAAATAGCTTTTACAAACAGGTTTTTCTAATGAAATAACGCTATCGATCTCGTACAAGTGCAACCACGTGATCGCAACCACGTGATCGCATTCCTACAAAAGGTTCATTATTTGCATTTGTTTCACCCTCTATGCACATTATGGGACCTATACACACTGCGCATGTCTGTGACGCAAACTATACCGCTGAACTCTTATTTTACGCTTTTCATTAAAGTTTCGGAAAATTGTTCAATTTCATATAGTTCATTTCATAAGTACATTACAATATTCGCGTCCGAGTGGGCCTTTTGCAGGAATGCAATCACGTGACTGTACTGGACAGCAAAAAAATCTGACTTCATTTCTTTAAATGCACCATTCTCGTTCCCAGTGCCTCCTCAACTAACTGAATAGTTGAGGAGGCACTATTATATCAGCACGTGACTGTATTGTATCAGCACGTGACTGTATTATATCAGCACGTGACTGTATTATATCAGCACGTGACTGTATTATATCAGCGCGTGACTGTATTATATCAGCACGTGAATGTATTATATCAGCACGTGACTGTATTATATCAGCACGTGACTATATTATATCAGCACGTGACTGTTTCCTTCAAAAGGCCTATTGTACTGGGCCTCGCCTAACGGCTTGCCATTGTACATCTGATCGCTCATATTGTAAATGGCCGCTTTTATACTAGAGAAGCATAATGCATCTTGACGTATTTGGGCAAAGACAACTCAGTGCGACTAGTATAAAGGCGGGACGAAATATGAGACGAACTTGATGATAAATCACGCCAATTTTGTAGAGGAAATGGGTTCGACTTGTTGTTGTTCTTTGGGCAAAGAAAATTTAGTGCGTCTTCTTAGTCCGTCTAGTATAAAAACGGGCACAAGAATCATTATGCGACTGGATGAACTAAGTTCGATAGTGCGTCGTTAGTTCGTCCAGTCGCATAATGCGTCTTGTGCCCGTTTTTATACTAGACGAACTAAGAAGACGCGCTAAGTTTTCTTTGCCCAAATACGTCGAGACGCATTATGCGTCTCTAGTTTAAAAATAGCCAATAGTACAAATTGTTCTCTGTTTTGCATACTTGTATAGTGCTGGTAGAATCGGCTTCACGAGCGTTTAGTGAAGACGGAATTTACGATAGGTTGATCACAATTTTAGCAGACGCAAATGATTGCCTATCGGTCGATTATTTTAAGGTATAACGTGTATTGAAATCATATATGAGCTACGAGGGACAGAATGACTGCAGAAAAGGTTTTTTTACCAAAAAGTGTTGTCATCTTGTTAATCGTATGAATGTCATACATCAAAAGCACCCTCTATAATAATATTCCTAATCTTGGTGATAATATTTAAAATGAGTCATTTGCATCAAAATCATGTAAATGTCACATCCTATTGTTTTGTGTCAATTTCATGAAACTAACATTTAATTTTAGGAATGAAATGTAGCGCTCCGTGTCAAGAAACAATAAAATCTTCAATCTGTTATCACGAACACAGATTATTTAGCTTGAATGGCGTCCAGGCCCTTTTTGCGTGACGCGGCCCATGTATACATATATCTTGTGATTTTATCTTCTACAAAGTTTGCGCAGTTTCTGTACATTTTGTAAACAGTGATGTGTTTTTGTTGGTTTGTTAACCTACATGCAGATAATAAAGTTATTACAAACCTAAAGACTTACTCGCTCTGATGCACACCCTCGTCATCACATTTTCTTTCCCTGTTAGTAAAGCGATGTTGTCACTAATATATCATGTTCAGGTGTTTCCTGCTGTCACCATGGGCCAGATGTCGTACCGCACATTGCTGCTTACCAATGAAGGAACTAACCCTATCAGTTTTGCATTTGATCCTGACATGGACAGGTAAATATGTTATATATTCACCCTTAGGGCCTGTTTACACGAAGGGAGGTTGACTCTAGCACTAGGGCTATATTCATTGTATTGTAATCCCTCAAGACTGTCCTAGTACTAGGGTAAACTAGTCATGTAAACAGGCCCTACTATGGTGTTGACCAGAATGCCCTACAGTGGTTTCACTCGTACTTAAGTAATCGCAGCCAATAGTGTAATGTCAACGGTCATTTATCAAGTGCGAGTCCAATTACTTGTGGCGTCCCACACGCTTTATTGTCGGTCCATTACTTTTCCTAATATCTATTAACGACTTACCAAACTGTCTGAGCGAAGCTTCCCCTAGATTGTATGCCGATGACACAAATATTAGCCTAGCCGCCTCTATAGTCTTAATCGATCTTGAAAGTGTGATTAATGCCGAATTAAACAACCTTAATTGCTGGCTCAAGGCAAATAAGTTAAGTCTTAAAGTGAATATCAGGTCATATATCATATATCAGGCAATCATGTCTGAAAACAGTAATATTTTTAATATATTATTAATTGTAATAACTGATGATTTTACCGTGTATAAATAAAGTTGATGTATGATGTATATATGTATAGAAACACGTACTGTCGATAACACGCAGGTGTTGTTTCTCTAACAGAATATTCACGTGCAGGCCGAGTAAAGGACTCCTCGCCAGTCAATACCAGGTATATATATCACGTGCCCCAGTAAAACCTATTTCATTGCATGCATCTATATCTTAGTGTGTAATGATTTTCAGCTAGTTGCATTCAGAATGGATGCTCCAGAAGCACACACTATCAAGCACACCATGACGTGTCGCCTTAACGACGCCGACAAGTTTACACAGGTTTGTCAATCTACTGTACATCGATTTGATTGGAGTGGAGAGTACTTAAAAAGTCTTTGATAATAGTTATTTTTGTTTGATTTCAGGAGTTAAACATGATCGGATCAGCTGAAATTCCTCGTATCCAGTTAGAAGGCGAGGTCAGTGTAAGTCCCCAAGTTAAAGATTACTTGTTTTACAACAACTGCTCATTTTCTGATTGGTTGATTACTATTGGAAATAAGAGGACATTCCACGGTAGATTACGTCATCGCTTGCGCAAGATTGATTGCGTGGTAGCGTGCGCGCTAGAATCATTTCCCTCCGCAATTGTCCTTTTTTTCTTGGCCCTGCTCACTATTTTTAGTTTGTTGTTGTAAAAAAAATGTGATCTCATGGTCAAACTTTGTTGTGGACTCACTCGGCTAGCGCCTCGTGGACTCCACAACAATGTTGACAATGCGATGACGTAAAACGTGGTTAATAAGAGGACACCCCACGGGAAACTATCGTAAATTTGTTAATTGGCAAATATGATTGTTTACCTTGGTATGCCAATTCTCGCAATGTTTCTTGTCTGATAGCGATTTTCTTCTGCTGTTTTAAGGGTGCGGTGTATTTCAAACCCACTTGCATCGGAACATCATCCTCCAGGTCATTATCCATCAAGAACCCATCGAGAATTCCATTATGGTAAGAAAATCTCAATGAAAAGTATTGATTTATTTCAATTTAGTATAATAGCGGAGCACCATGCATATAGGATAGGAGCAACAATTGGCTGACTTCCTGTTTCCTTCGCGGCCGAACCCCGACGCGCGGCGAGCGAGACTTCCGGTTTCCTTCGCGCCCGAGGCCGCCTGGTTTCAACAGTGCGCGCGCAGGTGCAGCACTTTTTTTAGGGACGTCTCGCGCCGCTCGTCGGGGCCTCGGGTGCGAAGGAAAGCGGAGGTCTCAATCGTCGCGCGTCGGGGTTTGGGCGCGAAGGAAACCGGAAGTCTCGCTCGTCGGGGCCTCGGGCGCGAAGGAAACCGTAAGTCTCGCTCGTCGGGGCCTCGGGCGCGAAGCAAACCGGAAGTCTCGCTCGTCCGGGCCTCGGGCGCGAAGGAAACCGGAAGTCTCGCTCGTCGGGTCCTCGGGCGCGAAGGAAACTGGAAGTCTCGCTCGTCGGGGCCTCGGGCGCGAAGGAAACCGGAAGTCTCGCTCGTCGGGGCCTCGGGCGCGAAGGAAACCGGAAGTCTCGCTCGTCGGGGACTGGATCGAAACATTGGCCAGCAGCTAGTGATAATTGTTTTCTTTCTTTTTGTTTTCATTTTCCATTATCTTCTTTTTTCTTCTAAACCTTTTGCAATGCTTTCCCTTGATTCTCCCAGTTATTTTTGTGTTTTTATCTTTGTGTTCTTTATATAATTTATCATTTGTTTGGGTCGTTAACCCAGTTCAGATAATTTGGAGCTCCGCTTTTAGGCTTGCCTAAATATATATGTTAGATATATGTCAAATTGTGTTGTTAAGGTTTCGTTGGAAGGTCTCTGGTGCAGACGTTCGAGTGCTTGATATAGAGCCCAAGGACGGAGTGATAAGACCAAACGAATCTCGGGTAAGTACGACAGTCTCCACTTGGACATCGTTCGATACTAGTCAAAAAACAACACTACCTATAAATACTGTAAATATAATTTATAGTACCTTTAAATTGAATAGAGACCTCAAGGCAATGTTTAACTATCGTGTACATGTTGGGTTACGTGGAACATCAATAATGGAGTGAGAAAAGAAAGTCAGGCAATTTTAGACACTCACTTAATTCATCGCGTGACTGTCCGTCCGATGGTACTAGAGGGGATTTCGTATGAGTGGGACAAAAATACGGAATTTCCGTCGCCTTACCGTAACCGTACTGTAACTTACTGTACCGTAACTCTGTAATTTGATTGGATCATAAAGATAAAAACAATGGGAAACCATTTCAGTGTCACGGCATGTCGTACAGTAACCGTGCCGTAATTAAGTCATTGCCGAAACTTGCCCACTCATACGACATCCGGTCTATGACGTTACGATTGTTTAACCCTAAACTTGCTATAAGAATTTAGAAAACCCAGGTTTGACCTTGACATCAGGAAGTGTACGAATGTCTTTATACAATCTTAATTAGTAATCCATAATATTTATCACTATGTGATGAGTGACATGATGTCCTGGGCTACGCCTTTTCGTATGCAGCAGACGTCGAGTCAACAAGACTCTGTTGTCGAGTATGCGTATAGTTTGTTGTTGTTATTTTGAAGTCGAGTATGTGTATTGTTTGTTGTTGTTATTTTGTAGCCGCACGTGTTCACGTTCAGTCCTCGTTCTGTATCCAAGTACCTTGTCAAGGCGAAGCTGTTTGTTAGTAGCTGGCAACGAGACGGGCCATTAAAGTAAGTAATAGGAAGTTGAAATCAATAATCATTCCTCTTCCATACGTACAGCTAGACATTATTCAAAAATGGGTGTGAGCAACAAGGTAGAGAGCATTTAGCTGAGCTCTACGGGTTGAGTTAGTGTTACGGAGATGTCGTTGCACCACACCCGTAACGTTCATTATAGACATTGGGGTATAGAGAGTGGTTTTCGATTGAGTGCCCTAAAACCAAAACCAAAGTAATCACAGAACCAATCACGGGAAGCAAGTAAAAACACAACGCGCCAATCATTAACTGAAGTAATTCATGATTGATTTTACTTAGCCTGCTTGCAGGCTCTGGTTAATTTGGGGTTCCTGTGGTGGGAGAGAGGAGGAGATAGAGAAAGGAGAGCCTGCGACAAGACCTTGTGTTTTTTCTTTTTCTAGCTTATTTTCATTTTTCCATATGTAATTCATGGTACGTGTTTGTAATATATATCCCGCATTAGGAGGTCCTGACAAGATAACCCTCAAAATTGTTCTTTGTACCATTTTCTATCTGAGTGAAATAAAGTTGTTGTAAAACCACTCTACTGTATACAAAATAAGCGTCTTATTTAATTGCTTACGTCTCTCATTGGATGCTAAACTAATATTTACTTTAAACGTTTTACAATATTTACTCGTTTATAGTACCACAATTGCAAACTGATTTTTTTTCTACAAGGTCCACGTTATTATATTTGTGTAAATGCATAAAACAAAGCATAAACCTTTCAAATTCCACAGGCCGTCTGAAGAACACAGATATTTGGTACGGGTTATTGGGGAAGGCACAGTTGGAGAGTTACTGGTAGGTGGTTTATCTCTAACTAAACACATCGTAATCGCGTATATATCTGATAAATGCGAATGACCAACAACTGAATTAGCCGCTCGCATAATAGAACAAGTCTGATGTTTGTTTGCTCCTTTTCAGTGTTTGGAGTCCAGTGTTGATTATGGTGACATTGTGGTTGGTTGCTCATCATCGAAGGACCTGACCATCCATAACAACAGTGACTGCAGTCTTCGCTTCAACTTGATAGTGGATCAGAACATACATGGACCATACGACGACGAGGAAGCTGCAAGAGATGTCATGGGTCAGTTATTAACCGTGTTAGAAATTCGATTTAGCAACACTGTCAAACATTCTACACTAAAGCAATGCGCCTGTGCATGCAGGGCATATACGGATAACCCTGCCCTACACAGGGCATACAGTAGACTGTGGTGTCATATGCCCATGAGGCTAACCCTATCCTACACAGGGCATACAGTAGACTGTGATGTGGTGTCATTTGCCCATGAGGGTCCTTTCGATCATATCAAGTTTCCTTAAGTTGGCTTTTACCTGCCTTTCACTGAGAGCTGACAAGTGATCTGAGGAGAGGTCAATGAGCTGTCGATATAAACTGATGAAACAACTTTTTTAAATGTTCTGCCGGACTGCTTTAACTGTTTCGTGTTACATCTTCCAACCAATACATATTATCTTTAGTGTTTTAGCACAACATGTCAAACCGGTTATAGGTTATCAACACCATTGTGACAGTTAGCCTCATGGGTATGATACCACTCACAGTCTACTGTACGCCCTGTGTAGGATAGGGTTAGCCTCATAGGCATATGACATCACATCACAGTCTACTGTATGCCCTGTGTAGGTAGGGTTAGCCTCATGGGTATATGACACCACATCACAGTCTACTGTACGCCCTGTGTATGGTAAGGTTAGCCTCATAGGCATATGACACCACATCACAGTCTACTGTACGCCCTGTGTATTGTAAGGTTAGCCTCATAGGCATATGACACCACATCACAATCTACTGTACGCCCTGTGTAGGATAGGGTTAGCCTCATAGGCATATGACACCACATCACAGTCTACTGTATGCCCTGTGTAGGATAGGGTTAGCCTCATGGGAATATAACACCACATCATAGTCTACTGTACGCCCTGTGTATGGTAAGGTTAGCCACTGTTCAACATATTAATTTAGCTATGATCTTAGGCGTAGATTTAAGGGAAATTAGTTTTTGCCTTGTTAAGGCACCGAGCGACACAGGTATAGTTTTATACCCAGGGTTTTATGACTTTGAGATCAATTGACATATATTTGTAAACGTTTTATTCATTATACAAGTTTTATAGCTCATATATACTACTACATATATATTTATTATTATTGTGATCTTTTACTTTTTAGTTAATATATACTTTCAGTTTTGTAAATCCATTGTACTTTTTAATTCTAAGATGAGTTCATTAAAATTATTATTATTGTTGTTGTTGTTGTTGTTGTTATTATTATTATTATTATTATTAATGCTGTCATAACTGAAATAAACGCATCTTATACAGCGTCATAGAACGTCTATATTCCTAGAGCTGATTGTTCAATCTATTGACAGTTCTATGTGATCAGTGTTTAGCTGATACATTGTATTTTATCATTACAGCCTTGGAGCTTAGTTCTGCAGCTGGAAACATTGCAGCTCGAACATCACAGAAGATTACAGCTACTGTTTTCCCT
Source organism: Actinernus sp. WN-2022 (assembly GCA_030867875.1). NCBI lineage: Eukaryota > Metazoa > Cnidaria > Anthozoa > Actiniaria > Actinernidae > Actinernus > Actinernus sp. WN-2022. The sequence continues at coordinate 138,170,248 of JAOWCC010000577.1, read as the reverse complement.
GCTCGGAGGGTCACCTACAAATATGTTCTCAGTTACGAACTACTCTCAATGTCTGGTAAGTTATTGACGTATGTAGCTTATTTTCATGAAAATGTGCTTTTAATTCTAAAGAAATTCCTTTAATGTATAGAAAAAGTGATTCATCTTCTAGCAACAATTGTACGTACTGTTTGATGGATGTTGTTGTTTGTTTGTTTGTATTTCTAGATGACGGAAGACAGCAGAAAACGTGTAACAAGACTCCACTTGTCGAGTTGCAGTGCCAGGGAGTGTACCCTACCCTGGCGGTTACTGACGTGCGGGGACTGGGATCCAACAAAGGATACAGTAAAGTGAAAATGTGGAACCTCTTCTCGTTAGATAGGTAATGCATAGTGTATGTGTATTCAGCTATTTCAAAAAGGTTGTCTCGTACGTTGTGCATATTGCATTGTGCATTCAAAGGATACAGTAAAGTGAAGATGTGGAACCTCTTCTCGTTAGTGAATAGATAATGCACAGTGTCTTCAAACTTCGGTCCAACGAACGGTAAAATATCAAATGTTGGGAAAAAATGAATCCTACATATGCAGACTTGACTAAACATGCACACAGCATAAAATTAATGCATTGCTGTATTTGAACATGCAATGCAATATATATATATATAAAGATTTCGGTGCCTTGTGTATTGTGAACCTTCTTTCCAAAACTGATGAAGCCCTGGGAGCCATTCAAACTTCCATCACTTAAAGAGAGACAATGCTTACAGGAAACCAATATATGCATTACCAAAGTCATTGTTTGGTTTTGGTGTTTTCATTCTAAGTATTTAAGGTTACGTGTGAATTTACTCTACTACAATATGGCATTCAAGTTATTAATACAATTCCCATGTCTAATAAACAGTCTAAACGAATGTCTTGACTCCGATCCATCACCGCCTGAGTTGATGTACGCAGCCGCAACAAGACATAGGTATGTTTACATTTGATAGTTATGCTGTAAATGCTGTTAAATCTCTCGTAGCTATTAACCTGTGCACTGTACTTGCTTTGTCACTCAATAATCATTATTTGCAATAACGGTTGCTGTAGTATCAAGTATGAGAATATTTAGTTGTCTTCCTCGACCTTGTCGCAGCACAAAGCGACGTGTTCCTGTGTATACCCGGGCGATCATGGACTTCAACTTTGGTGCAGCCCCTTCTGAAACAGAACCAGCTATTGTGCACTTGAACCTACAGAACACAGGATCCGTTCCTGCTGAGTGGTAAGCTATTCGCTATTCATAGATATATCAGCAGCCCATGCATGGCTCTAGCAGCCATCTCTCGTAATTTGATCGGTCGATTTGTAGAGGTTATTAGTCGGCTAAGCATCTAATACGGCTGTGTATTTTTACGAGTCATTCTTGTCTACAGGCTCGCCAAAATACGAATGACGACTAAAAATACACAGTCGTATTAGCTGCTTAGCCGACTAATAAGTTGTTTATTATATAAATTCTGCCAAGAAATAATATTTTCTTTCGAAAGAAATGGTGATGGGAATCCATTTGACTGTTAAGGTGGTGTTACACGAGACGACTTTTAACGACGATTTTTCGCGACGGTTTTTAATGCATGTTACATGGGACGATTTTTAGCGCAACATCTAGCTAGGACCTAGGCTCGTACTTCGAAATCCTCGTTTAAAAATATGGCGGATGAGTAGAGTCTTTGTTTGTTGACGTAGCCTCGTTTCCGTGGGTGTAGCGAACAAGTTTCTGGGACGACGTTGCGCGAAAAGTCAATGGCCAGGGTGTTGCTCGAAGCAACTCCAACAAAATTCGGGCAACAAGTTTTTGAAGGTAATTAAAAAACTTGCAACCTGTTGCCGCAAGGAAGATTGCGTTAAAATCGTGAGAGCCATGTTACACTATGTCACTTGACTTAAAAATCGTCTCGTGTAACATCACGTTTACTACCCGAAATACAGTCTCATATTTGATGCCGTCTTGTGCAGAATTATATAATAATAATTAGTATTAAGTACTGTTTAAAACACGAACAGCAGTGTTTTCTCAAGTTTAAAAATTCGAGGGCGAAGGCCGAGAATTTTTAGACTTGAGAAAACACGTGCTGTGAGTGTTTTAAACGGCTTCAAAAACGCTTTAAGAATGCAATGAAAGAAGACGCACATCTCAAGGGAATGGTTACTTAATGAACCATTGAACCTTTGTATTCACAACGCCATGCAAAATATTCGAGTAATCACCGCCTGCAATTACGAATATCTCAAGGGAATGACATGAATAAATTAGCATACTATGTTGTTTGAAGCGGCGTTTCGCAATGCAATAATAATCTGCACTTGAAGGATTTGGTGTCGTGGTTTACCTCGATAAAGTTCAAGACTTGGAAAGCGATGTGACTGACATGACGGCAATATGTAAGTTTAATGCACGGTTTTATAATTTTACGGCTTTGAGTTTGGTTTAATAATTGGAACTAAACAGTGGCTCGGTAAACAAGTAATGGTAGTTGGATAAATTCATTTTAAAAATATTATCTGTGTATCTCGGTAGTCTGCTGATATTAGTAAATTTAGTGCAAAATTTATTATCTAGGTACCTTATGTTCCGTGTACTTTTTGCTATCTTTGGATCTTTATCAGTGAATTCTTAATTAGGATGAAACTTTATATAAAATTTCATGTTCATTAATATTCTTTATATAAAACGTTCATCCTAATTAGCAATTCAGTGAGAAAGCTGAAACATCAATAGAAATTCCATTGTCTCAATCATTAACCCCGTTTCCCTCTGGGACAGAATTCAAATCCCTCCGCGGGCCTTTTAGAATGATGAGATTTTATCAGGTATAAAGGAGCATGCACGTGACTGATTTGCTTCATCTAATTGGCCAAAATGCTCATTAATTATTCATGAGTTTTTGAATTGATCTTCAAAAACTCATGAATAATTAATGAGCATTTTGTCCAATCAGATGAAGCAAATCAGTCATGTGCATGCTCCTTTATACCTGATAAAATTTCATCATTCTAAAAGGCCCGCGGAGGGATTTGAATTTTGTCCCAGGGGGAAACAGGGTTAATGATTGAGACAATGGAATTTCTATTGATGTTTCAGCTTTCTCATTGAATTGCTAATTAGGATGAACGTTTTATATAAAGAATACTAATGAACATGAAATTTTATATAAAGTTTCATCCTAATTAAGAATTCACTGATAAAGACCCAAAGATAGCAAAAAGTACACGGAACATAAGGTACCTAGATAATAAATTTTGCACTAAATTTACTAATATCAGCAGACCACCGAGATACACAGATTGAGATAATATTTTTAAAATGAAGTTATCCAACTACCATTACTTGTTTACCGAGCCACTGTTTAGTTCCAATTATTAAACCAAACTCAAAGCCGTAAAATAATAAAAACGTGCATTAAACTTACATATTTTGTGCCGGAGTAAAACATTTTGAGTCTGCCGTCATGTCAGTCACATCGCTTTCCAAGTCTTGAACTTTATCGAGGTAAGCCACGACACCAAATCCTTCAAGTGCATTGCGAAACGCCGCTTCAAACAACATAGTATGGTAATTTCTTCATGTCATTCCCTTGAGATGTTCGTAATTGCAGGCGGTGATTACTCGAATATTTTGCATGGCGTTGTGAATACAAAGGTTCAATGGTTCATTGAGTAACCATTCCCTTGTGATGTGCGTCTTTCTTTCATTACATTCTTAAAGCGTTTTTGAAGCCGTTTAAAACACTCACAGCACGTGTTTTATCAAGTCTAAAAATTCTCGGGCTTCGCCCTCAAATTTTTAAACTTGATAAAACACTGCTGTTCGTGTTTTAAACAGTACATAATCAATACTTCCTAATCTTAATCAAAATTTCTATCTTAATTAAATTGCCTTTTCGTGCTTAAAAAGTTAATATGGGGAAGTGTCGCGTAATATTTGAAAAAAGCGCCAAAAATGACTCCTGCAGACTAATTTTAATTCCAATTCCCGCATTGCATTAACACTCTAATTACTATTTTATTAGTCACAAACAAACACAAATAACATAAACTCTTGGCTAAGAACTGTTTTAGCGTGGTATAAAGTTAATTTCTTGCTTTTCTTTGTGAATTTAGTCAGCCATTGAACCGCTTTCAGTTTGGTGTTATATATTCAGGTCTAACGCTGACGAGATAAGTTTTTGTTTTAAATTTTCGATTAACACTCCAGTTAATTTTCACCATTCAAGACGCAACACAAATATCGTGAAATCTTTGCTAAACTTCATTTTAGCTCGGCGCACGGTTTTGTAAAATATCTCCTCTTAAAGTATATTAAATGGAAATCTATTTTATGAGGTATTCGATGAAACAAGGAAGCACAGGATTAGTTTTTGTTCTGATATATATATATAGTAAGAGTTTGGATGGTAGAATGACGTTTGAGCAGAGCAGAGCAAATTTCGTATGAGTGGGACAAACTACGGCACTGACTACGACACGGTTACCGTACGGAATACCGTGACATTGAAACGATTTCCCTATTGTTTCTGAACTTTTAAGTACTAATAAGAAATCATTATGGTGATGGGTGGGAATTAGTCCGACTGCGGCTCGTGGCGCACGTCTTTGTTCTCTTCATGTTGTGACATCATCTGTGCATCTATAAGAGGACAGACGCACGGCAGAATGGAATCTGTTTGTTAAATAAAGCAGGTAGAATTCATCCATTACCTTACACGACAGCACACCGCGGCAAAACGTCACGCGCATGCGTATTTGCTATTTCTTGTCCGTGCGCGGCCGCCCCCAGTTTCCCGCGAAAACTGAAATGAAAAAACAGGCACATGCCGTGATTTTAACGTTTCTGCTTAAAAGTATCCATTGGTGAACTGTTTTGTCAAAAACTAAGAAAACTACTTAAAAGCTAAGCCTAAGACTTTAACAGGTTGAAGTTTTCTTAATTTGTAATTCATTGTGAGTTTACTGAGTTATAAAATTATTTACTAAAAAAGTTGAAACCCTCGGTAATTTGTATTTGAGAGCAGAGCCTTCGTTCTTTTGGCCAGCGGACCATACCGTTTTGCCGCGGTGTGACACGACAGTGCCCTGTAAACAGCTTGTATAATTGATGTGTTTGTCTTTTTTCAATGTAGGGCCTTCCTCTATCCCAGTGACCTTCAGCTTGAGCTGGAGTACTGGGCCGAGACTGGCGAATATGATACTGATGAGCTACACGAGGTGAGTTGGCATTTATTTTGCGAGTTAACATTGTTCAGGAAACGTTTGGGAATTACAGTGTTTCCCAAAATGTCTCCTCGTTTGCGTATCCGAATGTTTCTGAAACGTTTCTGAAGCAAATTTTGCTTCCGCAACAAATGTTTTCCCATTTCCTCGCCAAAACAATGTTGACTAGATCCCAGGGCTGCGCAAACTTCGTAGCATGATTAAGGCGTTTGAGCCAGCATTTGTTTCTCGTGAAATGTCAGCAGCAGCGATGTTTCCTCATTTGCGCAGGCCTTGATAGTTATGAATATTTGTTGTCTTAGTAAATAAGTTGATTAAGTTTGTTGTGGCTACATGATTTGAAATATCGTGAAGAAGACTACACGTCCGTTCATAGTATACTGAGAATGAGAATGGAAGTATATGAGATTGTAAGAATAAAGGTATAGCATGGTTCCTAAGCTTAGCAAATTATAATTAATCGAAGAACTCCAGGAGAGACAGGAATCAATTAGTGTACCAAGTGAAAGATATACTCGAGAATGTGAAGATTCCTATATGCAAACATTATACTTGTATCATCTGCAAACAGATATAATTGTAGAAATATGGATGATTGATATATATCATTTATGAAGATTAGAAAAACTTGAGGTCCTAAACAGAACCTTGTAAACTTATTGTCCCAATGTTTTCAGATGAAAGTAATGGACAGCAAGCTCTTTACTGTTGAACCAAGGAAAGGAACGCTTTTCCCAGGATCATCCCAAACTATCACCCTTACGTACAGGTATACTATACTCTAATTAATTGATAGTTAATATACTGCAAATCCAGGACACTTACTTGACTAGAGCAGAGTGGGACAAACTACAGCACGGTTACCGTACGGCATGCCGTGACGTTGAAATGGTTACCCATTGTTTTTGTCCTGCTGATCCAATCAAATCACAGAAATATGGTACAGCACGGTTACGGGCATGCCGTAGTTTGTCCCACTCATTCTAAATCTGCTCTAATTGTTGATACCTTACAGACATCTGTTCACCGGCATCAACAAATTGCCTGTAATATTGAAAGTCACGAGAGGCCGAGAGATACTGGTGAGTAGGTGTTGCTTATTGCATACTTCCTAAAGCACTGTTGTTGTTGTTTTTGCATTATTATCGAGTCAGCATAGATGTAGAACTCTTGTACATTGCTGGAATGGAATGGAATGTTATTGGTTACCCTGAAAATAGCCTTACAGTCAAAACAGGTCAAGCGTTAGAGGCAGAAATAAAGTTCATTATTCGAAATTTGATTTCATTATTCGTTTCAAATTTTCATTGTTGAAATGAAACTTGCAAAATTCAAAATGAGCCAAAATTCAAATTAGTCTCCTTCGCAGCCGTTCTTGGGGCTAGTGTTTGCGTGACAACACTAAGAACGGCTGCGATGGAGACTAAAATTTAAGTACGCTGTGGAATAAAATGTACAAGACTTTTGCACATAAATACAATCAAAATTCTATTGGAGCTCAATTTAATTTTTGCAAGTTTCGTTTTAACAATGGAAGTATGACAAAGAATGAAATTAAATGTCGAATAATGAACTTCATTTCTTGCTCTACGGAGGAACACTTGACCTGTAGTTCAGTCAGAGGCGAAATTTTGAGCACTTTAAAGTTCTCTTGAAATCACCTGCGGATGACTAATTAAAGTAGAACCATTATGTAGTTATTACTGTCCATGAAAATTCTCTCTTAATAGAATTCCTTGAATTTCCTCTGTATTTAATCTTTATTACTTAACTTCATGCCTGCTGTCATTGATCATCACATAAATCTTTCTACAAGCAGGCCACAACACACACAAAATGTTCACCTTTGAATATTTTTGTTTCTATAGTTGAATTTTATTGGTGTAACGGTGGATCCTGAAGCCTTCTACGTACATTTTGCAAGCACCAAGCAACTGTTTGAGCCTGTTCCAGTGGGAGGCAACTCGCCTCCAGCACAAATATATGAGCTGCATAATGGCGGAGCTAAAACTGTTAATTACGAACTTGATCTTGAGCCTCTTGGACAAATGGAAGCGGTAGGTTATAGTGGATAACTTGTCTGCAGGGCAAAGCTTTGTTTACCGCAACTTAGCAATGACGCGATGTATAAAAAAATGATTAGTCATACAGCAGCTGCTATAACCCAGACTGCATGTGACGTTTGTTTACCTCGGCCTAACTTTATTTTTGCTAGCCGTCTAGTAAAGGTTAATCACAGCTCCCAGTTGTATTCTGTACGTATTGTGGACGATTAATTTGTAACTGAAGACGGAGAAACATGTATATTCATTCTGACGCCAACCTTGGAATGTTAACACAAGAATACATTGCTGTCCTAACAAAGGAATGTTCAATTCCCCACCACAGAAACTCACAGCTATATGCTTCGCATATCCGTGAGTCAATTTAATTCCTTTTTATTTTTATTTTATCTTCAGCAAAACTATGGATGTCGAGTACTGGACTGCCTTAATCCATCTGGAGAGATTCCTCCCGGATGTACTGCACTGATTCACTGGGTATTCGCCCCGTTAGAGGCCAAGACTTATGTGGTACGTTATAGTCACTGGGTATTCGCCCCGTTAGAGGCCAAGACTTATGATGTGGTACGTTAGTCACTGGGTATTCGCCCCATTATAGGCCAAGAGTAGACATAGGTGGTACGTTAGTTACTGCATGGGTATTCGCCCCAATAGAGGCCAAGACATAGGTGGTACGTTAGTCACTGGGTATTCGCCCCATTACAGGCCAAGAGTAGACATAGGTGCTACATTAGTCGCTGGGTATTCGCTCTATTATAGGCCAAGACTTATTTGGCACGTTAGTTACTGGGTATTCGCCGCATTATAGGCCAAGAGTATACATAGGTGGTACATTAGTCACTGGGTATTCGCCCCATTATAGGCCAAGAGTAGACATAGGTGGTACGTTAGTTACTGCATGGATATTCGCCCCAATAGAGGCCAAGACATAGGTGGTACGTTAGTCACTGAGTATTCGCCCCATTATAGGCCAAGAGTAGACATAGGTGGTATATTAGTTACTGGGTATTCGCCCCATTATAGGCCAAGAGTAGACATAGGTGGTACGTTAGTTACTGCATGGGTATTCGCCGCATTATAGGCCAAGAGTATACTGAGTATACATAGGTGGTACATTAGTCACTGGGTATTCGCCCCATTATAGGCCAAGAGTAGACATAGGTGGTACGTTAGTTACTGCATGGATATTCGCCCCAATAGAGGCCAAGACATAGGTGGTACGTTAGTCACTGAGTATTCGCCCCATTATAGGCCAAGAGTAGACATATGTGGTACGTTAGTCGCTGGGTATTCGCTCCATTATAGGCCAAGAGTAGACATAGGTGGTATATTAGTTACTGGGTATTCGCCCCATTATAGGCCAAGAGTAGACATAGGTGGTACGTTAGTTACTGCATGGGTATTCGCCCCAATAGAGGCCAAGACATAGGTGGTACGTTATATAGTCACTAGGTATTCGCCCCATTATAGGCCAAGAGTAGACATAAGGCCAAGACATAGGTGGTACGTTATATAGTCACTAGGTATTCGCCCCATTATAGGCCAAGAGTAGACATATGTGGTACGTTAGTCGCTGGGTATTCGCTCCATTATAGGCCAAGAGTAGACATAGGTGATACGTTAGTCACTGGATATATTCGCCCCATAATAAGGCCAAGATATTGGTGGTACGTTAGTCTGCTTGTTTGAAAGCTGTTACTTTTTTTAAAGTAGCAAATCCTGATAACATACATATTCGTTAAACGTGCAATTACTCCAGCTGACCAGCTGACTCCAGCTGTTTCGAGGATTGTTGCCGTTTTATAAGTAAAGGAATTCGCCTAAGAACAGGTTACTTTTCTATTCTTCTTTCTCGTAATCTCATTGGCTGATACTCATACATTCAATAGAAAACTTCAATTGAGTTTTGATCAAACTAACTGCATGTGGTCTGATTTCAAAGGGGAAAGTTCTCAAATCTGTGACTCAAATATATTTTGTCTTCCCCCTTTCCTATTGGCTGGATGGTGATTTCTTTCAGTTTTCACAGCCAAAATGACCAACAGCGTACAGTTTCCTTTATTTTCTGTTTGTAACTTGACTGTGGACATCTCAGACATATTCAAGCAACATTGTATTTGGGGATGTGCTCATTGCCGCAGCCTAATTATTGTCTTTTGCTCCATGCAATTCTTTGGTGAACTATTGCTTAATGACTTTTCCACGAAGGAACCTTTTTTCAAAAAGCTCTGGGCCATTCTCGAAGATGTTTGACATCGAAGACCTGAGAAAACACCGCTGGATCTTTGAGAATTGTTCTGGACATGATCACAAGGGCTGTTATAGACTTCAATTTTGTATTCCAGAGACCACGGAATCAGGGCTCAGTAATAACAACACACCAATATTTAGAGCTTTGAAACCAAGTTTTAAGCTTGAGTAAAACCCAACTGGTGTTCAACACGAATCCTACAATCTATTCTGTGATGTCTCTATGGCTGTTTGTTGTCTCGGAGCTACGCTCCTCGTCCAGTGTCGGTCAATAGAAACTTCGAGCTCGTAGTATAATAGACACATTGCATAAATGGCGTCCAATTTGAATAACCATTGTTTAGCAATCTTTAGTCTCACATTCATGTGAAAATGCTTTTGTGTGGCAACGTGAACACGAGACTAAAGTCTCCAGGACAATACCTATTTAAATTGGACGCCATTTACGCAATGGGTCTATTATTGAACAGAAGAAAAAACCGTGGAAGAATTTCTGCAAAATCAGTTAGAGATTCGGTTCATTTCAGTTTTTGACTTTTATCCCAGGTTGACATACCTATACGCATCATTGGTGGAGAGACAGTTCTTGTGACGTTCACAGGCGTTGGTTATGATCAAAGGATCATGGGTGACACGATGGGCTTCAAGGATGGTACAGCTGGTGCAGTGCCCAGCAAACAGCTCGTACAAGTGAAACAACAGGTACACTCCCTAGTGCTGCAACGTTAAAGTGCCCCGAGCCCCATTTTAGTTTTATCTTTTCAAAGTTTAGATGAAATTCAAGGACGAATGAAAACGAAAACTGAAGTGAAATCGGTATAATCCCTGATTTTTAATTCGTGATTAAAGTTTCGTGCATTTAGTTCCACGACCGCGCAGTTTGGGATCTTGGTCGAGTGACGTGAGATCAGGTAAGAAGCCATTGTTCACCAGCACTTGTTGTAGGTTCTATTGTTATGGATTCCCTATCTTGCGTCACACACAATGTACTACAGTGAAAAGAGCCTGGTAGCTTTTCGCCTTTTTTTAGCATACTTCAACAGGCTGTAGACCCTCAAGGTTTCAAGCAAAGACAACACTGACTTATTTTTGTAGAATTACTCTAAATATTATGAGAATTTATATAAAGAAATAAAAAACATTGGGGTTAGCGGCACTTTAAGAAACGATGATTGCACTTCTCAAAAACAGCCCTTAGTATTAAATGATTGTAATGCGCATGGTACGGGTATTAACCTCAATTGATCTCTTTGCCGACATCAGTTCTCCAAACTGTTTCAGAAATTCGGTATTTCTTTTTAATAGTTTATCAGTATCTGCTGCACTACTTCGTTCCCATATTATTTAATACGCGTAAAATATGGGTTACTTTCCACCGTAAGTTTGGACAACAGCCTCATTTTGTTGGCTTCATATTTAGTTTGTGGAACCTCTTGATCATTGTTGTTGTGTATCTATTAACTACGTAACCACAGTCGTCAACTGGTGAATTGGTAGTGTTTTTGTTGGTCATATACTTATTGGTGAATGGGTAGCGTTTCTGTTACCCGTATCTTGATCAGATATCATGGATATCTACTGATATCCATGATAGATATCATGGATATCTACTATCCACTAGTCTACTAATCGTAGTAGTTGTTGTCTCGTCTAGTTACCATGCCTGTCGGTGGAAAGGCTCTCGTTTGGTAACACGGATATCACGGATATCTACTGATATCCATGATAGATATCATATCCATGATAGATATCATGGATATCTACTATCCACTAGTCTACTAATCGTAGTAGTTGTTGTCTCGTCTAGTTACCATGCCTGTCGGTGGAGAGGCTCTCGTTTGGTAACCTGCCTCTTTACAGTGTGTCAAGACGAATCTTATTCCTCAGCAACTCGTCCAAGGATCACGTGATCTCTTTCAGATGGATCATAGAGGGCACACCAGCTGAGCAGGTGAGGTGCACCTTCACAGTTAAATAACATTTCGAGGTTCGTTGTAGTTACATTTACCAGCACTTTAAATTAAAAATTACAGTGTGACTACTGAAACCGGGGCCACTTAGACAACGAGAACTAAGCACATTGCAAAACGAACATAAAGTATTCCAAAGTATCAATCCTAGCACATCCATGCAATGTTTTTCATTCAGAAGACTTCGACTTCAGAACTAGTCCACCAAATTTACCTTTTATTGGATCATAGCTCGAGCAAGTTCTGAAATGCTATTGTCTTGTACTCAATGCTGATTGGCTCAAATAACCGTAAGTTGGAATGCTTTGTTTTCGTTCTGAAATGTGATTGGTTCTCGTTGTCTAAATGGCTCCGGTTTCAGTAGTCGCACTGCAAATCAATTAAGGAATGAGTTAACAAGTTTAGAATAGCGAAAGTGCACTTTTATCGTCATGACTAAATCGAAATTTGCTTGTTTACAGGTAGCTTTGATTGAACCGGATCACGGCTATCTACGGCCAGGACAAAATACGTTACTGAAGGTTTGAAAAATGTTTCCTTTCTAAACAATCGTACTTTCCTGTTAGTAACTTCAAGTAAAATTGCTTTAACAGATTTCATTCTTCTCTTGTGGGTCTCCATCGTTGTATGATCTCGACATACTCTGCGAGGTAAGTGTGTGTTAATTGATCGAGAGGCCAAATTTAACAGCAACGATAATGATAAAGTGAGAACAACCCAATTGTATTTTATAGTATTTCGTGCCTCCTCAATAAAACTATCTACCACTGCTTGTACTTCTTCTTCTACTACTACACAACTTCTAATTTCCCTTTAGCTCCTATTAATTGTGGCTTCTTCTTGAACCGAGTTCATACGTCACGTATTTATTCCTTTACTGCTTTTCCTCCTTTTTTCTCCCTTTTCGGCAGGAAACTATTTCCCTTAATGCAGTTACTCATATTCACTTAATGCAGTTACTCATAATCCATAGGTTGTGGATGAGACGGAGATGGCAGATTTTAATCACAAGCTCATCAAATGGACAAATGAACAGGAAGAGAAACAGTATACGTTCACCATCACCGATACAGATGTTAACAAGGGTAGACCGCGATCGGGGCCACGCCTCAAATCCTTGAGTGGTACTACCCAGCAATTCTCAAAATCCGAAGGTGATCTGCGGAGATACCAGGCGTTACCTCCTATTGGCTCCCCGGATAAGAGTGAGACACGGAAAGGAAGGATTAAGCCTAATAGTGCGACACAAGGAAGCACAATCTCCAAGCCCACACCCCCTGAGTCGTTTTGGCTGCATCTGGGAGTTACTGCGAGAACACACTCAATAGCGGAGTTCCATAAAAACTTCACATGTGAAATCCATAACTTTATAATAGACCAGTAAGTATTAATTACCACATCGAACCAAATAGTAACCTTATCTCTTAGGCCCTTTCTTTCACCTTGTGTATAATTACATCTTATGGTATTATATGCTAACACGTATGCTAATAAGTGACCTACAAATCCTATACTACACAACTAACGTACATGTGTGTTGTGCGCTAACACTTCTTATGGCGTACTCAGTCACATTTAACCTTTATATTTGGTACTCTTGATGTTTGCTAGCATACAGACATATACATAAATATATACATACATCGTTTCTTTCTCCACGTATGCCTAGGAGTGCGAAGACTCGGCAATACACGTACGTGCCAATAGATAATAGTTGTCTAAAATCTAGACTAAAAGCTAACATCTGTTATGCTTACTAATTTCTCGTTACTGACATCTTTTGTGTATATAGAACATTACAAAGTGTGCCTAAAATGACATTATTAAATTGTGCTACTATTTTCTCGTTACAAACATCATTGGTGAATTTAAAAGATTTACAAAGATAAGTGTGCCTAAATCAAAGTTATTCGCTTTACGTTGGACTCAAAGCACAATATTTAAGTCATTATTCATCTTCCCACCTCCCTGCTCCCGAATGACAATGTACATATAGCTCAACCAGATCATAGTTAATAGAGTGGAATGGTTATGAAACCCAGCGACCTTCTTTGTTATATGTCTTTGTTAGCTTTTTTCAACCGTGACCCTGCACAAAACACAATAGAAATTCCAATGTGCTAATCAATCAGCCAATATAAACGTGTGAGTTCAGTCGTTCAGGGGACGCTAATGAACTATGACCCTGCACAATCTTTTGTCTTGCCCCCTTCCAACATAAATCGCAGCGCCTTTGTTAGCCCCTTTGAAGTTTGCCGGGTTTCATAACCATTCCACTCTATTAACTATGACCAGATTTAGGTGTTTTGTTAATTTATCCCAAATATAAGCTGTGTGTCGCCTCAAAGGGTATGATTTTCGAGCTGTTTTAGTCTGAAATAGGGTTATAAATGTTGCCTTTTAGTCTGGAATAGGGTATGATTTGGAAGTATGATACTGCACATGCAGGGCTCGAAATTAAGAAAAAAAAGGAGGCGTAATTTTACGCCCAGCTTAAAAAAATTAGGCGTAATTCTCCAAAATTTAGGCGTAAATGTCAAAGTTTGACAGCTCCTATCTATAGGTTTTGTCATGCAAAACAACTTGTTTCGCGCGGGAAAATAGTTTACATTACAGGAGCTGTCAAACTTTGACATTTTGCAGTTAAAAGTTCAGACTTCACACGCCAAACGTCGCCGCGTAATTAGTAAACTATGCATTTCAAACTTGAAACAACAGACAAAAAAGTTTACACTAAACGCTTGCTTGCAAATAGTAGTATTTTTTTCAAAAAATCAGATCGATTTAGAGATTTGGAAATAAGACTTGTCTTCCAATAATTTTTACCTTTGTAAGTGGAAAACGTTAGGCGTAAAACGAAAAAATCTAGGCGTATTTACGCCCGTATTGAGCGCAATTTCGAGCCCTGACATGTTCATTGATTTGTCTGAGTTTCTCTTGTTATTTTGACATTGATCTTCAAAATATACAAGACGAAAAATATCATTCGATTAGATAACGCAATGAAAGGCAACTTTAACTGATGCATGAAATAAAGTAAGTAAGTAACTTTGTAAGTAAGTAAGCAACTTTATTTAAGTGTCAAATGTATTTAGCTTTGCAACTAATTGGGGACACTAGTCCTACGATTTTACGTCCTTATCCGAGAAGACGTGAAGGTCAAACCATTTGCAGTTGTTTCACAAAGCCAGCACCTTCTACTCAGTTATTTTAAGACCCTGAGTGTTGGTCCGGCCGGGGTTTGAACCCGCGACCTCCCGCTCGACAGACCGGAGCTGAACCACTGAGCTAACCGAGAGGCGGTAAATGGGGTTCATATTTTCGCAATTTCGGGAACAGGGTATGGAAAATCATATATTTTTGGTATGAAATAGGGTCAGGGGTTTGAGACCCAGGCAGCACACCTCCACCCACATTTCCGGGGAGTACCCTGGGTAAAATGCTAAGTGATAGATTACAATATGAAATATGTAATATAACTAGCTGATAGAGTGTAGCAGAGACACTTCACTACACCCGACTGTGCGTAACCCTGTCCTTGGATTAAATTGGAAATCAAGTATGATAGACATTGTGCTTACATCCACTCTGTTTGCTGCTTAAATATGTTAAATCTATCAGCCCTACCTACTGGTTCAGGGTCAGCGGTTGTTCGAAGCAAGGGTAAGCACTACCGCGGGGTCAAACTGTACAGATTACAATTACAGATTCAGTGGCGCTTTCCTAGGGATAAAGTTACCCTCGCTTAGAACAACTGGACCCAGGCTGTAAGCTGTTGACTGTAAGCATTAACTGTAAACTCTAACCCATAGGAGAGTAGTCGGCGAAGTAGTCGGTCGTATCAAGGTAGTTTATATTGTTAATGGCAATCTTAAATAGTGGACCTAGTAGAGAAAATGGGATACGCCAGTTCTTCAGTTTGAATAAGTCCATTCGACTCTCACACCTTTGCATGGCGTCTGTCGTGTAAATAGGCTTTCATAAGGTCCAGCGCTGCTTTGCTGAACCCGTAAGCTTTCAAGTTAGCCAGCAATAGATTGTGGCAAACCGAATCAAATACCTTGCTTGGTCCATTCTAATGTCTGCAGCATACCTCCGATCGTCAAGATTCAGTTATTTCAATAACGCAGTACAACACGAAATTCAGACAGGTTGGGTAATCCATACATCACCTTTTCATAAACTTAGGGCAATGTAGATAGTACTGATACGTAGAGGAAATCGCATGAACTGCTCTTGCAGTGAGTGATATTTGTAAAGTTCTGATAATTGCACAAGTCTTTGGGCGAATGCAATTTGAGAACTTTCAAAATATCACTGTGCCCATAAATCACGGATAACATGAGCAGTTCATGCGACGTTTTGTTTATAATATACCGAGAAAACATTTGCCGAGAAAACATTTGCCGAGAGCGTGCGACAATGCACTCCATATCCTTGTTATGCACGTGTTATTAACCAATCAGAATCCAGATAGTTTGTTGAGTATGTAGTTATAAAGGCCGGTGATTTGATATGATTTTGATGTTTGCTAGCACGTGATATCTTCTTGATTCTTGATGTTTCATTGCACGTGATATTCTGGTGTTTGAACTAACACTACAGACCACGTTGCTGTGTTTCCCCAGGCGGTATGTAATCAGTCAGGGCGTCTGCAAAGAGAAGAACGACTTGTCTTTACTTCATTCGTGTACTAACGATGAGATGAACGTGATTACTGATGTCATGTCCGTTATTATAAGGTATATTTTAAAGAGTAAGGTATACTGTTTTATTGGAAAGCGCCGGGTACTCGTGCGCTATCTCTGAATATAAGATTAAGTCACAAGTACAATAAATCACTAAGATGAAAGAGTTGAAGTAATTAGTTTGTGCTGTTATTGGACATTTTTGGAAATCGTTTCTGAATCATTGTCGATGGTAGTGATCGATTCATTGGAAATTCTGTGAGCCTTGCAGGTAAAATTATCCACCCAACAAGTCATGTATTTATTTTTATTTCCCAGGGGCCTCTTGGATGACAAGAACTTTCAGAATAGTCTGGGTGACCTTGCAGATGAGCCGATACCTTACTTTAGACAGCTATACGAGACACCGTTTACGTGTGATCACGCCCCGTCCCGGGTTTCTTCGGCCGGAAGTGAGCGAAATGGTACTGGGGAGTATGGTGATGAACCTGACCAGCCCATCACCGGAAAACAAGTACGAAACGAGGCTCTTATAAGTAATAGCATGATAAAAGCGAAATTAGTGATTAAATTTCCCCGAGAGCCGAGGGAGGATTTGTGGAAGTCCGGAGGGACTTTTACAGATCCTCCCAAGGCTCGTGGAGAAATTTAATCACTAATTTCCCGAAATGTCATGCTATCACTTTGTAATACTATATCACCGAGGAATGAAACAAATCTCTGAGAAGTTCTGCCTAAACTAAAGACGTCGCAGTTGAGTTGCTTTCGAAAACGTTTTGTTATTATGCTTGATTGAGCGCCATTGATTGAATGATCCAAGCTTCCCCTGGAGGCAAGCGTGTTGTTTTTGAGAAGAATAACACTAAAATACAATGTAATTATGTGGTTGACTAAATATTCAAAGAACATGTACGTCACGTTTATGAGTTTACTTGTCCCACATGGAAGAAGTAGGTCAAATAATTTCATCCAATGGGAGTTTAGCTGAAGGTCTTGGTCACTGAATTCGCAGAGAACGATAGGGCTGTTGCAGGCGTTCATTTTCCTCTCTCGCCCCATTCCCTCTAGAACAAATTTGATTTCGACATCTTTGCAACTTGACTTGTGCAGTTTTTGGGCTCGTAAAGGAGCAACAGGGTGTACAATTGCCCACTTTAGGAACGAGTAGGGGGATGGGACGAGTTCGGTTTCGCAAAGTTTCTTTGTATTCTACAATTAACTGTCGCCAGTAACGATCCCGCCAAGCGCCTTTGCGAAACCGAACTCGCCCCAGTCCCCTACTCGTTTCTAAAGTGAGCAACTTTTTTCGTCTTCCTTAAAATGTTACAATATTTTAGAATAACAAATGTGACATTCCGTTCCCATTTATTAATATCCAGGAAACCCCTCAGGTTTATCCCAGTCCGAGTTACGATTTTGACGACAAAGCCATGAACAAGACTCAGGAGTTTGTTCAACGGACTGGCTCCGTGGTGTCTGCTGTGGATAATCTAAGAGATGACGACCTAGATCCCGAATGGAAAGCAAAGGAGAGACACATCGCACGAAGGTGTGACTTAAGACCATGTTCACACTGTAGCGAAAAGTTTTCTGTGCGGCAAAAAACCTATCCGTTATAGTGTAAACAGGCACGGAGCAAGTCGACACAAAAACCTATCCGCTACAAGACCAGAGCGGTGCAACATCGCTCCGGCAAAAAAATCGCGCCGAAAAAAGCGTTTCAGGTGAACAGTAGGCCTATCCGTTATGGTTTTCGTGCCGCCACAAAACCTTTCCAAAATAGTGTGAACATGGCAGTACCCTTAGTTTATTTTCAGTGTGTATCACCCTTGGTGTAGTTTGGCAGTTTTGCCTCTTTTACTTGTCAAAGGTCAAACCTTCGTCGGTACATATGTTTGTGTGCATGAATATATTGTCTGTTTATTAAATGACATATAATTCCGAGTTATTTATATTTCCGTTACATAGTTTCTGATATGTGAAACGCTTTCAATTTATGCTTGCTCCCCAGTTTGCCCGAGTTTGAGTCATTTGTGGAGGCAGTCCTAGAAAACTCCTTGCTTAACATCCTAACAGAGGCCAGTCGGGGAGAAGTGAACTTAACGTGTCGACCTCGAGTAATAGCTCTTCCTCCCAGCAGACCGAATAGAACGCCGAGGTAGCTTCCACGGGCGATACCTTCCACATATTAAAGGACTATTCACATGTACCCGAACAATTGAAGCCCAAAATCAGCGTTTTATTGTACAGAAGGAATACGCTGCAAGGATTGTTACGCGTGTTATATATGAACTGAAACGTACTTCAATATTACGACAGATGTCTTTAATTTACTTAGAATAAGGTGCACTGTTTGTAAGATTTGGTAGGACCATTAGAGTTTTACGGGGGTGTGAGACACTTTTGGGGGTTTCCTTTTCTTCTCTTAGGCCGAAAAGTGCAAGATTTCCCCAACCTTCCCAGACTTCAGGATGTTCTCCCTATTCTAAAGGCGAACGTTTTTTTCTGCTTCCTTTTAACAGCAAGTTATTGTTCATAATTCAGACATCAACTAGACAGTGCAGGAGAGAGTATGCATGTACAAAAGTCTAGTGGTTTGCCCATTATTGATGACTACTGACGTAAATAAAACATATTTTTGAGTTGACATGCATTTCCTAGATATTCCAGTTCAGGAATAGCACTTAACGCAGAAATCGTGCATTTTTACGCAAAAGATTAAAAAAATGCATCCTATAGAGATTTATAGATTCAGACTACATTATTGCGTCCTGTGATAGTTTAATTTTGGACATAAAATGGTCCAACAACTGGACGCACTTAAACATGTTCTTTGTTTGTCATACCGATGCCGTTTTGACTTAATAGGGCCATTATTTACGCGAGAGAAATAAGACGCGACTTACATAGGACGCGGCTTACGTAAGACGCGAACTGCTTGCATAAAAGATACAAAACCTCTGTTCGCCACTAACACAAGTCGCGTCCTATGTTGGCCGCATAACGTCATCAGTATGGAATTTTTGGTCTAGAATTGCAGACGTCTCTCGGGGGACGCGTTTTGATTGTGGCTCCCGATGCGACAAAGAAAAACAAACTAAATTCATGCATGCCTGACCGTCAACAGACTGGCGTTACTTGGTAACGTGACGTCTGGAGCGCGCGCCACAGGGAGCCCAATTTACAATTTGTTCAAACCTAAGAATGAAAGGTATTCTCTTTAACTTACGAAAGGACTTAATCAAAACTGTCCATGTCCATAAGAATATTCAACTAAGTGTTCATTAAACTATTCATATATGTAAGTAAAACTTGTCAACAATCTTCAATGCAAACGATGCATCTGTTGTTCCAAGCTTGACTTTCATGACACGCACAAGGCCATCTTCTCCGCGACAGCTTCAATGACTCGATCGTCCTAGTGGTAACTGCACTGCGTGTTTTAGGGTCCACGACAAGGACCACATCACCTTTGCGCAAATAACGTCTTGGACTAAACCGTTTTCCTCTCACGTTCAGCTTGGGTAAGAACTCTGTGCGCCAACGATGCCATCTTTATTTTGATTGACAGCTTCTTTCTCAAAATCTTCTGGGGCAAATTGTTCTCCTAGTTGTCCCACGAGGAAGTAGTTTGACGTCAGTGGTGTTAAATCACTTGAATCAGAACTTACGTACGTTGTCGGTCTCGGGTTTCATTTGTTTTCTCAATATTTGGAACCCCTGATAAAAGACTCCAATTCGTGTTTGAAATAGTTCTTCAAAGACTCCTCCAAAATGAGGTGCCGTGATGGGTTGAACTTCCACTCGATAGGTTGCTGACGACATGTCCTTTGTACTATCGCGGTTGTCCAACTCTCAAGTGTGGCGAAACAATTGGAGGGCATCGCAGTAAACATGGTCTGCGGTCCCGACCTTATCACCGCAAAAGTTCTAAAGGAGACTGTATCCGAGATCGCTCCCATGCTAGCTTGATTGCGGACAGCTACTATCTGCATGGAAAGAGGCAAACGTATCGGGCATTTACAAGAAGGGACGGAGATCAAACCCTGAAAACTATCGACCAATTTCTCTAACTCCGCTGGTCTGTAAAGCGCTGTGTAACGTGTTTGGTAAGCTCATTAATAGACTGTTGTTGTAGCGCCCCATAGCGTGTGTACCATATTTGGGCATCCATTGTGTCACTTGTCACCTAGTGGAATGTGTGTGATGCCAACCGGAAACTTTCAGGTGGCATATCAAACTTGGTCCAGATAGTTAAACTCACGTTTTCATGTGATGATCTTCGTTGAGTTCTAGAGAGTAGGTTATGGATAACTGGCAACGCGACATGGTGTTAGAAGTGGTTGGATACTTTCAAGACTTTGTTTAAATCAAATTTAATCACGTTTAGTCGATCTTTTACCGTTTAAATCGAACCAAGATGGCCGCTAACAGTTTGTCAATTCCACCGAAACTTGATTTGGAAGGCACCACAGCCCAACAAGCCGACGACTGGAAAGATTGGAAAACTATTTGGGAGAATTACATAATTTGTACGGAATTGAACCAGAAGGATGAGGCTATACAAGTCGCTCATTTGCTCACGTATCTAGGTCCAAAGGTCATTAAACTCTTTGGAACTCTGGAATCGGATTTGCCCGAGGGGGATCGAAAGAAGATTGGGCCAGTGATCGCCCGATTCGATCAGTATTTTCTTCCAAAGAAGAATGTGCCAATGGAACGTTTACACTTTAATCGTTGTTCGCAAAAGGAAGGCGAATCGTTCAACTCGTACCTGACAACACTTCGTCGTCTCGCTAGCACATGCGAATTCAACGACTTGGATGACATGCTACGCGACCGGATCTTGTTTGGTATACGGGATTCTAAGGTTAGGGAGCGTCTTTTGCGTATCCCAGATCTTACTTTGCAGAAGACTGTGGATCTATGTTTGGCGTCAGAACAATCTCTGGTCAACATCAAGTACATCGATGAGGCTATATCTTCTGAGGCCCTGCACCTGTTACGCAGGAAGCAGCTGACAAAGATCATGACAGAAACCTCGTAGCTTTTTTGCAGCGATGTCAATATCGCACCGTCAAGCTCAACAGTGACAAGCTGATGCTGTGCCTGAAACGAGTTAGATATGTTGGCCACATATTTTCAGCAGAAGGAATCTCCGCGGATCCTGAAAAAGTGAAGGCCATTGTTGAGATGCCAGATCCGGTTGATGTCAAAGGTTTGGAGAGATTCCTGGGTATGGTAGGCTATCTCGGAAAGTTTCTATCCGGACTATCACACATGACACATCCCTTGCGGGAGCTAAAGGTTAAAGGAGCAAGTTGGTTTTGGACCCCCCAGCATCAAACAGCGATGAAGGAGATAAAGCAAGCATTAGTAACCACACCTGTGTTGAGGTTCTACAGCCTTAGCGATGATGTAACTCTGCAATGCGATGCTTCTCAATTCGGTTTGGGTGCTGTCCTACTTCAGAGTTCCCAACCGGTGGCATACGCTTCAAGAGCAATGACTGCAGCAGAGACAAAGTGGGCCCAGATCGAGAAAGAGTGTCTAGCAATCACGTGGGCTTGTGAGAAGTTCGTCGACTATCTGTATGGCCGCCATGTGATTCATGTTGAGACAGATCACAAGCCATTGGAGGTCATGTTCAAAAAAGCCTTGGACACAGCTCCCCTTAGGCTGTAGTAGTTACTTATGCGTCTTCAACGCTATAATCTTGATGTGTCATACAAGAAGGGTGCTGATATGTGTCTCGCAGATCCTCTGAGTCTAGCTAACCTGCCTACAACTAAAGACAACTCAGAGATTCATGCTCTCTCCCGTTGATCATCGGGACCCTCGTTCCATATCGTCAGTTGGTTGGGAAGATCTCAGTCAAGCATCAGCAGTTGATCCGGTCTGTATACAGCTCCGTGAAACGATCCTCACAGGATGGCCTGAGTACGCGGTGGTATCACCTACTCTTCGCCCATTTTTTGGTGAACGATCTCATCTGATAGTGCAGGACTCACTCATATTTCGTCGTGGACAACAGGTGTACGTCCCAGCTTCCCTTCGCAAGAAATTGATGACACTCGTGCACTCAAGTCATATTGGTATTACTGGCTGCCAGCGCCGAATGCGTGAAGCACTTTATTGATCGGGAAGTAGCAAAGAGTTTAAGGACTTTATGAGTAAATGTGACATCTGCATGAAACACCGTGATGCTCAGCAGAAGGAGCCCTTATTGCTACATGAGGTAGTAAATAGTCCGTGGGCCAAGGTGGGCGTTGACCTTTGCGAGCACGACGGAAGGCAGATTCTTGTTGTTGTTGACTACTATTCCAACTATCCGGAAGTCGAGCGTCTTCGTACAACGACTTCTAAGGACATCATCAGATCTTTGTCTATCATTTTCGCACGTCATGGGATTCCTGACGAGGTGATATCGGACAACGGCCCTCAATTCTCGTCAACCGAATTTGCGAAATTTGCGGCGGAGTGGCAGTTCAAGCACAGTACCTCGTCACCTTACCATGCGCAATCAAATGGCAAGGTCGAAAACTCAGTTAAGACAATAAAGAGAGTCTTCACGAAGGCTAAGGAAGAAGGAATTAATGAAGCCCAGGCTTTACCTGATTTCCGAAACACTCCAACTGAGGGAATAGGGTCGAGCCCAGCGCAACGTCTAATGGGTCGGCGCTGCAAGACGTTACTCGTGACAACACCTGCTTTGCTCTCACCCAGGTTCAGCGTGAAGGCTGACGGAGAAGCTCTTCGCGCAAAGAAGGAGCAGTATCGCACAACTACCTACTCTAAGGAAAGGGATCTATGTCAGCATACGATTACCTGAGCAGAAATCGTGGACGTCTGGCGTCTGCACTGGACAGCATGGTCCTTGCTCATACTGGGTTTGTGTCAATGGTAGGACGTACCGTCGCAACCGTAGGGACATTCGAATTTGGGATGCTCGACTACCCCCAAAAGGTCCAGCGGATGTGAATCAGGATTTTGATGCGGTCGGTCAGTCTCTTACCGTACCTAACTCTTCAGCTCTTATGAGCGATACGCCACAAGTACCACTTGTAACACCAGAACAATGTGAACAAGCTGAATCACCATCTGTGGTTTCAACGCCACCGCCAGAAACAGTTGCGGCATCAATGATGCCCTCTCCCATTGTGTCTACAATACCGCGTTATCCTACGCGCAATCGCCGTGCACCAGCAAGAATGCTAGAGTTTAGGTTTTATAGGACTGTTTAATTTAATTTACTTGTTGACTCTTTAGTTCTGAATTCTCTTTGTTAAAGAAAGAGTGTGTAACGTGTTTGGTTAGCTCATTAATAGGCTGTTGTTGTAGCGCCCCATAGCGTGTGTACCATATTTGGGCATCCATTGAGTCACTTGTCACCTAGTCCAGATAGTTAAACTCGCGTTTTCATGTGATGATCTTCGTCGAGTTCTAGAGAGTAGGTTATGGATAACTGGCAACGCGACACGCTGGAACACATTATATGTAGCCGGTCAAATATTTGCGTTTCCGTTTACTAACTCAGTCATTACTAGGCACCAACACGGTTTTCAAAGAGGCCTATCTTGAGAAACACAACTCGTAACCCAGATTCTAGCCTGATTATCAGACGGTACGAGGTCGTCCGCTCACTTCCTCCCCCTCCCCGTCTGATGGACTTCACAGACTTTCATGTTCCTGATGTCATCAACCTTTGTTTTTACAATACCCAATAAAAACCTCGTAAGAATTGAAGTGCGAAGTTGTACACACACGTGGGTTTTCAAAACCCGCGAACATAGTAATGTTGCAGAGCCGGCAGAGCTCATCCAAAAAGAAGCGTTTGTTTCTAATCTAAACATTATTGTAAAATGTTTAATCTGCGGTGGACTGGCTAGTTCTGAAGAGAGAGTTTCGATATTTGGTCGTTCCAAATGGGATTTAAAGGGTGCTATATCAAATCGTCAATGGAGAATAGCCCGGAGAATAGACCACCTCGAAGTTTTCGACGCCATTTTGTTTGGTATGCAAGAATTCCTGGCGTGGTTACTCAGTCCCATAAAAACCTTTGTAATTGACCTATATCATTATGACGTCAAATCAAAACAATCTATTGTTTAAATGCTAAGGATCACGGTCGTGGGAGGGGGACAAAACAACACAAAGGAAATCGCTATCAAATGCATTTTGAAGAACGTAGAATAGCGGTAACAGCCACCAAATAGGTAAATATTGTGGGATAAACATTGATACAGCTGATATCTGGAAACCAGACAATTCGAAGTTAAATTTTCCTCAGCAGAGCAGATTTAGTTCAAAATTCTATTGTTCAAGTCGATTCTGTCCCCCTCACAAACAAGCCGTGACGTCATAATGATATAGAGTAATTCGGACACGCTTCGTCAAAGCGCTCTGCAGAAAATTGTAATTACGGAAAGCTGACCTAATAATTCTACAAGAACCGACAACAGTGGTCCTTCGATCTAGCCTGCGTAGCAAGAGTTTCTGTGGTTTTTTCGCTTTTTTGGCTGCGGGAGAATAGGGCGAGCGCAAGCGGCCAAAGCAGCAAAAAAAAAAACAGAAACTCTTCCTACGCAGGCTAGAAGGACCACAATTTCTTCACAAATAGAACTGACTCAACGGATGGTTTTCTGGATTTTGTTTACAGAGGAAAAAGGCCCTTTTAAAACTGCTACAAAACTTTTACAACTGTGTTTTTGAGCGAGTGCAGCAATGGGAAGGGGGATTCAGAAAAAAGCGGAGCATTTTTCTCCTCACGAACCCTTGCACGCTCATGCTTTGTACACTCGTCCCAGCTTCTCCGAGTGCATGCTTCAAAAGAGCCTGTGGAGACAGCAGCATAATTTATGCATGTAGTGTTTAAAAAGCTCCACAACTCATACAAAACACAAATATTACTCTTTGGTATGATTAACATCTTGAGGTTTGTTAAGTTTTGGTATATGTATAAAGAAAAGTACAATTTAATAGCAAGTAAGACGAAATAATTTAATTGCCAATTCACTGGGTTTGAGGTGCAGGCCACATCGACAAAACAAGCCATGTTTGACTTGATGTAGCTTGGGCATCAGACTTGGTCAAATGCTCCAGAAGTAGTACACACTAACTTTTTAACATTTGATTGGGAAAGTAAAAAGAAGTGTGTGCACATTGTGTAGTTACCAGTTTCCTGGGCGAGATAATGTATTCCAAAAGGACCTTGGAAAGAACAGATTGCCCACACATGACCACATGTATTGAAACACAAAACTCTTCATCGAATGCAAAAAAGGAGCCTCCATAACATCATGAACTAAGCAAAAAAGATTTATGTCCTTCCTTGAATTGTGATTATATAAAACTAATCTGGCTATGTGCAAATTTTGAGCACATAGCCGCTTTAATAACTCAATATTTATATCATTACAGATCTTATTTTTAGAAAAACATTAAATTTTCCATTGTGCACATGCTCACCATGTGTTTTGTATAGTATGACATTACCAATACGGGTAGAAAATAACTTTTATTGTTGAGCCAATAACCTCTTTATAACCGGTTTATTACATGAACATGGCTAATTGCATGTTTTTGTGGCTTTGGAACTGAAAATATCAATCATTATTTCCTTCATTGTCTCACATTTGCTGCTCCTAGATTAAAACTATACTCTCCTCTGCTGCTCAAATTCTTGCTGACAGATGGCGGGTATGTCCGAGTTACAGATAATAAAGCTTTTTTTGTTTGGATCTAAACAACTTTCAGCGGATGAAAATGCCGATATTTTCTATTTTGTCCAATGCTTTATTAAAGAATCTAATTGATTTCAAAAGCGTGAGTTTTATTTTTTCTTGCCATCCATCTGTCAACACCATTTTGTTGCTTTACAACCTTATAAATGTATTTGTTTTTGCACACTTTGTAATTTTACTCGCAGTGAGCCCCCTAGACTTTCTCAAAGTCCTTCTTAGCCCCCCGCACGAGGGACTTTTCCCACTTGCAGCGCGCTTATGACGTACTAAGATTCGCCCAATCACAAAGCGTCAATTCTTCAGGCATTGTATGTTGACGTGTCAAGTCAGTTGACCGTGGATGTGGTATTTACAATTTGATTGTACTCGGAAAGAGTTTGTCAAAGGCGCGAAATGTAAGCTCCGCCCCTGAAACGTATTTTCGCGCCAATACATAAACCTCCGATTCAATTTCCTGCAAGTGAAACAAGTCAAACTCGCCTCTCGCTTCGATTCTCGCGCTCGATTTTTGACCCAGTAATCGCTTATCCAGTGACTCGGCGAGTTCGACTTGGAGCAAGTTATGAGCTCCCTAGATGAGCAGTTTTGCTCTTGGGTCAAACTCAGCATATTAAATAAGTTTTTCTTTTTAAACATGGCTAATTAATTTATTTGTCTTATTCACCTCAATATTTAGATGAAACTGTGTAATGTTTGCTTTTCATGTGCACTCCCATTTGGGCCTCCATTGTATTGCTTAAAGTGCCCCTCAACCCTTTTGCAATTTTTATATATATGAAACTTTGAAAGGTTTTGAGTACTTCTGCGAAGAAATTTTTGGCTTACAGAGGATACTCTATGTTCTAGGCTTGTTTGAAATGGTGAAAATGTGACCTCTCCTGACCCATTACCGTGTAAGAAAAAGCCTGGGTCGATTCCCTATCTTACGTCACCTCATTAATGCATTATTATCCATGACGCCTTTCTATCACAACAGCATCGATATATAGAAAATATACACAGTCTGTGGGATTTTAGTAAAGAAAACAGTTATTTTAGACAAAATGCTAAATATTTATTCAAGTTATTGCAAAGTCGAATTAATTGGATGATGTAAGATAGGGAATCGACCCAGGCTTTTTCTTACACGGTAATGGGTCAGGAGAGGTCACATTTTCACCATTTCAAACAAGCCTAGAACATAGAGTATCCTCTGTAAGCCAAAACTTTCTTCGCAGAAGTACTCAAAACCTTTCAAAGTTTCATATATGTAAAAATTGCAAAAGGGTTGAGGGGCACTTTAACAGGCTGTTACAGAGAAATTAAATTGTGGTAGAAAACAGCATAGCCCCAAGTGCAAAAATGTGTAATTCACTTTTGACAAAGTTCACACATCTCAAAATCAAAGAATTTATGTAAATGTACTCTACCATAGTTGAATATAGACTGTGAACAGTCCCTTTATTTGATCCACGCTCAGCCAAAATATTGTTTTTCGAGTTTTTCTTGACTAGAGACCAAGAAAAATAAAGGGACTGTTCGCAGTCTAAGTTGAATATTGCCTAAGAAAAAGGGCAACATTACAGCAAATTAACCGTAATTTGAGTGAAAGTTTTCAGCTTGCATGCACAACACTATTTTCAAACAAAGAGTGCATACTACACGTATAGACTGACAAATGTATTGCCTTTGTATGAGCAAACTTTATAAGGACAAAATAAGCAAAAGTAAAGCTTATTTGTTATTTTTTCATGTATATGCTGGGGTTTCATTAAGTTTTAGAGTAGGCATCCAAAGCTCATAAGTACTGTAGGCTGTCACTTAGCTTGCTATTACAACTACAATTTTACTCTAATGAATGTAAGACTTAGCAACCAGGGGTAGGTGACAAAGCAACAGATGGGAAACCATCAGTAACCAGCTTCTAATGAAACCTCCAATGTGATTAACAAGTATTCTTGCAGGTTCTTGTTCAATTTGGAATTAATTCACACTCATGAGCTCAAGCTGCATCCGCCTAGGAACTCATGCAATAAAATTATTGATACTATTTGAAAAACCCACTCGTGCAAATTAATTCTAAATAGATTACCTAAAATAAATACCGTATACAAACTGATTTTTAAGTGAATTGTCTATTATTTAAAAAACACTTCCATTAGATGATAATTTGTTCAAGCAGTTTGCTCTTGATAGCTTCAAATGTCAATTCTGACATATTACTTTCATATTCAAGCTGCAATATTTCATGACTAGATGTTATGTTAGTAATAAACTTAAGATGCTACAGTTTTGAAGGGAAGATGACATCATTTTTGCCATTTTTAAAACGTACACCCACTCTGTCCTTCATCACCTTTTCCATTGCATTACAGATGCATTCCAAATACCACAGGGGCACCTTCTTATGCACTGGTAAATACAGCACGTGATCAATCAAATACTCAGCATTGTATGGGTAGAGAATATCTTTATGAGATTTCTTTGATATGCTTGGGAGTTTGTTGCACTGTGCTGTAACTGGCTCTTGTAAGTGCAACTCTCTCTTTTCCAAAGGGATGGCAGAGTAGGCATACTCCACTGTATCACTACCCATTGAGAAGCTTTGTTGTGAAACTCTCCCCAGCTTGTAACTATGTTCACCAAGAACTGGCTGGCTTATCCCTGCTGCTAGTTCAGGGCCAGTGTTAAGTTGGGGATGAATAAGTTCATCTCTTCTTGGCATATGATTGTTAGTTAAACCTCCCTCATCAGTTGTAACTGTACAACTGGTGGCCACATCCTTGCCTTGGGTTCTGTGTACTGTTCTCAACTGAGTAGCTCCCTCATATGCTTCTATTCCTTCTTTTTCAAGGGCTTTCATGACTTCATATGGGTTATCCTTTCAACAACAATAACAACAGCAAAATTACATCATGGTCCTGTTCACCTACTATAAAGGGGTCTCTGTGTAAGCTTTTGCATGTGCCTAGCGCTCCTTATGTAGGAAGATTCAGATAATCAACCCTGGATCCAAACTGTACTGAGATTGAAAGACCTAGAACTTATGTTTTCCCTGTTGGTGATGAAAATTCTTAAATATTGAGATTGAGCTTACCCAAGTTAAAAAATATTAGCAAGAGGAAACAAACATACAACTTACATTGTACTTTCTGTAATATTAGTGAAAGCTACAGCACAGGAAGCCCAGGCTTGATTTGTGTGGTTAAAATTATGACGCTTCGAATGGGAATTTGCGATTGGTAAAATATCTTGGTAAATATTTCAATAAAGTAAATGTAGCAATGCTTAAGAGTAGATGATATCCTTCTTGTTCTCTGGTGGCATTGATATTAACTTTAACCCCCTCTTTCATTGAAATCGCTTGAAATTGCCACCAGAGAACAAGGACATCATGAAATATTTACCAAGATATATTCCCACACAAAGCCTTATAATTTTAACCACACAAATCAAGCCTGGCAGGAAGAAATTTCAGAACTTTTTCCCTTGGGTTTATGTGACATTTAAAACCCTCTACGCACCTTATTCACCCATGCTGATTTTTTTTAGATCAGCAAACTGGGATCTCTAACATGGTAATCACCACTGTCCTATAAATCAACAATTTTGGAAAGTTTTAATAGTATAGGATGAAATTCCGAAAAGATATCGAGGATGGAATTTATACTTTTGTATGGGATTTTGCAGTCTTGCGTACACCTAATTTGCATGTCAAAGTTAAATGTTTTAAGGAGAAATTACTCTTTCCTCTAAAACATCTCCTATAAATCAACAATTTTGGAAAGTTTTAATAGTATAGGATGAAATTCCAAAAAGATATAGAGGATGGAATTTATACTTTTGTATGGGATTTTGCAGTCTTGCGTACACTTAATTTGCATGTCAAAGTTAAATGTTTTAAGGAGAAATTACTCTTTCCTCTAAAAGAGGATGTTTATGTAAGTAAACTGTGGAAGATTTAAAATGAAATGATATTTCTCCAGGCAGTTATATTGACATTTTTGAATCTGAAAAAAAACACCACGAAGCTGTGTATGCAAAACTGCAAAATCCCATACAGAAGTCTATAAATTCCATCATCAATATCGTTTGGGGATTTCATCCTACACTATTAATTTTTTTCAAACCTGTTGTTTATAAGTGCTCTTTGTGATAGCAGTGGTTATTTTCGTGTTAGAGATCCCAGTTTGCTGATCTCGAAGTTTCAGCACTTGTGAATATTAAGGTCTATAGTCATCACTGTGGTACTCTTTTTGTCCCTGCTAAACCTAAATTTCTTGCAATTTCTAGATTACCAAGACCCATTTAAAGCAAACATGATATTACATTTACCTCAGTTAAATTAATTAACCAAATTGAAATTATGTAGATTTACTATGACAACTATAACCAGAGCCACTTAGACAACGAGAACCAATCACATTGCAGGATGAAAACAAAGCATTCCATCTTACGGTTGTTTGAGCCAATCAGCATTGAGTGCAAGACAATTCATAGACTAGTTCTGAAGTCAAAGTCTTTTGAATGAAGAAAATCGTGTGGATATGGTGGGATTTGTATTTTGTCATTAATTTTTCCCATTTTGCAATGTGTTTAGGTGTCATTGTCTAAGTGTCCCCGGTGACAGTTAAGTCACAATCTATCAAATTTGTTTAGTCAAACATCGGACAGACATAATTATGCAACCAGAGGTTCAGCTCATAATCTGATGCTACCTAAGGCAAGAACAGAAACAAAAACACAGTACATGTATATCATACAGCAGAGCTGCTTTGTGGAACTCCCTTCCAGATTGTGTAAGGGGGTCTTCTTCGATTACTGTATTTAAAAGGGGCTTGAATACAAAGTCATAATGGAATAGGTTAGATAAGTAGAGTTAATAAATACATTAGATTATTAGTTTATTAAGTAGGCTTAGATTAGCAGTTTAGATTAGATAGGGTATAGTATTTTAGAGTAATGTATTTTTATATAATGCATGACCAACTTGAAAACAGTTTATTTTTTAACCTTTTTTACTGAATGCTGCTATATATCGTGGATAAACAATAAAGTTATTATAGTCATCAAATAAAGTGCAGCTTACCACAATGACAGGAAACAACCAGTAATTGCCCACTTCAGCTTTCTGGCCAGGAACAAAAACATTCTCAGGAAGATGATCTCTCACAAAGTCTCCCTTCATTTTAATAACTTGAAAGTCCCCATTATTTACATTTGACAATCTGTCAAGCATGATCTTCAACAAAGGAGCTGATGGCTGAAAGCGCAACTGCTTCATAATCTGTCCAGGATAGCCACGGAGCATGGAAATAAAGAACTCCTTGTAGTCAAAACCAACGTAATGGAATAACGGAATGAAAAGCCATGCTAATGTTGAGCTATTCGTCAAGAAAGTCAAAAAGGAGTATTTTAGAAGCTTCTTGAAAAATAATGAATGGCTCTGCACAGGGTAACTTCCAAGTTTCAATCGCATCTTTTGAAGGAGTTCTTTATTTCTAACTTGAACAACAGCACCACCAAAACAAGTGTAATACTTGATAAGTCCAAAGCTAAAAAACACCAAATCAGAAAGTAGATGGCCTTTCATATCAAACCCATGGAAGCACTCAGCACAATCTTCCAAGACAAACAAATTATGTGCTCTTGCAATGGTGATTATCATATCCATGTTAATCCATTTCCCATATGTGTGCGCTGCTAGAATTGCAACAGTTTTGTCTGTGATGGCAAGCTCTAGCAGTTCTTCTTTAGGAGAAAGGGTCTCCAAATCAATGTCCACAGAAATAATATTAATGCCATGTTCCTCAACAATAGTGCTCATGTCAGGAATGTTAACTGCTGTAAAAATTATTTCAGAGCCTC
Source organism: Actinernus sp. WN-2022 (assembly GCA_030867875.1). NCBI lineage: Eukaryota > Metazoa > Cnidaria > Anthozoa > Actiniaria > Actinernidae > Actinernus > Actinernus sp. WN-2022. Next base: position 138,138,447 of record JAOWCC010000577.1, on the reverse strand, counting down.
TTGGAAAGTTCATGGTGCACAGAAACAAATCTAATGCACTTCGAACGGAGGTGCAAGCAATGCAGTTGTCATAACCACCAAACAGCCCTTCAACTTGTGTTTGGAGTTGTTTTCTCTCTGGACTGGATACTATACTGCTGTAAGCTGATATGATGCTGCTCCATGTAATATCTAGAATAAAAAAATAAGATAGGGTTCTGAGCCACTGGCTGAGGGCACACTGGACGAAGTTTACTATAATTAAGCTGATTTAACAATAGTTAACGGCATCCTCAGTGTGACCTGCATTTTACGGTTTACTGTAGTAAACTCAATTGTGGTTTGTTGCTCCGTCAACAGTGGCAGGAAGAAAGAAAAGTTAACTACAGTTAGCCGACCTGAAAACATGGGTTTATCGCTAAGTTAATCTAAACTTATTGACTAGGTTGACAGCATGTCATCTATTTTGATGTTTTAGGTAATTAAATCCTAGTTTGTGGTTTTCGAACTGTCAACACTCACGTTGGAATGCATCATATGTCATTTCACTGATTTCAGCCAAGAAAATCAGACGCCTGTCAGACAGGCATCTGGTTTTCTCAAGGTTACTATTTTAACTATAGTAAAACATCTTAACTATAGTTTGGCTGGTTTACTACAGTTAACGTCCCAGTGTGACCTCAACCAGTGGCCGAGATCACATTGGGATGTTAACTATAGTAAACCAGCCAAACTATGGTTAAATTTGTTTACTATGGTTAAAACAGTAGCCTAGAGAAAACCAGACACCTGTCTGAGGGGCATCTGATTTTCTGGGCTGAAATGACATGTGATGCATTCCAACATGTGTTGACAGTTCGGAAACCACAAACTAGGATTTAATTACCTCAAACATCAAAATAGATGACAAGCTGTTAACTAAGTCAATAAGTTTCGATTAAAGGGGCTGTGTCATGGTGTTGTGCATGTAAAGAGTCACTGTTCAATTGGTGGATGTTACTGTCTCCTCTCTCAAGGCTTGATTCAAATGATACAGAGTATAATGTAATGAAGCCTATGTGTACAAGATTACGTGCTCGAGGTTCATCAATTCATATGAAAATCACTGCAAATCAATCTTTCCTGGAATGCAAATATAAAGGCCTTCCACCATTACACAGCCCCTTTAACTTAGTGATAAACCCATCTTGTTGGCTAGCTAGTTAACTTTTCTTTCTTCCTGACACCATTGTTGAAGCAACTAACTACAGTGGAGTTTACTAGTATGGTAAACTAAAATGCAGATCACACTGAGGTGCCATTAACTATAGTTAAATCCACTTAACTATAATAAACTTCGTCCAGTGTGACCTCAGCCAATGTTGGAGCAACCAACCACAGTTGAGTTTACAGTAAAATGAAGGTCGCATCGAGGGTACCATTAACTATCGTTAAATCCACTTAACTATTAATAGTAAACTATGTCCAGTTTGATCTTAGCCACTGACAATTTGATAATGATCACCTAACCATGATAAACTCCTGCCCAAAGTCACCTGTTAGTCATCCTACATGTGTAAGTTGAAATCTCATATCCATTTAGTCTTTTTTATTTAAGCATTCAAAAGTTCCATGTCCTTTACAAATCGCATGAACACGAGTGCTATATTTGACTTATAGCAGGGGTTTCAATAATGTTTTAGGCAACTGGTGGTCCTGACATTAGAGGTGGTGGTTTACCAAGTAAACTTTACTCAACACTTAACCAAAAAATGCAACGATCATGTGAAGTAGCTGGCGGTTAAGAAGCAAAGCAACTGGTGGTTTATCGCCAGTAGCCGCCTTCTATTGAAACCCCTGAACATTATTGTGACCAAGTGACTTCATGCATGCACAGCAGGGAAACTGTTGACTGCTGGCAGAGGTCTCTCTCCTTTCGCTTTACACAAGACAGCGACCTCTGCTAGCAGCTACCTTGCTGTTGTACATCTGTCAATACTCTGCAACACCTTGTCAGGGTTTTCAATAGAAGCCGGCAACCGCCGAATCTCGCTGGGTATTTTACATGAAATCGCCGCCTACTTTGATTGAAAAATTCCCCAAAAATTATATATTTGCGTCAATGGCGCTCGATGCTCGCCGCCTACTCTTCAAGTTTTGCCACTTACTTCAAATGTTATTGAAAACCCTGCCTTGTAGCCTGCAAATACAGCTGCCTTGCATCAGGAGACACAATCAAAACACGTCCCCTGAGACAGACGTCTGCGATTCGATGCCAAAAATTCCAAACACGATGACGTAGCATGGCCAGGATCTGGTTGTGTCATTTGATTGGCTCATATATGAAATTAGACATACTAGCCAATCAAATGATGTGACCAGATCCTGACCACTCTACGTCATCGGTATGGAATATTTGGCCTTGAATCGCACACATCTCTCTCAGGGGACACATTTTGATTGTGACTCCCGATGCGAGACCGCCGTATTCACAGGCTACAACACCTTGTGGTTGACACAGGGTGTTACAAAACACAAACCCCTGTAAGATTATTGTTCCAAGTCTGGGCCCAGAGATTGATGAGAAATCCCTGTCTCTAGCATTAAATGGTGTATATATTTATAAACTTCTACAGTGATGAGCAAAATTAATTGTCTTTGTTTATGAACAAAATAAGCTCAATAGTTATAAAAAGACAACTATAATAAATTATTAACGTCGAAAATTAAACATAACTTAAATCCAAGAACACAAATAGTCTAAAATGTGATTGCAAACGTAAATCTAACTTACCAATATAAAGGCAATTATACCTCTCCGGTAAATGTCTGTATAAAGGCATGACTTCACAGAACAACTAACTAGTAATTCAAACCTTGGAACATCTCAAAACACCAGATATATAATAGAAATCATTGAAACTGGTTAAAAATAGTTTACGAAAACGTTGGTTGACTCGACTGGTTTGATCAGCGGGAAGCAGCCAGATGACAGATCAGGTCAATTCAAAGTTTGCCGCGACACAGGCCGGTTTGTTGCAGCCATGTGCTTTACCAGTTTCATGAGTCTTTGTTTGAGATGAATTTTACAAGTGCCTTTTAAGTCAGTTTCTCGATTAATGAACATCTATCTACGGTATATCATAAGCTTGACCCAAGCCACGCCATTTTGATGAAGCATGACATGCAGGGAGGGGCGGTAGTTCCCAGGTCCAGGATCTTTTGCATCCAGCCGTCCATCGTCTCCGTTTGTTAGACGATTAATTATAGAGGATCTGGGAACGAGATGAGGTGTTTTTTTTATTGCCCACCGTTTCGATATATATATATACAAAAAGTATGCTACACTTGTCACGAACAAAGGTTTCAATATGAGGCTCCGGGGTAAATTAAATGTTTCTATTCTCCGAGAAAAGTATAACTTTAATTTTAATACCCCGGAACCTAATATTGAAACCTTTGTGCTTGACAAGTGAAACATATAGCGAAAGTAAATTTCAAAAAAGGCTGCAAGGACCACTGTTACAACCGGATCCATGGAGATCAGGATCAGCAGAAGATTTGAAATATATGAAGACTGCAAGGCTGATACGATGTTATTTATACTTGAAATGTGTAAATAATTTATCCCCAGGGTACCTGACTCGATTAGTTCTTCAGCTACTTCAGCTTTTGTTGTTGTTTATTGTAGATCAGTATATTTCGGTTCAACAGAACGAATCTTCTTCAGGGGTTATTTAACAATTAATCACCTCAGTGTTGGTGAATAGTCGGTGGATACTTACCTCACGTGCACCGCTTAATAAATGTTTTAGTATATACCACACTCCAGGTGAATAGCCAGCACCAAATAGTTATTTTATTTTCTGTCAAATGGACAAAAACTCACGCGAGATGATCGCTGCTTTGCTCGGAGGTGAATATGAAATCATATTCACTGTTTGAGTAGCCAATCAGAGCACGCGAAAAGTGATATTTACTGGTGTGGTATATACTAAATGAGCTTAGCTTAGCTCATATAACCCCTGAAGAAGGTTCGTTCTGCCGAACCGAAATATAGGTACAATCGATATCTGATGCATTCGTGAGCCAGTATGTTCCCAGATCAGGCTATAGGCCATTTTGACGATGTTGCGCACACATCAGTAGAACAATAGGCGTGAGCTGCTAAGACTCGTTCTGGTACACCAGCTGCGCGCGCAACATCGTCAAAATGGACTATTTTAAGCCGCAAAAAAAACCAGTGAGAAGCCTTGTGAACAGTAATTTCATGCAACAATGTACCAGGTAGCCTGCTTTCAGGCGGTAGATGGTGTTTTTTTCGCGCTGCAAACGTATCATCGAAGCGGCCGCCATATTGGCCGAGCGTGATTGAGACCTGGGATCGAATGACAAATGGAGGGGTGAGGGGGCCCCACCACCTCCCCCCTCCATTTGTCATTCGATCCCAGGTCTCAATCACCTCGGATGTTCTAAAAATAACCTGATCTGGGAATGTGTTGTCTCGTGGACTCAGTGTGGGAGATGGACGCACCTGGTACAACAAATAACATCGTCACAGCCGTCCGATCGGCCTTGCAGTCTTCATATACTTCGAAAGTAGGCTATTATTGATTGATGCGATAGGTAACTAGTTCCTGTAAAAACTAGTGTTGGTCTGCGTTGGCGGGGAAGATAAACACTGGTATACTTTAGTTGATTCAGTATACCAGTATTATTGATTGATGACAACTGTTTTATTTATTTATTTTATTTATCCACGGTAGCTAACTCAGTAACAACTTTGATAAAAAAAACTGATTTTCACGTAGGCCGTGCGTCATCACACCGGCTTAAAATTACTTAAGTAACAATGCGTGTAAAAACTAGGCAAGATTCTATTGTTCAGCGGCAATAAATGGGCTTTTGGCACATAACTGGCCTCCTCCGCAGGCAACTAGGCCTGAGCAGATTGTGCTAGCATAATTTTTGGCATAATTGGAGCAAACGAGCATAATTTTTCAAAGAAGCACTGCTCGAGCATAATTACCAGATTGTAGCATAATTTGAAGCATTAAAGCCAAAAGTTCACTTAACGAGTGTGCGTTAAACGTGAAAAAAGCCAAAAGCCGTCTTTTGTTCAGAGCGTGGGAACAGTCACGCCTGATTGGTTTCTGTGTCCGTTGGTACTAAAAATACAGTGGCCCGGTTAGGTTACCACGTTACCACGATAGAGCCTATCGTGGTAACGTGGTTTTGAACGAAATTCAAAACCACGTTACCACGTTAGATAAGTCCGCGTGGAACTGGGCCTCGAAGCACATGGTTAACAAAAGGAAGACAGTGAATCGAGCGGAGATTTTCTCGGAGATTTTCATCTGTTTGATACGGTGGCCCGGTCAGGTTACCACGTTACCACGTTACCACGTTACCACGATAGAGCCTATCGTGGTAACGTGGTTTTCAACGAAATTCAAAACCACGTTACCACGATACCACGTTAGGAACCTAACGTGGTAACGTGGTTTTGAACGAAATTCAAAACCACGTTACCACGTTAGGAAAGTCCGCATGGAACTGGGCCTCGAAGCACATGGTTGACAAAAATGACTGATATAATGGCAAAGCCTCGTCTTTTAGTTAGTTTTCTTTTTGTTTTATGGTTTCCGTCGAGCAGTAGTCAACAGGGAATCCCGATTCCACCAGATTTTCCGATATCAACGCATTTGAATGGTTAGCATGTTATATACTGCTGTGTTTATTTCAAAGATCCCTCAACGATTGAGACATTTTAAATTTTAATCAGTTGTCAGTGGCAGTGGTAAGCTTATATATATGATAAAAACAATTACATTTATAGGAGGGTCTTTTTGTATTGTAGTGCAGGACGTCATACGTGAATATTTCACTGCGGCTACCCATATACGCTTATATTATCTCTGTTGCTCACATATCATGCAGTCAGGATGACGGTTAGTCTTGTGTCAGTGTCAATTGTGCGGGAGGTCGAGGGTTCTAATCCAGGCCGGACCATGCTAACACTCAGGGTCTTAAAATAACTGAGTAGAAGGTGGTCGAAGGTGCTGCCCGAGTACACAAGACTAGGTCGCGGTTATTTCCGACATTTTGAAGGGGTGCAAACATGGCGCGAAATACAGTGTTTGTACGGGAATCCGATGCCAAATAATTTCCGTAAGATCGAATTACTGAAATATTCATTTTCTGCAAACTTGAGATACCAGGTAAAAGATTAACTGATTGAAATTAGCCATTTTCTGGTCTTTACTGATTGGCTGAAATATTAACGCATGATTGGAAAGTATTTTACAAAACGTTTGTTTAATCAGGAACTAGCTTACATATCTGGTCCTCTATAACATTCTGATGGGAATTAATTGATTTGAGTTCTATTTTCCCTGTTGGCAAAAGCTAGTAAATCAGTGATTTTCCTTATCGCGTCGGCAAAACCAAAATGTCAATTCGACCGTAGAATTCGTTTCCCCGATTGCATTGGCAGACCCCTTCCTTGGTCGACTTGAAGATTACACACGTAAATAAATTTGGTAATTTTATTTTTCTTAAAATTCAAAAGGATTATGTCTACGACGACGCCTCGTAACAAAGGTATTAATTAACTATTGCGAAATACAATATGCAAGTGGCCGCCATTTCCCCCCATTACTATGAGGCTGGTTCCGATCGTCCCGATCGCTAGCCTGATTTTCAGACGGTCGAGGTCGTCCGCTCACTTCCTCCCACGTGTGAGCGGACGACCTCGACCGTCTGAAAATTAGGCTACCCGATCGCTGGATTCTTTTGTTCTGCATATTAATTTACGTTTCGATTCACACCGAACAAAAGGTTCAAGCGATCGGGACGATTATATGAGAACCAGCCTTAAACGGTCTGCAAAAACACAACTTGAAAACAATAAACTGCACAGAACGCGAACGCAAGAAAGCCAGTCACTCTCATTTCGATTGGCCTTTTATAGGAAAGTCTGTTCTAACGCTATAAAACGAAAATATAGGGGAAACGGCGATAAGAGGCGAAGAAAAGGAACAACCTGAATACCTCTTCAGGCTTGAGGAAACAGTTTTCATCTCGGGCGCTTTCCATTCAACCAAAAAAAACGAAAATTCCGGTCAGAAATCAAATGGAACGGTAAAATTTCCGGTTCGAAGTTTCGGAAATTGTGGACCACCTCGCGAGGTGGTCCTCTTTTTCCGAAAATTTCGGTCGTCCATTCAAAATTACCGGTTTAGGTTTGCTGTGATTTGCCAGTTTTGAGAATTGAAATCGAGGCTACTAATAACCGGGTAGTTTCTGCGAATGGAACGCGTATTTTTCCGACCGGTTTGTCTAATTCGAAAAATCCCGTGCCATTCGACATTCGAAATTTTCGAAACGTCTAACCGGTCGTTTTGGTTGAATGGAAAGCGCCCCTCGTCTCGGCTCTATGCGCGCACATTACTCAATCACACTTGAGTATTTCTAATGCTTCCTAAGCATGCGTTAATATTTCAGCCAATGAACGAATACCAAAAACTGGTTATTACCAGAGCTCTCTCGTGGTGATAGAGCACTGGGTACGACCTAGATTGGAGATGTGGCTGTGCTGGGAAGCGTGCAATCGTGCAATCGTGCAATCGTGCAATCGTGCAATCGTGCTTTCAGTTTCCATACATTTGTCTGTAAACTTTCTCGCGGACTTTGCGGCTCTTTTTAAGGAGAAGGGGAAAAGAAAACCCCGCTGAAATCAGCTTAAATCCATCCAACAAGGAGAGAAACATATACACAAGACATCACAGTGGCAAGGTAAGTCATTTTTATTCAAAAAAATTACAGTATTTCTGGCTAGTAAACGGAGTTCGTGACGTTCCCATACAATCCCTTATATTGAGTAATTGGTGGGTTGCCATGTTGGTTGGTATATCGCGTAGGAACAAAAGAAACCACATTTGCTTCTTTTGTTCCTACCAACCAAGATGGCCGCTACGCTTTTGTGATTGTATTCCCTTAGGAATGATTGCAACCCAAGAATACAAATGTATGAGCTTCCCATACAAACCTTTATAAGTTATATTTCGTAACATGAGCTTGGGGCGCCTGTGACCAAATGAATGCAATTCCAATTCCCACGTACGTTCTTTAAAATTGTTAACTAATTTATATAGCCGGGATTTTTGGCACTCCGCCGCAACAAATTCCTTTCCACGACTCTTCTGTTTCACATTTTTGTCTGTTTGACAGCTTATTCCTGCTCCATTTCCATGTTGTCAAGGCTTTCCTGGGCGATGTAGCCTCCTGTTGCAGCAGTACTACGTTTGTGTAGCGCTTTCGTTTCACTCGCTAGCCATTTTGTCCGCACACCAGAAGAGTAATTTCAATATTTGTCTAGCCATCGGGCGTCCCCTTGGGCGCACCTTATGAATGGCTATTGTTTTCCTTCGACCAATGAAAATCGAGCAGAAATTCAAACGATGTTCAGTCACCTGAACTACTTTGACCACAGGAAGCCCAGGCTTAATTTGTGTGTTAAAAAATATAAGGCTTTGTATGGGATATTTCACAAATCGTAAATTCCCATACAAAACTTTATATTTTCAACACACAAATTAAGCTTGGGCTTCCTGTGCTTTGACTAACTTCTTCTGGGTTTAGAACCTCGCCAAAAGACCGTATCCAGCCGTGATTGGCATCATAAGAACGGAAATGTATCTGTCTATGCACTGCAGGGCCGGGTTGTTCGAAACAAGGTTAACTTTAACCCTAGGTTAGCGTTAAATCGGTAATTGAAATCTGTACAGTTTAACCCTGGGTTAGCGCTTAACCTTGCTTCGAACAACCGGGCCCTGGTGTTTGAATGTGAGGGAACGTGATCTTACCGAAGGAAAAAAGAATGATTGTGTGTTAGGAGAGCTGGAAAGTCGAGACTCCGTCTTTCCCTATCTTCTAGGTGAGGGAGAACGAGAGGGTTAAAATTCGTCGAAATCGCTTGAAATCGTCACCAGAGAACAAGAAGCCGAGGACATCAACTACTCTTCAGGCAAGCTATATTTACTTTCACAAATCGTAAATTCCTATATTGAACTGAGCTTCCTGTGCACAGATTAGTATTGCTGGTTGCTCGCTCGCTCGCTGCGCGGCAGTAATGCCTGGCTTTGTAAGAGGGTCTGAATGGGGTTAACTGACTACTGACAAACGGCCTTAAAAATAACTAACAACTGACAAATGACAATTTTTTTACTGACAACTGACAACCGAAAAGTAACTGACAACTGACAAATTTGTTTTTTTTTGGGTCAAACATTGTAAATTTTCTCTAGTAATGATTAATTAGGGCTAACTGACAACTGACAAATGGCCAAAATTTTAACTGACAACTGACATGTAGACCCCCCCCCCCCATTGAGACCCTCTTGTAAAGTACTCCAATGGATTTTGCCATTTTTCTTGATATTTCATCAATATGTAGATCCCATTTTAAATGTTCATCGATTTTTACTCCAAGAAATTTAGTACTAGTCGTTCTATTTACAGCTTGGTTAGAGGTATGTTTTGTATGTTTTGAGTTGTGTTTTGATGTGAAGATTAAAAAAATGGTTTTGTCCAAATTAATACTTAAGCAGTTGTCAAGGAGCCAGTCATGGAGGAATTTAAGTTTTATTTAGATTTAATTGAGAAAATAATGAATTTATATTTTTGTGACCACAGTTAAAATGCTGTTCAGTTTTACTAGTTTCCGTAAAATAAGCCGAAACAATACATTCCGTCGGGCGACTGAATATGGCAAGTCGAACGGAATATACAAAAACTGCCCAAAATATAATCTCAAAACAAACACACACGGCTACAAAACATAATAAAACACATATTGACCTTTGTCCGGCTTATAAGTGGGTGGAGACCGGGTATACGAAGGAAATAAACCGTACGTAGCCTGTTCACATACACAAGCCCTGGAGTCGAAGGAAAAGGTAACGTCTACTTACCCGAGCGCTTAATTAGTTTCCAATATGCAAGCATGACGTCAGCACGTTTGGTTTATTTTTCTGCCCAATCAAAGCCGTTGTTAGAATTGTTAGTGAACACTCTCCTATGATTGGTCAATGGCAAATGTATTGTCTGAATTCCTTTTAAATGTAACACTACGTCACTTTCCAGGATATGGAAGGTAAAATCTGATTGGTCCATAACACGAGGTGTGCATGCATATCAGAAATTAATATTAAGCGCTCGAGTAAGCAGACGTTACTTTTTACTTCGAATTTATGAGAGTGAAAAAATAAGTCTGCATAAGCAGGCTAACAGGCAAAAAAGTACGAACGGACAGGCTTACTCAGGTCACGTGACCAAAAATGGCGGCAAAAGGCAATCGCGCGCCAAAAGGGACTGGGCTAACTTAAGTCAGTTATTTAGTTACTGCGGCAAGTTCACTTATCAGTTCTCAACGCATCACTTGTTCAGTGTCTGCGGCATCTGGCTCCTCGCCGGGGAATTCCCGGTCTTTTTAGAGGTCGCTCTAATAATGATGCTGAACCTCTCGAAGCCTTTACCCTGCTTGCCAGGTAAAGTTGGCGATGGCAACAACTCATCTTTTCTGACGAGACCGTCATCACTTGGAAAGGTTTCTTGAACTCTAGCCAGTGAAACGCTTCAACAAAGCTTTAGTCACGGAAATTATCGGACTTTTATTAGCACTTTTTGTAAAAATGTTGGCATAATTTCGCAAAATAGACCGATTCTGCTTAAATACCTCTTTGTTGCCCCATTTCAGATCACCAGACTAATGTTTATATTTTTCTGTATTCCAAAAGGAAACGCGTAAATTTCTAGAATTCGAAAACATAACACTGCCAAGCTGAATCCTCTTGAAAGCTGTCACATGATCTTAAATCGACAATGGCCTAATTATTGGCTTAATTTAAGTCAAAATATGAAAATAAAAATGTCTTCGGAACCAAACAAAAACTTTATAACCTTTTAAAACGCGGTCAAACGGGAGGAAAAAGTTATTTATGGCTGTTGAACACGTAATTCAACTAAGCACTAATATACTTCTAAGACGTATGCTGAAGACATTCTGATCATATGCCAAGCCTCGGCTACCAATCACTTCTATCCGGAAATGGATACCCCAAAACATGGTATGAGTATTAATTATATCGTATTCAGCTCAGGCTCGCATTCAACAGATGTGTCTATCAGTGACGGCCAGCTGAAGCCTTTATAGCCTATAGGTAGCATGATGGTTTTAACCGAGCAGAATGAGGGAGATAGTGAAACTGTAAGCTCCCCGGGAAAGATGACAGCATCCCCGCGAAAAGTGAGCTTTTCATCTGTTTCCAGTGGTGCTGATATGTTCGATGAGCAAGACATACTAAATCGGTTCAGTGGAGAACGCCGCGTAAGTCCTGCCAGACGAAGGCAGAGTTATGCCGGTTATAGGTCTGCCCCTCTCGAGCTGCCGGCAGGACTACGCAGAGAGAGTTTTGGACGTAGGCTGTCTGAGGGAAACCTCATGAGACCGAAGTTTTCGAGTTACAAGCGCGATAAAGACCTCAAGAAGATCTGCGACGAGATGGACGGGGGCTGTCGAAAGGCTGAGGAAGAAACTGGATCACTAGCCCACGAGTTGGTGAGAAATTCCCCTTAACATTGGCAGTTATTATATAAAGTGCGTTAAGTTCATTAATCGTCCTTTGCGGTAGAACTATTGACCAGATTGCTTTGTATTGTGTGTTGTTGTTGTTTTGTACTAAATACAGATAGAATTCACATGTACTGACATTTCACACAGAGATTTCAGCAAGCTTACAAATAGTGTCTCTTAAAATACAAGAGTGACACTTCAACGTTTCAACAACAATATATTGAATTAAATACCTTAAGGTCGCAGATAGCAAATACTTTAATACAATATTATATTATTAAAGTGTATATAGTAAAATCTACTTAGATTTTGACCTCCTAGATCCTAAGAGAGGCTTAAAATAGCAAGCATTTTTCAAATAATTGAAACGTGCAACTGGGATAACTAATAATTTGTAGGGAGCTTCCTTTGGTCGGCTGTTCTATGAAACTTAAACCCAAATAAACCTAAACCCAATAGACCTAATAGGTGTATATATGGTCAATTTTTATCACTTTTTAATATCAATTCTGCATCAAGTGAATAGTTGAATAGTAAATTATTTATGTATTTGGGTGTTGCGTCCATGAGTTGTAGAAGTTTATATTTATAATATATTCAAGCCGGTGATGTAAAACAACCAGTTTTCATTTATTATACAAAAACTTGCTGGTAGAGATAAAAATGACATTTTGTAAACTTATAAATGTGATGTTACCAAGTATTTTGTCAAAATCAGAAAACAGTTCCATTCACAAGGAAAAAGAAATTACAATAAATCCCCAAATTTAATTACGTCAAATTTATGTATCATTAATAATAATAATAATAATAATGTCTTTATTTCAATTTCTTAAAATACATTAAAAAAATTACAATAGATTTTAATAGGCTATGTATGTACATTAAAAATACCTACTTTAAAGAGTTAGCAATAGCTACTACAATTTTTAAAAATTCCCAGTTCATGTTTAAAAATAAGCCTATTTACAAATGTGTTTTTGAAACGATCAGTATTTATGGGAGGTTTCATTACGCTCTTTTTCCGCAGACTTATTGTAGTGCGCTTAATTCTAGGAAGGAGACATGTAGAGGATGGTCACACGCATTCTTTAATTTCTTGAAAAGTCTTATATCATATTTATCTAACATACTAACTACACTGATTGGTTAAGATAAATAGTTTCCCTTATAACATCTGTCTATAAAGCATTGAAGAGTTGTTAATTCTGCCTGAGAAGCTCCATAAACTGTTAACCATAGCATATCTTAGGCATTACTAAAAAGATGGTCAACTTCGTTTTTTTATATCATTAGCATATTGGAAATACTAAACCTCTATAAAACTCATGGACGCAACACTCAAATAAATAGATATTCTACTGTTCAACTGTTCACTTCTTGCAGAATGTATAGAAAAAAAGTGACCATATATATATAACTCAGTAAAACAATGCAAGATAGAAGGACCGGATCACTTCGGCGGGATCAAATCAGCAAAATTCTATAAGCTAAGTAATAATAGAACGATGCAAGGATTATTTGAATGGTTTGGGAATAATAATATTTGACCAATATTTCGCCTGGCATGGCCAACTTTCATCGGGGTTTACAAGTTGTTACAACCCTAATAAAGGTTGGCCGCGCAAGGCGAAATATTCCATCGTTCTATTATTACCATATATACACTTAAACTTAGACGACGCCACTCAAATCTTTCTTAGAAAATTTCAGATATGCTCTTTAAAGGTTAAGTTGAGTAATATTAAATGCCATTTCTTTTAACAAGTAACATAACATGAGTATTTGCCCTCTTGGGCTCGCATTTCCGATAATCAAGTACAAGTTCAAGATCATAAATAGTTTGATGATTGAGGGCGCAAAACAAAAACAATAAGCTGATCGAAAAAGTCTGTACCGGCTCGTCTTTTTTGCCTTTCTTCATTTCGGTTAACTTGTATACACTCTGTCATCTGTTTGGTAGAGCATATGTAACAAATCAGATAAATATCAGATGTAACCTCTTGCTCATTCACCATGGAACCGCTGACCGCTGTGCTAATACGGGCAATGAACTGAAACGGAAGCGAGTCGAAATGAAAGGAGAATAACATAAACTCGTGGAATGATTCGGGTTGCTTAAAGCTTCGGATTAGTCTGCATGGTAAATGGCCTTTTATAAATTGCACGGCACTGCTGTAGGGGACCGCTGTATCAGAATTCTCATTGTTGTTAGGTTCCGTGTTTGTTGTTAGTGCCGGGAGGACCTCCCATACATACGTACATACGCTGTTGAGCCCCTGACCTATTTTAGACCAAAATATAAAATTTCCCATACCCCTTTTCAGACCTGTACAAGAGAAATATATGAAATGTGCGGTCTCATGCTTCCCTGTTAAGATAATAATAATAACAACAACGACGACGACAACAACAACAATAATAATGGCATTAACAATAATGGGATTAACAATAATGAGATTAACAATAATGGAATTAATCAGTGGCATATCCACGAGGTGGCTCTTCATCCACTGATGGGCCTACGATTTTACGTCCTTATCCAAGAAGACGTGAAGGTCTAACCATTTGCAGCTCGTGAACGAAATTGTTTCACAAAGGCAGCACCTTCTACTCAGTTATTTGAAAACCTTGAGTGTTGGTCCAGCCTGGGTTTGAACCCGAAAAATGCGAAATTTATTACCCAAATTCAGACTAAAGCAGCTCGAAAACCATTCCCTTTGGGGCGGCACAACAGGCACACTCCCACACAAAATTCCTGGGAATACCCCCCCCCCCCGGGTTGAGTATGTTCTATACTTTATAAACCGCAGTCATCAGTAACATGTAACAACAATGTGAAGAACACGGGGCTTCCCACCTGAAACGAAACAACTTACAAATGATCTTCGTTTTTATATTTTTCACCCTTTCAGGTGGTTGCATACGATTATTAAAACTGCCTCCCGGTTAGCTCAGTGGTTAAGCGCCGGTATGTTGTGCGGTCGACGGTTCAATCCCCGGCCGGACCAGCACTCAGGGTCGTAAAATACTACCATGAAGTATATACCGAAAGTAGAATCAACTCTCTACTCCTGTCAGCAGCCATTTTGTTTTTGTTTTTATGCTTGAATCTGATTTTGGCGGCCGAATGGCGTTGAGTTGATCCGGCCGAGCAGTAGGGTAAACCTACCTGAATCGTACTGCTTGTAAACCCGGGCTATTGTCCCCGCCACTTGTTTTAATCTTAGTAAGATTACGTACTATTTATATTTGTGGCAAATAAACTAAACTGAAACTGAAACTTATGACAGTATAATACATGGCTAAGGCTTCTTTCTTTTAGTTGAAGAGGCACTGGGAACGAGAATGGATGATATATATTTAAGTGCGCGATGAAAGTAAACAAGCAGCTCAAAACAATAAAACAAGCTCGCGCATGTGATACACTCTGATAAACATCCTTTTTAGCCATTTAGAGCGCGCGTTGTGTATACTATTTACTAAAGGCTCGTTGTATACCCAAATAATACAAATTTCTCGTGAAATATTCGGATACTAAAAAAAGAGAAGAGGAGGACTGGGTAGAGAAGGTGAAGGGAGGGGGAATATCCTATAAAAACAAAGTTACGGGAAGATTTATCACGAAAACAAAGTAACTTACCCGACGATAGACTGCGGATTTTCTCGCCGGAAAACAAAAGTTGGCGGACGCGTCTGCACACTAATTATGTAGTCAAACTCGTGAATTTTTGATTGGCTGATGAAGAAAGGGCGCGAAATTTCCTGCATTTTGATTGGCCTGATCTAGCCATGAAATACCACTCAATATTTCATAGAAAAACCATGAAATACCGCCCTGTATTTCATAGTAAAGCTGAGGTCTGATTGGCTGAAATATAATATATGTATATATATAAATTGAATATAAAAAAAGGCGGTAAAAACTAACGATGAACTTCCTGTAGAAGGATCCCTCTGGATTCACAGCTAGTTGTAGTAAATTCTTTGTATATATAATTTTACCCAGATAGTACGAGCGCTCTGATTGGCTTATAGACTCAAAAATCTATATATGGTCTGTTGTGCCGGTAAACACATAGAAATCGGCACGCCTGCTTGCGTTGTGTCGTAGTTATAGCATAAAAGCAATAGACCACACATTACAATGTGTTTACTGGCGAAATAAAGCACTTGGGATGTTGGGAGAACACTTGAAATGCTTGAAAATCACAATTTCAAGCATTTCTTGTGTTCTCCCAACATCCCAAGTGCTTTATTTCGCCAGTAAACACATTGAAATGTGTGGTCTATTGCTTAAATAATATGTATATTTGTATACAATAACGTTTCTGCAAACGAGTATATATATAGATATTTATTATACAATTCTGCCGAGAACGCACGAAATATCCACAAGACGGCAACAAGTTTTCTGATTGGTTTAAATATGGCCATTGGAAATAAGGACATACCACGGATTGCGTGACGCATTACGTCACGCATTGCGTGATAGATCACGTTCCCTACAATTCCCATCGTTTTGAAGGCTCTTCCGCTTGACTATTTCTAGTTTGTTGTTGTAAAAAAAAATACGATAGTTTACCGTGGTATGTCCTCTTATTTACCAGGTGGCGCCATCGCATGGGCAACTGGATTTCACGAGGCGCTTGACATTTTCTTTCCTTAATAACCAGAAATCTCGAGCGCGCGTGCGAGTTTTCTGGTTATTAAGGAAAGAAAATGTCATTTATTGGCAGAATTTATATAATATAAAACAACTGATAGTATTTTTAGCATGCCTCGTAAAAATACACAGCCGTATTGACCCTATCCATGAGTCCTGGTACCTAGCATGTCAACGAGGCCGGTAGGTCCTCTGGAATGTAGAAATTGAAGCGCCCGGGGAGATTGTGAAATGCACTGAACGAATGTTCAGTGAAACAATGCCGTTAATTTGCTATGTGCCTGGCTGGTTGTACTATAAAGAAAAATAATGGATAAATGAGGACAGATTAGTAACATTTTTCAACTAAACAATCATGTTCAACACGTTTCACACCTCCTGCTAGTATTTCAACTTCAACATTCCAGAGAACCTACCGGCCTCTTTTTCGTGTTGTGACCGCGCGAATTATGCATAGTGTGTATAAGATGCTTAGCGCAGCCGACTAATAACGTTCGGGCTTCTTCAGTACAGTCAAGAACAATATGAATAGTTGGTATTTTCACTCGGTCTTGCATGAGCATTATTTCATTGTGTGTAAGCTCAATTTTATCACAGAGATTTCCCTTGTAAACGAGGGCATACATTCGCCTTTTCTCGGGGTCAATATGAAATCCGCGAGCTTTTATGGTATGGCCTATCTCAAGTGCTGTGTAGAGAGGGTTACTGTTTATGGTATGGGTTTCGAACTGTTTTTGTCTGAAATAAGAACAGGGTTTCGAAATCCCGGCGGCACACCCTACCCAAATTAAGGGCCAGATCTTATTTGGTATAAGAACGCAGCGTATCGTACAGTAGCCATAAATAGTCTCTTACAGTTAGCCATAAATAGTCTCGATGATGCTGAAAAAAACGTTTGAGAACCTTATCTGTGAGAAACGCACTCACAGATTAACTTTCGGCTTTGTCTGTATGACATCACAAAAAAGGTTTCGCATTTCTTACAGTAGCCTTAAATAGTCTTCATGATGCTAAGAAAAGGTTTGAGAGAACCTCATCTATGAGAAACGCATTCGCATATTAACCTTCAGCTTTGTCTGTATGACATCACAAAAAAAGGTTTCGTGTACGGGCATACAAAACAAAAGGGAGTTCGTTTGTGTGATGGTTTTGAAAAACGTCTGTAAACAATTCTAATGTCGCGTTTAAAGTTCGTAATTTAAAACGCCGCGATCCTTTTTACTTACGTTTTTCTAAAATAGAGGTTTACTCGCGTAAAAAAATCATCGTTTTTACGCAGAGGTTATTTTTCACGCCGACACCGAGCGGGACGGAAAACAAGTTATATTTTCGCCGCTCGGTGTGTTGCTGGGAAAAAATAACCTCTGAAACCATTTTATGAGAGACCTTACGATAGCTCGATAGCACAAAACCATACTTTTGAAGAAAAACTGATAATAGTGGAACTTCGCTGTCAGCGTAATCGAACTAATAACAGGCTTTCTCTCGGCCTATTATTGGGTCCAACTTGTCCACCAACCATACTAAATTCCAATTCGATCTGTGGATCAGTGGCCGGAACTTGGCTTTGATCAGCCCCGTTGGCTGTTTCAGGTCCCGTTAGAAATGCAGTATTTATTTCAAAATACACTGACATAGGCTGGTGCGGTCCCGGCATGTGTAATAAACGTTTTAATTGTCTGTGGTATCCAGTAACTGGTGGAACGCATTGTTGGCATCTGCTGACGTTTTATATAGTACATGTAACTATGGTAAGGATTCGCCGGGACCGCAAAGGAGGCTTCCGCGAATGCAGGGTCGTCTGTGCTTGTGCTATATCTGAGAGCTTACCTGATTTAAAATCCTTCTAGTTCAACCCACTCTAAAAACACGTTTGAGAACGAAACGCAGTTTTTCTCTCGATTCTAAACTATAAAATGAACCAACGCCTCTTCGTATAGTGTTCTTCTTGTTTGAGAAAGCCCATACCATCAATACAATGACAATAACTTATCCTATAAATATTATATTTCAGCCAACCAGAGCTCAGCTTTACAATGCAATACAAAGAGGTTCAGTATTACACGGAATAATAAATTGTTTATTATACGACAGCTAAAACGAACAAAAAAGTGTTTGTTTTCGCTTACCTTACTGCTCTGTTTGAAGCAAATATTGAGATAAGAAATCTCGAGAGAAGAAACCTCTCAGCCTCAGTTGAAGTTCAATGTCGGGGGCGGGCGCACTGAAAAGTTTTTTTCGCGCGCTAAAAGCTGTTTGGCTGTTACTCAAACTCATTACGATTGGCTCGCGCGCTTACAAAACCTTTAAGTGTTGAATAAACCTGTGCAAACCTGTTTGTAACCCGTGTAATACGGTCTCAGATCTTAGATATTTACTTCCTATTTCATAGTTTACACTAATACTGGAAGGTGCATAAAAGGATAAAACAGTGGAAAAAATACAGCCTTATAATAACAACAAAGTGCAGGTGCAACAATGGATGTGATAAATATATAAACAAACACGCAAATAAATAATCAGATAAATAATGATTGCATATTTGCACTCGTTTTAGCCCGTATTTGCACTCGAAAACGCCAAGTCGTATAATAAAACACTTGACCCAACTTCAGTGTGCTGTAAATGGTAAGCCGTCTATAATATCGGACCGAAACCATCGGCCCGAGTACGTTATGGCAATCAGTACCACATAAGGTAATATACTTGTTGTACCAGTGAAGGACGGTGTCCCAGGAAATTTGCACCCCCGTAAATTTGCACTCCCCGGTGCAAATTTCCTAGGAAATTCAGCTCTAGTTTGTAAATCGGATTAAGATCGGCCACGAGCACCTCCGGTGCAAATTTCCTAGACATTTTGTCTAGGAAATTTGCACCCCCTCCCAGAGTCTATCGTTTTCTTACCTACTGATCTGAATTAAGCGCGTTAAATTTACATAATTAAGGTTACGTAACATACTCACTTACGGTTTAGGTTTCTTATCTCTTGAATAATTTTTAATTTGAAATTGTTTTGCTTTGTCAGTAGTTTACGCTATGTTAGCGCGTGCATAGCGGGCCACTGAATAGAGGCCGCCGCAAAGTAACGACCTTGAAATGACAAATTCTTAACATCAATTTTAAACGCGTTAATCGAATATTGAGATTAGACACAACTCATTAGATATGTAGAAGTATTACAGGCCGATAGTTTACGTATAAACGTAGTCACAGTTGCTTAGCTCTTGAATGATTTTATTTTGACATTATTTGGCTTTGCTTTGCAATGTTAGCAATAGACCACCGCAAAGGACCGACCCGATAATTGAATTTGGCGGGAATCTTAAAATAATCCAGTTACAATGTGCAACTCGGCGGTGCCGTCCACCTAGCAAACGAATTCGATTTTTACACTAGTAACAGAACATGAACGCTACTCAATGCTCCTTTGAATGCATATTATCTTGAATAAATACATTGTAAGTTATTAAGAAGTTCTAAAATGTGTATCGTTATTAAACTCCGTTTTGCAAGCTAAATGCATAGCCGGGCACAAACTTGCGTTCAAAATACAACGCTAGGTTTTCGCCGTAAACCTAAACCAGATGAGATTCCTAGGTCACTTCTGCTATGTCTCCCTCAGTATAAAGATAAGAAACGTCTAAAGAACACTTAAAACAGTTTTTGGTAAGGGGGTGCAAATATCCTGTGACAACAGTTGCCTCATGAATCCATGTACTTTATTTGATGATCCATTCTCACTTTGACACAACATTTTCTATCCCGGTGTGATCACAAAAACATGATATCATCATGTAATATTTATAAGACTTATTCAAATTACAGTTGCGGAAAATACAGTTTAAAATTGCCTCCTTTTCCGTGGAAGTCACCAATATCATCATTTAACTTGTAGGAATCTCTTCGTACCATGAACATGAACGTGAGCAAGCGAATAGACAGACTTATCGATGCTTCCGCAGAAATGAGACAGCAGCATCGTCATGTATTCCCAAACAGAGAAGGTAGTCAGCTCTACAACTTGAGTCAAAGCGTCTATGAGAACAGCCAGAAAAGCAGGGAAAGAAGAAAATCTAGCCACTACATACGCTAGATGTCATGTATTCCGAAACAGAGAAGGTAGTCAGCTCTACAACTTGAGTCAAAGCGTCTATGAGAACAGCAAGAAAAGCAGGGAAAGAAGAACATCTAGCCACTACATGCGCTAGATTGAAAAGTCATTTAAACCGGCCCCAGTGTGCCACGAAGTAAGAGTCTAGTAGTCAAGAACATTGTAGGGTTTTGAACACTTTGATATAAATAAACTTTTTATACCGGTAAAACCGACAACTTGTAATGGTAACATGTCTCGGTTACACAGTACCGGACGAATGTGGATCCGTATCAAAATTCGTACGGTTAGGCCTTTCGTTTACACTGATACCTGCTATCCGGACGAATTTTAGACCGCCTAACCGTACAAGTTTCAGACCTAAAAAAAGCAGGTACAGTTTCGGTCCTGTACCGGTTACAAATTGTACCGATATCGTATAAACACTTTGACCGGTTTAATTTTGTACCGACTGCGCAGTTTAGGCTTGGAACCAAGTTAAATTTGGCCTGGCTAACTAGCTTAGTTACTACAGCGTCTACAGTTCGAGTGATTATATATTTTCAGCTGTATTTTCATCAAAAGAGGACGGATTGACAAGGAAAAATATGAGATCCCAACTAGCGGTTGCTATGCTTGCCTTGGTTTTAGGTTTAACGGGTTTGATGCAGGTTATTCTATTGCAAATGGCGCTGAATACGACAACTAATTTATCGAACAAGGAGACGAAGATGTATACTTATGTTAAACTTGGGCAGTTCTCATGCAGTTAACAGAAAATGCACACCGCATCAAGAGGAGATTTTGGATACGATTTTTCTATTATTCTGTCCTTTGTAAAAACACTTAACGTTTCCTTGTTCCGAAAACCTTCTGCATCCATGCATTGAGTAATCGTCATCTTTGATCTTGGGTATTTCTCGATAAATATCGTCATATTTAGTTTTAACGGTAGCCCAATCTAGACCCATGCAGAGACGACTTTTCCGCCTTGTAATCGACAATTAAAGATAGCAGAAGCCATCTGTCCAACAGAAGTTGGAGCTTTTCTCCGCACCTGTCTTTAGCTTTGCCGCCATTTTTTCCTGATACTCATTCTGCGCACGAGCACATGGCAAAAATATCTGACCTGGCTATATTTATCCGGTACAGTGTAAACGTATCCGTAAAAGGATAAAAAAATGAACGGTGCAGTGAAAACAGAGCCGTACCGGTACACTCTTGTACCGATTTCGAATTCGTCCGGTACTGTGTAACCTAGCCTCAGTTAAAAAACTTTCACTCTGACGCAAGGCTGAGCGCTCAAAACGTAAACATACTATTATATATAGTTAGCATACTATTATTAACGTACTATAATTATTAATATACTATTGGATATCATACCATTCATTTGTTTTATTATTCTATAATATTCAAAATCTGGTGCGATAAATTAAACCACGTGATCATCTCTGTAAACCGGACAATAGAGAACTCTTGGTTATTGAACTGGAACACTGAGTACTCTTGTTTATTGAAACCAAGAGTTCTTTATGTGTTCCAGTTCAATAACCAAGAGATCTCTGTGTTCCAGTTCAATAACCAAGAGTTCCATGTTCTCTGTGGTAGAGTTCAGTACGCACTCTCCTGAAATATTAGTCCAACCAACCCCCAACTTTTAACCTTCAAATGTAAAAAAAGACAAATGATGTATTGAATAAAAGTCATAATTTGATTCCCTATTAACAACTTTTACTTAGCTATATTAATTATTTTTACCTTTCAGTATATGTATAGCCAGTAGTTACGATTCTCTAGTTTTATTGGCCGGGTATTCTAAAGTTGTCTTCATTCGAGTAGATTGCCATGCAGACGTGGTTTTTGGCTTTCGAAATCGCGCCATCTCATTAGAAGAGAAGAACCTCACCCCAACTCAACTAGCGACATTTGAAATGCAAATTTGTTTTGAGCTAGAAATCATAAAATACATTGTTTTCAGGTAACTACAATCTCGGTCAATTTTGTTGAAAATTTTATATCAAGACCTCCCCTCCCCCTATTTCAGTAATGTTAAATATGGCCCATTTAGGCCCTGTCCACACTAATCCGGATAAATTCGAAAACGAATCTTTTTCATTAAAAACGTATTAAAAAGTCTTCAGTCCACACTATCGTTTTCGAATTTGTCGCCGTCCTCACTAAAACGCTATACTGGCGTTTTCCAATTTATACACCCTGGAGAGCGTCTTCAAAAAGAACGGGATAAATTCGAAAGCGTATCTTTTTTTAGCCGTTTTAGTGTGGACGGAAGTCTTAAGATGCGTTTTCGAATTGATCCGGATTAGTGTGGACAGGGCCTTAGTTAGACAACGGTTTCATCATTGAAACGGGGGTAGCCTCCTCCGCAGGCGGCTTATTCTAATTTTTTTCTCTGCCCCACCCCCTCCCCCTCACCTGAACCTTCCACAGGAAGCCCGCTCAGATGATCCTTCCACCACAGGAATCCCGGTGATTCAAATTTCTTGTTTCTTATTATTTAGGAGTTGCCTGCGGAGGAGGCTAAAACGGGGGCAGGCGAGGTAATTTTTTTCAACTCAATTTGACCGAAATTCAAGCTGTCAATTTAGTTGAAAAATAAAGACCTCCCTTCCCACTATTTCAGTGATGTTAAATATGGTCCATTTCAGTTAGACAACGGTCATTGAAACTGGGGGAGGGCCAGAGGTTATGTTTTCAACCAATACTTTCGATCTTCAATGCCAGTCATGGTATAAAACTAACCGTGTGCTCATAGAAAATATACTGATTTACATGGGATTTCCAGACCATTACCAGCTCCTCGATTCACTCGCTTTCCTGTAATGATTACTGTCATTATTTGTGCTTCGTTTTAAAAACTTGCTGACGTATTGTGCCATCTCCAAAGGTATATGACCAACTATTTAACAATTAGACCCACAGCCCGAATGAGGGAGAGGGGTCTAATTGTTTTAGTATAAACTAACTATTCGGACAGTAGCAAATAATAGAAACAAACAAATTGAAGTTGAAATTTTTTTATAATTTCGTGAAAATGCGTGTGGCCGGTTTTTCTCTACCGTGGCCATGGCTATCACAAATAGACATATAGTAGGGTAGCCAATCAGAATGCAGGATTTGTAATAGTCCACTAGTTGGTTTATACTAATCTGTGATAGTGAATAGTGAAAAAGTTCAAAAGCAAAACAATGGCTGCTTAGTTGTCAAAAATCTTCTTGTTTCAGTTTAAGATTGAACTACTAGTTGGTCTCTACTAAAACAATTAGACTACTCGCTCTCAGTTTCTATGGTCGATAGTTGACTCGGCGCTATGCTCCTCGTCAACTATCAGCCAATAGAAACTTCGAGCTCATAGTCTAATTGTTAATTAGTTAATAAGCCAGATAATACGTACCATGGTCGCCTCGGTTTTCTTTGTTCTATGCAAGAGGGAAAATGAGAATGAAATTTTCCTCATTAACATGCATGAAGGACCAATATAGTTCTAATTTTCCCTCATGAACAAGCATGAGGGAAACTTAGGAGAGCATGCAGCTGGCGAGGGAATGTTAAGGTTCCCCCTGACCGCATTGGGTTAGAGTAATGCAGCAGTCACCCATCAGGGTTCATTACTGGCAAATGTTGTTCCGATGTTGAAACCGTTTGACCAATACTTTTCAATATCTGTTCAACATCGGTTCAACCCGCCTCTATTATTTGTAGCAGTACTTCTTCTCCGAACAAAATCGAGTTAATGTCGCGATTGCTCAGCCAGCTGCTGAGCACATGCTCTCAGCTTTATAGAGTTCCCAGTTCGCAAGGGTGGGATAACATTTTAATTAGCTCTTTCCTCATTCGGGTATTTTTCTTAAGTAAAAGGGAAAAAATACCTACATCTGGTCTCGGGTCAATATAATGATTGTAAGCCCAATGCATTAATTAAGTCTTTCCCATCACTACCAGATGACGTTTCATTTTAACAAAAAAGGAGTTTTTTTTTTCTTCTCTGATTTAAACTTCTATTATTCCCCCGTTTCACTAGCCATAATTATATATATTATAATAGGAGCTCCACCCATAGGCTTGTCAATGTATATTCCCTTTTCAATAGCTGTGATCGTATATAACAGGAGCTCCACCCATAGGCTTGTCTATTTAACTTTTAAAGTGCATATAAGCCCTAGCCAGTTATCTTTGATATCGATTGTACATGAAGTGGATAGTCCAACGGTAGAATATTTCTTGATTTGGGTGTTGCGTCTACGAGATATAAAGGTATATATTCCCAATATGCTGATGAGGTGTTGTCATCACCGACATCACTTATTATACAAAAGCATGCTGGTGGACACAAATTACCTATTTTTAAATTCTAAGTTATATTTGAAGCTTATCAAAGTGATTTTACCAAAAAAAAATCTAAATTAGAAAATAGTTTAATTTACAAGCACAAAGAAATTCAGCAAATGTCGGTGATGACATCACATCATTAGCATATTGGAAATATAAACCTTTATATCTCACAGACGCAACACCCAAATCAAGAAATATTCTACCGTTGGACTATCCACTTCATGTACAATCTATATCAAAGATAACTGGTTAGGGCTTATAATGCACTTTAATAGTATATACCACACCAGTGTCAATGAATAGTACTTTTCGTGTGCTCTGATTGGCTAATCAAACAGTGAATATGATTTTCATATTCACCTCCGAGCGAAGCAGTGATAATTTCGTGCGAGTTTTTGTCCATTTGACAGAAAATAAATTAACTATTTGGTGCTGATTATATATATTATTCACTAATGTGTGGTAATATACTAACTTTTCACTAGCCGTAATCATACATAACAGGAGCTCCACCCATCACAGGCTGCTCAAATTCTGACTATGTATTAGAAACAGTAAATTATTATCAAAGCAGTGAATTACAAGGTTTGTATGGGAGTTCTTCCTATAACTTGGAATAATAACGTAAATTTAGTTACAGATCTTCTGTAATACAAGGTAAATAAAGGAAGAAGGCTTACATGTTTTGTTGCCCTATTTGTGTTCAGGTCACTAGAATGGTGTTTTATGGAAGTCTTGAGTTTTAAGCGCTTCACCCCTCTAACCAGTGGTGTTACATTATTGTACACAAATACCCATTATTCCCGGTATTATTATTTACAAGATTTGCATGTATTTGAATTATCATCATAAACACTCAAAAGTCTTTCTTAAACTAAACTCTGGCCTTAGATTTACCAACCCTAGGGTTAATGCTGAACCAAATATAGCATATGCACTACAACTTTGATATAGCTTGCAAACAAACTTAGTCACAGGTGGAATCTCCGATGATTATTGCACATTCTAAATAAGGCTTGCACAGAGATGTGCATAAATATTGCTATCTCAAAAACTTGCAGAAAGTCTACATTAATTTAAATAAGCAGATGGGCATAGCTATAAACAAGTTGAAGATCCTTTTTTCAATCTGTATCTTCCATCGCTGACTGAAGGCATCCCCTTGTGATGTAAATGAGCACTCCCAGCCCTCAGTCATTTGTAGGATCCTTGTTTGGAATAAAGGTTGTGGCTTCTAATATAGCCTCATTTTCAAAGTCAGAAGTGCTTTCTACTCTTGGAGGAACAAGACCAAGCATTTCACCAATCCATTGCTTAAAAAGAGAAGGGAAAATGTTTGACATATTAATAATCTCCCAATATTTGTGTACAATTGAAGGGCTGTGTGCAAAAAGGGCGTAAGTGATTCTTGATCACGTTCTAAATTCTCCCATAGAAAAGAAAGAAATTGAAGGAGAATTTAGAATGTGATCAAGAGTCACTTACGCCCTTTTTGCACAGCCCAGCCCTTCAATTTAAATACAATGCAGTCCAATTTGTAGTTCTTGACTGCCATTTTGAAAGTTAACCAAGCCTTCAGTGACATTGAGCCTCAACTCCAGCCTCGTATATATCTTGTTGCATGCTTTGTCAATATTCATCTACACGAAGGGCGTACTTAACTACATGTATAATCTATAGCATCTTTAAATTGCATTGGACAACAGGAAGACACACAGAACTGGTAAATATAATAAGTATATAGTTTATATTGACACAAGTTTAAAGATTTCAACTTTAGAATTAACGTTCAGCATTCATCCCACAAAATTGAGTTAAACAAGGCAAAATATGTTTGAAATTGTAGCCACAGGAAGCCCAAAACCAATTTTGTGGAGGACTTTGGTGAGGGATCAGTTTTTGAGAGGCCTGACAACAGATTCAGATTTCATTTATTTTACACTTTTTACAGAAGAAGTAAACAGTTAAAATATGATTACTACGTGTATATGGAATAAATAATTGGGAAGTTGACATTTATAAGTGGTGTTAGAAGAACTGTGTGTACCACTTGGTCAAAGTAGCACAGGCACTGATCTTCCAAGTTCTGGACACGTTGAGTTAGTGCGACAGTCACAAAATTGTGTCAAAACGCTATCTCGAACTCCCAAGCGAAATGAAAAATTGTTTGAGATAGTGGGTGTTCAAGAAAATAACGTAATTTTTACAGTAAAACAGTGACAAAATAAAACAAAGAGATATCACAACTTGTTTGAGATAGTGGGGTTTTCGAGATAACCGAGTTCGAGAAAGCAAGGTTCTACTTTATGATTATTATTATTATATAACAAAAATAAGGAAATTAATAAATACAATAATTGAAATGAAATTGAAATGAAATGCTGCAACAAGAAGTTGGTGATTGTATTTATTATAATAGGCAATATATCAGGTACACTTCGTATTTAAATTCTTCAAAAACTCATGCATAATTAATGACCATTTTGTCCAATCAGATGAAGCAAATCACTCATGTGCACGCTCCTTTATACCCATTAAAACGAAAGGGTCTTTATACAACTTTTCACTGTACGAGTGTGGCGCCCTATATAAACTTCATGGTTGAGGCCTTTGAAGTTTTAAATAGGGCCACCCTCGTAGAGTGAAAATCGTATAAAGACCCTCCTAGTCAATCCTTATAAAACCAAGAGCTTAACCGTGAATCTTTATAAAGACCCTCACTCGTACAGTGAAAATCCTTAAAAAGACCTTTACAGGGCACGTCGGGCATAAAGTACGTCAAAATCGGCATCAGTGAGCGTGGACAAATAATTAAAATTAACACCATTTCTTTACTTATAGTCTCAATTTGAAGAAATGTTGGTGACTTGTTAACAAAATGAAACTACATATTTTAGGTGTTTTATGTTAGTATGATGACGTTGTTGTGACGTCATAAGTGATGCCTCCTTTTTTGGTAAAATTCCCCCTTTAATAGATGTTACAAACAGACTATACCGTCAAAGGGCCTTCATGACACACATTCCTTTGGCGCAAATTTGAACGTTCTACGACTATTATAGCAAAAATTATAGAGAAATGACTGTTGCTATGACGTCATATTTAGTGACGTCAGGTGTCATACCTAAATAAGGCTGCCTATTGTTAAAAAATCAAGAAAAGAAAATAATGTGGGTTTTGAGTGCCAGACTAGCGCATTTCATCACTAAAACTCGAAAATCACTCAAAGGATTTTTTTCTAAGGGCATGTATAAAAAAGTATGACGTCATAATGACGTTGCCGAAAATATGACTTCAATTTTAAGCCGGTTATGGACAAAAAAACAAAATTCAAAAAACATACGATTTTAGCCACCAACGTGTTTTATGATTGGACAAAATGTCATGCAATAATATTTACAACTCTAAAAATTGAATGAAGCAATGTTTTCATAAATGCTTTTGTGTTGTTTATTTCCCGCCAAATTTTGGCGGGAAAATGGACAAAATTCAAACTTTCATAACTTTTGATTTCCTTAACCAATCGACATCGGGTTTTCGATTCCTTCATTCTCATCACGAGTAGATTTTAACAATATACGACATTTCGTTTTTAGAGATAATGAACAGTTGCAAGAAACGTATTACAAATGGATAAATGACGTCATTGTGACGTCACGATGGTAGTAACACAGCTTAAAAAATCAGGTTATATGCCTTTTGCGATTCTACATCCTTCTACCAAAATTCAATCGTCTACATTGAAAACTTTTTAAAATATAGAACTGATGCCGTTTTTATGGTCGTTTGTGCCCACCGTGGGGAATCTCAGTTCAGGGTTGCTCAACAAACTGTCTATTTAAGTAAGTGCAATGACTCAAGGAGCTGGAAGACAAAGGCCCCTAATTGGCTCACAGTTATTCAAACGCAACCGGCCTAACATTATGGTACCCAAATTTTCGCTCTGTAGTCTGTATCCCAGTTGCGCATGTCAGTGACGCACAACGTAGCTATAAACAAATAACTCTTCGCTTGCAAACAGTCAAACACAAGGTCAGTGAAGGATACATCTTTAATAGGAATACATTATTTTAAAAAGATATGACATTTTCGAGATTTCTTTACCCGCAGCCCCACAATATAATTACCACAATATAATTGGGTTTCCTGTGCTCACCAAACAGAACGCCTTTTATTTCACTGAATTTTGTGAGTCAAGAAACAAGGGCTCCGAAAAAAGATTTTCGGCTTAGTATCTAAGTTATATAAAAAAGTAAACAGTCTAGCTCGGAGTCGGACTGCCGGCGGACCGGACTGGCTTGAAAACTCGGTAACTTATAGTTATATTAAACCTACCCTGTTCCTAGTGCCTCTTTTTCCAATCATCTGGTAAGCAAGAACGAAGTAAAAGCAGGATCCCCACAGTGCCCATACTCCTACGATTGGCAGTTTTCCGTATGGATTTGAATGCATAGAGTGTTGCAGGTCTTCGACTTCGTGAAATATGAAAGATGTACGAGCAAGCGATATTTCAGCGGCTAAACTTCACGGAACATGCGTAGTTGCGTCACTTCATTCCAAGATGGCGGCCTGGAGAATTGTTTGTTCGACAGCGTTTATATCTCGAGCGTTCTGTACGTGTCAAGTGCATCTAAATAAAAGAGTCACTCCTTCCTTTGAAGACGAACCAGTAAAGTCGATCCTTAGAAGGTTAACAGGGCGTTATGTGGAGAAGATCTTAGCTAGCCGCAAGCAAGGCGTGACAGTTCCCTCGTACAAACTTATGAGTGACGAACAGTTATTGCTGGTGAGTATGTTATGTGCGAGTCCTTCTAGTAAAGCTGATGATTTAGGGCAGATAAGCATGAGTTCTGACATAGTGCGCATTTAAAATTTGTCATAATAAATATCTTCTGGATTTGGACGTTTAATGCATCAAACCCCCCTTCCCCCCCCCCCCCGGGGGAATGGTGGGGACACGGCGGGGGTGTTTTGCAGAATGCTGAATGCAAATTAGAAAATCCGGTCAGTGGAAATACCATCTCCAATGGTGTAGTGGTTGTTACGTCCACCTTGAAATCGAGAGACCGAGGTTCAAGTCCTCGCCAGCGAACCATATTTTCACAGAGTATGTTAATTGTTATATATTTTTCTTTAATGCCTTTACATACTCAGTATCTTTTATATAACAGATCTACAGTGGTAGTTAGAATACTCTTTGGCACCTAATACTAGTTCCTAAGTGTACGTCACTTTGTGGCTAAATCCGACCTCTGACCATGTAAACTAACTAAAGCCCTAACCCTAACCATAAAACATTCCCTACCTGGTCAGTGAATATAAGTTCCCAGGTAAACAATGAGGTTTTAGGGCTAATTTGTGGTTGGGAGCTCCGCTAATATATATATTTTCACGTAACCCTAGTTTTTCATACGTCAGGAAACTTATGCTTGACAGGTGTTAATAGACCAGTTCGTGGTTAATTCCGACATTTTCAAAGGGCTGCAAACATGGTGCAAAATACAGTCTTTGTATGGTAATCCGATTCAAATAATTTCCATAAAATCGAATTTCTGAAATATTCACTGTCTGCAAACTTACACTGTAAGGTACCAGGTAAAATATTAACTGATAAACAAATTTGAGGGATGTAGCTATGCTGGGAAGTATGCAGTCATGTTTTCAGTTTTCCATACATTTTTCTGTAAATAACTTTGGGTCATTGTTACAGACAAATGTATGGAAAACTGAAAACACTGTATTTTGCCCCATATTTGCACCCCTTTAAAAATGTTGGAATTAAGCGCGAACTGGTCTAATGACATGATGCAAAGATATTAGCTAATGTGAATTTAGCATTTTCCCATCCACAGTCCTCCTTTTCCTCTCTCTAAATGTTTCTCACCCCATTCTCCCAGCTTGCTCTGAATGCCTCTGAAAGTCCAATCATCTTCACACATTCTGCTCATACTCGTGCTTGCAGTCTACTGCTACGATAAACTTAATCTTCATATTTGGACTATTTTTATTTTGTGTTGCACAATTATTTGAAAACTGTAAAGGCATTTCAAACATTTATTGAATGTCAAACTGTGAAAGTAAAGTCACAAAAACTAAACAAAACACAAATCAATAAAAGAAGACCTGGAAAATGATCAGGTAACAGAGACAGAAACGGCTTACCAAGTTTGCTGTTCAATTCCCGCAAATGTGTGAATGAACAACCTCTCTGCATAAACAAAGTCTAGGCTGAGTCTTGTGTTAATGTACCTGGGTCCCCACTTTTCCCCTACCTTGTGCCCAACATCCACAGGTCAGGGATCGATAAAGAGAAAATCTACCACCCAGTTGCCAGGGTCTAATTATACCTAGTTGCTTGCAGCTACATGTATCTTGAAAAAAAGATATTTTTTTTATTATTATTACCGGTACCTGTATGAACATCTTATGAAGTCTTTAAGTAAAGATTGACATGATTAAACCACAACTATTATTGCACCTCATAAAGTCATACTTTATTATTGATGTCAGGCAGAACAAGATACTGAATGTAGGGCTGAGAGTATGCTAGAAATGCCACCAGTGATGGATGAAAGGCAAGATGTTAAAGAAGTCATTGAATTGGATGAGAGACTTGTTGGCTATGATAATGCTAATTTAGTTATCACTGATGTCAGCCCAAGTGTTACTGATAGGGTAAGTAAAATTACTGTTTTAAAAGGGAACATGATTTAATAATTATGTTTACAGTTTAATAGAACATCAAATATT
This sequence comes from Actinernus sp. WN-2022, assembly GCA_030867875.1. Classification (NCBI taxonomy): domain Eukaryota; kingdom Metazoa; phylum Cnidaria; class Anthozoa; order Actiniaria; family Actinernidae; genus Actinernus; species Actinernus sp. WN-2022. The sequence goes on along the minus strand of JAOWCC010000577.1, from coordinate 138,106,995 downwards.
ATCAATGATACAATGCTTACAAACAGTCCCTTTATATACCTACCTTAGTCTGTTTTGAAAAAAAAAATATTTTGGCTGAGTAAAGATCGAGTGTGCACAAATTGTCAAATAAGCTCTGGGAGGAGGGCAGGAAGGAAGGAAGATGGACAGAAGGAAAATAAGGGACTGCAGCTTTTGCCTACTGATGCACATTCAGGAATTTCAATTGCTCTTTTGGAAATTGCCTCTGTGTAGGAACCCGGCACAATAGGAAAACTCACTGAATTGGTTTTGAACGTTTTATTCCACTTGCCGAGTATATGTATAGGCTCAAAAAAACAATTACACTAGAATTCCCAGACTAGAATCACCAGACTAGACACACCCTTGTGCTCCCAAGCACTCACATGCCCAGATTGGTTGCTTCTGACATATATGTCTATATATTGCGTGACCTAATCTCCGACAGCTCCAGCAATGGAAAATTGTGATTGGTTAATTACAATAGAGACATCACAGATATCCTCAATTTAAATTGGCATCTGTGCAGGACAGCTACTGCATGTATGAAGGTGGCAGCTGTACAGTACCGTGCAAAAAGATTTCAACGCTAATTGGGGATATATCCCTGGGGATATATCCTTTAAAAGGGATATATCCCTTTTTCGTGAAGTGAAATAACCCCCCTTTGAAAAGGGATATATCCCCTGAAACTTCCCCCAAAAGGGAAATATCCTTTTTTCAGGGGATATATCCCTTTTTCAGAGGATATATCACTTCCCCCGTTGAAATCTTTTTGCACGGTACTGTATTTCATAGAATCCAAAATGGTGATGGTGATATTGGGAATGGAGAAAAGTAAAGACAATTTTGATTATTGACAAGTGTCTTGTGAGCTTGATGGCTTAGCTCTCAATGATGAGCAAAAGCAAGCCATTGAGTCAGTTTACTACAAATTTATATGTACTAGTATTGCCCATCATTCTAACAGGCTTCGGTAAGAGCTTATTCTTGCTTCCTGGTCAGGACAACAACTCCAAGCAAAGCTCTTCCAATTCCCAGTATTACCATGCCTGTGAGGAGCATTATCAATGAATAGATAAACTTTAAAACTGACTTTTAATAGAATCCCATAGTTTTGCATTGCAAAATAAATAAATTTTATTTTGCGATTTCAGTGGTCAGTACAGTTTAAAGATAATTTTAAGCCCATGTATGTGTTTTGGACTCTGATTTCCCAGCCTTTAAAGAGGACAATAATTATTATAACTTAGTTCCCTGTACTAAGGGAAAGAGGATGCTTTTGCAGCCCTAAAATCTTCAGTGGTTAAGCTGAGGATAACGTGAGGCAGCCAAGTAAGAAATCCTCGCAAACAAGGTTAACAGGTAATGTGTATTATTTACGCAATAAAATGTAATGTCAATATTTTTTTAAATATATGAATGTTTTGATCAACAGACACGTAGGATTGTTGTTAGAGAGTACAGTGGCTGTTTACGCATGGCAAGCTGGTCAGAGAGAGATAGAATGAATTTCATATACTTTCCAAAAAAAGGGCGTAAGTGGGATATGCCAGAAATGCTCACAGAATCAGGATTGAAGGTATAACCACCTATCCTTTTTATACTTGTAATTACAGTAGATGCAGGTAATTAAATCCCATTTTTCATTCCCACTGTCCAACATGTACATTTTTACTTTCCAAATACATGTTATAAGCTTCAAGCATTTACAAAATTTACAATAGTTTTGTACTATAGACCAATCCAAGGTCATCATTGCCATTACAATATCTGCTTTAATGAGCAATAGCACCAATACTGCTGAAAAGAGCACCTCAAAATGAGTCAAAAGCCAACATTTGAGAGTTATATGTTGTATGGGAGCAAATATACAGTCCCGCAAAGTAAGACAATTTTACAGACATTTGTGTGAGGGGGTGCAAATTGTTGTACAAATGTCTGTAAAAATAGCACACTTTACTCCACTATATATTGGCTTCTATTGCAAGATATAACTCTCAAATTTGGGGTTTTGACTAATTTTGAGGTACTCTTCTTTTCAGCAGTATTGGTGCTATTGTTAATTTAAGTAGATATTGCAATGGCGAAGGCAACCTTGGATTGGTCTATTTTAACACTCATTTTATAATCTCCACCTTCCCATTCTCTTGAGATGTGTTAGAAAACAGGACATCATCCTTTTTGATGAAGATTACAAAAAAAGATGAAAAATTTGGTTTCACCAGGTCAATTAAGGCTCTAAACTGGATTGAGGTCAATCAATACTAATGGACAAGGCTGACTCACATGCTTGTGGATGTGAGTCAGTAGGATTCATGGAAGCAGCTTCACAAAAGTATAATAAAATAATAAAAATATGTAATAATGCTGCACTACAATAGTTTTGACATAATTGCAAAAAATAAAAGTGCTAATAACCCTATTTTTTATTTCAAATATCAATTCTACATCAAGTGTATAGTACAATGGTACAATATTTATGGGTTTGAATGCTGTGCCAATGAGTTATAAAGGTTTTAATTTCCAAAATGCTAATTACATGATGTACACATGTATTTACCCTCTTAGATATTCTAACTGTGAATAATGTATACCATCTCCATACCCTAACATTCGCTCATTGCTGGCATAACAAACAATTACCAAAGGTCTTTGATACTTTCTTCCAACTCACCAGTAATGTACTTAATTATAATACAAGATACAAACAAATACAGGTCTGCAGATGATTTCCTCTCAAGCAACTGATCTTTGGCAAAAGCTCCCAAACGAATATAAAGAACTCAGTACATTCTTCTTTTCAAAAAAGCTTAAACTTTACTTGTTGGCAGAACAACATTAATCCAACTACCACCAGAAAATCGACTCAATTTCGTTTGGCTGAAGGCTAGCTCGATAACCTAATGGTTTACATAGCCTCTAAACTTCAATTAACTTTTTCCCAAACATAAAAAAATAACTAACCTATTAAATTATAAAGTAACCTTGTTCTATTGTATTCTTAGTGTTATAGAGTAAATAAAAGTATTGTATTAAAGATTAAACCTTACTTGTTGGCGGAACAACATTAATCCAACTACCTCCAATATGGTCAACAAATTAACTTGTACCTGTACTTGTGCAAATTTAAGTATTAATTTAGGATTGCTTTAATTGTAGTTAGAATATCGACTCAATTTCGTTTGGCTAAAGGCTAGCTCGATAAACTAATGGATTACCTAGCCTCTAGGCTCTAAACTTCAATTAACTTTTACCCGAACGTAAAACAATTAACTAACCTAGTAAAGTAACCTTGTCCTATAGATCCTTTGCATGTGACGTCATCAAAATTCTAAAATCTAAACTATGAGATATATGAAGCTGTTCTTTTAATATGATTTAGATATCGGTATTCTCAGTATTCTTCGAAAAATTTACGGTGATTTGTTTTTGTGTTACAGTACTTTGAATTTTGTGACAGCCCAGGTCAGTGTGTTTCCTAAATGTCAAGGAAATCCATATATTTTGGCTAATTTAAGATAAACCTTTAAAAGTGATATCTAAACTGTTTTGAAGTGAATGCTAATCATATTGATGGGGAAAACAGCTTTATTTGTAGAGTACGTTTTTGGCCGCCATCTTGGTGTACTAAACCTGTACACCAACATGGCCACCGCATACTAATTACACTAAATTGTTCAAATATTATTTGGCCGACAGCTCAGTTACGAAGTACTCTATTGCTCCAAAATTTCGGTAATTTCAAATTTTTTACCTGCTCTATACACAGCATTAAAAATATTTTACTAATATAAGTTTTTTCTTGAGGCAATTTTTTTTGTGACGTCAATGCAAATGATCAATTGTATTCTTTGTGTTATATAGAGTGGATAAAAGTATTGTATTGTATTATTGTATTGTACAGGGTAGGCATCATTTATTATTCAAAAATTGCTGTTACAGATAAACAATCTTTTTTAAATATCAGTGCTTTAGTCATAGTTTGAATAAACGTTACAAATTTGTTTTCCTACTGTACATCAGCAAATACATCCATTCATGAGCATCAAGAAATAATGGCAAATGCCTCACCTGACATCATGTAATTAGCATTTTGGAATTTAAAATAATAATAATAACAAGAGGCTGTAAGCAGCCTGTACTCGGGCCATATACATGGCATGCATCCGAACAGAAAATGCATTAATAGAATACAGGAGCCAAAATGTTTTGTGAAAGGATGGCTGTGTGACTGGTGTGAGTTGAATGTCCTTAGTCTGCAAAAATAAATATTTCCTTTTTGGGGGTTTGGGGTGGGGGTGCGGGCTACACAATTACAATATGAACATGCGATCCACCATAATTTAAGCACAAAATTAATAATGTAGAACATTTAATAATGAAGAGCTGTGTGCAACAAGGGCGTAAGTGTCCCCCTTATCACATTCTAAATTCTCCTTAAAATTCTTTGTTTTGTAAGGGAGAATTTAGAATGTGATCAAGAGTGACTTATGCCCTTGTTGCACACAGCCCTTTAATTTATACAGACTTGTCTATAACTATCATGTGTGTGTCTATTTTGTATTGCCAGGTTCCACTGTCTCAGAACAGGCATGAAGATGTTCTAGATTTGATTTGCTTGCAGTGCGAGCCTGACTCTGCAGATTATATTAGAGTTAGTACTATTTTATTTTCATACAGTACTAATTAAGTACAACTACCAGTGTCCACATGATATAAACGATTGTAACATGGGTCTGGAGCCTGGGAGGTTCTTACTATATTTGGCTCGTAGGGATGGTCGTCATATTTTTTACGGGTTTAAATCAGTGATTTGGTATTTTTTTAGGGGTTGTCCAAGCGAAATCCTTTTTTTTTTACAGAGCTGGTTAGGGTAGGCAATTTTTCATGGCTTGGCATCTTTTTAGGGTATTTTTCGAGGTTTTCTGACAGTCATCCCTACCCTTTTTACCTTGAAGAACCCCCCTGTTGTCTGGAGCTTCTGTGATGTTAATAGGCCTTTTGCAAGAAACAGTCATGTGCTGATATAACACTTCTTTAACGAATGAATTGAGCTTGTGATCCTGATGGGAAAGGCGTTGCCATGGATACTGGATGGCAAGCTGTCTTTATAAAAAATATGTTTCATAAAGATCAACAAATTTATTGATTGGAGGTGGAAAATAGCATTTACAAAAATGCCTTTAAATATATGAATATTTTTTTTTTTGCCATCCAGTACGTGATTGCATTCCTGCAAAAGGTCCATTGTTGCTGCCTGTTTAAGTAATACAATGTAGATACAGAATGAGTAGCCATATACCATGTTTTGTAAATCCGATAAAGCATGGACATGATTTCCGTACATGACTTATCAAGCATTTAGATGTACAGAGTCATGTTTGACAACTCAGTTATTTTGGCAATACAACCTATTTTGGCCGAGAAAATCGAAGGAAATGTTTGCAAATCAGGACGAAATCTGTATCAGATTTACAGATAATTTATAGCACATTGATTTCCTTTGGTTTTCCTTCATTAATTATTAATGAGTTTAATGTACTATTATTGTTGTTCTAGGTTCACCAGCGGGTATATGAAAACATCAATCCTACGATAAAGTTTGAGCTACTTCGATCTACTTGTCACTTTGGCGGTCTTGTATATTACCTCACAAGAGAAAAGAAGCTTAACAATTTACTAGACGATTTGACAAGTAGAAAGTTGTAAGTGTGTCTAGCGTTAGTATGAATACAGGTCTAGACACTGGTTACAGCATTTGCAGCAGTTTGATATACAGAGAAACACAATCAACCTTTTAAAATAGGATCTGTTAAGTCTTTTCTAAGACAAATGTTCTCTAATGTTTTTAGTTAGTACAATGTAGTTAAGGATCATTATTGAAGTTGGTATAAAAGTTGTGTATGTGATGTCAAATAAGAAACAGGTTGTATTAATAGTAGCATGATTCGTTGTTAAGCCTTAATGACATACTTTGTCCTTTCCTACAAACAAAGGTCTTCTTGTAACATTTAGTAACAACAACTGATCACAAGCCCTATATTGTGTTGGTAGTAGGAATGAATGTTTTGTGGACATTTGTTTAGTTTTCAGAACGCTGTCGACGTTATTAATCTCCACCATATTCTTCACCCTGATCACGTGACGAGTATGCAGGCTCGTGATGCTAATCTGAGTGGCATGGCATTACTAAGGGTTAGTCACATGGAAATCATCATACATGTATACAGTCATTTGTCATCCAAGGCAGGGGTGAATCCAGGATTTAGTGAAAGGGAGGGGAGGGATTGAGCGAGTCGTGGGGGGAGGGTGGTTTCGAAAAAAACAATGTTTTTGAAATCTAGGGACTCTGAAATGCTACCTACTTACAGTGATCTCCAGGAGTCATTGAGGGAGGGGGGGGGGGGGGGAGGGAGGATTGCAACCCCCTGAACCCATCCCCTGGATCTGCCTCTGCAAGGGGACTAGCTACCATGGCATAGTTTTGTGAGGTTGTTTTTTTTGGGTGGGGACGGACGAGGGAAGTTGAACATACCCAACCGGCAGCCTAAATGTTGAAAGCAAGATATTATGACATAGAAGTACTATCAGGGTGGGAAACATAAACTCTTATTTGGTGGTCTTTTTCGTCGAGCAAGGCAAAGTATGGGGGAGCCGTGGTGGCGCAGTGGTTAAGCACTTCTCCTCTCACCTCTGTGGCCCAGGTTCTATCCCTGGACACGGCACCATATGTGAGTTGAATTTGTTGGTATCTCACTATTGCTCTGATGGGTTTTCACCGGGTTCTCCGGTTTTCCTTTGTTCACATAAACCACGTTAAATTCCAATTCCATCTGTGGTTTAGCCGGGTTATGGCTTTGATCAGCCCCTATAGACCCATTCGAAAAATGGCGTCCAATTTAATTAACTATTGTTTAGGACTGACTAGCCTCGCTTACACGTTCAAAAGCTTTTGTGTGGACTGACTAGCCTCGTGTTCACGTTACCAGGACAATAGCTTTTTAAATTGGACGCCATTTTTCGAATGGGTCTATGGTTGTTTCAGGTGCCATTAGAAATTCAGATTTAAATCCATTTGACTCATTTTATCTTGGTAACAGTAATAAAATGAGGCTTTGCCTTCTACTTTGATTTTTCAACAGGCATATCTTAGGAGAGAAGGTCCTATTTCTTCGCTTAAGAGAGTGGAACAGAAACTAGCAGAAGATGACGCTGAAAGGGATGGCAAGGAGCGGACAGGCAGCTTGGCAATGACTTGACGAAAACATCTTAAATGTATATAACAAATAAATTATTTGTTTAATGGAAGCGTTTAATCTGAAAAGCTTGGCGTAAATCCCTAATTTAAACAGTTGTTATACTGAAAGAGTTGAGACCTTTTAGGAATTTTATGACGGAAAGAAGAGCGTGGCTTTGTAATCCGCAACAACACGTATTTGAGCCCTCCTTTTTACTCAGACCGCGAGAGCGCCCGAGTCTAAAAGCCTTTTGCAGGAAACAGTCACGTGCTGATATAATACTTTGTTAACGAATGATTTGAGCTTGTGATCCCCATGGGAAAGACGTTGCCATGGATGCTGGATGGAAAAGCTACCTTAAAAACGTTATTTTAGAATTAGATCGACAATCGATTGGAGATGGAAAATAGCATTTACAAACAGGTTTTGCTAATAGAGCGGATTTCAATTGACTGTCGGAAGTGTTTTGGTTTTGCGTTTACTAAGCTCTCCTATTGGCTGAGAAAGTAAACCATGCAACCAATCAGAATCCAAAGTAAAACCAAACGCAAATTGATTTTGGTTTTGCTTTGGTTTGTCATTGGCTCACAGGGAAGCCATTTATGAGTTACTTGTAATTATTTGTTGCTATGATTGGCTGGCTGTAGGTAATTCGCGTTTGGTTTCACTACACTCAACTGAAAACCGCTCTAACACTACCAATCTCGTACAAGTGCCTTTAAATATATGAATTAAGATTTGTTTGCCACGGCCCAGTACAACCATGTCGTTGCATTCCTGCAAAAGGTCCATTCCGTTCTGTTTTTTTATGTCGCAAGCTGAAATTCAAAACGTTTGTTTGCCGCAGGGTATGCCACACAAGGTCATATTAAGTCTCATACCATTCCATAATTATTTCCTAATTAAGTGTTACAGTACAATAACTCATATTTAAACTTCTCATGCCCTTTGCGTTGGCTTTAAGTTCATTGTAATGTCATACTTGTTGAGAAGTAATCGATAATGAATTTGCCATGCAGGGGAGTTGATTTATCAATACTCCAGTTTCCTATTCGAAAATTACCGCTGAATGCAATGACTACAGACGCAAGTATTCAGGCTTAGCTGGTATTCATAAATACCAGCGAGAAGGTGGGCTATTCACAACTCTGCGTATTGTTGTAGTTTCGCATTTTGCACCTTCTCGCTGGTATTTATGAATGTTTAACTTCAGAATGAGACTAAGCTTGAGTACATGCGTCTGTAGTCATTGTATTCAGCGGTAATTTTCGAAAATGAAACTGGCTGCGAAACTGGACTATTGACATGCAGCTCTTTCAATTTTACTCAGTTATGGTGATCACACTTTAATCTTTTAGACTGAAAATACTGTAAATACACTAGACAGAACATCCTATGGTAACTGTTTGTTGTTTGACATTTCAATGATAAATGTTAACAGAGCAATACCAAAATCGTATGCAACTTATGCAGGTGTGTCATCTCTTGAAAAAGAGAGTGATCATCATTATATTTAAATTTTTGACTTTATTGTATTTACTGTAAAAATATTGAGTCTCATACATGTGTATTTTAGTGATTTAATAGGTTACTTTTACCTTATCTACTTTACCTCCCAGGTAACTCAATATTAACTGTGTTTGTTATCTCTTAATTAAGGCCTACAAATCCGCTTTAGACTGTAATTTACCCCTTTCTTCATTCCCATTTGGCTAGACACTAATAAGATCTGGATGTTTATGAAGTACTTTATCAATAAAACCAGCAGAAAAAGTTGTTGTCACTTCGAGAAATTGTGCACTGACGTTAATTCATTTGTTCTGGTGTGTGGGAATTTCCTAGGAAAATAACAAGGAAACCTAGTAAGTCTAGTAAAATTCTGGGAAAGTACTGGGACTTTGGAAAATCCTAGGAATAAAATAACTAACTGTAAAATAACTAGCTGTTGTACATAAAATGTCTTATAGCAAGTTAACAGCCGTGCCTACTAAGAAGTACTTGACTGAAGTACTACAAGAAATTCAAGACCTCCGTAGTCCGGTTTCTGCAAAGGAGGTAAAAACTAGATTTGGAATGGAAAATCCCTTTGAGGAGGAGAAGGAGGGAGACTGGAGAGTAATAGTATGTATGACGTCATCGAGAGGAAAGAGACAAAGAAGGCTGAGTTCTAATTGAGTCTGGGTGGGCGATTGCTGGAGTGTTTCTGATAGTCCTTGGTGTTGACAGGTTTTCTACACTTTGATGAAATAAGAAATGAAATCGAAAACAAAGCCAGAACCTGTGTCCACTCCAATGGAATAGCAAGTGATCTAGGGCTGCCTGGGGTCTAGTCGTGTGCACTTTCATCGTACAGAAAAACTATTCGGAAATTTCTGGAGAATGGAGATTATATACCCATAGAAACCCCCGAGGGGTATGATAATGTACCCCGAGATAAAAGTTCCATGTAACGGGACGCGAGTCATTACCAGATTATTAGGAGCGTCCATCTGTGCTATATCGGTAACGGCATATTTTTAGATTTTTTCCCCAACTAATAAATGTGTTTCCCAAATGTGTTTTTTCCACGCCGTGAATAAATGTTTTTCTTTGTTCGAAAGAAAAACAATGGCGAAGACTGAATAGCCTGTATCGTTCATTAATGCGTTCAGTGTCCGCAAGAAGGAGCAGTCTGTAAAACAACGAAATCTGGTTCTATAAATAGCTCAAGGTGTAAAACGCTGAGTTATAGAGATGGTATGGGAGATGGCCGCTCCTGGTAATGCGGGGCTCCTGATAACCCCGACTCGTACATATCCAAAACCATGTGGTCCTCTTTTTTTCCCTCATATATACCTAAAACTGCTCCAAGAAACAAAATCGGATTTCCTTTAAAAACGGCAAAGTAGCGAGTTTTTTGTAATCCGATTATTGCTGAAAAAACTGTCCCAAATTAGGAGCTCATTAAAGTGCCTATAGCCCTTCTTGCAATTTTTATAGCTATGAACCTCCGAAAAGATTTGAATACTTCTGTGAAGAAAGTTTTGGTCTACAGACTACAGTGTATACTTTATGTTCTACGCTTGTTTGAAATCGTGTAAATTTAACCTTTCCTAATCCATGACCGCGTACCGGTAGGTAAAAGCCTGAGACGATTCCTGGGTAGACGTCATCTTGACGTCATATAATTAATTCGACTTTGCAATCATTTGAAGAAATACTTAACATGTTGGCTAAAATGACTTTTTTTCTTTACTAACAACTCACAAACTGTGTATATTTTCTATGCATCGATGTTGTTATGATAGAAAGACGCCATGGAGAATAGTGTATTAATGAGATGACGTCTCTCCAGTGATCGACCCAGGCTTTTACTTACGCGGACATGCATGGGTCAGGAAAGGTCAAATTTGCACGATTTCAAACTGATCGTATTCTCTGTAAGCCAAAAATTTCTTCACAGAAGTCCTCAAACCGTTTCGAAGGTTCATAGCTATAAAACTTGCAAGAAGGGTTATAGTCATTAAAGAACGTTATTTCATAAGTAATCAGTAAGGATCAGAATATATAAACTTGGAGAGACATAAGGGACCGTTCATTATTTATGCCTGGAGGTGGCGGGGGGGGGCTGGCAAGAATGAGGGGGGGGGACATCAAAAATTCAAGAGCATGAGAGGGGGGGGGGGGTCACAGAAAAAAATAAGCATAGAAGGGGGGGGGGGGGGGCTGTCTATATTTTTGGGTGCATTTCCAGGCATCTAAGGGACCGCAATTTTCAAAATTTTTCCCCCATGGGAGCATCCCCGGACCCCCCCAGAGAAATACCTTGCTTTATTAAATAGTAATCAGCCAATCCAATGAGAAACATACAGAGCACCTAATGCAACCACCATTCAATTGTCTTGCCTAATATTTTGTTTGCCTCATCTTAATTTTGAAACTCCATTAGTAAAAAAATACCATCTGAAATTAAGCTCCTCACACTTCATTAAAGGTAGGTTTGGGTGCATTTCCAGCGATCTCAGAAACCTTAATTTCAAAAAAATTCCTCTTAGTGGACCCGATCCACATAATGTTCAGTCCGTGTTTAGTCCTCTGGGGGGGGATTTTTGTTTTGTTTGGAGGGGGGTCAAGACATTTTGTTGTTGTTTAGAACGAATCTTGCCCCCCCCCCCCCCCCCCACCAGGCATAAATAACGAATGGTCGCTAAATTAACACTTGAGGTTTTCGGAAGATGGTGAAACACTGCGCCCTGAGTGCGGACAACATTCAAGTGCAACATTGTCTATTTTACATTTACATTTACAGTTTACTCCGTTATTACAGCCCACTTTTCACTTTCATTGTGCACATTACCATGTTTATTGTAAAAGTAAACAGCTAGAATCAGAAAATATAAATTAAAACTTCAGGTTGTCGGAAGATCGGGAAAAAAAGGTTGAGATAATGCGCAAGTTAGGAGAACATTCAAGCGCAACATTGTGTAAATATGACAGTCTATTTCATTTTCATGTAGCCTCCCCATGTAGGGTTAGGGTTAGGATGGAATCGCGATGAAATTTACGATGAAATCGCCGCTCTCTCTCAAGTAGGGGATGCTGTTCGCAGGCTAACTTTCATGTGACCTCAGCCAAAGAGTCTGGAAGTGCAGATTGGCCCAAATACCAATCGCTGGTGTGTTTAACTGGTGTGGAAATCCCAATAGACTGTTCCTGGTGCAAATATCCAAACTATATTCAATTAAATTCCGTTTTGATATTAAAAGCTTTTAATCGTATATTATAAAATAAAGTAAAAGTGATTTGGTGAGAACGTAAAAATATACAGTGTAAAAAAATCGTGCAGAGCTGGTGCAGAGCAAGAACGTATAAAATCCTCGTTTTCATGTAAAGTGTGACGTCATTGGCTCGCGATCCTTCTCAATACATGGCAACGACACCTCTGAATGGACGCAAGGTCGAGTGTTCATTTCCACACTAGAATGGCTTCCGATGTCTTAAGCGTTAATAGAATGGCCATTCGAACATTTTACTGCGTTCTTTTACAATACTGACTACTGAGCTAATGAGTAACTTAAATATGTTTTCTCGGCTCAGCCGTGGATACGGAACATGGGATGGTATAGCGAAACGCGATACAGCCCCAGAACCCGACATGGTAAGATAGATACCGCATTCCAAATACTTTTGTCTGCAATCATTAGTTATCTCCGTGTGTTAATTTGTTTTCTCCTTTGCTAGAGCCAGATAATTTCACACTTAAGCCGACCTGTTTTGAGGTATGGTGTCGTGGAAGTCAGAAAATCGGCCTCCGTCTTCGTTTTCATCACTCTTTAGATAACTTCTGCACGTACCATAAATGACTTTCGATATATATATATATAAACTCTCGCGTTTATTATTTCGTATAATTAAATGCTGTGTCTGCCTTGCAATGAGCTACTCTTTTACAATTTTACCAAATATTCGTAGCAACGACTAAATTAATACATAAATGCGAAGGGTGAAAGAGCTCATGCAGAGCTAAATTTCTAAATAGAAATTGGTGTGACCAGTCAAAAGAAGTTCAGTTTCTGAATCATTCTTGCATGCATGATAGACTCTTTTGGTCAAAAGTGTAATAAGGGAACTATAAAATAAATAATACACGTTTACAACCGAGATAATAAAAAATTAAAATGTATACACAAATTCGGACTATGCAACAATAACAGTCTATTATTTTAATAATCTAAGAAATATGAATATATAATCAGCAAAGAGCTAAGCCGATGTAATTCCAGCTGTTGCTGTTTGCTTAAAGATGTGGTTGATTATTGGACAAGTTTGTTTTGGCATGGAAACAGCTACTATACATACGTATATAATAAACAACACCTTCCTTGGGCTTCTAATGAATCGGAAAAGCCACTGATTATGAAAATGTTGATGTATAGACAGAAAACTGTTTAGGAAAATTACAAAATTAGTGGATTCAGCTACGTATGTATAATTTAATAAATATATATATGTATAAAAGTATGCCTATATTTAAGAATTAGACTGCCTGCATGAGAGTTGAAGGTTCCTATTTGGCGAGGGGTGCAGTCCCCAGTCAACTATCAGTGCCTAAACAAAAAATAAAATAAAGTTAACTATACAGTGGAACCCCATTATAAAGAACCTGGTTATAAAGAACATCTTTTAATTCAGCTTGGCAAAAACTTTTTCTTGAAAAGAATTATAACCAGGAGTCATTTATAATGCATCCTCAATATAACAAACCTATTTTTCCAGTCCCTTATAATTGCACTTCATTATAACAGGGTTCCACTGTATGAGGAGTATTATTATAATGATAGCAAGTCCTCACACATATTTTTGTTAGTTGACATATTATAACAGACTTATGGTTATGGAAACCATTTGAATATTACAGTGGAACCCCGTTATAACGAAGTGGCAAGGGACTGGAATAATAGGTTTGTTATAACGAGGATTCGTTATAAACGACTCCCAATTATAACGCTTTTTCAGCAAAAGTTTTTGCCAGGCTGAAAAACCAGGACTGTTAATTATATTAGGAACGTCGTTATTACTGGGATCGTTATAACTGGGTTTGTTATAATGGGGTTCCACTGTAATAAGAAAATATGAAAATATTAATGAGAATTAACACCAGTCAGGGAGAACACTGCATTCATGAATATAACCTATCAGTTGTATATGATCTACCAATGCCATGTATTTGTCTTATTTGCTGTACAAAATGCAAACTTAAATTATATACAATATGTTCACAGCAAAAGTATAAAATTTAAGTGAAATTTAAGTTTGCTTGTACTTTTACAGTTCACTTCTGACTCACAAACATGGCTGCATGTACATGTACTAGCTAAAACTTAAAGCTTCTTTGCTCAGTTATTCAGAATGGCTTGTGAAGAGCGAGTGAGCTTAATGACAAAACATTAGGCAAAGAATCAAATATATTCCATAAACTTGTGCCATAGCTGATTTACATTTACATAAAAGCTTTCCTTATAAATTTTGCTGAACTGGTTACTTGAAATACTGCTGTATTAATGTTTCAACTTCTGCTGTCAGTGACAAATAGAAATGGCTTTGCCATGCATACATTTAAGCTAATGAAAGTATACATCAATGTATATACAGTCAAGGTTAAACAAATTTATAATATTGAAACATACAGTCATTGCAAGAAGAAGAGACAAACTGTTAAGACACTATAGCAAATGGGAAAACATTATTGTGGCACTTCTATAAAATAATGATCATTATAAGTTAACAAATATAGCCAAAATGCCTTAATTTCTTTCTTTTTCCTCTCTTGATGTTTACCTTTTGATTTTCTTTCTTTTTACTGTGTATCATGTAAATATAGATAAATTATTAATATTATTGTAAATGTGTAATATCTTGAATAAGTATATAATAAAATACCCCCAAAATGTGTCAACTTGAACTCTGCTGTGACAAATAGAAATATAGCTTTGTCATGAGTACATTTAAACTAAAGGAAAGTTTTGACGAAAAGATTATTTACCTATTTCACTGTGATAAGTTAAAGTTTGGCCATGCATGCATGGGGAATTAAAGTTTTGTTGTGAGAAGTCCGAAAGCTTTGCCATATGAGAAACTTTTGCTGTAACAATAAATTAAAGTTGCTGCAAGGAGGGAATTTTTTTGCGGTGAGAAATGTGTGATACATGTACTGTGGGTACGAATCTCTGAAGAAAATCTCTGCAAACAGTGGGCAAAAACAACTGAAACTTTCACATGTATATATAGTAAAAAGGAAAGTACACATCAATGTGGATAGTATGATGTTGCCATGGCAACATTAAGATGATAGGCACAGGTGTTTGTCTGATAAGATATAATTTTGAAAAGATGATTAACATGATCAAGACTCATAAATATTACTTTAAATAATAGTAAAGTGAGTGAGCATAAATTAGTTTATATTTTTTCTTCATGAATATATTTGGTTTCAGGATTTCTTCACCATTGATGATATTCACCTTCCACCTATTGATGAACCAACCTATATGAAACCAACTGAGCATGCAATCCTTTATGGCCACATGTATGAAAACAAACCACTGAAGCTGCCTGGTGTTGAGCATTCCAGCCCTCGACAAATGCCCAAGACTTACACAACCAGAAAGGGTGCCTTACTTCTTTATGCAGAGGACTATTTCCTGCCTGGATCACCAAAGCCTAAAAAAAGGAGGACGATTAAGAAACAGTCAGCTTCAAGGCTTAAGACTCTTGTGGACTTGAGAGACTTTGTACTCAACTATAAGAGGAATGGGGTATGTACATCATGCAGATGTCAGTTAATTGTATTTCTTAGCTCAGAATTCCATGGAACCTGGGACGCAGGGATGTGGGAACACAGGGAGCCCAAGCGTAGTTTCTGTGTTATCAGTATAATATACGAAATAGTAAAATTAAAGTTTGAATATCGTCTTTAAACTGTGTCTAGTTATTGTTGATGTTAGTTTTAAACTTTTCCTAAAAAAAATTCTCCCTTCATAATTAATGGCAAGTGTGGAGCTACTGGAATCGATTTTCGAGATGACACTCTCCACTAGCCTCCTCCGCAGGCATCTCTAATTTTCGAAGAAATCAGATTTAAAAAATCGTGAATTGGGTTACCTGTGAACATAATCTGATTTCCTCAAAAATTAGAGATGCCTGCGGAGGAGGCTAACTCTCCACCCTTTTCAGTAATTTTGAAAGGGGAATTTTTTTTTAGGAAAAGTTCAAAACTAACATAAATAATAACCAGACACAGTTTTAAAGACGATATTCAACTTTATTTTTACAATTTCGTATATTACACTGATAACACAGAAACTATGCGTGGGCTCCCTGTGGTGGGGACGTGGACCTTAGAAACACAGTATTTTTACTTGTTATAATATAACTTGAGTAATTATGTGTGTGTGTTCAGTGCATTGTTTTATCACTAACTCGTTATTTAGGTAGAAAAAAATGTAATCAAAAGTGTTTGACCTCACAAACCGATGCCATCAGTTGGAAAGCCTTGTTTCCATGGTCCCTGAGTGAGGTAAATGAATCTAATGCCAGAGCTCACCAAAACTTAGTCTCCGAAAACAGAGGGGGGGAGGGGGGGGGAGGGGGGGAGAGGATACTTCCTGGAAATTTTGGCCAGAAGTTGCTACTTTTTTCGACCCTATTCCAGACTAAATATTACCCTATTCCAGACTGAAACCGATATCCTCCCTTCCGAATTTCGTAAACAAACTGACTTATACTCTGTACCAGGCCAAAACAATATCTCCGGTTGCTAAGGTCAGACTATTTTGGGGAGTAAATACAGTATTGCTCGATGCTTGTATTCTAATTGGACCCATTATACTGTAGCTCTATTGTTTTTGTACTGTTCATTCTAAAGGTTAGGGTGTGTTGTATTGTTGGGTAAGCCAATGCTGTGGCTCGTTTCGAGCGGTGCTGTCTGGCTCATTTTAGCTGTGCTAAACATTTTGTCGGTCGGTGATCTCCACGAAAGTACCGGCATGTACAGTTAAACCATGAACTCTGAATCGAAATCCTGATTTTAAATCTTGACTTGAAGGGATAGGTAAGCCTTGAGCAAAATTCCGAAACTATAAAAACGGCCAGTCTTGTGATGTGAACTTAATCATAATATACATGATCCGATCTGTGATCCGATCCGTACCAGGTTTTGTTGGTGCCGCTAAACATGTACAGATCTACCAAGCGAGTGACAACCCGTCCATTACAATAATTTCATTCCTGTGCTTCATATATCCACGAGTTAAAACTGAAATGGACCGTTGAGTCCTTCCTCGACTTCAGGTTGATAAAAATGTCACTAGCACGCTTTAGGTAAAACAGTTTTCAAAGCCACCAGTCACATGATTTAGTTGTGTGTTACGCTTTGATGATGCAAAGTACGGAAAAGTATAAATCCGCCTCACCCAGAAATAGTATAAAAATGGCCATATTCTAAACATCTCATGCATTAAACTGAACTTGGTCGGTATGCATGTACAGGAGAATCTTTACCTTTTCTGTACTTTCCCGTATAATAAGTATATAAGTATAGGATGGGTCAATCACCATTACGTTGTATGACGTCAGTGTCTACGTTTTTCCCCAGGGTGATCCATTGTTCCTGGCACTACTACAAAAGAGGCTTAGTGGTTTACCGTGACAACAGTGTCAGGCCTGGATTCTCCCCAAAGCGATACATTGCGACACTTGGTCGATCTCTGCAGGTGAGTCTTGGAACAAACTTGCCTCGTCGGGTCCTTTAAAGACCCAGCATTACAAAACATTTAACCCCTTCCTTCCACCTGTCCATTCCGATGGTTCAGCATGTGAACTTTTCCCTGACAAACCTCAACCATATATAGCACAATGTCACTTCCACCCATCTCCCCATCTAGCTCCATGCTTGGCGGCTCCTTCAACTTTTATCCTAACGGCTATGTCTACTGGTGCAGCTCTTTGATATCTGTCCATAGTGAAGAATATGCTCCGTCCTCCAGAGCAATGAGTCCTGCCGAATCCTTAAACGAGAGGCTCTCGGAAGTAGAGTCAGTAAAGCCAAAAAAGGATTATCGCTATGCATTGCTAAGTCCGAGGCAGAAAGAAGAACTTTTATCGCATATGCTTGTTCAAAGAACGCTTGAAAGTGTTGACTCAGATTTTCAAGGATGGCCTACCAGTTTAGGCATGGAAGATACGTTTGCTTCAGAGCATGATTCTGCCCCTTCATTTCATAGTAATACAAGTAGAAGAAAATCGAAGGGTAGTTTAAAGTCAGCTTCTTTGTCTTCAATCCCGCGACTTCCACCAATTCAGTCGGCAGAGGAACGTCCAACAACGCCTGATGAATATCAGTCAGATCTCCAAGCGAACGCTGAAAGTCCCTTACCAATTCATAACAGTCAATCAGAATCAAGGATCCTAGGAAAGTCTTTGAGTAGTGCTCACGATAGTATCCAGGCCTCTGTCTATAAGGGAAGCTTTTCTAGGGATGTTGTACCAGGCGCTGTGGATGCCAGTAGTGTCCAACTGGATGTGTCTGAAGGCAGCAGTCACTGGGGAGATGCTCTGGCACAAGAGACGGACTTCTCGAGCGAAGGTATCTTTATTTACAGTTTATTTACGTTTTAATTTTTGAATCAGTAATTTCGAAAGCGACAGTGCAAATAGCGATGCATTATGCCATGTCATCTATTATTATTAATTAATGCGCCAACGAGACAGTCATTGGTTCTTGACACAAAGTGGCCTTTTGAAGTCATGGGTGGAACATTTGCATAACAAGTGCAATGTTTATAAACACGAAACATTGCAATAGCGTAACATGAAATAAAAACCATCGGGACTCGTAAATTTACTTTATCTCTTGTTGGCAACATTGCGAGTGTTCGGTTTTTAATTCGTGGATGCGCAAAAATTTCTCACGTGGAATTGTTCTTGGAGCTTAGGTAAATAGGTAAGGATCGAAATGCATGTTCTTATGTGTTTCTAGTGACTTCACTGTACATACATTTTGGACCAGTGTCCAAGTTCTTGTCAATTAAAGGTTTAAAGAATAATAAGTTCATTCCTTCGAGCGAACATGCACCCAGCTAAAGTTAATACGTAAATGATAAAATTTGTGATGATGGTAAACGTTGGGAATGAGCTAAATAATAATGTGTTTGTAGCGATCGACCTTCGAATCGCTTTAATTTTCCTACTGTCTCTATCAATTCCAAAGCTGCTCACTCCCGGCCCTCCCCCGGCATTTGTGGGGATTTTGATATTTTTAATTCACAGCGTTGCAAATGCTCCACCGTGGGGCTTTGGAACCACTGCAAACATTTTATAAACGTTGATGTAAAATTCGCTATCTTTGACTCATTTTGACAATTTGCCCACCCTCGAACTTTTCTTTGCTGGCAAATGCCCCATCTATATCTCTGGGACAGACTGAGTTGTCAAATGCCATACGTTTGCTTTTTTTTTAGGGGGGGGGGGAGGATTGGGTGGGCAGGTTAGGGATAGAGACAACTTTCCAGTAGTTTTCGCTCCTGTGAGCACTCTGCTTTAAAAATAAGTTGGCTTTTATGAACCCACATTCCTCCACGTCTTGAGCTTTGCTTCTTCTATAGTGTCTTCTTTCAAGCTTACTTCTTCTCTGCTAACAGAGCCTCCTTTTGCTCCCTTTCTCTTGTAATCGCTTCGCGAACTGGTGGGGAAAAGAAGACTGCCCCCAGCAACATTGCTTGTTGCGCATGCGTTAGCGTTACCAAGCGACACGAAAACTTTAGCACCTGATCGTATGTCACCCATCAATCTATTGACTTGCCGAAATCATTTCACGTTTTGCTGCGACATGTAGTGAGTTCTTCCAAAAGGCTTTAAGAAGGCACCACTGAGTTTTATTTCTACTCAGTTGTTCTGTTTGCCGGCATTTCAAAGACTTCCTATGAGATCTTACTAAAATCTGGATTCGAAATGGGTTTGATCTGTTGTATGTTTTCTTGGACGGCCGCTAGGCAAAAATATTATACAGTCAATAAATACTTAGAATGTAATATATAAAGTGGTAAGCTGTAGTGCTAAGTGTGCACGCCCTACGAGGGAAAGAGAAAAAATCTCTGACGCAAGTGGGACTCGAACCCAACGACCTCCAGGTTACATGTCTGGCGCTCTACCAACTGAGCTATCAAGTCAGATGAGAGCAATATCATAACTACATTCAATATCATAACTACATATACATATATAATCGCCGTGACCCCATATACCAATACCCACGATTGCTCTCATCTGACTTGATAGCTCAGTTGGTAGAGCGCCAGACATGTAACCTGGAGGTCGCTGGGTTCGAGTACCACTTGCGTCAGAGATTTTTTCTCTTTCCCTCGTAGGGCGTGCACACTTAGCACTACAGCTTACCACTTTATATATTACATTCTTTACACTTACTAGTGCTACGCGGCAAACATGATTCAATATCATAACTACAAATAAATACTTAGGCCACGCCTGGACCGGTTACCCAATGAGAAGAAAGTGATCCCACGTAATTAGTATGCAAACGTCGGCGGGTGCGTGGTATCATAGCGGGTTCAAATGTTTTAAACAAGCATGTGTACTATTATTCTAATTCTAATTAATGTTCAAATTTCGTGCATTGTACAAAATCCAAGCATGTGATTGGCTAATGAGCGTGCATTATTGGTGACCACAGCACTCGACCCAGACCCTCTCTTACCTAGGGAAAGGGAGACCTGATACAGTGACTGAGTGAGCATTCGCTTAGCCTTAGTTACGTGTTTGGACGGCTAACAATCGCCTATTTAACAGTGAAAATGTAGACAATTACTAGAAAGGTAACGACAGGATTGGACGCTGTTTCCTGTGTGACAGAAAATATATATTTTGAGGCGAACATTTGCATAATCGCTCGTTGGAAATGGCTGATTTGCGAGTGCTGGAAGTACAACTCAACAAGTCAACATGTGTCCGAGTGAATAAAAGTTTCTACTACACTCTAGCAGTCTTACTGAAGAAATGGATTTTATTTCTGAGACCTTACTCTGTCAATAAGAGAAGAACGTTAAGCGAGAATTCAGTGGATGGTTCGAAAACCCAGGAGTTTTGATTTGGAAAATGTTTGCATCGGAGCCGAGCACATGGAATGAAGCGGGTTTCAAATTCAAGTCAAGATTTCAGTTCACTGCCACACTGGAATCTGCAGGTTAGTTATTTACGAATGAAAGAAACTATTAAAGAAAGTAAACTATCTAGGAGTTAAGCCGGCTAAATAATTGATATTTGAATACATGGCTCCAAGAGAGGGGTTTTCGAGTTAAATGTACAATCATATTCATACTTTTCGCCGGCTCACATTATATTTTGAGGCAAACATTTGCATAATCGTTCGTTAGAAATGGCTGATTTGCCAGCGCTGAAAGTACAACAAGTCAACATGTGTCCGAGAAACAAAAGCTTCTACAACACTCTAGTAGTCTTACTGAAGAAATGGATTTTATTTCCGAGACCTTACTCTGTCAATAAGAGGAGACAATGAAGCGACAATTCAGTGGATGGTTCTAAAACCTAGGATTTTTTTATTTGGAAAACGTTTGCACCAGAGCCGAGAACACGGAGGCCGGTTCCAAGATTTCAATTCACTGGAATCTGCAGGTTAGTTATTTTCGAATGAAAGAAACTATTAAAGAAAGTAGACTATCTAGGAATTAAGCTGGCTAAACTGACTTGATATTTGAATACATGGCTCCAAGAGAAACGTTTTTAAATGTACAATGTACAAATCATACTCGCAAGGCGTCAACTAAACTGACCGAACGCCAAAGTAAATATTCTTTGCAAAGTTTATCTACTTAGTTGGATATTAAAAGTCCTGTTTTTATTCATTGTCTGTTGAAATGATATTTCTTTGTGGAGATATTTACCGTAAAATGATTTAATTCATGCGAAAAATTTGACTTCTTTATGAAATATTTATTGACCTCTATGGTATTACAATTAAAATTCACTGCTGACAGTGCACTCAGTTTGAATATTAAAAGGGTTAGAGACTTTATGTTTGAGCTTTATCGGCAAAATACAGTCACTTGCTGACTGTACGATGAACTCAAAATGTCTTCATACTGCATTCGGCCTTCGGCCTCATGCAGTATTCATTATTTTTCGTTCATCGTACTGTCAGCGCGTGCCTGTATTTGTCGATAAAGCACTCACAAGCAGTCTCTAACCCTTACTTATTTAATAATAATTCCAAAACGCTCAATATCAACATTTCCAAGAGACTAAAAGTCGTATTCGTAGTAAAAGTCGTACTCGTACTCGAATCTGAATCTCGCTATTATCCTCTGATTCTACTTTTAAGCCACTATAGAAACAAAAAATATATACCTGAGCTCCGTGAGAGTCGTCATAACTACGCGCGAGTTATTCGAGATCAAAAACATTTCCGGTACGGGAAAAATTAAAATGAAGCTAGTGAAAATGATGCCGGCAGGTCGCTGCTCGGATTATAAGCTGTCTCACTTATACAATTTGCATAAGGGGTCTCGACCCCCGAATTTATTTGCTGTCCGTGTATGATTGAGAGGCGCTTATATTCGAGTGAGGGTTTTCGTTATTGTCATTCATCTCTACGTTAGAGCTCCGTAGGATTTATAGGATTTGTACAAGACCTTTACGCGTTATGATATCACGAGTTGCAAGGTGTATTTCACACTCATAAGCCTCGAAAAACGAGCACGCGAGCGCATGCGAGTTGAGGCATGAGAGTTGGAGGAGAGTTTTCTTCAACTCTCATCGACTATCGTGCAGCCCGGTCAAACGAGCATGAGAGCGCATGAGAGCGCATGAGAGCTGAAGAAACTCATCAACTCATGAAAATTTGAACAGGTTCAAATACGATAAGAGCGCATAACAGTCGATAAGAGTTTGCGGTCAAACGAGAGTGAGAATTTAAACTCTCATCGACTCTCGTGCGCTCTCGTGCTCGTTTATCCGGGGCTTTGACGTACAACAGGTTTTGTTGAAGTATTAGCATACTGATGTGTCTGTTTAATGAAATCACGCTACAGATTATAGTAACGAAGAAGATGCAATAGTTGCCGCACTTGTTCGGAGTCTTCAAGGCTCCGAAGTAAGAGACGACGAGGACAACAGACAGCAGTCTTCTACAAAGGAATCTACAGAAATACCCGATAACATAGAAAGGGACTCAGACGATAGTGTTGATGTCACTGAACAAGATCTGCTTACAGATGAAAAAGCTACGGAGATAATCGAGCGGAACCAGGATTCTCAGAGTACTATTTCCGTTCAGAACCTCGGCGAGGTTGTTGACCAGCAAGGACGTATGGCTGATGATGTGGAACTAGATTTAAATGAAGTCCCAGGGATGAACCAGGACGAGGCCACCGAACCAGCGAGCAATCTTGGTGATGTTGCCGGTAAGTGTTCGTTTGATATACATGTACAGGAAGTAACCATCTATCCCGTGCCGTGCCGTGCTGTGCCGAAAATGGAATAGGTCCCAAAAGAAGATGATTACCATCTGTTCCGATTATTCTTGTTCTAGAATAGAACCAAAGAATACACCCTGATAAGTGCATAAAGATAACCAGTATCCAGAGGCAGCTTTAAATTATTGGGCTTAATTTTTTAAATACAACTTTTAATTAATATAAACGTTCCCTTTCAGAATCTCTTAGTATTTGTCGAATCACTGACGGTTTTTTACACTATATCAATTGTATGTTTTCCGATACGAACAGGAACCACTCATTCCACTAGTACAAGTTCCCTATCGATTCTAGAAGACCGTGGCCCCTCTCCCGAGCCCCCTCCTCCAATAACCTTTGAGCAACTTCAGGGTGAGGCCCGTGTAGTGGCATCTCGCATATTAAATCGTCCTCAGTCTGGTGCAGTGTTCATAGAGGACGCACGTGCAGCTCTCGTCATGTGGGCTGACAGGCTATCTTCCCTGCTAGGCCCACCAAGTAAAGGTACTATAGATGTGTGTAACTGTGTGCGTAATGGATGTATGTGAATGATCGACCCTTTTGGTATTGCAGATATTTTCAATGGGGTCATGTGAACGTAATATTTCTTTAAATGAAGAATTCTTAAAATGAAGAACTAAATTATAGTTCGAAAACACGTTTTTCCGGAAATAGCTGTAAAAATACGCATCAGTTGTTTCTTGCAGTTGTTTCGTGTGCTCATAGGTACACGTGAGATCGTGTCACTTGTTGCCAAGGAAACCACGCATGCTCGACAGAGAGAGCGTTGGATGTCGGCAGAGGTCTTTCCCTCGCCTTCCATTTTACCAAGACAGAGAGAGACCTCTGCTATAGCTAGCAGGGAAATGTACACTAAGACATATATAGATTACAGTTAACCAACTGAAATTCAAATTCAGTTGGTGTCTCAAAATGTATTTCTTATACCCTTTAATCGTTACCATCTTTTTTGGATGCTAGTTAGGTTTTTGTTTTAGTTCTCGTGAATTACTGTTTTTTTTGGTTCATCATATCTACCTGGTAATTTATCTTTTCGGTGGTACAATTAATGGCTTTCATAGTACTCAAGAGAAACTGAACAAAAGCGAGGGAGCAACTATTTAGATATTTACTTCCATCCTACAGATGCCCGCACGAGTTCAGCTGCTCCCCAGCGGAATTTCCCACCCATTCTAAACGCTGTTGCGGCTGCTGGCGGTGGAGGTGGCGGTGCATTAACTCGTAAGAGAACGGTCAGCCGTTCAGCCGGTCTCTCTCTTGATGCTCTAAGACGAGCACTTTTAATATCTGGAGGTAAGAGACAGCTACTGAGTATGATGCACATCACCTAGAGGAGAGAATGTCTGACTTATGTGGTGCTGGTTACATCAATGACTTACAGCAAGGTTACTGTACGGCATGCCGTGACATTGAAGTGGCTTCCCTATTGTGTTTTTTCTTTCTGATCCAATCAAGTTACAGAGTTACTGTACAGTAGATTACAGTACGGCCACGGTACTCATGACGTATGTGGGACGTAAAGCAATAAACGTGGACTACCTACTCTGAATTTCTAACGAGACCTGAAACAACCATGGGGGCTGATCGAAGTCAGGACCCGGATAATCCACAGATCGAATTGGAATTTAGCGCGTTCTTTTTTGCGGAGGGAGGAAAACCGGAGAATAACCCTCGTAGCAAGGGAGAGATACCAATACCAACAATCTCAACTCACATGTGGCGCCGCGTCCGGGAATCCAACCTGGGTCACCGAGGTGAGAGGCGAAGTGCTAAACCACTGCGCGTTCTTTTTTGCGGAGGGAGGAAAACCGGAGAACCCGGAGAATAACCCTCGTAGCAAGGGAGAGATACCAACAATCTCAACTCACATGTGGCGCCGCGTCCGGGAATCCAACCTGGGTCACAGAGATGAGAGGCGAAGTGCTTAACCACTGCGCCACCCCGGCTCCTACCACGGCTTGCCATAACAATATAGTAAATGGAACACAAAATACTGGGCACGGTATGTTGTATCGTAACTCTTTGGTTTTACGATGACGTCGGCAAAAGGAATGGAATACACAGCAACAAATATATTTCTGTCAGAAAACTTAACTGTTGAAGCGTGATCCCTCACGCGCCTCTCTTATTTTGTATATCAGCGATTTTCATTACGCCGCCATTGTTCAGTGGGACTGCTAGCTATTGAAATCGTGAAGAAAAACTGGTGCACCAGGCGCGCGAAGCATCACGGTTGGGTGGCTCTTTAAGTTAGATTAATAACCCAATCATATCTATCCTTTTTTTAAATAAGACCAGAACATTGTCTTTTATGATTGTCATAAAATGATGTGAAAGAAATACGACGAAGTCATAACCGTACCTCGTATTACGTCGTAAACATTCCTCTGTTTGCATGGTTGGATCAGAAAAACAAATACGATAGAGAACTGAGCCGTGATTTCAATATTGCGGAATATCTTGCCCTTAAAGTGGCAAAAACAGTTATCCTTAAATTCGATGCTACATCAAGTAAATGGTAGGTGAATAGTAAACTATTTCTTGATTTGAGTGTTGCGTGTATGAGTTACAGAGGTTTCTATTTCCGATATGCTAATTATGTGACGTCACAGGAGGCCAACAAAGGGTCATTTCTTTCTCCTTGTGAATGAAACTATTTCTGATTTATACAAAATATTTGGCAAAACCACTGATATCAGGTCCACATATAGCGTGGAAAGCCAGCATGCATAGCCAGCATAGCCAGCATAGCCAGCATAGCCAGCATAGCCAGCATAGCCAGCATAGCCAGCATGCATAGCCAGCATAGCCAGCATGTGTTTGTATAATAAATGAGGCCTCCAGTGACATCACATAATTAGCATATTAGAAATAGAAACCTCTATAACTCATAGACGCAATACTCAAATCAAGAAATAGTTTACTATTCACCAATTTACTTGATGTAGAATCGATTTTAATGATAACAAATTTGGGTTAATAAGCACTTTACCCATACCCTGAATGGTCCGTTTATGATGCTTTATGATGATTACTTGTTTTGAATTGAAAATCCGCGTTTAACCGTTCCGTGGGTGTATTTCAGTCTGTATAATATAATAATAAAACTTATATAGCAAACATGATCCTAACGATCTAAGGCGCTTAACGAACAATTTACAAAAACAACCAACGTAAAAAATAAGAAAAAAATAAGGTAAAAAAGCCTGACTAAAAAGATATGTCTTAAGATTGGATTTAAAAGAACTAATACTAGAGCTACATCTAATGTGAATGGGTAAGCCATTCCACAATTATTGTTGTTGTAGATGTAACTGTGTTAAACGTCTGTTTCAGGTTCTTTTGATATTGCTACTGTCTACCTTTAGGCATTCTCATGTCATTATAAATGCTTTTAGGTGAGCTACCAGGAATAGAGGCACTAAAAAATCTACCACCAATCGTGACTGGATATAGCAAACCTGCAAGCAAGCATGGCAGTGGACTATCCCATGGTCATACATACTACGAGCCACGTAAGAACTATCATCACCCCTTGCTCTCGATTTCTCATATTTTCTTTACATTCGTATGTACCATTTTACCCCCTATCATAACTAGAGACAGACCAACAACCTTGGACAATTTGTTGGAGAATCAGTCTTGCTATATCCTTTTTCTTTCCCTTCCCCTCTCCCTCGCCTATACCTAAATATTGTTGAAGGTAAGCCATATTTCATACGCGTCATGGAATAGGGGAGAAGATTTTAAACAGCATATAATGACGACAATGACTTCCCAGATGTCTCGTTTTTTACATATTGTTCAAACTTTTCGGAACAAATTAATGTATTTCAATATTTGTGAAACGATGACCTAAAATATTGTAATACCACATCAAGTTAAAAAGACAATTTTATATCGGGTGTCAACTGCCTCTCGGTGAGCTCAGTGGTTACGCTCCGGTCTGTCGAGCGGGAGGTCGCGGGTTTAAACCCCAGCGGCTGGACTAGTACTCATGCATGGTCTTAAAATAACTGAGTAGAAGGTGCTGCCTTTGTGAAACAACTGCAAATGATTAGACCTTCACGTCTTCTCGGAAAAGGACGTCAAATCGTAGGTGAACTGACAGAGTTAGGCCTAGAAGGGACCTTGAGTCCTATTGTTTGTATTCCTGTGATCAGGCTCTGGTCAGGCTCTGATACAAATGTATCAAATCAAATCAAACTGAGACACATGCAGTGATAACCTACATAGTCGTAGATATGATAAGTTTGTAAAAATGTGTTCTATAGTTCATTGAAAGACAATTCCACTTTAAATGTGCCTAAAACGTTTTAGTTTGGATTAGTTTTGCTTAGGTAACATCAAATATAAAGGGATTACATGTTTTTATTTCTTGTATTAGTAAAAGACGGAGAAACAAGATCAAATAGAGATTCCGGATCCCCAGGCCCAACTCGGTCAATCCTGACAGAGAGGCTCTCGAACTCCGACCTTCAGATGGAAATCTTCAATTACGTCACGAATGACGATCAGGGCTTCGAGGAGGATCAGGCACGAGTTATACAGGATGTGGATTCAGGTGATGAAGAAGAATTCCGTGCTGCTCTGCAGGCTGTCGTGACTGACCTCGCACACAATACTGTCCAAGATGTCAAAAAAGAAGAGAAACCTCTCAGAATACCAAGTAAGCCCATGTCACCCATAACGTCCAACACAGAGAAAGCGAAATCGCCCCCTTTCCAAGTTACACGACCAAAGGAGGAAAAGGCACCAACGGCACTGCAACCTAAGCAACCAACCACGAAAGGAAAGGGAAAACTGGTAAAGAAACAGGCCAGTAAAAAGGATACCAAAAAGGGGGCGAAGCGAGTTATCAAAGCGCCGGCCAAAGCTAGCAAGGGAAAAAAGGCCGAAGAGTTGGAAGATCCTGCCGAGATCAAGAAAGTGACGGAATCCGCTGAAGAAGAAGGAAAGGATGTGAAACAAGTGGTTGAGAAATCTCCTGAGCCAAGTATTAGGGTTGAGAAAGTGACGGAAACCGCTGAAGAAGAAGGAAAGGTTGTGGAACAAGTAGTTGAGAAATCTCCTGAGCCAAGTATTAGGGTTGACTCAGAGACTGGCGAACATCAGCACAGTGTTTCAACTACTCCCACCTCAGATATGGAGTCACCAACAACACAATCGATGTACTCTGAGGTTTCCACTTCCAAGGACACCAGCTCACCTACTCTCAGCACAACAGCGTCCATTATTGAACAACCAAAACTGGTACCTAAGATCCCCGAACCGCAGCGAGACACATCGGCCAAAAATGAAGCTCGTGCTCTGGAGGAGAAAGCTCTGCGAGAAGAGGAGATGGTTAAGCAAAAACAAAAAGAGACGCGGGCCGCCAAGAGGGCTGAAGAGAGAGCTGCAGCAGCCGAGCGAAGGCGTCAAGAAGTTGAGAGAAAAAGGCGGGAAAGAGAAGAGGGAAAGCGGCGACAGATAGAAGAAGAAGCGAGACTCGAGCAAGTACGGCAGGAAGCCGAGGAGGAAATGAAAAGGAGAGAAGAAGACAGAAGGTTGGTGTTTTATACGGCCGCCGTTGAAATGCAAGTGTGCATGTTTAAGATATTATTTCATGTTATTTGCATGAAGATGTAGTACATTTTTTATTTAGTAATTAGAATAGCGCCATACATATCCTTGGCCCTCTACAGTTATATGTTATTCACTAAGCCCAATGAGCGATATTTGTTCACATTTTCAAGACTGTGTTTTTCATAACACATTTTCACCAGTTAAACCTGTTTAATTAAACCGAGTTTATCTACGCTGTGTTTTACAAAACCTGTTTTTAGATTTTCCACAGCCGCCATCTTGAAAGGGTTCAGTTACACAGAATTCAAACTTCTTCGGAGTTAATTAAGCAAAGTTTCTAACTGGTTTGATATGTGGTGTGAATTACTTTCTGAACAGCTTTTAATGGGTTTAAGGATGTTTAAACTATGGTATGAACGGGATAGTATATCGAACTTTGATACAAAACTAATATAGTAAATGACACTGTCCCCACCCCCTCCCCCCCAAAGGATATACTTTTTTAGCTTGATCAAAGACAGAAATAACTACTCAGATTAGAAGAGTATTCTTACTAAATATGTTTGAGGAAATGGGCGACTATTTCTTGAAAATATGACGAAGATTTGAATGGAAGAAAATACTGCTTGAGAGAGAAATTACAAACTTTATTTCGGACCACGGGGGACCGAAACCAAGTGGGTGAGCATACAATTTTGTAATCCGCTTCAATCCTTGCCATCCTTTTTGAAAACGGTTTTGAAATCATCAAAGGACATTCAAAACAACCTATTTCTTGGCTATCCCAGAACATTGTTTTTGAGGTTTTGTCTTAGAGAAAACTTGAAGGCTCAATCCAATTGAAAGTGCCCATTTACAGTGCGACTATTATAACCACGGCCACTTTATAGACAACGAGAACTAAACGAAAATAAAGCGTCCCAACTTACAAATCCTAGCATATTCACGCGATTTTCTTCATCCTAAAGACGTTAACTTCAGAACTATTTTTTTGTAACTAGATGTCCACAAAATTTGCCTTTTAACCGGATCGAAGTTCGAGCAAGTTGAAATGCTATTGTCTTGTACTCGACACCGATTGGCTCAAATAACCGTAAGTTGGAATTCTTTGTTTTCGTTCTGCAATGTAATTGGTTTTCGTGGCCCCGGTTACAGTATATAGTCGCACTGTTTGCCAGTTTAGGTTATTCTAACACTGCAACACCAAATTGTGAGAATGAATAATGATTTCTTGTGCTTGAGACGATAATGCAGTTTAATTCGACAGAAGCAAATGTTGAATCACGGCTTTTAACTCGTGGATGTTGCGAAGCAACCACGAGTTAAACATATATTGTAGGATTTTTTCGAGTGGGAAACAGACAGAACATAATCTCTACTGCTGGGGTAAATTAATTCCCTTTTTTCAAACGCCCCTAGAACGGAACTGCAGGGGGTAGTGGGTCCAACCCAAAAAACCTCCGTTGGGGTTATGGAGATTTTCTTGAACCACATACAGTATACTGTAATGTACTCTTGCTAAAAAATACAATTAACATTGTAACCACGAGTTTTTCCATCGGGAGACTATGTTTGATTCCTTTGACTAATTTAGATTTACTCGCATTGATGTTTTTCTTTCGAGCTGGACAAAACGAGACAAAAAATAAGAATAACAGAAGTGTCATTGAAGAAGTCTATAATAGTGATCCCTAAAAATTATTTCTCTTTTCTGTTAGGCACAGGCGAGAGTCGTTAGAGAAAGAAAGGAAACACAGAGAAGAAGAAGAGCTTAACCAGGAACGGCAGGCTAAAGCCAAACTGGAGCGTGAAAAACGCATGCGCGAGGAATTTGAGCGCAAGAAGCAAGAGATGATGGCACAGCGAAAACTGGAAGAAGAAATTCGTCGAGAACAAGAGAAAATTGAAGCTGAATTGGATGAAGCTAGAAGAAGGGAAGAGGAAGAAGCACTTAAAGATATGGAAGAGTCGGAAAGGATAGCCCTACAGGAGAAGATGAAGCGCGAAGAGGAAAAACTCAGGAGAAGGCTAGAAGAACAAAGGCGAAGAGAAGAAGAAGAACGGCGAGTCTTAGAAGAACAGAGGCGAATACACCGGGAAGCAATGGCTCTCCTTAGGCAAAAGAAAATTCAGAGACAATTATTTTTAGCAGGGATCATACGCGAGATGCAGTTTTTGGGGTTAGGACAGAGGCTTACACGGGCGTTCACGTTTTCGTATTATGACATACTGCCGTGGGTTTACTTGAATCATGGACGACTTCCTTCACCAATGAAGAATATGATAAATGAACTAAAAAAGACACTACCACCCACTATACAAGAGGAAGACGAGGAAGAGATCTGATGACTAAACCGATGTTGCTAATATGAATATGGACTCAGTGCTACAGCACTCTCGTCGTCATCGTGCCAGCCATATCAATTGAAGGGCGTAAGTAACTCCTGATCACGTTCTAAATTCCTCCTTAGAAAACAAAGAATTTGAAGGAGAATTTAGAATGTGATAAGGAGTCAGTTACGCCCTTGTTGCACACAGTCCTTCAATTGTCGAATATCATTTATTTGTCTTATCATAGAGATGAGAAATCAATAGAATATTGATATGAATACTCTCTCTCACAGTTCTTACCGCCATTTTCGTGTAAAGTGGTGAAACTGCATGAAAACGAGGCTAACGGGGATTCGATTGATGCTGTGACAGTCAAAGTATAGTGTACACAAATATTACACGACTGTATGGCAAATTTCTCGATTTGTTTTAAAGATAATTTCCTGTTCGTTTAATATTCGCGGACAAAGCACCGTTCACTTCGTTTTCACGAGCACTTAACATCAGTGAAATATTCAAAATTTCGAAGGGAACTGTGTGGGACTATTGCTGGGTTGCACGTGACGTCATCGCGGCCATGTTGGAGGACGTTTACAAAAGATTCCTCGTTAGCTTCTCTTGTTATGTCCTCCAACATGGCCGCCACGGCGTTGTCATTTGAATCTCTTGGGATTGATTGCAACCCAAGAATTCCTCAGTTGAGTACATGATTATCAGATAATTTAGTAGTTCAATGTCGTTCTTTTCGCCTCCATGGTCGGAGAATCAGGTTCGTTTATTAATATTGAACGTAACTTGTTATTTCCCGCTATGATATTTATTTTGTATTTCCCCCGTGACTAGAAACAAGACTTAAAGCTTAATCAGCGGACTCCCTACCTAAAAGCAATGTTCAAATCGTTATAGATTACTTTTATTCGTTTTTAGCATGTTAAAGCAAAAGAGAGTTTCTTTAAAAGTGAATCATATTCAAACTTAAAGCCCTGGCCAGAAATCATTAATTGGGTGCAGTAAAGTGTTTTAAATCTTGTTCAACCATTTTTGGACGATTTATGGTCGTCGTATTGCTTATAAAAAGCATTACAAATCCTTGAAATGACGTTATTTAAGGGACGAGGTCAAAACAATGGTACTCGATAGGGACCCAATTTTAGGGGGTGGGGTATGACCCGCCACCACCAACCTTTTTGGACAGTGAGGAAGGGAGGTTGTACCCGAGACCCACCACCTTTTTGGCTGGTGAGAGATGGGGGTTGTACCCGAGACCCACCACCTTTTTGGCTGGTGAGAGACGGGGTTGTATCCGAGACCCACCACCTTTTTGGCTGGTGAGAGACGGGGTTGTACCCGAGACCCACCACCGTTTTGGGGCTGGTGAGAGAGGGGGTTGTACCCGAGACCCACCACCTTTTTGGCTGGTGAGGGAGGGCAGGACTGTTTTGACTGGCTGGCTGGCTGGCTAGGACGACCAACATGTTATTAAACTACGACGACCGCTCAGATTTAAGATCCAAGGACGCGGGCAACGCTGATGATGACGTGATTGGAATTAATGGTGGTAAATTTGCATATATTTTTAGTCTTACGGATGCTACTCCGCTTCAATGAACTGTTCTTTCCCGTAAAAGAGTATTTTTTTATCCTTCCATGCTTTTCTACTTTTCTGCTGCATGATTTACAAACGGTAACTCTCTCCCTATCTCGAACCGAACGGCAACTCCGGCGAGAGACTGCTGTTTAATTGCCTCAAATATTATAACGATTTGTTGCTTCAAAAAGGTATTCACAACATACACAATTAAGAGACACTTGAGAAGCAAATGGTTGCAGCCAAGAAGGGCGGCCTTAATTTTGACATAATCTCAAATAATTTCTCAAGGCAAGCGTTTGTTTACTTGACCCAACGAACTCATTTTACAGCCGCCATGGCAGTTATTTGCATTTGTTAAAAAATTAATCCACTTTGACGTCACTGAACGGCATTATTAGACGTCCGGCTCGGGCCTGTGAGGATATGGCTGAAATTTAGGCTAAGCATTGCCCAAATATGGTGAAAACATGCTTGGAGATATTCATCAAAGTTTTGTGTGCCATTTTCGATTCTGTCATGTGTAGGTAGGTACGTACACAAAACTTTGATGAATATACAGTTTAACGTCAGAGTTTGTTTTGTTATCAGTGTGTTGATTGACTAGTCTCTATGGGTTAATATCCGACAGAAGCTGTCACTTTTATCACCCTCGGTTGAATATTTCCAGAAACGTTTTCCTCAGAGAGAGAAACGGTCGACGATCAGTATGTATTTGCAAATTACAACTTTGCAAACTACAACTACAACTTCGCTCGAAGTTGTAATTTGCGAAGTTCTAGCATGACTATTTCCGCGTATCCGATATAACACCCAAGGAATTAGTCTGCGTAGCCAGGGATTTACTGTACCGCTGCCGGCTAGGAACAATTTGTGTAGGATATGGCAAACTTCAGAGCTGACCGTGCCGTGTAGCTTTCAACTTTGAAGGACTACAAATTTCTTTAGACCTGAAAATTTCATATTCTCGGAAAACTTATTCAAATTTGTTTTCTATCTCTCTTTCTCGCCGGCTTTGCTGCCCTCGTTGTTTTTTTTGGCTTTGTCTCCTCACTACTTTCATCTCACTACAAAGTAGTGGAATACTGAGTTTTACCGAATACAACCTCTGTTCTCGTACCGCGAATTTCTGGATCATTCATATTAAAAAGCCACAGGGATCATTGGCTGGTTGGCGACTGTTGACAGAAGCTTTCACGAGGTGTGAAGTTCTTACGAAACAGCCTCAAAACTCTCGGACCGGCGATTACTGCGCAATGGATACGATGATTTTTTTGGATTTTGACAGAAACTTCGACAAAATAAGTATTACTTATTAAGGAACAAACAAAAGCGTCACTCGTAAATGTTTCAAAGTCAAACTTAAAGGATGACTTATGTACAAGCAAAGTAAAAGATCTGCAAACCGCGTACACTTTTGAAGGTTGTCATTATCTGATTAATATAGCGCTGTTGAATCAGTCAGAATAACCGCAAAATGTGAGTATATTTTTTTATGGTGGACACCCGCGAAGGTATACGGTAACCTTAAAGCCTATTTTGGATAGTATTGGGTATTGAAAATGCTTGACTTTGACTAAGAAGAGAAAGTAGAAGAAACTACAAAGTAACCGAATTACTCTCACGCGTACTCATCATCGGTGAACTACCCATGCAAATAACTGATCTAAACAGCGATGCACGCTTACCCAGTGACTAAGCGAGTTCGACTTGGAGCAAGTCTAGGAACAACAGAACGAAGCTGTCAAAAAACTGGCAATTTGATTCACAGATAGCCCAAGCTTGGGATCTGTATAATATTTAACAGCATTTGTATGGGATTTTTTAGTTTTTCATGTACAACGTAAATCTTGAATAAAACTAGCCTGAATTTCAGCCGGGAGGAACGAACCGGAGGAGACGGCTGAAATTCAGGCTAGAATAAAACTCGACAAAAACCTATATAGTGTCTTCTTGTGTTCCTTAACTATGTCTGTGCCATGTTACTACTGAAAATTCACACTGATATTGAACGTCGACCGTTTCTCCCAAGGAGAACGTTTCTGGAAATTTTCAGCCTAGGGTGATAAAAGTGACAGCTTCTGTCGGATATTCATCCGTACCGATGGGACTTGTCATCGAGATGTGCACGCTTCAGCA
Organism: Actinernus sp. WN-2022; assembly: GCA_030867875.1. NCBI lineage: Eukaryota > Metazoa > Cnidaria > Anthozoa > Actiniaria > Actinernidae > Actinernus > Actinernus sp. WN-2022. The sequence continues at coordinate 138,072,088 of JAOWCC010000577.1, read as the reverse complement.
TCGCAGCATCTCATGTCAAAGAGTATCGGTACTTTTCGTGTAGTCCAGTGTAGTGCGAGTTTAATGTTTGTAGTCAAACCGATCATTCGGAACCCTGCTAGCAGAGGTTCTTTTCTCTTACCCTCTCTTCTCCAGGAGAAAATAACTTTTCTCCCTCGTTAGTGGAGCTGGAGAGAGGGTCTCTGCTAGAAAAAGAGAAATTCCTGCGTTGTTGTCAATCAAAATGACCTACCGAAATTAATATATCGGTGGCAACCCATAACAATAGACCTGCAAACATGGCCCGAAATACGGTGTTTGTATGGGAATACGGACTGTCTACAAACTAAAGGTACCAAGTAAAAGATTAACTGATCAAAATACGAGGGATCAGTAGCTGTGCTGGGAAGCGTGTAATCGTGGACCCTCAAATTCAGATCAGTTAATACGGAAATTATTTGGCATCGGATTCACATACAAACACTCTATTTCGGGCCATGTTTTCACCCCTTTCAAAATGTCGAAATTAACCGCGAACTGGACTAAATGTCCCAAAATCAAATTTACCAGTGGCCCGTACGGTCGGTACACTTTATTCAGCATAGTATTAAACTTTGTATCAGTCCTGGCAAAGATCATATTTTTGAAGGTTTCCCGGCTAGTTCATCAGCGTACAATGAAGGGGTTTTAAGTTACCCGACATGGTGTCATATAATTTATTTCAACACCTTCACAAACAGTTCCTATAAGCTGTCGGCGTGGGAAGTTAATTCCTGCATGGACTATTTGTTTGTGGTAGAAATAAGGAGAAATAAAGTCGCGCGGCTAGAACATGTGGTGATGTGGACATATGCGGGTGTTACACGACGCAAGCTGTCACTTTCACCACCGTCAATGTTCTCCAGGAACGTTCTCCTCAGTAGAGCCGGAAACGGTATGACTGAATGCGGTCTATGTTTTCTCTGCTAGAAGTCTCCATATTTTTGAGTTACTACTTGAAGACATTGATTCACGGAGAAAGAGCCGAGAAACGAGACGATCAACGCTACCTAATTATAAGTTAACTTTCCTCTGCTAGCGAGCAGTCTCCATTTTAGCAGTTATAGAGATCTCTGCTGGGAATCTTCAGTATGTATAATTTGCTTGCAAATTACAAGTTCGTTTCGTTTCGCAAAATAAAGTAAGCTGCTTTTCAGCCGGTTAAAACAGCAAAATTTACAAAGAATGATATATGGCTATGTGGCAAGATTGATGGAGTCAATATACAATAACTTTATTAGCATTCCCATATACATAAATGGTATTGCTTTACAAGTAAATGAGCTGTCACTAAGCGAACGATTTTAAATCTCTGTGGTACGTGTAAGCGATCGGTTTTTCCGATCAAATGCTTCAAAGATGAAGTATCCTTCTTTTTTACATACAAATGGCTCAACATTGTTGAATAAGAACAAAATCTTGTGATCATTATCTAGCTAACTGAAGAAAATTGTGATAATGTGTACTGATCTCATCAATTAGTACCTTCCTGATGTCAGCATATGAAGCACAGTTGAACACGAAATGAGTTTCATCCTCAACATCTGATGACGAACAATGGTGACAAATTCTTAGTTCTCTTGGTAATTTAGGATGAGCACGTCTACCAACTTCTATATTCAAGTTATGATTTCCTGATCGTAGGCTTCGCTATGTGCTTCATATTCTTAATCATGTCAAGGTAATCGGAACAATTGGTATCATGTTTAAATGTAGAATAAAAGACGAGCTTCTTGTTCAATCGAATGAGTTTCATTTGATGTACCTTAGATTCTTTTATAACTGATTCATTTCAATATCAGATATAAACTTTTTAATTGGATTAAACCTATCATTAGGAGAGTAAGAGCTTTCTTGTCTTGGTGTTTCGAAAAGCTCTAAAAGTTTATTAATTGAAGTCATGAAGCTCGTTTTATTGGACGATGCTAGATCGTTTGAAATAAGAAAACATTGTTTGGCGATACTATTTTCAGGAAGATTCTGAAGGTGCATCCAAAAATGTAACATGTTGCGATATATCAAAGACTTTAAAGAAATCCTTCCAACTTCATTACGAGCAGCTACATTAGGGGCTCTTTTGTTAAGCCCAAGATAATACTTGAAGAATTTGCGAATGAAGTCTTTCTATTGAATCTGTTTCCCACTTTTGAAAATTAAGTTTATCGTAAGCACCCCATACTTCTGAATTGTATAATAGAATTGGTGAAACTGATAGGGTATCAAATAGCTTATTGCACATATTTATAGGCATTTTAGAAAAGTTAAGCTATCGTTTTGCTCCAAAAATAGAACGTCTTGTTTTCTCGGTGGAAGTTAATTTTGACTTTGTAAAACTACCATTACTCGAAATCGTATGTGTACTCAGGAAAATTAGTAATTCGTGAATTGTTCAAGAATAAAGCATGCTTCTCAAGAGTAGACTTGCGACTTTGTTTTTGAAAAATGACAACTTTAGTCTTCTTATCACTGACTGACATCATCCAGTCCTTACAGTACTGCTGGCTGCTTTAGAATCGTTGTACGAGGAAAGTCTATCAAAGGACTACGTAATAGATCCTACGTAGGCACAAACTCTCATAATTTTCGACGTTGTTTATTAAATCAGTGGTGATCGATACCTGAGATTATGGTTACTAGCTTACTCTCGGGCTTACTCTACTCCGATTCTGGTATCTTTACAGGATCTCCCGACCCCCCATCTTCTTCTCTTACAGTCCAGCCCGGCTGTTCACAGGCTACGAATTAATTTACACCTACTAGTAGCATGCGAAAGAAAGCTGACTTCTTTGCGCTCGCAGGCAACTGTTTTTATTGTCGGAATAAGAGGAAGAAAATGGAATGTTGAACTACCCTGGTTCCAGAGGTTTTCTTAAGAGAGACTCAACAGCCCGCGGCGAAGCGGCGATCAGCGATTCTCGCAGCTCGCCACTTCGCGGCTCTTTCTCCGCGGCTGTTCTCTCTAATGAAACCTCTGGAAAATGTGGGTAAATGGGTAAATGTTGGGTTTCCTGGCTCGCAAATTGCAAATAAGTCGGCTGTCTGTCGCAGGCTAATACATTACTTACACCACGAAAGTACGAGCACGTCGACATAACTACTGTAGAACCGTTCACTTAGCATGTAAACCACAGTGCTGTTTGTATAACTTCCGGTTTGAGTTCGGTACAGTGCCTTTTACTGACAGCCTGTGGCAACTGATAGAACAATTAGATTGTATACACACAAATTAACTAGTGCCGGATTCAACAGACTAATCTGTACTACAGTTTATTGTACTGTCGAGTAATTGTTTGATGTATTACACACAAACGTTTAGATCGAACTGAACGTTTTTCTTCTATTATAAATTTTGTGTGCTAGCTATTAACATGATGCGGCATATTTTGTTCCGTTACGACGTGACAAGTCGAATAGCTGGTCTCAGTGAATTATCTGACCGCTAAAAAATAACTGAAAGTGTGCTATGGACATATGAGTGTAACTATTAATCTAAAAGACTACTTCTTCTCAAGACTTTGGAGTTGTCTTATAACACCATGTCCATAATTTCCCACTTTGGGTTTGAACGTAAAAATCAAACATCTTGACCTTTACCCACTCGTTTCGCCACAGGAAGCCACACAACGTGTTTGCATTGAATTTTATAGGAAATGAGGATTATCGAAAGGTTTGAAGTGTGGCAAAATATCGCGAAGAACATGCATATTTGAATACGAAATAAACATAAATTTATCTTACCTGGTGTGTTATGTCATTCATGTGGCCTGAAACGCCAAATCTTAGCGATTTTAAAGGGTTTGCCTTTGCTGTTCACTCAAGAGTTAACTGACCCTCTAAAATCGCTAAGGCCACATGAATGACAAAGCACAGCAGCTAATAAATGCATGTTTATTTCATATTCCAATATGCATGTTCTTCGCGATATTTCGCCATACTTCAAACGTGCTTGAGTCATCAATGTGAATATGATTCAATTTACATAGCCTGAAATACAGTCGACTCCTCAGCTCGTTGATGATTTTTAAACGTAGATTTAGTGATGTAGCTTTTAATAGTATTATTTAGGCTTAGCATTTAGGTTAAAATAATTATTTCAAGTATTTAGTAGTTATAATTAGATTTATTAGTATTTATGACAGCTATTCTTGTATTTTTAAGACTTTTGTATTGGACACGGCTCGTGTGAAAACCAACCCTGTTGATGACGATTACCGTGTATAAATAAAGATCATTCATTCATTCATTCATTCGTTCTAGGGCCCACCCAACGAGTTGAGGAGGCGGCTGTATGTCAGGCTACTGAATTTACCACCACCGCTTTGTTTTTGTGTGTTTGTGGGGGAGGGGGGGGGGGGGGGGGGGGGGGGGGGGGGTGCTGCCGCCACCATATATATTACATATTTTTTTTTTTATTAGCTCTTTGTACTACATAGGTACATCAGATTGTTGCTAATAAACTTTTAAAGTAGCTAAAAAATATAAAAGTAACTAATTAAAATATTAAGATCCTTGTATCGTGATAGATCTGGCATTCATGCATTCATACACGTATTTTGCAGCTATAGTTGAAACCTCCCTTGAGGGATTGATAATAGTTAAGAAAATATCGTTTTCTGACATACGGCTACTATCTAGGTTAGCAACAGTTTTTAATTTGAATAAGAAATCATTCCTGATTGCCTCAAACGTTTTACATCTTATTAGGAAGTGTATTTCGTCTTCCATTTCTTTGTTGCAGGTTGGGCATATTCGATCTTCTGGTTTTAAATAGGGCTTAACATGTCTACCTTTCTCAATCTGTAGGCAATGATTGCTTATTCTTAATTTCGTGAATGTAATTCTGTGTTTAATGTTTTTAACAGTATTCAAATAATCTTCGAATTCATACTTTGTTTTGAATGTACGGTAGACCCGTAGTTTGTTGCCCTGGTTTGGGTTTTGCCTTTGATCATTAAATATATCGCTGAGCCAATATTGTAGTTCTATGTCTTTTAATCGTTGTTTAATGCTCTTTAGGAGTCCCCTGTACTCTAGCAAATTATTCTGAAGTATCCATATGTTACCGAAGCCAAGGCTCTGTATGGTATTTTGAATTTTAGAGCTCCAGAATGTTGGTTTATTTAGCTGTAAACTGTCAATATATATTATAAAAGTAAGTTCTGGCTCTCTGTTAATTAATATTTTTGTCCAGTATTTGATACTTCTGAATGTTGATTCATGCCTAAGGGGATACCTACCGAGCTCTGCTCTGCAAGCGTTATTGGCAGATGTTCTTGTAGTTCCTAGAAGTAGTTTACAGAATTTAGTATGTACTATTTCAATCGGATCATTTGTGTCAGATCCTTTGTTGTTGTCAATTCCCCAGACCTCGCTTCCATATAACAGGATGGGTTTGATTAAAGTGTCAAATAATTTGATCGTGAGTTTAAGGTCAGATCTGAAGAAAGTTCCCATTTCTTGTTTGAGTTTAAACAGAGCTTTTAGTGCTGACTTTTTTAGTTCTTGTTTTGCAACAGTGAAATTTCCGTATGCACTGAAAGTGAGCCCGAGATATTTATACATACGGACGTTTTCTAGTTGATCGTTATTATAATAAAAATTATAATTGTTCATTCGTTTGCCGTTATTGTTGAAAACAATGACTTTTGTTTTGTCTTTGTTGACGGTTAGTTTGTTGGAGCTACAATAGACTTCGAGACAATCTAGGAGTCTTTGTAGGTCATTCGCATTCTTGGATATTAAAACTAAATCATCTGCGTAAAGTATATTGCTCAGATTGACATTAGATATAAATATCGGGTCTTCCATGCCCGCACGGTCTAACGTTTGTGGTAAGTCACTTAAAAATAAGTTAAATAGGGTAGGACTGAGCATGCAGCCTTGTTTAACTCCAGCATAGCATCTGAAGGTTTCCGTAATAACGTCATCTTTTTTGACCGCCGAATAATCATTAGAGTACATCGAGTGTAATATTGAGAAGAAATTGCCATTGATACCTGCCTGTTTTAGTTTTTCAAATAATTTTTCTCTTGGTATGCTGTCGAATGCTTTTTTAAAATCGACGAAGCAGGTAAACAACATGTTGTTTTTCTTTTTTGGTTTACTTTTTACGAATTTGTCGATGAGTCCTTTCAGGACGAAGATGCTATCAACTGTGGAGTGTTTTTTTCTAAATCCGAACTGCTCTTTTTTTAGAATTCCTTTTTCTGATAGGTATCCATATAACCTCTGATTCAGAATAGATGTAAATAACTTACCGAGTGCGGATAAAAGGGTTATGCCTCTGTAATTCTCTATATTTGTCCGGTCGCCTTTTTTGTGAATAGGGATTATGAGGCCTATGCTCCATTCCTGTGGATAAATCCCTGATTTGAGAATCGTGTTAAATAGTGAAGTCAGGGGTTTTGTAAGTTCTGTTTTACCCGATATGAGGACTTCATTTGATATGTTATCGATACCCACTGCCTTCTTACATTTCAACCTTTCGATGGCCTCCTCTACCTCCTTTATCGTTATTTCATAGTCCAATACTCCTATTTGTTCCGTATGGTTATTTGGGGTGCTGGTCGTGTTCGTTGTGTTGTCTTTGTGTTGAGCATTCAAATCTTTGAAATGTTCATAAGATTCTTGTATTTTTACAGGGCATGATTGATTGGTCCGTTTTTTTATATTGAAAAGGCCTTTAAGTTCTTTCCACAATTTCTTCGGATTTTTATGGTCTAGTTTCTTTAATCTAGCTTCTATTGATTGTGTCTTTTTCTTTTTGCATAGTTTTCTGAATCGCTTTTTCTCAACGTGTAAATGTTTTCTTAGCTCGTCATTGTTTGGGTCCTGACAGACATTTCTTCCGATCGACTTAAGGTTTGAGACGACAGCAGTATTTTTATCCAGTCAAATCTTTGCTATTAAGAGAAATTTAGAGCTAGTTGAAATCGGTTCACTCTTAAAGAATGCCAATCAGGATTAATGCTTTGCGAGCTCCAACAATAGAAAACCGTTACAATCGCCATTTTCGTACTGTACGAAAATGGCGATTGTAACGGTTTTCTATTGTTGTATTAATGCTGATTGGCATTCTTTAACGGAAATCAAGTTTCTAAAATAAGCTTTTGCATTCCACATAATCGTTGCCATCCGTTGTTGAAAACGTTTGAAAAGCATATCGGGACATTCACATGGTATTTTTCTTTTATCTCGGGGTGTTATATTTGTAATTTTGTTTTGAAGAAACTATAAGACTCAGTCGACCACCATACCGAAAAAGACCACAATTCCTTGCGAACCTAACGGTCAAAATAATACGTAGAAATCATATATTCTCTTCAATAACAGTGGATTGGAAACAGCATCTGTACTTGCTTGTTTTTAAGATTTAGAACCTCTACCGCGATTTTATAATGACTTTAACGTTTTTCGCGCGCAAAGGATTGTGGGTAAGAATGCAAACCGCCATCATTTTCGGTGCGGGTGGATTTGATTGACAGTGAAATGTAAATTTTAAAGTGTAAATTTTAAAGTGTAAATTTTAAAGTGTAAATTCAGTTATATAACTGAGTTGATTTATAAATGAAATACTACATCAAAATTATGAACGACTTTGAAAAAGCGAGTAATAAAATGATCTGATTTGTAGATCTGTATTTGCTTTTGAAATGTACATGGTCGATTAATAAGAGTAGGGGGAAGGATCCCTCTTGGTGGGGCGACGTTCCAAGATGTGTTGCTACTGGGTGAGCCACGATGAATACATTTAGAGGTCGAGGAGTTTACATGAAACTGGAGCCAATGTGTAGTCTCCACGAGCTGATGTCGATGCCATAGTGTGAAGTGGTATAACAAGAAAAGTCGGATCTATAGAATAGACATACGGTTCAAAACGTAACGAATAATAAAAGAAGTAGCAAAAACCGTATACGACAAATCTGTCGGTGGTGCGTTAGATCTTGTGGAGAGATCTGATCAGCCAAAAATGCTAATAAGTATATAAACGAGTCCAAGGACTCAGAACAGAAAAGCTGATCGAACAACGTATATCAGTATTGAGGATTCTACGATATTTCGGCGATCAAATTAGTCTTCCCCGTTTTCTTCAGCTTCGAAAGTAAAAGTACTAAATACTTACCATTTCAAATATTGGGTCAAAACTTGATGATTTTAGTGTCAGAGTGGGGCCTGGGAAACACATGACATTGCCCACTTCCGAGATTTGCCTCACTTCCAACGTACAAAGGAATCAATACGAGGCTCCGTGTATGATGCTCAGTCGTTCGTGACAAACTACATAAGTTCTGTTGTCTTGTCACGAACGACTGAGCATAATGCACGGAGCCTCGTATTGATTCCTTTGTATGTAGGAAGTGAGGCATATCTCGGAAGTGGGCTATTGTGAAGGAGTTAAAGTTTGACAAGTGACCTGAAATTCACTGTTTGAGAAAGAATTCAGTTTCACTCGTACTCAGCGGGCTGAATACCCTGGGTACCAGAGGTTCTACTATTAAACACGAAGTTCCGGTATAAAACAACATATCCTCGTTCTAGAATTACCAATAATCAGTAATTGGCTTTTGCTCTTCAATTATCATTAAACAATGACATTCTTAAAACCAGTCGAGGATAAAGATAAACAATTGTCCAAATCCGAACGGCGGTAGACGCGCTTAGTGTAGTGGTCGGGACGCTTGCACTGCCAAGCACAACACGCAAACGACTACGAGTTCAAGCCCGAGTAGGAGCGCTCAAAAACAATTTTCGACTCGTTTACCTTCTCTTCTTGTTACCTGTGAACCCTAGCTCTAGTGAGTGAGAACCCGTCGTTTACCCGCGAACTCGTCCGATGGTTAGGGTTCGGGTTAGGATTTGTCGTAGTATTACCAATAATCGGTATTTCAAGCGTGCTTGCCATTTACTGATTATTGGTAATTGTAGAGCGAGGATGCGTTGTATAAAAAAGGGAACCAAGCACGTAGCATGGCACTACAAACACACGCTATGACGTAGCTAGCGTCTAATACGCACGCTCACATCTTATTACCCGTATAGTGGCAACCATGTACAGCTGTTTCGTCCTTGTTAGGACTCATCAGCATGGCATAGTCCCCAAGACCGTCAGCCTCACTAAAGATCATAGGCCTCAGAATCTGGTTACCCTAACGGCGAGCTCAAAGCTGCTTTAAACCCAAGCCACCACGCTAACACGTGTGGGAGCTGGAGATTTGTCACTCTTCAGTTGCCAATCAGCCTTTGTGGAGTGAAAAACTCTGTGATGCTCCGTTTGAGTGCTCCCTACTGATTGCTTATCGCGCGAAATTCAAATGAAACACAAAAATGTTCAACTTCAGAGTAAGGCCGTTACAGAGTTCGCAAACAGTCATAAAAAAACCATTGGCAGTTATTAATGAACAAGTATCTTCCCTCTGGTCAATTTTTAATGGCTTGATAGACAGTCTTAGTTTCTTTCTGTAAAATATTTTGCTGTCGATGTTGTGAGTCCTCACTCGAACATATCCTGTTCAACACAAACCTCTATCCGCAACAGCTGGATCGTGCCGCTTTCGATCGTCTCAGAATATAATTTTCTCTTAACTTCTCGATATAATCCCGCAAAATAAGACTGGCCGGTTTGTCCTGGAAACTCTGAACTGTCTGGAGAAACACTAAGTTTTTCAATGCGAATATTTATAATAATTAAGAGCTGGCTATATATAGTTTCATCACCGAATAGTATCCACCTATCATACATATAGATACGCTGTTCACTGCACCCCGCATGTATTTTTACTCGCTCCCTCATCGTAAAGTTTATTATCCTTTTTTTGCCTTTTTCCTCATTATTGGTGACTAATTCGACGAAATCTCGTCGATAAATTTTATATTGCATAGGGGTTTTGGATTCACGTTTGACCTCTGTGTTGACAGTCGTCTGCTTTATTTCTTTCAACGACTACATTACGCACGCGGAATACGGAAATAAGCTGTCCGCACTGGCCTGGACACTAGCAAGAGCAAATGTTCTCGCTTCAGTATGCCGGATAAGTTTCAACTATATGCGAAGAAAAAGTTAAGCTGATGGAACCCTGAATCGGTACATGCTAGGTTAGCTGCAGAAACCGTCGAATTTGATTACTTACAAAGCGAGGAAATAAGCGATGGGTTGATTAAATGGTGCAAGAGGAATGCGAGAAAGGGTTCCTGGAGGTAGAATGCTGAAAGTTTCTCGCCACATGGAGAGTTTCTTGCCTTCTCAATATTTATATAGGGGTGGGGAAAAACCCAGAAGTGCCTCAAACCATAAATAAATACATCAGTGATGAAGAGGAACAACTTCACAGCACACAGGTATCTTGACTTTATTGATCATTTTACTACAGTTTTGTTCTAAAAATTCCCATACGTTCCTTGTAAAAATCATTAGCTTGGGCTGCCTGTGATTTTAGTAATAAATTTTGCACTTTTGAAAAGCCATTTTTTTAAAACATATTCAACATATAATCTCAAATTTACGGAAATTCCTAAGTTCGTCGGTTTGTTTGACATATGCAAATAACATTACTTATTATACGACTTGGCGTTTTCGAGTGCAAATACGGGCTAAAATGAGTGCAAATATGAGACCGTATTACACGGGTCGCGAACAGGTTTTAGGCCCTTATCGATTGTGCTAGTAAAAGTAGCATATTATGCTACTAGTAGTGCCCGATTTTTTTCCAAATTATGCTCAAAATTATGCTCGTTTTTGAAAATTATGCTACTTTTTCTTAAAGTATGCTTTAAAAAAAAAAAAAAAAAAACAAGTCCAAAATTATATATTTCTTGTTAATATTTTCTTTATCTTGAGTTACAGACTTGCTCTGATAAAACACAACTAACTACTGCACTTCATTCCAGACTAGAAGCGGTGACTTAATGTGTATTTGCTTTTGGTTTGCTTCAGGCTCCGATCTCTAGCAATTTGAGCGGGTTCTGGCCTATCAGGCAGCTGTTCTTCTCGTGTCTGTAAGTTGCTCAACGCCATTTTGTTGACTGTGAAAGCGGGAACCGACGCAATCTTTACTTCCGGTGTGCCCAGTCCTCTAGAGTCTAGACGACCAACGACGCAGTATTGCGGTAACCTTCTTCCCCCTCCCCCAGACGAGTTAGACTGAACCATGGACAGAACTTGAAAATAATCAATCTTAGAGACCAAGCAAGTCATGACTCTGGTAATGTTCCCTTCAAAAAAACAAAAAATATGCCGATTATGCTAGCAGTGCTACTTTTATAAAAAGTTCAAAAAATTATGCTCGTTTTTCCAAATGATGCCAAAACTTATGCTAGCACAATCGATAAGGGCCTAACAGGTTTGCACAGGTTTATTCAAAAGGTTTTGCAAGCGCTCAAGCCAATCGAAATGGGGCTGTTTGAGTAACAGCCAATCAGCTTTTAGCGCGCGAAAAAAACTTTTCAATGCGCGCCCGCCCCCAACATTGGACTTCAAGTCTTCAACTGAGGCTGAGAGATTTCTTCTCTCGAGATTTTCTTCAAACAGAGCAGTAAGCTTACCCTGGTTACCAGAGCTTCTAATAGCGAGGCTAGGAGCGAAGCGACGAGAGTCGAAATCTTTTTTGTTCGTTGTTAGCCGTCGTATAATAAACAATTTATTACACGAAGAGTTGTGTAATACGGCTGGGAATTTTTATTTGATCACGTGATCCAGTTACCAAAGTCACCGGCGGCCGTCAAGACCCTGGGAACGAGGTGCTTTCTAAACAAAATGGCGGACGCATTGAATACATGTAGCGGTGGACTTATTACATCAAAATTAATCCCAATCAAAGAGTATTTAGATTCTAAGAGGCATATAATCGATGCTCATAATGTGGATTTCTTTACCGAGAATCTGTGGGAGAATTGCCTGTCAGAAGGACTTCGCAAGGACTTGGAAAATCTCTCTGAATTTCAACTTGCTCGACTGCCTTGTCTCTTTGAAACTCCGGCCCCAACACTGGCGACATCAAATGAGTGTAGTACTACCTTTAGCACAGAGCTGAAAGATTTCCTTTATGAAGCAAGAAAAGTCCAGTTGAAGAGCTTAACTAGTATACAAGATGGAAAAACGGTCAATGTTGGAACGCAGAAGATGCCTTCGTATATGATGACTCCTAAGAAGTCTCATGAAGTTGCTCTAATGGCACACACTGTGTACGAGATTTCACAAAAGGTTAATGCAAGCAAGGTGAGAAGCAGGATTTTTTAATTTATTTCTATGAAACCTCATAATGCACTTATCAGCGGCCATCCCGGAAAGTGCAAAAAGCATCCAGTCCCCCAGTCCTGGAATAAAAAATTATGAACGAATCCCCTCGGATGCCCGCGTATGAGGGTACCTATCCTTCGAGTCAGGATCCGAGTCAGGATTCCGAGTCAGGATCCGAGTCAGGATCCGAGTCAGGATCCGAGTCAGGATTTCGAGTCAGGATTCGAGTCAGGATTTTAGGGTAGGAATTATCCGGGCCTTCTTGCTAAGCTACAGTAAGCTTACTGACAGTAAACTTTATAGCGAGAAGGTCCTCTGGCATCCAGAACCTGGTTTACTAACCGCTTTATCCCTAGGATAGCACTACCACGGGGTATCTGTAACCCTTCGTATAGTCATAGTTAACCGGCCAACGGACCTGTAGGGCCTGTACAATGTGCGAGCCAGCGATGCGAGCCATGCGAGCCATGCAAAAAAAATATAATTAATCAAAAACAAAATTTAGCCAGACAAATTAAAGTTCAATCGATTCTTTCCAGTACTGATGATGAAACACTGATCATAAAAATCCTTATTCAGTTGTCAGACCGGGGATAGGGAAAGTGCGAGTTGAAAAGTGCATGTTGCGAGTTGAAATGTTACAGGCAAAAATGGCGGGGAAAAGACATGATCTGTCGCCGTGCAGAGTGGAAATTTCGAAGATCGGCTGAGCCAAGTCCAAGAGAATTTGACTTTCTTTCCGATTAACGATAAAAAGCAAACTTTTTTTGACGACCTTTCGGAATCAGTATTCTCCAGATACAGAAACGAGATGAACAGACCGAAATAAACAGAACAGAGATTAAAAGAGCCAAGAAGTTTAGAACTGCATGAGCGAACTGGAGAACAGAGACTGAACTGAACCCGGACTAGAGTCAATTCAGTGTAGAGTATGGACATGATTACCCTGGTTCCAGAGGTTTTCTCTATGTTTTTTCTGCGAGTGACGTTTAAGCCGCGAAGCGGCGCCAGCGTGCGCGAGCTGTGAAGCAGCGAGAAGGGAGAGAAAACCTCTGGTTAAAGTGGTCAGTTGACTGATCGAGCCGCGCCAATAGATTTGAACTAGGGTCAGAATCTGACCCTCCTTTCTGGTTGGAGGAATTTTTAATTGGATAAACAAGAAACCTGATTGGTTCCTTACACATTTTAAACAGGGAGGAGACGGGATTGTTGTTTACAATACAAAACTACTGATCAGGAGGTAGTAAGGACATTTTGATTATCCGGTCGGTCACGCGCTCTGCGTGAGAATCACACTTTATTGTTGCCGGCCTCGGCAATCGAACTCGAAGGTATAGTTGACAAAGTCTTGCTATCCATTCTTGGTAATCGCTTTCCTGAGATAGAGAGTCTGTCGAACGAGCAGAGGGGAGCGCTCAGTGGAGTTATTCACAATCTCAATGCAAGGGGACTAGCGCTGTTCACACGTCCCGGTGGCGGTGCCGATGGAGACTGTTTATTACATCGCTTATGTAGTCCTTTGTCTGCCTTTGAGTTATTTGTTTCAAGCTGGGACGCAAGAGTATCTTCGTGTCCCTTCCTGAATGACTGCAGGTCGTTCTCTTGCTTTTCGAGCTTCCAAAAAGTCCGAAGTCTTGTTAGATCTTCGGTTCTGCTGTTTGGTCCAAACATAGTCCACTCTATTAACTATGGTCCAAACACATTCGTTTTAGACCTGCCACTGACTTTCACATTTATCCCACAAAACCTGCAATATTCGCTCGGATTGAAAGGTAAATATTTAATCGGTGTTTTTCTTTCATCCATGAGGCATGAACACGTATGCCGAAAACTCCGCCACGCGTCAAAGCAACAATACGTCCTTTCCCCCTCCCGACAAAAACTATAGAGCGTGACCACCTCGTGATAACTCCTCGGTGATTGGTCAACAGTGTAATTACTGAAGTAACATGTTTGACAGCTGTCAACCGCATGGAAGTGAGATCCGTGACCACTTTAACCAGAGGTTTTCTCTCCCTTCTCGCTGCTTCGCAGCTCGCGCACGCTGGCGCCGCTTTGCGGCTTAAACGTCACTCGTAGAAAAAACATAGAGAAAACCTCTGGAACCAGGGTAGGACATGATTAGATATGAACCAAAAAAACTGAGCTGAGTGCATGAATAGAATAAATAGAACTGGCAACAGAACCCAATGTTGAAACTGTTTGACGCCCTTACACAAAGAAATTGAGAAAATTGAACTGACCGAAACCGAACAGAACATATTATTATTGGCTTACGGATATGAATCGAATATACAGAACTGAATCAGTAAACTACTTTTCGGATTGCAAAAACGATTTATCGAACTGCAAATGACATGAACGAACTAGTAGGGTAAAGAAGAAAAGTATTAAACCGAAAAAAAATGACAGAACAAGAAAAACGAGCGAAACTGAATTCTGAGAGGAAATTAATTATAAAAGTGGCCAGACCCTTGTGGAAACATCAACAAAGGGTGACTTTTTTCGATTCTCGCTGGAAAATCGATGGAAACAACGGTTGTCACGGAAATGATGATTGTTATAGGTTTTAGTTTATTTAGAAGTCGTTACAGAACTGTTGATGTTTCATGGGTTTAGCGCTATGGATTTGGGAACGCACTGAAATACGGCTACGATACAGCTACATGTACGTAGAGCGGCTATATAGAATGTATATTGGAACAAGCCGCCCACTGGGCTTTCACTCGGGCCACTATATATATATATATATATATTAATGCAGCCAGACACTCTTTAAGGTGAGCACACACCAGGAGACATTTTGCATGTCCCCTAGTGTATGTCTCACCTTTATGGAGGAAGGGGTACTCCCATAAAGGAATTGTTTTCAGTGTCCAAGGGAGGCACCATTAGAAATGTGGAGGGGGGAGGTAGGACTTCCTCAAGATGCACATTTTTTTCGTCGCTGGAAGAATTAGATAGAAGAAAGGGAATAGTTAAACTAAGTAATAAATTGAACTGAATTGTGATTGCAATCGAAATATTGTAAATTAGAATTAGAAAGGACTTACCTCTGAATAACTGTGAGGGTAAAGTGAACAAAATAAACGTCCAGCGAGGTACATGTATATGTTGTAGGTTGTTTCTCAATTCAGGTTGTTTTTAAAACAACCTAGGTCATTTTTAAACAACCTAGGTCATTTTTAAACGACCTAGGTTGTTTCTCAATGATTCTAAGAAAAAATTAAAAAGAAAAAAAATATCACCCGCCCCCCTCCCCTACAAAATATTTTTTGACAACCCACCTCTCCCCTATACTTCCTTCCCCTATACTTCCTTCCCCTCCCTTCCCACTGCCCCTCAATTTTCTCCTTGTCCCCCATGACACACCTTACTGTACTGTACCACTTACCTTGACGGTCACCCATCCACTTACTAACCTTGCCCGGTCGGGCTTAACTTCGCCGAATCACGAGGAATGCCTGGTAGATATTAATCCAGTGGATTATCGCACTGCGCCACGAAAGCGCTTGTTGATTTGAACACATCATTTATTCTCCAAGTGACTAATCTCCAACCCAGTCCCTCTCGTTATGTGCGCATGCGTACTACTAACAAAATCGGACTTTGAAACGTCTTTCGAAAACATTGTATGGACGACATTTAATAAACCGGGACGAAACTGTAACACAGTGCTGATGAAGTTTGTGTTGCGTTGTTTTATGAAAGCTGCAGCAACTCAAGGGAAGTAAGGAAGCTAAATCCAGAAAAAATACTTTGTTTCTTGACTTTATTACGGCTCCACTCGTACTTCGAAACAAACTGTGTCAACCGAACCGGCGCTTTCTCAGTGTAAGCATTCATTTTGTCGAATTTTCATACAAACCTAACCCCAAAATTTGAAAAAAACCTAACCATTTTAAATCCCAAATCATTAAGAGAACGAGTCTAAATATACCTGAACTTAATGGAGAATTTAGCGATGTTTTCAAGTGTTTTCAAGTGCACTTTTGCTTTAACAATTTCAGGACATGCTTACACTGAGAAACCCCCACCGAACCGATCAAAATAACCTAGGTTGTTTCAAAAAATTAATGACCAAAAATGAGAAACAACCTAGGTTGTTTTAAAAATGACCTAGGTTGTTTTAAAATAACCTAGGTTGTTTCAAAAATGATCAGTAATGAGAAACAACCTAGGTTGTTTAAAAATGACCTAGGTTGTTTAAAAATGACCTGAATTGAGAAACAACCTACAACATATACGCTGGTTCATTTTTCTAGGGATCCAAGCGCACCGAGATTTATGGGTCCGCGGACCCAGACTGACTTGGAGTTTCTGTATACGGAAAATTTGATTTTTTCCATCTCAAAAAGCATTTACCATTGCAGGAACTCTAATCTCAGTTTTCTTACTTTTTCTTGCAACTCGCATTTTTCAACTCGCATCACTCCCATTCTCCAGTTGACCGACAACCGGTAAGCAAAGCACACACTGGCGGAAGCTGAATTACTTACCTTCTTGCATTCATTTGCAACCAAAACCCTAGCCCTGAAAACACATGGTAACTCAAGCCACCAACACCAAATCCGCGGCTGAACTGATGATGAGCCAACAGCTATAAATATCAATAGCGCTAGCAAAGCTTTTTGCAACAGTTGGTTACATTGTACAACGTGTCGTCTGAATGCGATTGGTGCCTGTACCAAGCATTTTGGCCGAGTGTTTACACCCCTAAATTTGGTCCGCGGACCCAAAAGGTTTCGGCACGACACCTATTTTTGTCGTGTACATATGAACATTTCTGGGTCCGCGGACCCATAAATCTCGGTGCGCCTGGTTGGAGAGCCGTGCTTGAGAATTATAGCAAGTCTACAATAATTATTACCTCAAATAAATATTTTCAAACATAACAAAGGTATATCGGTTAATAAGAGTTTTATTATATGGCTAATTTGAAATCTAAAATAAAAGGTAAAGGCAGCTAGGAATTTGTTTTAAATTTGCATTGCTACATCAGTACATGTACAGCGCGCGTGTAACACTCAAATGGCTTCTCCAGTACTTTTACTGAATACAAGAAACTACGCTTGGGATTTTCAAAACGATCGAGAGTATCGTTGTATCTAACAAGAGGAAATCCTAAGCAAAAAGAGTTTTCAAAAGTGAACAGTGTTCATTTAAAATGAGATAAATCAAACATCTTTCATCACTACAGCGACGCGGCAATATGTTAATTCAAACCTGTTGCTATTTGTGTCCAGTCTGGGAATCCACCAGATCTTCATCAACTTTGATAAACAAAATTCAAGAATAATTTCATAACAGGAATTCGCAGCAATTGTATGCGAGTATTTTATTTATTTTGCGTATGCGAGTTTTTTTTTTCATGGCTCGCATTTTCTTGGAATTCCTGACTCGAAATCCTGACTCGGAATCCTGCCTCGAAATCCTGACTCGAATCCTGACTCAGAATTCTGACTCGAAATCCTGACTCAAGTCCTGACTCGGAATCCTGACTCGGATCCTGACTCGGATCCTGACTCGGATCCTGACTCGAAATCCTGACTAGAGACTTAGTTTATCTCCCCGCGTATGTCACCAGGGTTACCCCACAGGATGGCCACTGATAAGTTCATAATATTTAGAGGTGCGACCATTGCACACATTACGTTGGATCATGTGCATCCTCGTTCCCAGTGCCTCCTCAACTTAACTGAAAAATCGGAGGCCCTGGTAAGACATAAACTGGATGTCCTAGATTCTAGGACATTGACACTGCACATGCCAGTAGGAAATTTTACTTCTGGCCATTCCAGTGCAATTCGAAAATCACAGAAATAAAACAGTATTATGCAGTGGACTTTGTACAAACAAAAACAGAACAGAAGTTCCAGAAAATGGTATGTACTAAACTCTCAATAAACAAAAAAGTCTGGCTGCATTTTTGCAACTATATAAAATAATTTAGTTGTAAAACGGAAAATTGTAGTCCCAAAAAATTGAGTAGCACTGAACCTCTTGAGACCTGTATTCTGATTGCACCCATACTACTATACCTCTATTGTTTTTGTACTGCACTTTCTAAAGGTGTGTTTTCTATTGTTGGGTAGGCCAAAACTGTCGCTCGTTTCGAGAAGTTCCACCCGACCCCAAAAATAGCAACTAGTTACGAAAATTTAGTTGCAAAATAAAAACTGCTCCCACAATGCGGTTTGAACAGAAAATAGTATCACAGAAAATAGTATGTCTGCGATACTTATTAACATACCACCGCTCTAATGATGGCCAGTTTTGTTTGTGAACGAACAAAAGAAACATATCTGTTTTCATTATAATACTTGTGATTCATTCGCAAGTCGCAAAACAACAAATACTAGTAGCAATTTCCAGGCCTGCTCGGGGTTGGTGCTTGGTGCTGGCAAAGTAAAGATTTATATTGATTCAAAATGTTGATACGGTTTCGGTTTCAAACTTCCGGCTTTGTCTTCTTGTTATTTTGTTGACCTACACAGAAGACCTTGAAATTACCATTCAATTAATCTACCTTAATTTATCCTTGGTTTTTTGTTTGGACTTTAGTTCGTTTATGGCATCATAGAAGGCATCTTTACTTATATGCACCGTTCTCCAGCCATCTTTGAAGAGTCTGGTGCACAT
Organism: Actinernus sp. WN-2022; assembly: GCA_030867875.1. Classification (NCBI taxonomy): domain Eukaryota; kingdom Metazoa; phylum Cnidaria; class Anthozoa; order Actiniaria; family Actinernidae; genus Actinernus; species Actinernus sp. WN-2022. The sequence goes on along the minus strand of JAOWCC010000577.1, from coordinate 138,053,196 downwards.
TTGCGTGTCCATTCGCATATAAATTTAAGAGACTGGAAACAAATTAGCATAATGAGAGGGACTGGGTTCAACGATCCTGATTAGAAGTAGAAGGAGACAAGGCCAATGGCGTATAAATATCCCTGCCCAAGGATGCAGCCGGGATTCAAACCCCTGCACTCTACACCGTGCTCTGCCAACTTAGCTAACCAGTGAGGTGGTGTACATGTAGTTTATGCTCTCTGATTTTTTCACCCAGGTTGTTGACCTTGGTAGTGGTAAAGGATATCTAAGCCAAAGTTTAGCATTGGATTATGAACTGTGTGTGGTAGGAGTTGACTCATGTGATAGCAACACTAAAAATGCAGAGAAAAGAAACACAAAGCTGTTAAAAGCATGGCATGGAAGGTTAAGGAGACAAAGAACTCAGCAACAAATGCATACATGTAAGCTCGAAAAGAGTTCTGGAGAACTAAGTAACCATGCCAGTACACATACAAGTACATGTACTGCTTGTAGTGGAGCTGGTAACATGATAATGAATGAAGCAGAACCCTGGCATTCATGTTCATGCACAAGAACATTGGGTTTCTCTAAAATGGACAGAGATGAGGGAACAGAGCATGCCAGCTGCTTGCACAAGAACATTGGGGGTTGTTCTGATGCTCCAAGGAATGATGGAATGATTACAGGTTCATTTGATGATGTATATGTGGATGGAGACTCTAGTAAGCTTGGTCTACGAGGTAGTTCTACTATTAGTCCATACAGTGATGAACCCTGCCATAGACACTTGTGCACTGTGACATCAGAATGCTCATGCAAATGTAAGCTGTGCTTCACACACCTTATAAATACTACAAAGATGGGAAGTCATTCCGACGCAGACACATGTCCTCCTACTGACCAGTTGGCATCTTATATCCCAGTAACACAGTATGTTGATAGTTCTGAATTCCAATCTAGTGAAGGTAACCTATTGGAAAAGTTATTCAAAGTCCCCAGCAAGGATGGGATTCCAGATTCTGATGGTCTTATTCTTGTTGGTCTTCATACATGTGGAGATTTGGCTCCTACAGCAATAAGGATCTTTGTCAGTGACCACACTGTGAGAGCCCTTTGTCTTGTTGGGTGTTGCTACCATCTTCTCACACAATCATCATCTGGTACATGTAAGTACCTGGGCTACCCGAGAACCAAACACTTATGATCTCAAAATGAAATTTAGACTGGCCTGAAAACTGAAATCACAATAAAAACGATTTATTTTGCAATGCAAACATGTGGGATATTTTTTTAAAAGTGTATTTTGTAATAGTTCTGATGGTGTCATTTTGTTGTTTTTGTAAAACTGAGCTACTCATGTGCTGGAAAATCTGGGGAAAAAAACTACCGGTATATGTGATCTTGACAACTAACTGACATCATCAAAACTTTTGTGCAATACACTTTCAAATAATTCCTACATGCTTTCATTGCAAAATAAATCGTTTATATTGTGATTTCAGTTTTCAGAACAGTCTAAGTATCATTTTGAGACCATTAGTGTTTTGTTCTTGCGTATCACTTTAAGTGGCAGCCTTCTTCATGTCAATGGAAGGGCTGTGTGCAACAAGGGTGTAAGTGACTCCTGGTCACATTCTAAATTCTCCTTCAAATTCTTTGTTTTGTAAGGGAGAATTTAGAATGTGATCAGGAGTCACTTACATCTTTGTTACACACAGCCCTTCAAGTATGGGTACCAGTAAAGGCAATGTAGAGTCTGTAAACTGGAGGAGTAGATCGGAAGGTCTAGAATTATCTTAGAGGATAAGGATAAGCTTCTGGCCCCAGTTGTTGAAACAGTGGATAAGTTATCCAGTGGATAAACTAGCTTATTTTATCCACCGAATAGGTATTTATATGGTGGATAATAAGTTAAGTCTGTGTTAACCTAACTAGCTTATTTTATCCACTGAATAGCCGTTTATCTGGTGGATAAGTTAGTGCTAACCTAACTAGCTTATTTTGTCAATTGAATACATGTAGGCATTTATCTGGTGGATAGGTTAGTGTTAACATAACTTGCTTCGTTATTTTATCAACTGGATAGATTGATACATGTAGCAAGTGATTCACTTTAGAAAAACTGGCGTCAGGACTACATATCCAAAGATTGATGATTCAGGCAGCTGATAAGGAAATGAAATTAATATTAATATTGATCTTAAGTATGGCTGATGGTTAAGGTAGAGTGGTTGAGTAGGATTTGGCAAGGAAAAGGTAGGGAAAGGTGATAGCAAGGGGAAAAGAAGAGGGGGGGGGGGTTGGGGGTATAGCGAACATTTGTTTAGGCCAACAAACTAAATGTTGCATTTCTGGTAATGAGCTGAAAAAAAGTCCTGGTAGGTAGGTTGGAAAATAAGTTTATTTTATGATTTTTCTTCTTTTTTATATGCATGCATATTTTAAAGTTAACCCTGTGTTTATGTTATTGGCCACTTTAGAAACGAAAAAAGGACTGGGTCGAGTTTGTAATGTCAATTTCATTATAATTTAATAAAATAATGAACTCCATCACAAGAAAGAGCACACCGAAATTAGTAAGTTTTATGACGTTTCATTTGTTTTTTACTAAATTATAATGAAATTGACATTACAAACTTGACCCAGTCCTTTTTTCATTTCTAAAGTGGCCAATTGTCATGTTCATGTGATTGTTCTGAAGAACACTGTAGTGAGAAGTTGTTATTTACATACTTCTCATTGTTTTAATGTTTTATATTTTTGTTAATTTACGTTTCAAGCCTTGGAAAATAGCAATAAAACGTTTAAGGTCAGCATGAAAAAGTCCAGGTCGGTTGGGTTCCAGAAACACAATTAAATTTATTTTGTTTGCCTTATTTCTTGTTGCTCCCCGAAAACAATATTAAGAAATTCCATTTAAGAATAATTTACAGAATAGGATTGTTTTAAATCAATTTACTACAGATAACACAGACTGTGGCTTTCCAATGAGTGAATTCCTCAGGAGAAAGCAATACACATTGAGCAGAAATGCAACTATGGTAGCACAGCAGGTAATATAACTACAATAATTAAATGCATATTTTGCTAAAAAGTTAGGTACATGTAAGTATACTGTACAAATGAAAGGAAACATGGTACAGTGAACATGGCATGTGTCCCTAAATTTATAGAATTAATGAATGATGATCATTAAATGATTAGTGTTGAGTTTTAGACACGGAGTCCTGTCTCAAAAAGGAATAAGAGGCATAAAATCAAAATTTGGTAACATTTCGATATCATACATGTACTTATGGGCATGCTGGTGAGGATCAATGTGTGGCTGGTCAGGCAATCTTTCATTTTAAAAAACATCTGAATTCAACAGAATTTGTTTAATAAATGTTTAGGGTTCCTGGTTAGGGAAAAGTAAGGGAAAACAAGAAAAATCAAGGTAATTGTCAGGGAATTTCGGACTGGGTCAGAGAAATCCCAAATTTCAATGAATAGTCAGGGAATTTTTATATTTAGGCTTCGCATATATGTACCTATTTCTTTGGGCTGGTCTGTGTAATGTTTCTGTCTAAAAATAATGACTGAATATTTAGAAAATATACGAGCATGCACTGGAGGTCAGTGAAAAATGCTTTTTGGTCAGTGAAAAATGCTTTTTGGTCAGTGAAAAATGCTTTTTGGTCAGTGAAAAATGCTTTTTGGTCAGTGAAAAATGCTTTTTGGTCAGTGAAAAATGCTTTTTGGTCAGTGAAAAATGCTTTTTGGTCAGTGAAAATCAGATATTTTTTTCATGCAAATGTGTGGGAACCATGAAGAATGCACACTAAGCTCAAATGTGAAAGAAGGTATATGGACATGTATATTATACATAGTACATTGTAAGTAGCGAAAGTAGGCCTACCAGTATTTTATGGTTACTGTACATGTAGCTAATTATCTCATGCACCTTCTAAACTCTCATCTAGCCAGATATGTATAATATTATTTTAGGATTTGCACTGAGATACAGTACATGTAAGATGAAGAACTACATTGTATTAAAATGCCTTTTTTGCAGGCTGCCGCAAGGATTGGCATGGAAAGTAAGGCAAGTATAACTAGTGTTATCAGTATAGCTAGTGTAACTAGTGTAGCTACATGTGTATTGTATTGTATACAGGTGTTGATGAATTGAATGAACATTGGGATGCTTCACCCAGGGCTTCATACAAATATTGCTGATGTGGTTGCTCTTGTTACGGCAGTTTTCACTAGGCAATTATAAAATTAATGTAAAATCGAACATGCATTGTCATTAATCAAAGTCCAGCTACACATACAATGTACATTATATTTTAATTCTTTGATGTACATGTACATGTAGTGGGACAGATGCTTCTCTTGGGCCTGTAGATATATTTTCTTGTAAACGTTTCTGCCCTTATTAACTACTTGTGCAGGGCTCTAAACATCTTGTGCCTGATAGTCCGGGAAGTCGATTTTCATGTTGGGCAAGCACCTTTTGTCAGTCACTTGTCCGATGGGCAAGTTTGCTAGAAGTTTGTTAAAATGTTGACCCAAATTTGGGCTAATTCAAAATTGCATCAGGCAAGTAATTTTTTTAGAGACCTGTTGTGGTGTGATAGATGTTTTCAATGTGTAACCTTGAAACTCTGCTGCTGTAGTGGCACTCAGTTGTACGAGTTTCAAGTCTTGGAAAACATTAGCCTACATGTACTCTTAACTATGCCTTTTTGTTCTTTCCATAATTATAGCTTCCACCAAGGAGCTTGTTCTACCGTGCTGTACTGCAGGTAAGAACACTAAAGTTTATAGTGTTATAGGAGCTGTGTCATGGTGAGAGACATTTGTAGTCCAGGCAAGACACAGTTATTTTCATATGAACTGTCTGATGAGCCTCTCACACATGTCAGATGGTTAAAATCAAACAAATAGGCAAAAAAACAAAACCATGTGGACATGCATCTAGATCGAAGTTTTAAGGAGAATATTGCACATCAAATAATCAAGCTATAGGAGGCAATTGTGCCAGAGTTTGAAGTAGCGGGTCCCAACTGCAAGTGGCGTAGGCTCATGACAAGTGCTGCAAGAGGGGGCTGGAACATTTTGAACATCTTAGGTCTCTTAAATGGCATTTCCTATATTTTTGAGGGTAAGAACCATACTTGATAAAAACGTGCCTAGCTCTCTAGCTGAACCAGCCGGGATGGATCCTGCAGCCCTGTAGTCAAATAATGTTCAAGATAATAATATATAATATAACAAGAGCCCATCTGGGCTTTCACTCGGGCCACATGAGATTGAAGATGAAATACACTTTCATTTGAAATCCTCTTAGTATCAAGTCGTGCTTTAATTCGCCAGTGAGAACGTCAAAAAAACAGACTGGTCTATTAATCGCTTTTATGGCATGACTATGATAACGCAGGATTCGAACAACAGAATACTGGCAATTCAAGTGTATAAATGCAATACAAGGACATATTCAGACTTTGAATTTGATTGAAAATAGATCAAAAACTCGGGGAAATGTCCGGCTAAAACTGTATGAATAAATGTGAAATGAAACATAAATTTCATAGCAAGAAAAAAAATTGTAATTCCTATAAATGAGAAAGCTCTTCTATTAAGCCGCTTCTCATATACACAGACTGTTTCACAAAAAACATTTGCGCTTATCGACACAGTTGACCTTTCAAATAATTTATTCTGAGGTACGCATACTCTAAATCACAGATGTTAAATAAAGCGATAATTAGAAGGAAAAGTACATAAACAGACAAACTGAGAGGAAATTTATTCAAATCAAAAAGAGTTTACTTACAGTACTTACGTAACTGAACTTTCGTTTTGGATCTTTTGGTAGTGTTGTTGACAGCACCCACCTTCGTGCACATATGCACTGAATCGGAATGAAAGTCGAAGCCTACCTCGAACTTAACTTTCAGCTAACCTGTTTCCTTTCATTCCACAATGAATAATAATCTCATAAAGTAAGCCCGTAGCTTTCAATAAATTTGCCAGTGTCTGAATGAAACAGCTAGATCTTTTCCAATTTCTCTCACGAGTCACGGCAGAAGACAGTCTCAAGCTACAAAACTTGAATTTTGACCTCTTCACAGTAACGTAATTTAACGTCTCAGATATTATATATATGCCCTATTTCAGCTAGCGCTGTGCATTTCAAATACTTTTTCCTCTCTCGTTGCTGGCAGTTCATACTTCTTGTTCGTGTAGTTGCCGCATTTCAGTTGGCACACACTGAAAACATCTGCTTAACTAAGATTTGTAACAATCTTAGCGGATCATGTAAATATTCCGCTTGGCTCAATTGAGGGTTTCTGCCGTCAAAGTTCATTTTTTGTTTCAGTTTTCCCCATATTAGCCGACATGTATAATGTATCGAGCTCTCAATCCAGTAGATAGACTCTGGTTATTCTGTCGTAAAACATGCCTTAGCTGTACAAGACCGCCCACGATGGAATAGATTTCCGACAATGACTCATTGAAAGTGATATCTCCTTGTCTCGCCTAGTCTGAGAGCTTTGAACTTTCTTATCTGAGCGCGCCTGACGAGATCTAACCTTTGATTATAATTCGATACCCGTTGATATCCAAACGTGTTTGGATATTGTATTTCGCTTACGTTTCTAAATGTACATTGGATCTGTCCAAACAGCGCTGATCGAATGTATTACGGCTCCTGGTTGTTCATGTATTTTTATGGTCAACAAGAGCGCCAGTTGAAATATCCTGAGCCTGTTGGAAAGCTTTCGCCCTCGCGGGTCGACCATTTTGATTTACTGTATTCACTTATGTAAATACATTAACCTGGCGATTGTTGCGTGACCAGCACAGTGCAATCTGATTGGTTTGAATTTGACCTTTAACGCATGCGCAGAATCCGTCTGACATGAAATAAAAACAATAATAATAATAATAACGACTTGTATTTTAAGACTCGGCGCTGCCACAGGCAGCCCGAGTAATAACATATAGAACTTATATAGCGCTCTTTTCCAAAGTTCAAAGACACTTTACAAATGATATAAAAATGTCTAAAACAAAAATAACTATAAAAATAACAAAAACAAAAAAGCACAAAGTTACAAGCTAAAACAAATTATACAGCGTAAAATTGACAAAATAAATACGCTTTAAGACTGGATTTAAAAGCGTTCAATGTAGACAAGAGTCTGATAGAGTCGGGAAAGTGTTCCACAGCCTGGTCGCTGCCACAGAGTAAGCTCTATTGCCATAGGTCTTGGTTCTACATATTGGAACCTTTAGAAAACATTTACTACTAGAATGTAGGGATCTACTCGGTGCATATTTCTCTGACAAGTTGTTTAAGTAAATCGGTGCCAACCCGTTACGTGCCTTAGAAGTAAGTAATAGGATCTTGAAAGTAATGCGCTGAGTTACAGGAAGCCAATGGAGTTCTATAAGTAAAGGCATTACATAGATAACATGGTGATCAAAATAAATAAATGGAAAGAGCACAATTAGATATGTTGTTTGTTACTTACCCCCTCCCGGCTCTGATCTGTCTATTGAATGATGAAACTGTCTATTAAGCTGTCAGAATGTCTGCAAATAGGAGACTGAAGTTATGGGTAACATGCATAGGATTCTCTTGGTGTATATGTGGGTAAAAATCAGGGGCACACTCTTCTGGAGACTGCACTGTCAGTAAGGCTTGGTTTGTCATACTCTAACCATTTGCAACACCATCAACACATGTCATGATATGAAATGGAGAAAGCTATTTTGCTCTTTCTTTTTTTTTTTCTGGCCTGGAAAAAGGAGGGAAAGGGTTTTTAAATCGTGGATGCACGCATGTGCAGTAACGAGTTATTGGGGTTAGGTGGATTTTCATTTCCGAATGCTGTATCCTTTTCCGAGCTTCCATGGTGTATCTATTTCCGAAGATGTATTGACGGTGATTATAAGGACAAAACTCTTATTGGAGAAGACGCGTCGAAGCTTTCGAAAGGATATGGTTATGCTGTAGTGTAGATATGGCGCTTCCTAAGGTAAATATTCCAAAATGACTTACTGCTGTGAAGTTTCTCTGTTGGCTCTGTGTTTCGTTCTTAGACAATATTACGCACGGAATGTAATAATCCACTGTGACTTGCCCTAAATTGGCTTAGCTATCACGGGAGCTGAAACTCGAACTTGTTTGCATTGTTACAGTTGTAATTTTTATCGTAGGAAATGTGACTGGCTGTTAGCTCTTCTGGGTTGTTGATTATACAGCTTGCATTTCTTCGCAAGTATAAGATAACATATTTGAGACGTAATAACATTTATCTGTGGGTCAGAAACTCAGTTGTTCTCTAAATGCGCTAAATAGATAACTTATCATAAAATTGACACCATATGCCATTCAAACAACTGTAATCTTTATTTCTTGAGTATGTTAAGAGCGGAGAAGACGTGTCAAAGCTTTCAAAAGGATTTGGTCATGATGTAGATATGCCGCTGTCTAAGGTGAATATTCCGAAAAGACTTATAACTTACTGCTGTGAAGTTTCTCTGTGTCTATCTTGTCGCGATGGGTTTCCGGGACCGAGTGGAAATTGTGGCTGTCTTCTCAGGCTAGATATTTTCTAGTTAAGTTTGAATAACCAGTGACCTTTTGAATTTGAATATTCTGCATAAATTTACGGTCGGTTGACCTCACTAATACATGAGTAGCGAATCTTGTTCAAATGTTGCTAATGAATCCTTAACATTTATTGTTACCTAGAAATTGAATGGTGTACATACTGTATGTATATATTGGGATGTGTTCCGCATTATTTTCATTAGAATCCCGGTCTGATCTGAAATCGGGCTGTAGTTGAAAATATTGTTTTTCTGCCTTATCATATCTGTCTCCACGTTTTCAATTACTTGATTATGTCGACTAAATTTCCACTTCCTATAAAACAAAAGTGCTGAATATCCGCCAGTTTATAAGCACAGTGTTTTAAAGGCAATTTGAGTCTCCCTTAATTCGAAGTTCTGTATTCGAAATTCTCGAATGCGAAATGAACTGAAATAACGTAATATATTCACATTGGTTCCTTGCTACGTTAAAAAAACAACATGTGTTTTCTTCCAGCCAGTTGACCTCCGGGCACGCACTGTATACATTTGATAAAACGTTTGATTTAGCGTTAGCTTCCAAAAAAACTCAATTATGCGCCGATTTCGACCGGAGAAAAACTCGTTTTAACCTCTTTGATATGTGATTTCAAAGTTCAGCGGGGCATTTTGATTTAACGGTAGGTTTTTCGCGATCAGTTTGATTTAGCTACACTAAATAATGTACCGCAATTGACATTTTGTCACACAATGCTTGTTTAGATGCTAGAAGACCATTGGAACGTTCCAGAACTACTTAGACTGCATGCACTATCATAGTGAGTCAACACAATTAGGCGAAGGTTCTAGAAATACTACGTAATCAAGCTATGAATAGGTCGTTTATTCCACACACAATAGTAAAGTACAATATAATATAGTACATACATAAAATAAAGTGGAGGATGCAAGAGATAACAACCCAGAAGGATTAATTAAAGCTCTTGCATCCTATGTACTATTTACAAAATTTGCAGTCGTGTTGTACAATAGATACAGATCCGAGCTGGATATCTCCGATACAACACGGCCGCAAATTTTGTAAATTACTTCACTCAAACATAACTATTGAAACGCAATATAACCAAAATAAGTCAAAATTAACTTAAAAACGAGCAACATTTCTATAAATTTATCGAGGCTTCTTGTATTCCAGATGAGTGCAGTATTTATTTCACTGAATAATAATCCTTAAAAAACAATGTACTTAAAAAAACAATGTTTTTATCTATGATTCAGTTCTAGCTAAAAGCAAATTTGCATTTCAAAGTTCACTAGTTCAGTCACTGCATGAGGTTCTCTTCTAGCCAATAATTTTTTTTTCACATTTCGCATTTTATTATTGTTCATTCGGAAAATATGTACATGATAGACTGGCCCACAGGTAGCATTAACTAATCTAGGCGGGCCATAGTCTTTAATATTAACAAATCACAAATTATAACTTAATGAAGAGGGGTTCAAGAGAAAGAAAAATAAGTAGGTGAGTAAGTAAATAAGTGAGAAAGTAAATAAATAAATAAATAAATGATCGATCACGTGGTTTTTAGTATATGCCAAAATAGCTCACTGACCATCCGCGAGTTGTCCGAAGGGGACCTATGCTTCCCTTAGGGGAAGAGGGGAGGGGTGTTCAGGATTCCATACATGTGCAATCCATGACAGCCCCTTTAGTTTGAGTCGAAAAAGCAAAATAAAATAAAAATAATTTTAATGTTTGAATCGTTGGAAAATTTTAAGAACCTTGTGTTGCCTTTAGATCTTAGACTTATGGCATTTTCTTTCATTCTTATTTTTGCATGCAGTAAGCAAATGTGATTTCGCCACCATTCGAGTTAAACTGGTGGACACTTGCAAAATGTTCACATTGATGGATTTTTACCGGACTTATTATTTACTTGCCTGAGAAAACAGCACCACTGTGTCCCCCGCGAAAGCGACGTCTGAGCAACGAGCCAGAAAATTCCATATTGATGACGTAACCGGATAGCCGTTTCCCGATGCATAAATTACGGCAAGCTCAGAGGGTATATGACTACCGAGGCTGCTCATTTGCTTGGCAGTGGATCACGGTCATGAATAACCGTAAAAATCAAGCCTATTTAGCGTGTCGGTGGTCCGTTTGCTTCGTTCTTTCAGCGGCTAGTAAAGCGAAATATCCTACGAATGTCAAAACATGTAAGTGATCAAAACAAAAGTCAAGCCATACTGGAAGTTATTTATAATTTCTCAAACTCATTAATAATTGATGAGATATTCTTCCAATGGAGGGACTGTATTTGGTCACATATGGGTCTTGAAACCCGGTCAAACCCTTCTTCGAAGCTTCGTCAGGTGGATGCATCTTGACATCCAATGAAACACCAGTTCCAAACGCGCTAGTGCTTGATCAGATTTCCAACTCTAGTGATCAATATTTCTTAATCGTCATATTTATGAACCACTAACTACTTATATACTGATAAACTACAAGTAAGGAGTGAAGAAGTAAAGAACAAACATAGAAAGAGAAAGTGTGCCTCCAATGCACTGGAGTTCGACCCTTCCAACTGCATGTACTAACTCTTGGCCACTACACTACTGAGTACGATCTGATCTACAACTCCACACATTTTTTTACATGTGTGTGTTAAACTAACAGAGTGGTTTTCTATGCTCTATTTGAAGAGCACTGTCAGCTTCAAAAGAAGAAACTTTCTCATGAACAAACACAAACATAACTACTCAGATTAGAATTAGAAGAGCATGCTTTCAAGATATACTGAATGTGAAACTATTCTGATGTTGGATGGCAAAGATTCAAGTCAATGAAAAGTCATGCTTCATAGAGAAATGTAAAGTAACTTTCAGTTCACAGTTGTTTTTAATAGATCAATTTCAAATGCTCCCAAACTTTTACTGAAAAAACTCAGACAGTAAGCAATTATTGGACGAGGTTGAGCAAAATATCGTGATTTGTTAGTGGCAAGCAATCGATTATTTCCGGATGCCAAAGGGAGAGACATAATTGATTGTGAGACACTAACAAATCACAATATTTTGCGATATCCGAGTCCAATAATTGTTTTATCATTCACGGCATTCAGAGCAACTTTAGTCGCTTTTTTTGTCTTTTCGCTGTTTTTACTTTCTATCAAACATGCCAAGTCATTTTCCGACAGCTCAGGAAAGCGAGCCATGTTGACAAATGCAATGTTACTGCGAATGAGCGGACCATTATTTGCAGCAAAACGGCTTTGCACCGTAATGCGCATGAGCAGACCATTATTTGTAGTCAGTTATTTGCAGTTCTCTCGGCCAATCAAAACGACGGAAAAAATAATTTAAATGATAATACAGTTTATTTGTAATTTGAATATGGAAATAATTGTTATGCGTACAACTAATGGCTTAGCCAATTGGGATACATTTCTATGTACATTGTGTAATAGCAGGGTTATGATAAACACTTGTCCTTTTATTAGAGTTATGTAGGCACTATTAAACATATTGCATACCTGAGGTCTTGAATGGCTTCAACAGTCTTTATGAAGTTGTTGGCAAAATATGACTGATTAAATTTTGAAGCCAATCAGACCACACATTCTCTAGTCTCCTTCGCAGTTCTCCCTTCATGTCGGCAGACATGAATTACTACCAAATTGTATTGTGTATTGTGTTCTATTGTATTGTGTATTTCGTTCTATTGTTTTGTATTGTGTTAATTCTATTGTATTTTGAAAGCAATTCATGTAGAGTTCCTAAGGAGAGGAATCGCTCACTTAATTAATTCATGAAATGACCATATAAACTAACATAAATTAGCAGTGGTTTTAAAATGTACAAATTTGCCAGCATTTGAGCGACGATGGTTGTTTAGTGTAGTGGTTGCGACGTTTGCCTTACGAGTAGGCGGGAGCGGGGTTCGAGTTCCAGAAAGTCTCAAATTTTTTTTTTACCTCACCATTTTCTTGAGAAGTTTTTCTTGAGAACCCTATTTACTGACCGGTTAGGGTTTTATTATGGTTCAGGGTAGGGTTTTAGTTAGTTTATATTGTCATTTCATGAATTAATTAAGTGAGCGATTCCTCTCCTTAGGAGTTCGTCAATTCATGTATTGCCTACATGAAGGGACGACCCTCCTTCACAGCCATTCTTAGTGTCAGTCCCATACCCCCTCCCCACTTAGTGAGTGAGGAGGGAGTATGGGACCGACATTAAGAATGGCTGCGATGGAGACTACCCATTCTCGGGATACTCTGGACCCATAATTTGTGTAATAATAATAATAATTTGTGTGATAATACTTAATTAGGGCTACCGAATGGTCAGTCAAAATTTAGAAGTGCTCGTCGTTTTAGGCCTTAGCTCGAATGCACGCAAAAAAACTATTGTGTGCTCGAATTGCTTGTACTTGTTTTTACCCAAGGTGCTCATTTGCTCGTTGTTTGTATAGAACGTTGTTTGCAGCTGTGATAAAATAAAATTGCTCGTGCTCGCCCTAAAAACAACATGTTCACCTGCTCGCGAATGATCGAATTTACCATTCGGTAGCCCTTCAATTGGTCGACTTTCTGATATTGTTTTGTTGTTATTTTAAAGGTTATTCTGAGAGAGAAGTTTGGCCTTGATACAAGGTTAGTTTATGTACTAGATAAAGAATGAGCGGACGATCTTTATCTAATTTACGAACTCGAGCTGCAAGTGAGGGAGCGGGGTTCGAGTGACAAATGGAGGGGGGAGGGGGAGAAGCAGAAAGGAATTTCAGCTTCTTCTCCCCCACCCCCTCCCCCCTCCATATGTCATTCGATCCCAGGTCTCAATCACGCTCGGCCAATATGGCGGCCGCTTTGATGATCCGTTTGCTGCGCTAAAAAACACCCTCCACCGCCTGCAAGCAGGCTACACAGCATTCAAAGCAAGATATATTGTTCCATTCTACTATTCACTTGATTTAGAATTGATATCTAAAATAAAAATGTATTGTTCATAGACGAGTATAGGACTAACTAACTAAAGTCTTTCAGGCTAGTTAGTATTATATTTTCCGATTGTTTGTGTGAAATAATCCTGTAAAAGTGATATTTCAACCAATCAGAGCCAAGCTTTGCGATACAGATTGGTATTACATAGCTTTCTATTTAAAGATAATTTAAGTTAAACTGCTCGGCAGAGAAACTACCTGGATCCGTAAATTGAGGACCTTCACTGGATAATAAGGTATCTAGAAATGACTAGTGGTAGGGATGAGTGCTTTTAAGTATGTATCTTTTTTATTCCAGCATCCGTTCAGAACAACACTAAAAATTCCTGTACCACTGGTCACCTCTGGGTACGTTTTCTACGTAAACGGTTTAAGTACATTGTCTTTTGTCTGTTGCTTGCATATTTCTTGCGTCCCTCACGTATGACTAACAATTATTAGTGACTGCAAAAGTTTATTTTCGATTCACACTTCAAGCCACCGTCTTGTCTGGTTATTCAACGGCAAAGCTATAATACTGACGGCAAAAGTTTCTTTTCCATTCACAATTACCCTATATCATTATGACGTCACGGCTTGTTTATGAGGGGGACAGAATCGACTTGAACAATAGAGTTTTGAACTAAATCTGCTCTGCTGAGGAAAATTTAACTTCGAATTGTCTGGTTTCCAGATATCAGCTGTATCAATGTTTATCCCACAATATTTACCTTATTTGGTGGCTGTTACCGCTATTCTACGTTCTACAAAATGCATTTGATAGCGATCTCCTTTGTGTTGTTGCTGTTTTGTCACCCTCCCACGACCGTGATCCTTAGCGTTTAAACAATAGATTGTTTTGATTTGACGTCATAATGATATAGGTCAATTCAAGCCACCATCTTCTCTGGTTATTAAACGGCAAACGCTATAATACTGACGAAAACGTTTATCAGTCTCCATTCAAAACGTACTTAATAATTCACGAGGTAATCGCCAACCAGAGGTCTCAATTTGAACCACGTGCAGCACTTTGAAACCCCGTCAAAGTACTCTTTACGGTACCTTGAAACCATTCCAGTCCTAGGACTGGAAATGGATTATTTCCAGGCTAAGGACTGGGAAGTAATGTTTCAAGTCCTTGGACTCTCTCCGATTAATTAAACATCAGTGTCCGTTATTGTGACACGGACAAGGATGTTTTATTAAACAGTTCAGTATCAAACAAAGGGAGGTCTCACGACCGATCACCGACTTTCCCAAGTAGTGAATAATACTTATCAATGTACAATACCTACCTTGATTCGTACAGACCGTCTCTCCAATGTGGGACGTGTTTTTTTGCACACTACCCGGACACTGCGCATGTCCGTGACGCCAACTATAGTGCCAAACTATAATGTTTTCATAAAATTTCACGCCAGGTTGTAAACACGTACTCCCACGAGAACAAGCGCATAATTGTTAAAATTCCGTCTTTTCATTAACAATGGACGTTTGATTACTTAAGTCAAACGAAGCAACTATATGTAAATTCGCAAGTAAAACCTACAAGCCTGAAACGTCGAAACTCTAAATATATGAAGTTTTAAAATAATTTTGTTGTTTATCCCACAACCACCAAACAAGCATGAAATTATTAAGTAGACTTTGAAATGTGGTCCACAACATTTCAAAGTCCTCGCAATCGGCTTCGCCTCGGACTGGAACTAATACCGTGGACTTTGAAATGCCATCCAGTCCTCATTCTCGGCCTTTAAACATTACTTCACAATTCAAGCCACCGTCTTGTCTGGTTATTCAACGGCAAACGCTATAATACTGACGGCAAAAAAGTTTCTTTTCCATTCACAATTCAAGTCACCATCTTGTCTGGTTATTTAACGGCAAACGCAAATTATTGGTGACCCCAGTGACCCATGAGCGCAGCCCCGAAATTTATTTATCCAAGCTGACATGTCATACATGGAGGCCAGTCTCTATCCTGTTGTATACTTCTTCCTGTCCATTTTCTAATGGTGTCATGCCACTGGTCCCTCTGTTTCGACCAAGTGCTCATGACCTCTTCCTATCCATTATCTAATGTTGTCATTCCACTGGTCCCTCTATTTCGACCAAGTGCTCATGACCTCTTCCTATCCATTATCTAATGTTGTCATGCCACTGGTCCCTCTGTTTCGACCAAGTGCTCATAACCTCTCCTCCTATCGTATCCATTATCTAATGTTGTCATGCCACTGGTCCCTCTGTTTCGACCAAGTGCTCATAACCTCTCCTCCTATCCATTATCTAATGTTGTCATGCCACTGGTCCCTCTGTTTCGACCAAGTGCTCATAACCTCTCTTCCTCTCCATTATCTAATGTTGTCATGCCACTGGTCCCTCTGTTTCGACCAAGTGCTCATAACCTCTCTTCCTCTCCATTATCTAATGTTGTCATGCCACTGGTCCCTCTGTTTCGACCAAGTGCTCATAACCTCTCTTCCTCTCCATTATCTAATGTTGTCATGCCACTGGTCCCTCTGTTTCGACCAAGTGCTCATAACCTCTCTTCCTCTCCATTATCTAATGTTGTCATGCCACTGGTCCCTCTGTTTCGACCAAGTGCTCATAACCTCTCTTCCTCTCCATTATCTAATGTTGTCATGCCACTGGTCCCTCTGTTTCGACCAAGTGCTCATAACCTCTCTTCCTCTCCATTATCTAATGTTGTCATGCCACTGGTCCCTCTGTTTCGACCAAGTGCTCATAACCTCTCTTCCTCTCCATTATCTAATGTTGTCATGCCACTGGTCCCTCTGTTTCGACCAAGTGCTCATAACCTCTCTTCCTATCCATTATCTAATGTTGTCATGCCACTGGTCCCTCTGTTTCGACCAAGTGCTCATAACCTCTCTTCCTCTCCATTATCTAATGTTGTCATGCCACTGGTCCCTCTGTTTCGACCAAGTGCTCATAACCTCTCTTCCTATCCATTATCTAATGTTGTCATGCCACTGGTCCCTCTGTTTCGACCAAGTGCTCATAACCTCTCTTCCTCTCCATTATCTAATGTTGTCATGCCACTGGTCCCTCTGTTTCGACCAAGTGCTCATAACCTCTCTTCCTCTCCATTATCTAATGTTGTCATGCCACTGGTCCCTCTGTTTCGACCAAGTGCTCATAACCTCTCTTCCTCTCCATTATCTAATGTTGTCATGCCACTGGTCCCTCTGTTTCGACCAAGTGCTCATAACCTCTCTTCCTATCCATTATCTAATGTTGTCATGCCACTGGTCCCTCTGTTTCGACCAAGTGCTCATAACCTTTCTTCCTATCCATTATCTAATGTTGTCATGCCACTGGTCCCTCTGTTTCGACCAAGTGCTCATAACCTCTCTTCCTATCCATTATCTAATGTTGTCATGCCACTGGTCCCTCTGTTTCGACCAAGTGCTCATAACCTCTCTTCCTATCCATTATCTAATGTTGTCATGCCACTGGTCCCTCTGTTTCGACCAAGTGCTCATAACCTCTCTTCCTATCCATTATCTAATGTTGTCATGCCACTGGTCCCTCTGTTTCGACCAAGTGCTCATAACCTCTCTTCCTATCCATTATCTAATGTTGTCATGCCACTGGTCCCTCTGTTTCGACCAAGTGCTCATAACCTCTCTTCCTATCCATTATCTAATGTTGTCATGCCACTGGTCCCTCTGTTTCGACCAAGTGCTCATAACCTCTCTTCCTATCCATTATCTAATGTTGTCATGCCACTGGTCCCTCTGTTTCGACCAAGTGCTCATAACCTCTCTTCCTATCCATTATCTAATGTTGTCATGCCACTGGTCCCTCTGTTTCGACCAAGTGCTCATAACCTCTCTTCCTATCCATTATCTAATGTTGTCATGCCACTGGTCCCTCTGTTTCGACCAAGTGCTCATAACCTCTCTTCCTATCCATTATCTAATGTTGTCATGCCACTGGTCCCTCTGTTTCGACCAAGTGCTCATAACCTCTCTTCCTATCCATTATCTAATGTTGTCATGCCACTGGTCCCTCTGTTTCGACCAAGTGCTCATAACCTCTCTTCCTATCCATTATCTAATGTTGTCATGCCACTGGTCCCTCTGTTTCGACCAAGTGCTCATAACCTCTCTTCCTATCCATTATCTAATGTTGTCATGCCACTGGTCCCTCTGTTTCGACCAAGTGCTCATAACCTCTCTTCCTGTCCATTCTCTAATGTTCACATGCCACTGGTCCCACTGTTTCGATCAAGTGCTCATGGCCTCTCTTGAAACGATAGGACGGTGAGCTGCCTTCAGCCATAAGTAGTTTGCATGAACGAGACATGCATGCAATTCGGTTTCATTTTTGTTTTGAGAGGACGTCGTTGAATAGCCCACTTCCGCGATATGCTTTACTTGTCACGCACAAAGGTTTCAAAACGAGGCTCCGTGCTAAATTACATTTATTCTTTTCACAGAGAAAAGAATAAATTTAATTTAGCACGGAGCCTCGTATTGAAACCTTTGTGCGTGACAAGTAAAGCATATCGCGGAAGTGGGCTATTCAATTGCATTGTTTTCTATCTTAGTTTTCTGAACGAATTTGCTTTAAATCGTCAGAAAACTCTGTCCGTTCTACTCACCGTACCGAATAGCTCAGGTGCGGGAGGTCGTCGGCCCGGCCGCGTCCTTGGGCAAGAACAGACGTGCTTTTCGTGAAGAGAAGGGGATTATTACCCGGTACCACCACGTCCTTGGACAAGACGGTAATTTATATGCGGCAGAATTTAATCTCGGTCAATTAGCTGTTTGAAAAGCTAGAGGACTTTCCTTTCCTTTTCCGAAGATGATACGCATGAGAGGTTGAAATGCACACAAACGTAGCACGTCATAAATGTAGCGATTCACAAACCCGCACTAAAGTGATGTTCGCATGCCTCTAGAAATATGCGACTTTCTGATTAGCTGTTTACACCAAATCCTTTGTTTAAGCTTACTGCATGACGTCAGTTGTGCTTACCCTGTTCACAGCTATGTGATCTCACGCGGGAGCAATAATTACAAATAATTGAATGTAGACTCGAAAACAAGACGGCAGTATCGGAGTTTCGTTTTTAGATTCACAGCAGGCTCGAAAGCAATTTTCAGCACTAAATTAGCAAATCGAGAGAAAAGGAACGTCGTCGATCAGTGTCATTAAATTTCATTCTGTAAGGTTTGAGTTTATTTTTATTGAAATAGTTGCATTCGTAGTTTCCAGACACGTAGATCTCAAACCGTCAAAAAGTCTGTTGTAATTGTCTGTTACTGGTATCACGTGACAGCACAGCTGTAATAGAAAATGTAGAATCGTGCAAGTTGCATGGTACGGATATTCTTATATACTTCATGGTAGTGTTTCGTTCCATATAGTCTCCCTGCATAATCATTTTCTCTACTGTTTTACAGTATTATGCAGGGAGACTATATGGAACGAAACACTACCATGAAGTATATGCTTTATACTTATTTCATTCATTGACAGTGGGAAGCACGTCGGGAGGATTGGTGCCAAATGCAAAACATTCACAGAGTACATAAGAAAAGCTTTCCACAAGTTGGGATTATCGGAAAGCATGGTAAGTAGTCGAGTCCCAGCAAACCCTTAGCCGAGATAATGATGGGAATATTGTAAAGCTCATTCTCAGATGGTAATCCATCATATTACTCCTACATGTACAATCGTGTACATGTAGCTTCTGTTGGTACAACGTAACATGACATTGTGTTCTCTTTATATTAAAGCCCAGTGTTCATGACAACAATTTCGGGCACGACAATTTTAGGTACGTGTGTGAAAAATAATAGGTACGGGTACGGTACCCCTTATTTTTGTCCGGGTAGGCGTGTCCCAAAATCTAGGGATGCTGAGACCTTGTGAAAAGGTAGTCTCGGCCGGCCTGTTTGGAGTGCCGTGTCCAAGTTAGGAGTGCCGTGCCCAAGTTAGGAGTGCCGTGTCCAAGTTAGGAGTGCCGTGCCCAAGGTAGGAGTACCGTGCCCAAGTTAGGTGTGCCGTGCCCAAGGTAGGAGTGCCGTGCCCAAGGTAGGAGTACCGTGCCCAAGTTAGGTGTGCCGTGCCCAAGGTAGGAGTGCCGTGCCCAAGGTAGGAGTGCCGTGCCCAAGGTAGGAGTACCGTGCCCAAGTTAGGTGTGCCGTGCCCAAGGTAGGAGTGCCGTGCCCAAGGTAGGAGTGCCGTGCCCAAGGTAGGAGTGCCGTGCCCAAGTTAGGAGTGCCGTGCCCAAGGTAGGAGTGCCGTGCCCAAGTTAGGAGTGCCGTGCCCAAGGTAGGAGTGCCGTGCCCAAGGTAGGAGTGCCGTGCCCAAGTTAGGAGTGCCGTGCCCAAGGTAGGAGTGCCATGCCCAATGTAGGAGTGCCGTGTCCAAGGTAGGAGTGCCGTGTCCAAGGTAGGAGTGCCGTGCCCAAGGTAGGAGTGCCGTGCCCAAGTCAGGAGTGCCGTGCCCAAGTTAGGAGTGCCGTGCCCAAGGTAGGAGTGCCGTGCCCAAGGTAGGAGTGCCGTGTCCAAGGTAGGAGTGCCGTGTCCAAGGTAGGAGTGCCGTGCCCAAGTTAGGAGTGCCGTGCCCAAGTTAGGAGTGCCGTGCCTAAAATGCTTGTCATGTACACGGGCTAAGGTCAATTTGCCTTTGAATGTTCTTCTACAGATGCCGGATGAAGAAATACTAAAATTCTATGAAAGATTTAAAGACAAAGAGCGTCAGATCCAGGCCTTTCACCAGGTACTTGTGTGCACGTTTGAATATGAACCCGCGAGTTTAATCGTCATTTTGGGCTCATAGTAATGAATGAAACCCTGTCAATCATTAGGAGTCTAGCTTACAAGCTATATTTCCTTATATTAAAGCCGTGAATGAATGGAAGCCATTGTAACTGATTTAGCAATGGAAGGTATGGCAATGGAAGGTATGGCAATAGACCGTATTCCAAAATGTTGAATATTATAGAGAGCAGTAAATAACAACAACAACAACTCGACTTTATTACCAAAAGCTGAACTTAATTACATGTACAATATTAATAATCTAAAAATGATGTTATCAAACTCATTAATAATTCACGAAGCAAAAACAAAGGAAATCACAGAGCGATAAGTGATCTGTAAATCTGATACAGATTTCGTCCTAATTTACATAAATGTTGGCTTCCATTTTCTCGGCAAAAATAAGTCGGATCGCCAAAATAACTGAAAACACGACTCTCTACCTCTCTACATCTAGACGTTTTAGCCAGATACAGAATTCGTGTCCGTACTTTATCCGATAGCGCATATAGCGTATCTGTTCTATGCGCTTTACAATATTGTATAAATAAATAAATAATTAATTCTTATCTACTAACGTAACGAGTAATAAGTAAACTATGTAGGAATGTAGTACATATGGGTAATAATAATTAATAACTAGTTAGATTATAAGCAGAGCAAAAAAGATAAGACTTGAGCTTAGATTTAAAGATGTTCACATTCGGGCTGGATCCTATTTCTACAGGTAGGTTATTCCAGATTTGAGGTGCTGATATAGAAAACGCGCGTTGACCATAGGTTTTAAGTCTAGGCATCGGTTGAGTTAAGCGAAGTGTGTCAGATGACGAGCGGAGCATTCTGTTAGGTTTGTAGATGTGTAGTAAATTTCTTAAGTAGACAGGTGCTTGGTTATTAAGGGACTTATAAGTAAGTAGAAGAATCTTAAATGTGATGCGCTCGTTTACAGGTAGCCAGTGCAGTTCCTTTAAAGTAGGTGTGACATGACATGTGACATTCTGTATCTATCACTTAAAAGTTACTCAGAATAGCAGAGCTAATCTAGGTGAGTAACTTACATGATACAATTATAAATATCTTGGTCGTGGAAATAATGTAAGGAATGTATCAAACATTTGTAATTAAATACGTACAAAAGAAAAGACGGAAGGTAAATCAGATGGGTGGTGCCACATTTCATTCAAGAATGTTGTCATAGGTGTGAACAGAAATGACAAACTATGTATTTGATCAAGAAAACTAAGTGTAAGACTGGATGAGATCATTTTAATCTTTATTAATAATTTTAAGGATTTTTTTTTATATCTTCATCGAGATTATTCCAGATAGATGGTCCTATAAATTGAAGATTGAATTTTCGATAATTGGTTGTAACAGGAGTAATATAATAGGTAGATCTGGAGGCTAGTCTGGTGGTGTTATAGTGGTGAATAGATAAGGAACAGGAGGGGACCAAGCACTGAATCTGTGGCAACCCACATACAACTGGAAGATATAATCAGAGTTAATATTTTATATTGATACAAACTGTCTCCTATTATCCAGGTAGGAGGCAACCCAATCTAATGCAATTGCTCTTATTCCATAATAAGTTTAGTCAATAATATGTTATGTCAAAAGCCTTACACAAGTCTACGAAGATAAATAACAGTTGAATACTACCATGTTAAAGAGCATGCCAAGATTAGCGATACTCTGACTTTTAGGGGTGATAGCATAAAGTGGTGCATAGTTTGGTATGGGTCTGAGCCAGGTATGTCTGACTAGCCTCGTTTTCGTGATATTCCCTGTATTTAAAGTGCCAATGACATGAAAAAATCGATCCCATTTTTATTTCATTTTATTAAATTATAGGCTTCTCCTAGCCATTTTGTGATAAATCAATTTGGAGAGCGCGAACATAATTTTATTTCGTATCGAAGTCAGGCACAATTGCCAAAATTAGGCGACAATTTTTCTGCCGTTAAAGATATGGTAATCACATGCGTGACTGCAAGGATTCTATAGAAAAATTATGGCCATCGTCATGGTTTCTCAAAGTATTACATATTTAAATTGAAAACTGGCCAAAAATACAATTATTTTGTAGTATTTATGGTGACGAATATAAATGCGCAGACCTAGTGACGTCACGCATGTGATTACCATTCTTTAACGGCAGAAAAATCGTCGCCTGATTTTGGCAATTCCGCCTGACTTCGATACGAAAATAATATATGTTCGCGGCCTAAACATAGATTTTTAATTGCACAAAATTACTAAGAGAAGTCTAGAATTTATTAAAATAAAATAAAAACGGGATCGAATTTTTCATTTCATTGGCACTTTAAATGTCAATAACTTTGCAACAATGAAAGACCAAACTCCCAAACTGCTCAGTATTATTTACTATGGTATGCTTGAATACAGGCGGCATTCACTTCACCTCATATCCTACGTTTTCTGCATCATGCAAATTAGAACAGTCATATTGGAATAGAGTATGCGTGATTAAAAGAAAAACTTAACAGGAATTTCCCAGCGTTGCCTTTCCTCCACGTTCTTCGTTTCTGATTTTCTTGTGTGCTTGTATTGATATTTTCACAGTTGCGTGCATCCATTGCCCCATCAATTGAGAGCCTGTTTCTAATGGACAGACTATGCTATCTACGTGAACAGGTCAGTTTCTTGGATATTCAAGCAACAGCTTTATTATTACCATAAATATAAGACAGATTAATTTAAACATACAATATGAGTTATACAAGGCTAACGTAATAGTCACCCAGAATAACTTAAAAGTTAATCGAGCTGGGTGGCTAATATATGAAATTTAAAACTATAAATAAGGTCAAAGGTGGCAGGATAATTATAAAGAGCTTACAATATGAGTGTTATGTCTTAAGTTACGGATACAATAACATTTGGTAAGTAGAAATACAGAACAAACACGTAACGAACAAAAAAAAAAAAGTAGGTATCATGTTTTATCAATTAAAAACTAGCAGAAATTTAGTATTTGTAAGTCTGCAGAAAGTTATTCATAATACTACTCTTAAAACACTTAATACTCTGGAGTTTTATATCTTCATTAAGGGAATCCAGATAACTGCTCCTCTATAAGCTAAATGTGTTCTAACAGACAATATAAAATAAGAGGATTTAGCAGATAATCTAGTATTATAATTGTGTTTGGATGAAACTGAACAGAAGAAATTTGCAAAAGATATAGGGAGGAAGTTATGGTGGAACTCGTACATAAACGTACAATTAAATAGAAAAAGAAGATCTTGAAATTTCAGTATTTTTAAATCACTAAAAAGAGGATTAGAATGATGATCTGGGTTAGAGAAAGTCATCCTTCTTAAGGCCCTTTTTTGAAGGACAATAACAGGTTTTAAGGAGGACTCGTAAGTATTCCCCCATATTAATAGACCATAGGTTAAGAAAGGATAAATCAGAGAATAGTATAGCTGAATTACGGAATTTAAAGGTACAAAATACCTAAGTTTGGAAAGAATACCAACTCCTCCAGAGATCTTTTTGCATAGTTCATGAATATGTTGTTTCCAATTTAAATGAGAATCAATCATAATGCCAATATATTTAACATATGGTTCTTGCTTAATAATATGGTTCCTAATTTTTATATTGAAGGAATGATTAATTTTCTTTTGAGGTGGATGAAATAAAACTAAATTTGTTTTAGCCATGTTTAAAGAGAGCTTATTGACACATAGCCATGTATGAACTTTTTCTAATTCTCTATCCATATTTTCTTCAAGATTTTGAAGAGAAGGTCACTGAGAAACAAATTGGTGTCATCAGCAAAAATGTGAAAATCGAACAATTTGGAACATTTGTGCATGGAGAGCATTTATATAAAGAAGAAACAAGAGTGGGCCCAATACTGATCGCTATGGTACTCCACATGATATCTGGCAAACATCAGAGTTTGTATTGCCTATCGATACAAATTGTTTTCTGTTGTATAAATATGAAACAACCCAGTCATTTCAATTCCACGAATACCGTATTGATTCAACTTGGAAAGTAAAATATCATGATTTATCGTATCAAAGGCCTTACTCAAATCAATAAAGATACCACAGGAATAATTATTATTATCAATTGATTTTTGAATTTTATCAGTTAATAAAAGTAATGTATGAACAGTTGAATGTTTTGCCCTGAAACCAAATTGACCATCATAAATAATAGAATAGTTCTCTAAATAATCAATCAATCTTATACACCGTTTAATTTTTCAAGAATCTTATTGAAAATTGATAGCAAAGAAATTGGTCGGTAGTTAGATAAAGATGTTTGAGAACGTTTTTTACAAACAGGAATTACACGAGCTAATTTAAACAGATCAGGGACAATGCCTGACGAAAATGATAAATTGTAAAGATTTTCCAATGGATATAATATTACTGTCCCAAGAATAGATGTAGGTCAAATTTCCTATTCAAAAATGAGAACACCTTAATGTGTTCATCTTATATAATAGCGGCTACGTCTACATCTACTTTATTAAGTGATAAAATGGTTCAATCACACCACATCAGTACAAATTTAAAATCTAAAATTACAGTCAACAATATGTAGTGATACAAACTTGCTCGTATAATTTAAATAAAAAGATCTGAATAAATCAAAATAACGTATAATCAGGAAGATCCCTAAAGCCACTCTTGTAAATTAATGAGATGGTTACGGACAGTGGTCTTAAATGTAATTGAATCTGGAATATCTACCATGCTACTTGGCATCATATTCCATATAGCGATCGATCCGAAAAATTGCTGCACGCGCTTCCCTCCGACTACATCCCTCACCCTGCCACAGTAACATTTGTTTTGTGTAGTATTACCGCTGTACTGCAATATGAGCGCCCGTTCTACGAAGCGAGCATGAGATCGTCCGTTGCACGAAGTGCTGACAGCGCTCACAAAACATGGTTCAACGTGGCAGGGTTTAGAGCGGTAGGTACTACCGCTACTTACTGCTCTAAACCCAGCCATGTTTTACCATGTTGTGCCATGGCTTCGCGCTCATATAGACTCGTTAGCGGAATAGAAGGGACTTGCTTAGCAGTCTAACGTATTGTGTACGATTTCTCGTGCTCTTTCCAGGGCTTTAGCGATTCCTCTGTGGTATGTCTGTTCGATCCAGTGAAGTCTCCAAGATGTTACGCGATCATCGCAACCAAAGAAGGATATTCTAACGATAACGGCGATGCAAAGTAGTAGGTAAAAATTTCAACGGACCACAGTCAATCCTAATCAACAAAGAAACTAGTATTAACAGCACATCTGAGATTAATAAGCGAAAAACAATCCTTTATAACTGGGATTTAGAAATGAATAAAGTCTTTCCCAGTTCCCAATATGACAATAGAGCGTATCACGTGACCAGGACACAGTTTTATTGGTCGACACGATTATTTGAATCATGTATTGAAATAAAGTTATAAATGGTGACTACTCCGTCTTAGTTAGAAAGACACTAGTTGAGCTGATTTCGTATGAGTGAGACAAACTACGGCATGTCCGTAGCCTTACCGTGCTGTACCGTCTCTTTAATGGATCAGCAGGACAATGCCGTACAGTAACCGTGCCGTAGTTTGTCTCATACGAAATCTGCTCTAGTACGTGTCATTAATTTGTTAATACTGTAAGGGACAGTTCGCCCGAGAGCTCCGATTTTGACAAGTGGCACCATACAAGGAAGATTGATTCACCGATTAACTTTATCCAGTGATGAAACTCGTGGATGCACCCATGTGCAGGAACGTGTTGATTTTCATTTCCGAATGATGTATGTTAGATCGGGGATATACTCGTACAATGTTCGGGATATGAGATTTGCACGGCTTACTCGCCTAATATTAATGGCAGGTGGCTCAAACTTTGACAGTCATGGTATCGCGTATACCCACAAATCATTTAGTGTCGATGTCGTAACGATCGGACACATGATTTTAAGTACATGCCCGTAGTTCCCTCACTTCTAATGCCAGGCGGCTCAAACTTTGACAGACATGGGGTCCCCACTGATGAAACACAAGCGAAAAGCGAACTTGATGGCCGTCTTTGGTCGCTGTGACTTTTATCGGAGAAGACGCGTCCAAGCTTTCGAAAGGATTTGATCATGCTGGAGATATGCCGGTTTCTATGGTAAACATTCCGAAATGACTTATAATTCACTGCTGTTAAGTTTATCAGCTGTCTCTGTGTCTATCTTGTTACACTAATTCAAACCGCTTGACATTATAGAAGGGCGACCTGCGAAGGTCAGGTAAAATATCCGAAGTCGTACACAAAGCCTCCATTCTCCAGACGAAACACGCTGAACAAGCGACACAAGCAAATCACGTAATTGTCTCCAAGTCCAACGCCAATTTCCATAACTGTAACGTGAAAGTTTACAGCTTCCTCCCGCCTTTGACTTCTCAAGGATTTGTTCTATTAAAGACTTTCAACTTAGTGATTTTTTTTTTGAAGTACAGATTTGAAGTTCGTTGTATAAACACTACGGATTATAGTAACATATGGCGATATTTACAAATGTGGTATTATCCAATCACAGGGCAGTATATCACCCGTAAGTCACCGATGAAACTGTAATGACTCGGCAAAAGATGGATATCAAATCTCAATACTTTTTAATAAACCAGTAATAAAGTAGTAGCAGGATATTTTAGAACTGCATGGTTATTCTATAAAAGCAGTTGTGCAGTCCTTATTTATTAGATCTTGCATAAACATGATCAGACCAGATATTCAATCCAATAGTTCGTTTCATTATTACCATAGGGTGATCTAGAAGCAAATAAACTCACTCCCTCTCTAAATCTGAAAATCAAAACAAACATTTCACTTTCAGAAAAATGTTTGGATTCAAGTCATACAAATGTACAACGTTACGCCGTAAACATCTTCAGGGCCCAGTTGGTCGATTTATTACTCCGGCGCTGCTATGGCAGCAGCCGGAGTCTTAAAATGCAGTCTGTGTCTTTTTTTTATTACTCCGGCGCTGCTATGGCAGCAGCCGGAGTCTTAAAATGCAGACTGTCTTTTTTTTTTTATTATTAGTATTATTAATGTTCAGTCCAGTAAAATTTTTGATCAGTTCTGACCTTTGCATGCCATGCCGCTAACAATGTGGGTCGGAGACGCTGTGATCGAGCGATAACGAGGAGGCATGCGCATTAGTTGAAAGATAAATGTTCGCTTGAGAGTTTTAGAGGTTTTAAGGCTACCGTCACGACGTCATGAAGTACTTAATTTGCCTCAATCGTCTCTCTAACCGAATTATTAAACTGGAGGAAGTATTGTTGACTCAGGCGAAACTATGGCGTAAGTACCGTATGAGTCATTGATAAAAAACTGAAAACATAGATATCAAAATACAATCCGGGATCAGATCTTCTAGTCAGACAGCAGATAAGAGGTCAAGCAATTGACTAAACCAATTAACGTAAATGACAAGAGATCAATTTCGTCTGATATGACCAAGCTTTAATCTCATACAAGCGTTCAACGAAGAAACTAGGTTAGGGTTCATGCTTCACGAAAAATCTATTCTCTAAAGATTGTCCACACGGCTCAGTGGCCGCAACTACACGAACAAGAAGCATGAAACCGGCAAAGAGAGAGAAAAAGTACTTGAAATGCACAGCGCTAGCTGAAGTAGGGAATATACGTTATTACGTTACTGTGAAGAGGATCAAAATTTGAGTCGTAGCTCCTCTGTGACTCGTGAGTGACTTGGAAAAGATCTAGCTGTTTCATTCAGACACTGGCAAATTTATTGAAAGCTACGGGCTTACTTTATAAGTTTATTATTCATTGTGGAATGAAAGGAAACAGGTTAGCTGAAAGTTAAGTTCGAGGTGGGCTTCGAGTTTCATTCTGATTCAGTGCATATGTGCATTAAAGGTGGGATGCTGTCAACAACACTACCAAAAGATCCAAAACGAAAGTTCCGTTACGTAAGTACTGTAAGTAAACTCTTTTTGATTCGAATAAATGTCCTCAGTTTGTCTGTTAATGTACTTTTTCTTCTAATTATCGCTTTATTTTAACATCTGTGATTTAGAGTATGCGTACCTCAGAATAAATTATTTTAAAGGTCAACTGAACTCTTGTGTTGATAAGCGCATATGATTTTGTAAAACAGTCTGTGCATTTGAGAAGCGGACTTAGAAGAGCTTTCTCATTAGGAATTACAATTTTTTTCTTGCTATGAAATTTATGTTTCATTTCACATTTATTCATACAGTTTTAGCCGGACATTTCCACTGATTGTGCGTGTGTACTAACAGTGAGTTGGCTGTGTGCATACTAATAGCGATGTGAACACAGGTAGACCGAAAATACAAACTAAGGGTACCTTACTGAAAACACAGGTAACCCGATACAACTGGGCACACATCGGGCAGAATGGCGCGACACATTCGGGTCTTTAAAATTACAGTACGTCGCCAAATTCGAAAATTAATTTGAACAGGACGGCCAATTTACAAAGGAAACAGTACAAAATGGCGATAGTGGCATTGCATTGATAACAATAAGACAACACAGGTAACCCGAAAATACAAAGACGGCACGCACTGATACCACAGGTAACCCTGAACAACTAAGGCGATAACGCAATTTTATTATCATAATTGCGTTCCGCTGGGATAACACAGATAGCCCGACAATACATAGAGTATAGTAATGTACGGCATTGATAACAATAGGACAACACAGGTACCACGGCACACACTGATACCACAGATATCCCGAAACAACTAAGCCGATACCACCATTTTTATTATTTTATTCTGATTCTGATTTTGTGTTAATTAAATCGTGAAGCGCTAGAGCACTAATGTTCACTCGAGTTCTGAATCGTGGAGTTATATTTCAGATCCTACTAGTATTTTTGTAATCCTAGCTACCCTGGCTTACGTGGTGTTGCTCGTGTTGATTCGTGTTTTACTTGCGTGCACTCATATTCACTCGTGTTCTACTTGTGTTCACACATCTAAACAAATATGTATTATAAATATATAAGTTCTGCTATTATATTTGTCTGTGTTGCGCGTCTTTGAAGAGAAAATTAGTTTTCAAGTTCGATTCTCCGCTGATAAATTTAGATCGGTGTGGTGGCTCAATTCAAAGCAAATTTCCCCATATTCAAGAAAACACAGTGGTTCGCAATTAGGAGCCGTTAGTCCAGCAAAAAAAAAACAGACTTGAGCCGTCTGAGCGGAGGATGCGAGGAAGGTTTCAGCTTTTCTCTTCATAGACACGTAACATAGAAAAATTAAATAGCACAATTTATTTATTTGGAATACATCTTTGCATAGATATTGAATTGATTTAGGCTTTAGTTCCTCTTTAAAGGTGCGTGCAACTTCTTGTTACTCTGGCGCTGCTATGTGATGCAACTGTGCGTGTATACTTTCGCATCTGATTGTGCAATCCAATATGACTGATTGTGCGTGTGTACTAACAGTCATATGGCTGTGTGCATGCTAATAACGATGTGAACAAAAGAAGCCCGAAAATACAAAGAGAGGGTACCTTACTTAAAACACAAGTAACCCGACACAACTAAGCCAAGCTAAAATAACACAGGTAGCCCGGAAATACAAAAATAGGGTACCGCACTGATAACACAGGTAACCCGATAAAACAAACCGCTGTGCACTCGTGTTCACTCATGTCCTGACTCATGTGGAGTTTTAGAACATATCTTAATATTTGGATCCTAGTATTTTTGGGCTACCTGTGTTACCCTAGGGTACCCTGGCTTACTTTAAGTCGCTCGTGTTCTACTTTTGTTCACTCGTGTTCTGATTAGTTTTAGATAAGATCAACTGTGTGTGCGTACTTTCTCATCTGATTGTGCGTTGTAATTGGCAAACACGCAGGATCTGAGATAGTTCGCATTACACAAAATACGCCGGAGTTCTTAAATCCTGGAATAAGTCCGTGTAAATTTGAACTTGTGAAAACTTTCGCATACAGTTTTAACCCCTGACACACTGCCATATTCTCTCAAAAGCTAAATGTTGTAGTGTCCTTTCTCTAAATCATCATGAACATTTTTTGGTAGAGTTATGCTTGGAATATCAGACAGGTCCCTATTTTGTCGAGAACTCTACCAAACATCTAGGGTGTCTACCATGCTCACACCTCAAGATAAACCTTCAAGGAACCTGGGGAAAATAACTGGCAAGGCCAACAAAAATCTGTAATAAGACGATATTATAAAAAGTTTGGTACTCACCGTTTATCCAGGGAAAACAGGTCGTCCATCACGCTGAAACTCTTCGTTTTTCACAAGGAAAATCGAGCAGTAAAACCAAATTCATGAACTGAGCTCCATCTTCGATGCTTTGAGTTGAAATCTATCATGTTCAAATGCTCCAATGGTCCAAACGAAGAGTTCCGAGGCTAACTTTAGAACAGCATGAATATTCTCGGAGATGTTTTGGTATTTACTACATAGTGACGTCACAGGTATCGCCATGTTACTACTATAATCCGTACTGATAAACTGCCAGTTCAGTTTCGCAGTTTTTCTCACATGACGAGTCCCACGTGATCACTCGCGAAAACGGAAGTGCAACGGTTTTCCGGTTGAAAATGTTTCATTGTAATCAGCATTATTTTTTTTCGATAGGTCATATCCAGTAATGTGTATATAATTTAAAATATTACACTCACTTTCGTCGTACAGTGCTCATAGTCAACTTTGAGCTCAGTTAACCACTCGAGTTCGGGGAAGAATTGTTGAATATGACGTTAGTACCGTTTTTCGATCCTGTTTTTCATGGGAAATAAATTAACTAAACTCCGGATTTTGAGCCCTTCCGTATTGGCATTAAAATGGAAACTCGGCGAGTATCCCGTATAATAATAATAATAGTAATAACTTAAAGACAACATAGTTCATTTTATTATGAACATCCCACAGACCTTATGAATATTCAGGCCTATTGCTGTTTTTATTTACATGAGCCAGCAATGAGCACTGGTCAGCATATGAGAAAACCAACCTTGTCAGATAATACAGTATGTAAAAATAAGTAATTATGTGAAATTAGAGTGCCATAGCTTGCATTCCTACAGAGTAATCAGGATTTTAATGTCACTGAACTGTGATAAGAGAACTTTGTATGAAATCAGGCAGCCATTGCCCTACCAGCTTCGCTTTTGTGTTATTTCAAAGGTTTTAATGCTAACTACTGCTATACCCAACAAAGTTTAGGAACATCTCTTAAAATACAATGGTAAGGCAAGATAACTGACCTACCTCGCTTTCATGATTCGACCCCAGGACCCATGCTGGGGTATTAGCCAGTAACAAAACGAGAGGGGGACTGGAACCGAGTCAGTAAAACTAATTCAATTAATAACTAGTCAAAGTGAGCATTACTTTCCAAAAGAACAGATCAAACTTAGCTAGTCTGAAAAGTTTGGTGAACTTTGGCTGAATATTGACGATGCTAGATGGCATCAAATATGTCAATTCGTTGTCCCTCCAAACCATACATTCATTGTAAAGTTTTGGGAGGGACAAAGAAATTTCAATTACTTATAATTCAGACAAGATTTACTTGAATCACGCCAAACTTGCCACACATACTAATTTCAACATGCTCTATCATGTAGTAGTATAGTCGGAGTCAGATAAATACCACTTTTTCTTGCACAACAAAACTCAAACTAGCGACCACTAAAATCGAAAATATTCTTGCACAAGGGGCGTCATAAAGCGAATTCAGAAATCCACTTCATGACGCCCCTTGTGCAAGAATATTTTCGATTTTAGTGGTCACTAGTTTGAGGTTTCTTGCACAAGAAAAAGTTGTATTTATCTGACTCCGACTATACTACTAGGGGTAACTAAGGGTCATTCAAAGTGTCACTAGACATTCTTGTACGTAAAATCCAACTTGATAATCCTATTAGAGATATGATTACATATAGTTATATCGATCTCTTCCACTATGGATTATATATCGTGCCTCCCTCTAGAAATTCTGACTAAGATCGTAGAGCATGCAGATCCTTGGTCATTCGCAAGCATCTCAAGGACATCGAAACGCCTAAACGATGCCGCATCTCTTGCGCGCTACAAAAACGTAGACCAAGTGTTCCGTAAACTAGCACTATGCTTTGGTTTGAGGTCTACTCATAGTGACGACGATCGAGACGAATTGGCTCGAACTTTCGGTATTTCCGCAAGCTCCATCGACGATAGCTTTTCTCTTCTCTACGCCAGCGAATATGGTGATCTTAATGCTGTTAAGTGGCTCATCAAGCACTTACGTTTCGATATGATGGACAGACACACCAATCACGTTCTACGCGCTGCCCTTGAGTATGGTCATCTTGGTATCGCTAAGTGGCTCATTAAGCACTTCCAGTTCACCAAAGAGGATAAAGCCGTCAGTTTTGCTATATTAGATGCCAGTATGAATGGTCATCTTAATAACGTTAAGTGGCTCATGCGACGTTTTCAGATAACCCTAGAGTATGAATGCATTGATCTTGCTATAGAATACGCCTGTAACAATGGTCATCTTGATACCGCTAAATGGTTCGTTAAGTGGCAATACTCCCAGCTCACAGAGGACGAAAGGGTTGTACTACGCAACTACATGGATGCTCATTCTGCCACGTAGGAAGCCAAAGTGTCACTAGACATTCTTGTACATAAAATCCAAACTTGAAGTATATGTTAAAGGAATGATTATTATACTGTATATTGGCACCGAATGGTATTAGTATATATTCTTTATTCCACGACATTAGCATTCGTTGTCATCTTAGTACGCATTAATACCATACAGATCGAACATGTCGAAGAAGAACTCAAATGTAGACGCCGCAATGCCTGAGACGACTTGTGATTGGTTGATGAGAGGGAAGGACTCAAAATGTCCAAAGAAGATTTCGAAGACAACGAAGTTCTGTTCCCAGCACAACTACCAAATCTCAAAAGGCTGTGCCCCATATGTACCATGCTCGAAGTGCGGTAAAGGATGTCGTACTGATTACGAGCTTTGCTCAGGATGCGACCGTCTCACCATCAAGGTGAAGTCTTCCGGTGTCTATATAAGACGCGCTAAGAAGTCCAGCAAGAAGCTAGAGGATCCAAGAAAGGAGGAGCCAAACATGGTGGAACCGGAGGTAGCATTGCCCGCAGAACCAAGAGTGCTGGAACCAGTGGAAGGTCTTGGAGAGTCTCTCAACCATGCGCTCAACGAGGTGTTGGCTGCCTTGAGGAACGAGAAGGACGCTTAGGAATAGCCACGAAAAAAGAAAAAAGGAAGAATGAAGAAGGTCGTTGCGTGGCCCTCTTCATTCTTCCTTTTTTTTTTTTTCTATTGAACGTACGACATCTATAGTTGTATCATGGACGAGCTAGTCAGATTGTTTGGTCCTGGAATTCGTAGAAGCCTGAATATCAAACCACAAGTGGAACATATTAACGCCAGTGAAACATGTCCTGATTGTCTCTGCCCCTTTGAAATACAAGGAACGGAATTCGTATGTCCCACCTGTGGTCTTGTTTCCGAGGTTGAACCATGTGAAGAAACGAAGGTCGAAATCATTACTACTCGACTGCGTATAGTAGGTCCGGAGGGATCTCAGTATCAAAGTGATCTAGACCGCGCAAAACCAAAGCAAAGCGATGATGACATAGAACTGAAACGACGAACGCTCCTACAAGAACTACGAGCATACAACACTATTTACGAACAAAGTTATGACCTATCGTTCCCTATGAACACGTTAGGAATCGTAGCCGACGCATTCACCCAAATAATGAAAGTTTGTCTCAAGCGTAGCGATGCTAAGAAAAATATTTTAGCTGCTCTACTCTACCATGCATGCATACAATGTGGATTCGTCCGATCTAAAGGTGAGGTCGCTCGCTTCATGCAACTAAGAAACGAAGGCATCCATAGTGGAGAGGTCTTCATACGTTCTCTGTGTGACGACGATAAGATTGATGTAGACTTGGATGCTGAGCGCCTAGTTCCTCACATTGCAACGACTTTCCTACAACTAGATCTTGTAGGAGTACCTAGGGACGTTCAACAAATAGTCCACGAGGTCGTTACTACGGCAATGGAAAACAATATAGGCCCAAAATCAATGCTTAAGACGAAAGTCGTTGGAGCAAGTTACGAGGTGCTACGTCGCTCCGGATCGTCTATGTCTTTTAAGGATGTCGTTAAGCGATGTGGCATATTTGGAAATGCGGTCAAGCGTTTTGTCAAGGAGTTGTCTTCTTACCATTCCCACTTCGAACCAATCTACACTAGACATAGGCTAACTAGCAGTAGGACTTGGCAAAGTGAAAGTGAGAACCATGTTCGTTCCTTTCATAGGAAACGTTGATTCTTACATTCCAAGTTTTTCTCGCATTTCCTTTTGCACTTCTTGCTTGAGTTCGGCTCGAACCCGATCCGTGCTTTTTTCACCTATGGAAGCCTTGCGACGAATTTCAGATCTCATGATCTCATACTTATTCGCTTCGTTCAGAATGAGACTGTATTCGGAGTCAGATATGTTTTCATCACGTAGTGCCTTCGATACTAGATCGCGAATCGTATTGATTTTTGCCTTTGCCAACATAGTTGTCTTTTCATGCTTAGAAACCTTCATTCCTAACTTCTTAGCTCCAAGGGTCGTAGATGCTGAAATTAATCCACATAGCCCACCAATAACTCCAAGTGGTAGACCAATCACTATTCCAACCCCAGTCAACGCTGCACCCAATCCAGATCCAGATAAGATCACAGATAGACCTCCAGTTGCCACTGCGATGCCATGAACTATTCCTTGAGAACGTGCATATTTCTTGCGCACACCTTCGTAGTGCCTTTCTTGAACTTCTATGTCCGAAAGCGTGTCTCGGATCGTTTGCAGTCTAAAGTTCTTTCCAGTGTCACTAGCAATCTGTGGATAGATACTTGGTGCTGATGGAAACGGTTGAATCGAATCGCCTTCCATTGTACGTTATACGTATAGCTTACTCAAGCTTCAACACGTATCGTATAGGTCGACCACGGAAGTCTATCAGATTGCCTTTCTCATCGAGAATTGTCAGACGAAGGCTGCTTTGTATCGTACCTAGAGCTTTGACATCTAGAGGTTGTAGTGAGGCATACGTCGTTTTCACAAATCTATCGCCTCGGACATCTATGCTAGCCAAGACTTTCGAG
Source organism: Actinernus sp. WN-2022 (assembly GCA_030867875.1). Taxonomy (NCBI): domain Eukaryota; kingdom Metazoa; phylum Cnidaria; class Anthozoa; order Actiniaria; family Actinernidae; genus Actinernus; species Actinernus sp. WN-2022. The sequence continues at coordinate 138,017,609 of JAOWCC010000577.1, read as the reverse complement.
CGTTTTCCCTCTAGGAGTGAGAAGCTGGAATCCACTACGTCACAGTGGACATATACCGTATCGATCTCAAAGAGGATATTTATATTGAAAGTGCCTACCGCTATAGTTAAAGTCTTGTTAGGAATATCTATGGACCCCCTACATTCTTTAATAAACAGTCTACAGATATTTTTGCTAAGAATGATAGGTTTCATGACATCTAGGATACAACTCCCTGTCGATAAGAGTTTCCCGAATTTTATGATACCAGCGTCGATTGCGGGTTTGAAGAGGGTCTGGAGGGTTGGTATATCGTAGTTCCCCACCTTAATTTCGTGTGGAAACATCACACCATTGACCTTCCAATGAAAGCTCCCTGGCTCTTCTAGGTTCCACCAACTGTTCTCGAAAGTGATCTCGACTAGTGAAATGTTCCGTATAAGAATAGGGTCGTCGAAGTAGACAGTATGGTCAGCCGATGTTGTGGTGATATATAAGAGAACCATCTTATATGTTGAAGGTATAACTATATATACATATAGCTTCAACATATAAGATGCCTCTCGTTGTACCAGACAAAGACGATTGGTACGATGGTCTATCTGCCAAGGACAAGGTAGAGATTGCCAAGGGTGGACCAAGGCTTTCGAAATCTGAGCAGACAGCACTCCTTGCCGATGAAAATGAAAAGGTCACAACGTTGAATGCAAATCTATTAGCGAAGTTCAAGAAGAAATATCCACAGGCAGATCTTCACAAGTTCTATGTCTCTACGGAAGTGAATGGTCCAAACAAATATTCGACGAGTATTTGGTTTCGAGATGGAGATTCTAGCTATATCGTTTACGGCGATGATGTCTCAAAGTTATCTGCAGTCACTCAAAGCCGCATCGACAATGCATTGCAGGGAATGGTTGGTGGTTTCCCAACTACGTTGATACTAGACATGAGTGTGAAATATCCCATTACAGCAGTTCCTTCTACTGAACCGGCACAAGATATTGATCTCACTAATCTACAGATACATATCACCTCAAAGGATGATTTCAAAGTAGGCGTTCCAAATATATTCAAGGAGATCGTTGTAAAGCATACGACAAAAAAGGAGTCCCAGCATTGGTTGGCTGGTCCGGATTTCCACTACTGGCCTCAACAATTGAATTTCGCAACGTGGTGTGCAACTTCCGGATGTGGAGTGTCGTTGTTTGACCCCACTTTCAAAACGTATCCACCAGTCGTTCAAGGGTTCCTACGATTCCACGTATATTTCACGATACGAAGAATTCTACGTGAACTTGGTGGTACTCATGGAGTTCCTTTACCTGGTGAATCTCATTTCAAGCAAAGGGATAACCTCTATAACAAATCAGCTCTTGAGAAATTGTGCATCGAATTCGGTATATCTCGAACACCAGACTTTCGGTGGAATGGCTTAGGAGACGTCTACGTAAACTCTCATGGAAAAATGGTGAACTATACGGAGAAGTATGCACATAATACTTCGTTCTCTGCTAAGTGGCCTGGTGGGGACTTTAAGTTTCCTGAGGAGAGTCGTACGGTCTATCAGTTTTCTTTAGCGTACATTGGCAATAACAACGGTAAACAATACAATTGGTTCATGCCACCAATCGGAAAGGGTTTGACAGATGTTGGATTGGGTAGGTTGAATAGATCTGTCGAGGCTTTTGGACATTGCATACTTGGTGCACAAGCAGATCTGAACGACTCCATCATACATAGCCATAACGTCAAAGAAAAGTTTAAGAGCTTAGTCGAAGGTGCTATTCTCGAAAACGATTTAGTGGTGAGCTACAATAACTATCTTACTGCTATAACGAGGACGCATAAGAGGCTCGATTTAGCAATAGCTGTAGATGTGCGACTTTTGCCAAGCAATCTAGAGTACTATCTTGGTAAGAAAGATGGCTATAAGAATCCAATCCCGAAAGCTACGAAAGATATGGTGCTAGGCACTAACGCCATCAATGTAGAAGTCAAAGGACACCCACCTATTCTTACGAAAGGATCGTCAGATAAGAAATCGGTACAGCCTCTCGGGAAACGAGTTCCTGTACCAAAGGCAAAGGCAAAGGCAAAGGCAAAGGTAAAGGCTGTCGTCTCACAACATGAGATTAATCTCGCAGTGACATCCATTGCTGCAGCTGGAATCGTATGGACGTTGTTTCGTTAACGGCGTTTGTATTGCTCCACTACGAAGACCACTGCTGCTACGATTAACAACCAAAGGTTGTTTGCTAAGACTCCAACAACGTCAGCAGCCATACTGAATATGAGACTCACAATTGGTCCAATCATCTTAGGTAGAATCTCCTCTAACTTTTTGCCTATTGCTCTTAAACCTTTGACAGTTGTTTTAGCAGCTGCTTTGGCAGCATCTCCAAATCCCGGTACTATCGCGGAAACTTTCTTCGTCAGATTGGAAACTATTACACCGATCACAGTACTTACCACAGCTACCACGCTAATTATACTGACTCCATACTTCTTGAAGATGATTCTTATACGATCCCTAAGTGACATCCGTTCTATTATAGCTCCTTCTATTCGTTCTAGGACTGCTTGCTCCTCCTGATCGGTCCTTATTTCATTAGTAGCGTTTTCTTTCTGAGTTTCGGTAGACGTAGGGTCTTGGAGTATTTCTTTATTTTGTTCGACCCTCTCACTCAATTGATTTTCAGCTACTATGACTTCTTTTAACATTTCTTCCCTCGAAGGTCCTAAGACTCTTTTGAGACCTTTTCCCATCTTCTTATATAACTCACCTTTCGTGGTGGTCAAAGGAATAGCTTTTTCTTTACTTCCATACTCTTTGATAAAGACTCTACCATCAGACATGGTTGCAATCTCAAGCGTGCCTCGAATTCCCACATCGTGGTATTTTTCCCAGACAGTCTCGAACATATCCTGTCTTGCATTTTCCGATAAACCCTGTTTGAAGATCACACTTCGCTCGGTATACTTTGGGATTTTCTCTTTCTCCAACCTCTCCAGGATTTTTTCATTTCTAGAAACGTTCGAGCCTTCCGAGTCGAAGAGTTCATCGAAGTACTCATCATCTTCTCTAGAAAACGAGGTTTCCTGATTCTTTGGTCTAGCACCTTCTTTGCCGTAGTTGCGTCTGGTTTTCATTGGGACCATTTCTCCTGACTCTTCTGGAAATATTGCATCCCACTCCTCATCCACATTGATAGTATCATCTTTATCGTAGTCTCCACCTTCATCAGTTCTTTCATCGGACCTACCCTCAGAGGCCATGTTAAACATATCTACATATATAGTTATATTCAACATGATCTCATCAAAGTTGGATCCCACACAAGTACGAAGAGAGCCTCATGCACTCAAGGCTCCGCGAGACTTGTATAGGAAGACTTTCACTCGATCGTCTGCTAATCCAGGTGAGACTCTATACGTAGAAGTTCCAAAGCTAGCAGAAGATGTAGTACTAGTACCTGGTAGCTTAGCGCTATTGGGCGACATCGTACTATCTGGTGGACATGTGAATAACAGAGTCGTTTCGAACGTTGGACGCTGTTTGGTCATGCGTAGAATCTGTAGGATGGGAGCTGAAACAGTAGAAGACCTTGTCAGGCCAGACCTCCTACAAACATACTCCGATGTGTACCTATCTACACAGGAGAGAGAGTCTAGAATACAACAAGGTATTCAATCAGAGAACTTGAATAAGCTACGATCGAAAGCTGGTGACGCAAGTACTTCTGTTGCTGCAGACAACGCGCTCCTAGCTGCATGTGGTTCCAAGTATAGGATTCCATTAGATGTTGACATTCTGACACAACAGGGAGTTCTATATCCACATGCCTTAGAAAATATAATTACATTCGAGTTGACTCTAGCGTCTGCCAACGAGGTAGTAATTGGATCGGATACTACGAAGATAGGTACGTACCAACTTACCAACATCCAACTAGAATACGAAGCAATCAGGAATGAAACGCTGGCTAGTAATGCACTTCACAAATATGAAATAGGTACTGCATTCCTATACAACTACGCTGTTCACTTCAAAACAGTAGATATCGCTAAAACCTCTGATACTTTGATATCTCAAAACGTTAATGTTCCACGACGATCCTTTGCTGGACTACTTCTACTATTCATAGATCCACCTACCATTGGCACGCGAGATAGTGAAGCATTCTCGAATCCAGATATCTTGAAGGTAGAAGTAGATGTCAATGGGATTCCCAACAGACTCTTTCCAAGCGGCATGCTTCCCCTAGATTTCTGGGAGGCTGCAAGAAGCTGGTTTGGTACACCCAATACTTCTATGACTCCAAAGAAGTTCTTTGAAAATAGATTCTCTATTCTAATCGATTGTCGCACAGCAAAAGATTCCACCGTTCATGGTGATGGCTTGGCACAAACCGGCAGTGGAAAGGACATCGACATTCGCATACATAGAACTGCTAAGGGAAGTGGAAATGTGAAAATGCACATCTATGTCCTTGCGGATGCTCAGGTCACGATATTGAACAGATCTCTGCAGAGTATATTATACTGATGGATTCTCTCGTAGAGCACGTGCCGTTCAACGCACTCATAGTCGGTCCAACGAATTGTGGGAAGACTGCGTTTCTCATAGAACAACTTCGTGGAGCATTTCGTGGTAAGTTCGATTACATAGTACTGATTTGTCCTACGTATGCCCACAACAAAACTTATCGTGGATTCGCAAATCGAGATCCTCATTTCTTCGTCATATCGCCACCACAAGATGCCATCGATGCTACTTTGAGTATTTGCGCAACATTTTGGTCAGGTACCAATACTCTATTGATTCTCGATGATTGCGCCGCATCGAAGGACGTCAAGAAACGAACTGACAAGCTAGTGGACTTAGCCTTTTCTGCACGACATATAGGGATTTCCGTTTGGGTGCTGTCCCAACAATTAACGAGCATATGTAAGCCCTTCCGTGAGAACGTAGCTATCGTAGTAGCATTCCATACAGCATCGGCCGTAGATGGTAAAAAGATATTTGAGGATTATGGAGGCTCGCAAGAATGCAAAGAGTTACGAACGATACTTGGATCCCATAAGTTCGCTCGCATGTGCTTCTGTCTACGCCATCCTTTCGAGGTAGTGTTAGAGCTCCCAGCATCTATAACATATTATCATGGATAAAGAAACACTCGAGATATTCGGTGAGGATGTAACAGGCCCACCAAAAATAGAGAATGCGCATTCCTCTGTAACGGAAGATCGGGAAGCTCTCTCGATTCTAGCCGTAACGGGTACGACAAAGGAATACCTAGGGAAGAATTTCTCTCTAGGGGACATTTCTAAACTGTCAGCCAAAGACGTAGACCGCTTACATACTAGATACCAGTCCGTCTTAGCAAAACAAATAACAGGGTGTTTAGTAAATAGAGCCCTCAGCTTAGTAGTTCGCGTAATTGCATACGTGTTACCTATAGATTCTCACGAAGGTCTACTGAAGGATCTACAAGAAGACCAATTAATCCGAAATGAGATATCTGGCCTGGCCGGGTCGTTGTCTTCCAGAGCAGGTCCACTTGTAGCGACAGCTAGCGGTATGTGTCACATCCTTGCACACTATACGCCAGGGAAAGAGGAGGATAACGAAGTCGACGAATATGAAGTGGATACCCCAGAAAGAACCGTAGTACTTGAGGCATATTCATCATTAAAGAATCTTTAGTGTCACACACCTGTTGAACCTCCACATATACCTACTATATCGAAGCAAGATGGAAGGACAGCCGGATCAGATAACTGCGAGTCCACCGACGACTGTACCAACTAAGAAAGGAAAAAATCCAAAGCGTGTTGCAGCAGGAAAACTAGCTTGGGAGAAGGTCACTGCCCGTGCAAAAGAAGCTCAAAAGATGGAGATAGAACGTGAAAATGAACCATCCAAAGAAACTAACGTAGAGAAAGGTCGGTTCGAAAACCTGACTATACTCGCAGTCATCGGTACTGGCGCCACATTGTTTGGCACGTACTTTGCGTACAAGAAGTATGTAGATGGTAACACGCGAGCTGCCACCGTTAGCACGATACAACCTGCAGCTCCGGCAAAGCCAACGGCACTAGACATGGAGTAACACTTAAAGACTCGAGACCATAGTAGTATATATCTAGATGGAGAAGGAATTGACGAAGACGGCAACCGATGCAGTCAAAATCGTTGGACTCGCTGCTGGTATTGGGTGGATCGTAAAAAAGACTACCAAGGAATCTATGCTTAGTGATCCTTCTTCTTCCCTAGTGAATTACGCGAAGTGGACTGCCGTGATACTTGGTAGCTTATACGCAAAGGAATATCTTGAGAAACAACTTGAGAAAGAAAAGCCCAAACCCAAACCGTAATGGCGGCAGCAATTGGAATGGCCATCCTCGGGGCTATATTGAATGCAACGGCATTTACTGGTGGTGGCATACTAGCTAGAATGATTGGAAAGGGTGATATGGATGCAGAACGAGAGAGACACAATAGGGCCATCGAAAAACTAGCAAGCGAAACGAAAGCCTATAGAATCGAACGTCAAAGACGATACGACCATGCACAAGAGCAGGAAGGTCTTGAACGTGACGCATACAACGCTCAAAGAGATACCAACGAAGCCTTAGTGCGATCCGATAAGTTACGTAAAGAGCTAAAACGGCTCAAAGAGATGAAAGAACCCCGCTTATCTGACTACTACAAACCCTCAAACAATCAGAAGACTGGTGAGTTGCTCTACGTTGGTGGTGGAATGCTAGGCGTTGGATACGCTATTAGTAAATGGCTATAGATACTACTACCCCTAAGCTACCCCTAAGCTACTACTAAGCTACCCCTAAGCTACCCCATAAGCTACCCCTAAGCTACTACTAAGCTACTACTAGCTACCCCTAAGCTACCCCTAAGCTACCCCTAAGCTACTACTAAGCTACCCCTAAGCTACCCCTAAGCTACTACTAGCTACTACTAAGCTACCTCTAAGCTACTACTAGCTACCCCTAAGCTACTACTAAGCTACTACTAGGTTACTACTAGGTTACTACTAAAAAAAAGAAAGGAAGAATGAAGAGGGTCACGCAACGACTTTCTTTATTCTTCCTTTTTTTTTTTATCTGTTGAAGGTTGGGACGTATAGATGTATGATGGATTCTAAACTTGCGAATATCTTCTATGGTCCTATGGGCTATTGGAAAGGTCACTCTGCAATTGGTAAGCTATCGGTAGCAGCGAAAGCATCAGAAGACGTGGCTAGGAGTTGGTTGGAAAAGCAATCTATGTGGCAAATATATCTAGCACCACCAAAACACATTCCACGACCGCATTGGACTGTATCGAAACCAAATGAAGTCCACCAAGCTGATTTGATATTTCTACCACACGATCGTCCTGGACGTGGAAGGAAACTATATAAGTATGCATTAGTGGTAATCGATGTAGCTTCTCGATACAAAGAAGCCGAACCTTTGGCATCTAAAGATAGTGGTGAAGTTGCTGCGGCATTCGAACGAATCTATAAACGTAGTCCACTCGAATGGCCAAAGACGTTGCAAGTAGATCCTGGTAGAGAATTCATGGGACGTATGTCTGAAACTCTAGAACTACATGGTACGAAAGTTCAACGAGGTGAGGCTGGTAATCATAGAGCGCAAGGCTTCGTCGAACGAGCAAATAGAACTCTAGCCGAGAGATTGTTTGGGTATCAGTATGCACAAGAGATGGTACTTACTTCGGAAGGATCAGATGAGCGTAGTAGAGAATGGGTAGTTCGTTTACCAATGGTTATCAAAGCCATGAACAGTGAGGTGACTCGGTTGACTGGTAAAGAGCCTTCGAATTCTGTAGTGGCGCAACAAGTAGATCTGAAGACTCCTACGTATTCGCGCACCGTTGGATTGAGAGAAGAGCGTCTACCATTCGACGTTCTAGTTCGATATCTCTATGCACCAGGAGAATTGGAAGGAGGTGAAAAACGTAGAGCTACTGATCCTGTGTGGAGTTTGCAGATATACACCATTTCGCGAAGTGTAGTATCTTCGGGACAGCCTGTGCTTTACTACCTTGCGAAGGAGAAGGATGCACCCAAACGTGGATTCGTTCGTGAAGAGCTACAAGTTGTTCCTAGGGATACGGAACTACCACCAAAAGGAATTCTGTTTGTACCTAGACGCTAGACAGCGTACTCTATTGGCTCGGTGTGGATTCCATCGGGAAGAACTCATCTTTTGTCGTAGTAAGCCGATAACCCAAGCTTCCATTGGTCGTAGGTTACCACACCTTCTGGCAATAGGCGGAAGCCTCGGTTATTCGCTACGTCGATACTACCCTGGAGGGTTTCTTTGAATCGATCCCACGAAATGTCGTTGTGCCGTCTAGACATACCTTTAGCGGAATACTTCTTGCTGCCACCTGTATCGACATAGTAGGCTTTCGAGCATAGGGCAATGGCGCGATGTCCTTCGAATTCGAGTTTGAAGAGTCCTGGTGTACGACTGCTCCATTCGTCCCAAGCTAGCCATTCATTCCTTTCGGCTTCGAAATCTTCTCGCAGTTCCAGTCTTACAACCTCATCGAGGCTATTTCCCGAGATGGCAATGTAGGCACTGTCTGTGTCCATCTGTATATATTCGAAATCATTGCGATCAATGTACTTGTCGATGAAGTCATAGTAGAACTCAAGCATACGTAGCTTTGCGAGCTGGTACACAGCGATACCTACTTGGAAAGGGCGTTTGATTCGGATCTGGTCTTTCCTACTCTCTAGTTCGTATGCCTCTCCAATCTCTTCTAGGTCTTCGAACCAAACACTTCGCAATGCCTTGTCCACAACCTTCTCATCTTTTGTATAGGTGACCTTTGTTTGGCGTCCCAAGTCTTCGAGCAACTTTCCATAGGCGCTGTTTCCTAGTAGCTTGAACACATCTGCCAGCAAAGCCTCACCTTTGTCTTCATCTCCCATGCGTCGCGCCTCAGTGACTTGGTCCACGAACCATCCGAAGATTTCTTTGGGTTCGTAATCTATCGTGCGGTAGACAGCAGTGATCACTGCGCCATGATCTACATACCAAAGTAGAAGAGGAGCATAGAGTAGCAACTTCTTTCCAGAGAGACTTCCAACTAACTTCTTTTCCTCGCTGAGCTTTCTACCAGTCTTCTCAAGGTAGGCTATCATTTCTGGAGGGATTGCTTCTTTGGGGATTTTCTTGTTGTAGAAGAAGGGTGGCATCTCCTCAAATTCCTTCCACAATTTCTTTGGTATCTCGATGTCTACTTCTGCATATCCAAACCACGTTCCACCAAGTAGACATTCAACGAATCCTTTGGTGGCTGGACCTGGATCGTCATAGTGCACAACCTTTTCTTTTCCACAAGGCATTTCGAATTCCATGGTAGAAAGATATAGGGCGTTGGCATCGTATCCAAGAATCTTATGACAAATCTTAGTTCCTCCCTGATGACTACGAATCTTAGTTTTTCCTGCTTCGTGGAGTCTGGTGAACACTATGCTTGGACCTCCCACTACGGCGTCTTTCAGCATGCGGTAGGCTTCCTTACTTGGAGCGTACATCTCAGCTCCCCTTTCTACGCTACCTCGAAGCAGGAACTGTAGTGAGACTCCTGGGATGGACACTGCGTCTTTCAGCATGTCTACTCCTTTCTCATGATAGAAATCTCGCATCTTTTCGAGTGCCTCTAGGAATGGAACTACATCTAGGTTGTTGTAGTATCTTAGCCAGTCTGCAAAGGTTTCCATTCCTTTGTCGAGAAAGGTGCGCTTGCAGTCTTCGAACTCTTCCCTAGATAGTAGGTGTTCTCTTTTCAACTTCGAACCCCACTCTTGATAATCTGGTAATCCAATGTGATCCAACTTGTCGGGAGAGTCAAACCACTCATATGGGAAGAAACTCTTTTGCAACTCACAGCCATAGGCAGCGACCCAACGTTCATAAGAAGTTCCTGGTCCAAGGTAGTTGATCACATCAAGGAAACGGAAATCTGGGGTCAATAGGAACATAGTGGAATTGGCTTTCTTTGCTACCAGAATCTTTGAACAGGTGTCGGCAATGATTCCTACGAAGTGCTCCCTGATCAGATTAAGATCGTACCTGCCAGAGTTGAATCCCACTACTGGAACTTGACCAATCCATTCTTCGATCTTAGCTTGTTGTTTCTTTGGTAGGGTGTCGAAGGAGAATTTGGGTTCATCGAGCCGGTACCATCTTGCCATAGCTACTTGGATTGTCTCTGCTCTTTGCTGGAGTTCTTCGACGAAGGCAGCTATGAGTTCTTTTGGATTGCGTCGACAGATGTGGGTTGGCTTTCGATTGTATGTGTCGGCAATTGATACTGATATTGGAACGTGGACGTTTTCGATGGTCAGGTGGTCTGTTGGTTGTCTTCCTTTTGTCGTGTCGAGATAGGCTTCGAAATCGTAAACTATGAAGTGTGGGTAGACAGTTTGTGTTGGTGTGGGAACCGGTTTGTTCTTCTTCTTTGTGGAGCAGCCCCAAGCTTCCACTACTGTATAACCAGCTCCTTGTAGCTTTGCCGTTCTTTCACAGGTCTTGAGATAGAGACTCCTTTCCCTAGGGAAGCATTTCGGGCAGCCGTGGAAATAGCATCCATGAAATTGGAAGATGGTTTTCGAAAGAGGTTCGTAGCCGTCGACCGGCGCTCCTTCGATCCAATGCTCTCCACCATGCCCACAAGCTGCATGATGAATGTGTTGTCCAATCCTTTCGGTTTCGCGTTCCAACCAGCATAGAGCGACTTTGCTAGCGGTGCTCTCTGGCCAGAAGGCTTTTTCGTATGCCGACTGGGGTACTGTGATTACTTTTCCGGGGCAAACAATCTTCGTTTCGCCACGCCTGCAACGATCTGCATGGCGGTGAAGGTTCGAGGCTTTTGTGAACCGTTGCTTACAATCGTTGCATACGTAGACACTCCCTATCTTGTCGATGTTCTTGATGTAGAAGGCATGTTCTTCATACATCCCAATCGTCATCGTATGCTTGTAGTGGGGTGCATGTCGCGTCAGATGCCAAGCGCCATCCTCCGTAGGTTCGTACACCCGAATACCGATTCCAAAGTGCAACTCGACTTCCTCCAGCTGGTCTAAGGAAGTTCTGGGAACGTCTTGTGTGGGCGCTGTCAGGCGATAGAAGTTCTGGGCAAGTTTTCGAGCTTTGACGCAACACCTATCTACTCTTGCTCCTTCATGCATGGCAAGGCAGCGCCAAAGACATAGGTTGTCGCCATATCGATCAAGGGCAAGTATTCCTCTCTTATAGCGAAGCCATTGGGGTAGTGGACCTGTTCCCAACAAAAGCTGACGATCGATCACGACTTTGACATCTACGTAGATCCAACGAACGAAGGCCCATTGGGTATTTGGTCGAGTGATGTTGTCGGGATTCAATCGAGCTGTCTCCTTGCTATTGATCCACTCTTCTCCATCTTCTAGGATGTTCACCCATGGAGAGCCTGGGACAGTCTTGGAGAATAGAATCACGCGTCCGTCATTGACATTGCGAATGCGATAGGTGTAGCTGTAGCGCAGATAGAAGCTGGTGGTTACCTTTGCAACTAACTTTTCCATGATCCTAGGAGTCAAGTCTCCTGCCACACCTTGGAAGAAGCGCCATCGGATAGTACGGCGACCTATCTCCATCCCCTCAAGCATTCCATCTCTCTCCTCTAGAATAGCACCTGCCTCTCGAGCTAGACTCCGTGGAAGTGGTTCACTACGTGGTCTCACCATTCTCCCTTCGATACAACTATATGTTACGATAGCTTTAACAGGTACTCGAGTTTGGATTTTTAGGTGTAAGACTGTTGCAGCGATATAACTATATGTAATTATATCTCTAATAGGATTATCAAGTTGGATTTTATGTACAAGCAATCGATGTCGATATAACTATATGTAATCATATCTCTAATAGGATTATCAAGTTGGATTTTACGTACAAGAATGTCTAGTGACACTTTGAATGACCCTTAGTTACCCCTAGTAGTATAGTCGGAGTCAGATAAATACAACTTTTTCTTGTGCAAGAAACCTCAAACTAGTGACCACTAAAATCGAAAATATTCTTGCACAAGGGGCGTCATGAAGTGGATTTCTGAATTCGCTTTATGACGCCCCTTGTGCAAGAATATTTTCGATTTTAGTGGTCGCTAGTTTGAGTTTTGTTGTGCAAGAAAAAGTGGTATTTATCTGACTCCGACTATACTACTCATGTGATGAACTTCATTTTAGAATTAGAGTAATTCTGATAAACTCGCTCCCAGTCCCCTGCTCGTTTTGTTACCGGCCAATTGCACATGGTCTATGTTCTATTACCCAATCTTGCAATCTGATTGGCTATCGTCCCATGCATGATTTATTTACCGACTGCAATATGAGAATGTCAAAAGTATATATCTAACATTATGGAATATATATATCTATGTATATAAATATATTTTTCCAAAATGCCTTGATAGACAACTTTAAAAAAATCAGCAAAACCATCCCATATAATGTTAGATATAATTTTGACATGTATATATTTATGTCGAGGTGGTCAGAATATTTAACAATTATTCACCTAAGTGGAGGTGAAAAGTGGTGGATATTTACCGAGCAGCTTCGGCGAGGCTGAGCAAAATATGATGAATTGTCTCTGGCGAGCTACCAGTTAAACTACCGATGCTAAAGACAGAGGCAAATAACTGGTAGCGAGATACAGACAATTCATTATATTTTGCGATAGCCGCAGTTCCAATAATTGTTTTATTATTCAGTAATTGGGAATCCAAAATGCACGCAAACTCCTACTCTGAACGCTCTGGAAACTGAGCAACCATGTTGGGATTTGTTGTTGAACAGCACTGCGCATGCTCACAACAACCTGCAGCAAACGCTTATTTGTGTGCAATTTTCTTCAGGTGAATCAACCAATCAAAATTCGGGATACTCAGAAACTGAATAATAATTGCATGTATGCGGCTGTTTATTATATGGACGAAAGTGTTTCAATCTCCCGGATGTATGACGTCATGCTCTACAAAGATGGCGTGAGGTTTGTGAAAATCACAGAGGAAGATGTAAACAGCTTACACGAGCAGCAAGGAAATGAACATTCCGGTAAGAAAAAGTTTTTTCCGTCTGCAATGAAGAGACAACAGAACCCAACGAAATTCTCCCAGGTTCACGAAGTAAGTTTGTATTGGCCACTTTAGAAACGAAAAAAGGACTGGGTCGAGTTTGTAATGTCAATTTCATTATAATTTAATCGAAAAATGAACTCCATCACAAGAGCAGACCGAAATTAGTAAGTTTCGTTCGATATTTACCCTGTGGTGAGCTTTCAAAAATCGCAAAAATAAGAGGCGTTTGTATCGATTGGAGGGACTCTTGCCCCGACCCAATCCTTTTTTAGCAATTTAATTGTCCATATAATAAAAAGAACATTACACGGTGGTGTGAAGATATAAAGTTTATCCTCTCGAGTCCAAAAAAAATCACTCATTCGCTGCGATCACCCATGAAATATTTTGTCTCTCGAGAATAAACTTCATATCTTTGCACTACTTTGTAATATCCTAAGGAGAGGAATCGCTCACTTCGTGAAATGACAATATAAACTAACTAAAACCCTACCCTGAACGATAAAAAAAACCTAACCGGGCAGTAAACAAGATCTTACCCACCTAGAGCTAGGGTTCGCAAGAAAAACTTCTCAAGAAAATGGCGAGGTAAAGAAGTTAGAGAGATTTTCTGGAACTCGAACCCCGCTCCCCCTACTCGTAAGGCAAACGTCGCAACCACTACACTAAACAACCATCGTCACTCAATTACTGTCAAATTTTTAAATGTTAAAACCACTGTTAATCTATGTATTTTTAGCCAATCAGAACGAGTGAGCGATTCCTCTCTTTAGGAACTCTGATATACTTGTGACGATCGAGTGCGCTCACCAAAGATAAACGTTCTCCCTATGTAATAAAGCATAAAGAAAAGTGTTAGCTACTATCCGTGACCTGATAATAACACCCGACTGAAACTGTATCCAGAAAGGGTCTCGCCTTTGACCTCCCTGATTTCTCGAGCTCTCTCAAGTGTCCGACTCCGGTCGAGTTATATCAGACTCAGACTACAGAGTATAACTGGCACTGACTTTTCTATTGTCGAGTAGACTTGAATCTCATCGTATCTGCAATAGAACTAGCTATGGACATAAAACTTGCTCCTTTGAACATCATAGGTGGGCTTGGTTTCTGCTTCGTTGGACAGTCTAAAGATCAGAACTAACCAGCTCACTGCCAGCTTGTTTGTCTATCCACACCACAGGTCAACACCTCCAGGACCTGTCCTATGTACAGGATGCCTTATCTTGCCCAACTACACTGAGTTTCTGACGAGAGGGCTGGTGATAAGAGTCCCTGCTTGTTTCTGTGCGAATTAGGAAAACAACGCTCGTTATGAATTAGTGCAGTTGCATAACGTTAAAGGGATAAAAAGGGGGTAAAGGGTAGTTATTTATTCTCGAATTGAGGATTATGAGTCCTCTAGCAATTATTCTGGGGCATACGATATAATGTCTTGCCCACGGACGTGGTTGTAGACATTAGAGCAGACTGTTATACCGAGTAACAATCCCCTTCTCTTCACCGCGAATAGTACAACAGATTCCTTTATATCCCCATTTATGAAGAAAAAGTATTGGAAGACAAGGCCAACGGATTTTACCTCCCTGCCCAAGGACGCGGTCAGAGCTGGATTCGAACCCAGACCTCCCGCATTCATGACCGGCGCTCTATCACAAGAGCTATAGAGCACATTTCGTATGAGTGGGACAAACTATGGCATGTTCGTAACCGTGCTATAACTGTGCTGTACTGTAACTCTGTGATTTGATTGGATCAGCAGGACAAAAACAATGGGAAACCATTTCAACGTCATGGCATGCCGTACGGTTACCGTGCTGTAGTCAGTGTTGTAGTTTGTCCCACTCATACGAAATCTGCTCGGCCGTGTGGTATGAGCAACGGCGAGCAAGTACGTTATAAGCGTCAAATTACAACATTGTTTATCAACGTCTTACCTATGGAAGTCAGCTTGGCTCTTTACTAAACTCAACACCACTGACAGAGAAGATCGAGTCCTCTAAAGAAATATAAATGAAAAACAACATAAATCTGCAAATGTACATGGCAATATACACAAGAATGCAAGAAATACGAGACCGTACTGCACTGGCAGTTAGGTCAAAAATACACAACTGTATTAGCTGGTTAGTGGTATCGACTATATCGCCACCCCGCCGTCGCAGTGCACTCTGGGATGGATATATCAGTTTTCCATTGTTGTTGGGCGGCCATTTTGGATTTAACAATGGCAACTGAGATATCCATCCCAGAGTGCACTGCGATGGCGGGGTTGTGGCCACTCCTTGGTGACGTCATTGTTGACATTTTTGCCTCATTAGCATAAATTAAACTTCAAGCTACAAACAAACAGACTGCATCAGATGAAAGAGAATTTTAAACTTAGTAATCACCGAAAATTTGAGATTGATATGTTAAATACTTAAAGTGCCCCTACGATCAAATTTTGACCTATCAATGTTTTTGCATATTCATAAAGTAGAGTTCATATATTATTACCAGTTCAAATTGTTTTTCGATACAACGACAGGAAGTCTTATTTTTTTAGCTCCGAATATTGAATCTACACGTCCGCCATTACTGGAAGCCGTGCCCTTTGTTCAGCTTTAAACAAAGGTTTATTCACCGGAAATGATGTCATACACTTAACGCTCGCCTGCAGAACACAACGCCTGGAGGCATATTTCTACTAAAAACGTCTTCACGTACATAAGAAGAAAGTTATATTTATCTTTGCGAGGTTGGCTACTTTTTTATGCACGCTATTTCGCGCCACGAGGTTGTCGTGTTAAGTGTATGACATCACTTCCGGTGAATAAACCTTTGTTTAAAGCTGAACAAAGGGCACGGCTTCCAGCAATGGCGGACAGGATTTTACCGGTAAACTCTCCTAAAATTTGTGGTTTAAGATGCCCATTTGGGAATATTTTTTACTATTTCGGATATTTCTAATACTGATTGACCTATAGACACTGAAAAAGTGGCAAATCGAAATGGTAAATTTTCGTCGTAGTGGCACTTTAAGGAGAAATTGACTTTTCAAAACTGTAAAATGGGCTGGGAGGCAAGAGTTACTGACAGCCATACATTATTTGTAAATTTTGAGATTTTAAACGCTCATTCCTCAAAATATATTTATCGTAACACTCTCAAATTTTCAGTGATCAGTATCAAGTGTGACAATCTCTTTCGATTCATGGACTCTGTTTGTTTGTATGAACGTTGCTTGAAGTTTGATGTATGCTAATGAGGGAAAAACGTAAACTGACATTCGCTTATATGATGCACGAGGAGAAGCGGATAATAAATAACTAATAGGTTATTGATCAGCATGATAAATAATTATGGATTATTAATACGTGAGTTCGCGCCTAATTTTTGAGTAAATCTGGACAAGCCTATTATAGTTATCAATGTCCATTGGTTCTTCGTCTTTTCTTGTGAGTTCTTGAGGTCATTAGTAGTGAGTTCAAAGGATCCATCGTATAATGCCATTGATATTGCATTAGAAACATGACGAAATTCAGTTGAAGCATCTTGTTCCTCTTGCTTCTCTCTACCTCGTCCACTATAATGATTCCAGTCCATGACACGAGTAGTACAACACGAACCAAGTTCAGATTTGAGTGATGCGTCGGTTCATTCCAGCTCATTAAACAATCAGTAGGGTTTATTGTGAGGTCATGATTCTCTGCTGTGATGTCAAATGTATACGACGTATTGTTGTGTCATGCTCTTTTATCTACTATATTATATTATATTATTACATTATTAAATTAATTATTTTTATCTATTGATATTATACCTAACGTAACGTCTACATTTATCTCACATATCATATATTTATGCCTATAATTTACTTAACTTTAATAGCACTTCTTGTATAGCTTATTTAGCATATTTATAATTCAGTTGTGATATAGCGGGTTTTTTTTAGGGCCGTATGCTAGATAACTTTCATGGTTAATACGTCTTTTTCCCTCGTTAAATAAAGTTTATTGTATTGTACTCTTCTTTTGTTGTGTCACACTCTTTTGTTATGTCACGCTCTCTTTTGTTACGTCAATGTGGTATTGTGGTAAGAATTGGATGAAATATTGGAAGTGATGGTAAGACTGACAATTTCCAGTGTTCAACCTACGGAACAGTACCTACAATACCTGGTGTGCAAGATTACTCCATACACCTTTGGAAATTTGTATGTTATCTGTCACTCTATACCTTAGAGAGCAGAGCATCCATTCAGATGTCTAATGTATTGACTTGAAATCACTGCCTATTGTATTCATATTGTATAATGGATGATGATTGTATGTTAATAATCCAATTCGTAGTTCTTGACCGCCATTTTGAAAGGTAACCAAGCCTTTGGTGATATCGAGGCTGGAGTTGAGAGACTTGTATCTAGTTAGTGTAATCAAAAGCTATCCATACAAAGATGGTTTGTATCAGTGCAGGGCCAACTGCAGCCTCCATGCGAGGCTAAGGCTTGGTTGCCTTACTACGAGTTGAACTAGTGAGCATGAAGCTAAAAATAAATTGCAATTCATACAGAGTGATTTTGTGTTGTCTTTGACGTCATATTAAAACATATCAACTGCGCATGCGCTGGATTGCGCAGGGGATGTATGAGATTCAAAACACGTAAAACATTCCAACTGCGTAATACAGATAGCCTTGAACCGATGACTCTTTTATTTCACATATTTTGTTTGTGTTTGCCCCAAAAGCAAATAAAAGCTTATCTAGGGGGATCACACTGACTCTCATTTACAAATTTATGGACAAACAAAAAAACAGAAAAGGGCTAAACGGTGGTCAGAGAGAGGCGATTAGTATTGATTATATAACTTTGAAAATAACAATTAACTTCATGAGTTAACTTTTCAAAACCATATAAAATGTAGTCAAGTTTCTTTTTTTTTTACTGCTCTTTGACCATGTTTCACCGCATATTTGTGCAGTCGAGGTAAGAAAAGTGGCACGTTGAGAGGCAAATGATGACTCTTATTATTTCTATTGACCTCTAATTGCTGGCGAGGTGCCACCCACCATGCGAATACTGCAGTTGGTTGTTTGTTTCTCCATTAATCCCTACAATACAGACAGAATGACGTAAAGTGTTTGAAAGTTTCTTACCATCTGCAATGGTGAATACCTCTTTTGGCATCTCGCTGAAGTATGGGTGCTTCATGGCTTGTTTGGCTGACACGCGATTCTTTGGGTCAAGCTAAAAAAAACGCATTGCCACAAAACCGAGAAGTCGACAAAAGAAAGTACCAATGAAACAAACGAAATAAAAGGAAGAAACTACATCTCTGAAGCAGAAAAAGAAGGCTTATTACCTGAATCATCTGAGAAACCAGCAACTCTGCCCCTAAAACAGGAATCAGTCTGGTAACATGGAAAAAAGTAACCATTAGTAATGAATTTAAAGAATTGTGTGTGTGTGCTCTCTCCCAACATCCCTAATGTTCATAACAGGAAACCTAGGCGTGCCGGAAAATGAACTGGTTTGCTTTAACAGAACATGTCTAGAAAAAAAAACACTGCAGTTTGTTGTAAGATCAGTAGAAGATGACCAATAGAGTTCGTATGAGTGGGCAAACTACGGCATGTCCGTAGTCTTACCGTAACCGTACTATAATAATAATATTAACGGCTTTATTTACCGAGGGTAGTACGTAATAGTGTTAATTACACTAATAAACTTGTAGCCCTCTAAATCTAAATATCATTACACTAATTACATAATTATACAAATGAGACATATAAATATCAACTTATACTAGATTCGAAATATGTAAAATTTAAGTTAAAAATTTAAAAGCTATATAAAATATATAAAACTCAGTTTACTATACAATCATAAAATCATAAAAAACCAAAGTTAAAATCTAGGGCTGGAAGTGACTATAAGAGAAAGCTGGCAATCTAATAGAAGTTTCTGATGTTTATTCCTGAATGAATGGGTACTTGCCAATCTCTTCATATCTAATGGGAGACTGTTCCATAGCTGAACGGTTGTTACAGCAAAAGTCTTTCCACCTTCTGTTTTTCGTTTAAATATTGGACACATGAAGTTTAAGCTGGCGTATCTAGTGTGCCTATTATGGACTTCACTATTTCGCTTTAAAGCTTCGCTAATATAAGGTGCTATCTCTCCGTGCAAACGTTTAAAAGCTAATATACATTTCCTGACTTTAACTTCCTCATATAAGGGAAGCCAACTTAGACTGTTGAAAAGTTCAACCGACGATGACAATTTTGGAGCATCCAGGATAACTCTTGCAGCTCTTTTTTGCAGCCTTAATACCCTAACTAAGTTTTCCTTACTACAACTTGACCATACAATACTAGCATAAGAGAATATGGGCTTTATAACAGAGTTATAGTAAAGAACTCTTTGTTTAATGGACAAACAAGGTTTTATTCTATTTAGAATGCCAATACGTTGAGCAAGCTTCTTGCATATTTTGTCAACGTGGTCCTGAAAACTTAATTCCTCGACAACTTCAAGACCCAAAAGCCTGGTACTGGAAATTTGCTCATAGCGTGTTCCTTCTACTGAAAGTAGAATGTTCTCGTACTGTAACTTACTCGGTACCGTATCTCTGTAATTTGATTGGATCAGCAGGAAAAAAACAATAGAGAAACCACTTCAATGTCACGGCATGTCGTACAGTAACCGTGCCGTAGTCATTGCCATAGGTTTGTCCCACTCATACGAAATATGCTCTAAGTCCAATAAAATGGTACGAAATACGCTGAACTGCTGAAATAAAAATAATCCTGATATCTCCTAGGCTCGGTTTCCAGCCGTGGGGGTTTCGGTGAGCCCGCGATCCTGGGGTAGGCTTTGGAGAAACGACACCCCAACGGCTGAAATCGAGCCTAGGTATCGCCCGTCTTGGACTGTATTCATTGAATTGTAATCTCATATCGACAACAATGCTGTTGGTCCTAGCAATACGATTAACCTCCCTTCATATAAACAGGCCCTTTGTGCCGTCTGACAATATTGCATTTCATGGCCACAACACTCTCAATATCTACCAGTCGTACACAGGAACCCAGACTTCTATTTTCGATTATTCTACTAAGGCCTATCAAGATTTAAAAAAACATCGAGCAGCATCTGCTTACCTCGGTACAATATGTCCGATTCTCTGCGATGGAAAGTCGAGGAATAAATCTGAAACATGAAAGTACGACTCGTTGATTAGCTTCCATGCCACGCCTGGCTGCTCCACAGTACGACACACAATAGGATTTAGTATTGGGGGGGGGGGGGGGGGGGGGGCAAAAATACGGCATCTCCGTAGCCTTACCGTGATCACTTATTCACTGAGTGGGACTGGGCCGGATGCGAAAATATTTGGTTCGAGGTCATGACGTACGGCTCGAGGTCATGACGTACGGTTCGAGGTCATGACGTATGGACCGAGCGCAGCGAATTACGTACAAATTGACCGTGAGCCAAATATAACAGCAGCAGCTTTATTTCACTTAGATGGAAAATAGTACAAGGAACAATGTCATTTTTATATAAAATGAGAGTACATGTAGGTAGGACCTGAAAAAACTTGGAGGATATTTAGTCAGGACCAAAGCGGGATACACGTACCACGAGTAAAAAGGTGGGGCGGGGGTTACAATTGACTGGTGCATAATCAACTATAATATCTAAATGCTATGTAACTACATGATCAAATCAAATTATGTACATGCAATGAGATTTGTTTAGCAACCCTAATCATACTGGCGAAGAAACTACATCTAAATCTATTAGTCTTGCATTTCGATCTACAGCTAGGGACAAAAGTCCTTGAAACACCCCCTTCCCCGTAGCAACATTGCACAGGGGGAATTGGGGCGCTATGGAAGCAGTGTTTCAAGACTTTTGGCCCCAGCTGTAGATTGAGATATTTTGTCCTGCATTTAGTCTTGCATTTAGATTTACATTGATATATTTTACTGCTAGTGTCAGGGCAAGCCTTAGTGACACGATGGGCGACTAGTTCCTGTAAAAAACTAGTGTTGATCTGAGTCGGCGGGGAAGATAAACACTGGTACGATCAACTAAAAGTCGACTTAAATATGCTAAAAGCAGACATTTAGGTTCGACTTTTGAATTCATGTCGGTACTGTGTGCGATGTGTGCGTGCAGTAAGCGATTACAGAATTGGGAATGGGATCGGGAGTACAATATTTTTTGGTTGTTTCTCCTCAAAATCTTACCTCTTGAAACATTGCACTGCTTCTTGATTCTGATTTTTGAAACTGGATGCAAGCAAATATCTAAGAATACTGAGGAGTTTTAGAGGCAACTATAATATAATTTAGGTCAAGTCTAAGGGTTTTTACTGTTTGCATTGTTCATAGCCAATCAGAACGCACACAAAAATCGGATTCTCACAGAGCCAAGCGGTGCTGGACACGCATCGCAAAGCACGATGGGAGCAGAGCCTAGTATTTTCGTACAGCATGCGCAGTAAGAAACACAAGGTCTGGGGAAGCCATTTCAGTGTCGTGGCACGCCTTTCAGTAACCATGCTGTAAGTCAGCCTGATACATGTCTTAATATTAGCCTTCAGGGTTTGGATAACCTTTTCCTTCTTAAAGATACCTTCAGGGTACATATTAAACGTGATCTGTACGGCTTGGCAAACTATATACCAAAACTATCACCTCCCGCCTCAAAATTAGCTCAGTGGTTAAAGTGCACCTAACCCATTTTGCAATTTTTATACATATGAAACTTTGAAAGGTTTTGAGTACTTCTGCGAATAATTTTTTTGCTTACAGAGAATATTCTATGTTCTAGGCTTGTTTGAAATGGTGAAAATGTGACCTTTCCTGACCCATGACCGCGTAAGTAAAAGCCTGGGTCGATTCTGGATCTTACGTCACCTCATTAATGCATTATTCTCCATGGCGCCTTTCTATCACAATAACATCGATATATAGAGAATTTATACGGTCTGTGAGTTGTTAGTAAAGAAAACAGTTATATTAGACAATAAGTTTATTCAACTTATTGCAAAGTCGAATGAATTAGATGACGTAAGATCCAGAATCGACCCAGGCTTCAATCGACTTCAGGTACCTCATTTCCTCACGTGTGGTGCACCGGGTAGGTGTAAAGAGAAACACGGCGACACAATAACAGCTCACACTTCTATACTTTGGGGTTAGATTAGTGTGGAAGTAATTTTAAGAAAGAAAAACAGGTACTCGTCTCCAACTTCTACCTAATACTACTGACGGTAGTGATTATTTGGGGGGGGGGGGTGGTCCCATTAATATCCAACCTCATATCTAGTACATAAGTACTCACCAATATTATACTCTGGTAATTTACTAACGCCTGGCCAGGAATGTTCCGTTGGTGTACCGAGGACCTAGAGAGAGAGAGAGAGTCGGAGAACAGATAATCAACCGGACAGAAAAACATGACGGCTTGTACCTTTGCCCACAATCCTTTGCGCGCGAAAACTTTAAATCCGTTATAAAATCGCAGAAGAGAGTTTTTAAATCTTAGAAACATGCCAGTACAAGTGCTGTTGCCAATACACTGTCATTTAAGAGAATAGATGATTTCTAAGTATTATTTTGACCATGTTAAGTTCGCAAGGGATTGTGGTCAAATGCACAGCCGCCTTTTTTTACCATCTCGTGGATTGCCTAGCGAGGTCAACAATCACTTTATACTCGATTTGATGTTAAAAAGACATTTGCCAAACATGGTTTTCGAGAGTGATTTACGCTGCTAATGCATTATAACCACGAGAACTCAGTGATCACATCGTCGTCAAACACTTGCACAATAGACCTTATGCATGATGACGTCACGATTTTGTGATCACTATCAAGCCTCACTTTTGTGCTGAGGAAATGTTGTTCCAAAGCGAGGCTTGGTGGTGACGTCATCATGATTAAGGCCTATTTTACGATAAAGATAAACCCGTGTATCGATGCATGTCGAATAGAGGTAATCGGCTAACTCTGTTGCCACCCAATTCAGATCATGTGATGTAAACACACATTACTCTGGAGAATTGACTCTTTGATAATTAATTATATTCAGATAGGCATAACTGCATTATGATTAGAACGAAAAAGGAATAATTCCCCAGAGTAGCATCTGTTTACATCACATGATCTGAATTGGGTGGCAACAGCGTTAGCCGATTACCTCTATGGACCGCTTACGCGGTCCGAATAATAATTATGATAAATCATTAAAGTATAACTTGCCAAGTATCTTGATTTGATTGTTGTTTTAAATTGAGACCGAGATAAATCTTTTATTGGAAGGGATAAAGTTATTGTGTTAATTGTTCTGGCTTGACCTACCTGCCATATCTTATTCAGCTGGTCAATATGACCGTTTATTCCAGGGAAAAGTGCTACTCCGGCTACCATCTCAACTAATATGCAGCCTGCTCCCCTGCATGTACACAACAATAGATGGTGAGAATGAGGGACCTGAATTAGGGACCTGTATCCTGAATTAGGGACCTGTATCCTGAATTAGGGACCTGTATCCTGAATTAGGGACCTGTATCCTGAATTAGGGACCTGTATCCTGAATTAGGGACCTTAAGTCCCGTTTCAAACGTCGAACTTTTCATGTGCCGAACGCAATGGAAACAAAATACAATTAGGCGGCTTCTTTTGATCTAATTAGGTTCGACGCATGAAAAGTTCGACGTTTGAATCGGGCCTAAGAAACCACGACGGCAACTTCTAGGACGACGGCAAAAATAATAGCCTTCAACACGAAGTTGCGGTATAAACAGGTTAGCCCCTCCTCTTTTCACGCATCGCGAGCTCGAAATGTAAAATTCAATTGCTGAGCAGTGAAAAAAGCAAGCGAGCATATCAACCTCTCTTTTGAAATGCTAGATTTTTAAAGGAGAACTGAACTCTAAAATCAACCAAAATGTATTTTACTGTGTTTTGCGTCAAAGGAAAGAAAATCTGCAAATCTTCCTCCCAACCGCCGCTAAGTACAGACGGCTCATTAGCCCACTTCCGCGATATGCTTTACTTGTCACGCACAAAGGTTTCAATACGACCTTCAAAACGTATTTCCTCTTTTTGGACGTGCACCGCAAAGAAATAAAATAGCAGAACTTATTTCTCTTGAATACAAGTTCGTATAGTCGTCGGATTGATTTAGGGTTCAGTTCTCCTTTAAGGTTTAAAATTAAATCCATAAAAAAGTGACCAGAAGGAAGATAGTTGTCCATTTTTGACTGCCAGTGGTATTTTATGACTGTTTGCGAACTCTGTAGCCCTTACTCTGAAGGGTGACAAACTCCTGGGCTTCCCGCTTTATACCGGAACTGCGTGTTTAAAATAAAATACAAGGTTTATCACTCGACGGTATGTGAAGCAGAAACGACCACAGAGGAAATGCGAGCTTGAAAGCCGTCTAGTAACTGCTAATGAATATTGCGCGTGTGCTTATTTCAGCAGGAGTTACTGAGTGTATGTGGTTCGAGGTGCAGGACAGCGTATTCATGTTTTGCGCCACAAATGGCTGGAGCTACAAGATCATGCCATTGCTTCTACCCAAGCGCCTGGTAAGCCACACAATAAAGCAATGCCAGCTCACAAAATTATCACGAAATTAACTAGTTGATGAAGAACTTGTCTGTATCCAGAAATTAAAGCACTTGTAGTATATTAGGAGATATTGTAGTTGAGTCTACGAATAGCAGTTTCAGCGGTATTGACCCGAACGCCTCACTTCAATGTAATGAAGCGCTATTGAAACCATCATTCTTACACGACACCAACACCCTCCTAAACAAGCACGACTAATTTAGATACACAGTTTCAATAGCGCTTCATTACATTGAAGTGAGGCGTTTGGGTCAATACCGCTGAAACTGCTATTCGTAGACTCAACTACAATATTTCCTATTTTACGTTGAAATTGAATGACGTACAGTCAGCGATATTCATCTAAAAATAACTTAGAAGTCTTTATATGAATCACGGAGAGACGTGAGTTTACCAAGGATGTACATGATAACCGTAACTATTAAGAGTAGTATAATCTTGAATATTCGCTTCTCTTTCACTTGATGTTATAGCTTGGTTTCTTTAGCCATCTACCATTGAAATACTTTTGCATTATCAGAATTCCACCGTGCCAATGTTAGGAGTGCCGTGACAAAGTTAGGAGTGCCGTGCCCATAAGAATCAATGGGTTAAAGGCGAATAAAAGGAAATAGTAAACACCTAATTCCAACGTCCCGCCATCACTGCCATCGCCGTCCTGGTTTCGTAAGACCAGTTGATACGACAAGCATTTTGGGCACGGTACTCCTAACTTTGGCACGGCACTAGTCATAACTTTGGCACGGTACTCCTAACGTTAGTCCTAACTTTCGCACTGTACTCCTAGCGTTCGCACGGCACTCCTAACTTTGGCACGGCACTAGTCATAACTTTGGCACGGTACTCCTAACGTTATTCCTAACATTCGCACGGTACTCCTAGCGTTCGCACGGCACTCCTAACTTTGGCACGGCACTAGTCATAACTTTGGCACGGTACTCCTAACGTTAGTCCTAACATTCGCACGGTACTCCTAGCGTTCGCACGGCACTCCTAACTTTGGCACGGCACTAGTCATAACTTTGGCACGGTACTCCTAACGTTAGTCCTAACATTCGCACGGTACTCCTAGCGTTCGCACGGCACTCCTAACTTGGGCACGGTACTCCTAACTTGGGCACGGTACTCCTAACTTGGGCACGGTACTCCTAACTTGGGCACGGTACTCCTAACTTGGGCACGGTACTCCTAACTTGGGCACGGCACTCCAAACAGGCGGGCCGAGACTACCTTTTCACGGTGTCTCAGCATCCGTAGATTTTCGGGCACGCGTACCCGAAACATTTCACTTTACACGACAAAAATTATGGTTGCCGTACCCAAAATGGTTGTCGTATATATCGGGCTTTAAAGTCCCCATTATCAACAACAGTGCCACTAACGGACATGGAAATGCCACTAACGGACATGGAAATGCATTCTGTTGGCAGTTTATCGGTATCTAAAAATGTGACTTATCGAGGTTTTTAAGTATTAACTTAACTTGACAATATAAAGACGCCATTATTCTACAAGCACGACTCCCTTATTTTACAGAGACAGCAATATTGAAAACTCGTAAAATGGGTTACCCTTTCCAAGGCTTGAAACTAAAATATGAGACAGAATTTATTGAACAGATCGTTTTTATTTCCTTCAGTCTATGTAATGCTTTACGTTTATTGAATATTGTTACGTTTAGCGGCTTGAATAGCGGGCATTGAGCAAATGCACGATATTGCATATCAAGAGTTAGTTACCCTATTTAGGGATCGGATATTTTATTTAATGATTATAATACAGAATATATAGAGGTGGTGGGAAGATATGAAGTTTATCCTCGAGAGTCGAAAACATTTCACGAGTGAAATGTTTTGGACTCGAGAGGATAAACTTCATATCTTCAAACCACCATATAATTTTCTTTTTATTATATGGACAAATAAACTGCTCTAAGAACTCTTATCTATTCAATTTACTTACTGTCAGAACAAACTTCTTTTTTTTGTTTCTTCGTTGCAGTCGAGAAAATCTTTAGAGTGTTTTAGATCGTATTTGACTTTTTGTGCTCGGGATATTCATCGTCATGCATTAAGCTGTTTACATCTTCCTCTGTGATTTTCACTCTTTGTAGTTCAAAAGGCGGGCAAACGTGACGTCATCGATATTTTCACTAGTGAGGATATGGAAATACGCTACTCAGTACCCGGATGTAGTTTCGTATGAGCTCTACGAGTGGTTTATTTCTCAGTAAAACACTATCGTCCATACAATGAGACCCTATTTACGGGTCCGGCACCTCGAAAACCATACCCTATCCCGCGGCACACACATAGATGGCGGCGGAGACCTTGCGTAATGCAAACCCTTGCCGAGTAACTGAATGACTTTTACGAACTTCAAAACAGATTTTGAATTTCTACCAAAGGATAAGAAAAACAATATCAAACGAAACTAACTAAACTAAATCTAAACGAACTGATAACTTTTGCAATAACAATTTCCTCACCAAATATCCAGGGTAGTAGTGTAATCTTTAGATCCCAATAGCACATCAGGGGGTCGATACCTGATGGGAAAGCAAATCATAACAAAATATCTAAACAATAACCTAATTGCGGCGAGAAAATATTAAAGGATTATAGGCCTGTAGCGGGGATGTATGGGATTCAATTACCAAGGGTTCCGTCCGAGGGCACAGACACCCGAGGTGAATAATTCCCATACCCCTGTGCGGAAGGCCGATAAAATGCTTATTTTTCACAATGGAGAGGTTTTCTCGTTTTACGGCGCAATAATCTCTCTTTTCATAAATCATTAGGAAGCATTGAAGTCTGCAGATATAATCTATCATGCCACCTGGTTTATTGTTGCATGGATTTACCGGTCAAAGGGTTTATCATTGTTTTTCTCTCTCGGTTCTTTCAACCAATGAAACTTATAGTGTGGACGTCGGGTAACCAAAAGATCGCGGGCTCGAGTTCCGCTCAGCATATATGCCGCCTTTCATGCCCTCGTTAAATATGTACTTCTTCGTACGTATAAAGTAGAACTTAGAACCAGGAAAGTAGGAAGGGAACATGTTGCGAGATTCCCAGGCTGCCTTTGGGACTGTGTAGGTATTTCGAGATATATTCCCTTGAAAATAGCAAAGAAAATCGAGCAATGTGAAAAATAACTGGTGTTAATAGACATGCGCAAGGCTTTTGATAGTGTAAATCACGCAATGCTGCTACAAAACCTTGGGGACAGTTGAAAACGAACATCATTGGTTTGCTAACTACTTGTCAAACCGAAAGCAATCAGTACTTTATGATGGAATATTATCTGGCCCATGCACAACAGATTAAGCAAGGGTATCCCAAGGATCGATACTAGGGCCGATCCTGTTCACTATATAGACGATCTGCCGTGCTGTTTGCAAAAATCCCGAGTACTCCTGTATGCTGACGGTGCAGTCATTTTTTGTACAAGTGCTGACATTGAAGAGCTGGAATCCTCACCAATCTCCAGGTTTGGTTAACTCAAAACAGACTGTATTCATCCCGTCAAAACTGAGGCTATATTGTTCGGGACTCACCAAAGGATTTCTACAAATAGCAAATTCGAACCGTTTCTGGGTGATGGGCTTGTGAAGCGAGTTGATCATTATAAATATCTAGGTGTTACCTTAGACGAACACCTTGATTTTAAGGAACATGCCGATAGATCTTATCGTAAAGTTTCGTACAGTCGGCGCGCTAGGTAGGATTAGGAAACATCTAACTGTTGACGCAGCAAATAAGGCCTATCCTAGACTATTGTGATATCGCCTGGAGTAGTATTGGTCAAAATGCGTGCAACAAATTAGATTGGCTGCAGAAAAGAGCGACCAAGACAGTCTAACTCATTCGAGATTACAGTGCTGCAAGGCAACTTAAATGTCTGCCTTTGACAAGTAGGCGTCGCTTACATACCAACTGTCTAGCTTAGAACTGTTTAAGTGGAACTGTTACCAACTATTTTACAATTAAGAAATGCATATATCAGACCAGAAGAAATGGCGAAGACTTAAGATTGCCTCTAATGGGTATTTTGTAGGAATGCAATCACGTGGATGTACTGGGTGTCAAAAAAACGTAATTCATATTCTTACAGGCAAATGCATTAACGAGATCGGTAGTGTTATTAACAAAACCTGTTTGTAAATGCTATTTTCTATCACCAATCGATTGTCGCTCTCTCTAAAACAGCGTTTTTAAAGATAGCTCCATGGCAACGCCTTTCCCATGGGGATCGCCAGCTCAATTTATTCGTCAACGAAGTATTATAACAGCACGTGACTGTTTCCTGCAAAAGACCTATATATTAAGACTGAAACGGCCAAACGTTATTTTTATTATAATGGAGCAAAATGCTTTAATGAACTGCCAGTGGACATCGAGAAATGTGGCTCCTTTCTCTCTTTTAAGACATTAGCCTTGGAACACTTTTTAAATTTAAGTTTAGATTATAATAGATATTGTAAAGTAAATAGTACTTAGTTCATACTGAATTTCGTCAGAGCTCACAACGGTTCAATTTTTGTTTCGTCACATTTTCTAAGTTATGACTAACGGTGGCTAGCCTAACGGTGTAGGTACAATTTATATCGAAAATAATATTAACCTAATATATGATCTTCTACGAACCTGATTATAATTTTGATATTTATCGATCCAATTAATAGAGCGCTAACGGAATTTACTGATGGGTGATTTTCATGTGCTCCAGTTGGCTCAGCGTAGGCCGTATCATTGTAGTGGTTGAGCTGTGTGATTGCCTCGTTGAGTGCTGATTGGAACAGGCTTCTGTGAGTTCAACACAGGATAGGGCACTGTGGTATAGTTACTGTAATTGTACAATTTCTCCGAAGAGAACCTACCCCTTACCACGTACCCCTTACCCTTGGAAAATACCTGCCGAAGTTTCGAGGACCAAGTCCAAGACTATGTCTCAAAACAAATAACAGCCACAAAGTAGGTTGTCTTTATAAAAAAAGTAATATTCTCTCAGTGCAACCCTGGCGCGCGTTTCGCTGACACAGGGGATAACGCCTGCTATACTATGTGGTGATACACAGTTATCACTTGACTCAATAAGAAAAGTGTAGCGTTCTTCATAGACCCAGACTCATTGCATAATGGGCGAATTTTAATAACCATTGTTTAGGAACCTTTAGTCTCACATTCACGTGAAAACTCTTTTGTGTGGCAACGTGAACACTAGGCTAGAATCTCCAGGACAATACCTATTTCAATTGGACGCCATTTATGCAGTGGGTATATAGTACGAAGGATCTTCATTGTGGCTTACTTTTGAAGCCAGAACGTTACTTTAGGCTGGTTCTCATATAATCGTTCCGATCACTTGAACCTTTTGTTCGGTGTGAATCGAAGCGTAAATTAATATGCAGAACAAAAGAATCAAGCGATCGGGACGATTATATGAAAACCAGTCTTTAACAAACAAACAAACAAAAACGGATGAGCTTGAAATTTAACAATGGCAATACTTACCAGAGTGTAACCACTTCATGCGAATATGTTCGACTCGGAACAGACTTTTCCCTTGCCAAACCTAACAGAAAACCACAAAGAAAGGGGGTTAAGTTTAAGAAAATTTTAATTCATTAACAGAAACAAGGGAAAAGGCCATAAAATTATATTTTTCAGAAAAATAACAATTAGAACATTGGTCTAGCAGATCGTGCATTGTGTGACGCAAGATCGGGAACCTACAACAAGTGCTAGTGAACAATGGCTTCTTACCTGATCTGACGTCACTCGACCCAGACCCCAAACTGCGCAGTCGTGAAACTAAATGTGCGGGACTTTAATCACGATTTCAAAATCAGGAATTATACCGATTTAACTTTTTTTTCTTTCGTCCTCAATTTTCATCTAGACTTTGAAAATAAATAAAACTAAAATGAGGTTAGGGACACTTTAACTAATAAAACTATACCAGGAGCCATCGAAACGCTGGTTGCAATCATTCCTATGTTGGTGTGTATAACAAAATTAGCTAATTTCCCTTCCAATCAACATGGTCGCCTATGCAACCCACCATGTACCAATGGGGGAAAAGTATGCTTGACCTTTGAACTGTTGAAACTATCGCGTCCTTGCCCATTGAATTGGCTTTCCTGCATGCCAATCACTTTCAGGCTATTTGTGCTTCCGTTTTGGTAGGTCTCAAAATTCGGGTTTATTTGTTCCCTTATATTTCAAGCTTAGCCGATATAGAAATCTTCCTTCAAAGAGTCAAAAAATTATTACAAGTGCAAAATACTCACTTCCTAATATAGTCGGGGAGCTAAGATCGAAAAAAAATGGTTTCGTTCAACCCACTCCACAGTAAAGGTTTGACAACGGATTCTTGTAGAGTGAACACTCCTGATTAACGCTAGGTACGTTGTAGTCACGGATTGTGGTATCAGTTCCGAGTTACAGCGATATTTTGGTAGGCTACCGGAAGTGCAGCATGAAAACGTTGCCCTCTGTCGCATAGACTGTTAATGGTAGTAGTAATATGTCACGTGACCCACCAAGCTTACTTCCGGAAAATATACTTCCGGTTTTATTAATACATGTACTATTGTACCCTTGTACCCTCGGACGCGTGGAAAAATGGCACGAAAAGTTTCGTTTTAAGGTCCCGTCCACATGCATACGTTTTTTAAGCTATATATTTTATTGTTTAAGTAATGACTTGTACACCTTTTGCTCTCCTATAGGGAAAAAACGCCGTAAATGCATACATTTGGAAGGTTTCTTAGGACGCATCCACGCTTTTTTCTATTGTGTAAGTTAATCAGCTGATAGTTTTGGATTCTCGTGAGGACGCCTATAACAATAGAAAAAAAGAAAAAAACGTGTGCACCATGAACTGATGGGCTAATAACTAAACCTGCAACAAAAAGTATTCACTTTATTACCTAGCTACGGTGTAAGCTGCGATAGTCTTTCATAATCATCGCAGTATGAAACATCCGAAGCATCTGGGTCAGAACAAAACACCCTGTTCGGATTATGGCATCTTTCAGCATCACCCATGAAGTTGCAAGCCTCAGTGCAAGTCCGTTATTGCTACAAGAGCAGTTCTGCGTTCATGCGCTCCTCTTACACAGGCAGTTTGTCAGTTCCAGGATGCTTGCTGGCCTGGTTGTTTTGTCATCAGGAGAGGGTACGGCGTGTTGTCCTCGATGATCCAACCGTGACTGTCACGTGAGGGCAACTCTTGCCTCGCTACGAGTGCTTTTCTCTACACATATGTCTGATAATCTGCCCTTTTGATGTGTTGCCGTAAGCTGTCAGATGTAGGAGGAAGTACGGCGTTGCTCTGTGTTTTCTGACAAAACATTAGATATCGAGCTTCATCGACTGTGGCTGCAACCCTGTTTGACACTACATACAAACTGCAAATAAATGCTTCGACATTTTCTGCTGCTTGTTCAATGACCTCAAGCGTTTGTCCCACATTTGCAAGACTCTGTTGGTGTGGCTCATTTTTAAGGATGACCTTCCATGCTTTCTTCTTGCCAATGCCAGACAGTGTACTGGTCGAGTCGCATCCTGTCACAGCATGGAATGCTGGAAGGGCTTTGCACAGCTGTTGTCCAAGACCAAGGGACACCTTGTGGGCTGGTATATACCTTAGGTGATCCTTGACTCCGGTACGGAACCACAACTCCTGACACCCAATGTCGTCATAGTGAGATACACAGAGAAGTAGAACATCTGTGTTTGATGACTGAATTACAATCCTCTGCGCATCGGCTTGGAAAGCGTGTCTGGCATGTAATATCAGCCTGGTATCTGCCTCCTCGTGATCTGCTTTCAATGTCGGGACGAATTCACACTGGTCTTTTTCGATGGACAAAGTAAGTTCTCCATTCTTCAATCCTCCACCAATAACAAGTTCTTTGTTAAAACAGAGTCGCTGCTTTCCGATTTCACGGAAAGGCGCAGAGGTTGACTTTATTTTTGCAATTAGAAATATACTTTGTCCACTGTTTTAGGACTGTAGTGGATGTTCCATAAATCCTCACTTCTAAAGCGTTTGCTAGGCTACGCTTCTTTCTCTCCTCTGCCTTGATGGAGAGATCACAGTACTGGTCGAAGACGACATCTACTCGACTACAGTTACCATCATGGGAATTAGTTATCACTTCGTAAAACCTAACAGCAAGTTCGCCAAATGTAGCTACCCCTCCAAATTTAAGCATCTGAATCAGTGCCATTCCATCAACGATGTAGACAGTAGGCATCTGTTGTAGGGAAGACAACCTAGGCTCTACGGTTACGTCCTTCTCTAAGATTGATAGGAGTACACTCTTGGTCGATTTTCTGAGGCTGCCATCGGCGTGAGATAGAGCGTATGGCACCGAAGAAAGCTCAAAACTAAGGACCTCTTCGATGTTAACTTGCCGAACCTTAGTAACGATGAGCAACCTTCCAAAGAGATCCCTATCTTCAACTATGGTGACGAGCTTCTCGTTTGTAGCTTCGACACAGGCTCTGCATTGGATCCCAGAAGCTTACCACATTAGAATTTAGGCGTTTCTCAACGAAACTATTAATATGTACCTGTCCCTGTTCGGTGCTTCGTACTAGTTGTTCGGCCACTGCTGCAGGCAGTACAAACCAGTTGCGATTTTACAGAGAGCGTCATTGTCTATTGAAAAGGGATCCTTCATCAAACCTGACGTGAAACAATCGACTAATCCTTGAACATCTTTCTCATCGCGTTGTACTCTCTTAGGGGCTGCTTCCTTGTGGGTTCCAACTCGATCTGGTTCGTTAATGCCACACATCTGCTTGACTGCTGTCGTTATAGCTGGTCTTTCGTGGCTGGTTGAAAACCATCGTCTAAGCGCATCTGGGTTTTGACTGATCCCAATGATACCCCCTTTAGACTTGGAATCTAAATTAATTCACTGTTCGAGTGCCATGCCAGTCCACTCTTTGGCAAATGGCTGGCTTGAGCGGCTCACTGCGTGGTTTCCATCCATGAACTGTTCATACACTGCATCATGCTTTTGCTGAAGTTCTTTCATGTCTGCCAAGTACACAGGAAGCCATCGGGCATAGTTTGGTCTGTCAAATGCATAGAACTGAGACATCATTGCAGAGGTTGCTGCAGGGTGAAGGCACCAGTTCCCTGTGCGTTCTGCTTTGATGAACTGGAGCAGGATCATTACCATGGTAATTTAGTCATCCCAGAAAGCAAACATCTGTGAACTGGCCTTTTCTTCTGTTCTAAAGGCTTCGAAAAAACACATCTGGTTTTGCAAGTCAGATTTCTTGTTATTCCTCTCATTAACGACATTGTGCTACCAGCTCCAGAAGATCTCTTTATCGAATCTGATGCATATAGACCAGAGTTTAGGTACTTTTTATCTAAGAGCGCAAGGAAATTCAAGGCGATATGGAAGCCACCCATACGAATTACAATTAATTTGCACTGGATATGCTTTGCCTTCGAATAGATGCCGAGATCAAATATGATGACTGCGTCGCTCTGCCCGAGACTAGCGCACATACTTTGCGCTCTTTATATCACCGTGTACACCGTGCTAAATTCGGTTGATGATCCGTTTATCATGGGACAGTAGCCAATCACAGTATGATGTATGACATCGGGGAATACCATTGCATTAAAACCACTCCAGCCTGGGACAGATTGAACGCTTTCCTCTCTAGTGAGATCTACTTCATACAACTTAGTTGGAAACATTCGTTGCCCAACGAAAGCCAACTGCTGGACGCCTGCCATGGGCTGAACATTCAAGGATGTCTTCACATGTACTGGTGGGTAACTACCGTATTTCTTATTACAAAGTTTCTAGTATCTAGAGGGGACATTAACAGGGGATCCTAACTCGGCATCCTAACTCGGCGTCCTAACTCGGATCCTAACTCGGATCCCAACTGCATAAACAGTTTGTCTCGTTTCTATAATACAATTGTCAGTCATCTTTATATATACATGCATGGGTTAATTTCTTGTAGCATGTTTTGATTTCTTAATTGCTTGCCTTATTTACACACAGTACACGTTTTCACTCAAATTTGTTCATGACTTAGAACCTTGGCAACAATTTCATTCACATTCAAAATCTCTAATTTGACATTATAATGGCTGGGTTGGTAGCTGAATCTAGTTCTTACTTACAGTACCAATAGAGGAGCAAATTATGCAATTACGCGAAAATCGTAACACACATGATCTATTATTGCTATCATATGTACAAACATGTAGAAATATAGTAAAACAGTCTTTTAATAACTATCTATGAGCTAGATCAAACATGCATTAAGACATATTGCTCTTTGAATGATTCAAATTTTACCAAACTTACGAAGGGAAACTGGTGATCTCCCTGCCTGATTTTTCAGCTAGCTTCTTAAGGTTGTTTTTGAAACTTGAGTTAATGGACATCTTTAAAATGAGTTACTTTAATACTTACCATCAAGAATTTTCTAATAATCCTGATTTCAGAAAATTCTATCCTGCCGCCATTTTGAATTTGTAGCACAGCATGGAAACGAGGCTGTGTTAAGTTTCGGTCGAAATCTACAATAAACGAGCCTAAAATAGGAGCGAGAAGTAATAAAACGTGCCTAAACACAATAACTTTGCGCAGGAATGGATGTCAACCCGCAGATTACGGAAAACGATATTTCAATTACTTAAAAATATATATAAACGAGCGGTCACTCAACTAGTCACAGTCTGGTTTGTCTCTGCTTAGCTTTCGTCGTGAATAAAAAAATTGAGGTCAACCTATAGGCTTAAACTTCTTTATCAAGGGCTTTTCTGTACTTCTGTTGCTTTTTTAGTGTTTTCGCAGCTTCTGATCACGATCAAGTAGGAGAATTTCGATAGTTTCTATTCAGCCTCGTTTTCATGCATAACTTCCGGGAGTCGACAAAAATATCGCCTTAAACTCGGAACTGATACCACAATCCGAGACTACAACGTACCTAACGTTAACCAGGAGTGTTCACTCTACCAGAATCCGTTGTCAAACCTTTACTGTGGAGTGGGTTGAACAAACTCGTTAAATAAAGCCTTTTTTGAGGGCTGGCTCCCCGACTAATAAAACCTAGCCCAAGTATTTTCTAAAAACAAAACAAGAAAAACTGTTCGCCAAGTAAGGAAGAGATAATCTCAAAATGATTAACCTTTAAAACTATCACTCCGTGGATCAACTGAAATACATAATCTAATAACAGTTCGGCTAGGAACCGAAAGACAGCTCCTTCCACACAAGTATATTACATCGATAAAAGCAGTCTCTAGTTTAGGAATGTCAGCACATCATTTCCCAATAGAAAGTGGCCGTTTCAAGAAATTATCAAGACTTCAAAGACTTTGTCGTATATGCACAAAACAATAGTCAAGTTGGAGATATTAAAAATGTTTTATTATTGCTAAATTCGTCATTTATTTCCTTGGCCGATCAAAACCTATTTCATTATATGTTATCTATGAAAGACAATACCAAATACCACAAAGTAGATAGATAGATAGATTGCCTTTATTTAAACACGATTATGATTAAAGCACATTAGGCTTATGGGGTCGTGTGTCTACTACTAAGAATAATATAACTGTACATCTATTTACAATACTAAAAATTACTAAGAATACTTACAAATGTAATAACTGTAATAAGTAAATAAACTTCAAATTACTAAATTGAACTTACTAATAGTGGTGCCTTTTAGTGTTAGTGTTAGTGTTAGTGTTAGTGTTAGTGTTAGTAGTTCTATTGTATTTGATAGCAATTCATGTGTTGCCTACATGAAGGGACCACCCTCATCTCGTTCCAGAGATATTCAGGTTTTTGCAATATGCAAATGAGATGAACTATGACGTCATCTCATTTGCATATTGCAAAAACATGACTATCTCTGGAATGATAAGAGATATTGACAAACGGAAAATCGAAAGGATTTTAAAATGAGATCAACTTAATTTCGATTCCTATGCACTTTAACTGGAGTTCTTCTAGTGCACTATCCATTAACTGTAACATAATAACTCACCAAAATCTGCTAGTTTAAGTTCACCCTTCTCGCTGATCAGTAGGTTCTGTGGTTTGATATCTCTGTCGCAAGAAAAAGAATAAACCAACATTAACAGTAGAAATACACCCAGTCTGGTCCAGAAGATTAAAGAATACGGCAACAATAACAGTAGAGATTTTCTTCTGGGATCCTTATATGCTACCAGGGTTGTATTCTTTTGGGGGGACGGGGAAGTTTTGAGTGAATTTGCTTGAATTCTATGGGGTTCGGGGGCATACTATATGTTGAGACTTTATTTTAACTCGTCAAATCCACCAAACTAACATCGATTACTCTGGCTTATACATGCAATTAATTCATTTCTTTTACGAGTAATACCTCAAAGCCAGGGCTAACCAAACTTGGACCGGGGGGGGGGGGGGGGGGGGGGAGGGAGGGGAAGGGTTGAGTTAGCACTCTGGATTTCACTAATTTAAGGCAAATTGGCCCAGTAGACAATGGGTTAATTAGCGACATTTTACACCAAGCACGAACAGCACTCGGTTACTTTTATCACGTTCTTTCCCGGGTTCTTTTTCTATCTTTTTCTATCTCGTTATCTTGCTAATACTTTTCTTCGTCCTGCGAGTTCTCTGAATCTTCTCTCACAACCTCATTTTTATAATATTCTGGTTCCAGTAAGAATAGCTCTGCCATCTCAATCAAAATCTACTTTAATTAGAAAGAAAAGAAAGAAAATAAGAAACCATAGGTAGACCTGAGAAATCGGGTCAGACGATTTGACGCCAACAAAATCACTGGAAGTTAATGGCAAACAAAATAGCGGCGCACAGCTCTTCAGGGGTCAAGCTTGAGGTCCGTAATACTGAAATAGTTTTATCAATTCTTTATACACTTTTTGAACAGAAAAACATCTCATACATTATTTTGAGACAAAACGTGTTTTTCCAAAGGGTACCCCTTTAACATTTTACATGATATCAATCCACTCTTTCATATGTTACCCCAGCTATCTATTGTTTCACCTTCTACATTGATCTTACTCATAAAGGCATCAACGCAATGCCAGTTGTCTCAGGAAGAGAACAATCTAAGTCGATGGAGGGAAATAACGTTAAATTCCTTGTGACACAAAAGAACAGTGCGGTAAGACAGAAACTTAAAAAAACTATGTCCGGCTCCAGTTTTGCGATCTTTGGGACAACTGGCGTCGCTCTGATACCATGGTTACCAGCCTCAGTCTTCCCGCGCATAAATAATGCATGAGATAGGAATAAGGTGCATTTTTTTAAACTTTACACATTACATTACATACATATTTGCATGACCCACTAATTATGATCGAATTGTATTACCTCTAGCCACGTACTTAAAGGTTTCCACCTTCTCTTGTACCTCGTCTCGTCGTACTCACATTCTCTTTCGAGTAAAGCTTTTTCGCGCAACAGGGTAAGGAAGTTATCAAAAGAAAAGTGTGTGTCCTTAATAAACGCTGTATACATATGGTATTTTGCTATTATTAGTGTATAATTTAAGAGCTTCGTATTTGACATTGGCCCAACATGGCCGTATAAGATGCAGCACACATCTAAAGTAATCTTTTGCAAGGTGTATTTTCGCCACCAGCTTACGAAGCATTCCCGAAAATTAACAGCTTTTACGCATCGAAAAAGGAAATGCTCCAATGTGTGTTTTTCGTTGCAAAAGGGGCACTTAATCACTTGTTTTGATTTTGGCTTTAAATAAAATGTTGTTTGTTGCTAGAATGTTGTGGACAATCTTGTATTGAAACATACTAATTTGTATCTCTTTTGTAACGGTAAAAGGCCGGCTGTAAATTAGTTTTAGATCGCATTCGGAAATACCACGAGCTTTGATTGTATGTTCAGCTGTTGGGGCATTAAACTGCTGTTCAACAAGTTCGTTTCGAACTTTTTTCGCTGTAACCTTTTGGAAATCTATAAACTATTCTGGGATACTATAATGTTCGCTTGATCTTTGCGTACCGTTTATATGAATCTTAATTGCATTTATTAAGCCAGCTACTGAAGAAAAAGAGTTTTTATATCAAACTTTTCTTGGAAGGAGTAGAAATTAAGTGGTTGATCTTCTCCATCGAACAAGCCTCCAAAGTGTGTGACACCCTTTGCTATAAACCAGTCTTTATATAAAACGGAAGAACCTCCTATCTTAATTTTGACATTAAGGAATAAGGTGCATGATAACCTTATCAGTCTTTGTTGACAGCGCTGAATAACAATCTCGTACCCAGACCCCATTTACTGAATAACGTGACGCGCGTAGACTAGGGACGACTGCAGCGTTTACAAAAATGGCGGAAATTTCAAAATTTAGCGAGTACCTTCGTGTTTTCTGCGAATAATAAGAGTTTTACTGGAAAGATAAGATTCAAATACTCAGACTATTTCCTCCAGAAACTGAGAAACAACATATGTTTTGGACAATGTAGTTTAAGTTTGGGCCACTGGGATAAAATTGCCTTCAAACACGAAAGATTTCCCGCCAACAGGTAAAATTCCCTCCGATTTACGCATCGGCTCGCGCATGCGCCCTAGTGATTCAGCCCTGTCGTCTTTGTTAACAACGGTCTTATAATACTTCTCCAGTTGTTCAGATGTGGGTTGCATTACTCTCAAATGAAAGTCCGAAAAGAACATCATATATATATACGTCATGGTGGATTGGCCATTGCATACCCTTCTGATCTATACGTAGTGTTCTCTTACCTATGTAGTATCTTCCTGTCGTGGATATAAGCAAGACCTCGTAATAGTTGAAACGAGAATAACTGAAATTAAAGAGTTTCGATATCAGACTGTGCACAGTCTACATTAGAGCAGATGCTGTATGAGTGGGACAAACTACAGCGATGACTACGGCACGGTTACTGTACGGCATGCCGTGACATTGAAATGGTTTCCCTATTGTTTGTGTCCTGCTGATCCAATCAAATTACAGAGATACGGTACAGTAAGGCTACGGTAAGACTACGGACATGCCGTAGTTTGTCCCACTCATACGAACTCTGCTCTAGTTTAGCATATCGGATAGTGTTGTGTTCTGATTGAGAGATGCGATGCGTGTCAACGATTTAACTGAACAATGCTACTTGCGAGGTACAGCATTCTATCAGGCTTTTACAGACAATTTCTGCAAATATCCTAACATATTGAGACAAAATTATATAAACTTACCGCAATATGAAGACATGAAATACACTACATGTAGGTCGAAGGAACTAATACCGAGAGATCGCTGCTCTATAGTAAGGCTCCGTAAGGTGAATTTCTTGTAAAGTTGCTGCAGTAAAACCAACGTTTGGCGAACAACACACACATACACCACACTTCTATACATTTTATATAATATACAGTTATTTGGGCGTTCGGTTAACTGACTCACATTGTGTCTGACTTCATTAAATAGGAGTTCCTTGTGATGTATCCGTGATACGAAAGGTACTAACCTTAGCGTTCCCTGAGCAAACTCCTTGTGGATACTTTTCAAGGTAGATATTGAGGTCTGTATCCTAATAACGTCAAAATACGATAAACAATAACATTAGCAACTCTCAAGGTTAATCACATACATAGTAAAACAATAAAGTGCCACTTCGACGAAATTCACCCATTTCGTTTGGCATTTGTTTGTCTTCCAAAAGGACAAACAGTGGTGGAAATATCCAAATCAGTGAACAATTTTGCCAATGGACCAACTTAGACTATGAATTTTGCGGAGAGTTTAACATCAGAATTACGTCCACCATTAAATGTTCCAAATAGTTTCTTGATGTTCATCCAGCGATTTGCTATCGTGACGTCATTTTCTCAACAATCGAAAATGAAGTTGATCTCATTTGAATAAAGTAAAGTAAAGCAACTTTATTTAACGTCGGTAACTCGTGACAGTCTAGTGAGACTGATCAACTTGAGGCCGACGTGGGATCTACGATTTTACATCCTTATCCGAGAAGACGTGAAGGTCTAACCATCTGCAGTTTGAGAACAAGATTGTTTCACAAAGGCAGCACCTTCTACTCAGCTATTTTAAGACCCTGAGTGTTCTTCCAGCCGGGGAACCCGCAACCTCCTGCTCGTCAGACCGGAACTTAACCACTGAGCTAACCGGGAGGCGGTTAGCCTTGAGGAAGGGTGGGGTTTTCTGTTTGTCAATATCTCATCTCATTCCAGAGATATTCAGGTTTTTGCAATATAATAATAATAATAATAATAATAGACTTTATTGGGTAAGAAACACAATTACTGGTGACCCAGTAGTTTACATTGCGGCCCATTATAAAAACTAAAACTAGATAAGAATTACAATATAGAAACTAGATAAATAATATTAATTGTTAAAGATAATTTGTAATTTGCAATTTGTCCTAAAAGTAGACTACCGTAACTACTGAATTAAAATGTTCTTGTAATATTAAAATGTTTATGTTTGAAGTTATTGGATAAAATATTGTTGAATAAATGTTTCTTAAAATTACTTAGTTGGGAAATGTTTTTTCGCATGCAAATGAGATGTAGGTAAAAACAATTGAAACTTTGCACATGTGTGGTATAATGTTGCCAAAGAAACACTCTCAGCCCCAGGCTCCTTTTCACCTTGTTATAGAAACTAATTTACTTTAAGCCACTCACATAAA
Source organism: Actinernus sp. WN-2022 (assembly GCA_030867875.1). Lineage (NCBI taxonomy): Eukaryota > Metazoa > Cnidaria > Anthozoa > Actiniaria > Actinernidae > Actinernus > Actinernus sp. WN-2022. The sequence continues at coordinate 137,976,115 of JAOWCC010000577.1, read as the reverse complement.
ACGCCAACATTAATCCCAGTTTTCCTATGCACCCACATCAGAAAATTGTATTTAACAAAGAAGAAATTAGGGAATTGTATATCCGCATGAAAGAAGCTTGGAGCCAAGAGTGTTTCCATGGCAACATCAAAATTAGCACAGTTATGTGTATTGTCCTTCGTACCAGACATGTGCAAAGTTTCCATTGTTTTTACCCACTATTTGTAGAGATATTCTTCATTTTGTGATTTGTCTCCAGGCTTCTGTCCATCAAATGACGTCACAGTTCATCTCATTTGCATAATGCAAAAACCTGAATATCTCTGGAAAGAGATGAGGAAAACGTCACCCTTCCTTATTGCGAAAGGTTTTTCAAATGACATCAACTTAATTTTCGATTCGTAGGCACTTTATTTCTATTCAAAACTTCGTGGTTTTTTTTAAACAGCTTTATTGGGAACTGCAAGAATTAAATACTAAATACTAACAAATTAATTACAAGTTATTGGGGGGGAAAACAGACACGCAAATACAGTAGTTTGCCCAAACGGGAAGGGCGCTAACGGGACACGAGGATCCATGCGAGGCGTACCCCGTATAAATTAAAATACATAAAACGTAAGTAGATACAGATATATACATGTAGATATAAAATGAATCCCTGTGGGACGGAGACCAAACCTCGGTAGCATAGCAAAGCTGTCATTGCAAATCAAACCGTTCAAAACTGGAATATTGTGTTCTTCTTGGTCTATAATACATACAGTCCCAAAAAGAGGGTGTGTTTAGTTCGTTCGACCTTAATAAGTAACGAGGACTTTAATTCGCGAGAACATTAATTTGGTCCTTGAGAAATACATAAACTTCAGCCAAACCAGACATTGATGGGTCAAGCTATCAGGAAATAAAGATGCCATAACAGGCTCTGTTCGTTCTGGGAAGGAAATGTATGCAGGAAATTTATGTTGACCGGGGGAATACGTCAATAGAGTTCGCACCCCGGCCACTTCGTCCAAGTATCCCAACAAGAGCCCATCTGGGCTTTCATGAGATTGAAGATGAAATACACTTTCATTTGAAATCCTCTTAGTAATAACCAAAGGGAAGAATTATTAGCTGAATTTAGCAGTCTTTAGGAGTGGCCGGTAGCGCGGTGACTTTCATTCTCTGCTCCCCTAGGATATATGTAATTTAATATTTTTGTTTTTCTCGTAGTTGACCTTTTAATTTAAACACTACTTATTCATGTAACACACGTTTACATAGTCTGCTGTTCTGTTATACTGCAGGTTCCGAGTACTAATAGATGATTGTCTCAAATGTATGTTTATATTTGTACCATATTATAAGTTGTATCCTGTCCATCCTGTGATGGAGCTAGCTATGTCAATTTGTGTGCCTCTATGTAACTTTATCTGCTGTTCTTGCTATACATGATGAGCCATTATGAGTCCATCTTGGTATTTGTTGGATTAAAGATTATTAACTGAAATGCCTGTTGGTTATCTCTAATAAACGCTTTACCCTCATTCCCAAAACTTCAGTCTGCTCATTATGTTACAGAACTATAAAGGGAATTGTTGGAAGCCTTTAATTTCTCGAACCAAAACCTCGGCCGTGAGAGGTTTCTTGTTGAAGTTTACCTCGAGAGTTGAATATTGCTTGGCTCATCATAAATTAATTCTGTGCTGAGTGTGTATTTCTGGCTTCGTATTGGCGAGTGACAGTGTTGCTCTTACAGTTCAGGAGTTCAGATGTCTTCAGACTTCGATAGAGGATAGTAACCCATAACTGCTCAACCACAGTATATGTATTTGCTAGTAAATCACTCAGTATACTTCGATATATTAACATATCAGCTATTCAGTATACCTGTGTATTAAACGTACACAGGTCTCGATAAGAGATCGGTAAACCAGCCAAAAATACGGTCGAAAATATTTTAGTGTTGGCCTACCGATCACGGTGTTTGCGTTGGTATATATTATGACCGAGAGTAAAATGAAATGTGATGAAATGTGGCATAAAACCTACGAAACGTACCTCAAAGTTCAGGAGTTCAGAATAGCGTCCGCAGAATCTGGCGACTGGACTGGAGAGAAATCTATTAGCGCCAACAATTAATGCATAATTTAACGCATGCGCAGAAATTTTGTTGCACCGAACAAAAACGGCCTGCAGATTTAGACTCGTGCCTGCCACAGGCAGCCCGAGTAAATAGGAGCAAATGACGTGCAAGAGGAATTGCGCAGGCACGAATCAGAGCAGCAATTAGCAGAAAAAAGGCGCGAAGAAGCGGCCCGCTTGACAGAAATAGCGTGCGAAAAAAGGGATGATGCGGAGGTGCTACAAAGGGAAGCCGAGGAGGCCGAAAAACAATTGGCTCTTGCACACTCGTATGTGGAGGGTTCACGTCCCGCCACACCTGTGCTACTAAGTCAAGAAATCGGATTCCAAGAGAAAACCAAAACCTACTGAGTCATGTCCAACAAGTTAGAGAGTCCAAGTCTCCAGCAGGCCGCGACCGGGAGAGTCCGGAGGACTGGATTCTAGAATTTCACAACACTCTCGAACCAAACGTGAAGGCAGCGGACCCGGGCAAGATACCGGTGAAAGCCCACGTGCCAGTATACGACAGTGATCCACTGCAGTGGTTGTCGTGGAGCGGTCTTTTCAAAGCCCTGGTACACAATACAAAAACGTCATCGGAGGCGAAAATGGGATTCCTGCATACGAAACTCACCAAAGAGTGCGATCAGGTAATCGCCGATGTTTTTCCAGACGATGAAGGCTATGCAGAAGCCCTGATGTTCCTGCGAGACCGGTACGGGCACCCGACCGTCCTTCTAGCTGCGCACCTGCAGGTAGTCAAACAGTGCTAAGGACGGAGACGACGTCGCAGCGAACTTCCAGTCCTTTGTCGACCGTGCGAGAAGCCATCTGTCCGTCGTGAAGAGGTACAGCAAGGGCGAGTCACCGTTTGTAGCTTCTCTGATCCATGAGCTAACCGCGAAGTTGCCCCAGGAAGATGCGAAAGCCTGGCGCTGCAAGGTTGACGAGGGCCTTACTATGACCTTAGAACCGTTAACACTTGGCTTGGAGCGCGAGGGCGGTCCTACTGGGGAGTACTACCCCCACTGCACCACTCCAGCCCAAGGTACGCAGGAGGCGGCCACGGACAGAGACACCACCGACCGAGAGCCCACACAAACAATACCCAGTCGCGCCCGAACGCTAACCAGCCAGCAAAAAACTACAAGTGTGCGAAATGTGGCGGAGGCCACAAGATCAAGAACTGCGGTCAGTTCAAAGAGTTGCAACCAGACGAGCGAATGAAGCTTGTCGTTGATAACAGGCTCTGCTTTAGTTGTCTTGGTGAGTCGCATAGTTCAAGGAACTGTCGTGACAGGAAGGAATGCGAATTTCCGAACTGCAAACTAAATCATCATCCGCTAATACACCAGGAACGGGAAAGCGGAGACTTCCAGCCAAGCAGAGACGTACAGTCAACAACCACTAAACAACAACGGTCAGGAGTAGCGTTTGGTGTGCTAGAAGTATTCGCGGTCAATGCTGGCGGCCGTGAGATAAAAAGGAAACCTGCTGCTGGATGACGGCTCAGACACGACGCTGATTTTCGAATCCTTCATGAAGAAGTTAGGGCTGCGCGGAACAAAAGCCACACTTCAGATTTCTGGCGTGGAAGGCAAGGGAGGACAAAGACTCTCATCTCAAGTGACCGTGCGTGTTAGGACTCCGGAGGGTAATTGAGCTCACGTCGATCTCAAGGCTAGGAGTCTCCCGAAGATCTGTTGCCCCGTCCAAACGGTCGCTTGGCCGAAAATAAAAGACAAGTGGAATCACCTGAAAGATCTTGATCTCAAGACAGTTGGTGGTGAGATTGATATCTTGCTTGGTTTGGAGCACGCTGAGCTTCTTGTGCCGCTCGAGGTAAAAGCAGGAAAGGCCAAGGAACCAGTTGCTAAGAAATTATGCTTTGGCTGGACGGCTGCGGGTGTCATCGAAAATGTGACAGGCCAGATACATAACCACAACGTCACCCAATCAGATTCAGAGCCACTCGATGAGGCATTTGAGCGATTTTGGGACAGCGAGTCATTCGGAACGAAGCCGTTAAGTCAGCCCGTCTACTCCAAGGAAGAGAAATACGCCCTAGAAGTACTGGAGCGAGGCACGAAGAAGCTTGAAATAGGGTATGAAGTTCCACTCCTATGGAAAGAGGAGGAGCCTAATTTGCAGACGCGAAGAAAAGACTCGAAGGCCTGCAGAGAAGATTTAACAGGGATCCTGATTACGAGGCCGATTACCGAAAGCAATCCAGAAATACGTCGATGAAGGTTACGCACACGAAGTCGAGGAAAGAGAAGACAACTTTCACGGGCCTAACCAGTGGTACCTCCCACACAACGGAGTGTACAAGAAGTCGTCTTCAAGGAAGAAGATACGTGTTGTCTTCGACTCCGCTGCTAAGTTCCGAGGAAAACGTTTGAACGACACCCTATTGTCGGGTCCAACTCTCCAGAATGAGCTACCGCAAGTTTTAACGAAATTCCGTGAAGGTGACATAGCATTCGGAGCTGATATTGAAGCCATATTCAGCCGAGTTCGCCTTCGAGAAGAAGACGCGAGATATCAACGCTTTTTATGGAAAGACAAAGCTAGTGATAAACCCGATGTTTACCAGATGGATCGGTTGACTTTTGGGGACACTCCTTCGCCGTGCGAAGCGATATACGTCACTTGACGCTCACGACTACGGAAGTGGAGGGGAAGAAGCCGTGAAGGCTATACACGAGAGGTTCTACGTAGACGACTACCTACCTCGACTCGGCCGAGTCTAAGGAAGAGGCGGTAGAAAAAGGCCGACTTGTAAGCGAAATCCTCGTGCAAGCCGATTTCCACCTGAGACAGTGGGTGTCAAATGTCCAGGAAGTAACAGCTGCCCTGGAGGGGACGCAAACCAAAACCGATAAGGGTAACACAGTTGCAGATCTTGCGAATCCCAAGTCAGAAATTAAGATGTTAGGTGTGAAATGGAACACAGAGCGGGACGAATACACGTTTTCGGTGTCAGATGTCGGCAATGTTACCTACACGCGTAGAGGTCTTCTAAGCAAGTTGGCTGGGGTATTTGATCCCCTCGGTTTTGCGAGTCCTTTCATTGTAAAAGCAAAAATATTGATGCAACAACTATGTCTCCTGGGTCTGGATTGGGACGATCCTATCCCAACATCCCACTTGACCAAATGGAAGAGTTGCCTCGTAAGGCTGCAAGACCTGGAAGTAGTTCGCATCTCACGGTGTGTGCAACCGGACAAGGCCAAAGTGATTACAGCAGAGCTACGCACATTCTGCGACGCTTCGTCGGAGGCGTTTGCTGCTGCGGTATATCTGCGCAGTCTGAATGACGTCGGAAAAGTAGTCTGCGCCCTGATGATGGCTAAGTCCAAGGTAGCACCCAAGAAAGCAATTAGTGTAGCCAGGCTCGAGCTACAAGCTGCGTTGCTCGGCGTGCGTCTTGCAACCTATGTAAAAGAAGCTATGACACGTAAAGTAGATCGAATGGTGTTCTGGACAGACAGCAAATGCGTTACGGGATGGGTGCGGTCCACTGCTGTCTGGTACAAGCCATTTGTTACCCATCGCGTCGGTGAGATCCAGAGTTTAACAGAACCGAGGTGTTGACGCCGTGTTCCCAGTGGGCTTAATGTGAGCGACTGCGTCACCCGATCAAAACTCGACTTATCGACTGACGCTATTCCAGAGCGTTGGATCAGAGGCCCATAATTCCTCCTAATGGGAGAAGATCGCTGGCCGAAAGAGATACCCATTGAGAAGATCAATCAGACAGAAGAAATTAAGCCAAGCAAAGTGTTTGTAATGAATGGGGAGCCAGAGTGTGAAGAACGCTATGCCGACGTTGACCTGGAGAGATGTTCTTCACTGTGGAGAGCTCGAAGAGTAGCAGGTCAAGTGAATAGATTCGTTGACATCTGTAAAGGGAGAAGGCCAAATGGTGGTCCAGTAACGGTCCATGAAGTCCGGCGTGCAATCACTACATTGGTTCGTCAATGCCAGCGTCAAGCCTATCCGGATGAGTTTGAATCAATACTGAAGGCCAACAGTGTTGACCGGCGCTCTAATCTACTATCCCTGACGCCTTACTTGGACGCAGACCATGTGATCCGAGTTGGCGGACGCCTTGACCAAGCAGCGCTCCCTTACGAAGTACGTCATCCTATTATACTCCCGCAGAAACACCGTTTGACAGAGTTGGTAGTAGAAGCTTATCACCGGCTGGAAAACCATGGAGGAACTGACCATGTTTTAGCCACTATTCGTCAGAAATTTTGGATAATTCACAGGAGAGAAGAAGTGAAACGCCACAAACGCCAGTGCCACAAGTGCAAGACTGAACGCGTCAAGCCTTGCAGGCAGCTCATGAGCGAGCTTCCAGCTGAAAGAATGAAAGCCATGGAGCCAGCGTTCTATCACACATCAGTGGACTACTTTGGACCACTGATCGTAAAGCTTACACGCAACAGGAAAGCCAAACGGTATGGCGCATTATTTACATGCATGACCACTAGATGCGTTCACCTGGAGGTTGCAGAGTCATTGTCAGCTGCAGACTTCTTGCAAGCTCTGCACAGGATGATGGCCAGGCGTGGTGAACCTCACATCATTTACAGTGACAATGGAACGAACTTCGTCGGAGCCGAGCGAGAGCAGTCGAAGGACTGGTGAAAAGCGAAGATCTCAGAAACCAACTAGCGAGAATTGGGGAAGGAATAACGTGGAAATTCCAGCCCCCGGCCAGTCCACAATGGGGAGGAGTTCACTAAAGCCTGGTGAAGTCGGTAAAACGAGCACTCTACCGCACATTGAGCTCAGATGGAACCATCAGAGGAGTCCATCCGACTGATCAGCAGTCGTCGGCTCTTCTAACCGAAGTTGAGAGATTTGTAAACTCCCGCCCCATTACCTATGTAAGCTCAGATCCTGAGGATCCAGAAGCACTGACACCTTACCACTTCTGGCTACAGCGGCGATCACGAACTGCGCCACTTGGCGACTACATTCGGCCGAATCCGCGTGATCGTTTTAAACAGACCCAGCATCTAGCAAACGTGGTGTGGAATCAATGGGTGAAGCTATACCTGCCGTCCCTCATTGCTCGCAAGAAATGGAAGATGGAGCAGAGGCATCTCTCAATGGGCGACATAGTACTTGTAACTGAACCTAATCTCTCTCGCGGGCAGTGGCAGCTGGGGCGAGTGGTTGAGACCTACACTGGTAGGGATGGCAGACCAAGAGTGGCTTAGGTGAAGATTGCACGCGGTGGAGAAAAGGTGCGGCCAATCACCAAGCTCTGCCTCATGGAGGTAAACTAATCGTCGCCAGTTACACCCCCCAGACGAACGATGGGTAGGAGGAGATGGAGCGACGAGCGTGACAACTGGTAATAAGACTCGCCTGAGACTCACAACGAAGTAATGAGATACTCTAGTTTAGCATGTGTGACGTGTGCGTGTGGCGTGAGTGAACGTGGTTTAAACACTTAGCAAACTATCACATTGTTGTAGTAGCCTATATTGCGGGGCCATAGAAAACTTGGAAGAATTCAACTACCTAGAAGAGGAGTTAGGGAACATACCCGAACGGTGAGTCATTGTTCTTTCTGTTGATTATAGTTGAGTAAGCCTTTTAGCATTGTTACGCCTTTGTATTACATATTTGGCTCTCTCGTGACTTCTACGGAGAAATATTACGACATGCAGAAGCATCACTGCTGCTTCAAGGCCGCATAGATAATGGTCATGGAAATCGTTATTACTTACTAGCTTATTCTTAATTTACCATCTTAACTCTAGTTATTTTAAAATTTGCTTACAGCGTGTGAAATAAACCGTTCAAAACTGGAACATTGTGTTCTTCTTGGCCTATAATACATAGTCCAACAAGAAGCTGCACGCAGCTTGAACTCCGGCGTATCTTTTGCAACGCGGATGTGTTCATAAACCTGCGTATTTGGCACAGTAAGATCGCACAATCAGATGCGAAAGTACGCACTGACAGTTGATCTGATAACTTCACATGAGTTACAACACGAGTGAACACAAGTATAGAACATGAGTGAGCACGAGCGAGGTCAAGTAAACCAGAATACTCTTGATACTCTCACAGATAGCCGAAAAATACTAGGATACAAATGCTAACGAACTGATCTAAAACTCCACATGAGTCATAACACGAGTGGACTAGCGATTCATAAATAAATTCACAAATTATTATTATAAAAAAATGAATAATAAAAATTGTGTTATTATCTTAGTTGTTTCGGGTTACCTGTGCGGTATACACAGCCCCCAAAACAATTCCATCCAAACACTATGAGGATCTGATCTAGAACGCCACACGAGTGAACACGAGTACACTAGCGCTTCATAATTTAATTAACGGACATTCACAATTTAAACGAGTGAACAGAAGTAGAACACGATATTGGAAAAGTGTAACACGGACGATATCATACACCTGCGCGTTTGGCACTTTACGAACGCACAATAAGATGCGAAAGTACACACGCACAGTTGATCTGATCTAAAACTCCATACGAGTTAGAACACCAGTGAACACAAGTAGAACACGAGTGAATACGAGTGAACAGAAGACGAAAAAGAGTGAACACGAGCGAGGTCAAGTAAGCCAGGATAACGGCACAGATATCCCCAAAATACTACGTTCCAAATGCTGATGATCTGATATAAAACTCCGAGTCAGAACACGACTGCACTAGCAATTTTAAACTTATTTTTTTTTATTAAACATAATAAAATGAAATAGAAATTGTGTTATTATCTTAGTTGTTTCGGGTTACCTGTGTTATCAGCCCAAACCACATTGCATCCAAATACTATGAGGATCTGATCTAGAACTCCACATGAGTGAACACGATACACCAGCTAGCGCGTCATCGTTTAATTAACCAACATTTACAATTCAAAACAATTATGTTATCGTCTTACTTGTTTCGGATTACCTGTGTAAATGCCGCGTGAAGCTGCAAAAGCAGCCGATTGTGTTACTACCTGTAACCCCGTGTGCGCTCATGAATCGTTGCATGCAAGGAATGTTTTTGATTAGTCTGATACTCAATTTGTCGGATTGTGGTCAATAAAAATATTTGTTCGCAGAAGTACCCACGCACGTGACATCGCTATTGGGTAGTACGCACACAGCTAATGTCTGCTGGTAGGATTTGTTTTACAACCAAAAAATTCTGAGAGTATCCATTTATGTTTTACAATTCAATTCAGTTTTTATTTTACACTGTTTAACAAAGAATTACAAGTGACAAATTAAGCAAGTTATAGTAGAATAGTTTACAAGAAAAATAAAAGTCGAACAAGTAATATGTGTACGGCAGTCAAAGGAGTACAAGCTTTCGAGCTGACTGCCGTAAATGGTTGGATAGCAAGTAGATTTGGTTACATTCATGTATAGAACTTAAGAACAATAAAGCTTGATTTGTACGAAATGTAATAGAACAAAAACAGTAGGTAGACTTATGATTACAGAGTTACAAAGTGAATATAAAAGAAAAGAAAGACTTAATTAAAATTATTGGAATAAAGTATAATTAATATATAAATATATTAACACATCGTACACGTACAGTGAAAATACAAATTATATAACATATAAAATAGATAAATGGATTTAACTAACACAAAATCATAATAATAAAAAAATATGTTATCGGCTTAGTTGTTCCGGGTTACCTGTGTTATCAGTTTGCGTTCCGACTTTGTATTCCCGGGCTACCTGTGTTGTCTTATTGTTATCAGTGCGGTACTGTACTCTATGTATTTTCGGGCTACCTGTGTTATTCTAGGGTAACGCCAAAGAGCGTTGTAACATAGTAAGAAAATTGGAGGGACCACAGACGAAATGATAAAAAACCGGATCTCCTCGGGTGTAGGGATCTGATCAGCAATATATATATAAGTAGACAAGAAAGGAAAGGCTGATTCAACGGTAGAGAGTTTTTCTTCCAATATTTCGATCGGCACGGCCGATCTTCTTCGGGGAAAGAGGCTTACAATGTATCTAATAAACTAGAACCTTTACGAAATAATACATGAATTAACGTTCAATATATCGGAGAAACCAAACGCCGCCTTAAAGACCGCTTTAACGAACACCGCCGTACAGTAGATAATCCTTCTAACACATCCAAGCCTACTGCCGTTTCAGAACATTTTCTAACTAACAATCATTCACCTACTGATATGCAGCTAATTCCACTAGAACTTGTTTTTTCTCAGCGAGACAGTATACTCAAAGCGCGAGAAGCGTATCTTATCGATAGAGGTCAAACTCTTGAACCTCTAGGTATGAATAAACGTGATGAAACTTAACTCGTATTTCACAATCATCATCACGTCACTTATTTTTTGTTTCATATTATATGTCACTCTCCACCTTCTTTTCATTGGTCTATATGTGTTTTATCATAAGATTGTGCAATTTATAATTCATGTATTATTTCGTAAAGGTTCTAGTTTATTAGATACATTGTAAGCCTCTTTCCCCGAAGAAGATCGGCCGTGCCGATCGAAATATTGGAAGAAAAACTCTCTACCGTTGAATCAGCCTTTCCTTTCTTGTCTAGTTGTAACATAGCTCATTTCCGGTCCGTCCGCATGTCTTGACCTTTTGGATATGTCTCGTTCCAATCTACGACCGCGCGAAACAACCAACCAAACTTTTAAAATTGCTTTCACTATAATAAATGATCGTTGTATTAAAACGAGGGCTGTTTAATAAGGAACAATGAAATGTCGCCGCAGAAAGGTTTTACAGAAAAGGAAAGCACAGTGGAGAAAGTGTTGAGAGGCCCACAAGAGTAAATATCTTGTCTGGAACATAATTTACGAAATCTCTGAAACGACTTTCAATCGAGCGAGTGTTTGCTTCGGTTGTTCGTTCCCGCTTACATTCACTCCTTTAATACGCTTTGACTACAAGCACTCTTGTATTTTCAAATAATTGTGTGTCCCTGGAAGGAGAACAGATGAAGAAATTTGGTTAGTTTACGGCACAACACCATAAATTTGATATCCGGTTTAATACTGAATTGAAACTCGCCAAAAATAACCCATTACAACATTGACAACAAACAATTGAATTATAATCGGAATACCTTCGAGCGAGAGCGTTGTGTAGTAATTTTAACGATCGTTGAATGAATCGAAGCTCATGAGTTATTCAAATCATTAAATAGCCAAAATTCTCAAACATATCTCGAAAATCTCACAACAAACAAACCGTGGTGGATTGCGACGGAACTTTCTTCGGAAATTTTCAGTCAGTGTGTCAACTGATTCGCTTTGCCCCCAGTGTAAACGTCGTCTATTCAGTAGAATCACTAGCTTCCCGTTTCGTATTTTTCTCCGGTGGAATGGGGTATTTAAAAGTCTAGCATCGACAAGATCAAATCCATAATTTATCTTCCAAATGGCGGCTATCAAGCAGTTCCCGTCTCTTCTCGAGTAACCATTTGCACAGACGAATGCAAAATGGATTTTTCAAGATCGAGTCAACTGACCTTCTTCGATTTCCTAAAACGGTCTCCGGTTCAGTTCTTCAGGATATTTACGTGAAACTCGCCAGAATTTGTCCCGCTTTGAACAACCTGAATCTCCATTGCAACAGTCATGTGAACAAATATAGATGCTTTTCTAATTGAATGCCTTAGAGCGAGAGCGTTGTGTAGTACAATTTAACGGTAACCGTTTGCACAGACGAAAGCAAAATAGGTTTTTCGTGAAGCATGAGCCCTATAAACCCAGTGTCTTCGTTGAATGCTTGTATGAGATTAAAGCTTGGTCATATCAGACGAAATTGAGTAGTATTATAAGTGGGGGGACTGGGACACACACAACAAATTTCAACGAACAAATACAACAAAAAAGCAACAAAGAGCAGCAAACGACTGGGACACGTACAACGATTTCCAACGAGCCTGCACAACATATGACACAAGAAAAAACAACATATGATAAGACCCCCATTTTTTCGTTGTATTTTTTACATTTCAACACTCTATTAGATAAGTGATTACTATGCAGTATATCGATCTCTCCCACCATGGATAGCATATCGTGCCTTCCCATAGAAATCTTAGTCAAGATAGTAGAGCATGCAGGCCCAGAATCATTCGCAAACATCGCAAGGACATCGAAACACCTAAGCGGTGCCGCATCTCTCGTGCGCTACGAAAACGTAGACCAAGAGTTCCGTAAACGAGTACTCACTTTCGGTCTTAGGTCTACTCGTAATGACAACGATCGAGACAATTTGGCTAGGACATTCGGTATTTCCGCAAACTACATCGATGATAGCTTTCCTCTTGTCTACGCCAGTGAATATGGTAATCTTAACGTTATTAAGTGGCTCATTAAGCACTTATGGTTCGATAAAATGGGTGGACACACCGATTACGTTCTATGTGCTGCCTGTAAGGATGGCTGTCTTGATATCGCTAAGTGGCTCACTAAGCACTTCCAGTTCACCAAAGAGGATAAAGCCGTCGGGTTCGCTATACTAGATGCCTGTAGGAATGGCCATCTCAATACCGTTAAGTGGCTCATTCGACGCTTTCAGATAACCATAGAGTATGAATACGCCCATCATGCTCTACTATGCGCCAGTAGCAATGGTCATCTTAATACCGCTAAACAGATCGTTGAGTGGCTCATTAAGCGCTCCCAGCTCACCATAGAGGACGAAAACGCTCTACTAGATTACTACGTAAATGCTTATGCCACCACATAGGATCTCTCGCAACGTCCAAATTGTCCCTAGGCATTCTTACACCTAAAGATCCAAACTCGAGCACAGCTCCGGTTCCTACCGCTCTTCCCTTTCCGGATTAAAGCAGTTTCGTTATACTATTTCATAGTATTTTTACGATATATCAAATGATCGGTTTCTACCGCTTCTTTACGGATTAGAGCAGTTTTGTTGTACTATTTTTGTCGTTGTATTTTTTACATTTAACGCCCTATTAGAGAAACATGTTTATAAGGTATTATTTACTACTATAGTTCATTTATCGTATTTATACGTTCTATTAAAGGATTGTAGTTATAAGGTATTCCATTAACGATTAGCATATATTAACATTTATTCGAACACTTGGTTTATAGCGAATTTATTACATTTAACATCTATTAGAGACGTGTGGTTATGAGGTATTATACCGTATATTATCATAATTAAAACAACAATTATAGATACGCTATCATAAGGTATATATCACACGATGACTGAGATAACGACTTGCGATTGGTTGATGCGTGGTAAGAATACGAAATGTGTAAGGAATAGCACGAAAACTTCAGAGTACTGTGCTCAACACAATTATCAGATACTAAAAGGTATCACCATATTCGTTCCATGTTTGAAGTGTGGTCGCGGTTGTCGTACGAGTCATGGACTTTGTGCGAAGTGTGGAGCACCAGAGCGCTATATCATTCGCAATAAGAAAGCCCGAGACGTGAAAGATATGAAAGATATGAAAGATATGAAAGATATGAAAGATACTAAGGATTGCCTTCCAGATGAGTTGGTAGAATCGGATAACTTCGAATTGGAGAACTTTAAGAACCTTAAGATAGTCCAGTAGTTTATAATAAGGAAAAAAGAAAAAAAGAATGAAGAGAAACTGCGCTTACCACCTCTCTTCATTCTTTTTTTTTTTTTTTTTTTTTTCCAACGCTTGAGAAACTTTCTATTCATAGACTTTCGTGACTATATTAAAATAATTCCAACGCGTGAGAAACTTTCTGGTGATAGACTTTCGTGATGTTATTAAAATAATTCCGACGCGTACGATCACTCAACCAAAATTTAACAACTCATTTCCTATTTAACCATGCATTTATTATGCACTATTCGATACCGGTAAAATAGGCACCCCGCTCGCTATAAAAAGCACTTCTTTCCCATTTCTGGTCATGATATAGATAGAAAAAATTCGAACTAGACCATATGATTTTAGTTCTAAGAAGAACAAATCAAAACTAAGAAAAAGACCAAAAGCAAAACTGGACGTCTCCAGAACCTCTCTAGGAACCCACTTTCTCCTTTTTCCTTACTTCGCCTTTTCGTTCCTAGAGAGGTTTTTGCTTATTACCGGGCCCGGCTTACTGTATTCGGTCTACTGTATTTGGTCTACTGTATTTGGTCTACTGTATTTGGTCTACTGTATTTGGTCCTAACTGGTTGAGGCACAACCGGCACTCCTTGGAACCCTATTCGAGTATCTGTAAGCTCTACCCAAGCACCCGACCCAGGATTGACACTGTTTGTACTGTATTTGTTCGTCTTCTGCCACATCGGCAGACGCGCTACGATTTGTGGGGGGCTGGAGGCTTTTTACCCCCCACAAACCGATCTACCATGTATAGTCCCCAGACGGATTCGAACTCTGAACTGAAAGGGCCTCCATTTTCCTTCCAGTCCAGCGCTGAACCGCGAGGGCTATACATGCTAGACAGTGACGTAGGCGAAAAATATCCTACTTATGTTTTAAGCAATTGTCGTATGTTAATTAGCGCCGCCTACGCTATGTCTCGAAATTTGCATACGAACTCGACATACAAGTTAATTTATACGAACCGCTTAGAAAAGCGTAAATATCGCCCACGCTCACTTTTCTCATATGAGATGTCAATTTTTACCCCAATTTTGCTATCATTTCTTCTAGCATTTTTTGCTTGACTTCGCCTCGAATTTGTTCCACCCTTTTTTCACTCATTCGGCTTAAATTAGCCGAAGTTTTGTGACGAATTTCAATCTTCATAGTTTCGTATTTATCTACCTCAGCGAGGATTAGGTTGTATTCGACGTCAGATATATTTTCATCGCGAAGGGCCTTTGATACTAGATCGCGAATCGTATTAATTTTCGCTTTAGCTAACATAGCGGTTTTCTCATGTTTAGAAACTTTTTTTCCGAGCTTTTTAGCCTCAACGGTCGTAGCTGCTGAAATCATCCCACAGGCCCCACCAATAACACCGAATGGTAAACCAAGCACTATACCAAAACCGGTTAGAGCTGCTGCTAGTCCTGAACCCGATAATAATACGGATAGACCTCCTGCTACCACAGCGACACCATGGACAATTCCTTGTGCGCGGGCGTATTTCTTACGCACACCCTCATAGTGTTTTTCTTGAGTTTCGATATCTGAAAGAGTATCTCGGACTGTTTGCAACCTAAAATTAGCCCCGCTAGCCAGCCGCGGATAAAGTTCTGGCGCTGTTGGAACTTCTTTAATCGAATCACTTGCCATTATGTTGTATCTTCGCTATATCATAACTTACTCAATCTTCAATACGTATCTTCGCTATATCATAACTTACTCAATCTTCAATACGTATCGTATAGGTCGACCACGGAAGTCTATAATGTTTCCTTTTTCGTCTTTAATTGTCAGGCGAAGGCTGTTTCGTCTTGTCCCTAGAGCTTTAACGACTAGGGGGCTTGATATAGAGTAAGTCGTTGCACCAAAGCCGTGGGTTTCCATATTAAATATACTTAGGACTTCTGAGGGCTTTCCCCCAAGAAGTGAGAAGAGAGAATCCACCACGTCACAGTAGATATACATATAGTGAATATCTTGTGGCACCAGGGGGTATTTTCCCACATTGATAGTCACATAGCCTGTCGAACCCCCACCTACTTTGATACCAAGCAAATCGCAGATATTCTTAGTTAACTGGATTGGTTTCTTAACATCTAAAATATAGTATTTCCTAAATGTGTGGTTTATGAATTCCAATAAACCAGCATCAACCGCGGGTTCGAATTGGGTCATCAAGCTTCCTATACTATAATGTCCCGCCTTAATTTCGTGTGGAAACATCACACCATCGACACCCCACTTAAAGCTTCCTTTATTAGTTAGGTTCCACCAACTGTTCTCAAGAGTGATCTCGATTAGAGAAATATTATGGATGTAAATAGGTTCTTGAAAGTAGACCGTATGATCAGACGAGGTAGTGGTGACATTTAAGATTACCATATTAAAGCCTGAAGTTTACTTCGATATGATATTAACATACGTTCTTTACTTCACGATATTAACATATGTCATAACTTTAATACGTATCAATATCAAACAGATTAGTCAAGTGGATGAATCGAACGGATTGATTGGCCCGGCGCCAAGGATAAGAAACCATGCCTAGTCTCCAAGGCAGAGTTCATTTCGACGGTGATTGGGGTGACTATATCGCACCTCGCAATGCAAAGGCTTTAGCGGCCTTTAAGAAAAATTATCCTCACGCGGACTTCGATAGGTTCTCAGCTAGGACAACGGCATCCGACATACATGATGAGTCTACATACGAGACTAGAATTATGTTTTACGATGGTGGGCAGCATTGGAATATGAGTGGTCTCATACCAGTAGATGTACGAAATCATCTACACGAAGCGTTACGCGTGACAACGCAAAAACATGCGGCGGCCGCATTCGGTAGGGGTTTTCCACCTCCATTCAGACGTGCTGACGTTAAGTATCCAGTTCCAGCCGTTCCATGGGCACACATTGCTAAGGACATATACCCCATCATACAAACGCTAAAGATCGACGTAGCAAAGGATCAGCTATTTACGTATGAGCCACGACATATCTTTCAAGAGCTAGGACTTGATCTTAGTGATAAAATAAAAATTAAGGATCCGAGCTATGCCCTGCAAGACAGTATCACTAATGCTAACGATAGGATAGAAAAAACGAATATGTGGTTCGATGCTGAACCAATGAAACTTTGGCAGCAACAATTCTGCTTTGCCGTTTGGTGTGCTACGGCAGGCTGCGGTGTATCATTCGATGACCATCTTTCAGACGATGCAGCAATCATTGATAATGTTCGGAGCTTTTACCGCTTTCATGTATACTATACGATAAGGCGAATACTATTCGAATTAGGAGTACCTCTCCCCAGAGAAAACGTCTTTAATAAGTTTAACAACGTTCCATGGAATTACGTCAAGTATGACAAGATCAGAAGAGAGTTCGGTGCTTATGAAATCGACTTTGCCTCGCATAGAAATGATATGAACGAGAAGCACTACAATTGGTTCGTTCCACAGAAGGGAAAAGGATTGACAAAGGCCGGGATAGTCCGAATTAATACATCCATAATGGTATATTTGTTTTGCGTCCTATCATCCCAGGCTTCAACCGGCTCACCAATCGTAGGATCGAAGTCCCCAGCCGCCCAAAATAAATTTGATACGATGTTTGAAGATGCCATCATAGAATCGGCTTCAGACACTCTAGCCCAATACCAAGAATCTATTAAGGATATTAGTTCTCGTCTAGATCTAGCAGTTGCGAAGGATTGTCTGTTAATACCTAGCTTTATGATTATCTTTAAGGGCTCTACATATGTAAACAGCCTACGAACGGCAAATAAACCTGGTATCAGTTTAGGAATAAACGATGACATCAATCTTAACGAAAAATCTCCACCACCAGCCCCTATGGAAGGCTCAACATCAAAGACGAATAAACCTGCTACGAGCAGCGGAGCCACGACTGCTACGAGCAGCGGAGCCACGACTGCTACGAGCAGCGGAGCCACGACTGCTACGATTGATACGACAGGCAGCGTAGCTGCCTCTAAGTCACATGGGCGACAAAGTCGCGGTGTATCGCCAACGAGTCACGAAACCAATTTAGCAATCGTGGGTATTGTGGCCGGCGTAGCCTCATGGATGATATTTCGTTAGCGCCGACGTTTCGACGATTTATATTGCTCTACTAGGAATATGACCACAGCTACAAGGAGTAGCCAGGCATTCTTTGCAAGGAAGCCGAAAACTTCTCCAGCTGTACGGAATATGAAACTCGCAATAGCGCCTATCGCCGCAGGTAGAACGTTAGCCAACTTTTTTCCAAGATCCTTCAAAGCACCACCAACCTCCCTAGCGACGGAAGCCAAGCCTTTTGTCAATATACTAACGACAGTACCTATTACGGCACCAGCGACAGCTAACACCCCAATCACCGTAAATCCATGTTTCTTGAAGATGGCTTTTATGCGGTCTCGTAACGACATACGATCTTTGATGGCTTCTATTTCTTTCTCGATCTCCTGTTTCTGATCCTCTAGTGCTACTACTTTATTCTTTGCCACTTCATATTCTGGAGTTCCCTTAGTTAATGAATCCATCTTTTTTATTTCCTTGGCCTTTTGCTTATCTTTTTCGGTGGCCATATCCTCTTTCATACTAATCTCCTTTTCCGCAGTAGGTCCAAGAGCGTTTTTAAGCGTTTTCGGTAATACGTTGGGAGTGTCTACGGCATCCGACAGTAAGTATGATACGGCATTTTTACGATTGATTTTTATCACGACCCTATCATAGTCGTCCAAACTAGCAGTGAACTTCGTTAGATCTGCTTTTGGAAACTTTATAGTTATTTGGTCCTGTGCATTTTCAGTCCGTCTTTCCAGTCTTTCAAATGGCGTTTCCGCAGAAGCAGCTCCGCTGCCGCTACTGCCTGCCGTAAACTGCGTTTCCACATCATCACCTTGATTGACTAATTCTATATACTCAGCTGAACTGGTTCCCCAGTTACTACGATTTTTCCATAACCTATCGCGTATGCTTTTCGTCGTATTTTTGAAGCTATGCTTAGCTCTATTCCACCAATCCATTTCTGCCTCACCATCATCAGGTCTAATCTCCGCCCATTCTTCGGCAGTAAGATCATTCACATCGGCTCTACCTTCTTCAGATATAGGATCGAAGTCTAAAGTTTCTTCCATATTGAACACTTGATATGTGATATACTATTAGTATTCAATTGTGGAACAAAACATATTCAATTGTGAAACAAACATCATGATATCAACGACGCTCCATCCTGACTATTCTCCTAGAGAAGGTAGATCTCTTAAAGCCAGTCGTGTGTTCCATCGTGTAACTTTCACTCCTTCCTCAGCCAATCCAGGGGAAACTTTAATTGTTAACGTTCCTACGTTAGGCGAAAATAGACTTCTAGTACCTGGTAGTCTAGCCCTTAGTGCCAATATCGCTCTATCCGGGGGTCATGCCGACAACTATTTGGTGGCCAATGTTGGACGTTGCATAGTCTCAAAGCGAGTCGTATGGATGGGAACTACTAGATTAGAAGATCTAAGTCGACCCGATCTACTACAGGTATATAGCGATCTATACCTATCTGATGTAGAACGAGAGAATGGCGTAGAGCGGGGCATTCAATCTGCTAATGTGAACAAACTTCGTTCAAAGGCCAGTAACGCATCTACGTCTAATGCGGCTGATAATGCGACACTAGCGGCATATGGTAGCGTATATAAGATACCTATTGATCATGAAGTTATCACAACCCATGGCGTCTTTTATCCACATGCGATTCGAGATAAGATGTCATTTCATTTGACACTGGCACCGGCCATAGACGTCATAGTCGGATCCGACAGTACGAAAGTAGGAACGTACAAACTATCGAACATTGAACTAGAATATGAAGTCATCGAAAGTCTCGATCTTGCGTCGCAGGCCAATAGTACCTACGCCAGCGGTAAAGCCTTTCTGTATAACCATTATGAGTACTTCAAAACCGTCTCGATCGATCTAGGAACCGACACACTCGTATCTGAAAGCATAAACGTACTTCGTCTCTCTCTCAATGGCATTCTTCTTCTATTTGTGGATCCTCATGTGGCAGGCACTAGAGATAGTGAGAAATTCGTAAATCCAGGAATCACCAAGGTCGAGGTACACGTCAATGGCATTCCTAACGCTCTATATTCTTTTGGGATGCTACCAAAGGATTTATGGAAGTCAGCAAAGAATTGGTTTGTCCCGCGTTTCGGAGAGGCTGCCGCAGCTACATCCATGACGCATAAGAAGTTCTTTGAGAACAAGTTTGCCGCACTCATCGATTGTCGCACCTCGCAAACCAGTATAGTTCATGGAGATGGTTTAGCCCAACAAGATGCTGGAGCATCCATTCGCCTTAGGATTCATCGCAGTGGAGGCTCAGGTAAGGTGAACATGCACATATTCGTGCTTTCTGATGCACAAGCAACTATTGAACAAGGAATGCTACAAAATGTTTATCACTAACGTATTCATTAATGTACTCATTAACATGTACTCATTAACATGGACACATTGACAGAACAAATTCCCTTTAACGCACTCATAATTGGCCCCACAAACTGCGGAAAGACTCAGTTCATAGTTGATCAATTGAGAGGTCCATTTCGTTTTAAGTTTGAATATATCGTATTAATTTGTCCCACCTATGCTAACAATAAAACCTATAAAGGCGTTGGTAAGGGAGATCCTCGCTTCATTGTCCTAGCGCCTTCTCAGAACGATATTGATGCAACCCTAGGCGACTGTGCATGTTTTTTCGAAGGAACGAATACACTTATTATCCTTGATGATTGTGCGGCAAGCAAGGATGTTAAGGGAAGGACCAATAAGATATCCGATTTAGCCTTTTCTGCACGCCACATTGGTATTTCGATTTGGGCCTCATCGCAAACACAAAAAAGTATCTGCAAGAACTTTCGCGAGAATTGCGCAATCATTGTGGCATTTCGCATCGCAAGCGCACCGGGATTAAAGGATCTATTCGATGACTACGGCGCTAGCATATCCTTAGATGATAAGAAGCTATTCATTTCAGAACTTGAGACTAAGTTCGCACATATATGTTTCTGTTTGCGACATCCCTTTTCCACACTATTAGAGATACCTTCACCTATGGTATGTCACAATACGTTGAAGTAAGATGGATAAAGATTTTGATGATGAATTAATGAACATACTAACTGAATCCGGCGAAATAGATGTGACAGGTCCTCCACCAAGGGCCGAATGCGGCAGCAAGCTGCCATGCAAAGCTACCATCGGAGCTACCGGCTTCGAAACGAACCTACACTGTGCTACCACCGATGAAGCGATAGCAAGATGCCATCGTAGCATAGAAATCGTCGAACATAGGGAAGCTCTCTCTATTCTAGCCGTGACTGGTACGACAAAAGAATATCTAGGGAAGAATTTTTCTCTTGGAGACATTTCTAAGTTACCCGATAAAGACATAGAACGCCTATATCGTAGATACCAAGCCGTCTTAACGAAGCAAGTAAATGACTGCTTAGTGGATAGAGCACTAAGTCTAGCAACTTGTGTAGTCGCATATGTGAGGCCTCTAGATTCTCGACAACAACGAAGGCTGTTGAAAGCTCTAAAGAAAGACCGCTTAGTCCGAAACGAGCTATCTGCACTGGCTGGCCGATTGGCCTACAAAGCAGGCCCACTTGTGGCACTAACTAGTGCCCTTTGTCACGTTGTTAACCATTCTATGTCGGCGGAACAGGACTCCGAGGAGCAAGTATTGCCAAGCGAATATGAAGTGGATACCCCACAAATCGATGAAGCACTTGAGGTACATTCAAATTTAAAATAATCTTAACGTATTGAAGCTACCTCAACTACTAAGTAATTACTCTTAACAAGATGGAAATTGATACCCATTCCGAAGATCGAAACGATCCCATCACGAAAGAACCAGTAAAGCCCCCACCAAATCCAAAACGAGTCGCTGCAGGCAAACTCATAGCGCAAAGAAGGAAAGAAAATATCGCCAATGTGGCGGCAACGCGGGCGCAGGTAGACAGTCATGGCAGCTTTGCTGCCACCGATAAGCCAAGTTTGATATCAACTAATACCACACTTGCTGTAATTGGGGTAGGCATAGCATTTGTGGGTTTGTACTATCAGTATAAGCAATACAAACAAACGCAACGAGTTAACCACAGCTCCACTGAAGCCACAGACAGCTCAGCTGCCGCTACCAAAGAAACCCCAAAAGGTCGTAACCTAAAAACTCAAGG
Source organism: Actinernus sp. WN-2022 (assembly GCA_030867875.1). Lineage (NCBI taxonomy): Eukaryota > Metazoa > Cnidaria > Anthozoa > Actiniaria > Actinernidae > Actinernus > Actinernus sp. WN-2022. Next base: position 137,954,150 of record JAOWCC010000577.1, on the reverse strand, counting down.
CATGATATAGCATTTGAAGCCATGCCGTAGACATATATTATCGGTGATGTAAACGTTGTTCCAATAAGATGGTTAACGAATTTATGAACACAATACAGGAAGCTACTATATTGACTGGACTTGCGGCAGGTATCGGTTGGGTCGGAAAAAAAGCAATCAAAGAGCCTTTGACTAACGATCCTTCATCTAGTATTTTGAACTTCGTGAAGTGGATAGCGGTTCTATCTGGTGGCCTTGCAGCTAAGAAATACCTAAAGGACAAAGGGTATTGGAAGCCTGCTGAGTAACAGAGGCGACTCTACCTCGCCTTCGAAGCTATGGCATCAATAATATTTATGGGATTTGTCTTCGCCATAACTAGTGCTGCTGCTAGTATTGCCGCACACGAAATAGAAAAAGCAACTAGCGGGCCTAATGCGACTGCCGCAGAGATGGTAAGACATGATAAGGCCCAGGAGAAGGCAAATGCCGCTATTAAAACCTATGAGAAAAATCTAGAAAAACGACTAGCAGCACAAGCCACCTGGAACCACTGGAAAGAAAATAATGCACACGTTGGACTTAAAGATAGAATCGATGCAATGCGAAAACTCCATATATATCACATATTGCAAAAGAAACTGGAAAAGCCTAAACCCTCAGATTATCGACCATCTAATTCGAGGAAAACTGCCGAATTGGTGGCCTTAGGTGGTAGTGTATTCGCGACTGGATACGTTGCCACTCGATTCTTATAAGAATTGGTTATAGCTATGCTTAAAAAAAAAACGAGCTTTTTTACGATTAACGTAATTACTAGATCACTTACTAGATTACTAGAGTATTACTAGAGTATTACTAGAGTATTACTATAAGATTACTAAACGAATCTACATAAAATAAAAAAATAATAAAAAGAAGGATAAGAACTTGTCAGCTAGATAAGTCTTTATCTCTAGTCGCTGGATACGCTATTAGTCGATATGCCTTTTTAAAAACGAGAATTTTTACGATCGACGAGATACTAAAAGAAAAAAAAGAATAAGAACTAGTTGGTTAGATAAGTTCTTATTCCTTTTTTTTCTTTTTCTCTTCTTGTTGGAGGTTAGAATACATAGATATATAATGGATGCTAAACTTGCGAATATCTTCTATGGTCCTATGGGCTATTGGAAAGGTTATGCCGCAATTGGTAAGTTATCGGTGGCTGCAAAGGTATCGGAAGATGTAGCTAAGGGTTGGTTAGAGAAACAAGCCGTGTGGCAAATATATCTATCACCACCACGCTATATTCCACGACCACATTGGACCGTATCGAAACCTAATGAAGTTCATCAAGCTGATTTGATATTTCTACCTCATGATAGACCTAGTCGTGGAAGGAAACTATATAAGTATGCTTTAGTGGTAATCGATGTAGCTTCTAGATATAAAGAGGCCGAACCCTTAGCATCGAAAGACAGTGGGGAAGTGTCTTCAGCATTTGATCGGATCTACAAACGTAGTCCACTAGAATGGCCAAAAACATTACAAGTAGATCCTGGTAGAGAATTCATGGGACGTATGTCTGAAACATTAGAACTACGTGGTACAAAAGTTCAACGAGGTGAAGCTGGTAATCATAGGGCACAAAGTTTTGTTGAACGAGCAAATAGAACGATAGCTGAAAGATTATTTGGATATCAATACGCAAAAGAGATGGTACTCACATCTGAAGGATCGGATGCACGTAGTAGAGAATGGGTATTGAGGCTTCCCGATGTTATCAAGGCTATGAACAATGAAGTTACTAGACTTACTGGTAAAGAGCCTTCGAATTCTATAGACACACAACAAGTAAACATAAAGACTCCTATATATTCTCGAACTATTGGATTGGATGAAAAGCGACTACCATTTGACGTTTTAGTTCGATATCTCTATGCATCTGGAGAATTGGAAGGTGGAACTAAACGAGCGACTGATCCTGTATGGAGTTTACAGACATACTATATTTCTCGAAATGTGGTATCATCAAATCAACCAGTTCTATACTACTTAGGAAAAGATGCACCAAAGCGAGGGTTTGTTCGTGAAGAGATACAGGTGATACCACCAGATACAGAACTACCACCAAAAGGTATTCTAAGATAGAAGCAAGTCACGAATAAAGTCGTCCATATCTTCATCCTCTGTAATGACGTTTTTACGGTTGTGGGATAGTGTATCGATTGCGTTCGATATTATATTGCTAATAAAATCGGCTACTTCTTCATTATCTGGAAAAAAGTCTCCATGACCGTAGGCTATCGTATCTATTCCGTTTGCTAAAATACATCTCTTACTATCGAATGGTGATAGAGATACTTTATTCATATGTATGCCATACATTCTATGACCTTCACTTCGAAGCATATCCATACCATAGCGGAACGCTTTCTTGTCTAGTAAGCACTCCTTGTATTGTTCATGTCGAATACGATGTTTCACAACTGCCTTCTTCGTACCTTTAGCTTTCCGAATCTCCCCACCATCTACTTTCAAGATCGAGTAGAGCTTCGATCGTAGTCCAACGTATTCAACAATGGGAATACCTCCACATTCGTCTTTCATTTTACCAAGTACTTTCTTGTTGGATACGTCGTATGATGGGTGGTCTTTACTGTAGTTGCTCGTATCGTAGAAACGTTTATTGGCTTTCATGTCTGCATAGATGTCCTCAGTTTCGATGTGTAGCAATAGGCTATCGGTATCTGTATATAGTAGATTACAACGTTGTCCATACTGCCGATTGAGCTCGTTGTAGTAGAAGTCATACATTAAATGTTTTGAGAGATCTAGAATCGACATTCCAACATATACTGGACGGTTCAGTAGTAACTTGCTTTTGTAATTATGTACGGCTGCTAGATCATTGTCAAAGATCGTAGAGCGAGCATAACTAGGTTTATTCAAGAGACGTTGTAGTCTGATTCCTTCTGAGGAGCGAATTAGTTTGATATCTACACGCTTTCGTAGATTCTCCATTGTCTTACCAAATACACTATTGTTCATTAATTTGTAGAGTTCCTGCTCGAATGGGCTCTTCGCTTGTTTTCGTAATTCTGTATTCATTCGTATGTATGGCTCCATCCATGGTGATTGATCGAATCGTAGTACTCTATGGATCTTTTTCAAACGTATGCCAAGAGATAGATATAGTCGTAGATTGCGGTAGTGGAGCACGTATCGTTCTTTGTTATACAAGTTAGGTACAAGCTTTTCCACTTTCAAGGATCCATTTCCTTCGTATAGCTCCTCGAATAGATTTGTCTGATACTCTGAGAACCAAGCTTTATTCACTTGCATTCTTTCAGGAGCTAACGGATAGCTGTTATGCATATTGTGAAGTTCTCGAGGGTATTCAAGGTCAACTTCGAGGATGTAACCTACATCGGAATCGGTTGTAAGAATGGTGATTTGCTCTTCCGTTGGTGTACACCATTCAAAGCCCCCCGTTGGCAGTGGCTGACTCATCGCCCATCCATATAGGTTGTTGGCATCAAGATAGAGTATATAGCTATTTGGCTTATCGGGGTCGAAATCGGGCACGTTTGGATTGTTTGCCTTGGTCTTGCGTTGAGACACCATGGATATACCACCACGTAAACCTTTCTCAATGAATAGATGCATGTCGTAGTCGGTTAATAGTTCAAGCTCCGCTCCGGTCTTCTTTAACAACGCATCCCACGATAGACCAGGACTCGTATAGTAGTGAGCTGGATCTAATCCGTAGTTTTGCATACATGTTGCACGAAAGGTCTCAAATACATCTGCTAGAAGAAGTACGTCAGTTTGGAGGTAAAGATCGTGGTAGTCACCTAATGTCTTACAATCAAATACGTTCCAAACTTCTAATGCATGTTCATAATCTTCATCGGATATATCCTCTAGGCTTAGCTTGCTATAGAATGATTCTTTCGGTGGAAGAGAAGTCTCAGTGAATCTATCCCAAGAGTCCATGTACTTATATGGATAAACGCCTTTGCGTAGTAGCAACTTGTTTTTCTCTGGGTCTGGTGTATGCTTCGAAGTTTGTTGAAAGGTGTCTGGGGTAGAACTTGCTACCAACTTGTCAAGAGAGGATGGTAGAAATTGTATGCTATCGATGAACCGTAGGTTGCCAAGTGAGAATGAAATATATTTCTCCATATTATTTGGAATGCAAGAGATATCGCCCTCTGTCTTGGAAATAGATTGCATCAGTAGGTGAGAATCGTATCCACGTAGATTGTGGAATACAACTGGGATGATAGGTGAGATACGTAATTTGAGATTACATACCTTATGTGCTGCGCCTCGAAACTCCCCAGTGATGTGACAATGATCTCGTACTCTATCTTTACCAAATAAAGGCTTCTGACAAATATGGCAAATCCTCGCTTGATCGAAATACCTCTTGTTTTCCCACGACATACATAGTGGTTTGGCTACTATGTCTTTGATCTTTCTTTCTTCATCTTGTACACATCGTAGAAAGCACTCGATCGTATCAGGACCTCTATAAAAGACTGGTGGTTCGCTGTGACCGTCAGAACGTACGACGATGTAGCAAAATCCGCAGGGAATATGTTCTTCCGTTTTAAGTGTATTGCTTTTCCTAGGATCTTTAGCGCGTCCTTCGATCTTGGTGGTTAAAGCCTCAAGGTCTGCATAGATAACGTGGGGAACTTTGAGCTGTTTGTGTACATTCTGAAACGATACTTTGTTATTCTCGTTGGTGGGCATTTCAATGCGTATGGCTCGGTCGTTAGTTCCGTTACACTCTGGGATGTGATTTGTAAGGAGGTCTTTGGTAGTATATCCATGTAGACATCGCTCGCAGAAGTGTTTCCTACACTTATGTTTTGTCTGATCGAATAGTAGGCGGTTGAAGTCCTTGATCTTGCAGTAGTGCTGCTTACCACTCTTTGGGCACTCTATAAGCAGCATGTTGATGCGTTTTGAGAAGGTCTCCGTTGATATGTGGTGTACAATCAAACACTTTTCCTTTGGATCCCAACCATACACGTTGATGGAGATTTCGTTTTGCTTCTCCAAGCGCGGTATTTGCGAAATTGGTGTTGGTGAGTCCACCCCTTCACGCTTTGGCCAATCTTCCTTTCGATAGTTTGATATTCTCTCGGGGTGTATTGCAACTGGATGCAGCGTTGCCGTTATCACCCAAAGTGCGCAATGGTCATCATAGTTCTTTACATTGATCACGGCTTTCTTATTTGCGATTTCTGTAGGCAGCGGCAAATACGAACCTCCGCGTAGTGGTTGGTATCGAGCGATGTTCACCCATAGAACGTTGACTTTATCTATGACCCAGTTCGATCCTCGACTGATCCATTTCTCAATGTGGTTGTAGATCTGAGCGTGCGCTTCTACCATTACTCTACGGGTATCAGAACTGTTGGTCAGAACTGCTTGTGAACTCCGAAATGTGATCGTATCGTATACCGAACCTTCAGGTTTGTCGAGACGGAGAGTTATATTCAAAGCTAGCTGAACCTTGATGTTGTTTAAGTCTTGTAGGTCTTCATCTATCTTTTCGGTAGTCTGCTTTCGCACACCGGTAAGGAAAGCAGCTGGGTCTGCCCCTAGAGGATTGCCGTCGGGAACGTCCATCTTCCATCCTTGTAAATAACCCTTAATGGTCTTGAGTGTTCGTCTGAACGTTAGTACATGTTCGGCCATGGTAAATAATACCTTATAAACACGTTTATCTAATAGAGTGTTGAAATGTAAAAAATACAACGAAAAAATGGGGGTCTTATCATATGTTGTTTTTTCTTGTGTCATATGTTGTGCAGGCTCGTTGGAAATCGTTGTACGTGTCCCAGTCGTTTGCTGCTCTTTGTTGCTTTTTTGTTGTATTTGTTCGTTGAAATTTGTTGTGTGTGTCCCAGTCCCCCCACTTATAATACTACTAATTGATCTCTTGTCATTTACGTTAATTGGTTTAGTCTAATTGCTTGACCTCTTATCTGCCGGCTGACTAGAAGATCTGATCCCGGATTGTATTTTGATAGCTATGTTTTCAGTTTTTTATCAATGACTCATACGGTCCTAGACTAGAAGGCGCCGTAGTTTCGCCTGAGTCAACAATACTTCCTCCAGTTTAATAATTCGGTTAGAGAGACGATTGAGGCAAATTAAGTACTTCATGACGTCGTGACGGTAGCCTTAAACCCTCTAAAACTCTCAAGCGAACATTTATCTTTCAACTAATGCGCATGCCTCCTCTTTATCGCTCGATCACAGCGTCTCCGACCCACATTGTTAGCGGCAAAGGTCAGAACTCATCAAAAAATTTACAGGACTGAACATTAATAAAAACAAGAAGCTGCACGCAGCTTGAACTCCGGCGTATATTTCAGTTGTAACGCGGACTATCTCAGATACTGCGTGTTTGCCAATTCAACGCACAATCAGATGCGAAAGTACGCACACACAGTTGATCTGATCTAAAATGAGTCAGAACACGAGTGAACAAAAGTAGAACACGAGCGACTTAAAGTAAGCCAGGGTACCCTAGGATAACACAGGTAGCCCAAAAATACTAGGATCCAAATACTAAGATGATTTGTTCTAAAACTCCACATGAGTCAGGGCATGAGTGAAAACGAGTGCACAGCGATTCATAATAGCCTACTTCCGCGATATGCTTTACTTGTCACGCACAAAGGTTTCAATACGAGGCTCCGTGCTAAATTAAATTCATTCTTTTCACAGAGAAAATAATAAATTTAATAGGCCCTTTGCAGCTAACAGTCACGTGCTGATATAATACTTAATTAACGAATGAATTGAGCTCATGATCCCCATGGGAAAGGCGTTGCCATGAATACTGGAGAGCAAGCTATCTTTAATAACGCAGTTTTAGAAAGATCGGCAATTAATTGGAGGTGGAAAATAGCCTTTACAAACAGGTTTTTCTAATAGCAATACCGATCTCGTACAAGGCCTTGAAATAAATGAAGTCAGTTACTGTTTTGCTCTCCAGTACAACCACGTGATTTGTTAGCTGCAAAGGGCCTATTTAGCACGGAGCATCGTGTTGAAACCTTTGTGCATGACAAGTAAAGCATATCGCGGAAGTGGGCTATTTAATTAACAAAAAAATATAATAAACAAATATAATTATAATTGTTTTATCGGGTTACCTGTGTTATCAGTGGGGTACCCTATTTTCGTATTTCCGGGCTACCTGTGTTATTCTAGCTTGGCTTAGTTGTGTCGGGTTACTTGTATTTTAAGTAAGGTACCCTCTCTTTGTATTTTCGGGCTACTTCTGTACACATCGTTATTAGCTGCACACAGCCATATCACTGTTAGTACACACGCACAATCAGTCGAACTAAAGCGTAAAATCAATTCAATATCTATGCAAAGATGTATTCGAAATAAATAAATTGTGCTATTTATTTTTTCTACGTTACGCGTCTATGAAGAGAAAAGCTGAAACCTTCCTCGCAGCCTCCGCTCAGACGGCTTAAGTCTGTTTTTTTTTTGCTAAACTAGTGGCTCCTAATAGCGAACCATTGTTTTTTTCGATATGGGGAAATTTGCTTTGAATTGAGCCACACGCAATCTAAATTTATCAGCGGAGAATCGAACCTTGAAAATTAATTTTCTCTGCAAAGACGCGACAAGAAAAATATAATAGCAAAACTTATATCTTTAGAATACATCTTTGTTTAAACGTTGTGATCACAAGTAGAACACGAGGGCACGCAAGTAGAACACGAATAAGCACGAGCAACTTCACGTAAGCTAGGATACCTAGGATACTGACCGGTAGCCCCAAAATACTAGGATCGAAATACTAGTAGGATCTGAAATATAACTCACACGAGTCAGACCAGGAATGAACATGAGTGCACTAGCGCTTCATGATTTAATTAATACAAAATCATAATAATAATAAAATAATAAAAATTGTGTTATCGGCTTAGTTGTTTCGGGTTATCTGTTGTATCAGTGTGTGCCGTCTTTGTATTTTCGGGTTACCTGTGTTGTCCTATTGTTATTAATGCGGTACGGTGACCGGTACGGTGACCGGTACGGCTCTATACTTTGTGTTTTCGGACTATCTACAATCTAGATTTATCAGCGGAGAATCGAACAGGAAAACTAATTTTTTCTTCAAAGTCGCGCAACACAGAAAAAATAAATAACAGAACTTAATTACGTCCTTTGTATACATCTTTGTATCGACGTTGGGTTGATTTTAGTTTTAGTGTTCAGTTTCCGGTTTTTTTTCAAATCAACTTTGACATTGTTCGAAAGCTGAATTTTTGTTTTTATAACTGATCTATTTGTCCCGACGAACGTGAACTAACGAGAAAATGTGTGAATGCAAGCCAAGACTGACTTCCGACTCTAGTTACCTTGCGTGACCTGGCAAATTAATAGGTTTTCTATTAGGCTTTCACTATGCGAGCAAATGACGTTTCACCACAGTCTCGTTCCAGTCTATGGCGGTGCGATTTACTAAATAGCTTTTAGACCAACTTACTATAAATGCTCTTGATTGTATTTGTAAAAAGCTTAATTACCGGCAGAATTGTTCTTGTTACATGATTATCAATCTCAATGAGGGTTTCTTCAGTTTTCCCCATATTAACAGACATGTATAAGGTCTCTCAATACCTATATACGAGCGAATGGTTACAGTGAGAAACTACATGTAACTGCGATAGGCATAAAACACTAGGGAACATTAAAATATACAATATGGATACACATACATACAATATGTAACATTATGGAAACATAGTACGAACTACAAATAAATACAAACGCCAACCCACTGAAGCACGGGTACGCAAAGATGAGTATGTATCTATGTGAGTGTATATCAAACAGGGGTGCTTGTGATGGTGTAAATACATGTACAGTTATATTATCTCTAATCTAGGATACTACAAATACTAATTGACTACAAATACAAACACAAACATCGACCCAGACAGCTACAGCTACAGACACAGAAACACACACATGTACCCTCGCAGCTGTACATGTGTGAGAGTTCCCTGTACGTCCGGAGCAATGTCCGGGTCTGTATTTATTTGAGCTCAAGCAGACACGGAATACAAGCTAATAAAATATAAAATATTTCTTAAAATGAGGAGTACATTGAACGAACACATAATGCATCGAAGTCCATATCATGGAGAGTGTTCACTAATTAAGTGTATTTGTTTTTCTACAATTATTTAAGAGGCTTAGTTATTATGTGATCCATAGTAATGGTACCAATTCTTTGTATATCTTATATATTAATTTAACTAGGCTTAATTTATACATGAAAAATAATTTATCCCATTTAGCGACTCTAAGAACATCTTGAGAAGGCATATGTCTTGGGAGATTAAAAATAATTCTGGCTGCTCTGCAATGTAAAACCTCTAAAAAATTAAAATTATCTTTACAATTAAAACACAATATTCTTCATGTACGCTCTGCGCTGAGTACTACTAGCGTATGTTTTGCAATTTGTCTTCCAACTCAATTCGCTCACAATTTCCACTAGAACACCTAAACTAAACTAAATATACGATATAGTTAGATGACAAGTCTCAAACTGCATGTAGGACCGAAGTAGTTTCACTGGAAAGTTTAGCTTGACGGAACTGTGTGCAGTACACGGCACAAACTTTTCCATGTCCGCTCTGTTAACGCCGAATACTATTTAAATATCGTATGTTTTGCAATTTGTCTTCCAACTTAATTCGCTCACAATTTCTACTAGAACACCTAAACTAAACTAAATATACGATTTAGTCAGATGACAAGACTCAAACTACATCTCGGACTCGGATAAGGGAAAACTTAGCGATGCAGTACAATATATATAAAGCCAAAGTTCCTGTTTGTTCGACGCAGTTCCGTTCAATACAATGTAAATTAATTATTAGGAATCGATAAACTTCTTTAAAGATGTCCGGCTTTAGTTTATTTCTTCAACCAGAAAACGAGCACAGCATTCGGGTATACACTAAAAACATCTTACCGGCAGAATTGTTGTTGTACATGGTCATCAAGCTCAATGAGGGATTCTTCAGTTTTCCCCATATTAACAGACATGTAACAGTATCTTAATCCAATAGAGACTCTCTAGCTACAATCTCAGCCAATATTCGTTGGAACACTGACCCCTTTCCCCGGCTTTCAATGTTGAATCCAAAACGGTTCTCAAAAGTTTCATGGCTCACTCGCGACCGGCTCCAACTGCAACATCGAGGGAGGGAAAACATAGCCCTACAGTGTTCCAACATTATGTCAGTGATTGTAGGTTATTCTGTCGTAAAACATGCCTTAGCTGTGTAGTTGACCTGACCCAAACTGTCAAAGTTTTACCATTGACAGATTGCCTAATGTTTATAATACGGCCGGGAATAGATTTCTGACAAAGAGTCATCGATCAATATCTCCTTGTCTCGTCTTGTCTGAGAGCTTTGACCTTTGTTATCTGAGCACGCCTGACGGAATCTAACCTGAGATTATAATTCGATACCTTTTATATCTAAACTGAGATTGTATTTCGCTTACGTTTTTAGATCTGTTCGGACAGCGCAGATGAATGTATTACGTTGTTCGTGTATTTTTGGGTCTATAACAGCCGTTCCTTTACAAGAATCAGAAGATTAAAAAGTAGTTAAAAAGAACTGTAGCGCCTCCAAGTCTCACGTGTTGCTCATTTCAGATTCTCACAGTGGTAATTATACGGTAATGAAATATCATGTGATGTAAACAGTGTAAAAGAAATATATAAATTTAATGCGCATGGCTCCTGTTTTATCGCTCGATCACAGCGTCTCCGACCCACATTGTTAGCGGCAAAGGTCAGAACTGATCAAAATTTTTACAGGACTGAACATTAATAAAAATAATAATAACAAAAAAAAGACACAGTCTGCATTTTAAGACTCCGGCTGCTGCCATAGCAGCGCCGGAGTAATAATAATAACAAAAAAAAGACACAGTCTGCATTTTAAGACTCCGGCTGCTGCCATAGCAGCGCCGGAGTAACAAGAGGGCGTGTTTAGTTCGTTCGACCTTAATAAGTAACGAGGACTATTCGCGAGCGGATTACGTAAGCGGATCTGAGTCTTAAAATGCGCGCTGTGTGTTTTTTTTTTTTTTTGTCGGTGTCACAAGTGGGAAATTGCATAATAGATCATGACCGTGTTATCGATTACACGGCTACAGCGCTGACGCGTCAGAATTCAATACTCTATTTTCCTTTTAACTTCTTCCTAACCTTATGATTCTTATCAAGCAACTTTTAATGGACCCCAAAAGTGCACGATACAGTCGAATAGTGACGACATTCGAACGAAGATCTGCCCAAACAGATCAATCCATATCTGAAACCTTTTAGACAAAACACATTATCGGATAAAGTTGAGGTCTGATCTTTGAGACGATAAGAAGGGATAAAAGATTACGAGAGAAGCGCACACGATAAATTGTATCATTCTTGCCTTATCAATAACAGAATACTTGATAAAAAGTGACATCATGGCTGTCAGAGTTGATTGTTGTGAAAGGTCAACCAGAAGCCACAGACTGAGGATAGAACTTTAAGAAGTAATTCATTAGTAGAGAGTTTTCACTTCAATTTCATACGGAGAGATTCTGTAACAGCACGATTCCCTACGCTATAAACCTCTAGATTGAAACGAAACATGGCTATACTAAAAGGTTAAGCCGGAAACGCTCTGGAAGTGCGTATCAATTTTGGAGAGTACAGTCATTTCTACAAGAAAATGAATGGCAGGTTTCCTAACCGCGATAATTTTCATTTGATATTTCCTTTTCTATGCAATGTATCGCAACCAAAGTTTTCCAGTGCCGATAGGAAAATATTGCTAAGAGTTGTACGAGCTTTTATGGGATTATTTTATGGCACACTTTAAAGTGCAAGTAGCGCCATAAAACAACATGAACTCTTTTTGTCCCAAATTCTATTTCTGATATACTTCAGTTGTCTAAGTTAGTCTTCTTCGAGAGTCAGGAGCAGAAATTAAACTAGAATAAACGCTACCCGAATTGCGGGATTGATTGATCTTGTGATGCCACAATGGAAACCTACGAGATTGTATTGTAGTAGTTTTCTCTTAGGGGGTAGTTGATTCATCTTATGACGTCACAGTACCATAAAAAGTAACCAAAATTTGGGATTAAATGCCAGAAATGTTACAAAATTTGCAAGATTAATACCTTTTTGTGCGAAACAAACACAAAAGTACAATTTTATTTTTTATTTTTTCGACATTATACTTGCACTTTAAAGTGTTTATAATTTTGTGTGTGCCGATACAATCAAGAGCATTAGTCAGTTAGACTAAAAGCTAGCTTGTCGCTCTCGCTTTGTGCCAGACAAAAACATAACAAGAGCCCATCTGGGCTTTCACTCGGGCCACATGAGATTGAAGATGAAATACACTTTCATTTGAAATCCTCTTAGTAATAACCAAAGGGAAGAATTATTAGCTGAATTTAGCAGTCTTTAGGAGTGGCCGGTAGCGCGGTGACTTTCATTCTCTGCTCCCCTAGTATATATGTAATTAAATATTTTTGTTTTTCTCGTATGTTGACCTTTTAATTTAAACACTACTTATTCGTTTAACACACTGCATTTGAGCAGGCATATATTCATTGTTTTGAACCCGAGAATTAACCGTACTACCGTACTTCATGGTCCCTTTCTTTAGTAGTGGGTTGTCGGTCAGGTGATTGTAAACTCTCGTCATTTAGAACAGAAAATGTATTCTGATGAATAGGGATCGGGTTGTCATGTAAGAAAGATGGCTCTTGAACAAACTGATAAGCTTCAGTAGGTTCGGTAGTCTCGGAACACTGGAGACCATGGTCTTTCATTGTCTTCTTTTTTGTATTCTTGTTTTTTTTAAGTTTGAAAGTCGGATCTCAGCTTTATTATATCCGCTTTCGACTCGCCATTTTCAACTTCTAGGTCAATAACATATTCGTGATGACAGCATCTTGATTTCGGTCTTGTATATATTATCTTGCTGCACTAATTTGTCTTCCAAATGACCGAGTTTCGTTTCTTGATTCGTGTTTTGATGTGACGAGAGTAAGAATTCATTACCCATATCAGTTAGGTCAGCCTCCATGTTACAAATCAAGGTCGTTAAAGCAGCGAGAGAGTTCTTATTGCGGGCTAACAATCCTCGTGAAGAATCTAAAGAATTCCGTCTCTTCCGGTTTGAATTTGACTCATGTGTATGTTGCTTTTAGAGTTTCAAGGATATGTTGATCCAAAACTACAGGCTCTTGGGGTTTTTCATTGACTTGTGAACTTGCAGGCTCTGTAATTTGTTTTGTTTTCTTAGTATAACATAAAGTGTTAAACATGTTCATTTTCTCAAGCATGTCGCGCGTGACCTCTGTTTCTTCATTCATTAAGTTCTCTACTTTCATCTGTAATCTGGAAAACTCAATCTGTAAAGAATTGACTCCTATTGATTTTCCTCTATTTTATTTGTGATTCATAATCATCCGATATACAACTCCAATCTGTATAACTCCGAATCCGATCTAAACCCCAATCACACGTTTCCCAACATAACCCCCTGTAATATGATAGTTCTAGCTGTTGTGTAACTAGAGTCCACGTGAGTCCATATCTATGTACACGTGAGTCGCTATGTACATCGCACAGTTCTTGACACTCCCCACCTTGACCCGCTGTCTATACAGTCTGGTCAACAATTTGCTGTCGGCGGATCGCATCAGCGTTCGCCGCCGCAGCCCTGCGCGGTGGTCTGTCTCTATGCACTTGCTGTGCGTCCGCTTGCCTCGGCGCGCATACCCTTCCGTTCGCTGGTTCTGAGACTCGTATTTCTAGTGGGTACAACTTCTGAAGAGGTCTCCGTATTATTGTGCGTCTGCCCGTCTTGGACAGTGTTCGTAAGGTGGCTCCCCGCACCTCTCCATCGCGGCTTCGCGCAAGCTCGGTTACTTCCGCCATTCTCCACTTAGATCTCGGTTGGTCTTCATCCTGTACGGTGACAACTTCCCCTACTGTGAGTTTTCTGCCTTGGTCATCACCCAAACCGCATTTGTGATATTCTCGCAGCTCACTCAAGTATTCTCTAGTCCATCGCTGCCAAAAGTTCGTCAGTAATCGCTTGAGATATACCGCTCTCCGCTGTGACGTAGCTCCATCGTCGTCTTCATCGCTAGTACTTGGATCCGGTAAACTTGATAAACGTCTACCGAAAATCAGATGCGACGGTGTAAGTGGTTCTTCGTCGCATACGTCCGAGTACACATATGTAAGGGGACGAGAGTTCAAAGTCCCTTCCACTTCAGTGACCACAGTAAGAAGTTCTTCATACGAGAGTCGTGCATTCCCAAGTAGCTTGCGCAACCGTCTCTTTACCATCTGGACCATTCTCTCGTAGAACCCTCCCCACCATGGCGCATGCTCCAAGATAAACTTCCACTTGATTCCTTTATTTGCGGCAAATTCTTGAACTGCTGGGTGTCTGAATAGCCTGTCAATGTCCTTGTTAGCTCGTTTAAAGGTTTTCGCATTATCCGAGATAATAGTCGAGGGCATACCCCTCCTTGCGATGAATCGCCGTAACGCCCTTAAGAACGCCCCCACAGACAAGTCCGGTGTTAGTTCAAGATGAATTGCCCTCGATGTAGCACATGTAATAAGGCAGATGTAGCCCTTTGTCATTCCGTTCTCCGTCCGAATATATATAGGTCCCGCAAAATCAATACCGTTAGTTTCGAAAGCCATACTCTCCCTGACTCTATCAGCTGGGAGATCCGCCTGCTTTGGCGCTTTAAATGACACGCCCTCCACACGCTTACACGTCACACACTGGTGCAGTACTCGCTTCACACATTGCCTACCCTTCGGGACCCAGAAACGTGATCTCAATTCCGTAAGAGTGTCTTTCACGCCTCCGTGGAATGTACGCTCGTGACACGCGCGCACAATCAGTTCCGTGATATGACCCTCTCTAGGGAGGAGTACAGGGTACTTAGCGTCCTCGCTAAGGTTCGCGTTTCTAAACCTTCCCTTGCATCGAATGATGTTGTTCTCGTCCTTATACAGTCCGAATTGTTTGCTAAGATTTCCGTAGTTCTTCTTCGTTTCCATGTCTGCTTGTAAACATTGGATCCAAGTCATCTCAGCATCCCTTATCTCCTCCGCCGACAAGGTGCCATTAACAACATCCTCAGGTTTCCGTTGAGCTCGTGCCCTACAGTTGTTGATGAATCTCATCACCGTCGCAGTGACTCTGTACAACGTTGTAACGCTGCCTCACTGGTTAGCTCAGTTGGTAGAGCACGGTCTAGAGTGCGGGAGGTCAGGGGTTCGAATCCCGGCCGCGTCCTTGGGCAGGGACGTTTATAAGCCGTTGGCCTTGTCTCCTTCTACTTCTAATCAGTATTTGATGGGGACGTGAAAGAACCTGTTGTACTACTCGAAAAAGAGCAGGGGATTGTCACCCGGTACAGCAGCCTGGCCATTGCACTAACCACACTCAACATTGTAAACTGCGTGGCAGCTATTAGCGCCGTGAAGCAGTCCGAAATAATTCACTGACGGGATATGTCAGTCATATGTAAAGCGCCATGAAACTGTGGTTGATATGGCGCTATATAAATGTGGCCATTATTTATTATAGCGCTGGGGATCTATCAAACTTCCAACCCCCTCAGTCTCGGCTTGGTTAGCTGTTCCGACGAGTACCGTTGTGCGTATCTCGCTAGTGTATTCGCTAGATAGCTTGAACGTACTGTCCGTGTTGTCAACATGTGGGAAGTTCTCTTCCCTCTCCTTCAACCAGTGTGGCCCGTGCCACCAAAGGTCGTTGTCTTGTAGTTCCGATGCAAGACATCCGCGCGATCCGATATCCGCGGGGTTCTGAATGCCGGGACAATGTCCCCAGTCTCTCCTGTCCGTGAGTGTCAAAATCTCATTGACTCGATTTTGTACAAACTGCTTGTACTCTTTAACAGATTGAATCCAATAAAGTACGACTCTACTGTCCGTCCAACAGCGAATACTTTCGATGCGAAGAACAGATGATAACGCCTTCCTCACAGTAGCCATAAGTCGAGCCAATATTAGTGCTGCTACCAGTTCCAACCTTGGAATAGACATGGATTTCAGTGGTGCGACCCTACTCTTGGATGTCACGAAACTTATAGCATATCCACTCTCCGTCTCAACACGTAAATAAACAACTGCGCTGTACGCCTTCTTAGACGCGTCTCCAAATCCATGTAAAACCGCAGATGTAATCCGATTGTTTTGTCCCGTAAAATAATAACGATCCACAGAAATCTGTCTTGTCTTCTCGATATCTTGTAACCACTTCTTCAGCTGTTTTGCGCGTGTATCCGGCAAAACAGTGTCCCAATCAAACTTATCCGCAAACAGTTCTTGAAGGAGAAGTTTAAAGTTCAGCATTACCGGCGAGACAAATCCTATCGGGTCAAAGAGCTTTGCCGCAACACGCAACACATTCCGTTTTGTTGGTTCCAGATTTCCCGCAAAGTCCGTGACCTTATTCAGCTTCAAGCCAACTGTATCATTTGACAAGTTCCAATTAAGTCCAAGAACTTTGTGCTCCCTTGCAGACTCAATATCGTCCAAATTACCGACGGCCATCTTTGCATAAGATTCATCTTCTTGAGCTACTTGAATGCTAGGCGATTTTGTGTTTGTTTTCAAGATCCCTTCCTGTTCAGCGATGCGTGTAGATAACACTTTATCATTGGACGCCCACTTCCTGAGGTTGAGGTTTCCATCGGCGAAACAAGCCTTGACTTTGCTATATAAGCCAAACCCTTCCTCTGTGTCTTCTCCACCCGACGTGAAATCATCTACATACAATCCAGAGATAGTCTTCTCTGCCAATTCTTGGTTCTCTGGAAAGTAGCCGTAAACATGATGACGTAATGTTGCGTTGAGCAAAAACGGCGAACAATTCATTCCGAATATAACTCTACAAAAACGATACACTTCCAGCTTCGGGTCTTCGCTATTGATGTCGTCGACCCACAAAAATCTCATCAAGTCTCTCTGCTTTTCCTCAACGGAAATGTTCAAGAACGCTTTCTCAATGTCTGAAACGAGACCGACTTTGAAGCTTCTAAACCGCAAAAGAATGTCCAAAATCTCTGAAATCAGAGATGGTCCAGTGTACATGCAATCGTTCAGTGAGGGCAAATTTGCCTTCGCCCTTGAACTTGCGTCAAAAATAACTCTTAGCTTAGTGGTGAGAGCGTCTTGACGAATTATTTCTCTATGCGGTAAATAGTGTATTTCTCCTGGCACCGTATTAATAGAACTTGGTTTCTCTACCTTCTCAATAATACCATTGTTCTCTTGTTCCCGTATCGTGTTGTCATATTGCCGCATGACTTCCGGTTCCTTGTTAAGCCTTTTCACAAGACTGTGTAGCCTACCCAGACTAACGTCATAATTATCCGGAAGCATATCGTGTACTTCCCGTTCTGGGAGCTCAACTTGGTATCTTCCATTAACGAAAGAAATGTTCTTTCTAAACTTCTCGTGCACTGTTTCATTGCTGTCCACTATTCCAATAGAGTCCAAGTTCCATAATCGAGACAACATTCCATCACTGTTTACATCAACAGCCGTGTCCGTATCCGATTGCACTGCCACTTTCAAAACATGTGTGGCCACAAGATTTACGCTGGATAAATGCTCTCCTTGAGCTCCATTGTAAAATGGTCCCGAAAGGACCCATCCCAGGGTTGTCTCACTGGCTGTTAAGCCTCCATTTTCTTCACGCTTTACGTTCCCCGTGAAGAACCTCCATAAATTATCTGCTCCGATAAGAACGTCAATTTCTAACGTTTCGCCATCATTGTTATTGTCCGCTAACTCAAGATCATAAAGAAAGTCGAACTGCTCTGCCGCTTTCTCTATCTTTTGATTTCCGATGGGTGTACAAATGTCGGGCACAACAATCGCCCTCACTTGCTTCTCCGATGTACCCTGTAAATCCGTAACGTTAAACTCCACGCAGTCATAGGACTTGGGGTGTTCTCCCGCGTTGCCAAAGGCATTAATTAACAAGGACTCCCTGCTGACTGTCCGTAAATCCAAGCGCTCTTTAACTCCCTCCTTAACGTAGCTGCGCTGGCTCCCTGAATCAAATATTATTCTCACTCGTTCTCCATTGATATTCGCTTGGGCCGTTTGTAGTAAGACTGAATCCTTAGCCGCAACATGAAGCGTGCTCGTTTGTGAGCCCTGCTCGCTTGTTTGCCCGTGACCCGACGCCATCTTCCTTTTCTGAAGCTCTCCCTTTTTTTGCTGCGTGCAGATGGTCGTGTGGTGCCGTCCATCACACACAAAACATTTTCTAGCCGAACAATCCGCCGCTCTGTGACTTTTTCTGAGGCATATAAAGCAACGCCCCTCCCGTCGCAAAATGTCTTTGCGAGCGGCGACCTCTGTCACAATGTTACATTTAGTTGTTGAGTGTTCAGTGCTTTTGCAAAACGTACAGAACACAGTCTTCCCTCCTTCTGTAGGCGCTACAAGTGCCGCTCCAGAACTGTAGTTGTTTTTGCTCGCTCCGCCATGCCCTTTACCAGCGCTACTTGAATTCGAATCGCTGCGTGCTTGGATGCCCGCGCAACGTTCGCGGTTCTCGATTTCTCCTCGCAAAACCTCCATGATCTTCCTTAGACTCCACTCATCGTCTTTTACTTCCCGGCCGATAAGTAGACGAATGTTTTCAGGTAGCTTGGACATGAGAACTGGCACCAGCAAGCTGCCGTATGACTCGATGGGAACATCTAACGCCTCCAGTCCCCGAACATGAACCTCCATCTTGTCGAAGGCTTTTCTCAAGCCTGTGACATCCGTCGTACTGACTCCTGGAAGATTGAGTAATTCCTCCATATGGCTGCTGATTATAACTTGCTTGTTACCGAATCGTTGGTTCAACAGTTCGATCGCAGCTTTGTAGTTTGCTTCAGTTAGCGGTAGTGTTTGTATAACTGCGGCCGCGCTTCCCTCCAAATAAGACTTCAAGTAAATAAATTTCTCCACATCCGGCACCGATTTTTCGTGAACCGCCATCCTGTAACTGTCCCAAAATGAGAACCATTGCTTGCAGTCTCCGTTAAACTTCTTGATGAAGATCTTTGGAAGCTTCGTCGATGATGACTGAAGGTTGTTTCCGTTGCTCGAAGAATGAGCGTGCGCTGGAGTGGCGCTGGCGGGTTTGTTGGCTTTTGAAAGGACGCTTTGTATTTTCACCAATACTCCGTGCATTCCTTCGCGGAATTCGCCCGCTAACATGACCTCTTGGCCAATATCAGTCTCATCCTCTAACAATTCCAGTATCTCATCGTCAAGCTTTCCAAGAATTACGAGACGCTCCTCCAGTGTTATTTTCAGCTGTTGTAATTTGCTCGAGATTTCCTCATTGAATTCGACCCCAAGTGCCTCTTTCGCCTCGTTGACTACTTTAGTTGTGTAGGCTCTATGCCCCGTCCGTATATTCCGTTTCTTCTTGAGTTCCGTCATCCGGCTCGAAGGACCATGTAAAGAATTGACTCCTATTGATTTTCCTCTATTTTATTTGTGATTCATAATCATCCGATATACAACTCCAATCTGTATAACTCCGAATCCGATCTAAACCCCAATCACACGTTTCCCAACATAACCCCCTGTAATATGATAGTTCTAGCTGTTGTGTAACTAGAGTCCACGTGAGTCCATATCTATGTACACGTGAGTCGCTATGTACATCGCACAGTTCTTGACACAATCTTTGCCCATGCCTTGGCACATAACTATTCCTGTTGTTAAGTAGACGTGGATGATTATAAGTAAAATCCTTCGACAGCTTGTACCGTTTCCGCTAGGTCAATATCCTCGCTGGAACGAAATAACTTGATCTCAATACTCTCTGATCCAACTTACGGTAAATTTAAATCTCTGACAGTTTTTAAGAGACTCATAATATTGGTCTTGAAGTACCTTCACCCAAAATAAGATGTTCTCCTCGGATGTTTTAAATGCAGCACAGCGAGCCGGTGGCTTATAGATTCCAATATCTATTTCTTCGAATTTTAGCTTTCCGGATCCTGGCCCTGGCTTCAGGTCGTCGTACGTGTCGTATATAAAATCACTGGCCATCTGGGTAAAAAACGCGGTCCTTCGTTTCCGACAATAGCGCCAGTTGAAATATCATGAGCCTGTTGGAAGGCTTTCGCACGAGTGAAGTTAAATAAAACATTAAACTGGCTTACATTTGAGAGAAAGTTCCTCGCGGGTCCTCCGCCATCTTGCTTTACTGTATTAAACTATGTAAATAAATTAACCTGGCGATTGTTCCGTGACCAGCACAGTGCAATCTGATTGGTGTGAATTTGACCTTTAACGCATGCGCAGAAATCTTGCTACACGGAATATTTAATATTTTTTTAATCACGACTTGCATTTTAAGACTCGGTGCACTATAAATTGGACGCTACTTTTCGAATGGGTCTAATAAAGAAAAACGCTGCATGCAGTATCTGTATGAATAATTTTCACTTTCTTGGTCTACAAATTGTATATCTTTCCTTAAAAGTGTGCCACGGAGAACTAGCGAGAGACTGTTTATTTTATTCCAACGAAATCTTTTTCGCATTTCATTTATGATTGTATTAGTAAGGGATTGTAAGTATATTCAGGGCTCGAAATTGCGCCCGATACGGGCGTAAATACGCCTAGATTTTTTCGTTTTACGCCTAACGTTTTCCACTTAGGCGTAAAATTACGCCTAGATCCTCTTACAAAGGTAAAAATTATTGGAAGACAAGTCTTATTTCCAAATCTCTAAAACGATCTGATTTTTTTTTTTAAAAATACTACCATTTGCAAGCAAGCGTTTAGTGTAAACTTTTTTTGTCTGTTGTTTGAAATGCATAGTTTACTAATTACGCGGCGACGTTTGGCGTGTGAAGTCTGAACTTTTAACTGCAAAATGTCAAAGTTTAACAGCTCCTGTAATGTAAACTATTTTCCCGCGCGAAAAAAGTTGTTTTGCATGACAAAACCTATAGATAGGAGCTGTCAAACTTTGACATTTACGCCTAAATTTTGGAGAAGTACGCCTAATTTTTTTAAGCTGGGCGTAAAATTACGCCTCCTTTTTTTTCTTAATTTCGAGCCCTGATATTTGTTATCGTAATTATGTTGTTGTTGCTATCTCTGTATCAAAATGTACGACTGGTGGTATCTTAGAATGAATAAATTATTATTTCTATACTGTACGTACTATGCGGAGAATTCTGCCATCATCATCATCAACATCATAAATGATTTGAGTTTCTTATTGTGACAAACAATCGACTTGCGCGGGGCATATATTGTCATACTGGTAATGCGTCAGAAATACGTATATACACGTACGCATATCTGTGAGGATACAAAAGAAAGTTTGAAATCTCTGTTCTTGTAGACTTGATAACATGTTGCTAACCACTGCAAGAATCAACTAAAAGTCGATTAAGGTATGATAACCGCCGTGGAAAGCGAGTAGCAGCTGACGTTTCGAGCGCTAGCCCTTCCTCAGTGCGGCGGTTAGCATACCTTATTCCGGACTTTTAGTTGATTCTTCCAGTGTTTAACTTCCCCGTCGATGCAAACCTACCAGTTTACCATCTGTTAACGCTTAGCTTTGTACAATGTTGCGGTCGTGCGAGTAAGCAAAAACTATTTGGCGTCGAATGCTCGATATTTTACACCCCTCTCCCACTACAAACGGTCTTTGGCCACAACAGTCCATCTACCTACTTGAATCTCGATTAAACACAGATTGAACGAAAGAAACACAAAGCAAGGTAAAATGAGAATGACCACTTTATTTCTTAGGTAATTTTTTGTCTTGAAATGTGAAATGTGTTGCAACGAACACAAAATCTTACACTGTTAACTGTTCAACCGGAATCTGCAGTAACTTACACAGCTATCTTCACACACAGTCGATACCCCAAAACCAAAGTAATTAGATAGTCAATCACGAGCAAGTAAAAAACACAATAAGCCAATCACGAGCAAGTAAAAACACAATGAGCCAATCACGAGCAAGTAAAAACACAATGAGCCAATCACGAGCAAGTAAAAACACAATGAGCCAATCACGAGCAAGTAAAAACACAATGAGCCAATCACGAGCAAGCAAAAACACAATGAGCCAATCACGAGCAAGTAAAAACACAATGAGCCAATCACGAGCAAGTAAAAACACAATGAGCCAATCACGAACTGATGTAATGATTGGGTTTACTTGAACCAATCACGAGGAAAAGTAAACGCAATCGTAGTGGCGTGATGATTGATGGACCAAAACACGTTTTGTTTTAGTTGAGCACTTGATTGGCTGATAATCACAAAACATTTTCCACAGCCAATAGGAAAACTGAGCAAACGCAAAACCAAAGCAATCACGGATAGCTTTCGACACTCAATCGAAATCCGCTCTATAATCAAACATGCTCGCTGCATGTCTTCACTCACCAGAAATTCGAAAACAAACATGAGCGTGTCTTTGGTGTGGACTATGTCATGCAACTTGACGATGTTGGCATGCTTGAGCTGCTTGAGAAGGGAACCTGACGATGACAACAAGTTCACTTTATCAGCTAGGAACAGAAATATATAGAGGATATCACATGGCCTCACGGAGAATAATTTATCTTCGAGTGGTTAGGGAACTTAAGCAACCACGACGGCAACGTCTAGCACGACGGTATAAAAAATTGCCTTAATTACAAAATACAATAACTGCACGTGAAAATGCACGCAGTCGCCTACATTTCAACCGTTGTCTGCAAAAACACGACGCGAAACCACCAAATGTTACGTTTTAAAGAGAACGCGAACGTAAGAAAGATAATCAATCCGTTTTTCGTTCGGCGTGAACGGAACTCTATGCTCATCATATTTTTCGAAAATCTGGTAGTGAGAAACAATTAAAGCCGAACAAAGGAAAGAGTAAACACCAAATTTCGGCGGAAAACACTTCTCTACGTCCGGTCGTCATTGCCGTCGCCGTCCTGGTTGCTTAACTTCCCTAATGTTAAAGTTTTGTCGTTCTTTTTAACTCGTGGTACACACAAGCGCAGAAGCGAGTTATTACAAAATGTAATGCAGTGTTGCTGAAATACAGTGAACCTTGTATCCACGAGTTCTCCATTCGGAGACTATCATCAAAAAATATGGTACATGTAAATAAGAAGATAGGCTTGGTGACAGAGCGTTCGCTGCTGCGGCCCCGGCACTATGGAATAAACTTCCAAGCGCAATCAAAGGAGAGGTCAATTTCACGCGTTTTAAGATCATGCTCAAGACATTTTTATTTAGGAAAGCTTATTAGTAGTTATTGTTATTCTATGGTCATTTTTAGGTGCATTAATTAGTATTCGTTTTTTAGCATGCTTTTTAACTTTTTTAGATTATACACATGATTGTAAATAGTTAGTTGTAAATAGTTATAGTAACTTATATATGTATAGTCCTTCTTAGACAGTTTGTAAGATGCATCTGATCATATATATATGTTAACTTGCGCCATAGAAATGTTAAATATTTATTATTATTATTATAAACAATAGCTCTTTTGAACCTGAAGTCACTAGGAGCAGGGCCTGGGTACCCAAACATTAACCGAATGGCAACGTGCCATACTTGAAAGACTCGACCCAAAAGTATGGTTTGTCAGACCCAAGTCATTCAGAAATGCAATTCAAGTTAAAGTGCCTATGAGGCCAATTTTTTATCATTGATATCGATTCGACATCAAATAGATGAATAGTAAAATATTTCTTAATTTGAGTGTTGCGTCTATGAGTTACAAAGGCTTATATTTCGAATATGCTAATGATGTGATGCCCAACAGAAAATAATTTATTATAGAAAATTCCCTGTACTAATATATATATATAGTTGTCGTTGTTTATGGTTGTTGATATTGTTTTTGTTGCTAAGAATATGGTATAAAACAGCACTTACCCTCTCTAATTGCTGTAAATGGAGTTCCCTCTTCTTCCTGAAGTCTTATTTGTTTCAGGGCTACCACTTTCTTATTGGCACTACAACAAGACAAAAACACACAGGAACAACAGTTAAAAATAGCAATTGCTACAGCCATAGTGCCCAACTATCGACACCCAGCTGATTCTGCCCCTGCGCTGCAGGTCTGAATTAGCCAATCAGCGTCATTCTGTCGCATTGCCGGTAGTTCCATAATTTATCGGTTTGATTCTCCACAAATTTCAAATCGGTGCATACTCGGAGAATATCATCTAAATTGATCATATTTTTTTAATGAAAATGAAAAATTCTAAGGCCGATTTATGTCTTCAATTGGAACTGTTGGTTTTGACAAATAATCCTCTGCATGCTCTGGGGTGGACTCAGCTGGATGGCAGTAATCTCTACTAGTATTTACTATTTGTAGTGATTTACATTATAAGGGAGAAATGAACATGAAATGGCACGAAGCTCTCACTTATACCAAAACTTGAGACTAAAGTTCTCTCCTAAATATCACAAGCTAGAAACACTGCAGCTGGAAACTTAAGTTAATAAACAATGCAATTCCAGTAAAGATGGAATAAACACTAACGCCTATTTTACAGACAGAAACAGACTTTTGCTGCCGAAGAACACGTCACAGCCACGTGACAGCCACGTGACGAGTGCCGTGAGCACCGACATGACTTCTCGGTTTTTCTTTAAAGTGTAAATAGAGCGAAGAAAATCATAAAGTGACATGGATTCAAAAGCGGATTTAGAAGCGGGTGCCTTGAAAGAACAGAACACTGCTCTACTTACGTGCACAACCCCTTGAAAACAGTTGCATAGGAGCCCTCCCCGAGGGGCTCTAGCTTCTGATAACACTCAAGACGACCATAAGACGGAGTAAGTGGCTAAAAGGAGAACAATACAATGTTAATTCTGTCTACTAGAGTGGTTATCGATTGAGTGTCGTAAAACCAAAACAAAGTAATTACAGAGCCAATCACGAGCAAGTAAAAACACAATGAGCCAATCACGAGCAAGTAAAAACACAATGAGCCAATCACGAGCAAGTAAAAACACAATAAGCCAATCACGAGCAAGTAAAAACACAATGAGCCAATCACGAGCAAGTAAAAACACAATGAGCCAATCACGAGCAAGTAAAAACACAATGAGCCAATCACGAGCAAGTAAAAACACAATGAGCCAATCACGAGCAAGTAAAAACACAATGAGCCAATCACGAGCAAGTAAAAACACAATGAGCCAATCACGAGCAAGTAAAAACACAATGAGCCAATCACGAGCAAGTAAAAACACAATGAGCCAATCACGAGCAAGTAAAAACACAATGAGCCAATCACGAGCAAGTAAAAACGCAAAGAGCCAATCACAAACTGAAGTAATTCATAATTGGTTTTACTTGAACCAATCGCGTGGAAAAGTAAACGCAATCGTGGATAACTCGCTAAAAGGAAAAGTTTGCTGTGTGATGACGAACCAAACAATGTCTGGTTTCAGCTAAGAACTTGATTAGCTGATAATTACAAAACAAAAGCAACACTTTACCAAGTTATTACGTTCGACACTCAAAAATCAGAAACTACTCAAATAACTCAGTTGCAAATTCACTCACTCACTTTCATTTATTGTGCTACCTCGGGAAACCGATATAAATTGCACAGCGCATACTCGAGAAACTGTACAAATAAATAACGTTATGTACTTATCAATTGAAACCCCGACGCCCCCCCCCCCCCCCCTTCCTTGCCATATACCATGGAGAATACACTATTTTTGGTCCAGCAACTGGACCATCAAAGTTACCATTTTGGAGATATAAACCTTTACAACTCATAGACGCGACACTCAAATCAAGAAATATTCTACCATTCAACCATTTTCTTAATGCAGAATCGATATTTGTGATAACAAAATAAACGTTAGAGGATCTGTAAGGAATAAATTAATAAGCATTTTTAAACATGTGGCAATCTCGTGACCAGGGTCTTCTCGGTCAGATCCAAGATGGCGGCTACTCCGAGAGAAGACCCTGGTAAAGGCTGAACTGTCACGTATTCTGATTGGCTCTTCGATTATGACGTAAGGGTTGTTCTAACGATGTTTTTTATCAGTGGCCAAACGGACTGAGTACAGAGAGATGAATTTGTATATAGATTCGATTGCTCAAATTTTATCACTAAAAAGATTTTAAATAACCTTAAAACACGTTGTGTAGGTAGAGCAATAGATGAAGTGCATTACAGGGTAGTTTTCTGGTAAGTTTCATTAGTGAGAAAGCCAGGAGAAGCCGTTTTAACTGAACATGTGCTATCGATCTCTTCGCTTCAACGCTAACAGAAAATGAACGGCTTTTTAGGATTCTCTTCTAGCTTAGGTACATCCTGGTAGCTTTGTGATACCCTTCCACTGCTTCTTTGTCGAAGTAAACTCCATTTCGAACTGTTTAGTAGACCTGTTTTCACTTCGTCGTTCGCCGCTTGGAAATACCGTTAATCGCATCTCGCTTACTCCGGATTGGGATACCTATGTAGTCAAGTATGACTACAGAACTAACATTTGTTTTTAAGTAATGATTCGCGGAAGAACTATACAGCCTTTTAATAAGTCTTACTGTAAGTATCATCAATGACGTTATCCGCGTACTTCTCGTGTATCAGGACTTGCATGCATGTTTTCAAATGTAGCTACCAGCGCCTCTGTCGTATCTTGCAAAGTCTGAATTATATTGCTATCTTTTATTCAAGAAATCATGAGTTAAACATTCGCGATGACGCGATTGACGTCACTATAATTGAATTCCAACCACTTAGTAAAAGGATCTATAGCAGAATCCATTGTTCTGCGGCAATGAGCCTCCCTCATATAGGATCCTCGTGTGTTGTACAATGTAGATACACTGGGCGATAGGAATCAATATGACAACAAGTTCACTTTATCAGCTATAGGAACATAAATATATAGAGAATATTACATGGCCTCACGGAGAAGAATTTATCTTCGAGTGGTTAGCTTGATAATAGGAAACTTAAGCAACCACTTAGCCTTAATTACAAAATACAATAACTGCACGTGAAAATGCACGCAGTCGCCTACGTTTCAACCGTTGTCTCAGCAAAAACACAACGCGAAACCCCCAAATGTTACGTTTTAAGGTGGCTCGCCTGGATTTGTTGGTGCTATCGTTCTTACATGAAACATTACTTAATTAATGCTAACTACAAGAGTTCAAACTTTAAGATTAGCATATCCCTAAGTTATTCACAGAAATGGAAGTTTAGAGATATCAGATCAAATAATCCTATTAATGATTAATTACCTGTTAAACTAATATCAAAATCATCTGCAACTTTAATGCGGAAAAGAAACATATTTTCCTCTTAAAACCCTGGAGATTTTGAAAACAAATTCCAGGACACATTGGTTTTCATCGAGCAATATCAATGAGTTTTTGAATTCCAATTCATCACAGACAGAATAATAAAACACTGTCAACATTCCGCGTTTCAACCTTCTATCATTAACAGTGTTTAGTTAAAATCCAACCATCAATATTCAGACAAAGAAAAATGGTATGGTTTAACAGGATATATTGCTACTGATCATGATTAAACTCCCAACTGTTTGTTCATTGTATTCTCTCACAATTTTACAGTGCGACTAACTGAAACTGGAGCCCAGAACCAGTCACACTGCAGTAAGAAAACTAAGCATTAAGACTTACGGTTACCCGAGCTAATCAGTTTCGAGTTTAACTTTAGTTTCAATAGCTTTCGGATTTTGGTTTTTGCAGATCTCAAATATAGAGAAATCATCAAGCTGAAAAGGCTAAAACATAAGATCAAAGAATAGTTTAGACTTGAAGAACTAATTAATAAAAGCTGAATTCCCACTTTCATGCATTTTACGTACATTGTACGTAAACCGCGCGTCAAGAAAAAGGCCGTAAATTATTCCACTGTCGTGTTTAAAGTTCGTAATTTGAAAATATCAAGTTCTTAAAATGGGGGTTAACTCGTGTAAAAAAAATTTTTGCTTCTCTTTTTACGAACATTTTACATATGTAGGAAAAACGCGACAGTCGGGAAATTCACCTTTAGTCAACCCGCGTAAATTGAATAAAATCGGAAAACACTCAGTTGAATCGTAGATCAAGGTTCTCACACATTTGCAGGGGAAAAAATCCCTGAATTTCCCCGACTTTTCATTGACCAATAACAATTTCTCATTTACCTCCAGTGCATGCTAATATTTTTTCCGAATCGATATTTTGAGACAGAACCATTGAACAGCACAGCACAAAGAAATAAGAATGTGAAGCCTGAAAATAATAATTCCCTGACTTTTCATTAAAATTTGGGATTTCCCTGAACAAATCCTAAATTCCCTGACAATTCCCTAACCGTGGGAACCCGCACTAGAGAATTGAGGGCAAGAGAAGTACCAACCTCAAAGAATCGGCGCTTGAACATGATAGACTTCACTTAGTCAGGGCATGGCTAATGGTGAGAAAAATACTACTGCAAACAAACCCGAAGGGAATGATCCTGCTATCTTATGACAGACACAATCGTGGTGAATCAGCCGCATTTCATTATTTTTTCATGATAATTACACAACAGGAATAGGGCTGAGATCATATCGACCATAACTGGTTGGTTTGTGACATGTTAATGTAATACTGATGTAGGAATTTCGACATTATTAGTAGCGTAGTAAACTATTTCAGTCCAATCGATTTAACACATATCACTTAGATGTAGCTTGTATGACAGTAGAGTGGATATTGATATGGATTGGTACTTGTCAATAGCATTTTGATTAGCCTGTTTTCTATAAATTTTCACTGCTATGGTTGGAGATGTCGAAAATGACATTGACTGATCATGACACTGTCGCACAAAATCACTTAAGAGAAAGGAATTATATAAAGGATTTGAATGGATCCGCTTTGATTTTAGCTCTTAACAGAATCAGCCAATCAATCAATGACCTTTACTTAGCCACGATAAAGTTTTAAGCTTGGAGGCTTGTGACTTAACATAAATGTAATTAATTAATGAGCTAAAATAGATAACTTGTATGACTAAGATACTTAAAGTGCATATGAGGCTTCCTGCAATTTTCATAGCTATGAATCTCAGAAAAGATTTGAGCACTCCTGCGAAGAAAAAATTGGTTTACAGAGAATACTCTATCTTCTACGCTTGTTTGAAATCGTGGAAACGTGACCTTTCCTGACCCATGACCGCGTAAGTAAAAGCCTGGGTCGATACCTCGGTCGACGTCATCTCATTAATGCATTATTCTCCATGGCACCTTTCTATCACAACAAAATCGATTTTTAGATAATATACACAGTTTATGAGCTGTTAGTAAAGGAAAAAGTCATATTAGTGAAAATTGTAAGTTTTTATTCAAATTGTTGCAAAGTTGAATTAATTAAATGACGTCTACCGAGGTATCGACCCAGTATTTTACTTACGCGGTCATGGGTCAGGAAAGGTCACGTTTCCACGATTTCAAAGAAGCGTAGAAGATAGAGGTTCATAGCTATGAAAATTGCACGAAGGCTCATATGCACTTTAAAGGGCGCTTTCCATTTATGCAAACTGACTGGTCTGATGGACCAGTTCTTAAATGGAACGCGGTGTCAGTTCTAGGAACTGACTGGACCAGTTCTCAGAACTGACTGACACGTTTCATTTAAGAACTGGCCCATCAGACCAGTCAGTTTGCGTCAATGGAAAGCGCCCTAATACAAATATTAAATAATGCTAGTATACAACAATAACTGGAATTATATTAATAAATACAATAAATAGAACAATGATGCTAAATCTAAGTCTAAGTCCTTAAATGCCCTTCTAATCTCTTACATTTCATATGTACATATAGTTTAATTCCTTAAAGTCAAGATTTCTTATCAGATCAGATTTGGAAGCGGTTTTTGGTGAAGGCTGAAAAAGTGGTTGTTTGGTGGCATTTACATGGGAGGGCGTTCCACAGCTCAGATCCTCTGTAGGCTATTGAGTATTTCATGATGTTCGTATTAAATCGAGGAGTAGCTAACTGATTAATTCCCCTAAGGTTATATTTTGATGTATGCTTATCGGTATGTGTTATCATACGTGATGGGGTAATATTATATATTTTTTCAATTCCACTCATCTTTATTTTCCATGTCACACAAGCAGTACATACAATTGTTATTATATGACAACACATCGGTCTCGCTAACCAGACTCAGTGGTTTTATCTTAAAATAAGTATGTATAGTAAATGCCGGCATATAGGCCACACCCACATATAGGCTGCACCCCCAACCTTAGGTGCATTTGGGGGGAGGGGGAGGGAGGGAGTTAGAAGGTCATAAATGCTTGTACTTGAAGCAATACTTCTTCACAAGAGATTTTCATTCCAAGACCAAGTCATGGCAACTGCTATTGCAACTTCGAATATGGTTACAACTTTCCTTATCATTTCTTGTGTATATTTTAATATTTCTGTTTTTAAATCACTACAGAATTCTTCTTATTTTATTCCCCCATTAACTGACAAGATTTTCAAGGAACTTCATTCCATTAAGCGCAAGACAAAGCAAGTTTTTTTGCCGAAACTATACACGTATGAGTCTGAGGTCCACCATCTTGGGGCCTGGAGCGAGTGTACATGATAAAATACGATATGCATGCTTGAACTCTTGCCTTGTTAAATGCGGCCTAATATGCAGGTATTTATGGCACTCAAAATATATGCAGTGAAATTCTTCTAAAAATAATGCTATAATTCAAAGTTTTAACATAGCCTTTAATCTGAGAAGAAAAAGTAAATTTCTGTAAGGCAGAACTTGTGCAATGTTTTTATTTAAAAATGGTTTCGATTTTTGGAATTGTATGGTTTTGTCTACTAATAAATTGAAGAAATTTCACTGCACACTTTAAAATTGTTTAAGATTTCACACAACAAACAGGTACACTGTAGTTTGTAAATATTGTCACTGCCTCGCCTTCTATGGCTCGTTTTAGAGTGCTGGTATTAGAGGGAAGTTAGGCTGTGACTAAAAAGTCATTTAGTGATTTTTCCTTCTTGTAAGATACAATCGGTGGATCTGAAAATATCCTGTTAAGGTTTTGATAGTTAGCAATGAAAGCAATAAAATTTTGCCTCCAACTGATGTCTCATGTATAGATTTAAGGTTTTCATTCAGGTTCAACAGTGTTTGAACAGTTCAAAGGTCTAGCATAATTTTCCCCTATTTCAAACCGTGTTTCTGCTGGTTTTTGTGATGTCAGAGATGTTTTATCGAGAAAGTACAGGCTTCATAAATGTCCATGGGAGAGAAAAAGCATGTAATTTACAGTCTAAAGTGGATTTTTAAGCCTTAGAAGAGAGCAGGGTTCGAAATTCGCACAAGCAAACTGGCAAAATGCGAGTCAATTTTAACCGATTTGCTGGTAGAAAATAAACGAACTGGCATTTTTATGCTTGTATTAGGCACCAGGCACATTAAAACATGTTTTAGTTTTTAGCTTGTTGATGAGTGGTTTTGCTTGTAGGATTCAAACCTGCAAAGCAACTTTTTGCTTGTTCCTTTGAAAATGAATTTCGAACCGTGGAGAGATAAGAAACACATCAGCTAAGCTTGAATTCAGAGACGGATCGAAAGTTTCCAAGTTTGTTTGACCAATCAAATTGCTGAATGGCCAACATGATTCAACCAATCAGATCGCTCAAACAAACACACACATACAGACAATCACATGAAATTTAATAGTATAGATTATTTATTATATCCATTCAATGAAAAACTCACTGAATGTACAAGCAACATCTCCCACTTCTGGTAATCACAAGGAAATTGGTTACTCTACAAGATTGTTTAACTCTTTCGCTGCTATTGTCATCCAGTTTCATGTTTCCCAGTTTTGATGTCGAGTTTACTTGACATTGTGAACAGTCCCAGAAAAAAGTTCGAAATTAGCATATTTAGGCAACCATGTGATTAATCATGTGACTAATTAGCCTAAATTATGCATAACAAGATTCAGAATTATATTTTATACATATCTGGAAGATTTCATGTCAGTACCCTTAATTGAACTCGAGAAATTAAAGAAATTGTCATGGTGGTCAGAAAAGTGATTTATTAAGTTCAGAAAATTATATAGCATTATGGGCAAAATTACCATGCAGACAGAATGTAGCAGCGAAAGAGATAATATTACTTACCTGATGTGCATTGCTGTGAAAGTCCTCTGCTATGAACTCATCTGAATGTCTTCTACTGTCACTCAAAAAGCTGCTAATCTTCCGCAGCCGACCACCTATTGAATCTGACATGGTCCGTCTAACCAATGGCCTGCAGGGTGGTATGGTTGAGTCAGACACAGGCAGTGGACTGGGTTTCATCAGCGCTGTGTTATTCTTCAAGAACAAAAATGCAATGGATGATAAGCTGCAAGAAATTATGATATCCCTTCTCCTTCCTTTTTTTATTTATTCACATTCACTCTGCAATGCCCTAATTAAAATACAATTTATAGATTTATAAGTGAAAAAAGAGCAGAGAGGAGAAATCCCCCAAAGCGTCTAAACACCACACTAGGGGGATGGCCTATAAAGATTTTATTACTTTCCGTGTCATTTCTTGTGTGTATTTTAACCTGCTATCTATTTAAAATCACTCCAGTATTCTTCTGCTTTTATTCCCCCATTAGCTAACAACATTTTCAAGGAACCTCATTTCTTTAAGAACAAGAGACAGCGAGGTTTTCTGGTGGAACTAATATGCGCATGTGTCCAAGGCCATGGTCTGCCATCTTGGATTTTCAAGGAGGAGCCTGGGAAAAGTGTTTTCTTTGATAGCGCGGTGAGAAAAACTGATAAAATCTGATAAACTCTGACAAAATCAGACAAAATCGGATAAAATCCAAAAAAATCTGATAACATTTGATTAAATCTTATATAAATACATGCCTGTACCAGCATATAAGCAGCATCCTCAAATTTGACCCTTGCTTTTCTCCAAAATAGTTTGGCTAACATATTTATGGTGTTTATGGTACACATACACGAGGTACATGTATGCATACCTAAAAATATATAACGTGAGGTTCCAGAAAATATCCAAACCTTCCCCATGGAGGGGATTTTGGGTTGGACTCCCCCCCCCCAAAAAAATGAAAACCTCTGGATTTTCCATTCCAGGACTGTTTGGGAAAAAACACCCCCGGAATTTCCAAGGTTTTTCAACTAATCCCTCCTCTCCCTACCCCTCAGAATTTCCAACCCTTTCTATACTCTTGAAAAAGGAATGATTTACTCAAATAGCAACATTAATTTATTTTATCCCTTTGGATAACTGCTTCTATGTAGACTCTATGCTGTCATGTGGGATTGGAATATGTAAGTCTGTCAATAATGAATTATCAATAAATAGTGTTGAATACAAGGGGTAGGCCTTAAACTTAAAGTTAATCTAGACATTTAGACATCTCCTAGATAATCAAGGGTTACCACAATAGACCCATTCGAAAAATGGCATCCAATTTAAAAAGCTATTGTCCTGGTAACGTGAACACAAGGCTAGTCAGTCCACACAAAAGCTTTTGAACGTGTAAGCGAGGCTAGTCAGTCCTAAACAATAGTTAATAATAATAATAATAAAGGTTTATTAGACAGCATTTCCATGAATGGCTCTTCATCCGTCTAGAGTTAAATATATTACAATTTATTTGTTGAGAGCTAATTAAAAATATTTACAATATATATTTGTTAAGAGTTAAAATAATATACAATACTTGTGTGATTATGTTATATAGAAATGCTGATATAATTTAAAATTTACATTAATATAGGTTGTTTATGGAACTAAACTAGTTATATAAATATACATGTATGTACAAATTTAAAGTTGAAGTCTAAGTATATATACATATATATCATTAATAAAATAATAATTAATACATTTACACTGAGACTACCATATCATGAATTATAATAGTCTGTCTTTAGCCTGTGTAGACGTTAATTAAATTGGATGCCATTATTCAAATGGGTCTATAATATTGTAGATCCCTAAGCAAGATATTTACTATACCAGGACTATGTTTATAACATATAATTTCACCAAATACTTTTTCAATTTCTGCAATGTATTTACTGTATGGGTCCCATATGCTGCCCCCATATTTGAGGTGGGAACCTGTCTTAGTAAGGTTTATTGGCTTAGAGTGACAGGTATGTGATTTATTACTGAGGATGACGCATGAGGTGAATAAATCACATACCCATCAGCGGAAGGCGAATAAATGGCTTATTTATATTCACAATGGCAAGGTTTTATCATTGTATGCAATAACAACATCTTTTCATACATCATTAGGAAGCTTATATTGGATCTTTCAACAAACAATTG
The DNA here is from genome assembly GCA_030867875.1 of Actinernus sp. WN-2022. Taxonomy (NCBI): domain Eukaryota; kingdom Metazoa; phylum Cnidaria; class Anthozoa; order Actiniaria; family Actinernidae; genus Actinernus; species Actinernus sp. WN-2022. The sequence goes on along the minus strand of JAOWCC010000577.1, from coordinate 137,919,657 downwards.
GCTTGTAGCTACAATGTAGGACAGAAAACTAGTTAGCTCAGTTGGTAGAGCACGGTCGAGTGCGGGAGGTCGGGGGTTCAAATCCCGGCCGCGTCCTTGGGCAGGGACGTTTATAAGCCGTTGACCTGGTCTCCTTCTACTTCTAATCAGTATTTGAAGGGGTGTGAAAGAACCTGTTGTACTACTCGAAAAAGAGCAGGGGATTGTCACCCGGTACAGCAGCCTGGCCATTGCACTAACCACACTCAACATTGTAAACTGCGTGGCAGCTATTAGCGCCGTGAAGCAGTCCGAAATAATTCACTGACGGGATGTCAGTCATATGTAAAGCGCCATGAAACTGTGGTTGATATGGCGCTATATAAATATGGCCATTATTATTATTTATTAACTAGAAAAAAGGCTGCAACCTGAAAAAACTCACACACTACGCATACTTGATTCATGGTCATTTACATATTAAAATATATGAAATATAAAAAAGGGAGAAAGGATTCAGACTGTGAAAACTACACTACATCAGATAAGTGATCCTATTATCGGCCAGTTTACTTTGATCGCTAATCCAGTCATATAATGAAGAGGTATATTGCCAAAAGAACAGTTTTCTTCCTTCCTGATCTTTTTTTAGACTGTAGAACTTTCATGTGACTAAGTTTGCTTATTTTTAACTTGTTTTCTTGTTTTCTTTGAATATATCTTGAAACCCCTTCCCAGTTTCAAAGGCAGAGGGAATCTTGAAACATATTCATTGGACTAATTCCTCTGGCATGGCCCTTGACATATTTCCCTCATACTTTCCTTAAGTACTAAGTTCTACTTACTCTTTACATACGGAGAAATAAATAGGAGAACCAGAACTCGAACCCTCAATATCTTGGTTACGTGACATCAACACTATAAGCTTTGTTGGTTGAAAGAACCGAGAGAAAAAAACAATGATAATAAGCCCTTTGAACAGTAATTTTATAGTACAACAATAAACCAGGCAAACAATGCATCCCAGTGATTTATGAAAAGAGATATTGCTATTGCAGACAATGAGAAATTCATTGCGAAAAATAAGCATTTTATCAGCCTTCCACTCAGGGGTATGGGATTTGTCCACCTCGGGCCTCACTCCAGGCCGATAACTCTTCCATAACCTGATTCCTTTGGAATTTCAATAGTCAGTTGTTGACAAACCTATTATCGTACAGCTTTACCTGCTACTGGACACCCATAACCTAACCTCGACTCTCAATGTTTCCCTCGACTGGCGTCTCAGGAAACAGAGATTCTTGGGAACAAAACTCACTGTTTTCCTCAGGCCAGTCATTAAGTGTATATTGTTATAATTATAGCCATAAGTTTTCCAGATATAACGTGCACCCTCATTGGGTAGTTCCAGGAAATATCCATACCCCCCCCCCCAACGGAAGGGATTTGGTCTTTGACCCCCCTCTGGATCTTCCGAAATGGCCACCCAAATTGTACCCCCCCTCCCCTCCAGAATTTCCAGACTTTTGCCACATGGAAATTCCAGCTATGATTGTATTATTATAAAGAAAACAAACATGATTATGATACAATACTCATGCATGAGATACATGTACAAATAATTACTAGTATATAAAGCAGTTTTAATCGCGGAATACCTGTTCTTAGCACATGAGGCCTGGAATTACTAGGCATAAACGATCGTGAATCGATCGCAATGACAATAACCTCGCTTGTATCAGGTAGATCCTGTGTTTAGCCACAACTTTGCCTCTAGTAAAACTTATGTCTATATAACAAATCACTTAAATGACTGTACCATATCAGTGAGTTTTGTTTCCCCTCGATCCTCAATGTTCCCCTCAACTCCGTCTCTGGAAGATCGAGGATCTCAGGGAAACAAAACTCACTGTTTCCCTTGGGGCCAGTCAAATATGGAACTCTATACCTTTATCGTTACGTGAGTCTTCGAAACTATTTAACCATAAGCATAAGTTAAAAGAACATTTTCTTACCCTTTAATCCTTTTCTATACATGTATGAATTGTATTAATCAGTGCTCTTATTTCCCCTAGACTTCATGTATATAATGTATATATATATATATATTGTGATATTATGTATAGCTAATTTTATATGTTTCGTCTGTATTTTCTTTTATTTTTCAATTCTTTCGCCGTCCTTCTTGTAACTATATCATAATATATTTTTTTCACCTGACCCTTACCACATAAGCCTCTGGCTTCGGTTTGTCATGATTGTAACAATAATTCAATATGAATCGAAATAAATTGTAAATTGTAAATAAAAAAATATAAAAAATAAAAAATGTTTTCCTTTTGTGCACAATGTGAGCTCATAGAGAAGTACAATTAAAATTATATGAAGTTAACAATAATATTTTTTTCACAAACTGCATGCAAGATCCAAATACATGAAGCTTTAAATGACCAGCAAAACAATATTTCAAAATTGTCTTCAATACGAGCGGGTCTGCAGGTACAAACATTACTTTGTAATGAACATTTTTAACCATTTTTATAAAAAAAAAAGAAGCGGTTCAAGAGCTTGACCCCAGAATAACTCAATTTGATTAGCTCTTAAAGTGCCACTACGACGAAAATTTACCATTTCGATTTGCCACTTTTTCAGTGTCTATAGGTCAATCAGTATTAGAAATATCCGAAATAGTAAAAAATATTCCCAAATGGGCATCTTAAACCACAAATTTTAGGAGAGTTTACCGGTAAAATCCTGTCCGCCATTGCTGGAAGCCGTGCCCTTTGTTCAGCTTTAAACAAAGGTTTATTCACCGGAAGTGATGTCATACACTTAACATGACAACCTCGTGGCGCGAAATAGCGTGCATAAAAAAGTAGCCAACCTCGCAAAGATAAATATAACTTTCTTCTTATGTACGTGAAGACGTTTTTAGTAGAAATATGCCTCCAGGCGTTGTGTTCTGCAGGCGAGCGTTAAGTGTATGACATCATTTCCGGTGAATAAACCTTTGTTTAAAGCTGAACAAAGAGCACGGCTTCCAGTAATGGCGGACGTGTAGATTCAATATTCGGAGCTAAAAAAATAAGACTTCCTGTCGTTGTATCGAAAAACAATTTGAACTGGTAATAATATATGAACTCTACTTTATGAATATGCAAAAACATTGATATGTCAAAATTTGATCGTAGGGGCACTTTAAAGATCACTACCAGATATATTTGACAACCAGTGCCAGTGGGTAGATAGTTCAAAACAAAACTGGTTTAAAACTTCCAAATAATAATAGTGCAAAACACTGAAAAGCTTTAACCAAGCAAGGACTAACGCTGAAAGCTTTTTAAATTGTTTGTACCTGTATACAATTGTTAAAATATTCGTACGAACTCTTGACCATTAATAATTAATCGTGAATACATTATTCATTTACATTTTAAAACCTTTACCTTTTCTCCTCTGGATTGTTCTTCAAACACATCGTCTTCATCTTTACCGAATGCTACATACAAAGCGAAGAAATATAACATTATTTAAGCTTTTGACCATAAACTCGAATAAGAAATTGGTCTACGCAATGTGACACGTCGATCACCAAATCGAAAACTGGTATCGATGCTGGCAAACCTCCAGGCTCCACATTATTCGTTGGTGTCATGTATGCACGCAACCACAAAATTGAAAGTGAATTGAAAACATTGTATTAAAACTAATAAAGGAGCTCACTTTAGCACTCTTATAATAAAAAGTAATGTTAATATTTTTGCCTGCTACTCTTTCCTCTAGTTCTAATATGAAAACTTAATCCAAAAACTTATACGTGTATATTTAGCAATAATTATAAGCTTCGCGTACGAGTATAGTCGTGCGCGGTGCAGTTACATGTGTATATGCTCCACTTACATAAACGTAAGCCATGAGATATACGGCGACGTAATTTGGTCATCGTAGAATCCGTCTTCTTTTTAGTGAGATCTGCAAATGAACACGCAACAACCTGTTAACCTTCGGTTTCGCCTGGTGTGTGCGAATCTCATCTGGTGACCAACAATAGTACCGTCTGCATGAATGGTGCTTTTGTAGTTACACAGTATCCGCTTATGAGTTTATATGACTTACGACTCTCGAACACATTAACACTCTGAAATGACTCCATCCGTACCTTCCGAGCTGAATATATCTGTTTTCTTTTTGTTCTCTTCCTCTCCCTCGCATTTACCATTCTCTTCTGCTTGTCGAGCTGAAGCCATTTGAGCCATTTGCCTTCCTTAGTTCCTATCTAAATGAACTCGTAAACAAACTCTTTATCCTCTGGTCTCCTGGACGAAATATTATGGTAATTTTTGATGGCTTGACTGCTTTGTCCTACCAATGAATATTCCCCATTCAGAGCATTTATTATCCATTACACTGGGTCTCGTGTTAATGTAACTATATGATTACGAAGATACAGTTACAGAGCTTTACCGATACTCGATAGAGACGAAAACTGAATGTTTGATGAAACGTGCTGCAATCCCAGCAGGCAGCGTTTGGAACAGGTCACAGGGGGAGGGTGGGGATTCCCTGAATAAATAAATAAATAATTAATTAATTAAACAAATAAATGTAAGTAACACTGAAATAAATCAATGTAAACAAGAGACCATCGATGGTCTCTTGATGTAAAGAAACACCCCGGGCTAGCTTAATACCGAGCCGCCAATTATAACTTAGTAGCGAATGGCAATGGCTGTCAGTAAAAAAATACGATAAATTATTCCATTGGAGTTATAGTCCTGTAGGCAGTAAAAAAATACGATATATTATTCCATTTGCATTGAGTTATAGTCCTAGGTAGAATTAGCCAAGTGCGATGTGTAAGAATAACTTTAAAAAACTGAGGTCCATCGTATTAACTGCTTATTGAACCGAGTGCGAAGTCTGTACGGAGAAATATCGGAATATCAGACCGATCGAGGTCTTTTCTTCGGCCTCATTTTATATAGCTCAATAACCTGCAAACATACCCTGGTTATTGTTGTTTTATTTCTTCGGACCTCAGCTCTAACACAGGCAGTGACCGTGACTGTTGCCGAGGCCAGGTCTGTACAGAAAAGACCGAGGTCCGGATATTTCTCTCTACAGACCGAGCAAGCAACGTTTATAATAAGTGGTTTAGAGCGGATTTCAATTGAGTGTCGGAAGTGTTTTGGTTTTGCGTTTACTAAGCTCTCCTATTGGCTGAGAAAGTAAACCAACCAATCAGAATCCAAAGTAAAACCAAACGCAAATTACCCTATATCATTATGACGTCACGGCTTGTTTATGAGGGGGACAGAATCGACTTGAACAATAGAATTTTGAACTAAATCTGCTCTGCTGAGGAAAATTTTACTTCAAATTGTCTGGTTTCCAGATATCAGATATTATTCCCACAATATTTACCGTATTTGGTGGCTGTTACCGCTATTCTACGTTATACAAAATGCATTTGATAGCGATTTACTTTGTGTGTGATCCTTAGCGTTTAAACAATAGATTGTTTTGATTTGACGTCATAATGATATAGGTCAATTGCTTTTGGTTTTGCTTTGGTTTGTCATTGGCTCACAGGGAAGCCATTTATGAGTTACTTGTGATTACTCGCTCCTATGATTGGCTGGCTGTGGGTAATTTGCGTTTGGTTTCACTACACTCAACTGAAAACCGCTCTATTACATGTATATGGCTCATTTACTTGTAATTTTTTTTCATGTTTGGTCACTTATGCGAACGTGTATTTTTTGCCACCTTTTTTCATGTTAGTTGTAAACGCGAAATGAAAGAGAATTAGGAATCAAACAAAAGATTCACGAATTCCGTTTTAGCAACGTTTAAATGCAATTTGTTAGCTATGCATATGAGTCATTTGTTTATTTTAATTAATTTTAAAATGGTTTGCCTTGGTTTCAACACAAACAGACATGGAGTCGAAGTTTCGAGGCAATTTGGTAAATCATTATATATATATATGTACATAAGAAATAAAAGGGGACCGAGGATAGATCTGCGGTACCCCACAAGTAATTAGTTTCTCATTTTATTTTAAATTCTGAATTGTACATGATTGTATTCTGTTAGATAGATAGAACTGCATTAAACTTAGTGATCCAGTATTAAGTTCATACATTTTTAATTTTTGTAAAAGTATTTCGTGATTACGGTATCAAATGCCTTTTTTAGGTCTAGAAAAATACCAATAATAAATAGGCCACGATCCATATTTACAAGCCAGGAATTTGTGGAGTTTAGTAAAGCTGTCATCGTTAAATGCAGTCTTCTGAAACCAAATTGCTTATTTGTTAATAAGGCCGGAAGGTGACCCTAGCACTGGGGCTATCTTCATTGTAATGTAATGCATCAATCATTTTAAATCCCTCCCCCTCCCCCTTCCCCCCTAACCCATAGCGGGGACATTCACCTAATTTGACCATGAATTGAAAATCAGTGAAGGCCGGGGCATTAAAATCAGGTGAAGTCCCCAGCTCCCAGAGCTCCAAAATCGGTATTCCCGGTAATTATGAGTCGTATCACCTTGCAATCGCTGCCTCCTCCACATACTCTTTGTAATCAGGCTTTCTAGCGAGTCTGCTAGTTGATTCTTTGTCTCCACGCTTTAAAGAGTATCCTCGAAAATAGTGAGAACACCAAGAAACTCCCGATCAATGTTCCTGCGTTCTGCGTATATAGCACACACGTTCTCTGCACTGGTACGTCAAATAATTAGCATGCGGCGGGAAAGTGAATCCAGACCCGTGAGTGTTGACGGTGTTGACCCCGCCTCCCGGAGGAATGGAAAATGGTGACTTTGAAGTAAACTTCCCCGCAATGTCTCCGCTATGCCCGGGTTTGGGGGGGGGGGGATTTCACTGACTGGTGCATAATTCTACGAGACTGTAACTTTGCATATCGACAACATGCATAGGAATGAATCCTTGGCATCTACAGCTATACAGCGGCGCTAAAACCCCGGCGCTAACATTCTTTCAGAAATTTAATTAACCTATTAATAGACAGTTTAAATTTCAGTCATAAGAATATATATGCGACTTTTAGCTCTTACAACTTATTAGATATTAACAAGAGCCTCCTCTGAATCTAAACTCATGCCTGTGATCTCTAAGACAGGATGAGTACAGTTTTAGAACCCTACTCTTACCGCTTCTCCCAATAAGAAATCCATCTTTTTTTCTTGATATGGGAGTCTTTGAGGGACCTTTCGAACTGCCAAATCCAATTGCCAGTTTTGATTCTTTAGATTTATTTTATTTAGAGTTCCCGCCTTGGCAGCTCTAAAGGTTGTAACAAAGTTCAAGAACGAAAAGATCGATCTGTCAAACTCCTTTAATGAACGCTCTAAATAATCAAGGCAGAGATGAAATTTGTTATATATAAGGCATGGCAACATTTTACCGATATATAAAACCGATTCCGGATAAGATTACATTCGGTGGTGATGTTTTATAGCATTCTTCATAATGCGTTACTTTGTTTTTAGGGAATTTTAAAAGAACGTTAATTATATCTTTCCGATCCGACGGCTTATTCGACACACCTATTCATATTTAGAAAAGGGGGGTTCGGTCGAACTTACCCCCCTGGATCCGCGCCAGACTTGACGCATTCTTCGAGTATTTATAAACTGTATATAACGTGATCCAGTTTATAGCATGACGTTGATTGTATAATGAAATACCTGAACAGTGAAACACGCACTTCTTCGGTGAAAGAGAAACGAATGCTCAAGATTATACTACTCTTAGCTCTGTGGTTTTCATCCCTCTCTTTGGTCCAGTCTCACAACCTGGTAAACTCACGTCTTAACCAGATTCATATAAAGACTTCCAGGTCAATTTCTGGCTGCTTTTTAATAAAACCGTCCTTTCTTTATAGATGCGGTAGACGACTCACAACAAGGCAATTGGCCAGCTCACAAAATTCGCTTGAAATGAACAAGTTGATTTATGGAAGATGTCCACCTTTTGATAGGGACTATCTGTATGTGGTCCTCCGATCTGAAGCACATCGTAATTAGAGAATTACTTGAACATAGCTAGGATCGGAATATTTCTCGCAAAATATATATGTAATAACGAAAACCACCAGCTTAAGTCACTTTTGCCTAAAATCAAGTCCTCGTCAAGAATTTTAAGAAGTCAGTCCAAGATAAATAGCTGTGCGTTTCAAACACTCTTTTGTATATAGAGTAATCTTAAGTATAATTTAGCTAATTAATAGTCCTCAAATATATTTTTATATATACTTAAACACGTGTGTCAATTAATTGTAACACGATATGTATTTTATCGGTGATTTATTAAAGACATTATTATTATTATTATTATTATTATTAGTATAATCATCATCATAATCTTGTAGCCCCAAAATTCATCCAAAATCCATCCACGGCTCCACGCTCATTAGTCGAAGCTCTGATTGTTGTCCACGAACTCGCACAATAGGCTGAATCGGACAGTGAGCTAGAAATGGCTGTTACTGCGGTCTCGTATGACTTTCCTTCTCGTGAAGCATTTCTCTCTATAAAAGGTGATAGGAAGTTCTATTGTTACTTCTAACTGACAGATAATATTAACTACAGCATATCAGTTTAGGATATTATAGTCATATTAATTACGTATATATTTCACTGCTGTTAAAAAAATAGATAATACGTCCTTCATTAGACTTAGCATTTTGGACTGCGCATGTCTGGAATCTATACGAAAGACAGTTATGCAGTAATCTGAGAGATCCACTGTTCAGCCCATAAAGTTCTAGTTCTCATCACCAGTATTTCAACCGAGTTATTTCGTGGATATTGGCTCAACACTCGCGAAAACTCGAGGGCTCCTTCATGCGATTTTACGAGCACTACAAAAGTGTTCAAACTTATCGAAAATTTGTCATTCAAAAAAGCTACAGGCCTCGATGGAGTTTCTGCGAAAATTTTAAAAGCAGCAGCTCCAGTTATTTCTGATTCACTCACATTTCTTTTCAATGTTATAATCGATTCAGGTTTGTTCCCTTTAGATATGGAAAAAAACGCGCGTAACCCATTACACAAGAATGGCCCTCGAAACAACACGGATAATTATAGGCCAATATCAATCCTTCCGGTTATCAGTAAAATAATCAAGAGGATATTGTATGACCAATTATACAACTATCTTTCCATAAATGATCTCTTATCAAATAAGCAATTCAGATTTAGGAAACTTCATTCAACAATGACAGCTCTGTTAGATTTCACAAAATTCATGCTGCTCATAAATATGGATCGAGGCCTATTTAATATTGTAATATTTTTAGACTTAAATAAGGCCTTCGACACGATTAATCATGAAGTATTATTAGAGAAACTAGAACGTTATGGGCTGAATAGTGGATCTCTCAGATTACTGCATAACTATCTTTCGGATAGATTCTATGGTGGTAGAGCTTTTTCTGTTTATAGCCCTAGGCTATAGAAGCTACCTGCTTCTATTAGAGGATGTGATAATGCTTCTAAATTTAAGAGTAAACTGAAGACACACTTGTTTAAAACAGCCTATAACGTGTAGGGTGGTGATATTTTGTTAGTTGTTTATGAAGTTGTAGATTTCAGATTTTATGATTGATATGTAAATTTTATGACCAATGTAATTTTAGACCAATGTAAAGCGCTTAGATCTATTTGTTATAAGGCCATCCCTTTTTTATTTTCCGTTTCTCATCGTCCGACCGACCCATTTTTGTGGCTTTTTGTAGAAATAAAAAAAAAATTGGGGGGAGGGGTGGGGGTGAAGAAACCCTAGAGCAGCTCCTGGAAGCTCATGCTCGAGGGTAGGTTACACAATAGTTTCGGCGGTGCATTTGTAATTCCATGTTTGTAGCGTATACGGACGACGACATCGATGGTTTCGTCGTCCATGTTGGTTTGTAACCTCGCCTGTGCAACCGCGCCTTATTAGTTCCAGTCTATCCGCGTATTTTTTATTACAATTTTTTTTTTCACCCGACCGACCGACCCAATTTTTGAAAACCCCACCGATGAGAAACGGGGGAAAAAATAGGGATGGCCTAAGCGCTATATAAGCTATAATATATTATTTTAATATATAATTTTCGCTGAAATACTAGTATATATTTATTTCTAATAAGTGATATCACTTTTGAAAATATGACTCGATTTCAAAGATTTCTAGCCTGTTTAGTAAGAGATTGTATAAACTAATTGAGATTTTGAGACGCGATACCGAATTATATTGCCGGCCAGTTGGGAGAAAATATATTCCTTGCGCGACTCCGCCCAATACGAAGAATATATTTTCTTCCAACGCCGGCAATATAATTCGGTATCGCGTCTCAAAATCTCAATTAGTTTTGTATCGCGATTCAACAGTTAAGTCGGGAATTGTTAAAAGAAAGAAGAGAATGAAGCACCAAACTTATTCTGATCGTAATTTCAATTCTCAAAAGGCGCCTAGTATATCTATGGTAACGGTTTCACGGCTTGAGTGGCGAAAACTTTCGCGACGTGTTTTGAAATCTCTTCAAAAATTATGAAAATTGTACTTTTAGCGAATAAGAGTGTTAGATTTCTGACGGAAACTACAATGCCAACCTTACCTTTAGGATTGAATGATGCTTATCTTGTAATTTACAGTGTTTTGAAGGTGAAATTGTAGAAATCTTGCTGTTGAACAAACGACTTTTGACCTTGTTCCAACCCATGTAACTGCAAGGGCTCGCGCAAGAGCCAATCAGAGGCTGGTATTCTGAGACGCAATACCATGTTATATTGGCGTCTCAAAAGTAAACAAAGTGATCAGTGAATCGTGATACAACTTCGTATTTCATCAATAATTATATATTAAACAGAACATTACATGGCCACTTGGAGATACGGATTTTATCTTCTCGTGTTGATGAGTATCTTACTCGTTCGCTGCGCTCACTCGTAAGATATTTCATCAACACTCGAAGATAAAATCCGTATCTCCACGCGGCCATGTAATATGCTCTATATTATTATTATTATTATCAGTTTATAGATTCCAGACATGCGCAGTTGAAAATGCTAAAAGACGCATTACCTGTGGTATTCTCTAGATATCTATCCTTGGATCGTTACTTTTCCTCATTTATACTGATTAACAATTTGCCGAATTGCTTAAACACATCAACGCCCTGTCTGTTTGCTGATGATACGAATGTGACGTTTGGCGGCTCAGGCATAAAGAGCAAATAGTGAGTTGCTTAAAATCAATCAACGATTGGCTTACAGCTAATAGCTTGCACTAGCTTAGGGACGGACCATTAAATTATTGATGGGGGGGGGGGGGGGTGGGGGGGGGGGGGGGGGGGGGGGTTGCGAGAATTTTAGTTGCTCGATATTTTTTTTCTGATTCTAGCCTTGCACGATATTTTTTTAAAGCGCCATGACCTTGCACGATATTTTTTTCTGAACTTACCTAAAGATGTTTTCAGTTATATTAATGCAATACATTTTGTACCAACAATCCTATATTTTTTTAGCGTGACTGTTGTTTTTTTTACATTGCACGCACTCCCGCTCGCTCAAGTAGCATTCCTGGTTGGGCCTTGGAAATTAAAGAAAGCCACAGAATTAATGGCAAATGCCAAAACAAAGCATGGATATTCTGTGGCTGACAAACGGGCTAAGAGAAAAGGGGGAAAAGGACAGTCAAAGCAAGAAATCACCACATAGAGATCAGCCCTCTATCAGCAGAAGTGATGAAACACAAACTGGTACCCAAAACCTATCATTACCATTTATATTTCATATAAATATTTCAACTTGATCTATTTTTTGATCAAAAAGTTTACTGTTGCATTAAGATTACCAGCAGAAGCGAAACCAGAAGAGCCTTGTGTATAAACCTGCGAACATTTATAACCCGGATCATGTGCATATGCTGTACGCAATGTCGGCCGACGTATCGGTCGCGGCCGACGTATCGGTCGACATGTCGACCGACGGTCCGCCGATAGGCGGCCGAGGTCGGACGAGAGTCGACCGCTACTCGGCCGAGATTTGGCTATTTTGTATGTCGGCCGACATGGTTGATGATGCACCGACAGTCGTCCGATTGATCACCGACACTCAATAGCTATCGATCGGTTTGCCGACAGTCGGCCGAGGTAACGGTGACTGTGATATTTTCAGCTACCGTATATGTACTTCAAAGGTTGTAGAGGCCACAACTATTAATGCTTTCGTACAAGGCTAACCTTTGTAAACTTAAGATAGCATAAACTAGCAGCTCTTTATTTATTTTCCAGCCATGCACCTCTGCATTATACTCCGATTGGAGTGCGCGGAGTATATATTAGAATTAGAACCGAGCCCTACAGTAAAAATTTGATGCTTATTAATAAATCGTTAAATATTTTCAAATGTTATTTTATGTTGAATACTGGGAGCCGGCGCGGGGTTTAAGTATCGACGAATTCATTGGGATAGCTCGGCCTATACATGTGTCAGTATTAGTCGCGAACATCAGGTTAAATTGACCCATTTATACGAATCGTTCGCTGCTTAGCTAAGCGGTGCGGCTAACTTCCTCTCGTATAAATGGCCCTATTGTTGCTACTCTATTCCAGATTCAAGGCGAAATCTCCCCTTCAGATTAAAACAAATCGGTACCCTGTTCCAGACCAAAACGTTGCGATATAGCGATTTATATACGCAATCGATCTTGCGCGAGCGGATGTATAAAAGAAACTAAAAACACACAAATTAAGATATTAAACGTTGCATTTGAAGGAATTTCATGAGTCACTATGAGAGATTTAATTGTATAAAGGAACATTTTATACCGCAACAGAAAGGAATATTACTATACTTAAACTGAATTATATTCAATACAGTAAACCTTCCAGGTAAAAAAATTCCAAAAGAGTCACTGTTTATTTGAGTGAAAACAGTATGCAGAATAGTTTAATTATAACTTAGCATCCACCGATACCCCACCGACATATAACCGACACCTTACCGATATACCACCGATCCACTATCGGCCGACACATACACAGCAGGAGGGGGAAAATCGGACCGACGTGTCGGCCGACACACGACCGACTGTCGACCGACATGTCGGCCACCACTTGACCGATCCGCTACCAGCAGTCGCCCGCGTGTCGGTCGACAGTCGGCCGATATGTCGGCCAACCATCGACCGATACGTCGGCCAACATTGCGTACAGTACACATGATCCTATAACCCTATATCCACTAGGCCAGTGAGACCTCATCGTTTACCAGATAACTTCTTTCCGGAATATATACAGTCAGTTAATACAGGGTAAGTTTCGATTTATGAGTGCATGTGACTTTTTTGCGATCGATCGTCCCATCAGTTTATCTGCTGTCTTGATTACGGCCATCTTGGGTAATTTACATATGTTGACTGATTCCTGGTAACCAGTCTGTGTGATCTTCAGATCTGTATTGGGTTTCCTGTGGAAATTGTTCATAACAACAAACCAGTCTTCTTCTCTGGTTTATTTCTTTGCCTTTATTAATCAGTTTAATTTGTAAATGCGTATGAGACCAGCTAGTGCTTGCTCGATTTTTTTTTTCTTGATATTTTTTGGGGGATTTGCGCAACCCCCCCCCATCAATAACTAAAACTAAAACTGTAGCTAAAACTGAATTTATGCTAATTGCTCGAGACCGCGATTAGCAACTTTAGAAGAAGATCCAATCTTGAAAATTGGCGACAAGTCGCTGAAAAGAGTCTCTCAAAGCACAACAGTTGGGTCATAGCCGGAAGATCATATATCGATTATAAGAAAATAGTATCAGGTCTGGGAGCCCTAAAGAAAGTCAGGTCATTTGTACCCAAACACACACTTATAACAATCTTTGAGTTACTTGTTCAGACTCATATGGACTATTGATACGAAGTGTGGGACAACTGTGGCAAAGTACTCTCTGACAAGTTACAAAAATTTCAAAATAGGGCTGCCAGGCTCATATATACTAAATGCTGAATATCAAACGAGCTCGAAACTGTTACTAGATATCCTAGGATGGGAAAGCCTGGATGAAAGGAGGGCTAAACGAAAAGCCAATTTGATGCACACAATCCAAAACAATTGCGCGCCATCTAGCTTGATTAAATTATTAAAGTGCCTATGAAGCTTATTTTTTATTTTAGATATCAATTCTATATCAAGTGAATAGTAGAAAAATACAATATATCTTGCTTTGAATGCTGTGCCGCTGAGTTAAGGAGGTTTTAATATCCAAAATGCTAATCACATGACGTCAGGGGAGGCACAATTATTATACAATTATTTTTGCTACAGTTAAACATTTTTTTTAAATTATCAGTGTTATACCCATGGTTGAAATAAAATAATGTTAGAAATTCGTTTTCCTATATCAGTAGAAACGCCCATTCACAAACACTAAGAAGTGATTGCAGATACCTCCCCTGACGTCATGTAATTAGCGTTTTGGATATTAAAACCTCCTTAACTCAGCGGCACAGCATTCAAAGCAAACTATATTTTACCATTCTATACTATTCACTTGATGTAGATTTGATATCTAAAATAAATTTTTTTGGTTCATAGTACGGTTGGAAGCTCTACTCATTACAACTTGAGGGGTCGAACACAAAGCTCTGTTTACCCCAGCCTAAAACGGAATTTATGAAAAAGATTTTTTCCTATAATGGGGCAAAACTTTGGAATGAGCTTCCACCCAAATTGCGTGAAATCAAGTCCCTAGTTTCTTTTAAAAAGGAAATAGAAACTATACCACGCACTCTCCTTGATCCTGACGGCTATATAGCTAAATAGTGCGCTTGATGAATTACTTTACTCATTAATAGATATACTCTTTTTATCCACTATTATTAGGAGTAGTAGTATTTTACTCTAACATGTATAGTTTCTTTATATTATAGCCATACATGTAGCATCTAGTATTTATATTAGCAGTGCTATAAATCTTATCATTATTATTAGATTATAGTTAGTAACGGCTCTTTTGTAAATCAGTTTTTCTACATAGTTGTAACGACTCCGTGGGTAAATAATAAACATTAATTGATTGATAATAATATCGTCAGGATGACTCTCTGGAGGGTTGGCCATTCTTTTTTGCGCAACCATAGCTGGCCCTCGCAGTTGTACCGAGTACCCATCATCTGAGTGTAAACCCGTCAATTGGTTTGACGTCTCAAGAAAGTGAAGCTGTTGCGTGTTGCGCTGGTGCCGTTATCGTTGCGTCAGGTTGCGCGACTCCGCCGATGCGTTGCGATTGGTGCCGATGGGACGAAAGCTGAGCAAGGCGGCCAGTCAAGGGTTAGTTTTGGCAGATATTTAGTAAATACTCTTGATAAAATAAAATAATATACGTCGTTTTTTCTTACCTAATAATAATAATTACTCGGGCTGCCTGTGGCAGTACCGAGTCTTAAAATGCAAGCCGTTATTTTAATTTTATTTTTGGTTGGGTGTCGCAAAATTTCTGCGCATGCGTTAAAGGTCAAGTTCACCACCAATCAGATCGCACTGTGCTGGTCACGTAACACTCGCCAGGTTAATTTATTTACAGAATTTAATACAGTAAATCAAAATGGTCGACCCGCGAGGGCGAAAGCCTTCCAACAGGCTCAGGATATTTCAACTGGCGCTCTTGTTGACCATAAAAATACATGAACAACCAGGAGCCGTAATACATTCGATCAGCGCTGTTTGGACAGATCCAATGTACATTTAGAAACGTAAGCGAAATACAATATCCAAACACGTTTGGATATCAACGGGTATCGAATTATAATCAAAGGTTAGATCTCGTCAGGCGCGCTCAGATAAGAAAGTTCAAAGCTCTCAGACTAGGCGAGACAAGGAGATATCACTTTCAATGAGTCATTGTCAGAAATCTATTCCATCGTGGGCGGTCTTGTACAGCTAAGGCATGTTTTACGACAGAACAAGAGCCCATCTGGGCTTTCACTCGGGCCACATTAGATTGAAGATGAAATACACTTTCATTTGAAATCCTCTTAATCCTCTAATATTAACCAAAGGGAAGAATTATTAGCTGAATTTAGCAGTCTTTAGGAGTGGCCAGTAGCGCGGTGACTTTCATTCTCTGCTCCCCTAGTATATATGTAATTTAATAGTTTTCTTTTTCTCGTATGTTGACCTTTTAATTTAAACACTACTTATTCGTTTAACACACTGCATTTGAGCAGGCATATATTCATTGTTTTGAACCCGAGAATTAACCGTACTACCGTACTTCATGGTCCCTTTCTTTAGTAGTGAGTTGTCGGTCAGGTGATTGTAAACTCTCGTCATTTAGCACAGAAAATGTATCATCTGATGAATAGGGATCGGTTGTCATGTAAGAAATATGGCTCTTGAACAAACTGATAAGCTTCAGTAGGTTGGGTAGTCTCGGAACATTGTCTTCTTTTTTGTATTCTTGATATTTTTTTTAAGTTTGAAAGTCGGATCTCAGCTTTAAGTTATATCCGCTTTCAACTCGCCATTTTCAACTTCTAGGTCAATAATATATTCGAGATGACAGCATCTTGATTTCGGTCTTGTATATATTATCTTGCTGCACTAATTTGTCTTCCAAATGACTGAGTTTGGTTTCTTGATTCGTGTTTTGATGTGACGAGAGTAAGAATTCATTACCCATATCAGTTAGGTCAGCCTCCATGTTACAAATCAAGGTCGTTAATAAAGCAGCGAGAGAGTTCTTATTGCGGGCTAATAAATATTTTTATCCTCGTGAAGAATCTAAAGAATTCCGTCTCTTCCGGTTTGAATTTGACTCATGTGTATGTTGCTTTTGGAGTTTCAAGGATATGTTGATCCAAAACTACAGGCTCTTGGGGTTTTTCATTGACTTGTGAACTTGCAGGCTCTGTAATTTGTTTTGTTTTCTTGGTATAACATAAAGTGTTGAACATGTTCATGTTATCAAGCATGTCGCGCGTGACCTCTGTTTCTTCGTTCATTAAGTTCTCTACTTTCATCTGTAATCTGGGAAACTCTATCTTTGCCCATGCCTTGGCACATAACTATTCCTGTTGTTAAGTAGACGTGGATGATTATAAGTAAAATCCTTCGACAGCTTGTACCGTTTCCGCTAGGTCAATATCCTCGCTGGAACGAAATAACTTGATCTCAATACTCTCTGATCCAACTTACGGTAAATTTAAATCTCTGACAGTTTTTAAGAGACTCATAATATTGGTCTTGAAGTGCCTTCGCCCAAAATAAGATGTTCTCCTCGGATGTTTTAAATGCAGCACAGCGAGCCGATGGCTTATAGATTCCAATATGTATTTCTTCGAATTTTAGCTTTCCGGATCCTGGCCCCTACACTGGCTTCAGGTCGTCGTACGTGTCGTATAATAAAATTACTGGCCATCTGGGTAAAAAACGCGGTCCTTCGGCTCCGACAATAGCGCCAGTTGAAATATCCTGAGCCTGTTGGAAGGCTTTCGCACGGGTGAAGTTAAATAAAACATTAAACTGGCTTACATTTGAGAGATGAGACTCCAAATTAGAGAGAAAGTTCCTCGCGGGTCCTCCGCCATCTTGCTTTACTGTATTAAATTATGTAAATAAATTAACCTGGCGATTGTTGCGTGATCAGCACAGTGCAATCTGATTGGTGTGAATTTGACCTTTAACGCATGCGCAGAAATTTTGCGACACCCAACAAAAAAAAAAACGACTTGCATTTTAAGACTCGGTGCTGCCACAGGCAGCCCGAGTAATAACCAGAGTCTTTCTACTGGATTGAGAGCTCGAGACATTATACATGTCGGCTAATATGGGGAAAACTGAAACAAAAAATGAACTTTGACGGCAGAAACCCTCAATTGAGCCAAGCGGAATATTTACATGATCCGCTAAGATTTTTACAAATCTTAGTTAAGCAGATGTTTTCAGTGTATGCCAACTGAAATGCGGCAACTACACGAACAAGAAGCATGAATATTTGCCAGCAAAGAGAGAGGAAAAAGTACTTGAAATGCACAGCGCTAGACCAAGACAGAGAGACCTCTGCTAGCAGGGAAAAGTAGGGCATATATATAATATCTGAGACGTTAAATTACGTTACTGTGAAGAGGATCAAAATTCAAGTTTTGTAGCTTGAGACTGTCTTCTGCAGCTGCCGTGACTCGTGAGAGAAATTGGAAAAGATCTAGCTGTTTCATTCAGACACTGGCAAATTTATTGAAAGCTACGGGCTTACTTTATGAGATTATTATTCATTGTGGAGTGAAAGGAAACAGGTTAGCTGAAAGTTAAGTTCGAGGTAGGCTTCGACTTTCATTCCGATTCAGTGCATATGTGCACGAAGGTGGGATGCTGTAAACAACACTACCAAAAGATCCAAAACGAAAGTTCAGTTACGTAAGTACTGTAAGTAAACTCTTTTTGATTTGAATAAATTTCCTCTCAGTTTGTCTGTTAATGTACTTTTTCTTCTAATTATCGCTTTATTTAACATCTGTGATTTAGAGTATGCGTACCTCAGAATAAATTATTTGAAAGGTCAACTGAACTCTTGTGTCGATATTTAAGCGCAAATGTTTTTTTGTGAAACAGTCTGTGAATTTGAGAAGCGGCTTAATAGAAGAGCTTTCTCATTAGGAATTACAATTTTTTTTCTTGCTATGAAATTTATGTTTCATTTCACATATTTTATTCATACAGTTTTAGCCGGACATTTCCCCGAGTTTTTGATCTATTTTCAATCAAATTCAAAGTCTGAATATGTCATTGTATTGCATCTATACACTTGAATTGCCAGTATTCTGTTGTTCGAATCCTGCGTTATCATAGTCATGTCATAAAAGCGATTAATAGACCAGTCTGTTTTTATGACGTTCTCACTGGCGAATTAAAGCACAACTTGTTACTAATGCACTAGTCAATTGAAACCCCGGCCCCCCGACCCCCGGGACATAGCGGTGCATGAACGGGGACATGGCCGTGGAATAACGCACATTTAACGCTGCATTTTTTCCGGTGGAACCGGGAAAGTAACGATTTGCAAAATTTGCGGGGATTTTAGCGGTGGTTGTAATGCCAGCAACGACAGAGCGGGACTGGGTCCGAGCATCAACAACGTGTATCGAACATGGCGGAAGCTAGGGACACGCAAAAATCGTAGTTAATTTAAACAAGTCCTGGGTGTTTCCATCAGAGGCAGTGTTTATACTGAGTTAAGTCACGAGCAGTAGATCAGGAAGTGTTTATTATTACACACTCTTTGTTACATGTATTTGCGCGTCACGGCAAAATATCAGATTTAATAAATTTAAACGCAGCTGCATGACATTTCCTTTATATTCCTTTGTCGCATTGTTTTTTTTGTGGACAGACAACGGTTTCTGATAAACAAGACAATGGTGGAGACTAAAAGTGCGGAAAGCATGTATAGTAATAGCAAATGTACAGGGGCGGATCCAGGATTTTGTGAAAGGGGCGAGTTTGCAAAAGGATTTTATTTAATCTAGAGATTTTAAAAATGAATTTACAGTGATTTACAGGAATCAAGTGGGTGTTGCAAACCCCGAAACCCCTCCCCTGGATCCGCTAGTGATGTGCTACAGAAAATGTATTTTTTCAAATAAACAACAGATTTAAGCTTATGTATATTCAATTTATCAATGCCTCCTCCCAATTGAAAATTCTGAAGCACATGCCGGGGCCATAGGGGCGGGTATTGTAACAGCCAACTGTCCCCGATGGGCGGGAAAAAGATCACAATGTAACACCCTATAAATGTTACATTCCCCGCTATCTCCCGGGGGTCGGGGGGCCGGAGTTTCAATTGACTAGTGCACAAGAGGATTTCAAATGAAAGTGTATTTCATCTTCAATCTCATGTGGCCCGAGTGAAAGCCCAGATGGGCTCTTGTTTATTTATATATAGCGCGTATATAGCAAAATGTTCTAAGCGCTTTACAACATGTACTAAAAAGATAAAAATTCCAGAGCAGAAAGTCTATTTACAATTACATTTCAGATTAAAAATTGTAGAAAACATAGAATAATATTAAAATCTGATAATTAAAATAAACGTTGTTAAGAAAAATAATTTATCCTAAAGTATAATGATAGCAATGTAAATTATGCAATTAATTAAAATTAAGAGTAGGAAAGCCTAAAAATATGCGTCTTTAGTTTAGATTTAAAAGAATTTAAGTTGTCACAAGACCTGACCTCATCTGGAAGAGCGTTCCAGAGAATGGGAGCAGAAACAGAAAAGGCTCTTAAACCATAACTCTTAACATGGAATGAAGGCTGTTGTAAACGGTTCTGCGATGAGGAACGTAAGCATCTAGCTGGACTATACGGTGTAATTATATCACATAAATAAGAAGGAGCAATGCCACTGATTCAAAGCCTTAAATGTTAATAATAAGATATTAAAATTAATTCGCTGTTCAACTGGAAGCCAGTGTAATTCTGCTAATATCGGGGTAATGTGATCATATTTCCGTGTGTAAGTAAGTAGACGCGCCGCAGCATTCTGAACATATTGGAGTTTCTGTGTTAAATATTTCGGAAGACCATAAAAGAGATAATTGCAATGGTCTAATCTAGACGTTATAAAAGCGTGGATAAGAATCTGGGCCGTGTTGAAACTAAGAAACTTCCTAATTACTCGGGCTGCCTGTGGCAGGCACGAGTCTTAATCTGCAGGTTTTGTTCTGTGCAGCAAAATTTCTGCGCATGCGTTAAATTATGCATTAATTATTGGCGCTAACATTTCATTTTACTCTCGGTCATAATACATACAAGCGCAAACACCGTGATCGGTAGGCCGACACTAAAATAATTTTGACCGTGTTTTTAGCTGGTTTACCGATCTCGTACGATCTCTGTACGTTAATTATACAGGTATACTGAATAGCTGATTTATAGCGAAATATAGCGATTTACTAGCAAATATATATACTGTGGTTGAGCAGTTATGGGTTACTATCCTCTATCGAAGTCTGAAGACATCTAAGCTCCTGAACTGTGAGAGCAACACTGCATGTCGCTCGCCAGCACAGAATAATTTATGATGACACAAAGCAATATTCAACTCTCAAGGTAAACAAACGAGAAACCTCTCACGGCCGAGGTTTTGGTTCGAGAAATTAAAGGCTTCCAACAATTCCCTTTATAGTTCTTTAATATAATGAGCAGACTGAAGTTTTGGGAATGTGGGTAAAGCTTTTAATTAGAGATAACCAACAGGCATTTCAGTTAATAATCTTTAATCCAACAACTACCAAGACGGATTCGTAATGGGAAGAACAGCAGATAAAGTTACATAGGAACCTGCAGTATAACAGAACAGCAGACTAAATTGTAAACGTGTGTTACATGAATAAGTAGTGTTTAAATTAAAAGGTCAACATACGAGAAAAACAAATATTAAATTACATATATGCTTCGGTATAGCAGAGAATGAAAGTCACCGCGCTACCGGCCACTCCTAAAGACTGCTAAATTCAGCTAATAATTCTTCTCTTTGGTTAATATCACTAAGAGGATTTCAAATGAAAGTGTATTTCATCTTCAATCTCATGTGGCCCGAGTGAAAGCCCAGATGGGCTCTTGTTTTAGCAATAGATCGAAGATGATAAAAAGATGATTTACATAGTTGCTTAATTTGCTCATCCATACATAAAAAAAATTATCAAAAACTACGCCTATATTCCTAGCAGACATGGAAGGAACTATAGCTTCATTGCCAAAATGAATCACATCAAATGCTCGGCTGTTTCCGAAATTTAGAGCTGATTACTAGCAGTTCAGTCTTATCTTTATTCAGCTTGAGCTTGTTCCTGCACATCCAAAGGTCGATATCACGCACACACGCTTCAACTTTATCAATGGCTGAAACCCCCAAAAAACCCCGGTGACCACTTATTCTAACAAGACTCAAATCTGGTATGATCAACTAAAAGTCGACTTAGGTATGCTAACCGCCGCGGGAGAGAGAGTAGCAGCTGACGTTTCGAGCCGTAGCCCTTCGTCAGAGCAAAACAGGGAATTGTGGGTGGTAAAACGGTTTATAAGGTGTTGAGCGTACGATTACATCTAATGATTGAAAAGATCTCAGTGGAGTGATTAGAGCGAAGCTTGATTGTTTTTATGTTTTGGGGAACAGAACAATTATTACTCTCACTCCCATTTTTAGCGTAAAATGATTTGCAAAATATTAGCTTTATTATACAAATAGGCATTTAAAACATCTAAAGCCATACTTTTAGGTTTTCCATATTTCAATACGTTTTTGTTTTAAGAGATTCAGGCAAGTTCATAGCGGAGTTCCGCCACTCGTCGCCGCCAGATACAGAAGCCTTCAGGCAGATTCATAGCGGAAAATCAGCCAGGTGCATAGCGGAGTTTCAGGTAGGTTCATAGCGGCTAAAAAAGCGATATATATGAAAATTAAAGTATAAATGTAAATCTTAATAAGAGAATTTTTTTTACGATGTAGCTGATTACTTAGCTAGCTATAAATATAAATATATATATATATCATAGTATATTAATAAGTTTTACTAACACGAAACTGAATTGTCAAGAGTGTACTTTGACATTGAAAATTGAAACTTACTATCTTTGTCATTCGGTAGAGCGTTCCAGATGTTAATAACTGAATAGAAAAATGATTAGGATGGCTTTGCAAGAGTGGAGATGGCGGAATCCGGACTGAGTAACAAATGTCTAGCGAAAATCAAAGAAAACCGCGCCTGTGAATAGTCCTTTGCCGATGGCTTCAAGCAACTCATCTGTCATCTTGATTAAGATACGATGGTTTCACAAGAGTGGAGAGGGCGGAATCCGGACTGAGTAGAGTTGACTAGGCGGTAAGATCGTAGATATTGCATTAAATGGGTACAGACGTACCTTTCAAGGATCTTGGATATAATACGAAGGATAGATATTGGTCGGTACAGTTGTTCATATCGGCTTTAGCACCATTTTTGTAGACAGGAGTCACTCTAGCACATGCACTTGAATTGAGTTGGTCAGGAACCCGGGGGGGGGGGGGGGGGGTGGGAGTCCTCCTGTTTGTGACGTATTATGTATGTGCCGCCGGGGTGGGTCAGGGTTTTGAGCTCAGTTTGGGCAGGTAGGGTCAGGGTTTTGACCTGATTCGGATGATTCGACGATATTGATCCCCATTAATAAAGATTGTGCAGACATCTCGGCAGAAACAGTTCAACAATTTTTTGATTGGTCTGATCTAAATTCTATGTCTTGTAATCCGACTAAGTGTAAGGAACTTGTATTCCGAAAGAAAAATAACTTAGAGCCCTATACAATTATCAGAAACATACCCCAATGCACGGAGCTCACTATTTTAGGAGTGACTTTTCAATCGAACTGTAGATTCTCCTCTCACGTAAGAAGTAAGCTAAACAAGGCTAATAAATGCCTATTTGTACTTAGATCTCTGAGAAAAGAAGGATATAGCCAGACAGAAGTAGATCACCTATTTTACACTATCGTTCTACCTAACATTACCTATGGCCTTTCAGTTTATGCTGCATCTGATGCAGAACTTACTACTATTCAGTGTTTTTTAGATCGTTGTTTCAAACGTAAATATATATCTGAGCATATTAAGGTACATAGTCTGTTAGAGAGACAGGATAAGCAGATATTCAACAAAGTTAGAAAACTCGAGCTACATCCCATGAATGATCTCCTTCCGAAAGCTAAAGTTACCCAATATAATCTTAGAAAGAAGCATAGTCTACTCCCTAAAGTTAATACCTCGCGTTTTAAGAACTGCTTCATTAATCGTCTCATTTTTAAGTACAACTTGGCTGTCTAATCCTTTTATTGTCACCTATTTTAACCTCGCGTGCATAGTTATAGCCTGCGGGGGTGGCCGCTTCTTGTGTGTTCACCCAGCGGACTTCCCTTGTTTGGGTGGGCCCGTTGGGTGGGCGTGCAACAGGCGGTTGCTTTCGCAGGCTAGCATAGTTGTATACATTAATATATAGATCAAATGTTAGGAATTGTATTCTAGATTTTTATTTGCTTTTTAGATTTTTACTTGCCTTTTTATATTAGTAACTTAATTTAACATATGATTACAACATTATTATTATCAGTATCATTAACAGTATTTAATGTGTATACACAATTGTATTTGTATTTAGATTGTAATTAGTATTCCGTATTTTATTAAATTACATTGTAACATATGACATGTATTTTATCAATGAATTAAAGACCATTATTATTATTATTATTATATGATTTGGGCAGATCAGGGTCAGGATTTGAGTATTATTTGGGTGCAGTCATGGTATTTGGGTGCATTCAGTATATTTTTGGCAGTTATGGTTCAGTTTTTTTAGCTACTATGTCAAAAAAAGACATTCTGTTGCCGCATTTTGATCGCCTGCCCACATGCGAGCACTGAGGTTCCCATACATCGTGACGCCGCCAATTCGTACTTCAGTACTTATCTATGTACTCCATCTGCTGATTTGTTTACCCAATGCCACGTCCCGACTTGAAATGTTCCGTATTTTGCATGCAATCCCGGTATGCGGTATACCGGCCGGGATATATATCCGACCGTGTTTTGAAAACAATTTAAAGAAGGGGCAATCAGGATTTTTTTTTTCAAACAGGGAGCAATCAGGATTGAGCCTCTTGGGCTCACAGACAGACAGACAGACAGACAGACAGACAGACAGACTTTATTCATTAGCTCTTTGCACTACATTGGTACATCAGATGACTGCTAACAAATTTCAAAAGTTGGTGAATAACGGATAGATTGTTCTGTAATCTTAAAAATCTAAT
Source organism: Actinernus sp. WN-2022 (assembly GCA_030867875.1). Classification (NCBI taxonomy): domain Eukaryota; kingdom Metazoa; phylum Cnidaria; class Anthozoa; order Actiniaria; family Actinernidae; genus Actinernus; species Actinernus sp. WN-2022. Next base: position 137,894,826 of record JAOWCC010000577.1, on the reverse strand, counting down.
ATATAGTTATCATTGAATTAGCTTACATATTATTTGTGCTGAAATTATTGTGGATCGCATGTCCATACAATCATAAACATATTTTGCTGCTACTGTTGTGACTTGTCCCGGGGGATCAATGATTACCGAAAATAGTTCTTTTTCTGTCATTTTTCTGCTATCTAATTTCGTTAGAGTTTTTAAGAAGGATAAGAAATCATGCCTGATTGTCTGGTAAGTTTTGCATCTCAGCAGGAAGTGAATTTCGTCTTCCATTTCTTGTTTGCATGTTGGGCAAATTCGTTCTTCTGGTTTTAGATAGGGTTTAAGGTGTCTTCCTTTTTCAACCCTTTGGAGTAATAAGCTTCAGAAGAGGAGAGCTAATGCCATCTAGATCTAATCCTGTGGCGACGTTAAGTGGGTGGACTTGATTAGTTTGAATACAGACTCTAGAATTGACAAAGTCTTGTTGGTCCTTGGCAAGTATTGACGTCATGGTTAATGATTGAAGAAACAATAGAAGCAAAATGTTTGTTAAAAGTGTTCGAGACCTCTTTGAATCAGAAATTTCGTTGCTAGACGCGGTCACTGTTCCCCTTTTGTTTACCGGTCGGGTAAAGTCTTTTCCAGAGTAACCGCAAACTCCCTTTGTTCTCTTCTATCTCTCTTTTGATAAATCGAGATTTTTCTTTTTCCACCAAATGGACGACTTTAGTTCGAACAGCCTTGTAGGCTTCTTTCGTGGCTGCGCCTGAATTGGCTTGTTTCTTTAGATGGTCGCGTTCTTTAATATCACTGAGTATTTCGTTAGTGAGCCATTCAGGTTTAATTTGTAACTTAACTTGTTTCTTCTTCAAAGGTGCATGTTTGTCAATCACTTCTAGTACCAGCCCTTTCCATGTGTGAAGCATTTCATCAGGATCGTTGTCATAATGCATCAGTCAATTCCAGCAATGCCCATCCCCCCCCCCCCCCCCCCCGCCGGTGGGGACAAGCAAGGTGTTCAAATGGCCCATAGTGGAGCCAAAGAAGTAAGGAAAATGCCCCACCCCCGGGCACATCCATAATGATATACTGCCCAAGTTTAATTCCATGCAAATACACAAGGCGCAGAGAATCTATTCATTTATAGTTTCTCGGTTCGTTTTGTAGATCCGCCATCTTGTTTTGTATTTGTATTACCGCTGTATGATTATACTATTGAGCCGCCTGGAGCCAAATGAATATATATGGTATTAAAACATCAGTATATATAGTTTATATTTCATTCCTATAAATAATCATTCGCAACGCGGTTAATGTTATCAACAATAAACGCTTATTAAAACCACGTGATAGACTTTATAATAATAGTGTGACTGTTCTGTTCGTCTGGTTGACAGCAGGAAACTGTGTATATTTGTAAACAAACTACTAGTTATCGTTTCAAACTCGGACCGGCAGAGCTTGGGCCTCGAATAGCTCCTGAAAATGCGTTAAGAATACAACGTATGGGCACTGCTATTTTCTAGCTATGTCGTAAAAATTAAACATCCATAGATTTCCCGGCTTTTTCGTGACCTAGCATATACAAATAACGTGGATAAGACTGTATAAACTGTTAGAGAAATAGATACATGTAGAATCCACGGGCAGCTGGAGTAATTACAACAACCTCAGATTTATTGTTTTTTTTACTTGATAGAGTATGGCGTCGTTACCACGAGACCAGTCCGGCTCTTTCCCAGAATTCTTTTCGGCAGTGTCAAATGCCCCACCATTCGCCCCGGGGTAGAATAATGCCCGACCTCCGGGCCGATATAAGGTTATAAATGCCCCACTACTGGGATCTTAAAATATGCAAATGCCCCACCATGTCCCGGGGGGGGGGGGGGGGGGGAGGGGGGGGGATGGGCATTGCTGTAATTGACTGATGCATAAGTGACAAGAATACTTCATGGAATGTTGTCCAGATCATGCATTAGCTCATAAATGTTTATTCTCTTAAATGGTCTGTAGCTGATGGTTATAGGCTTCGACTTCTTGGTTTTCAAGTTTGCATTTTGTTTGCGTACAACAATGGTTGGATATAACTTAATACGTGTTGCTTTGCGTTCAAGCTTGAGGGGGAAGAAGAGCCTAGACAAATGTGAATTACGTCCCTACATTGGTCTATCATTAGCCTCGGTTAAGGGAGAAAAAAAGCCTGCACAGACACTATATAAATGTGAATTACGTCCCTACATTGATCCATCATTAAGCTCGGTTCAGACTCCGCTCCATGTCCATTCGTGCCGAACGCAATTGAAACAAAGGATAATATATGTTCCAGACCAAAACGGAGGATTATATATCCTGTTCCAGACTAAAACGCTCGAAAACCATACCTTATATAAAGGAGTATCCCCCTCCCCACGGAGCAGGCTCTCCCTCCCGATGAGCCTGTTCGCAGGTTTATGCTGTTACTAGTTCAAAACCATGCATTAGCCAGCCGGAAACAGGTTAATTTGCTAATGAACACGTTAGTTTATAATCGACCTAACTCAGGGTATATACGCCTGCAGGTGCCTGTTTTCTCAAAATCTCTATCTTTCTAATAAGGCTTTTGTTGTTGTTTGTGCATGTCATCTCGGCGGATTAGAATAAAGGGACAAGACTTGATATTTTATTAAGCTTCGCTTGAAGGAAAAAATACATCATATCAGGAATGATCACCCAGTACAGCCGGCGAACGATAATAGTCAAAAATTACAATGATGTAGAAAAAAATGAGAAAAGCCAAGATCGCAAGAGCTAAGGCCAATTACTGCGGGCCCAAGAACTAATGATAAGGATTTCACAATAATAAGATAGGCTACAGACAGAGTGACGTTTTACATAAACTGACTTCCATGTGCGCAGATTACCAGGGTTATAAGATGCTTTAAGGGCTGATAAATAATAATGAAAAGTTGAGGCTTGTCAGATGAGGACTGACAGTGACAGGGCAGGTTAGCGGGTTTCCTTAGGAAGGCGAGGTAAAAAAAAAAAACTCAAAATTTAAGTCAACCGCAGTTCTATATTAAAGCCATATCCACTGGATAGGTATTCAATCAAACTAGCTTATTTATCTACTGGATAAGGGATTTTATCTGGTAGATAGCGTTATCCACTCTTTGAATAACCAGACACAGATTCATTGGTTGTATAAACAGATGAATAGGGCTTGCACAAACACAGCGAAGTCACGTCGTAACGTCTGATTAGCAGTTTGAGACTAAACTGAAACCACATGTACAAAACTGAAGAAGGCATGACTGAGATATCGACATAGGCCCAAACAACCCGAGGCCCGTAAGGCTTTTTTAGCGGTCTGGAGGCGTGGGCAACCCCGGGAAATGTTTAGATTTAGGGCTTTCGCAAATGCCTAGCTATAGGATTCATGTTTAGTGCATTTCGACAGCTCCAGAAGCCCAACATTCATCATGTTTGCAATTAGAAAAGTTATAACTACAAGGCCAGGTCTACGGGTCTATAGGCTAGATACGCCCCTGACATCCTACGGTTGAACATGGTGCCGCGGCTATACATATACATACATAGACTTTATTTATACTCGGATTTACAGAGTAGCTAAATATACAGAATAAGCTAATATCTAGTTAATTGCTATGCAACTCTTGCCCCGAGCCCCGAGGATTTATCTCGCTCGCTATGTGCGTACCCACAAATAGTCACCATGCATCTATGGCGTGAAGTCGTACGCGTATGGCAAAAAAAGAACTATTTTAAGCTATATCAACCCCCGAGGGAAGTACAGTCGCAACGGCAGCCGCAAAATACGTGTATAAATGTGTGATGCATGCCCGATCTTCCACAATACATGGCTCTAACTAATCAGTTAATTCCAGCAATGTCCTGGTGGGACATTTGCACAGTTTGAGATCCCGGTAGTGGGGCATTTGCAACTTTGTCGGTCCGGGGGTCGGCATTAGACAGCATAAGCCGAAAGACGTTCAAAAAGTCACGGACGGCAACCGGAAGTCAAATTTACCTTTTTTGGCACGACTTGACGTCAGTCACAAACTGCCAAAATTAACCGAAGGCTTTCCGATCCCGTCCATGTTGATCGACTAGAAATGTGTCCGAAGTTAGTAAGATTTTAGCACCGTTTTGAGGCCAATCTTCTATCAGTCTTGTGATGTCCATGTTGTGAAAAACGTCTGGTATTTGCTTAAAAAGCTCTCTACTGAATATTCTACGCCGCTTTCGTGGCTGACTGGCTTGTCCAGCAAGGCCGACTACAAAAGTCTGTGGGTGTATTTATTAAAGGCCATATTTTCCCGTTAATGCTAGTTTTGAATTGTTTCTTTGAACTATTTTATAAAGCGGTCAAGCCCGACTCGTACTCGATAACAACAACAACAACAACAACACTTTATTAATACTCTTACAAAAATTACATAAGTAGGTAAAAGAGAAACGAGTAAAGAAAGTTAGAGTAAGCGCTAGTAGCGTCACTGCAAAGTTACATTTGAAGGTACTAGATATTTGGTCAGAGGGCAAGAGTAAATGCTAACTGCTTTAAAAAAAATACGATGGTGACAAAAAAAATATATATATATACACACACATACATATACACGCATACACATGTTCTTACATACACACATTTATACACACACATACATATAAAGATGGGCTATATATTGCATGTTTACAAAAATATATATAATAATAAAAACAATAATTAATAAATAGGAAAAGATAGACACAAAGCTAGAATGAAGTATGGACATAAGCTAAGTACATCAAATACTCATTGACACTAGGCTTTTAAAGCAACTCCGACTTTTTGATTTCAGATTTTCATCGATTGAGTTCCAAACTTTGACACCTATGGTAAAATATCAAGCCAATTAGTATTACTCATTTCAGTAAGAAGGACTTCTTCATTAAGATGAGAATAGTCCCTCTTATACATTTTAAAATTACTTGGAAGTGTAGAAAGTTTATTTATGATTAAGAAGTTAGGGAGATGGTCAGTAATATCACATAAAATATTACCACTAATAACATGGTGCTCTAAGGAATTAAAGAAAATATTGTCTATAGAGTAGCTGAGTGTTCTGTGATTCTTGTTGGTTTCAGAATTTGAGGAGGAAAAGAATATGATCCCAAGGTGTTTATGAAAGTGTCGGTATCTGGGTGAGACTCAAAGTTGAGGAGATTAATATTGAAATCACCATCAATATGCAATACTTATTTTCTTTATGAATCTTCTCAATAGTCTTATAAAGATAATCAAGTGTTTTATCTAGGTTAGCATTTGGATGTCTATAAATGACTAAGGAATATGGAAGTGAATGCCCGGAGGTGGCATTTGAACACCTTGCTTGTCGTCACTGGCCGTGGGGAATTTGGAAATGTCTAATGCCCGGGGGCAGGCACCTGCCGGGGGTTGGCTCGAGGGGGGAGTGGGAGGGGGGGTGGGGGGGGGGGGGGGGGCATTGCTGGAATTGACTGGTGCATAACCTATTTTAATTAATACTATTTTTGTACATGTACTTTTTATAATAACTTTAATTTATTAGCAACAAATACCCCACCCACCCCACCCCTCCTAGTAATAAACTACCTAAAATTTAGAGGTTTGAAAAAAGTTGAGTAGTTTACGGAAATCACATAAACTACCCTGGATCCACCCCTGCAATGTGCCCCTTTCCCACAACTGAGCAAACGTTGAATCAACTGCATACCATATAACAGATATGACTATAAATCCTCCAAGTAAAATTTCAAAAATTGCTGCAAAGTTCATATATGACTGCTTTTGCATACGATCTAACACGATCAGCCACTAGCCAAAGTATAATGCTTTGAAATTACTAGTATAATATAATGTTATTACAACTGTAATAATGCCTTTAAGTTACTAGTATAATGTTAGTCGTTTTGTCGGTCTTAGCTAAAGTGTTCGAAACTATGAATCATATTTAATTAATTTTACAATTATTTGATTGTAAACGACATCTTTCCTAGTAGCAATCTGGATTTCGACCATCTCATTCAACATTAAGTTCCTTGCTTAAATCTCATTGTATTGGATTTAGCCATGAACATGGATAAGGGACAGATCAACTGTGCAGTTCCATTCCGTACTTGAGTAATAGAATGCATACTTGTTATGTTAACGATGTTTTTGTCGGAAGGCTTGGAAGTCACGGAAATGTGGCATTCCTCATACTCTATTTTAGGCCCATTACTCTTCCTGCTGTATATTAATGACTTGCCAGGCTGCTTGTGTAACTCGATTCCAAATATGCATGCGGACGATACTAATATATCTTTTAGCGATGTCGATATCGCTACTATTGAAACTAAGTTAAATTCTGATCTACAGAGTTTGAATTCGGCGTGGCTACAGTCAAATCAGCTGAGCCTAAATGTTGTGAAAAGTGATATATCATCATTGGATCACGACAGAGAATTAGCAAACTTGATTGTGGGCCAAATATTTCAATAGGCGGACTTAGACTTAAAAGAGTAAAGACAGTCAAATCACTTGGTGTTCTAATAGATGAGAACCTTAACTGCCATGATCATATTCTACAGCAGAAAAAGAAGGCCGCTCAAGGTCTTGGTGTACTCCGTCGCGTACGCGACATTTTGCCGAAAAACCTTGAACACGTATAGTTTTTCTATTATCCAGCCACATTTGGAATATTGCTTTGCTCTATGGGATAATTGTCGTATTACATTACAAAATAATCTTCAAAAGCTACAAAACAGAGCTGCTAGGATCATCACTTATTCGGGTGTCCTAGCGAATTTGATCCCCCCGCGGATTTTATCTCCCGGATCAAATCCGCTAGCAGATCTGATCCCTTCTTCGCGGATTTGTTCACCCCTCCTAAATAAGCCATGCCTCGAAATTGATCATATTTTTGGATGTACTGCACGTAGAGATTTGAAACAAAGATTATTTGAAAGCTTAAACTCTGAAAAAGGCAGAGAGCAAGGTTTTGTTGACAGTACACGAAATGAACCGAGGAGAAGTGATTTTCAACAAAGATTTACCGACTAAAGGCATCGAAATGAACAGGAGAAGTGATTTTTAACAAAGAATAACCGACTCAAATTAAAAACCTGTTTCCGCTTCGATTTACAACGAAGTCATAAGCCATAATAATAACTATAATAATAATAATAATTCCTAACGATAATCATAGAAATAATACAATCATTAAATAATTAATTAATTAATGTTTTGTATCTAGTGCATAGCTAAAGGAATAAAAACCAGCCTATCTGATGTAATTTCGCCCAACTAGCTAGATTAAATGTTTGCGTAAATACTCGCGCAAATGAAGTTCAGAGGGGGGGGGGGGGGGGGGGTTAAGCTTTTTGCTTGGCCGAGCGGAGCCTGTGGTTGTGTGTTGAACTTGAAGACTTAGAAACCGATCAGTTTTGTCATGAATGACATTCCCAAGACATTTTGCTAACACAAATGGGTATACCATTTCCAGGGGGGTGGGTAGGGAATAATTGTAATTTATAGCTTGGAGGTGTTAATGTTTGGTATGTTCCACTAAGTCAACGGGAATTAAAACTAGCCTATCATATGTAACTGTGACCTGCTAGCTCAAATCTTTGCATTATTACTCACGCAAATGAAGTTCAGGGGGGTTAAGGCGTTTTGAATTTTTGTTTTGGCTATCATTTTCCCCCCTGAACTTTAATGTCAACCAAATTAAGAGGATCTCCTGCAGTTTACTATGGATAACAGTTTGGTGCAAATCCCATGTCTCTACGATGTTGCTTTCTTCCCGTAAAAATCCATCGCCCTTTCCGTTTTGGCCGCAAAGCATGCTGGGACAGTTTCATTTGCTATTTCCGAGTCCAGAACTGGATTAAATAAAGTTGCAGCGTTAAAATCATAGTTTTGGTACTAAATACCACGAACACAATGTGTTGCTTGAAAATTAGGAGTAACATATGCGAACCTTTCAAAACTGAGGGGGGAGGGGTGGAAAATCCTATGCATTCCCTCCCCATTAGAATTGGCTTGAATGAAGTTGCAGCTTTAAAATCTTAGTTTGGGTAGTAAACACGACGAACACAACATATTGGTTGCAAATTTGGGGTAAGAAATGCGAACCTTGCGAAACTGAGGGGGGAGGGGTGGAAAATCCTATGCCTTTCCTGTTAATAATGGAACCCTCCCCCATTTAGAAGTGGCTAGAATGAGGTTGCAGCTTAAAATCACAATGGATTAAGTGATGTGGCAGAATTAAAAGCATGGTTTCTGTACTCGACGCGACGACTACGCGTGCCATGCGGCATGAACTGCGGAAGGCTGTCGGTTCGCGAGCTTGCCGATGACATTCAATGCACTTGGATGGAAAATAACAATCATTTCAAGGAGAAACTTTTTTCGCTTGAAGTTTAGGCCACTTATTTCCACGAGAAGTGGTCCAAAATTCCAGTTTAGCCTTAGTAGGTGGAAAATAACCACACACCTATGATCACTACCATGCAAGTTGCATGGCACTATCCAAAACGCGCTATGTTGTAGCTAGCGTCTAACACGCATGTTGGATTATCGTTAGCGGTATCTACTAGTAATAATAATAATAATAATAGTAATAATAATAATAATAATAATAATATTCACCGTTGGAGCGATTATAGAATACCCCGCCACTTTTTGAAGCTATGTTATTTAGTTAGTGCTACCGTGGTACCGCAGTCGCGATAGCTTTTTTAGAACGAAGGATATAGAACTAAGTGGCAACGCAGTCCCGCAGTCCCATTGTCGACGCATAAATATTAATATCTGTAAGACGTTGAACTAAGTGGCAACGCAGTCCCGCAGTCCCGCAGTCCCATAGTCGATGCATGAATATTAATATCGGTAAGACGTTGAACTAAGTGGCAACGCAGTCCCGCAGTCCCATAGTCGACGCATAAAAATAAATAAATAAATCTTGTATTTGTTATAGCAGGCTGAGTATTACAGCTTAAAGCTGGTGGGAGGCTGCTTTTACTCCTCACACACTCCTCACTACATTAACTGTTTTGGACACACACTCGGCTCACGGTTGATTTTTACGGAGGGAGGAAAATCGGAGAACCCGGAGAAAAACCCTCGAATGCAGATAAGGAATCAACAACAAACCTAACTCACATACGGTGCCCGAGCCGGGAATCGAACCCGGGACCGCAGCGGTGAGAGGCGAGTGTTTAACCACTGCGCCAACCTGCATGAATATTAATATCGGTAAGACGTTGACCTAAGTGGCAACGCAGTCCCGCAGTCCCATAGTCGATACATGAATATTAATAAAGCTGACTGCGGGACCGCGGTAGCACTGAATATACCATCTAGCTGGAGTGGCGGGGTATTCTATAGTTTAGCCTCACCGTTTAACTTACAAATTACGAAGTTTATTTATACAAGTGTGCATCGCGTTTGAATTAGGTTTATAAACTCTTGTCAATATGCCATGGTTGACTCCAAGGAAGACAGATTAGCATAAATGTTTTTCACTCGCAAATTTTTAAATTTTGCCGTACCATTTTGCGAGTTTGATAGAGTTAATATCGAGCCCTGCGAGTGCTGTTCAGTCAATCACCAGAAACTTTCAGGTGAAAATGTTCGTAAGATGACCGCGGGTTGTTTGAAGATTTGAATAAGTGTCTTGTTTATTGAGTTCAATGACGAGACACCTAGTTATCTTTACATCTCGTCAAGCGGGCATCAAATCCGCGAGAGGCGGATCCGCTAGCGGATTTGATCCGGGGGGATAGAATCCGCTAGCGGATAATAATAATAATAATAATAATCTTTATTTATATAGCGCTGTTTCCACAGAGAATAAGTGCCCAATAGCGCTTAACAAATACATAAGGCTGCGCGTAACAATAAAATCGCGGTCACAACAATATTGAATAAATAACTATATCAACAATAAAAATTAACCTGCAATTACAGCTAACTAATTAAAAACATTATAGAAATGAGAAACTAAAAACTAAGCTAGCCTAACTATAGGTAAAATGATAAAAACAATCTGCGTTTTACATGGTATAAAGTAAACAAAGATATGTATAAAATTAATAAAATGCCTTCTTGAACAAATAGCTAGGTCTTGAGTTGCTTCTTGAAGCTCATAAGTGAGTCACAGACCCTTATATCCTGTGGCAGGGAATTCCACAGAGTAGGCGCAGCACAAGAAAATTCTCTATAGCCATAGGAGCGCAAGTTGTATTGTGGGACTACAAGCCGGTTACTGGAAGACGATCTAAGATTACGCTTAGGAACATAGGCAGTAATTAAGTCGGCGATATATGACGGTGCCGTTCCGTGTAGAGCCTTATAAGTAGTTAATAATATCTTAAATATAATCCGTTCTTCTACCGGAAGCCAGTGTAAATTGAACAAAACAGGTGTTATATGGTCACACTTACGGGTTAAGGTAACCACCCGGGCTGCGGCGTTTTGAACACTCTGCAGACGGACAATAAGGTGTTTAGGTAAACCATACAGTAGCGAATTACAGAAATCTAACCTAGAAGTAACAAATGCGTGGACTAACGTTTCAGCAGACTGAAAGCTAAGGTGTTTTCTGATACGACTAATATTCCTAAGATGGTAGAAGCCAGATTTACAGACACTAGTAACATACTGTTCCATTGTCAAAGAAGAATCAAATAGTACACCAATGTTTCTAACAAGGGAGGATGGGCAGATCACTTCATCACAAACAGAGATGGAGTCAAGAGGTGGCAGCGGGCGATGGCGAGCATTTAGAAACAACAGCTCAGTCTTGTTTCCGTTCAGTTTTAATTTATTCCATGTCATCCAGGCATCTACATCACGGACACATGCCTCGATCATAGATGTTGCCATGTCGAGTTCACTAGTGTCCGATGATTTAAAGGTGATATATAGTTGAGTGTCATCAGCATAGAGATGATAGTCCATGCTGTGTTGTCTAAGTAGATCACCGAGTGGAGTTGTATAAAGCGAGAATAGTATCGGTCCCAGAACGCTGCCTTAAGGAACGCCGGAACGAAGGGTGTACTTGGAAGATTGGCCCCCGCGAACATTGACAGTAAACGTCCGGTCAGTCAGGTATGACCTAAACCAGTCATGGGCCTTATCGACAATCCCGAATCTTGAAGAGGGATCAAGTCCGCGGGGGGATGAAATTCACTGGAACACCGGCTATGAAGTAAGATCGAAAGATCTGCTAAATCACCGGCTAAACTGGCAAACTTAGGGAAAGATGGTTTCTGCATAAAACAGTTTTGATGTATAAAATAAACAATGATATGGCCCCAAATTGTCTTAGCAGACATTTCAAAACGGTTAACAGTAAGCATGAGTACAATTTACGGGGCAACTATAAAAATTGTTGTACTTCAGTCCCTCCCTAGTACCAGTTTCCTTAAAGTGCAAGTAGCGCCATAAAACAACATTAACTCTTTTTGCCCAAAATTATATTTCTAATATACTTCAGTTGTCTAAATTAGTTTTCTTCGAGAGACTGGAGCAGCATTTAAACAAGAATAAAAGTTACCCGAATTGCGGGATTGATTCATCTTATGACGTCACATGATCCGCGAAAAGTAATAAAAATTAGGGATTGAATGTCAAAACTTTTACAAAATCTGCAAGATTAATACCTTTTGTGAGAAACAAGCACAACAATCCAATATAAATTTATATTTTTTTGACATGATCGGCTTGCACTTTAAAAAGCGATGCGGTACCACGGAATTCACTTCCAGAATCTAGTCGAACATGTAGTAATTTCCATTCATTAAAGGCTCTGTTTCTTCTTTCTTACGTAAATCTTGAGGATGTGAAAGTTGAGGATGTGTATGTATTTTTATCTATTGTAATTTTTATTTATTGCACGGCTCTCAGGAAGATGAGATTCCGTGGTAAAATAAAGGTAACTTACTTACTGTTTTGTTTTTTACTTGATTGTTATTAGCGGTTTTCCAACATCTTTGTACGAGGAGCTAATAAAAAAGTTGTTATGTGAATTACGTCCCTACATTGATCCATCATTAGACTTGGTTCAGGGGGAAAAAGAGCCTGCACAGACACTATATAAATGTGAATTACGTCCCTACATTGATCCATCATTAGACTTGGTTCAGGGGGAAAAAGAGCCTGCACAGACACTATACAAATGTGAATTACGTCCCTACATTGGTCTATCATTAGGCTCGGTTAAGGGGAAAAAAGAGCCTGCACAGACACTATATAAATGTGAATTACGTCCCTACATTGATCCATCATTAGCCTCGGTTCAGACGCCGCTCCATGTCCACTGGTGCCGAACGCAATTAAAACAAAGGATAATAATTGGATGGCTTTGTTATCGGCACATGAGTGCAGCGGCATCTGAAACGGGCCTAATGATCAAACCTAATTAACATGTGAAAATATTTCATTGTAGAATGGAACAATAGGAGTTTGCATCGAAAATTTAGACGCAGATATTTAAATTTGTATTGCTTCCGTGCAGGCTCTCCTTCCCCCTTCTTTTCTCCCTCCCATCAGCCTGTTTAATTTTAACTTTAATTGCCATCAGGTCTCAAAACTGGAGTGGAGGGAAAGGGGTTTTAATAGCGACAGTGCAGTTGAAAAACCAAACTGTTCTTGATGTTAATTATAATATGATGTTAAAATAATTAAAAAGGTAATATTATATCATTACACATCATTTTCTCTTGATCATTATAAACAACAAATGCGTGAGATGCAGGCTTGCTTGAAGGCATCTATTTAGCTACATTCTCGTCCGTTCGAGCGTTTAATTGTACACATCGATTATACGGTTTACTTTTGTCAAAAACATACCACTCGTAATAAACTTTTGTTGACGAAATAGTTAATGAAATCCAAAGTTAACAACAATAGACGCGAGGGGGAGGCCAACACTCATATTTGATTTTCAATTAGCATTGCAGGCCTGCGGGTGTCTTATCACAGAGGCTATTATTGCTTTCGAGATTCAAACAAATTCGATAAAACCAAATGGTGGAGTTTATGTTACCCTAATTACCAGGGCAAGGCCAAGAGAAGGGTTTGTTGTGAGAGCGTGATACGTTGTTTATAGAAAGAAGAGTGCTTATCTTATCAGCTTTTAGCCAACGGAACTGAGCATTCCAGTCGAATTGATCGCAACAAAGGGTGCGAAAGTCGGCAATGGCTATTTGATTATCATGCTCATCAAATTAGTCAAACTGTCGCATATGTTGCGGCTGCTAAGTCAAAAAGAAATTGACTGAGGAACTGATTTTAATGATCTTACAATCTGCCGTTAGTTATTCCCGAAAGGATGTTTAGAGCTCTACCTGTGCCGGAATACGATTTGGCCAATGAGACTGCTAGCTGCTTTTATTTTTTCATTTTCGCCCCAAAGCTGCAGGAAATGTACACCTTTGGTATGGGACAAACGCGTTTGTATTTCCGGTTGCTCTTCACACCGAGACGTTGTTTTATTGGTATCAGAGTGCTACATTGTAATCGCACCAATGAGGTAGCTTCTTTGTTTGACAATGTCAGTTTCCGTCATCACCTGGCCAATCACCAAAGCGCGCCTCTAGCATGCTAATTTGGTTTTGCAGTCGATTCAATCAAATGTTGTCTCCTCGATCATGGTAGCGTAGCGAACCGTGATTGTTCGTCGAATAATTTCACTCACCGGATCGCGAAACCACACCACAGTTCAACTTGAAATAGCTGGCAATATGAATTTGAAACGCAAGCCAAAGATCTGCCTTCTAATAGCCACAACCCTACTATGTCTACAGCCTTGTTTACCGCTTAAGAAGTGTGAACCAGTGACCATTCCCTTATGCACTGGACTACAGTACAATTTAACGATATTTCCGAACACGTTGAAGCATCGAACACAAGAAGAAGCAGGCTTAGAGGTTCATCAATTCTTTCCACTTGTAAAGGTTGACTGTTCGAAAGACCTGGCTTTCTTCCTTTGCTCTGTTTATGCCCCGGTGTGTACAGTTTTGGAAACTCCTTTGCTGCCTTGTCGCTCGCTTTGTGAGACCGTACGATCCGGTTGTGAGGGGTTGATGAAGCGCTTTGGCTTTACTTGGCCCGAATCGTTGTCATGCGAGCGTTTTCCAAAGATGGGAGAAGACTTATGTGTCGGAAAGAATACATCTCAAAGTTTAAGTCCAACAGATCCAGGGAAGAAGAATGATAGTTATCCAGAAGTAGATATCAATGCTATGATATATCGTTGCCCTGAAGAGCAAAAGATGCCAAACGATCAATATTCATTTCATGGAGTGAAACGCTGTGCTGCGACGTGTAGAAATGTTTTTTTTCACCAAAAAGGAACGTGAGATAGCACGGATGTGGACAGGGATTTGGGCAATATTATGTGCAATATCCACACTATTCACTATTTTGACATTTCTTATTGATATGCGCCGATTTCGATACCCAGAGAGGCCGATCATCTTTCTCTCGGGTTGCTACTTTGTGGTGGCTGTCGCCTTTATTACGGGGTATGTAGCTGGAGACAAGATTGCTTGTAATAAGCCAGAGAAGCCTGGTTATCCAAAGACGCTTGTACAGGGCACCAAGAACGAAGGCTGCACGGTCATTTTTATGATGCTGTATTTCTTCAGCATGGCGTCTTCAATCTGGTGGGTTATTCTTACAGTGACCTGGTTCCTCGCTGCGGGGCTGAAGTGGGGCCAAGAAGCCATCGAAGCAAACTCACAGTTCTTCCATTTAGCGGCTTGGGCCATTCCTGCTGTTAAGACGATCGCAATTCTACTCATGACCAAGGTTGATGGAGACGAATTAAGCGGTGTTTGCTATGTTGGCTTGTCGGATGTGAGTGCGCTTCGCGGCTATGTGCTTGCTCCGTTGTTTGTGTATTTCTTTATCGGAGCAACATTCCTCCTTGCTGGGTTTGTCTCGTTATTTCGCGTGCGCTCGGTCCTTAAGGATGACTATAGTAAGCGAGAAAAGATCGAAAAACTCATGATTCGCATTGGAGTCTTCTCAATTCTCTACACTGTGCCTGCACTAGTTGTTATTGGGTGTCTTTTCTATGAACAGTCAAATCGGGAACTTTGGGACAGGTCCTGGATTGAAGGATGGAAGCGCCAATCCAAGTGCTTAGAAGTTACGAAAAGGTTTAACGAGGATGTTTCCTGTCCACCTTACCCCGTTCCTCTCGAAAAGCCAGACTTCACCGTGTTTATGGTGAAATACTTAATGTTCCTTATCGTAGGGATCACTTCAGGGTTTTGGATTTGGTCGAGTAAAACACTTAATTCTTGGAATCGATTTTACAGGTCGATCATCCTTCGAAAAAAAGGTCGCCCCGACACGAGTGTATAGGACTTCAGCCTCACATTCGAACGATAGTTGGATTTCAAACATTCTTTGCCAGCATCAGAGTGCTAAAGTGTGTATTTGCTGTCACGTGTAAGTTGTGTGTGTGTGAATGTTCCATGACAAAGACGTTGCGAATTTAGCGAAATCTCATTATTGAGAACCCCTTAAAGTGCTAAAGTCAAGCCAGTCAAGGATACTTAAATGGCTTTTCATTATATATATTGTAAAACGTTTAGACATTTCTTGAAGGGTTTTCAAATAGTCACTCCGCAACGAGTTAACAATGCTTCGCTGTGCTTCCCACCATGAGAATGCATTGAATTTCCTTCGAAATTCCCGCAGCTCTTATTTCACGTAGCCATTAGTTCAGAATTTTTTGATAGAAATTTTGATTTGACATGTTTACGATGTATCCATTTTTATTTCAGAGATCAGTGTTTGAAAAAAAAAATGTGTATAAAGTACTTAGCTCGGGAGAGGAATGACATGTTCCTATGGTTCGTTCCTATATAAGTATAAAGCTAGCGGACAGAAAAATCCCCCGCCAACACATCGCATCTATAGCCAAATAAACGTTGAAGAAGACTGAGCAATCTTCTTAGAAAGACTGACCTTTAAAGAGAGTTGCGTTTCTTTGGAGTACTTAAATGTTCCATACTTAAAGGGTTATTGTTCTGAGGCTAGAAAATCCTTAGGTGTGAACCGTGTGGTCTTCTATAAATCCACTCAAAGAAAGCCTAGTACTTAAGAGGTGTAATGTTTCAGATCTTGTCACAGCGCCAAAGACTCAAATATCAAAGTATTTCACTATTTGGAAGGGTAGATCTTCCTATGAACGAACATAAGTCCTATTTAAATGATGGGTGCTTTATGAAGGTTTTAGGGCTCTAGAGATTCTGCAATAATGCATTGGAGCTGACAGTTCACACACTGCTACGAATTTCTTACAATCTAGGAGGGTGCAGGTGTAAGACCGTTAAGCACCTTTTGAGTATTAGATTATTATTAAATTGATTTTACCAGCATTACAGTAGACTATTATGACCTCTGTAAATATGTTGGTCTACTGTCTATTCAAAGAAATTTGTTTTAGATCTATAGGTTTATTAATTAAAATATTTTCCTCTTAAGCCACTCCTTTTCATTAAAGCACATGAGAAAGCTGTTGGTAACAAAATTAATGGTTTGTACTTTAGTTATCAAAAGATCTTAACAGATCAGAAGACTGCGTATAGCTTTTCTAATACTACTCAGCAATGTGTTTTAATAGATTTTTTATCATTTTTACAGAAATGCATAGAATTCGTTTTTTAATCATGTAGAATTATTATTCCTGCCATGTTTAAGAACCAGATGTCGTCTTTTTCTCAATATTTATCTTTTGTCAGGCATTGTGTATTATGAAATATTATCATATCAAAGAGAATCAGGTATACCGCATTTAGCATCCAATGTCTGTTAAGAATGTATAATGGGTGACTGGTTATTCATACTCTGTCACCAAATGAAGTGGCATATGAGTTGTACTACCTTGACAGGACTGTTGCATGTGAAGCTTAAAAGCACAATATTCAGTCTAGCTGTTTGATCAAAGTAAAAATAATAAATAGATTTAATTCTTACCACTGAAACACTACACATCATTGAGAAGGATATGGTCAATGAAGCCTAATAGAATATGAATAGCCCAGTTTCGTATTCGAAAATTACTGCTGAATGCAATGACTACAGATGCATGTACGCAGGGTTAGCCTCATTCTGAAGTTAAATGTTCATAAATACCAGCGAGAAGGTGGGCTATTCACAACTCTGTATTGTAGTTTTGTGTTTTGTACCTCACTGGTATTTATGAATGTCTAACTTCAGAATGAGGCTAACTCTGCATACATGTGTCTGTAGTCATCGCATTCAGCAGTAATTTTTGAATACGAAACTGGAGTATTAAGCAGTCATATTAATGCTTATGGCAAGAATTATATAATAAAGCCCTTATTTTAGTGCATGTTTGAAATCTCTGTTTTTACATGTACAGTATATACATAATTTATATTAACTAGTTAAAGGAAACACAAGAGAGGCCATATTTAGCTGAAAGGATGTTTAGCCATAGGTTGGTGGGTTGGCATATGTGGGGCATTTGATCACTCTTGCCATGCCACCTTGTGTACCAGAGGTTGGTCTTGCTTGTGTCTGGTTTCATAATGCTGTTGGTGAAAGCCCGGAACAACCTCTGGATGTGTCTTGTAGGCCTTTGTGTCTGTTAATCCAATCAGAGGTCCTTACAAGTCTTCATAGTCAATTCATTTCTAATGAATGCTGCAATTGGGCCACAGCTCGCTGTGCTAGCTTAATTGTATGGTTACATTTTTAACATTTTATGCCTTGGAAAATACTTATCGGTGCATGTCCCATTGCTTAACTCTAAGAATTCCTTTGCTTCTTGAGGAAATGGTAAAACTATTTAGCACTTGAAGGGGATATAAATCACTTGTGCTGGGGGGATTTGAGGTCCCAGGGCGGATATTTTTGAACAAAGATTATTTGGAAAAGTCAAATGCCCTGCATCTGCCCTTCTCCCTTGGGCTAATTTAGTAACTGCATGATTGGTGAATAAGTGTTTAGAATATATATATTGTTTTGTGTGGCCAGTAATGGTAATGTGAGTTGAGTATGTTGGTATATCTTGCCCTTCTCTGAGGGGTTTTCCATTATTTAGCCTGATGAACCAGATTTGTCTTAAAGTCATCCGCTCACTTCCTCCCCCTCACCGTCTGATGGACTTTGGCAGAAACACGGTTTCTGCAAAAGTTCCTCGGAGGGGGCAAAGTGAGCGGACGACCTCGTTACCGTCTGAAAATCAGGCTATCCTTTCTTCGTAAAAAAACAACTTGCTAAATTCCAAATTATTCGATCTGTGATTTGATCCCCTCTGGTTGTTTGAAGACCATTAAAATTCTGTGTTTCTTTAATTTCAGAGATTCTAGTCTGATAGACCGATTTAGTTTGTACATTTGTTGTTCCAATCCAAATCATATGACAGCTCTCCAGAGGATTCAGTGCTTTGTTTTCCAATTAGATAAATTTGTACATTTCCTCTTGGGATACAGAAAAACAATTAAGAAAACATTACTCAAGGGAAAAGTCAGGTGACCTGAATCGGTCAATATTTGCATGGTCAAGAGGTTTTGACTATTTTCACGGTGCATGCTATTTTGCTGCTTCGCGATGAAGCTAAACTTTTCAAAATGGCTACCAGCAGATTTGCTCCAAATTCAGAGGAAGAAATTGATTAGATGAAAGAACAATGCTGTTCCAAACATAGTAAAGAATTAAGAGAAGGTTTTTGTTGGAATACAACAAACTGATTTGTATGATCATGCATGTGATTGATCATATTCTCTGGCATGCTTTGAATCATTAATGCATTGCATCTCCAGAAATAAATAAAATAGTGGACTGGTGTCGTATAATTAAAGTCGCTCTCTTATTCAGCTTATACGAAAACAAACACGTCACTGGTCGAGTTCAAAATATTTGCACTCACTCAGATAATTCCAAATACAACACAAGTTGTCATTGGTTGATCGGGGGTTTCTCAGTGTAAGCATGTCCTGAAATTGTTAAAGCAAAAGTGCACTTGAAAACACTTGAAAACATCTCTAAATTCTCCATTAAGTTCAGGTGTATTTAGACTCGTTCTATTAATGATTTGGGATTTAAAATGGTTAGGTTTATTTCAAATTTTGGGGTTAGGTTTTAGAAGGTTTGTATGAAAATTCGACAAAATGAATTATTAATATGCTTACACTGAGAAAGCTCCGGTTGATCCGTCGTCACGTGGCAGTCTTCTAATGTATCCCGCCGCGCTGGAATGGCTGGATACAAGCAATTAATGGTCCGCATAAGAACTATAGTATAAACAATAGAGCCGCGGCAATGAGCATATCCTCACGGTCGATTTTGCGTGAATATGACTTAATAAGTGCTGTAGTAGATGTCTACAGTCCAAACTACACCCAGAAAATAAAGTAGTTTTTATGCTATGGGTTATTTTTACTGTGAAATTCAAAGAAACCACCATCCAGCCATGAAAAGGGAGAAAACAAAATATATTTCAATCGCAAATTTGATTACTTTCCCCACGGTCGATATTCTTCCAAATTAAGCCATATTCATTTTGAAGAAATATAAATTGAAACTTCAATAATATATAAAAATGTATTATTTTCGATAGTTTTCTATTGAATTTATGAGTATCAACCAATGAAATTACGAGAGAGAAGAATAGAAAATTAACACCTTTTACATGTTTTTGTCGTTCAGTGCTATGCGTTCTTAGCCGGAGCACTACTTAAATGTATCGGCCGCCAAGTGATCGCATTGTGCTAGCAGATACTATGATATTTCTTAACCAAATCTCGGAGAATATGTACGATGCTATTTTGGAAATTACTTCATGACTGGCTCCTTTATAGGAATTTGTGAGTTTTGCTTCCCCTCGATCCTTACTATAGGGGAACTGATCGAGAGGAAACAATTGGCTGTCTCCCGTGGAGACAGCGGTAAATATCCACTGAGACTTGGGAATAATTACCGGTATGTTAATAAATTGCGGATAGAAATTGCAATAATATTATGAGGGGCGTAGCTAGGATTTCGTTTTCTATTAACACTGAAACTTCAGGCCGAAAGGAGTTGATGGCACCTAGAACGCTGCCAGGGAAGCTAGGCTTGCCGCATTTAACTCCTCATGCAGTCAAACTCTTCCCGTACGAGGGGTGTTACACCTGATGCCGAATGGTTTGGCGTAAATGCGAATGACTCGTGAAAATACACAGCCGTATTAGCTGACTAATAAGTTGTTTAGTTATATATATAAATCTGCACTAAGGACACTAAGCCCGCAGGCTTGAATCTGGGGTTCGGTGACTCAGTTTTTGATACGGTCTCGTATTTCTTTCTTTCTTGTGCATCCAGTTTCGTGCGTTCCCACCGAGCAGCGATGATGGGTGCGTCCACAGATTGCAGATTCATAATAAAGAAGGATATTTAATAGGGACAGAACATATTATTTCCACTTTAAGACAAATCTGGTTCATCACATTTTTGGAGACCTGTTTTGTCTAGAAAAGTAATTTGTGACACACACACAGCAAGACATTTATTCTCCTAAGTTAAAATAACGCCGGAATCGTTATGAACGCATACGAGCACGAGTATTGCTTGTGGATGGTTTGTACTGGTTTTGAGCCATGTGGACAAAAAAACAATCGTTTTAACCTGGTGTTACTAATTTTAAAGAACTGACTCATTTTATTTACAAATTCAATGGAACTGATGATAATTTATTGTAGTTGGTTGGATATCAGGAATATTTCGTGTCTCTTTACATTGCTGTATTATTTACCGTACGAACATTTATATATCATAAGGTCCCACTGAATTTTATACAAATTAGTCAACTAAATTAAACTCCCGCCGTAGTAAATCCATCGCTGGTGGAGTGTGCCGCCCGGCTCTGTTTCAGACAAAAATATATAAGATTTTCCATACCTTTTTCAGACCTGCATGTACAGTCTGATAGCAAGAGAAATATATGAAAATGTGCGGTCTTATACTTCCCTGTCAAGATCATACCCTAACAGACTAAAAATGCGAAATTTATCAGGCCCTATAGCAGACAGACAGACTTTTCTGGCTTTCACTGCTAGCAAATGCCCCAACCCCGCGGAACAGACTGAGTTGTCAAATGCCCCACGTATGCCCGGGTGATGGGTAGGTTTGGGATTGATACAGAGTTTAACGTCAGTAATGGCTGAATGATATACAAACTTGATTTCAACGATGGAAATAAAAAGAAACCCAGACGTCGCAGTGCAATAATGGCGTCCAATTTGAATAACCATTGTTGCTTTTGTGTGGCAACGTGAACACGACTGCTCAAGGCTAAAGTCTCCAGGACAATAAAAACAATGGGTCTATTTCTCACGTGCAACAACCGAGGTATTTAATACAGCACGCTACAAAAGACAATGGACTTCAGTCAAGCGGCAGGTTCGACGTTTCGTTGAAGTTTCGTTTTATGAAAGGAGTGACTTTAACATCTGGTCTGACAGCCCAGCCTGTTTCCTCTGTTTTGAACATGGCTTCCTGTGTTAACGTTTACAAAATGGCGCTAATCAAATATAATAATCTCATTTCGACGTCTTTGTTGTTTGTTATGAACGCGCAGGATGTCCAAAAACTTGAAAATCACGAGTCGATAAGGAGCGGAGGAAAAGTGTATTGTCAATCCCCCGGGGGGATGTACTACCAGGAATTTCGGGTGGGAGTGTGCCGCCTCGGTCTCAAAACCCTGACCCCAGTCGGGAACATCATCAGCTTCTGACTCAGCAAGTGACGAATTAAGTAGAAAGAGTCGTTGGATCAGTTCAACTAAATCAAGTGAAACATCATCGAGTGAATCAGCAGATGAAAACCAATGTCAGTGGAAACTGGTACGATCCGGGAGAAAAAGAAGGCAGAACATTGAAATGTGACTAACCGTTGATCAGCATATATATCGTAGTTGGTATGTATCTTCAGATTTGGCAGTTCATGTGGGTACGGTAGTGCAAAATGCTGTGTGACTTTTTGGATTTATCAGTGACTTTGGAATTAGTAATAATATGTTTATTCACCTTATCTCTTGGTTGAGACATAAGTATACAACAATGATTACAACAATGTTACTAAAAAAATAACTAACTAACTAGAGAATAAAAATAAAAAAAACATATATATGTAGATGTAGATATATTAGGTTACCTTACTACTAATTTCTTCATATAACTCCATTATTTGTCTGATGTAATTACAACTTGTCGTTAATTTAGTTCTATCATTCATGGAGACGATATAATAATAAAGACTAGTAGGATCAAATGAAGAGAAAGATGGATTTATGAGAAATAAATTATTCGAAAATAGAGATCTAGCTTGGGCCAATTTAGGATGGCTACACTGAAATAGGTAGTGGAATTCATCTCCAACTTCATTAGCACTACAGATGTTGCATAGTCTTTGTTCTCTTGGGATGTTGCTGTACCGACCATATTCAATTGGAAATGTGTGTGCCGATAATAATAATCAAATTAGTGGAATTATGTACTATGTACGGGCTTTTGAACAGTAACACTAAATGAGTGTCAACATTCTTCTCATCTGCCTTACTACAAATCTTGAATGAGCAAATGTAAACAAATACAACAGTTTAAATTCGTAGCAGAACTTAAACACATTCAATAAATGGGAATGAAAAACCTTTGACTCTTCACAAATGTTCAATATTTTTTCATGACCCTCCCGTCTCAAGCCCAGCCCACCCCCCTGATAAAAAAACGTACCTTCCCTAAGTAACTAAAGTAGAATAGGAGTAACTTACAAAATGAGTAACAACCAGAGGACAAGTCTAATCTCCTATAGTGTAATTGCCAACGAGCAACCGAGCACGCGAAGACGAGGTTATTACTTACAGTGTGCAATTTGGTCCTACTCAGTTAGAGCGAGATTTCAATTGAGTGTCGGAAGTGTTTTGGTTTTGCGTTTACTAAGCTCTCCTATTGGCTGAGAAAGTAAACCAACCAATCAGAATCCAAAGTAAAACCAAACGCAAAATGGTTTTGGTTTTTCTTTGGTTTGTCATTGGTTCACAGGGAAGCCATTTATGAGTTACTTGTGATTACTCGCTCCTATGATTGGCTGGCTGTGGGTAGTTTGCGTTTGGTTTTACTACACTCAACTGAAAACCGCTCTAATATTCTTAGTACTCCGCTTAACGAGCACTGGACGGTATGGACCCTTTACGTCCACATTTTTTGTCGTTAACTTAGTTGCGATACTGATAAAGAGTACCGAAAACTCAGTCGAAAATCACACGGCTGAGTGTAGTCGATAAGAAGTATTAGGACGTGTCATATCGATCGATTGTGTTATCGTTACCTGGTCTATGGCAACATCTGCATGTTTGGTTGGTTCTGTAATTTATGTAATTTTGGTATCGGAGCCCCCACCACCCCAACACATACCTCATGACAGGGGTCCTGTTCACACGAGGTATAGTTACGCAACCCGAGTCGTACATTTTTGGGGTTTAGAATGATTTATTTTAGGTTCGTTTACTCTTCGTGAAAAAAGTGTTTGACGTATTTACATGTCTTTTTCCTTTGTTTATAAATAGAAGGAATCACTTTATAAATTTTATTTTTGCGTACCTTTTAGGGGTCATTTTGTTCGGTCGAAGCCCGATTCAGGGCCGGATTTAAGGGGGGGGGGGGGGGGGGGGGGGGGGGGACGTCGGTTCGCCCCTGCGATTAAGCCATTCCACTGAGGATTAGCGGTAAAACTTGGTTTGTATTTTTAGCTTGAGAAATGCACATTTTCGGTTAAAAACTTACTGTTTGATGAGGACTGACTGAGGAGTGCATTTCTAACTGTACGTTTAGATTGCAGAAAGACACGTTTCACCATAAGTACGGCAACTCTGTAAGTTGACCTTCAGTTGCTGATTTAAGATCATTGTACAATGCTGCAACTGTAGTTGTTGTACCACCTGGTTATCATGACACAGGAAGTTCCAGGACTGTACCACGTGCAGAAGGCTCTGTAATGTGCATAACAGGAGAAATAATTGAGGCATGATGATTTAGGAATGAATCGCTAATTAATACTGTCTGGTCTTTAATGTATTACTCACGTACTAGTTATACATGTAGCTATCGCTAAGTGCCAACGCCGGAAAAGAAGAATCTTTCTTTGCCTTTTTACGATATAATTTTACAGTAATACCATTATAAACAAATTAAACAAATTCCTTCGAACAGCGGGGTTGCGCATACTTTCTCTTGCGATCAGTTAGGGACCGGTCAATAGTGACTCGTCAATAGTGCCCCGCTTAACTCGGGTCCACTTGACGTTTAAGGGCGATGGGGTACAGGCATGAACGTTGGCGTGGGGCATGCATTAAAACCAAAACAGTTCTGAGAACGAGATTAGCAAAAACATGAGCCAACATGGCGTTTATAGTTCTAGCATTCTAATAGTATTTCTGCCTTAGTTTTAGCTGTTTAGTACCCGCTAAATTTAATAACACTGATAGCAGTCCTTTATCGTAGTTAGATAATTAGTTAGATAATTAAACTTTTTACACACGACCCCACAAATGGCAACGCTTAAATACTATCGTGCTTAAATAAAGATTGATTGATTGATTAACGCATTCTTTAGGTACGGATTAACTGATTACGAAAAGAGCGTCTCTTTCAGCATGGGTATAGGCTGTAAAATTTAATTGAGTACCGTGTACATTTGTAGATTGCCGAAATTTCGCTGCAGCACATCATGACAGGTTATTTGCAGATAACATTTTAAGTCTACTTAATCATTCAATTACATCGCCTGACAATCTATAACAGTCATACCATAAACCTACCGCGCGCATTTCTCACCATCTGCGGCAGCTCTCAACCCTGCTTCAACCGGTACTGAACCCACACAGGAGCCGATTATCAGGAGCGTCCACATATATATATATACTATACTCGTGAGTCAGCGTATGACCGGTTTGAGCTATTTTTAGAACTGACATGTTTCTCGGGTAACTGCCATCTGACTCTGCTGCGATCGTGTATATGCTTGCCGTAATTATCGAGATTAAGGTTCTTTGAGGTGATTTTACTAACGCTGCATTGTCCTGACTATGGTTTGATTGGATTCCCAAAGTGTGGGCACGTGAACTCCGGTGAGATCTGTTCTACATATAGCTCAATCCGGTCATACGCTGACTCACAGACCTAGTATGGGAGATGGACGCTCCTGGTAATGGACGCTCCTGGTAATGGGCTCCTGACCCACACCTTTCTTCGGAAATATTCTTCTTTTCCGGCATTGGCACTTAGCGATACAGTCAACTCTCTCTTAAGCGACCACCCTTGGTGCACGGACAAAGTGGTCGCTTACGGGAAAAAGCAACACAGGTAGCCCAAGTGCTTGCTAAACGGATCAGACTTCTAGGACAGCTCTAGTGCGCTGTCACCATAACAACATAGCTAAGCACGGGAGTTATAGCTCAAGTTTTTCCAATCTTTTTCAATTTCCTATCGGTCAGCGCCATTAAAAATTGAACTTTGTGGGTATTTGAGTAATGATTTTCTAAAAATACAGTACAATCTACTTTGGTGGTTATCGGAAACAAAAAACAATAGAAAATGTCAAGTGTTGAGACTAAAAAGTGATCGCGGTCGCTTAAGAATTTTTGCTTTGGTCGCCGGCTTACGAGAGAGTTTTTACAACAGAATTTGACTGAGATAAAAACGGTTCGTTGGTAAAGTGGTCGCTTATGGGAGGTGGTCGCTTACGGGAAGTGGTCGCAGGAGAGAGTTGACTGTAGTTATAACTAGTACGTGAGTAATACATTAAAAGAAGAGGCCTCGCGAACATTTTCACCAGACATGATTAATTAGCCTGTAACCAATGGTTATGGGAGTGTTGGGGTACGACATTTATCGCATCGATCAGTCGTAACGATGGATTTTGGGTGTGGCATACAAAGCCGGTTTATATAGCTTTCTTTGCCTTTTTTACGATATAATTTTACAGTAATACCACTATAAACAAATTAAACAAATTGCTTCGAACACTCTTTCTTTATCGTTTACTTAGTTACGATACTATAAAATGTACCGAAAGCTCAGTCTAAAATCACACTGAGTATAGTCACTATGCAGTCGATAGGAAGTATTATTCCTCTCTTGGTACCGATCAATTCGAAACATCAACATCACCCCCGGGCAACCCCCGGGCATTTGAATTTTTGGAGTTTGGATTGTTCAAATTCCCGTCCCCCGGGCCAAAAATGTTGTTCAAATGCCCTACCCCATCGTCGTATTAGGCGATCAAATGCCCCTACCCCCGGGACTTAGCATTAGTTGTGACACCGCATTTTTTTTTTAACAGACAGTTTAAATATTCGTAAGCAATGTACATTTATATTTTAATACCTTCAAATACAGCACAAAGCTTTTAGAGTCCCTTTGTTTTTAAGCCAGTCGCTTACAAAATAGAATTTTGTCCTTTTTTGAAGTCGTCTAAAGTGACCTACGGAGCCCTGTAAGGGTCATCCACAAACACAAATGTTAAGAAAGAATATCGCGCGATACTGCTTTACTATCGCGCGATAAAGTGTTACTATCGATTTATCGCGCGATACTGTTTTATTATCACGCGATAGTGTTTAATATCGCGCGATAATATGTTATTTTAAAATACGGACATTATTTAGCTATTGAAAATAACAGGGATGCATTAGTCGAGAAATACTAGCCATCTAAATGCCACATGAAGTTAGGCCCTGGTGCAAAATATTGGCCGCGCTTTAATCTGTGTCTCGCTTCCGCCTTTCAACTCCTTAATTCATCAAAGCGTTCTAACAGTTTCCTTGCTAATTTAATACCAGCGAATATTTGTTCCTTAACAAGTGCTGCATTTGCCTGTAGCCTAGACAGCTCCCTGGAGTTCCATTTCTATGGCGTCAAATATTTCATCTGGACTACTGTAGTCCTTTCTCCTTCGTAAATTCTTGCTTCTCAGAACTCGATTAAGCTGGCGAAGACTCATCTTGATGGCGTTATAAATTAAAAGAAAAGCCTAGATTAAAGTACTCAGTCGACTAATGCATCCCTGTTATTTTCAATAGCATTTTGAATCGCCGGTAACTATTCAGGTAAAGCCAAATTCGTTGTCGTGTTCGCCGCCATGGTGTCTTGCTAAGTAATGTACGTATTTTAAACTGATAACACATTATCGCGCGATATTAAAACACTATCGCGCGATAATAAAACAGTATCGCGCGATAGTAAAATGGTATCGCGCGATAGTAACACTTTATCGTGCGAAAATAAAACAGCATCGCGCGATAGTAAAACGGTATCGCGCGGTAATAAAGCAGTATCACGCGATAGTCTGTCATAAAATGTGTTTGTCGATACCCCTAGTGACCTCCCCGCTCCAATTCCGCCATGATTTCGATCGAGGAAACCACGCAGCACATAAACATGAAATCAAGGCAACTAGTTCAAATCCCCCCCCCTCCCTCCCTTCCGGTGTCAAATTCCTCACCCCAAGGATAGCTACCGATGTCAAATTCCCTACTCTCCGGGCACGAAAATGAGTCAAATGCCCGGGGGTTGCCAGGTTGGGGGGGGGGGGGGATGTTGATGTTTGGAATTGATCGGTACATTAGGACGTGTCATATCCATCGATTGTGTTCTCATTACCTGGTCTATGCCAACATCTGCATGCTTGTTTGGTTGGTTCTGTAATTTATGTCGAAAGGCCAAACAGTAACCGCCATTTGCCTTATAATTTTGCTCCAATCTCGTTCCTAGGACTGTTTTGGTCTTATTGCATGCCCCACGCTAACGTTTACGCCTGGATCCCCTCCCCCTGGGAAGAGTTGGGCACGAGCCTCTAAAACGACTGCGGGGGAGGCTAAAGAGAGAGTATGAGTAACCCCGCTGTTCATGTGTCTATACGGATTTTAACAGATCAGTCATGCAACATTTCAATTCTGCGGGACTTTTAAACCTTAAATGATGACTAGTAAAACCGTTTCATGCATTGTAGCCGTAGTAATAATGACTGCAGTTATAATAAAGATGATCTTAAACCGTTACAAACAAAGTAGAATAAGAGACAGGATCTAGACTTCCTGTTAAAAGGTATTTAAAACGATGTGGGGGGAAACAGACCATAAGAAAATCAGCACTTATTTTTCATGAAAGAAACCACAAATGGCGAGCCGCTTGTATGTGAATGTATGAGATTATTCTGAGCTTTGTTAGGGCAATTCTATGCTTCACCAAGCTTAGCTTCACCATAAGCTCTCATATCTCACTTTAAAGGTCCTGTAAGTCCTTAGCTTATTCGCTGGCCGGTTTTTCTCCTTGTGTCATTATAAATATCACTTAACCACTTTTGGATTTCTATATCAATTAGCCTTCGTTTAATTTAAGCTTCAGCTGAAAATTGTTGTTACGTTATTAGACTGAAATGTTAATAGGGAGGTTTCCGTACCGTGCGAGCAGAGGTTTCTCCCGGGGTTTCTCATCTCTTTGCCGCCTTCCTGTCGGGTAAGGTTTCCGAAACCAAGCATGAGGATTAGTACTGAACCACGAACTGGAAAAATTGAAAAAGGAAGGCATGCTGGTTAAGGCCATTTAAAACGGCTGATCGATGAGAGGGTTATGTCATTTCTGCCTCCCCAGTGAGGAGATTGAGGATGAAGCCCATTTTGTACTGAGATGCAATAAGTACGATCATCTTAGAAATGTGTTCTATACCTCAGCTTGAAAATGATTTCAATTTAAGAATAGCGCACTGGCCCGAGGAAAACCGCTTAAATGCCATTTTAAACCCAAACTCTAGGATTGATGTCATAACTACAAAATTTGTTTAAATGTTTGCGGTTTTAAATGTCGGCCATTGCGCTAGAACACTCGCCCTTAGTCCTAATCTGTTTTAGTTTATTTGGCCCATGTACTAGTATAGTACTCGACGCCAAATAAAATAGTTAATGTTGTGTTATGGCGCAACTTGCACTTTAAAGTGCATATGAGCCCACATTTTTATCATTAACTAATGAATCGAATCTACATCAAGTAAATAGTTGGTTGTAAAATATTTCTTAATTTGAGTATTGTATCTATTTATATAGTTATAAAGGTCAAACGGGGAATAATTTATTATACAAAAACTTGCTGGTAGCCCTTTAATGAACATCTGTGTTATATTTTACCAAATATTTTGTCTAACTGGGTCAGAAGTAAGTTTCATCCACAAAGGGGGATGAAATGACAGTAAATTCCCTGTATGACGTCACATTAGCATAGTTGGAAATATAAACCTTTATCACCAGTCGTAGACGTAGCCTCAAATCAAGAAATATTTCACTATTCAACTATTTACTTGATGTAACGTTTACTCTAACTTTCTTTATTCGTTTTTTCTTTGCTTTCACCTACTACTGTAATTTTGTAAGAGTATAAATCAAGTGTGTTGTTGTTGCTGGGCTTATAGGCACTTTAAGGTGAGCGAAACTTTAAATTATTTAGCATGGTATTTTAGTCTGCATGCACGACCTTCGATATACCCACCTCCCTGAATATACTTACCGCTTTATTTTATATTGGAATGATTACGCAACTGTTATTGAAAAAAGAATAAGGAAGAAATGAAAACGAAATAAAACAATAGAGAGTAGCAAAACATTATAAAAAGATAAGGAAAAATACACGCCCGATTGCAGATCGAACCCACACCTCTGAGTTTCCGCGCGGGATGTTAGAACACGGCGCTGCCATCTCGTACATGTTTCCTTTTGTAGTGCGAGCAGGTGAGAGCGTAGCCTGCGAACATTCTTCCTCCCTCCCCCCTCCCACTGGGCTTGATACTGGAGTTAGGGAAAAGCCTGCACGGATGCAATACAATTCTACAATGAAATATATCCACATGTTAATCAGATTTGATATTTTAGGCCCGTCTAATGATATATCAATGTAGGGACGTAATTCATATTTGTATAGCGTCCGTGCAGGCTCTTCTTCCCCCTCCTCCCACTATTCCCATGAGCCTGATTGTAGTCTAATGTTGGATCAATGTAGGGGCGTAATTCACATTTGTGAAGGGGCGTAATTCACATTTGTATAGCGTCCGTGCAGGCTCTCCTCTCCACCCCCTCCCTCAGCTCTCTTTTATTTCTCGCCCCAATTCCCTTAATCTCCGCTCGCTGCGCTCCGATACTCCAGAGCCGCAACGCAGGCTACATTTTAGACTTTCTCAAAGTCCTTCTTAGCCCCCCGCACGAAGGACTTTTCCGACTTGCAGCGCGCCAAATTTACCGGTCGATTTTTCAACCGGAGGCGTGGCTTATGACATACTAAGATTTGCCCAATCACAAAGCGTCAATTCTTCAGGCATTGTATGTTGACATGTCAAGTCAGTCGACCGTGGATGTACAATTTGATTGTACTCAGAAAGAGTTTGTCACAGGCGCGAAATGTAAGCTCCGCCCCTGAAACGTGTTTTCGCGCCAATACATAATCCCCCGATTCAATTTCCTGCAAGTGAAACAAGTCGAACTTGCCTCTCGCTTCGATTCTCGCGCTCGATTTTTGACCCAGTAATCGCTTACCCAGTGACTTAGCGAGTTCGACTTGGAGCAAGTCTAGCTACATTTGTATAGCGTCCGTGCAGGCTCTTCTTCCCCTCCTCACCTATTCCTATGAGTCTGTTCTCAGGATCGCATGGCAAAAGTTCCTTTTTCCCCTCACTAGAAGAGCTCCGCTTTCGCGTTCCTTAAGAACCCTATTGTAGACCCGCTTGATGTAGTCAGTACGGAACCTGGATACATTTGGACTCAAAATAAACATTTCAATGAAACATATAATCCTAAAAGCATTGATAGAAAATAATAAAATGGTCTAAAGCCTCTTGTACACGAGCAAGTTTTCTTTGACAAGTTTGCCTTGACAAGTTTTTATTTGCTCGTGTGTGTGGCAAAACATGACAATTCAGTTTTTCTTGACTAGTTCAAAAGCTGTTATGCCAGGTTTTGAACAAGGAGACTTGTCAAGGAAAACTTCAAGTATCGAGTCGCGAAACTAGGGACAGATTAAGCAACCAGGACGACGACGGCAATGACGACGGAACGTAGAAAGGTGTTTTCTCCCGAAATTTGGTGTCTACTATTTCCCTTGTTCACCTTGAATTGTTTTTCACAACCAGATTTTCGAAAAATACGATGAGTATAGAGTTCCGTTCACGCCGAACGAAAAACGGATTGATTTACTTTCTTGCATTCGCGTTCTCTTAAAAAACGTACAACTCATTGGGGTTTTCACGTTGTGTTTTTGCAGAGAACAGTGAAAATGTACGGCGTGCATTTTCATGTACAGTTATTCTATTTTGTAATTAATAAGGATATTGTTTTATGCCGTCGTCCTAGACGTTGCCGTCGTACGGCTCGACAAGGAAAATATGACAAGGAATCGTAGAGCCCTCACTGTTTGTTTTGTGTTGCGCAAATACAGCGCATTTTCTAGAAACTGTCATGGCGTCCATGCAGTCGTGGTGCTATCTATACGATTATTATTACACTGTTTTGTATGCTACGCATGGTGCATATGAAGGGCGACGCCTAGACTACATGCAAACATGCGTTGTTTTCTTGATAAAGGAGCCATTCGTTGTGGAATTTAGTTTTCAAACTGCTCTCAAAACTACTACACTACTCTAAATATTCCGCTGTCCTAAGAACATTGCTGTCACCAAGAAAAACTTGACATGTTTTGCCATACACACGAGCAATAAAACTTGTCAAGGAAAACTTGCAGTTCACCCGTACATACGAGCAAATAAACTTGCCAAGGAATACTTGTTACGAGCAATAAAACTTGTCAAGGAAAACTTGCCGTTCACCCGTACACACGAGCAATAAAACTTGTCAAGGAAAACTTGCAGTTCACCCGTACATACGAGCAAATAAACTTGTCAAGGAATACTTGTTCACCCGTACACACGAAAAATAAAACTTGTCAAGGAAAACTTGCCGTTCACCCGTACACACGAGCAATAAAACTTGTCAAGGAAAACTTGCAGTTCACCCGTACATACGAGCAAATAAACTTGCCAAGGAAAACTTGTTCACCCGTACACACGAAAAATAAAACTTGTCAAGGAAAACTTGCCGTTCACCCGTACACACGAGCAATAAAACTTGTCAAGGAAAACTTGCCATTCACCCGTACACACGAGCAAATAAACTTGCCAAGGAAAACTTGTTCACCCGTACACACGAGCAAATGAACTTGTCAAGGAAAACTTGCCGTTCATTCGTACACACGAGCAAATAAACTTGTCAAGGAAAACTTGTTCACCCGTACACACGAGCAATAAAACTTGTCAAGGAAAACTTGCCGTTCATCCGTACACACGAGCAATAAAACTTGTCAAGGAGTCTTGTTCACCCGTACACACGAGCAAATAGACTTGTCAAGGAAAACGTGCTCGTGTAGACCATGCTTAACTATCTGTTAATTAAGGTACCGAGAGAGGTCAGTTACTTCCATGCATTTAAGACTATATTTTGGTCATACCGGCTCAATGACAATCTTTAGCACCCCCCCCCCCCCCACTTGAAATAGCTTCCCACTTGAAATTTCGCTCCGCCGTCCCTTTGCTTACCGGCAGTGTACTTTCGCGCGTTTTCATTGGACAAAAGCGATCACGCGATGTGATTAGTGACTTGTGACTGTGATTAGTGATTAGTTTCTGTCAAGGGCCAAACGGTAGTATTTGCTCTCGGAATTTTGACATCCTCTAAAGAAATGTAGACTACTGAAATGCAAGGACTAATGGACGAAGTAAATATTAAGCCTGGTTTCCATATGATCATCCCGATCGCTTGATTCTTTTGTTCTGCATATTAATTTACGCTTCGATTCACACCGAACAAAAGGTTCAAGCGATCGGGGAGATCCGTATGGAAACCAGGTTTAAAGGAGCTGGACACGCCTTTATGTTCTGGGCCGGAACAAAGTATTTATAGTAGTTTTTATATAAACTGACGACCCTAGCACACGTGTGGGATGGATGAAATCAAAGTAAATGTGCAAAAATGATCAACAAACTGTGCGTAGATCTAGAAAATATTTCATATCCTTTCGATCAAGCATTAATGAAGGGGAATTTAACTGTTTGAAGCCAAATAACAGCCACCAATCGAACATTGATTCCAGACATGCGCAAAACCGTGACACAGCGCCTTTCAGACAAGAAAACGGGGGGTTTCTCAGTGTAAGCATGTCCTGAAATTGTTAAAGCAAAAGTGCACTTGAAAACACTTGAAAACTTCGCTAAATTCTCCATTAAGTTCAGGTGTATTTAGACTCGTTCTATTAATGATTTGGGATTTAAAATGGTTAGGTTTTTTTTCAAATTATGGGGTTAGGTTTTAGAAAGTTTGTATGAAAATTCGACAAAATGAATTATTAATATGCTTACACTGAGAAAGCGCCAGAAAACGGTACAAATTTGAAATGATTAAAATATGAATGAGAGAATAGGTGGTAACATTAGAAGTGGTGATAAGATGAGTAGACGTGATAGAAAACGAATTGAAGGAGACTACAGCTGAGGCTGATGTTTACAATTCTTCTTTTTTGTTCATGCCTTCGACCTCACGACTCACGCGCGCGGCCTTGTCGGCGGGAAAACATAACCTCTGGCAACCATCCAGGGTAATAAAATACTGGCTCGGACTGAGATGCCAGTGAAAAAACCGTTTCGGTTACTCAGCAGTTTTGAGGCCCGTGTAGAGGTTCGTGAGCACAAAGACAGGAAGTTACTCAGAAACACTTTGCTGAGGTACATATTACAGTGCGAGGGGCCACTTAAGACAAAGAGAACTAAACACATTGCAAAACGAAAATAAAACATTCCAAACGGTATAAATCCAAGCATAGCCATGCGATTTTCTTCCTTCGAAAGACTTTGATTTCATAACTAGTCCACCAAATTCGCCTTTTACTGCATCGAAGCTCGAGCAAGTTGAAATGCTATTGTCTTGTACTCGACACTGATTGGCGCAAGTAACAGTAAGTTGGAATGCTTTGTTTCGTTCTGCAATGTGATTGGTTCTCGTTGTCCAAGTGGCCCCGGTTTCAGTGGTCGCACTATAAAGGGCTTCTAATTAACATGAAAGGTGTATCGGCCTGGCGCGAGGGGTGCGGGATCAGTTATTCACCGACTGGGGTTCCGATATGGCCATTAAGAAAGCATCCAGAAAGTTGAAAACGGCCCAAACAATGATTGGTCATACGCGACAACATTGTTGTCCAAATTAACCAATTAATGCACGTACTCGACCCGTTCGATCTTCAGTCTTGGCGTCTTGATTGCATGTATCTGTTTATTTGATCGGTAAAGCTATTTGCATACAACCAATATAAATAAAAAAATACATAAATAAGTAAATCAGTAAATCGATTAACAAACTAAATATAAGCTTATTTCAGAAAAGACAGGACTTGCTTACTAAAGCTTTCGGGGCTTTTTGCATTTACTACATGCTCTGTCAAGCAGTTTCAGTTCTGTTTCTGTGTACATTTATGCACGTAAACCAGTTCAAGTTCAATCTTCAGTCTTGGCGTCTTCATTGCATGTCAATGAGACTGTTCTCCGTTTGACCTCTGTCTTCAGGCATAAATTTCTATGCACCGCTTCCGGTATTCGGTTACACATAATTGGTTAATTTTGACAACATTGTTGTCGCGTATAACCAATCATTGTTTGGGCCGTTTTCAACTTTTTGACTGCTATTTTACCTCGATATGGTGATATACTTGTCTTAGTTTATAAAGCCTTACATTCACAAGTTTCATCTTATGTAAGAAGCCTTTTCCAGAAGAGGACATTATCCTATAATTTACGTGGCCAGTTTACCTTGGCTATACCTTTTGTAGCACTTCATAACTCATCTAGTCTGTAATATATGGCATATTAGGAAATATGTATAAAGTTATTATTTATTATTCATCTTATATATTTAATATTAATTTGGTTGTTTTATTTAATTTTGTTTTTCTTAAAATTACTCACTTATTCAGATTCGCGCACCACAGGTAACCCAATCCGAAAACAATCAGCGAAACAAAAATTATACCACAATGCAGCGCGCGCCAACTCCTTCGTGCAATTGTAACCTGGCCTTCCTTTTAAGATGGCCGTGTGTTTTTTATAGTCTGGTCTCAGGCTGGTCTGGTCTGTAGAGAAAAAGTGGATTTAGTTCTCCAGAGTAATATGCCGAGAAAGGTAAGAGAAACATTAGCTTTTTAAGTTGCATGTATATACTGTCTCACTGTTTAATACCCGGGTTTAACTACTGTTTAATACTAATACTAATAGTAATAGTTCGTACTGACACTTGACAGTGTAAATTATACTTCTTTATAAAGTTTATTAATTATTAGTACTCTTTTATAATAGGGACGGTTTAGATGATAGGAGGGTAACCCTTATACTAGGGTCATCCTAGTAGTAGGGTCAACCTAGTGCCATTGTATTCTGCAGTTTAGCCCTGTTTCGGGCCTGTTTACATGTGAAGGGTCAGTTTTGTCTCAGGTACTAGGATGACTCTAGCACTAGGGTATAAAAGTGCATCCTAGCACTATGGTCAACCTACCTGAGATGTAGGATCATCCTAGGGCTATGTTTCGCCCTTGCATATGGTTTGCTTGAGATAACTTGCCTACCAGGGACAACTCTATTCTAGAGCCAAATTTCACATTGCAAGTTGCTGGAAGCATTCTAAATCTACAATGTAGGACACTAGACAGCAGCAATAAAGGGACTACAGAAAGAAGAAACAACGTGAAGCAATCAAAATTTACCCACCAAAGCTTGACTTGTGTCCACCATTTTGTTTTCTATGCTTGAATGATTTTGGCGACTGCATCGTGTTGAGTTGATCTGGGCAGTAGGGTAACCCTACCTATTTAATGGTATTTAAGCCAAGACAAAATAGGCAATGTCATAATATTCAGTTGGTTATCAACAACCAGAGAATTGATCAAGTAAAATAAACCATGTTTCCAGGGCTAAAAATAATGGCCGGTCAGTCGCCGGTCAAGATCAGTATTTGGTTGAAACTGTAGTAACATTGACTGGTCAAAATGACTGGCAAGGCAAAGATTTGACCGGACAAGTTCCAATTCTGGCCGGACATTGTCCGATGACCGGCCGTTATTTTTAGCCCTGTGTTTCTAGGGGTAATACTAGATGAACATTTATCTTGGAAACCATATGTCTCTCATATACTGTAGCCAACAAAATATCGAAATCTGTAGGAATCATTTTTAAATCTAGTTTTTACCTTTCCAAAACGTCTTTACGTACACTGTATTATGCAATGATTTATCCTTACCTTCAATATTGTAATTTAGTCTGGGCCTCTACTTACCCATCCAATCTTCATTGTATAGTACTACTTCAAAAACATGTCATTAGAATCCTAATGAAGACTAAATTTGATGCTCACACTGATCCTATTTTCAAAGACCTAAACATAATTAAATTCCATGACATTCTTTTGTTACAGATAGGTCAATTTATGTACTCCTACAAAAATGTATTTTGCCAATCAAATTGAACAACATGTTTTTAACAAATGATCAAGTCCATACTTATACACTAGAAATGCTCCAGCTTTTTGCACTCCCTTATGCAAAACCAACATAAGGCAGTTTTCTGTATACTTTCAAGGTCCAAAGTTATTTAATTCACTTGATACTGAACTTATTAACTCCGCCTCCCTTTCTCTTTTCAAAGTAAATTTAAAATCTTATTTCTGTCGTAATTATTGATCATGATTAGTTATTATTTAGAATACATGTAACGCAAAAAAAAAAATATGTCAGTTCGTCATAGTTACTCGTTATATCTATCCACTTGCTGTTAGTTTTAAGAGGAAGCCTAAATTCACATAAGCCCTTAATGGTTTCTTTTTAGGCTTCCTTGCCACTAACCTTTGTATACTTTACTTTGTATTATTTACTTTGTAAATTCTATTAGTGGCAAATAAAATACAATACAATACCTGAATCATTTTGCTTGTAAACCCGGGCTATGTTTGACCCTAGTGCTATATGTAGGGTAACCCTCATATCGTAGACCATATCGTAAGTCCCCCATTTTGGATCGTGTGCGATGCTCTCTGGGATGGATACCCCAGTTATACAATGGGAAGTAATCAAACCGTAAATTTAATTTACATGTAGTCCATGGTTTGATTACTTCCCATTGTATTACTGGTGTATCCATCCCAGAGTGTATAGCACATGATCCAACATGGCAGACTTGTGATAATTATGGTCTATGTATACAGCCCTGCGTGACTGTAATTGGTCTATTTGTCTCTTGTGGTGTACGTGGCTCTATTTTGAAGGAAATCTTAATCCAGGGTTTCTTTCAGGAGATCTTTTCTTGATTTGTTTACATGCTTTCACTCACAGGCTAGAGTGATTTTATGACCAAACACATATGGCTAATGGTCATCCAAGCCATGTAGAATAATGTCCGACTCCTTGGGCACATCCATACACCTTCCCCTGGAAATAGTTTTGACTTGCATAAATGAATGAGTACAATTATTTGAATCAAGTGCTGTGAAATGAATAGTAGGTTTCACATACCAATGGCCTTTTTGGAAGTAGGGCCAAACATTGCAGAAATACAGTGTATGAGAATCTAATGTCCAATATTTTGTCCAAAATTCTACATGTATTTCTGAAACATTTAGCATCCCAGATCTAATTTAATATCTAAAATCATTGAAACACCAACAACGAAAAATCCACTTTAACACATTTTTCCACAATAAATGATTCCATTGATTGGAAAGTTATATTATTTTACTCAATTCCTTCCAGATGTGTGCTTGATACTAAAACCCGTGAATTTCAATTCAAAATTCTTCACTGTATTGTTTTCACCAATTATTTACTTCACAAGATCGGCAAGATACGTCAGTCCCTCTCTGCATGCTCTTTTTGCCAAATAGATGTTGAAACCATAGAATATTTATCTTTTCACTGTCCTTTAGTTCAGTTTTTTTGGAATGTAGTCCAACAGATTTTGACCAAGCAGAATTTGCTTCAAAGATCGCTCAATGAATTTGATGTTATTTTGGGGCTGGTAGTCAACCTCTAGAGCATTTTATTTTGATAAATCATGTGATATTGGTTGCTAATAATTTTATATATTCTTGTAAACTTAAGGAACAGACTCTGATCATCAAACTTTTCCTTAGAAAACTTGATTTATAATCTAGAGCTGTTTATAGCCAGAGAGAAAGACAAACTTTCCTTTCATTATGAAAACTGGAATATGCTTCTTTCCCTAATCCTTCAATGACACCTCAGTTTTTTGTTTTCTTTTCTTTCTTGGACATGACCTCAGTTAGCGCCAGGCCACACCACATTATATCTACCTTTTGATTTCTTGATATCATTGGTTTGTTGTTTTGTATTTTTATTTAGTACTTTATTTTGTTTTGTAGTATTTAATCATGTACATGTACATAGTTAATTTTCTTCTTTAAGGGCCAGGGACAAATATATTAAGGTACATGTATCATTAAAATATCAATAAAATATATTTTTAAAAATCCCAGAACTACGTGTTGAGATACATTGTACATGTAGTTGGTAAAGAATTATGTTGATAACATTTTATGGCTGCAAGCATCCTATGAACGATTCTGTCTGATGTTGAGTTGCTCAGTTATTTGTTGTTCAATTTATGCTGTGATCAAATTACTAGTAAATTTATGGGAAAAGTTAAACTGGGTTGCAGGATAAACAAGATGTCTTAAATGCCCTCAAATTCAATCAGCAATTCCTTTACCAACCATCTTTAGGGCCTATTTAAGTTGGCCATTGATAGTGAAAGTTTGCAGCCTCGTAAAACCCGGAAAATTAAAGAGTAGGCAATAATTATTGTCAAGGTGACTCCTAGGGTAAAGTCTTATTGTCTGATGATGTCATCAAGTGATGTCATCAAAATCAGCAAATTTCT
The DNA here is from genome assembly GCA_030867875.1 of Actinernus sp. WN-2022. Classification (NCBI taxonomy): domain Eukaryota; kingdom Metazoa; phylum Cnidaria; class Anthozoa; order Actiniaria; family Actinernidae; genus Actinernus; species Actinernus sp. WN-2022. The sequence continues at coordinate 137,855,819 of JAOWCC010000577.1, read as the reverse complement.
AAACTCCAAGAATTTTTGATAACTAGAAATTTATGAATATTTTCCGAACCTACGAATTAAGGCGCATAAAACCGAGCATGCGTTTGCCATTATGACGAATAATGAAGATTTTACAACACTTTTCAGTCCAAGTTTTAGCTTTTTTGGTGAATGAAAAGCCATAACTTTGGCCTCGTAAAACCCGGAAAATTAAAGAGTGGGCAATAATTGTTATCAAAGTGAATCCTAGGGTTAAATCTTGTAGTCTGATGACGTCATCAAAATCAGAAAATTTCTAAACTCTACAAGAATTTTTGATCTACTAGTAATTTATGAACATTTTCCAAACCTACAAATTAAGGTGCATAAAACCGAGCATGTGTTTGCCATTACGACAACAAATTAAGATTTTACAACACTTTTCAGTCCAATTTTTAGCTTTTTTTGGTGAATGAAAAGCCATAACTTTGGCATTTATTGTCAGTTTCCAAAATTTTACATGCTCGATTTTGGTTTGGTGTTTAGTGAAAGGTTTGGTGTTTAGTGAAAGCACACAAAATGTTTAGGATTTTTTAGAAACTGGAAGTGAAGAAATTAATGCATGTGCAAAAGAGCCTGTTTTGTGGTTATGAAATAGTTGCAGAACTGTTGTTGCAGTAAAGTCTACAATAATTGGTCGAACAGGTTGTGCATTTTCTCCTCTTTCCTCCAAGGACAATGGCCAGTTTTAGGGCTTGGCCGAATACTCCAGTCTGCAATGAGCTAGCTTGATTGTCTGTAATGAGGAACCCATTTTGCGGCAAACCGAAGAGCCAATAGAAATCGAGCTAAAATTAGACCAAGATTCGACAACTTTCACTTGAAGTTGATTTTTGTGGTATTCATACCAGTAAATTCTGACATCAAAAATACTTTTTTAAGGATGAAAACTGACCTGTACATGTATTTTAATTACAATATAGTTGCACTGAGGTTCAATCACAACTTTACCAGGAACCCAAACTCAAAGCATTATTTGGAGACAAAAGTGTGTATGTTTGTGGAAGATTTTAGTTGAAAACCTGCCAGTCGAAAATCACTTGAGTGGCCATACTTTTCTTCGTGTTTTTAGAATCCATGTTCTCGCTGGAAGCAGCCATTTCAGCTGCTATATCTTTGACAACTATAGATACTATTTATGTACCGATCAATTCGAAACATCAACATCACCCCCCCAGGCAACGCCCGGGCATTTGAATTTTTGGAGTTTGGATTGTTCAAATTCCCGTCCCCCGGGCCAAAAATGTCGTTCAAATGCCCTATCCCATTGTCGTATTAGGCGATCAAATGCCCCTACCCCCGGGACTTAGTATTAGTTGTGACACCGCATTTTTTTTTAACAGACAGTTTAAATATTCGTAAGCAATGTACATTTATATTTTAATACCTTCAAATACATCACAAAGCTTTTAGAGTCCCTTTGTTTTTAAGCCAGTCTCAGAATTTTGTCCTTTTTTGAAGTCCTCTAAAGTGACCTACGGAGCCCTAGCTGTAAGGGCCATCCACAAACACAAATGTTATGAAAGAATATCGCCCGATAAAGTGTTACTATCAATTTATCGCGCGATACTGTTTTATTATCATGCGATAATATGTTATTTTAAAATACGTACATTACTTAGCATGGTCGCGAACACGCTACGTGATCATGACAATGCTTTTCTCCTTTATATGTTTCTTTTATTTCCGACAACGAATTTGGCTTTACCCGAACACTTACCGGCGATTCAAAATGATATTGAAAATAACAGGGATGCATTAGTCGAGAAATACTAGCCATCTAAATGCCATATGAAGTTAGGCCCTGGTGCAAAATAATGCCAGCGCTTTAATCCGTGTCTAGCTACCGTCTTTCAACTCCTTCATCAAAGCGTACAGTTTCCTTGCTAATTTAATACCAGCGAATATGTGTTCCTTAACAAGTGCTGCATTTGCCTGTAGCCTAGACAGCTCTCACTTCCCTGGAGTTCCATTTCTATGGCGTCAATTATTTCATCTGGACTACTGTAGTCATTTCTCCTTCGTAAATTCTTGCTTCTCAGAACGACGTTTAAGCTGGCGAAGACTCATCTTGATGGCGTTATAAATTAAAAGAAAAGTGAGGATTTTCATATAATTCAAGCCTAGATTAAAGTACTCAGTCGACTAATGCATCCCTGTTATTTTCAATAGCATTTTTAATCGCCGGTAAGTATTCAGGTAAAGCCAAATTCGTTGTCGGACGTAAGTGAAACATATAAAGGAGAAGAGCATTACCACGTAGTGTGTTCGCCGCCATGGTATCTTGCTAAGTAATGTACGTATTCTAAAATAACACATTATTGCGCGATATTAAAACAGTATCGCGCGATAATAAAACAGTATCGCACAATAGTAAAATGGTATCACGCGATAGTAACACTTTATCGTGCGATAATAAAACAGCATCGCGCGATGGAAAAACGGTATTGTGTAATAATAAAGCAGTATCACGCGATAGTCTTTCATAAAATGTGTTTGTTGATGGCCCTTCCAGGGCTCCGTAGTGACCTCCCCGCTCCAATTCCGCCATGATTTCGATGGAGGAAACCACGCAGCACACAACATGAAATTGAGACAACTTGTTCAAACCCCCCACTCCTGACTGATTTCACTCATCACTGTGTTGGCACCACCATACGCTTGCCGTTACTTTTTTGCTTGGTACAAATTATTAATTACTGTATTTCCCTTTCGCTAGGTTCAAGTACAGTTAGGCACCTTTCGAGTCCTGGACGATTCCTTCAAAATTATTGGATTGAGTTTCTTGTTAAGTATTATTTTCTTACACACGACAAACCAAGTTTTTCATTTTCCAGCGACAAAAGCACCCGCTACGGCTTGCTCCGACTTTTGAACACTTTACTTCATTTATTCATGAAAACCTTTCAGGTAAACCATGAATAAAACTTACCAGTACAAACATGTGTATGTTGCAGTTGAAATTGACCATTTAGTTCAATTTGACCATTCAGTTCAATTAGACCATTCAGTTCAATTTGACCATGAGTCAAAACAAACTAGTTCAATTTGACCATCGGTCATATTCAACTAGTTCAATTTGACCTGGGCAAACCAACCTACATGTAGGTCAAATTGACCCAGGTTTCGCTATATATGATTCTAAAAAAAATCACTCTCCCCACCCTTCCTTCCTTCCTTCCATCCCTTCCCTCCTATATACTTACACTTACCTTTTATTCAGATGTAATACTACGTACTGAACTCAGAGGGATTTGAACTCAGCAGCTCTGCCTTGACACACCCAGTTTTCCACTGACTTAACACACTGCGCCACACAGCACTTGTTGATTTTGAAGCAACATTTATTATATAAGTAACTTAAACCAGAACCCAGATCCTCTCAGGTCAACAAGTCAACACTAACTACATAAAGTAGTAACCCACATGGAATCTGTCATGAAACTCCAATCTTTTTTTTGCTTTAGTTTGCTTCAAACAATAAATAATCATGTGAACTAATCCAAATCCTACCCCTACATTTAAAGAAACCCTAACCATCAACAATGTGTGCTCACTAATTTGTTTGAGTCAAATTAAACTAGTTTGTTTTGACTATGGTCAATTTGAACTAGTTTGTTTTGACCGGGTCAAATTGACCTTGTTTGAATTGACCGGGTCAAATTGAACTAGTTTGTTTTGACCCATGGTCAAATTGAACTGAATGGTCAATTTCAACTACAACATGTACATACAGTCGAAGCTCTCCTTGTGACCACTCTTGTACGCGACCAGCTCTAGTTACGACCACCATCGCGAAACCCTGTTTGAATTGTCACTTAATCTCTGTAATTAAAAGCTCTTGTAAGCGACCGCAACCACTTTTGGGAATTACCAACTAGGTGGTTCCTTTGTTTTTAAGCTCTCGTAAGCGACCACTCAAGAGTTCGTATTACTCAACACTTTAATATGTCAATAGGAGACGTTTCAGTTCGAATCTCTGCCATTGATGCGTCATGACAGTGGGACATTCGCAAACCTCTTCAATATCGGTGATAAACAATAACCGTATAATTACATAACATACATAAAATTATATTACATATTAAATTACATATCAAAAGAGCTAAAAGCTCTCATAAGGGACCACCATCTATTGTTTTAGTGCGTGGTCGCTTACGAGAGCTCACTCTCGTAAGCGACCAGCTCTAGTTACGACCACTTTTACGAATTCCCGAGGTGGTCGCTTACGAGAGCTTCAATTGTATTAAAACTATTGGGTGGCCGGTGGACACACATAAAACTAGCCTGAGAAAACAGCCGCCTCATATCGCCCGAGTTGGCTGTTTTCTCACTGAGGCTAGCATATATATTAGCCTTGGTTTGTGTCAGAATGACTTTTCTTGGTTGTAGGAAAAAAATACTTTTTTAACACACTTCAATAATAATTAATGGCAGATGTGATTTTTACAGTAAACGTTCTGTAAAATCTATAGTTCGACCTAATTTGGTCCTTTGGCAAAAAATGTCACTGATTTGGATGTTTCTGCCACTGTTTGTCCTTTTGGAAGACAAAAAAGTGGCAAAAGAAATGGCCAAATTTCATCGTACGTGGCACTTCAAACCAATATTGAAAATTAAGCACATTTTACAATTTTGCATATTGCTCAAAACCAATACCAACAGAAAATAATCATTCTTACTCACACACACTTCATTATGATTTGTTTCTTCTAGTACATGTAGTAAAACGAGCATTAATTTAATGTATGAAACATTTTCTCTGCGTAAATTTTCTTTAAATAAACCAGCTAATTCACAAACGGAACAATGACTACATGTTAAGACTCTAAGTTGGAAGTTCAGTGCCCAAGGCTGCAAACAGTGATTGAGAGCTCGGCTGCCAGGCGCACTGGGTCACACAAAATTGGACAAGGGAGGGAGGGGGGAAACCGTGAGCGATCACAGCGACCTGCAACTGTCAAGCAGAACACTGAGCCACGAGCAATAACACAAAAGCACAGTCCCGTATGAAACCAACCCCAGGGCCATGCAAACACACACCAGGGCCCCCAGTAGTCGCTGGATCTTTGCCTAAATTGCATTTAGTCTCAATTAAAAACTGGTATTTATGTCATGGAAAAATTGGCACTAATGCAGCTAGATGCTCACTTTTTAAAATGGTCTTTACTTTTAGAAGCGATCAACTCCCAAAGGGTCTAAGCCTGACTCAACAACAACAGATAAAGCAAATGAAAATGAGGCTGCAAGTATATCTTCATCTGGACCAGAAGATGAGGTTGCAAAGGATGAGAAAACAGAACCTGAGCCAGAAAAACCTAAAATGCCACTTAAGAGGCCAAGAGGACGACCAAGTAAGAAGTGGCAGGCACAGTACTTAGGGAAGATTTTTCCTGAAACTAGCAGTTCTCCAACAGCAAAAAAGGTATTTTTGTTTCTAGGTGGATATTACATTGTTGCACATGTATGTACAGCAGGATCCGAAATTGCGGCTTATTTGCACTGAGGTACCAATGCGACTAAATTTTGAGTGTTGGCGACCAAAATTTCAGAGTTAGTTGCCAGCTGGTGACTTACCTAAAGTCTTCACAATGTTTTCACGATGTCCCAAAGTCACACGACGTTCTAAGTAAAGTCATTTTAAAATTTAGCCAATAAAACATGCCAGCAAATGTTTTTTGTCACGTGTCGCTTTAAACTTGAAATGTGGTGACCACAATTGAAGGGCTGTGCAAAAAGGGCGTAAGTGACTCTTGATCACATTCTAAATTCTCCTTCAATTTCTTTGTTTTCTAAGGGAGAATTTAGAACGTAATCAAGAATCACTTACGCCCTTTTTGCACACAGCCCTTCAATTGGTCTTTGGTTAGTTGCCAGTTGGCGCCTACATGTACAATGATGTACGTGAAAAGGTTAATTTTGGACCCTGTACAGTAGGTAATGATTCAATAGATTTGAAATATTTGCTCGGACTTTAACCTGATCTAAATTCTATGAGTCTGCTTTAAAGATTGTACATGCATTTACTTGTAATAGACATACAAGAATTGGTGAAAATATTATTTGAAAAATTTGGGGAATTGGGATTGTTGATTTTACAAGCCGTGAAAATCATACTACATGTTCTTTGCTCTCAAAAATGGTATTCAAATCGTGCTGCCAAAGTTATTAAATTACATGTATGTGAAGGAACGTAAGCTTGAATGACATCCTGAATTTACATGGGCACTTGATTATGGAGTGCTTTAAAAGTAAGTAGCAACTCCTTAAAATGAATGCGTTGTTGAACCGGTAACCAGTGCAATCTAATAAAAATAGGTGTAACATGATCATACTTGCACATGAGGCACACAACCTTAGCAGCAGCATTTTGAACTACATTGTAACTGTATTAGTAAACCTCGGAACGGCACTTTTAAGAAGACTATACATGTATAATAATGATGGGTGACTAGTTCCTGTAAAAACTAGTGTTGATCTGCATCAGCGGGGAAGATAAACACTGGTACGACTAAAAGTCGATTAAGGTATGCTAACCGCCGTGGGGAGCGTGGATTAATTTTTTTGCATGGAATTTTTTTGGAGTTGTAAATAATTTGTTTTGTTTGGGTTGTCATAAAAAGTTATGATCTGCTAGATGTCTATTCTTCCACCACACCTTTCCCCTCAAACTTCACCCTCCTTATCATCACTTATTCCACTCTGTTGCCTTAACTTACCCCCACCACCCCCCCCCCCCCCCCCCCTTATACTCTCCCCCTCAGGTTGTAATGTTGCTGATGTTGTAATGTTGCTGATGTTGTAATGTTGCTGATGTTGTAATGTTGCTGATGTTTATATAACTACATGTACTCTAACTCTATTTGTCACCTGTGCATGAACTCTTTAACTATTATACCACTTGTTCTCAAGCATTGCTCAACTATCTGCCATAGAAACTGAGAGTAAGTAGTCTTTAGTAGAAACCAACTACCATAAACACTCATAGATAAGCCACACCTTTTTACCCAAAATCTTTATTCCTAATCTGGGTGCAGCGTAATCAACAAGAAAATCTAGAAAAGGTTTCATAATGTCCATAATAATTACACTGATACTAGCTGTCTTGTATTTCTTGTGCATACTGTGTTCTTTGCAGGTTTATATAAGAAATCTCAGTATCTTGATATTTTTTTCAGGAGAGAAAACATGAGAAGAAGGAAAAGAAGGAGAAAAAGGAGAAAAAGGAGAAAAAGGAGAAAAAAGAGAAAAAAGAAAAGAAACCCAAAAAGACTGAGGGAAAGGAGAAAAAGGAAAAAGAACAAGAAGTGGAAAAGATCCAACCACCCAGCCCACAAGTTAAGAAGCCTACAGAGTCTGAGCCTCCACCAAGAAAAGAACAGCCCCCAACTGTAATCACACCCAAAAAGAAACCACCCATCAGTTACTTAGACAGTCTGCAGGCCACTCTAGACAAGTTGTTTGAATACCAGTGGCCCCCAGACACAATGGGAGAATTCTACCTGCTAGAGTGTCAGCTGAGTGATTTCTTGGGGGTGATGGCACTGCAATTAAAACATCCGTGTAAGCATTAACATACTTTGACATGCTATTAACAGGGGTTTCAATAGAAAATGCCTACTGCTTCGGAGCTCCAGTGGCTACATGTACATGTATGTTACAGGTCAAAATTAACATCAGGTCATTTTTTTCAATCTAGGTCATTTTCTTTCAACCTAGGTAATTTATTTTCAACCTAGGTCATTTTTTTCAACCTAGGTCATTTGTACGGTACCTATCAATCATTCTAAAAAGGGATTTTTAGTTTTTTGGGGGGCGATTTAAAAAGAAAAAAAATCCACCCACCCCTCCCCTTGCAAAATATTTTGACCACTCTTCCCTCCCTCTACGGTACTCACCGTTACCCCTCCCTAACCGCTTTTCCCTTCTCTAACCCCCACAACCAACTTAGTAAATCACTCATTAATGACACCTCAATTACTACTTACTTTTGTTTCACTTTTTCGTTCGCCGGTAGTGGGACTCGAACCTGCAATCCTTTGCTTGGAAGAATGCCTTGGAAGACCAGAGATTTACCAACTGCGCCACAGAGACTTGCGTTGGAAATCCAGTCACGTTTTTGGAATAATATAGCTTTCCTATGGAAATTAGTTACTAGTTCCCTCTTGGCCTCTTAATTTTATTATGAAAAATGGGTATGTATGTGAGGTCAAGAGGCTCAAACCCTGACCCTGTTTGACCCAATCCGAGCTCCAAAATCCTGATTGCCCCCTTTTTGGGGAAAAATAAAACTGATTGCCCCTTCTTTAAATTGTTTTCAAAATACGGTTGGATAGATACCCCAGCCGGTATACCACATACCAGGATTGCATGCAAAATACGGAACATTTAAAGTCGGGACGTGTCATTGGGTAAACAAATCAGCAGATGAAGTACATAGATAAGTACTGAAGTACGAATTAGCGGCGTCACGATGTATGAGAACCTCAGTGCTTGCATGTGGGCAGGCAATCAAAATGCGGCAACAGAATGTCTTTTTTTGACATAGTAGCTAAAAAAAATTAACCCTAGCTGCCTAAAAAATACTGAACCCCGACCCTGACTGCACCCAAATTATACTCAAATCCTGACCCTGATCTGCCCAAATCAGGTCAAAACCCTGACCCTACCTGCCCAAACTGAGCTCTAAACCCTGACCCACCCCCGCGGCACATACATAATACGTCATAAACAGGAGTACCCCCCCCCCCGGACTCAGTGCCACATGCAAAATACATGCAAGCCTTTAATGTCTTTATGGAGTGGTCAGTAATTATTGGGGGGAGGGGGTGGGAGGGCTACTAAGCTATAAATTTGGGCCTAAAAATTGTGGCCCTCCCCCAAACCAGGGCTTAAAATATAGACCTCCCCTAAACATGCACCCAGAATTTTGTGACCCTCCCGCTATATACTTAACCTAACCTACATGTATCCTGGTTGGTTGTCACATTAACGGCTGCTGCAGCACTTAAATACAACTGTTGGAGATGTAATAAAGTACAAAAATGATAAATATTTTTAGAACCATTTGGAGCACACAAAATCATGACCCTCCCCCTTATCTGTGCTAAAAAAATTTTTATCCTCCCTAAACTGGCATCCCAAAAATGTGACCCCCACAAACTGGCATCCAAAAAATGTGATCCTTCCCAAACTGGCACCCAACAATATGTGATTCTCCCTCCCAAATAGTAACCCTCCTCCCCAATAATTACTGACCACCCCCTTATTGTGTTGTACTTCTAGTACAGTACAGCTACAATGTACTGTCTTATAATGCCTGTTACTCCTGTGTACATCCACATGTATGTAACATTTGGTATTACATGTAATGTGTTTATTGTGTTGTACTTCTAGTACAGTACAGCTACAATGTACTGTCTTATAATGCCTGTTACTCCTGTGTACATCCACATGTATATAACATTTGGTATTACATGTAATGTGTTTATTGTGTTGTACTTCTAGTACAGTACAGCTACAATGTACTGTCTTATAATGCCTGTTACTCCTGTGTACATCCACATGTATGTAACATTTGGTATTACATGTAATGTGTTTATTGTGTTGTACTTCTAGTACAGTACAGCTACAATGTACTGTCTTGTAATGCCTGTTACTCCTGTGTACATCCACATGCATGTAACATTTGGTATTACATGTAATGTGTTTATTGTGTTGTACTTCTAGTACAGTACAGCTACAATGTACTGTCTTGTAATGCCTGTTACTCCTGTGTACATCCACATGCATGTAACATTTGGTATTACATGTAATGTGTTTATTGTGTTGTACTTCTAGTACAGTACAGCTACAATGTACTGTCTTGTAATGCCTGTTACTCCTGTGTACATCCACATGTATATAACATTTGGTATTACATGTAATGTGTTTATTGTGTTGTACTTCTAGTACAGTACAGCTACAATGTACTGTCTTGTAATGCCTGTTACTCCTGTGTACATCCACATGTATGTAACATTTGGTATTACATGTAATGTGTTTATTGTGTTGTACTTCTAGTACAGTACAGCTACAATGTACTGTCTTGTAATGCCTGTTACTCCTGTGTACATCCACATGTATGTAACATTTGGTATTACATGTAATGTGTTTATTGTGTTGTACTTCTAGTACAGTACAGCTACAATGTACTGTCTTGTAATGCCTGTTACTCCTGTGTACATCCACATGTATGTAACATTTGGTATTACATGTAATGTGTTTATTGTGTTGTACTTCTAGTACAGTACAGCTACAATGTACTGTCTTGTAATGCCTGTTACTCCTGTGTACATCCACATGTATGTAACATTTGGTATTACATGTAATGTGTTTATTGTGTTGTACTTCTAGTACAGTACAGCTACAATGTACTGTCTTGTAATGCCTGTTACTCCTGTGTACATCCACATGTATGTAACATTTGGTATTACATGTAATGTGTTTATTGTGTTGTACTTCTAGTACAGTACAGCTACAATGTACTGTCTTGTAATGCCTGTTACTCCTGTTTGGCATTACATGATTGTATGAATAATTCACATAATCAGAGGTCTGTTCTGTTGCAGGTATGGAGTTTCGTCCACTCGTGGATGAGGAAAAAGAATTCCTGAAAGAAAAAGGGATTTTAAATTGTTTACAGAAAGAGAAAGGTAAATTTGACCTTCACTGACTTAATTACTGCCAGTTATACTTTGGCTGTTTATTGTATGTTGTTGTTGTTTAAGTTCCATGTGACAAGTGAGAGCAATAACGTTGTTAGCTTGCTATCCATGTGGGACAGAGATGTGCAACTGACCCAGGCATAATATTAATTACCATAAAATTTGGACAGTCAAAAATGGAATATACATCTATAATAATTGCCATAATTCTTCCTTTGTGAATAACAGAACACAAGATAAACAATGATGATAAACAAACCAATATGGCATAATGTTACAAAATACATTCTGCAACGTTCTAGTCATTCCGCTTCATGTTGTATTCATTTCAGCATTCCAGTAATCACCTGGAAAGGTTTTCACGTGCATATTGCGTTGTACTTTCTAGTACATTGCATTCTTTAAAAGGCCATTAGGGCAAAATAATGGACGACAACTCAAATTGTGGTCGTCCGAATGTGAAATTAACTCGTCCATAAAAAATACAACTAACAATGTCCCAGCTCTGAAGCAGATTCAGTTGGGTTTAGTTAGCCCCACATCAGCTTTACCTCGTTGTAAAAATCATTCCTTGGAGACTTTCGAGTCCTACCCTCAGCGTAGTGTAATTTGTTTTTCAAGTAGAGGCTCCCCAATTCCTTGTAAAATTTATAAGTGATGCTACGGGTGCTCGGGAAATATTCTAAGTCGCAAATTATTCATAGTTAACAGTTTTTATGATGCAGTCTGAGGTTCTTACACCGAGGTAACGTCCCCACATCTTAGAGCGGTTTTCAATTGAGTGTCGAAAAGTAGTTGCTTCCGAATTTGATTCGTTAGTTATCCATGATTGTATTTACTTTGCCTCGTGATTGGTTGAAGTAAAACCAATCGTGAATTACCTCAGTTCGTGATTGGTTCATTGATGTTTTTACTTGCTCTTGATTGGCTCACTGGTTTTGGTTTGAAAACCACTATTATGCCATTACTGCACAATTGAATACGATGTTGTCTGGTGAAAAAACAGCAACCGCTGTCCCATAAACTGAGTTACAATCATTGTTTTTAAAACTAAGAACTTTACTTCACCTTGTATAGCATCGCTATCGGCTCTGGTTTATATTTGAAACACCTGTTTTCACTCGGCTTTTTATTTAAGCAATAGACCACACTTTTCAATGCGTTTATAATTACTGGCGAAATAGAGCATGCAGGATGTTGGTAGAACACAAGAAATGCTTGAAAATCACAAGCCGAAGGTGCATTTCAAGTGTTCTCCCAACATCCCAAGTGCTTTATTTCGCCAGTAAACACATTGAAAGGTGTGGTCTATTGCTTTTATGATATAACTACGACACAACGCAAGCAGGCGTGCCGATTTCTATGTGTTTACCGGCACAATAGACCATAGATTTTTGAGTCTATAAGCCAATCAGAGCACTTGTACTATCTGGGTTATATTATAATAACCAATAGTACTTTTGGGCTGTCCGTTTCAAAAACCCTTCTACGTGGGCCTTCTGAAGACATGTATATGAGTGCCACTCTTGGTCAAATTCTGTATGAAACAGACTGGACGATCAACTTCATAGACATTTTTATGAAAGTCACGTGTCCCAGCAATTCGCCCCAGTGCCGTCGCTGTTTTCAGCAAAAACGCCTGCTACATGTAATAAGCACTTGACATGAAGTAGGTACCGTGTGACTCTCAATAGAAACGAATTCAATTGCTTGGTCATTTCTTCACATTTACAAAGCTATTGATCGAGAGATCCTTACAAAGCTTGAAGAAAATAGAGAGAGATTGTATGTGGTATATTTTACTCGTCCTGTCGGACATCTAGTCGTCTGAGATAAGAACTACTCGTCTCCGACAAGCAGGCGAGTGAACGTTTTTTTGCCCTGATTCGTAAACAACAATATGAGGAATTCACTATTGTCTCAACACTTTTTTTTTTTGCATTTACTGTACCCGATATTTGTTGTTATCTTTACAGAATTGATGGCAGTGAGGACAGATAATGTGATCCAGTTGCTGATAGAAGAATATCCTGAAAAGTACCAGGTGATTTTATGAACATAAATGTTATGATGACAATGACGAGGATATATACATGTTACATTAATCTCGTACCCAGATCCCACTCCATGTTTTCCTTGTGTGTGACCATGAGTAGCAAATTATGTAGTCCTACAACATACTCGCGAACGAGGCCAAAGTTTTCGTTTAGATTTTTAACACGTAGATGCACGGATGTGCAGGAACGAGTTATCGGGGTTAGATGGATATTAATTTCCGAAGGTTAGTATCCTTTTCCGAATGCTGTATCCTCTTCCGAAGATGCATGTTACCAAAATTCGTACGATGTTCGGAATATGTTCGGGATATGAGATTTTCATGGCTAACACTGGCAGGTGGCTCAAACCTGGACAGACATGGTAGTGGATCCCTGTCAATCACTTAGTGGTGATGACGTAACGATGACGTCATCGGTCACGTGATTTTAATTTATGCAGGTATCTCCCTCATTTCTAATGGCAGGCGGCTCAAACTTTGACAAACATGGGATTGGGTCCCCTTAACTCACAGTGGTGATGTGGTAACGATGACGTCATCAGTCACATGATAATAATTTATGCAGGTATCTCCCTCATTTCTAATGGCAGGCGGCTCAAACTTTGACAGACATGGTATTGGGTCCCCTTAACTCACAGTGGTGATGTGGTAACGATGACGTCATCAGTCACATGATAATAATTTATGCAGGTATCTCCCTCATTTCTAATGGCAGGCGGCTCAAACTTTGACAGACATGGTATTGGGTCCCCTTAAATCACAGTGTTGATGTGGTAACGATGACGTCATCAGTCACGTGATTTTAAGTACATGCCCATATCTTCCTCATTGCTAATAGCAGGCAGCTCAAACTTTGACAGACTTGGTACGGCATGTACCACTGACTATCATGTAATAAAACAATTTCCTTAACAGTTCGCCATCTGATCCTCGTTGCTTAAAGTCTATTTCCTTGCCCATTCCAAGACAAAATCGTCATTAATTTTATGGTTGTATGATTTCAATCAAGTCAGGCTAATAAGTATTGGGTTGAATAAAAACAACGCTTTTCCCCCATCACTTTTTGCATGCATTTGCTTGACCTGGTACTTAGCATTTACACCAAAAAAAAAAACAGAAACTCTGTTTGGAAAATCAAATGGTACACATCATCTTGTAAGAAAAGTTTTGGAAAACGTGGGCTACCGGTTGGGGTGATCTACTTTTCTCGCTCGTTTCGCATGCTAATCTATTTTTCCCGCTCTTTCTGGTGGACGCGCATGCTAATCTATTTTTCCCGCTCTTTCTGGTAGATGCGCATGCTAATCTACTTTCCCCGTTCTTTCTGGTGGACGCGCATGTTAATCTATTTTTCCCGCTCTTTCTGGTGGATGTACATGCTAATCTATTTTCCCCGCTCTTTACGGTGGACGCGCATGCTAATCTATTTTCCCGCTCTCAGTTCCGGTGGATGCGCATGTTTTTATTTTATTTCTCATTTTTATTTCATTTTTAAATTTCCAACGGGATGGTTTGATATAAATGGCCTCCAGTTCTTTGAATGCACAATACAACCTTTTTTGAAATAGCTATATACAAAGATGTATTCGAAATAAAAAAAATATGTTAGAGTTAAATACCGAGAACCGAGGCATTAATCCCTATACAGTCTGAGGTTCGAGGTATTTAACGGACTTTATAATCGGCGAAGTTTTCTCGCCAAAGCTATTCCTGTGAGAAAGCAATTCGTTGACCTTCAGAAAAAGTAAACAATATCCTTGACAGGTTTGTAAATTAAACAAAGCACCGAATCATACAATGCATTGGTTTAAATAAAAAGTTGTGTAACTCATGATAATGAGCCATTCAAACATTTTTGTTTCATAACGAACTATATTCATGAAAATTCGAGAATTGTGGTGAAAAGAATACTATAATTATTTGGGCGCTAAAGTAACGTCACTAACATGCGCAGTTGGAGTATGATGAAAAAAAGTCACGTCCCATAAGGATGAGACGGCTCGCGTTCTTAAACAAGGAGTGAGTGAAAACGTTGCATTTGAGCTCTCACATCGGGTCGTTAAAGTGCCTATAAGCCCTGGCCCCAAGTCATTTATTTGGCGCAGTAAAGTGTTTTAAATCTTGTTCAACCATTTTTGGGCGATTTGTGGTCGTAGTATTGCTATAAAAAGCATTACAAATCCTTGAAATGACGTAATTTAAGGGTTGAATATGAATTGAGTTATTACATTGAATTTCGTTATTTATACAGTTGTCAGACATTTTAAACATGCAATCTTAGAGAATGATCTTTTAATATGTGGAGCTGACATAAAAACAACAAAAGGAACAATAATTAGGTTACCCTTAAATGACGTCATTCAAATTTGATTCCTTAATAAACGAAATTGGCAGACTATAATAATTATTTTTCCTATGCCGGTGATTTTGTTTTCCAATTTGACTTTTAAATCCAAGATAACTGGCTAGGGCATTGTCAGCTTGAGAGCATAACCCGTGACTTGCTCATTATAAATGCGGGGGTTCTATCTGTATAATACCCTGGGTATTTTTACACATAGACCTTGTATTAATAATGAGCAACTCTATATTGTTCAACCGGTCTTCATCGGATCTAAAGACCTACATGTATGAAGAACGAAGAAAACAGAGCCAATCATGCAATAAGCTATTTGATTTCTCTGCTGCGCGTCGGAGAAAAGAAAATCTGAAAACCCCCTCTGCTATATATAGACGGCACAAGTCTTGTAATTTGTGACGTCAGGTACAGGAATAAGCTGGCATTGAAAACCAGGGGCCAACACAGTAAAACTCTTACACAAGGATATATTTTACAAGACTAGTTTTCCGGCGATGAAACAATGACCAGGCTTGTAAAATACATGTGTAAAAGTTCTATTGAATTGGCCCCAGAAGTAAAGGCTCCAAAAGAGCGATTTAGCTTGTACATTTGTTGTCCCAATTCAGGTCACCTGACTTTTCCCTTGAGTAATGTTTCTTTGTTTTTCTGTATCCCAAGAGGAAATGTACAAATTTCTCTAACTGGGAAACAAAGCACTGAATCCTCTAGAGAGCTGTCACATGATCTGAATTGGGACAACACATGTACAAGCTAAATCGGTCTATTGCGGTTTCTTTTTGCTGGAGGTGTGATTGTTTTTCCTTGGTATGTCTGACGTACGATATGGGGAAATTTGCACTGAATCGAGCCGTCACAAGCTAGATTTATTAGCGGACAATCGGTTATTTTTCGAACTTTAAAACTAAATTTCTTAGGCCTACGGAAAACGTCGATCTAGCCATGAACTTAATTCAGTCGAACCTATTAATTTTGAAATAGGCTCGTGGATGAGGTCAGCATGAGGTTCGAGTAGCCAAGTCTGGAATTACGACTCTGGTGCGACTTTACGGCAAACGTCGTTCTTAACAACGCGCCGAACTAAATTAATAAATTATGTAAAATAATAAATAAATCATGCAAATCGTATGGATTGTGCCAAAATCGTGAAAACAACATCTCCCCCATTTCCCAAACATTGATTCCCCCCTGGCGAGCATGCGCTGTACAAAGGCGATTTCGAAGGCGAAATGGCAGCCGATCGCAAGTCATTGCCGCATGACGCTCAGCCGGAAATGTGTAGTTCGTGCTTTAACGTCACAAAATACATTTGCCTTAAATGTGAAATGCCCTTTTGTAATAAATGCTCAGTATTCGAAAGTAATGAAGATGCGCCTGGCTGGAATACCGGCAGAAGCATTGGCTATTGCGAATGTTGCGATATAGCTCGCTTTGAAACGCTCCTACCATATGAAGTCAAACCATCCAGAATGTCGTTGAAAACTGCGGCATGATCGACTATTAACAGAGGTTTCAATGTGTGAATCGCAAACGCTAGAAACACGGCCAATAACACCACTTGCAGTAACAACCATCGTCTCCTATACGTCTCCTATACACGCCATTCTTCTGTTTCTGTTTTGGACAATCATTTTCCACAGAAAGGCCCTTCTTAGATTCGACCGAGCGCTGTATTTCGCCATATCACTAGCCGCGGGCGAAAAGTGAAATGCGCCAGGACACGTGCTAGTTCCGACATATGTTTGACGTTTGCTGCCACGTCGGCCCTAAGTCTATCTTCTACCGAACCAATTTTTTAATAGGATCGGCGCGACTTAAGTTCGACGTTTGCCGTATGCCTTAGACGCGCAACACAGAAATAAAATACCAGAACTTTCTTCTTTCGAATACATCTTTGTATATATAGTCTAGTCGTTGGGTTGATTTAGGGTTCAGTCCTCCTTTAAGTCTCTTATTTAGTATATCAAGTCCGCGTTATATTTCCATTTGTATATTCTTATATTCTATTATTAGATAATTATATTAGTCATACCTATGTATAGTGTACATGTGTAGGTGACTTGGAAGGGACTGAATGTTATTGTGCGAGACATAGTCTTGCCGCATGGATGTCTGCGAAGCAGATTTAAGAGTCTATTTACCGAAAAAAGTTACTAGGTATTTACATTTTTGATAAATTATTTTGCTTTTACCAACATACTTATGTACCTCTGTTACAGGATTACCTTAAGATTGCTCACAAGAGAGAGCAGTACAAGCTCCTTAAAAAGACAGAAGAAGAAAAGGTCAGTTTATGACGGGGAACAAGGGTGATTTATCAAGAAGAAAAAACTATGAATTTCTAACGAGACCTGAAACAACCTTGCATTTGGGGGCTGATCAAAGCCAGGTCCCGGCTAATCCACAGATCGAATTAGAATTTAGCGTGTTGGTTTTTGCGGAGGGAGGAAAACCGGAGAACACGGAGAAAAACCCTTGGAGCAAGGGCGAGATACCAACAAACTCAACTCACATATAGCGCCACGTCCGGGAATCGAACCTGGGCCACAGAGGTGAGAGGCGAAGCGCTTAAGCACTGCGCCACGCCGGCTCCCCGAAAGAATTAGTATGTTGACGAGTTGGAAGCCTGTTCTTTTCTAACCTTACGTCTGCTCGCGATATTCGATATGGCATATGTTCAGTATGATCTAGAAAGTTGGAAGATATTTTTTTTTGCGACTATATTATTTAAACATTGATATAATCAACTAAAAGTTTATTAAGGTTAGTTAGACGCGAAGGCAAAACATGTTTACAATGCCAACCGCCTGCATGGGAAGCGAGTAGCAGCTGACATTTCGAGCATTAGTTCTTCGTCAGAGCGAATCGAAAGAAGGAATTGTGGGCGGGGTAATGGTTTATAAAGTACGTGATTCCTACTGAGGAAATAGGTTCAAAGGAAATTGCACTATTCAGAGTTTTCAATAGGTTTTTGCATAGCTAGCACATTCTGTGAAGTAGCCGGAGAAATAACTTCAAAACCTTCCCTTTTCATACTCTTTTCAATAGAAACCCCTTAATTTTTTTTGTAACTAGCCGGCACAAATATCCTGAGTAGATGGTAAATTTCACCGGTTTCTGCATACATTTTCAAACTTTACGCCTATAACGTTTTCGATACGCAAGAAAGTAAAACTTTGCATATTTGGCCATGTCAATACGCTTTTTCAAGTCGTGGGATTAGTTTTTGTCTATGGTGAGTTTTCATATCCTGTTAGACCCTCACAGGAGCCATTACCCATTGGGCTCCTGGCCCTCATTCTTTCATTCGATTGTTAAAGGGGCTATGTCATGGTACTGCGCATGTATTGAGCAATCGCTCGGTCGGCGGCTGTTAATTGGATACAAACATTTAAACTTCCCTCCCTCAATGCTTGATTGAAAGGATTTTCAATATTTTCCCAAGAGACTGTTTATATACACTGTTTGTAATTTTTGCATATTTTCTTTGATTTTAAGCATCCCACATGGCCGAGAGGTTCGTTAGTTCATATCAAAATCGGTGGAAATAGCTGTTTCCGGTCCAGAACGCGAATGTAAAGTCTATTATCGTGACACAGTCCCTTTAATCGTGTTCACCAGGAGACTAATTATTTGATTATTTCTCCTCATTTTCTCCCCACTCCGCATTTTCCACACTCCACACTTTCCAATTTTCACACTCTGCATCCCTCATTTTCCATCCAACCCACGAAATGTAGTGAAAGCACAGGTGTTGTATCGTGCCTGGTTGTAGATCAGGTTGTACTCCTTAACTAGATAATCTCTTCTCGGCTGAAAGAGATAAGCAGATGTTCACACCTTTCAACGGTTACCTCTAAACCTTGGAGATGATTATTACAACTGAAAAATGACATTGTTCAAAGCATCATTTGTAAACAGACTAAACCAAAAATCACGGGCTGATCAAAGTTAGGACCCGGCTAAACTACAGATCGAATTCTTACCAGTATTTGTAAAACATTGTTGGCCAATCGGAAACCACAGTGGTCCCATAAACATACTTGAACATGCGAACATAATAGCGGAGCTTCCTCGCGGACGCGAGCGGACCTCCATAAATATGCGATGAGAGCAAAAATTGCCGGGCTGACTCCGGTTTCCCTAGCGCCCGACCCCGACGCGCGCACACCTTGAGTAGCAAGTGATATATTTTTTCGTTTTTTTCATTTTCTGTTATCTTCTTTTTTCTTCTAAACCTTTTGCACTGATTTTCCTTGATTCTACCAGTAGTTATTATTATATTTTTTGTGTTTTTATCTTTGTTTTATATAATTTATCGTTTTTTCCGGTTCGTTGCCTCGGTTCAGATAATTGGGAGCTCCGCTTTTAGGCTCCCAATTAAATCATATTTAGGAAAGCCTAAAAGCGCAGCTCCCAATAGAGGATTTTCACTCAATCCCCAGAGATTCAAATGACAAAGGGCATGAGGTAACGACCCGAAAAAAACTATAAATTATATGAAGAAAACAAAGATAAAAACACAAACTCAAGGGAAATCAGTGCAGAAGGTTAAAAAAAAGGAGATAACAGAAAACGAAAAAAATACCATTTTTTTAATAGCTGGTTTCAACAGTGCGCGCGCAGATGCAGCACTTTTTCAGGCACGTCGTTCGCCGCGCGTCTCTCGTCGGTGTTCGGGCGCCGCTCGTCGGGGTTCGGGCGTGAGGGAAACCGGAAGTCAGCCAATTTTTGCTGTCATCCTATATCTATGGTTCTCCGCTCGCGCGGCCCTTCGGCCATATCGAAAGCTCCGCCATTATAAGTAATAAGGCCCTTAGTGAGGGTTAGAGAATGAATGCGAGTGATTTATGGGATTTAGAGTCCTGGGGCCGGTTGTTCGAAGCAAGGTTAAGCGTTAACCCAGGGTTAAATTGTACAGATTTAGCGCTAACCTAGGGTTAAAGTTAACCTTGCTTCGAACAACCCGGCCCTGAGCATTAGGTAGCATTAAGGTCTCGATAAAGGTTCAAAATGGAAAAGTTTCGAAAATACGTTTTTTCGCAAATTCTAAATCTAAAAGCCTTAATCTAGCATCACAAAAAAACGAGTGTGGTAAATATGCTAGTCATGAATTTGCTACTTGCTAGTTGCGAGTTGCAAATCCAAAATCCTAACCCTTCATTTAAAAATACCCTAACCGTCAACAACGGGGTGCTCACTCATTTAGCTCACTGAATTTATGGTGTTTAGAGCTAGTCACTGATATGAGATTTTAGGGCTAGATCACTAAACAACACATGCTTCTCCGTTCTCCCTATATATATGAACTTACCGCCTTCCGGATAGCTCAGTTGTTAGAGCGCCGGTCTGTTGTGCGGTACCCTGGTTCCAGAGGGGCTCAGGTACGAATATACTGTAATGTGCCGCGATCGAAAGTGTTTTGATTCCCCGAAGGAGTTTTGTTTTGCGTGACGACCGTGCTTGCGGCTTGATTTCAGCAGGTCTCGTTTCGCTCGCCCCAACTATTTCTTGCGGCTTGATTTCAGCTGGTCTCGCTTCGCTCGCCCCGACGATTTCGAGCCTCTGGTATCCAGGGTAGTTGTGCGGGAGATCGTGGGTTCAAACCACAATCGGACCAACACTCAGGGTCTTAAAAAATAACTGAGGAGAAGGTGCTGCCTTTGCTCTAACATCTGCAAATGGTTAGACCTTCGCCGTGGCTCGGATGACCACGTAAATGGCGGTCCCGTCTCCAAATATTGGGGACGTAAAAGAACCACTGTGGACGCAATAAACCCTGGCCGTGACCACCCACAGTGCCAGCAAGAGGTCGGCTTGCTGGATTAGTGCCGGGCTACTGGTGAATGAGATCTCTAACATGTATAACAGCCAGTAGTCCAGTGGAACTAATAGCGAGTGCTGGAACAACACTGAAGACTTATACAAATCCTAACCCTACATTTAAGAATACCCTAACCGTCAACAACGGGTGGCTAACTAATTTAGGGAGTTTAGAGCTACAATGTAGTCACTTTTGGATTTTAGAAATACATCACCGTGAATCCAAATCCTAACCGTACATTTAAAAATACAACTAGCAACTAGCACTGACTAGCAACTTCATGACTCAGTAGCAATATACCTGTACCCCAAAAAAAACTCAAACTCAAATATCTTTTTAAAAGCCTTGAAAATGCGACTTTCTGATTTCCCGCTAAAAAAGGCGCGATAAATGATTGACAGCTGCTGTCATTCACTGGGCATGTTATTTCATTCTCGCTATCCTGTCATTAGCCTGAATTTCAGCCGTCTCCTCTGGTTCGTTCCTCCCGAGAGAGACGTCTGAATCCAATAGCCGATAATGCCGTCCAGTGACGTCAAGGCGGATTAACAATTTAATTTATGCAAATAAAACTGTCACGGCGGTAGAAAGAGTTCGTGGGTCATAAAAACAAAGCCATCGCTCGCCTTGAGGAATTATGTGAGATCATGCCGGCCAAAATAGAAACCTTACCTATATATACATATCTCCATCCCATTTGCTTCTCAAGTGCCTCTTATGTTGTGAAAACCTTTTCGAAGCAACAAATCGTTATATTATATTTGGAGGCAAAGTACAGTTGATCTTTGTCTTTCCGTTGATCTTTGTACATGTCTCGCGATCTGCCGTTCGAATCGACACAGCTACGAGATATTACCTATGTAAATGATGCAACAGAAAAGTAGAAAAACATGAAAGGATAATGGAGAATTTCCGAAGAAATACGAAGACTCTTGCGGGAAAGAACAGTTCCTTGAAGAGAGTAGCGACATTCTTTACCACTGCGAGTGTGAACAAATAATCGATTATCAACAACCCCGCGAACGCGACGCGATAAAATGTACATGTTTACAGGACAGTCGGCAGGACACTTTCAATCCATTTCCAGATGTTTTCCTTACGAATTCAAGGTCTTTGCCAAAGACAATCACTCCACTGAAACTCAACGATCAACAATCGCGAGTCCAAAGTGGATCCTGCCGTCTTCTCAGTAGCCTGCGTGCAGACGTTTTTTTTCCCTGCAAAAATCGGGAAAGAGAGAGAACAGGCTATCTTCTCAGCTGATAATTATGATAATTATGCGAAATTATAGAATATGAACCAATCGAAGCTCTACCAGGTTTTCTAGTAATGACGTCACTGTACGGCATTATCGGCTATTGTATTCAGACGTCTCTCTCGGGAGGAACGAATCAGAGGAGACGGCTGAAATTCAGGCTTTCCTGTCATAAAGGTTTCCACGTTTATAATGCCATGCCCAAAAGCGTTCTTGGTCCCGTACTCAAAAAAGAAGAAGAAAAGAGAAAAGCAGTACAATTTCGTTTGTAATAATTTAGTTTGCGAGTATACAATTTGGCAGCGGGTGTAAAGTTCTTTAATAGGACTTATACTCAAGTTCCAAGAAGTTAGAATCATCGAAGACAGAAAGTCCACAAAGAATGAAGCAATAAAGTTTTGTTGTCTTCGATCAACCAAAAATTTAAAGAGAATTCAATGCAGGAAGCTAAGGTTTGCCGGTTTTGTTTCAGCGCGATGAAATTAGGATGACTTAAACAGTCTACCGTTGTTTGCTTACTGTGGTGCCATTTCTGTACTCCTAAAAAAACTGTTTCTTCTTGAAATCGAGAAGACGCTATAGTTTCGGTAAACTGTATGGATTTCTCTCTTCTCAGTCAAGTCTGTATTCTGAGCCAGCTCGTGGTATGAACTTTGTAATCGGACGAGACTGAACACAACATGACTCGCTGTGATTGGCTAAAGTTAATGAGATTACCCTTGGAGGCGGTACTACTTAGTCAACCGCAACCTTTATGGGGCTGTTCAGCTCGGCTGTTCATCTCGGCTGTTCATCTCGGCTGTTCTTTTCGGCCAAAAATAGAACTTTGTTGAAGTCCAGCCTTTTTTCGTTTTGTCCAATTTTCCTAAATTTGTCATGAGTCGTAGAAAACTGCCGTTTCTCAAATACTGTGTCGGGGAATTTTGAAATTCTTTTTCATTCAGGTTTTATGACCTGGTTTCTATCAAAATGGGATGAAAACCTACTTGTTCAACTAAAATCTGTAATACGCAATATATCAAAAATCCCCGACACAGTATTTGAGATTATTTAGTTGGGATTCGAAGGGGATAATTAAGAAAAAAATTGTTTCAAAGCCTGAAGGTCTGAACTCCTTCTGGCGGACGGAGTCATTTCGCGTAGAAATATATAAAACATCTACGCTTTTAACTTTTGTTGAAAACGGATTAGATATATACTTTCTTCAATTCAAGACCTTTAGGTAATGATCCCGGCTAGGAACGATAGCATGAACGGCAAAGGAATGGAAAAGGTGTTAATTTTCTATTGTTCTTTCTCGTAATTTCATTGGTTGATACTTGTAAATTCAATAGAAACCCATCGAAATAATGCATTTTCATTCGATAAATTTTGAGGTTTGTATTTATTTTTGATCAAACTAGCTATGGTTTAATTTTGAAGAATATCGTATGTGGGGAAAGTTCTCAAATTTGCGATTGAAAGATCTTTTGTTTTCTCAATTTAGGATTGGCTGGATGGTGGATTCTCTGTATGTGCTCATTGCCGCAGAACAATGGATTCTGCTATCGTTTTTAGTCGGATCATTACTTAAAACTGTATATAGTACGTCTATGTAGCTTTAATTCCGACGTTGCAAGAGCGTTTTTCCAAAATGACACGTCGGACCTTTATCGAGACCTTAACATATTAAAGTAATTTGTGGCAATCTCCTGCTGTACGAACGGCACTCCAGATTCAGACGTTTATATAGGATAGTTTATTAAGGAGTGACAGGCAGTCAGGTGTACGGAATATCACGCCATAATTACAGTGAGTCATACACGCCCTACTTATGAATATCATGTACACTACATGAAATATGCCACGCCAGATACGAAAAGCCACCAAAAAAAACACACAAAAACCACTCTTCAGATGTGGCCATAAAATGTGTGGAAACGTATTCCCCGACTAATGCAGTGGCACTGAACCTCCGGGGACGAGGTAAGAAGTCCTTAAAACGATATATCAAATCGAAACGAAAAGTAACTGAGTACTTAGTCTCTATCTCGTGTCGTCAGAATATCAATTTCTGACTAATTCGTTTCTACGTCTCAACCGTCGGAATTTTTTTTTTTTACAGCCTGGTTCATTCAGTGTAGAATTGCAGTGTTCAACATTTGATGGCACACGTTTTTCCAATTCATCAGACTGTTTTGTTGTTTACGCAGAAAGCCCAAGAAAACCGAAAGATTTCGAACTTAATGAAAAGGGCTCTCAAGGATGCAGTGGACTTCAATTCTCAGCTGGCACAGCAACGCAAAGAAGAGAGGTGTTCATACTTCGACATGCAAACTCAGGTTTGACTTTAAATACGTTCATGAAGGAAAACGAAGGAAATCACTGAGCGATAAGTGATCTGTAAATCTGATACAGATTTCGTCCTGATTTACATAAACCTTTGCTTCGATTTTCTCGGCCAAAATACATCTAGACGTTTGATAAGTCAGATACAGAATTCGTGTCGGTGGGATTTACAGTGCAATAGAAATAAATTGATCTCCAGGCATCAGTGTTAATAGGAAAACTAGATATTTAGGTTAATTCGCGAGATACCACTTGCTTTATGGGATTTACAAACTCGCTTTCAGCTCAATTTTGTAAATCCTATAAAGCACGGCCACTCATTCTGTATCTATTACTTACAAAACGAGCAGCGGTGTTTTATCAGATTTAAAACACGAGGGCGCACAGCTGCGAGTTTTGTAAACGGCTTAAAAAACGTCTAGATGTATAGTCATGTTATTCAGTTATTTTGGCGGAGAAAATCCAGAAAGTTTATGTAAATTAGGATGAAATCTATATCACATTTAAAGGCCGCTTCTCGCTCAGTGATTTTCTTTGTTTTTGCCTCATTAATTATTCATGAGTTTTTTAACTAGTACTTTAAATAGGCCGATTTAGATTGTACGTTTGTTGCCTCAATTCAGATCATGTGACAGCTCTCCAAAGGATTCAGTGATTTGTTTTTCAATTAGAGAAATTCATACATTTCCTCTTCGGAACAGAAAAACAAGAAAACATTACTCAAAGGAAATGTCAGGTGACCTGAATTGGGACAACAAATGTATTAGCTAATTAGGTAAATTATATTGGTGTTTTAACGTAGACATACATATACCTAATTCAAAATGTTTGATCCATCCTCAAGGTAAACGACGTAGATCTCGTATAATATCATGGGTAATAAAGTGTTTCAGGTCTTTTATGAATAATCCTATTGTCTGTGTGCTGAATTAGACAATTTTCAGCCAGTGATTTCCTTCAATTACCATCATCCATTTGAAAGTTACAGTTCTCTCCATTGAGGGGTAACCTTACGGGTGTGATTTAAGGGGACTGTATCATGGTGAGGTCTTCGTAGTCCCCACAGTTATTTTCAGCGATTTTCATATGAACTGACGAACCTCGCGCACACATGTGGGATAGTTAAAATGACTTAGCCTGGCCCTGCTTGTTGCCAATTAACAGCATCCAATTGAACATTAAATCCACACATGCGCAAGACTCTCGATCTGTTGTGCGGGAGGTCCAACACTCAGGCTCTTAAAATAACTGAGTAGAAGGTGCTGCCTTTGTGAAACAATCTCGTTCACGAACTGCAAATGGTTAAAGACCTTCACGTCTTCTCGGATAAGGACGTTAAATTGTTGGCTCACGTTAAACACGAAGTTCCGGTATATAAAGGGGAGCCCAGTGGTTTGTCACCCTTCAGTTGCCAATCGGCCTTTGTGGAGTGAACATCTGCGTGATGCTCCGCTTGAGTGCTCCCTGCTGATTGCTTGTCGCGCGAAATTCAAATGAAACACAAAAATGTTTAACTTCAGAGTAAGGGCTATAGAGTTCGTAAACAGTCATAAAATACCATTGGCAGTTATAAATGAACAACTATCTTCCATCTGGTCACTTTTTTATGGTTTGTATAATTTTAAACCTTAAAACTCTAGCATTTCAAAGGAGAGGCTGATATGCTCGCTTGCTTTCTTCACTGCTCAGCAATCTGAATTTAAAATTTCGAGCTCGCGAAGCGTGAAAAGAGGAGGGGCTAACCTATTTATACCGGAACTTCGTGTTTAACCTCAAGTTTATCAGTCTCACCAGACTGTCACTTTCTTGCCACGGTTCTTCGAATCCTTGTGTTCTTGGCTTACAATCAATCCCCAGAGATTGAGATACCAAAGACGTGGTGGCCATGTTGGTGACAAGAGAAGCTAACGAGGAATATTTTGTTAACGTCCACCAACATGGCGGCGATGACGTCACATGCAAACGGATAATTGTTCACGAACGTAATCCGATCGAACAGTTTCGAAGAACGTGTGTTTGCTTCTCTCATATAGCTTCAGACCGACATTTTCCTCAGTTAATTCGTTATTCCTTCTGCTCGAAAAGTACCCCCCTCCTAAAAGTGTTAGTGAATCAGACTGGTTGATCTATTGTCGATTTTTCTCTATAAACAATCTTTGTTTCTTTCTCATTAGCAGCGCCTTTGTCCAGAGAGAGACAATAACACTTAATTTAATGACTTGTAGATAATTCATGTTCCTTGCAACAAGACAACCAAGCTTCCTAAACAGCTGACACAGCCCAGCATGTACCCAGTCGCACTGCTACCAGGCCAGTTCCAAGAGTACTACAAGAGGTGATGCTAACTCAGTTAAGATACAATCCATATATATATATATATATATATTAAAGTGCCACTACGACGAAATTTGACCATTTATTGTGGCTTTTTTTGTCTCCCGAAAGTACACACAGTGGCGAAAATATCCAAATCAGCCAAAAATATTGCCAAAGGAACAAATTAAACTATGAATTTTGCGGAGAGTTTACTGACAAAATCACGTCCGCCATTACTGAAGTGTGTCATAGTTCGCGATTTTCGACCAGCGGTTTGCTGTCGTTACGTCATTTCTCGACACGTCGCTCTTTTAAAGTGCCAATAAGCCCTAGCCAGCTATCTTTGATTTAAAAGTAAAACTGGAAAACACCCAGTACTGATTTATTCTTTCTCATCATTGCGTTGCCATCAAACGTATGCTGTAGTCAGTGGAACTACTCACAGTGCGGTCTGTATCTTATTCTGTTTTGTATTCCTGTGTGCTGCAGCTACCAGTCAGTTGAACTACGCACACTTCCCGTTGGTACAGTGATGGATAGATTTACCCGAAGTGTAGTAACTGATTCCAGCAGCAATACCCCCAAAGTACCATCAGAGGTATCCGAGGTAAGAATCAGTATCATATCATGATCAGATGATTGGCGTGGAGTGCGTTTACAGTTAGCGTAGTTGCATTGTCCATTTTACAGTGCGACTACTGAAACCAATTAGACAACGAGAACTAAACACATTGCAGAAATGCAAATAAAGCATCCCAAAATCTTCGCATCTCCACGCGATCTTCGTCATTCAAAAGACTTTGGCTTCAGAACTCGATCCGGTAAAAGGAGAAATTGGTCGACTACACTCGAGCGAGTCGAAGTGCTATTGTCTTGTACTCGACATTGATTGGCTCATTAACCGTAAGTTGGACTGCTTTGTTTTCGTTCTGCAATGTGATTGGTTCTCGTTGTCTAAGTGCAATGTGGGCCATCCCTTCATGTAGGACGACACGAATTGCTACCAAATTGTATTCTATTGTATTGTATTGTGTTGCGTTCTATTGTTGTATTGAATTGTATTGTGTTGTATTCTATTGTATTTTTGGTAAAATTCGTGTCGTCCTACATAAAGGGATTGCCACAATGTGATTGGTTCTCGTTGTCTAAGTGCAATGTGATTGGTTCTCGTTGTCTAAGTGCAATGTGATTGGTTCTCGTTGTCTAAGTGCAATGTGATTGGTTCTCGTTGTCTAAGTGCAATGTGATTGGTTCTCGTTGTCTAAGTGCAATGTGATTGGTTCTCGTTGTCTAAGTGCCCCCGGTTTCAGTAGTCGCATTGTAAAGGAAGGAAACCTTGGCTGAAAAACAATGTGCTGTCAAATTATCCTTATGGATTCCTAAATCTGTTGCTCTGTTTGTTCCCTATGCATTGTACAGTAGATGTCATTTATGAACCATCAAACTCATGTTACACAACGAAAGAGCTATCGTTGTAGGGATTTAGGGTTCAGTTCCCCTTTTTAGTATCCATTTTGTAACTGCCTTTACATCGAATAATGAACTCTTCGAATTTTTAGGCTAAACTCCAACCGTGGTTACCTTATTATTGAATCTCTGATTACTATAAACGCCATGTCTGAACACGTAACAACGGGAAGGTTTTTTTATGCAAGCTTGCTTCCTTTCTTTACGTCATTTGTTGAAGGGATCATCAACGTCGTCTTCATCTGATGATGATGATGACGATGATAGCGATGACGACGATGATAGCGAAAGCGATGAGTCTAACAGTGAACCCGACCAGAAGGATACACGTGAACCGGCAGCCAAGAAGAAGCTGCAAGGTTACAGGGTGTGTATAACAATATGTGACGTGCTGAAGGAAATTACACAGCCTCATTGGCAAATAGGCCTTTTGCAGGAATGCAACCACGTGGCTGTACTGGATGACGTCATTCATTTAAAGGCACTTGTACCAGATCGGTAGTGTTATTTGCAAAACCTGTTTGTAAATGCTATTTTCCACCTCCAAACGATTGTGGATCTTTCTAAAACAGCGTTTTGAAGTAATATGTACAACACAAGGAGCTGTTTTAGAAGCGATTTCGAAATACAGTGAGAGGTGTAAACTATAAACTGTATTTAGAAACTCGCTTCTAAAACAATCTCTTGAGTGTTTTACATGGCTACTCAAGCTCCATGTAATAACCGGAGCAGGATCTAGTGTTCCACGGCCATGAATGTTATTTCATTAATGCGAGCTGTAATTGGAAACGATTTCTAAATACTCGTTATGGTCATGATTTCTATTGTGTTCACCTCGTGGGATTATTAATGAGTTTGAGAAGATTGTTTGCCGTCCAGTAAAGTCTTTCCCATGGGATCACGAGCTCAATTCATTCGTTATTGATGTGATATATATCAGCACGTGACTGTTTCTTGCAAAATGCCTATTGCACTCGATACTGGTGTGAAGAGTTTGGTTTGGATAATAGACGAGTGAAAGTTCACGTGATACGAAAACACAGTGCTTTAAAATACGAAACCGATAAGCGATATTTTAAGCCGCTGTTATACCGTACAATTGTTTTCTGCAACTTGTCTAGCAAGTGCGTTGTAAAAAAAGGTTGCTGGAATCATTGCATCTTTACCATTGCGAGTGAATTTTGGTCTAACATTGCACAGTGTTTCAGTGCCAGGTAGTGAGATCGGAGTGACTGTTTGCCGGAAATGTTTTGTCTTTCAGCCTCCGTTCAGACCGGATGCGTTGTGTGGTCTTTGCCTCAAAGGCAGTGAGTCCAATAAAAAGGGGTTTGCTGAGGAACTCATTCACTGCTCACAGTGTGAGAACAGCGGTAAGCAAAACAGAAACATGTTAATAACGAGAGATGCTGTAAGTGTGGAAGAAAGATAAGGTGACACGGAGCTTCCAAAAATGTCAACCCTTAATTGATTTCTTCTCTAACCAGTAATCCACCCTTGATTCGACGTGAGTTCATTATTCTGCTAATTATGATATTGCCATGGAAACACTTGGCCCCAGGCCACTTCTATATTCCGTAATTTCTCGTTTGTTAAACACAACTGAATTACTGCTCTGGGCACATCAGAATATTTGGAACAATGTAGGCATTGTCTGAGTTGTTTTGCGAAAATTGTTTTCTATAACAGAAACAATCACCAAGAGTGTTTCCATGGCAGTGTCATAATTAGCACAGTGATGTGTATTTTCTTTAGTTCCACACGTGTGCAAAGTTTCAATTGTTTTTACGCACTATTTGCAGAGATATTCTTCCTTTTGTGATTTGCCTCTAGGCTTTGCAAACAAGATGACGTCATAGACATCTCATTTGCATATTGCAAATACTAAGCAATTATTGGACGAGGCTGAGCAAACTATGATGAATTGTCTGGCGAGCTACCAGTTATTTGCCGATGCTAAAGACAGAGGCAAATAACTGGTAGCGCGAGACAGACAATTCATCATATTTTGCGATAGTCGGAGTTCCAATAATTATTTTATTATTCAGTGTGTTTGTTACCTTTGGCATCCAAAATGCTCGCAATTTCCTCCACCGAACACTCTGGAAACCGAGCGGCCATGTTGGATTTGTTGTTGAACAGCACTGCGCATGCTCACAAAAATATTTGCAGGCAAACGCGTATTTGCGTGCAGTTATTTGCATGTGAATCAACCAATCAGAATGCGGGATACTGAGGAACTGAATAATAAATAAATAAATATCTCTGGAACAAGATGAGATATTGAAATATTGAAAACACCATCCTTTGTCATTTCGAAAGGATTTTCATATAAGATGGACTTACTTTTCGGGTCATATACACTTTAACGATGCGTGATCGGATTGCAAAGGTTTGTATGGGGATTAGGTGACCTTGAATACCTTTTAAAATGGCGGCGGAAACTTGGAGGTGGTCTATTAAGAAAACTTAAACCTGTCAAAGTCTTAGCTTAGCTTTTAAGTAGTTTTGTTGTTTTTCGCGAAACATTGCTCAACGTACCTAAAATTAGAAATAGGGGTGATTGCCTTTGTTTTTATTTAGTTTCGGCGGGAAACTGGCGAGCCAAGCGCGCGCTGGGTTCATCAAAAGCGCATGCGCATGACGTTTTACCGCTGTGTGACTCAGATATGACTAATGGTTTTGTATTGAGACTTAGCCTGAATGTCAGCTGTCCCAACTCTAAAGTTCCAAGTTCGATGGCCTATGTGTAGCGTTTATCCACCCTTACTAATCGTGTTATGTGATGTCAGAGCCTTTTGCACGAATATGTATAATTACTTCTCATTGGATTATTCTTTCGATAACATTGTTGGCGAAAACTACGTGAGGAAAAATGTCCACTGCTTTGCCCTTTGGATTTTTCCTGTAAGCAACATTAGATTTAGATTATATCTTTAGGCAGTGCAAAAACAAAACAAAACCTGCGACAAAATCTCCAGGATATTGAAAAGTCTTGCAGAAGCGGCTAGCCACAAGTTTAACCAAAGTTGTCCTTCAAGTTCAAGCAGCGAGTCGGTCGAAGAAACAGTACATTCGTCGGAAATTAAGCTCATTAGCGAAACTGAATTAACTGGATTCGAACGCAAATCAGAAGAGCAGTAATCTGCTGTTATTGTTCTAGCTATTAATACGGTTTTTTGAAGAAAAAGACAAGACAAGAGCTGCAAAAATGATTTATATTGCCGGAAGGTCAGAAGAACTGACACCAAGCTAGAGTGACACAGAGCTACCTGTCATACAACCGGGACCACAAGTGACCAGGAGTCGCAGGATCAAGAATGAAAGAAAGAAAGTGTTCGATTCGTATTTATCATGCAGAAAGACTCTTGGTAGTGTAGAGGGCAATATGCCATGGCTGTTGCAGCTTTGTCGGCCTTACTAACCGGCAAAAGCGTTTCTCATAATGACTTAATTCATCAACTTAAGCGGTTCGATCGAAGCTCAGAGACACCGGAACTTCATGTTGCACTATGGATTGTCTTACAGTGCTGAAAAATCCCATTTTCCTTGAAGAAATATCCTCCGCGGTGCAAATCATTGTGATCGCATGCGAGAATGTAATCAAACTACGGTACTGTTGCCATTTTGAAAACGAAATCTGCCAGTCGTTATTTTTCTTTCTTCCCTTCCCAAACTGCCCCGCGCGTCTTGTCATCTTACTCGTTCCAAGTACCCTCGGCCAGCTTTCTTTCTTGGCTTAGATTATTAAATAACGACTGGGTACGAGTCAGGGGTGACACGTTTATGGCGAAGTCAGAATGATTTTTAAAGCGAAACAAAGCTATAAATTGAATTGGATAGTTACCAACTACTGAAAGTGAAATGTTTAAAAACCGAAATACCTGCATCCAGTCTGTTTAACCGGGATTATCCTGGGTAAACTGGGTATCAGAGGTTTATTCACTCACTCCTGTTGGGTTTCATAAACATCTTATCTTTGGCGTAGAGGCAGTAGAACACCTGGTATCCAGGGTCAACTGGAATACGTATACACTGGAGAAAAAGTATTGTTATCAGTTTTGTACTAACAGCTAACTGGATTACCCTAAATGACACTTCGGTGAAAACAGGAGACATAAGACTTAAAGTACCCCTAACCCCAATCAATCTTTAGAGTAATTATGTGAAAAAGTTGTTTTTGCGTAAATCCCTGATTGTCTACTACGACCTGTTCAAAAAGACAAGCGACCCGGCCCTTTTCACGGCCGAGCGGCAGTACACAAATTATTAGAAGCATGGGCCTAGTACATCGTGCATTGTGTGCGATGTAAGATCAGGAATCCATAACAATAGAAACTACAACAGTGCTAATGAACAATGGCGTTTTGCCTCATCTTAATACGTCACTTGTCCAAGACCCCAAACTGCACGGTAGTGAAACAAAATTCCCGGGACTTTAATCACGATTTAAAAATCGGGAATTACACCGATATAATTTTTTTTTCTTTTTCATTCGTCCTCAGTTTTCATATAGCTTTTGAAAATAGATAAAATTAAACTGGGGTTGGGAGTCCCGCTCAAGCTATCGAACACTGTTAGATAACATGTTCCAATTTTGTTAAATGAAAATGTCGGCAAAACGCTGCCAAACATTGACAGATGACTGAAGCAACATTGGCGGGAATAAAAAAAAAAGGAAAATATGGAGCTAACACGAGAGCGAATGATCCTAAGTACGAAAATAAAATGGCGAGTCCTGATTGGCTAACAGTGTAGGCTCTCTCTCATCTCAATACAACGTTATTGGGAGACTGGCCAAACACTACAACATTTGTTGGTCAAACAGACTTAATTGTTTGATGAAATGTTTGACCAAAAGCAATCTTCATTCAACAATGAATCAAGCAAAAAATGTTGGACAAACACGATCCAACATGGGATGACAAACACCATCCAACATGAGACGACAAACAAGATCCAACATGGGACGACAAACACCATCCAACATGGGACGACAAACACCATCCAACATGGGACGACAAACACCATCCAACTCCATGGGACGACAAACACCATCCAACTCCATGGGACGACAAACACCATCCAACTCCATGGGATGACAAACACCATCCAACTCGGGATGACAAACACCATCCAACTCGGGACGACAAACACCATCCAACTCGGGACGACAAACACCATCCAACATGGGACGACAAACACCATCCAACATGGGACGACAAACACCATCCAACATGGGACGACAAACACCATCCAACATGGGACGACAAACACCATCCAACATGGGACGACAAACACCATCCAACATGGGACGACAAACACCATCCAACATGGGACGACAAACACCATCCAACATGGGACGACAAACACCATCCAACATGGGACGACAAACACCATCCAACATGGGACGACAAACACCATCCAACATGGGACGACAAACACCATCCAACATGGGACGACAAACACCATCCAACATGGGACGACAAACACCATCCAACATGGGACGACAAACAAGATCCAACATGAGACGACAAACAAGATCCAACATGGGACGACAAACAAGATCCAACATGAGACGACAAACAAGATCCAACATGGGACGACAAACAAGATCCAACATGGGACGACAAACACCATCCAACATGGGACGACAAACACCATCCAACATGAGACGACAAACAAGATCCAACATGGGACGACAAACAAGATCCAACATGAGACGACAAACAAGATCCAACATGGGACGACAAACAAGATCCAACATGGGACGACAAACACCATCCAACATGGGACGACAAACACCATCCAACATGGGACGACAAACACCATCCAACATGGGACGACAAACACCATCCAACATGGGACGACAAACACCATCCAACATGGGACGACAAACACCATCCAACATGGGACGACAAACACCATCCAACATGGGACGACAAACACCATCCAACATGGGACGACAAACACCATCCAACATGGGACGACAAACACCATCCAACATGGGACGACAAACAAGATCCAACATGAGACGACAAACAAGATCCAACATGGGACGACAAACACCATCCAACATGGGACGACAAACACCATCCAACATGGGACGACAAACACCATCCAACATGGGACGACAAACAAGATCCAACATGAGACGACAAACAAGATCCAACATGGGACGACAAACAAGATCCAACATGGGACGACAAACACCATCCAACATGGGACGACAAACACCATCCAACATGGGACGACAAACACCATCCAACATGAGACGACAAACAAGATCCAACATGGGACGACAAACAAGATCCAACATGAGACGACAAACAAGATCCAACATGGGACGACAAACAAGATCCAACATGGGACGACAAACACCATCCAACATGGGACGACAAACACCATCCAACATGGGACGACAAACACCATCCAACATGGGACGACAAACACCATCCAACATGAGACGACAAACACCATCCAACATGAGACGACAAACAAGATCCAACATGGGACGACAAACACCATCCAACATGGGACGACAAACACCATCCAACATGGGACGACAAACAAGATCCAACATGGGACGACAAACACCATCCAACATGGGACGACAAACACCATCCAACATGAGACGACAAACAAGATCCAACATGGGACGACAAACACCATCCAACATGGGACGACAAACACCATCCAACATGAGACGACAAACAAGATCCAACATGAGACGACAAACAAGATCCAACATGAGACGACAAACACCATCCAACATGGGACGACAAACAAGATCCAACATGAGACGACAAACAAGATCCAACATGAGACGACAAACACCATCCAACATGGGACGACAAACACCATCCAACATGAGACGACAAACAAGATCCAACATGAGACGACAAACAAGATCCAACATGGGACGACAAACACCATCCAACATGGGACGACAAACAAGATCCAACATGAGACGACAAACAAGATCCAACATGAGACGACAAACACCATCCAACATGAGACGACAAACACCATCCAACATGAGACGACAAACACCATCCAACATGAGACGACAAACAAGATCCAACATGGGACGACAAACACCATCCAACATGGGACGACAAACACCATCCAACATGAGACGACAAACAAGATCCAACATGAGACGACAAACAAGATCCAACATGGGACGACAAACACCATCCAACATGGGACGACAAACAAGATCCAACATGAGACGACAAACAAGATCCAACATGAGACGACAAACACCATCCAACATGAGACGACAAACACCATCCAACATGGGACGACAAACACCATCCAACATGGGACGACAAACACCATCCAACATGGGACGACAAACAAGATCCAACATGGGACGACAAACAAGATCCAACATGAGACGACAAACACCATCCAACATGGGACGACAAACAAGATCCAACATGGGACGACAAACACCATCCAACATGAGACGACAAACAAGATCCAACATGAGACGACAAACAAGATCCAACATGAGACGACAAACACCATCCAACATGGGACGACAAACAAGATCCAACATGGGACGACAAACAAGATCCAACATGGGACGACAAACAAGATCCAACATGAGACGACAAACACGATCCAACATGAGACGACAAACAAGATCCAACATGGGACGACAAACACCATCCAACATGGGACGACAAACACCATCCAACATGGGACGACAAACAAGATCCAACATGGGACGACAAACAAGATCCAACATGAGACGACAAACAAGATCCAACATGGGACGACAAACAAGATCCAACATGAGACGACAAACAAGATCCAACATGAGACGACAAACAAGATCCAACATGGGACGACAAACAAGATCCAACATGGGACGACAAACAAGATCCAACATGGGATGACAAACAAGATCCAACATGGGACGACAAACAAGATCCAACATGAGACGACAAACAAGATCCAACATGGGACGACAAACACCATCCAACATGGGACGACAAACAAGATCCAACATGGGACGACAAACAAGATCCAACATGGGACGACAAACAAGATCCAACATGGGACGACAAACACCATCCAACATGGGACGACAAACAAGATCCAACATGAGACGACAAACAAGATCCAACATGGGACGACAAACAAGATCCAACATGAGATGACAAACAAGATCCAACATGGGACGACAAACAAGATCCAACATGAGACGACAAACAAGATCCAACATGGGACGACAAACAAGATCCAACATGAGACGACAAACAAGATCCAACATGGGACGACAAACAAGATCCAACATGAGACGACAAACAAGATCCAACATGGGACGACAAACAAGATCCAACATGAGACGACAAACAAGATCCAACATGGGACGACAAACAAGATCCAACATGAGACGACAAACAAGATCCAACATGGGACGACAAACAAGATCCAACATGAGACGACAAACAAGATCCAACATGGGACGACAAACAAGATCCAACATGAGACGACAAACAAGATCCAACATGGGACGACAAACAAGATCC
The DNA here is from genome assembly GCA_030867875.1 of Actinernus sp. WN-2022. Lineage (NCBI taxonomy): Eukaryota > Metazoa > Cnidaria > Anthozoa > Actiniaria > Actinernidae > Actinernus > Actinernus sp. WN-2022. Next base: position 137,818,947 of record JAOWCC010000577.1, on the reverse strand, counting down.
AACATGAGACGACAAACAAGATGCAACATGGGACGACAAACAAGATCCAACATGAGACGACAAACAAGATCCAACATGGGACGACAAACAAGATCCAACATGAGACGACAAACAAGATCCAACATGGGACGACAAACAAGATCCAACATGAGACGACAAACAAGATCCAACATGAGACAACAAACAAGATCCAACATGGGACGACAAACAAGATCCAACATGAGACGACAAACAAGATCCAACATGGGACGACAAACAAGATCCAACATGAGACGACAAACAAGATCCAACATGGGACGACAAACAAGATCCAACATGAGACGACAAACAAGATCCAACATGGGACGACAAACACCATCCAACATGGGACGACAAACAAGATCCAACATGAGACGACAAACAAGATCCAACATGGGACGACAAACACCATCCAACATGGGACGACAAACAAGATCCAACATGGGACGACAAACAAGATCCAACATGGGACGACAAACAAGATCCAACATGAGACGACAAACAAGATCCAACATGGGACAACAAACAAGATCCAACATGAGACGACAAACAAGATCCAACATGGGACGACAAACACCATCCAACATGGGACGACAAACAAGATCCAACATGAGACGACAAACAAGATCCAACATGGGACGACAAACACCATCCAACATGGGACGACAAACACCATCCAACATGGGACGACAAACAAGATCCAACATGGGACGACAAACAAGATCCAACATGAGACGACAAACACCATCCAACATGGGACGACAAACAAGATCCAACATGAGACGACAAACAAGATCCAACATGAGACGACAAACACCATCCAACATGAGACGACAAACAAGATCCAACATGGGATGACAAACAGTCGAACAAATAATTCATGAGGAGAAAACAAAATAAATGAATGTTTAATGAGTGTTTTTAAATCTGATATAGATACGGTTCTTTTGCTTCGAGTTTCTCCGCCGAAATAGGTCGTGTCTGAATAACTGAATTACATGACTATACATCAACGTTTTTGAAGCTGTTCCAGACACTCGCAGTACGTGTTTTATCAGGTTTACGACCTCCAAAAGTACGTCTTGCAAGCGAAGCGATATTCGAGAGAAAATAAGCGCTCGTTTTATTCTCGGGATTTATATATAACGAAGTTACAAATGGGCAAGTATAATAAATAGACTTCGCATAACACTGGCTCTAAACTTAAAGGGAACCTCGGCTGAAAAACAATGTTTGCTCTCAAGTGTTTGTTATGAATGCTTAAGTCTGTTTCTGTGTTTGTCTCCAGTAAATTGTACACTAGATGTCATTTATGCACCGATTTTCCTGTAGAAAAATGTCATTTGAATTTCCTGCGCGCCGCCATCTTGGATCTCATGACGTCACAGTGTTGCCCCTATTGTTGCACAACAAAAGAGCTATTGTTTCCTGACAACAAGGCAACACTGTGACGTCATATAATGCAAGATGGCGGCACGCAGGACATTCAAATGAGTTTTATCGACAGGAAAATCAGTGCATAAATGACATCTAGTGTACAATTTACTGGAGACAAACACAGAAACAGACTTAGGCATGTATAACAAACACTTGAGAGCAAACATTGTTTTTCAGCCGAGGTTCTCTTTAACATTCTCAACTAATCCAATGTTACGGTATTGAAGTGCCTGTCAGCTCTTTTGCCTATTAATATCGATTCTACATCAAGTGAATATGTGAATAGTAAAATATTTATTGATTTGAGTCTGAGTTATGTGACGTTACAGGAGGCCAACAAAACTTCATTTCTTTCTCCTTGTGAATGAAACTATTTCTGATATCTACAAAATATTTGGTAAAATCAGCGATATAAAGTCCATATATTACATGGATATGTAGCCATTTTTGTATCTCTGTTTTTGTATAATAAATGAGGCCACCAGTGACATCAGGTAATTAACGTATTGGAAATAGAAACCAAGACTCGATACATATTTTACCTATGGTTCTCCGCTCGCTATCGTACTGATAGGTGGTTTGATAGCATTATAATAATAATTTAATTATTCCAATCGACCGCCTAACAAATCGCTGATTAGTGGAACTGAAATTTCATATTGATGGATGGCTCGTTTTGAAATGTGCAAACTTCACATTTTAAATTCGAATGCTTGAATCGAAGAATGAATATTATCCAACTCACTTTTGACTTGGTTTTGTACTGTGATTAATGAGCGATACTCTATTTTCAATGTTAGCAAATACATTTTTTTCTCGGGGAAATACTTTGTTGACCAGATACAACGCATGGAGAGGTGCTATAGACTGTATCGCAACCCCGCCGTCGCAGTGCACTCTGCGATGGATATCTCGGTTGCCATTGTTAAATCCAAGATGGCCGCCCAACAACAACAATGGCAAACTGAGATCAGTATCCATCCCAGAGTGCACTGCGACGGCGGGGTTGCGATATAGTCGTTTCGTGTATTGACGAGCGTGTGTTGACTGATTGCAGGTCACCCATCCTGTCTGGACATGAACTCTCAGCTGGTGGCAGTAATACAGACATACCCTTGGCAGTGCATGGAATGCAAGACATGTACGTTATGTAGGGACGCCTTTGATGAGGTACGTGCCCATTACACCGTGAGGTCGCAAATGGATACAAGACTTATATAAATGGTTAATTACGTAATGAGCGGAAATTACAAAATCGATGACATATGTTTTATATTACGAAATAGGTTGGGGAAGATTGTAATTTCCTTTTATGTGTTACTACTATATAAAACATATGTCATCGATTTTGTAATTTCCGCTCATTACGTAATTAACCATTTGTGACCTCCATTGTAAATACCTGAAGAAGGCTGGTACTGGCCAACCGAATTATCGTATAAACCTCGACAAGTGTTGTATTTTATCAGCATTGCAGTAGTCTTCGGATACTTTATCGTTATATTTTCTTCTTCTTGCTGATCAAGATCTGTTTTTTGATCCAACGTCTGGCAGGATTGATTGTACACGGTTTTTGTTGTGGTTTTCTAACCTTAACTACTGGCTAAACCACAGAATTAATTGGAATTTAGCGTGTTGGTTTTTGTGGAGGGAGGAAAACCGGAGAAAAGCCCTAGCTCGGAGCAAGGGCGAGATGCAACAAACCCAACTAAAATGTTACCGGGTTCGAACTCAGGCCATAGGGAGACAGTTTGAAAAAGACCATCTTCATAACATAATTTACTCTAAGTAGAGGTCAGCTAAGCATCTAATACGGCTGTGTATTTTGGCGAGTCTTCAGTGAATGACGAGTAAAAATACACAACCGCATGAGATGCTTAGCCGACTAATAACTTGTTTATTATATAAATTCTGCCAAGAAATTACATTTTCTCTCGTAATAAATATAAAACTCGTGCGCGCTCGAGAAGTGGTGATGAGAAGCCATTTGACTGTTACTACCATATTTGGTGCCGTCTTCTGTATATGTCGTGCGTTCTTGTATAATAAACCATATTAGGGGAGCCGGGGTGCCGCAGTGGTTAAGCGCTTTGCTTCTCACCTCTGTGGCCCAGGTTCGATCCCCGGACGTGGTGCCATATGTGAGTTGAGTTTGTTGGTACCTCGCCCTTGCTCCGAGGGTTTTTCTCCAGGTTCTCCGCTTTTCCTCCCTTCACAAAAACCAACGCGCCAAATTCCAATTCGATCTGTGGTTTAGCCGGGACCTGACTTGGTTGTTTCAGGACTCATTAGAAATTGAGAGTTTTAATTGTTAGTTTTCCCAAAGAATAGCTTGTGATCACCTGGGTTTATTCTTTTTTTGTTCAGGATAAAATGCTGTTCTGCGACGAATGCGATCGAGGCTATCATAGCTTCTGCGTTGGACTGAAGCAGATCCCTGTTGGTTAGTGACTTCTGCTACTTCTTTTTGTTTCAAAGGACGTTTAATCCAGAGGCCAGTTTATGACGTACTATTTCAAACACGAATTGTAGTGTTTCATCCAACCATTTCCCCTTTTATCACCTAACCTGGATACATCCGTGTATGCCTTCGTTAGTTTGAGAGTTCTGTCTTCACTGGTAGTGGTGTATTGAAGTTGGACTGCCCTCATGTAATACCCTAGAACAACGTCTGCTCTAGGAACTAATTTGTTTTCCAGGGCAGTTGCGTTGTGATGTAACTGAGCAGAGAAGAAAGGTCGTCAATGCTAGTAATGAAATCTGCTGCATGGTTCGTCCAGATATCAAGCTTTGAAACGTTTCAAATGTTAGTGAGTCCAGTTCCTGAGGGGCACTTAACTAATTTACGATAGTTTACCTTGGTATGTCCTCTTATTTGCCACGTTTTGTGTCATCGCATGCTCAACATTGGTGCCGAGTGTTTTACAACAACAAACGAGAAATAGTCAAGCGAGAGAGCCTTGAATACGATGGAAATTGTGAGAGAAATTAATCGAAAAGCTAAGTGATTCTAGCGCGCGCTATCACGTAATCCGTGGCGCGAGCAATTTCCAATGGCAATAAGCCAATCAGAACACGAGAAACTGAGCAGTTGTGGTAAATAAATCTATGCCCATTCCGAGCCAGCTGATTGTCATGTGGTTTTCTCTCGTTAGGTCGTTGGACGTGTGAACTCTGCGGAGTTTGTGCATCATGTCTGAGACGAACTCCTGGCGAGGGGCCAAACTCGAGATGGAAAAGCGAGGTCAGTATTTTGTTGGTTTGGTGTTGGTTTGGTGTTACTCTGGTGTTACTGCTGTAACTGTAATATGTCGAAGTTAAAATCGTTAAAACGGTCTCGTATAAACCCTGAGTTCAATTCAAATATTTTGACATTGTCCCGGAGAGAGAAGACGTTGGACAATGACAATCATATTGGTTGGCCAAGCTCGTAGTCATTTCTTTACGCTGAAACATGTAGAATGTTCTTTCCTTTCTGCAGTACACCAAACCAAGAGATGGGTCAGATGCGCAGTTTCTCCAGACTCTCTGCACGCCATGTTCGAGGTGTGTATATATATACTTCCATTACTGAGTTAAAGGAGATATTCTAGTTCTTTATCATCACTTTTAAAAACTCTAAATCGAATGGAAACTAATGGAACCCCCAACTAATGGATTAGTTTAGCTTGCTGATCCGAGCTCACAGGAGCGGCTGCTTTAGTTTTACTTAACGAAGCTTATCGGACCACGAATGGCAAGGCGTATTTCAAGTCGTGACCTGGTAGCCGTTTTAAAAATGATAGATACTGGTAGTTTTGAGGCTGTTCACTGATTACTCGGCCAGCGGAGTCACAAATTGCAACTTTTTTTCGTGTTTTGATTTTTTGAACATCGAACCCTGGTGACGTCACCTAGGCCCGTTCTCGTCAGCCAATCAGATTGAACTGGCCACGTAAAACTTCCGTATATTGCCTGACGGGAATCCCGAGCGGTGTCGATGGGATGGGCTGACAAGAACTGTTTCTTCAATAGTTTTAAATTCTGTGCCCTTCTTACTACTTCATTTAAGGTCAACTCTTTTTGATTACTATGTCAGTTTTTGGCAAGGCCTCAAGTTCAGAAAAACAAGAGTGACTTACAATAAAGTAGTCAAATCTGCATTTTGAAAAGTATCTATACTACGTTAGAAATAGTAAACATCGCGAGCACATAAGATGTCAGTAGAAACCAGGCGTTACAACAAAACTCCACATGAAAATCGAATTGGTCCTATTTGTCAGTCTAATCAGGTGGGAGATGTATAGCATTATGTGATTAGTTGTAAGAACAATATTTTTTGTAAAGACCAGAGAAAGTTTTATCAACAAATTACTGGTAATAGCTTTTACTTCTTCGATAAACAATCTTTATTTCTGATCTTTGTATCATGAGTATATCAAGATTTCTGCAAAATATTTTTACGATATTATGGCATTAGTTGACGAATGTATAATTAGTCAGTTGGTTAGCTATCAAATATGTTTAAAAAAAATCTCAATTATTATGTAAATCCAATGTACTATTTATGGTAGAAGGATGAACAAATAGAGGATATTACATGGCCGCGCGGAGATATGGATTTTATCTTCGAGTGTTGATGAAATATCTTATGACTAAGCGCAGCGAACGAGTAAGATACTCATCAACACAAGAAGATAAAATATGTATCTCCCCGCGGCCATGTAATGTTCTGTTTAATATACGATTGTTGATGAAATATCAGTTTTCTCTCTTCCTAAAAAGGCTAAATATGTTTAAAAGCCAGTCAAATTTTCAAAAGTGTATCTTCACCTGTTAATATATCACTTTTTAGAAAGAAATATACACTGGTATTTCATCGATAATTATATTAAAATTTATTTAAAAGAGTTTACAGATCTTTCTTGAACTATTGTTACAACTTTTAGAACTGTCCTAGGCGGGAATTCTAAACAAAATAAATCTGGCAATTGGATTTGGTTTTCGACACGTCACGCACCAATCAAAACATACAATACGACATTTGCACGATGACGTCACATTCTACGACTACCAGAACTCTTTGCGCGGATATTTTTGTTCCTCAAATTTGGACAATTGACCGATTTAGCTTGTACAGTTGTTGTTCCAGTTCAGATCATGTGACAGCTATTCAGAGGATTCAGTGCTTTGTTTTCCAATTAGAGAAATTTGTACATTTCCTCTTGGGATACACTACGGAAAAACAAGAAAACATTACTCAAGGAGAAAGTCAGGTGACCTGAATTGGGACAACAAATGTACAAGCTAAATCGATCAATGGGTTCTTATCACGCGGTGGCCATGTTGAGTCCCAGGAGAATAAAAACCTTTGTTGTCGTCCGGTAAACTTGTTCTGAAACCCACCAGTGTGAGGCTACCAAAACCATTGTTTTATCCAAGATGGCCGAACTGCGATAATAGTCCAGTCTTGGAATTCTCAAAGAAGTTAAAAAAGAATTTGAAAAGTTGTAGTAAAATGACGGCATAATGAAGGCAACCATGATGCGAAACCGGTTTTCCTGTGGTGAGAACAGGGAAAAGTCTAAAACTCAACTGTCTTATCACAGGCCTGAGTTTAGCCTCAGGAGGCTCTTGTTTAGTTCTGTATTATTGCTATTTTAAAAGCTTTTGGAGGACCAGTACCATTCACCATCATCAAGCGATCAATGAAAAAGGTTCCATCAGAACCAATCAAATGTAGCATGCCTACGGCGTCTTCATTGTCGCTCAAAGTCAAGCTTATAAACTTTAACACTTCTCATATGCGTACCGTTACTCTCTGATAGGTTGTTCCGGGCAGGAAACTTCTGTCCAGTTTGCCTCAAAGTCTATCGTAACGATGAGTCTGATCTACCAATGGTCTGTTGTGACGAGTGCGACCGATGGGTACATACAGGTAACGCAATACACGTACATGTAACGCAATACACGTACATGTAACGCAATACACGTACATGTAACGCAATACACGTTCTGTCGCTGCTAGCCCTTATGGGTGAAGAATTCGCACTCCACCTATGCCTTACTAAACCAAATACTTTATCCATCTATAACCTCAAACCCGAATTTCGTATTTTCCAAATGTATGTTGACAAGATTGCTGTGAATATACACCACTTTCATAATGCCGCCTTCTAATTTTCTAGATCGGTCTGTAGAGGGAAACCAATGCTACCACATGAAAGATCACATTAAAACTAGTAATTGTTTTGAGTTTTAGAGCAATGTGGAGAATTGCTGTTCTACTATGAGCATTTCTAATGCACTGAAAAAAACATGAAAGCGAGGCTAGAAAGGACTCCGTTGTTTTTCTCATACAAATCTCTCTAATTCAAATAGCTGTAACTTCATTGCTTTATAAGCTACAGCACTCAACTTTCACAAGATCACTACTGTCGACATGCAATGTTCATATTTTCTATACGTAGCCTATGTTGCGGCTCTGGAGTATCGGAGCGCAGCGAGCGGAGATTAGGGAGATTGGGGCGAGGAAAAAAAGAGGGGAGGGGGTGGGGAGGAGAGGAAGAGAGCCTGTACAATCGTGTATTATTTATATCTACACGATTCATCCAATCATCATGCGGCGGAAGTGAAAACCATGTTTAATATCTGTCAAACTCACGCGTGGAATATCAAGGAATGTCAACTCGAGCGTAAAATTCAAAACAAAAAAAATACGAACTTGGAGAATGTCAGCTGAAACTCCGAAAAAACATGTGAAGACCAAACCTGTAAACGTCAACGACTTTTGCAGGATATGTAATGTATCTTTTAAGCTAGCGTTTGGGAATTCAAATATTTCCACGGCGAGAATCTGTTCAAGACTTCAGAAAGAAAAGAGAGCCCAAGCTTTAAATAATTCTAGCTGGTGCCTGCAAAAGTATTGGTCTTCATATTCCGGAACATTTGAAATCTTAATTAAAAATAAAACCGGCAGATAAGCTTATGCTGACTTTTTTTTTTTACAAGATTGCGATGGAATCGACGAGAAATCCTATGCGGAGCTCGCGAAGGATAAGACAAAATACCGGTGTGTGTTATGTCGTGGCGAGAAAGAAGAACGGATGGATTCGTTTGCCAGGAAAAACCGTGATCATGAGGCCAGCCAGTGCTCGCAGTGATTGTGTAAGGTTGGATTGGTGATGGTACTCGACTGCCCGTGTGTACAGTTTTGTCCCGGACTGAAAAAGCTTGAAACAGTGATGTCACTTCCAGCAATGTTCTGGATTAAGGATGCGGAGGCCTTGCAGTTTGTCCATGGATGTGCCAAGGCGCCAGTGGGAACGTTACAAAACGACTCGATTATTTATGTTAACCATACAGCAAAAGATTAGTCGTGTATATACAGGATTGCGTCAGGGATCCTACGGTTACTGGAATGTACCTTTTTATTTCCACGCCTTTGTAACTCAAGGACTCGAACTCGAGAATACGAATCACGTCGTTACCATGAAGTACATACGCGGCTGTAAGATTGAATATTTTCTGTGTTTGAACGTTCATAGCCTGCGAATGATACACATATGGGCTGTTATCGCAGTCCGGCCATCTTGGATAAAACAATAGTTTTGGCCCCGGTAGCCTCACACTGGTGGATTTCAGAACCAGTTTACCGGACAAAAACAGGTTTTTATTCTCCTGAGACTCACAACATGGCCGCCGTGCAATAAAAGCCCATGGTATGTATATAAGGCGACAGTTATCCAGCCATATGGCGCGTGGAAAGAGAACACAGATCAGTCACGGTTTCTGTGAAGCCTCCACACTTTACCTTTAAAGTGCCAATGAAATGAAAATATCGATCCCTATTTTATTTTATTAAATTCTAGGTTTTTCTTAGTCATTTTGTACAATTAAAAATCAATGGAGCGCGAACATATTTTTTTTCGTATCGAAGTCAGGCGGAATTGCCAAAATCAGGCGACAAGTTTTATGCCGTTAAAGATATGGTAATCACATATGTGACGTCACTAGGTCTGCGCATTTATATTCGTCTCCATAAGTACTACAAAATAAGTGTAGTTTCGGCCAGTTTTCAATTTAATGTAATAATAATCTAACTTCGTCAGGGTTAAGGTGGGTAAGAAAAGACTAGATCTACGGAGTTTGTTAATCATTTTTGCACATTTACTTTGATTTCATCCATCCCACGCGTGTGCTAGGATAGTCCGTTTATACGAAAACTACTGAAAATAATGTACCGACCCCGTGACGTCACGCATGTGATTAGCATAAAAATTGTCGCCTGATTTTGGCAATTATGCCCGACTTCGATATGGAAAAAAAATGTTCGCGCGCTCCATATTGAATTTTAATTGCACAAAAAGGCTAAGGGAAGCCTCTAATTTAATAAAATAAACGGGATCGATTTCTTCATTTCATTGGCACTTTAATGGTTAATCATTAATAAAACGATGCATCCAAGGAAGGGGTGGGTGGGTAGTTACCCAGAAACCGGGATTGAGCCCGAGAACACTACCACCCTGTCGGGTCTTAGCGAATCCCACTCTAGCATTATACCCGATTGTAGATCTTTTTATTTTACTTATTTATTATTTACCCTTCAAGGATTTTAGATATGTTTTAAGCATAAGGTTAATAAAGAAAATTTCGTTTGAATTACGTTTATGTGCTACTAACTATAAAGTAAAACAACGTCATTAAACTTTGATTTCATCCATCCCACACGTGTGATAAGGTCGTCTGTTTATATGAAAACTACTCAAAATAATTGTGTTCCAGCTCGGAACAGAAAGGTGTGTCCCTCAGCGTGACACAGCTCCGTTAAATAAGGTTTAAAGTGCATATAAGCTCTCTAGCTAGTTATCTTTGATATCGATTGTACATGAAGTGAATAGTCCAACGGTAGAATATTTCTTGATTTGGGTATTGAGTCTACGAGATATAAAGGTTTATATTTCCAATATGCTAATGATGTGATGTCATTTGCTGAATTTCGTTGCTTGTGAATTAAGCTATTTTCTAATTTAGAATATTTTTTGTGTAAAATCACTTTGATAACCTTCAAATATAACTTAATTTAAAAATAGGTAATTTGTCTCTACCATCATGCTTTTGTATAATAAGTGATGTCGGTGATGACATCACATCATTAGCATATTAGAAATATAAACCTTTGATATCTCGTAGACGCAACACCCAAATCCAGAAATATTCTACCGTTGGACTATCCACCTCAATATCAATCGATATCAAAGATAACTGGCTAGGGCTTATATGCACTTTAAGGTGCCTTCCATTCTCATTTTGTAGGCAATGGGTATAGGCTGTTGGCTTTGTCTCCTTCCAATTCTAATCAATGTGATCGACGTGAAAGAATCTAGTGTTCTTTCGTGAAAGTCTCCCGGCACAACGTCCTGGTATTCTGAAGGTACTAATCTCACTAACAAACACTCATGATTGTAAACTACACGGCAGCACTTTGCGCCTGTGAAGACCCTAAGAGCCCCCAAAAACTTGAAAACGAAGAAAATGTGTTTGTACCTCTATTGAACTTTAGCTCTCTTCTTTCCCGGTCCACCATTTTGAACTCTGTAACCGCGCACTCGCTAGGGATTCAGAACCTCTAGCTTCCCGCCTTTTTTTATCAAGTTTATTTGTCTAGTGTATTTTTGAAATTATTTTCAATATCCTATACATACTTGCCAAGTCCCGGTTCGGCGGGATAGTCGCGGATTTTAGTGATATGTTCCGCGACCGCGGCCCGCATGGCTGTGAAAATGTCCCGGATTTTCGTTTCCGCTTCCCTCCACATATTTACTTATTATCCACTTTTTGTATTACAATTGTTGTTTCTGTCCCATATTTCCCTTTGTTTTTTAGTTGCAAAGATAAGTGAAAGAACATTTTCTTCTTCGATATTATGTCCCGCATTTCATTTCTGCAATGTTGACAAGTATGTAATATATGTAGTTTTAATTCTCCTCACGGCTTCAACACTTCGAGTGCTCCCAGCTTTCTTTTCAATCCTTCCTGATCATAATCAGCGTATAGCGGGTATTTTAAGTATTGGACCGGGGAAGGAGCTACAAGTTCCATCGAGGTTGTAACACATTATCTCATCCTCATTAATTATTCACGAGGTAACCAACCAACCACGTGCCCAGAATTCGATCACATGACGACCCTTGAAACCCCGAAAAGTACTCCCAGAACTCCCAAGAGTACATTCAACCAATTTTTTCCAGGTCATTGGACTGTACAAAATCAATTCAGTCATTGGACTGACCAAATTGCTTCAAAGTACTCCTACTCCTAAGTACTACCTACCGGAATGGTAAAGCGGCAATTTTGTTCTCTCTTGCGTTCCTCCATTCCTCAAATACTTTTACTGCCCAACTTTTCTTGCAACGCTTTTACCAACATTTCCTCCTCTTCGGCACGGCTCCGCGCTTTTCTGAAACGTTTGGGTGGTCTGAACTCTTCTTCAATCGCTCTCTTTCACGAGAAGCCCTGTTGAAATGACGCCAAACTTACCTGTCAACCTGTACTCGGAATAAAAACAACATCCCGAATAATTAATGACAAAGAGATGTCATTTCAAAGCCTCCAATTCGAACTGGACGTAAATCACGTAAAAGGTATTGAATTCTTCACATTCCTCCGGATTTGAGGCCGCACCAGGCAGGCATAATGCATTGCGGCTCCCGGTTTCAAATACAGCGGCGTGACACACAAAATATAAACTGCACACACGATACACAAGATATAAACTGCACACACGATACACAAGATATAAACTGCACACACGATACTACACACTTTTTTTGTATTTTCGTTTATTTATTTTCCAAGAGTTTTCATTTTAATTACAAAAACACATACAAGATACTACACACGATATTAGTCTTTTGAGCCGCTGTCAGCGGTACTACATTTGGTGATGCGGTACATGACGGAATGCTATTTCTGCCAAAATAGCTGAGACAGAACAACTTCCTACTATATTCTGAACCGTTTGAGATTCCTTTTCATAATTGTCGACAATATGGAGCAAGCCATATTTATTTTAATACACCCTTTCAGCTTGCCTTTTTGTTGCCCCATTTCAGACCACGTGACAGCTCTCCAGAGGTTCAGTGCTTTGTTTTCCATTTATAGAAATGGGTACAATCCCTCTTGTGATACAGAAAAACAAAATATATTACTCAAGGAAAAAGTCAGGTGGTCTGACATGGGGCAATAAAGAGGCAGCTCAAAGAGTCTATTGTGAATAAAACATTTCGTGCGAAAAATTCGACATTTTCCAGTCGATAACAAGCACGCATCACTTATTTGCCATTTGGTTGAAAGAGCCTAGAAACTAGTGCTATCCCACAAAGCAGTGCGAGACTAAAAGATAAATGGCGGACATAAACAAGCGTAGAACTGTGTAGTTTCTCTTTTACTCAACCAAGATTATACCTTAGAGGCTTTAAAAATGGCGAACTCTTCCTGGTGAACTATCCTTGAAGTATGCTGCCTTTGTTGATAAAAGGAACCACTTAGTACACATTATTTTAAGGACTTTTCTGATGGAATCGTTTCACAACAGAACGCACCACTGCCAGTTTTACCATTGGCTTCCGATTGACCACCACCAACATTTAACTGCAATAATTCATGCTTTATTGTATTCTCTACTTTCACATGCCCCATGATCCTTTGCGCCTTGGGGGGGAAATAACAAAAAGAAAGATGGCGTCCACAACTGGCTTTCGCGGGAACTTCGCGAAATTCGATTCAAATCGTGCGCCGGTTGGAGAAGAATATGGAGATCGTGTAGGTTCTGTTTTGCAATGGGGAAAAAATGACTTCTGTTGTGTCTCGGGCTGCAGTAATAGTAGATCCAGACAAGTAAATCTTAAATATTATCCTATTTCAAATCCCGGTGCAAAGGACAGAAAAGAGTGGCTTGCGCTTATTTCTAGGAAAATTTTACACGTTCCGATAAGACATGATTGTGTTTAGAACATTTCACTGGAGGCAAAATGTCTTCAGATAAGGACAGTGTGTCCTACTATCCAAATGTATTCAAACACTCGAATTTGAAGTTGTATATGTCATGACCGTATTGAGGCCCGAGAGCCAGTACACAACAATGTCATTGGTGTGAAAACAGCTGTAATAGCTTAACGATACAGAAAAAGAACTAAATAAAACAAAGAAGATAAAAGAAAAAGAAAAACAAGTGTGGCTGACCGGGACTCGAACTCGGGTTGTTGGATTCAAAAACGCACCCTGTAACCGCAAAGACATAGAGCCGACCACTGAAAATCGATTACTCAATCGGATTCCTTTGTTTGTTCACGCACATTTAATCTCTAAATTCCCCGGCTCATTACAAATGCAAGGGAAATTTAGGAATATGCGTTGTCTTCAACAGGGAAATTTCTAAATTTCCCTGCAAGAACAATGCATATTTCTAATTTTCCCTTGCATCGTAATGAGGGAAAACTAGAAGACAATGCAGGCTGGACAGGAGGGTGAAAAGCATTAACCCTTGCTCCCCTCTGGCACGACTAGCCCTGCGCTCCCGAGTGAAAAAATTGAACCCAAACTGACCTGGCTTCATCATAACCTTCAACGTAATCCATGTGGGATCACGTATTTCAATCTGCGCGTTCTTCTCTTATTTCTCAAACCCGCTTCTTCCATGTGGGATACTTAAAACCATATACGCATGACCTTTAAATATTTAGTCAAGCACATAATTACATTGTGTTTTACTGCTATTCTTCTCAAAAACAACACACTTGTCCCCAGGGGAAGTCAAGGTCATTCAAGCGAGCATTAAAACGTTTTCAAAAGCAACTCAACTGAGACGTCTTTAGTTTAGGCAGAGAAAACTAAACTTCTCAGAGATTTGTTCCGTTCCTCGGCGATCAGAGTATTACAAAGTAAACCATGACAATTCGGGAAATTAGTGATGAAATTTCCCCTCAAGCCGGCCTCGGGAGAGTTTGTAAAAGTCCCTCGGCCGAAGCGGCCACGGGACTTCAACAAACTCTCCCTCGGCTTGCGGGGAAATTTAATCACTAATTTCCCTCTTGTCATGGTATTACTTATAATAAACAACATTTTCAACAGACTCCACGCGACCAAGTCGCCAATCCTTCGGAGCTATTTTTTCAGTTTATTGCGGCTGAAGCCCTACTACTTGAATATCCAATCTATTAAGGTATCCCACTAAAGATGTATTCAAATCTGAGAGTTTTTGAAGATAGCACGATGAAATATTTCGCTTCCTTCGCATCAACATTAACATTTTCTTTCGACTTCCCCACTTTGGCAATTATACCCGATATCTAGCTGACTGCAAGCAATGTTTACCAATGCTTTTTGCTTAAACCATCATAGGAAATGTTTAATTAAGCATAAATCTTGAGTTGAACCTTTCTTAGTTCAGCAACGCTTGTGAAGGACTGCAGTTTTGATCCGAACTTCCCACTTGCCCACCAAGGCGCAAAGGATTATGGGGCATGTGAAAGTAGAGAATATCAAAACCAAGCGTAAACCAATAGCAATAATACACTGATGCCACTTTCTGTATGAACCTTCCACCAATTCATTGTATATGGCATTATAATATTCATAAAATAACCCAAAGAAAACGCACTTCTGATTGGTCGAAAGCCGGTGTTTGCATGATTCTATGTAAACAAGGAAATGACGTCATGCATTGTAATTTTTGCTTTTTTAGACATAAAAAAGACGAAAATAACTGAAAATTACCCTAACTTAAAAACACATATAACTAGTTTTCTAATTAGGAAGGTTGTTCCGAAGCGCCTTCGGAGAAAAAGAGCTAAACTGGACCAACCTCGTCCCCAGGGTCTTCTCGGTCAGATCCAAGATGGCGGCTACTTCGAGAGAAGACCCCTGGTAAACGCGATTGGCTCTTCGATTTTGACACAAGGGTTGTTCTTACAATGCTTTTTATTGGCCCTTAACTTTTTGGGCCGGGTAGAAGGTCACAAGCAGGGTATTTTTTTTTAAACGCCGGGTTGCTGTAATATGTTTTAAGGTAAATTTTGCGCGGGAAATTCGCGCGGCCGCCCACCAGACTGACCGTATATCGCGTAATACGCACACGCAGACGTTTGACCGCTGTGTAATCTTTGATCACTGGCAGGGAATTCTGCTGGTGCTGACCGCAATAATCGCGAGCGTTTCCACATGTGAATGAAAAAGGAGTGTTCGGACAGAGCTGAATGAAAATTTAGCTTTTACAAGACTCTGTCCTCTCAAAAATGCCTTTTCAAGTTTTTGTACCTATTGTCTAGCATGCTTCAGATACTTGGAAAGTCAGCAAGGACTCTCTTTGGAGGAAAATTGACCGAGGCGTCGGGAAAATCAGGATTTTCCCTCGTGTCTGAAAAGAAAACGCCTTTGTTTACAACTAAAAATCAGTCAGAAATCAAACAATTAAGCACTAGAAATTTGCTGATCAACTTGTTACTCTGTTGATATTTACCCTTTCTTAAAAATTGATTTTGGAGTGATTCTTGCGAATTTTAATAGTAAACTGCACTCAATTGGACGTCCTATCACGAGTAATTGAATTTAGCGCGAACTGGAAGTTATCTGCCTGACAGGATTGCTGTTTCTGAGCTGTGTGGTCAACGTCAAGATAAACTGTAAGTAAAAGTTTGGAGTTTATATGCAGGAGATATAAAATGTGGCTACTGATTTTTTTTCAACATATGTTTATCGTGAAATATGTGAAGAGTTTGTAAAGGTTAACTTTATACACCCGAATGTGAAGTCTCCACTAACCAAAAACGTTCATCTTCATGTAGCTAAAAATCTAGCCGGACCCACCAAAATATTATTGACATTTTCTTATCATTTCAACTTTCTTCTTCACATTTCAGAGAGAAATTCAACTCTCTCAAAATTGCCGCACGTATGGTAAAGTCCTATTATATTACAAAATTTAACTTGCGACCTGGTTTACTTCATCGAGGATAAACACAACTTGAAAATACTACACGGCTGCCTGTTGTTTTATAATTTCAGTTCCAGAGAATCAGTCATTCAAGTCCATTGTTGTGGAGAGATGAATAGTCAATATCTAGAAAGGCTACAAAGACGCGCGGCACGCATAGTTTGTAAATCTTTTGATAGTGACAGTGCAATGGACTCCTTATTAAAGTGGGGAACTCTTTCCCGTAGGCGCGAGCTTCACATTTTCAACTTAGTAAAGAAAAGTGGTCGCTGTCCGCAATTTTTTATGAATTATTTTACATTTAATAGCAGTGTTTCACAGCGCGAAACTAGACAAAGCCATCTCTTGCATTTGCCTAGAGTAAGAACAGAAATCGCGAAGCGCAGTTTTTATTATCATGGACGTATAGTTTATAATGGATTTCGATCTTAATTTTTAATAGATTTTACGATTTAAATGATTTTTAGATATGTTAGTTTTATATAAAGTCATATTTAGTGACCAATTAGCATATATGAGTAGTTAATAGTTTGTATTTATATCTTAATATTAACATTAGTTCTATTTTTAATATGTTAAAACAGGGCTCCTATTGATAACAGTAATATTTTGTAATTGAAAGGATTACCCTGTTGAAATAAAGGTGTCTATCTATCTATCAGTATAAATCTTTGAAATCGAATTATTTTCCTGGAGTGTATTTCTAATTGAACGTTTTTTTTTTTTACGTGCTTGTTCGAGAAACGGGATGGAAAACCGTAGAGCATTTATCTTGAAATCAAGCCGAACCCACCAGAATGAAAACTATCGAGTGCACTCTATATGCTTTAAAATAAATTTCAGTTAAAAGGTTGTCTTAAAGTGTTTTTAGTTTACTGAAAACGTGCGACAGCGACCGCGCGAGCTCGAAACTTATCTGGGCTGATAGATTCGAACGAAATGAAATAAATTGATAAGCGCTTCGATTGAAGTCGCGTTGGCAAGGAACCCGAAGTTTATATATTAGCACTGCCTTTTCTTAGAAGAATATTAGTACCTCATCTATTTATCGTTAACTTCTTAAATTTGTGAATGCATTAATATTCTGCCATAATTTGCAAATATGCGACTGTTTGTACAGGGAACTTTATTGCTGCCGCAGCGAGCGAGCCTGAAGCGAGCGAGCAAGGCAGCAGTTCTAATCTGTAAGCGGGTCCAAATCTCGATTTCTTTTTTTTACCACAATGCATCACTTCTATTGTATTTTTTACCACACTGCTTTGCACGGATCTGATCGTCACGTGACATTACACGAGGTGGAATCTGCATCGTTGGAGCTAACTACGTTCAATCGTTCTTTAATGCATTTGTGTATGCAATCCGTGTGTAATCATGAATTTGTTGAAGTGTAGACTGTGTGAACTGTCAGTTTCCAAAGAGCAAGATCTCTCCTGTTATCAAGATGGTGAGCAGCAAATAATGTTCTTCTATTGGCTTCGATAAAGTCAAGCAGCCGGTTCAAAATACAATTAGCATTTACAATTACATTCTCAATTACAGTTGATTTCCGGTGTTTAAACTTCACCGGGGAGAACAGCAGTTTGTTGTGCCGGGAATCTTAAGAAAATGTTGGGAATTGGTAGGCTCAGGGAACTTACTGGGAGATCGTTGATATGTCGGGACAAAATGAAAATAAATCGCGACAACTTTTGAGTTACACACTACAGCTCAAACAGGATTCAGTCGCACGATGGCCCCAAAACTACAAAATATATTCATCCAACACCTTGGCATTTTTATCACCCAGTAATCTATTTTTCCTGCCAAAGTGCTACTGTAGGTTCTGTTCTAATACACTTCCTTAACTGAGCGGAGCAGCATTCACTACCTGTTAGGTATACTAGTATTAATTTAAAAGGTGTCGATTTTGCACATACATGTACTGTAACTTTGTTATAACATGACTTGCCTCAATTTAAACTACCGAGTATTATAAAGTAACATTCATATTTACAAGTCTTTCAAACTAATTTTGTATCATTTTTGGTCACAAAATCTCATGATATCAGAGTACAAATTACTACTTTTGACCCTTCAGAAGTGCAGAGTTAATGAGTCGAGCTGTGGGTGTACCATTATCCCTCCATTATCTTGTCCATTGTCAATATTTGCACGATTACTTCAATGGATAATCACATTCCTTACTACCTCCCCTAATTCTTTTACTTTAATTTGCAGAGTTGACTGTGGCACTGAATAACACAATTTATAAATAATGGACACTGTTCCCTTTCTTGTTCAAGTTAATACGTTCATATATAACTGGAGTGTCATTCACTAGTTATAATATGGTCAAAAATCTTGACAACCCTGCAGAGTTACAAAATTCCTTGAACTATAGTCAGGGTCATAAATTGGAGAATTCTTTCCCACTTAATACCCTTAATCCTCACACCTAGCTTAGACAAAATACAAATGGAGAACTTTTGTTAGTTAAGGAAATAATCTTCAAGTATGTGGGGGGTAGGTTGTAAACAGGCTAGGAAGAAGCCTGTAGAATTATTACTCTATGTACATGTAGAAGTTATAAATAAAGATTGCCTGATCTCATTAAACTGCATGTCATGTTTAATAGTCTGTTCTTTTGTCCATCTGTGTCTACAGAATACACGGCAGGTTTAAAGTACAGGTCACAGGTCAGGTGATGTTAAGGAAATTAAATTAAATTTTAAAATCGAATTTAAATCAAAATAATAAAGTAATGTAGGCATCTCCAGGTGTCAAGAGTTGAAAGCAACAGCAACACGAGTATTCATTGCTGAGCGGGTTTAAATATCGGGGATACGATAGTATTGTCGTAAAAGTACTGGTAATTCCATACGTACAAATGCGTATTTGTGTTACATCTTGAAAACTCCTTTCCCAACTTTCTTGGCGTTGTCTGTGCCGTTTTTGCTATTTCCATAAAGGAACGCATAAGGCCCCGGTCAAACGGTTTCAACGTCGGCTCAACGTCGGCTCAACGTCGGCTCAACATGGATAAAACATGCTCTCCAACATGTTTTCAATATCTTTCAACGCCTTTCAGCAATGTTTTCAGACCATTTCAAACAGTTTCAAGCAGACGTATTTTTTCACTCTCATACATTCGGAAGAAAAAAGAAACGTCTGCTTACCCGAGCGCTTAATTAGTTTCCAATATGCACACCTCGTTGTGTTATGGACCAATCAGATTTTACCTTCCATATCCTGGAAAAGTGACGTAATGTTACACTTAAAAGGTTCAGCCAATACATTTGCCATTGACCAATCATAGGAGAGTGTTCACTGGCGCGCCAATTCACTAATATTCTAACGATGGCTTTGATTGGACAGAAAAATATAGCAAACCTGCTGACGTCATGCTTGCATATTGGAAACTAATTAAGCGCTCGGGTAAGCAGACGTTACTTTTTTTCTTCGAATTTATGAGAGTGAAAAATACATCTGCATAGCAGGCTATTTCAAGCTCTGCTTCAACAACCCGCGATGTTGAAACCGTTTGGGTAACAATTAAAGGAAAACAGATTTACATCTATTTCCATAGAATTTCTATCGACTGACTATTTGATATTGGGGGAAGCGTCAATATTTGTTTTTTTCAGGTAGCCAAGGCCTGTAAGGGTTTAAAAAGGGTTTAAAAAAACTTTAAAAACTTAAAAACAAAAACATTGATTTGCTAAATGTTTGTGATACTTCATTAATTGTACCTCCTATCTTTAGAAAAATATTTGATAGCTCGGGGGGAAAAGGAGACCCCCTCCCCTCCCCTCCCAATTTTTTTTACAGTTAAGATGCTCTTTGCAATCTGATGCACATTTGGTCTGTAAGCGGTGTTAAATACGGTTTCTCTTGTACCTGCTGTAGGTATTAAAAGGAATAAAAAATATAAGAAAATCAATAAGCTGAAAATAATTCTGGTAGTTATAGGTAAATGATGGCATCACGAAAAACGCGATTTCATTGTGATCTGACCTGTGACCTGTAACGGGACCTGTGACCTGTAACGTGACCTGTGACGTGACCTGTGACTTGACCTGTATCGTGACCTGTACTTTAAACCTGCCGCAGAATATATTTCTTTTTATAATATTAAGGAGCCCTCACTTAAGCTATACAATTAATCTTTTTAGTTTTCAGACAGGGTTAAATTGATTGGTAGAATTAGGAATAATCTCCTCATTTGTTCCTCTTAAATGTAGCTAAAAGTGTTTATTCTGCTTTCTCTTTTTGAGGTTTACTCTTTCTGGCTGTGCATGGCTTAACGGTAAACCTAGGACTCCTTTTTAGTGGTCTTTCAACTTTTTTCTGTTCAGCACTTACAAGCTGCTATTAAAAGGGACATGAGGAAAAAATTATATAACAAAAAGCCGGTATCCTGTGGACTTTCCAGGATGTTTTGTTACATTTTTTGCAATATATGATACAAATTTAGCAGGGCTCTCCTCGGTACCGAAGCAGCTCGGATTAAAATATTAATTGAACCTCAATTTCGAGTATATTCAACATCTTCTTTCACACCTCCGATAACAAACTCTACAAGTACTCTCAGGAAATATTCGTGTTTAACAAATTGAATAAAATGCAGGTGGGGAAAAAAGAAAACAAATTCGCACGAAGCACGCCGCCATATTTGTTTTATTTCCCGGCACAACCACACAGGAAACCCGCGCGGATAATTTCTAGCGCATGCGTAGACAGAATTCCCTGCTGCTTCACTGGGTAGTTTTCTGGTAAGTTTCATCAGTGTAAAAGCCAGGAGAAGCCATTAAAGTGCATATGAGCATCTCGCTCACTCCGGGTTGGGATACCTATGGTTTGTACACGTCACATCTTAGATAGTCAAATCACGTGACAAAATACTCCCAAAATCTGAGAGTATTTGATCACGTGATCCAGCGTTTACCAGGGTCTTCTCTCGGAGTAGCCGCCATCTTGGATCTGACCGAGAAGACCCTAGGGACGAGGTTGGAGCAACATACGATTAACGGTATTTCCACGCGGCGAACGATGTAGTGAAAACATGTCTACTAAACGTAACGGCTCGAAATGGAGTTTACTTGGATAAAGAAACAGTTGGAAGGGTATCACAATGTTACCAGGATGTATCTATCTAAGCTAGAAGAGAATCCTAAAAAGCCGTTCATTTGCCATTAGCGTTCAAACGAAGCACTCGATAGCACATGTTCAAATTTAATGCCTTCTCCTGGCTTTTTCGCTGATGAAACTGATTAGAAAACTACCCAGTGATACACTTCATATATTGCTCTACCTTCACAACGTGATTAAGTCTATTTAAAATTGTTTTGTTGATAAAATTTGAGCAATTGAATCTATATACAAGTTCATCTCTCTGGACTCAGTCCGTTGGACCAATAAAAAGCATTGTAAGAACAATCCTTGTGTCAAAATCGAAGAGCCAATCAGAATACGTGACAGTTCAGCATTTACCAGGGTCTTCTCTCGGAGTAGCCGCCATCTTGGATCTGACCGAGAAGACCCTGGGGACGAGGTTGCTAAACTGGACAGCATTTTCACAAGATTGAGCCGGTCGGAGCTCAAAGAAAACTGCGAAATACGCAACAACATATACTATTTCAGTTAACGTTTAAGTTTAAATATTTAGTTAAGATTCTTTAGAACAACAATTGTTATAAACTACATTCAGAAAATGTACAAAGTGCCGTAATAATCAAGTACACGAAGTCAGAGCGGGATGGTCAATTGTTGTTTATTCAGCTTTTTCAAATGCCGGTTACAAAAACTACAGAAACTGGAATTTTATAAAGCATCATGTGTCACATTGAATCAGTGGAAATAAAAATAATAGCCGTTTCGGTTCGATTCAGTCTATGAAATCTTTAATTCGTTCAGAGTGGGCCGTGCTGATAAGAAAATGTCAATGAAAAGAAATACACAAGCGAGAAGCTACAGAACTCAGAAGTTTAAACTTGCGACCTTTTTTGGATTTAAAAATTGCATTGAAAGATACCCAAACAACCCTCTCCACATCAAGGAATCTAATTAATGTTCGGTATCTAGCGCAAAGTTGCTGGCATAAAAACCAACCTATTTGATGTAGTTTCGCCCAACTAGAACACATTGTTGATGTATTACTCGCGCAAATAAAGTTCAGGGGGGGGGGGGGGGGGGTTAAGGCGTTTTTTCTCGCTTTTTGCTTAGCCGAGCGGGGCCTGGGCAACTCTCGGTTGGTAGCTGTTAATTGGATACAAACAGTTAAACGTCCCTCCCTCAATGCTTGATTGAAAGGATTTTCAATATTTTCCCTGGTGACTATTTATATAGATTGTTTATATAGATTGTTTGTTAGTCATTTTTGCATATTTGCTTTGATTTTAAGCATCCCACATGGCCGAGAGGTTCGTAAGTTCATATCAAAATCGGTGTTTCCGGCCCGGAACGCGAATGTAAAGTCTATTACCGTGACACAGCCCCTTTAACGTTAGTTCTGTGGTTCTGTGCTGATCTGAACTTGAAAACTTAGAAACTAATCAGTTTTGTCATGAATGACATTCCCGAGACATTTTGCAAAAACAAATGGTATGCCATTTCCAGGGAGTGGGGTAGGGATTATATGTAGTTCGTGGATTAATGTTTGGTCAGGGGCCCTTAACCGGAGCGTCCATCTCCCATACTACGTATGTGATGCAGCGTTTTTACAGACCGGGTTATTTTTAGAATGCGTTTCCCGTGAGTTTGGTTCCGCTAGCCAATCACAAGCGTTTGCGTAATTTTAATTCAAATGATTAATGATGTTGCAGCCATGTTGCTTGACTTAACGGGGCGGCCTTCACCTCCTCGGAACCTGGAATAGTACTGGCTATCCAAACAATGCCCAACCCTGAGACAATACAAACCCTAACCCTAAAACAATGGAATTCTTTGTCAGTGCAGTCCAAATGGGGTCCAATAAAATGCAAGGTTTTGAGAGGTGAAGGCCTGCTGGACTTAACAAGAGAAGCTAACGAGGCATCTTTTGTTGACAACATTCCGCGATGGAAGCGAACAACGAGATGTGAAATCTAAAAATACCCCGGTCTGTAAAAACGCAGCATCACGAATATATATATGACAGATGGACGCTCCGGGTAATGGGCTCCTGGTTTGGTATGTTGTACATAGTTAGGGGAAATAAAAACCAGCCTATGTAATTTCGCCCAGTGAGATTTTTTTTGTTATGTAACATTCGCGCAAATGAAGTTCGGGGGGGGGGGGGGGGGGGGGGGTTAAGGCGTTTTGAAATTTGGTTTTGCCTATCATCCCCCCCCCCCCCCCCCCCCCAAAGTTGATCTCAACCAATTTAAGAATCCCCCCTGCAGTTTTCTATGGGTAACATTTTGGTGAAAACACCATATCTCTACGATGTTCCTTTCTACCCGTAAAAATCCATCGCCCTTTTGGTTTTGGCCGCAAAGCATGCTGGGTCAGTTTCATTTTCTATTTCCCTATCGAGAATTGGATTAAATAAAGTTGCAGCTTAAAAATCATAGTGCTGGTACTAAGCACGACGAACACAACATATTGTTTGCAAATTTGGGCTAAGGTCTGCCAACCTTGAAAAACTGAGGGGGGTGGGGTGGAAAATTATATGCATTTCCTATTAATAACGGTACCCTTTCCCATTTAGAAGTGGGTTGAATAATTTTGGTACTAAACACGATGAATACAAGATATTGTACCAATGCAACATATTGTAAGAACCTCAATAAATGTAGCATGAACTTTGAAAGGGCGCCAGTTTGCGAGGTTGCGATGAAATTCAATGCACTTGAAAAATAAACGTTCGTTTCAAGGAGATTGTTTTCGGCCTGACTTTTAGCCACTTATTTCGACGAGAATTCCATGATTTCCTTAGTAGATGGAAAATGACGATATACTTATGACCAATATCATAATTATCGTTAGCAATAATAATTCACTAGTACAATATAATAGATATAATAAAATGAATAATAACAGCGGATAAAGAAATGTTGAAGTAGTTTTTGCAGTAGAGCTCGAATTTCGACATCATTTTGTTGAAAAGTAATCCAGGAGGGTGCGGCAGCATATTTTCTAGCCCCATTTTCATTAAAGAATGTTCAATTTTCAGTATCATATTGGATATCCACTTGGGCATATCGGATTGACAGTAAACAAATTAATACGCGATGTCCATCTGTAACGTTAATTATGTGGTTCTGTGTTGAATTTGAAAACTTAGAAACCGATCAGTTTTGTCATGAATGACATTCCCAATACATTTTGCTAACACATTTCCAGGGGGTGGGGTGGGGTAGGGAATAATTGTAAATTATAGCTTGGAGGTGTCGATGTTTGGTAATGTTGCACTAAGATAACGGGAATTAAAACTAGCCTATCATATGTAATTTCATCCAGCTAGATTAAAGTTTTGATGTAATATTCGTGCAAATGAAGTTCAGGGGGGTTTAAACTGTTTTGAAATTTTATTTTGGTTATCTTCCCCCCCCCCCCCCTCCCTCCCTGAACATTAATGTCAACCAAATTTAGTGAAAACCCCATGTCTCTACGATGTTCCTTTCTACCCGTAAAAATCCATCGCCCTATTCGTTTTGGTCGCAAAGCATCCTGGGACATTTTCATTTTCTATTTCCCAGTCCAGAACTAGATTAAATAAAGTTGCAGCGTTAAAATTAGAGTTTTGATACCAAACACCACGAACAAAACATGTTGTTTGCAAATTTGGGGTAAGATGCGAAAAATGAGGGGGGAGGGATGGAAAAGCATATGTGTTCCCTGTTAATAGTATTACCCTCCCCCGTTAGAAAGGGATTGAATGAAGTTGCAGCATCAAAATCATTTAACACGACGAATACAACATATCGTTTGCGAATTTTGTGTAAGATCTGCGAGCCTTACGAAAATGAGGGGGGAGGGGTGGAAAAACATCTGTGTTCCCTGTTAATAGTGGTACCCTCCCCCTTTAGAATGGAATTGAATAAAATTGCAGCATCAAAATCATAGTTTTGGTACTATACTGAAACGCGACAAATACAACATTGTTTGCGAATTTTGTGTAAGAGATGACAGCCTTACGAAAATGAGGGGGAGGGATGGGAAAGCTTATACGTTCCCTGTTAATAGTGGTACCTCCCCTTTAGAAAGGGATTGAATAAAGTTGCAGCATCAAAATCATAGTTTTGGTACTAAACACGACGAATACAACATATCGTTTGCGAATTTTGTGTAAGATCTGCGAAGCTTACAAATATGGGGGGTGGAAACCATTGTATGATTGTCGTTAGTGGTACTACTTGTAATAATAATTTCAGGGTATTGTTTTGAAGACAATAGTTAATATTACAATAGTTAATAACAATAGTTTTCTTTGTTTTACGTCATGTGGTGATCTGTAACACCAAGAAACCCCTGTTAATGGCAGCTTTAAAAGTCAGCAATAGACCTCTGTAGATTCTTGAGAATTGGCGTAATATGATCATATTTACGTGAACAAGTAACAAGGCGAGCTGCAGAATTTTGTACATACTGAAGTTTCTGAATGAGATACTTTGGGAGTCCATATAATAGAGAATTACAGTAGTCTAATTTAGAAGTCACAAAAGCATGAATCAGAATTTTGGTGGTTTCAACTGAAAGATAGAAATTTCCTAATGCGTGCAATATTTCGAATGTGATAAAAAGCAACTTTACAGACAGCATGCATTTACTTGCCGATCCAGTGAAACATAAAGAGCTTACCGTTGATCTCTCTTGTTCAGCATATTTACTCCATTCTCCGCATTGATATCCAATATATGAATCAAATCGCCGCAAACGATTTGATATAGTGTTTTCGGAGGATAACGACCACCAGTCTTTTTAACTACTCCTCCAACGAACGTCGTCATCCAAAAGTTCAGGGATTCCAGTGACATTTCTGTAATTTGGATCGTCCATCAGATTTTGAATCTCTTCAAGATTACCACATGGAAAGCCAACGGACTCGTTCCTGGCCACTTTGTTTGCCCGAATCCTTTGCCATTCTTCAAAAATATTTACACTCCACTTCGTACTATTCCTGGTGTTACGGGGAGTAGTTTCTTTTAACCATGAATGGAACGTGATGGCGATAGCCTTTGTGAATTATTAAAGTAGAACAATGCTCCTCTAGAGAACTTTTCGGCTTGCGAAAGTTACGAGCCATCGTCGTAAGTGAATGTTCAAATTTCTCTAGATTTTTTCGCCCAGAAAACACAATTGTTTTAAAAGAATAGCTTGTTCATTAACAATGTGTTGCAGATTTAAACAATGACCAGCATTTTTTGACACTGCCTTCACAACTCAATCAGGTTCCTATTCAGAATCAAGCGACATTTGCTATTATGAATGAAGAAAGAATATCATAATTACTTTACAATATATTCGTGGCAATGTTGTATCTGATTCACAATCTTTAGGCGCCTGCGGTTCAAGATTGTAAATCAGATACAACATCGCCACTTATATTGTAAATAGCACAAAATATACCCCACATTCTGTAATCTCATTATATGCATTTGAGTAAGAAACATGATGACCTGCAATAAATATGGACTTTCACTGACACTTACCCGCTAAAACTCTTGTATGGGAAGCATTTACTCCTTTTCTCTTAAGTAGGAGTGATAAATCGTTAACATCCGCTGATTTCATTGACATCATTTCTCTCGATAAAATTGAAGAAACTTCCTCGTCTAAACCGTCAACTGGGTTTGAGCTATCCCATAACCACTTTGGAGCTGAGTCATTGTCTTCTCATTGCTTTTGAGTAACGTTTCCAGCCAATCAGAATCGATGGGAGTAATTTCACGAGGCGCGCGCGCGGCGGGAAGTCGCAGGAGGAGATTTACTAGAGGAAAGATGTATGTTTGGACTTGTGGG
The DNA here is from genome assembly GCA_030867875.1 of Actinernus sp. WN-2022. Classification (NCBI taxonomy): domain Eukaryota; kingdom Metazoa; phylum Cnidaria; class Anthozoa; order Actiniaria; family Actinernidae; genus Actinernus; species Actinernus sp. WN-2022. The sequence continues at coordinate 137,791,601 of JAOWCC010000577.1, read as the reverse complement.
TTTTGCCTCGTGTTCTCATCTTCGTATTTTCATTTATTGTTGAGCCATATAAACTCGAGACCCCGGGGGGGTCCCTCCCCATAAAAATAGACGGGGGTGCTCGACGTGAGAAATGAAATTCACCCCTAAAAGATAGCAATATGGGCGTGGCTCACAAAAATTTTACCCCTAAAAGATAGCACTCCAAAAGACAAATTTGTGCAAACTAAAGGAAATAAGAGACAAAGCTCTGCCCCATAACCTCGTCTTTAATATTCGGATGGATCAAACTCTATATCGAAGCCGTAAATACCGATTCAACTTGTGGGGTCTCATGCTCGAGGATCCAGCGCTATTTTTTCTCGGCCACAAAAAAATTGGGTCTCGGAGACCCCTAAAAGATAGCAGACCTTTGGAAGACCCCTAAGAGATAGCACTGCTAACGATTTTAACCCCTAAAAGATAGGTCGAGCACCCCCGTCTATTTGTATGGGGAGTCCCCCCCCCCCCCCCCCCCCCCCCGGGCTCGAGACACAATGATCAAGAAACCTTTTTGCCTATTGTGATATCTGTGGATGCGACCGAGGTTTTAAAAAAGCCAACGTATTCGCAAAGCATTTAAGGGAAAAGCATATTCCATTTCTCCACTCAGAGTAAGTTGAAATACATGTCTTACCAGATGGGTTTAATTTTATAATTATTGCAGTTCTGACATATGACGCGGCTCTGATCGAACTATGAAAGCATACTCTGAATGATATTATAATTGCAGAAATGAAACTTTCATCTGCCAACAAATTGTGCACATGCAGTAGCATCATAAGTTATTTCTGCGTCCTTGACTTAGACTTGTTTTAAGATCGCTTGACTGTGTCTTATTTTAAGATTCATGGGTGACCTGATTTCCAATAAGATTTTGGGGCCTGGAAACCAGTACTATCCGCATATATAGAAACTAGAACAGTGAACATTTAGACAAGCATTCTAGAAATAAGGATTTTTGCACTTGCAGTGCACAACAGCAATTGAAGTGACCAAACTCTTGAATAGAAGCGGTATTGAAGTTAAGATTAAGGTCCGAAATCTCAAAATTGTAGCGTATTTGTATGGGATATAGTGGCAATTATGGTGCATTTTTTCGCCTATCCAGGGAACCACTTTCTCGAATCACAATAGGCCTTTTGCAGCTAACAGTCACGTGCTGATATAATACTTTGTTAACGAATGAATGAGCCCGTAATCCCCATGGGAAAGACGTTGCCATGGATGCTGGATAGCAAGCCATTTTTAAAAACACTGTTCTAGAAAGATCGACAATCGATTGGAGGTGAAAAATAGCATTTACAAACAGGTTTTGCTAATAACAATACCGATCTCGTACAAGGCTTCTAAATAAATGAAGTTAAATATGTTTTACCATCCAGTACATTCCTGTACAATCACGTGAATGCCTAGCTGCAAAAGGCCCATTCTATCGTGACAAACGTGAGAAGATGGGCTACACGATGGTAATTACGATTCGGCCAAACTTTGTACAAGATTTCGCGTTTTGGGAATAATATGTATATGTTTTTATATTATTTCTCATACAATCACTGTCAAGTGAGGCTGCGCCATTTTGGACAAGTAATATTGCTGGTAACGACACACGATACACAAGATATAAACTACACACACGATACGCAAGATATAAACTACACACAATACACAAGATATAAACTACACACACGATACACAAGATATAAACTACACACAATACACAAGATATAAACTACACACACGATACACAAGATATAAACTACACACACGATACACAAGATATAAACTACACACGATACACAAGATATAAACTACACACACGATACACAAGATATAAACTACACACACGATACACATGCAAGATCCTCCTATTAAGGAGGATCAATTTTCATACACGGTAAGAATTTTCCTCCGGTCATAATTTGTATCTGATATTCAACGTTTAATTCTCTTAAAAATATGTAAAATTTACAATGGCGTGTTTGACTATACACGGTACATTTGAACATCCTGTGATACCACTGGAATCGTGGGTTGAAGCGCCGTGACTTTGAAGATATAGTAGAGTTCGTATGAGTGGGACAAACTACGGCATGTCTGTAGCCTCACCGTAACCGTACCGTAACCATGATGTACCGCAACTATGTAATTTGATTGGATCAGCAGGACAAAAACAATAGGAAAACCACTTCAATGTCACGGCATGCCGTACAGTAACCGTGCCGTAGTCATCGTCGTAGTTTGTCCCGCTCATACTCTGCTCTAAGTGGAGGACACCGAGAATGTACCTGTTCTTTCTTCTTTTTTTTGCCGATCAAATACAAAACTTAAAAGAAAAGCAAGTCGCACAAACAACGACAGCACGACAACGCTACTGAATACTGTGTTCAACATATATATCCGGCGTAGTAAATCGTTCGGCAATCGAACTCAAATCGGCAATCGAACGTAATCGACCCGCAACTTTTTGTGAGTTCGATTATCGAACCAATTGAACTATTGGAACTCAATCGAACGTAATCGCCGGAACTTAACCCATGGATTGAGTTCGGGCAGTATATCAGTACGGTTTGAACTGGAATGGGGTCGACATGACGTAGGGCTAGAAATACAATATGTACCTAAAACTGATCCGGCAGTAAGAACGAGAATTTATTGTACGTTTTTAAAATAACATTAACGATATATTTGATATCTTTCTTCGATGACATACAATAGAGTACTCTAGGTTCGATTATCGAACGTTCGAATGTGTTCGATTGAACTTTTTACCGTGTGAGTTCGATTACGTTCGATTACCGAACTCAATCGAACTCAATCCATGAATTGAGTTCGATTGAGAAACCGTTCGATTTACTACGCCGGGATATATATCAATCTATACTTCAAGCTCTAATTAACTAATCCTAACGTATCCATCATTTGGTTTCTTTAATTGGAGAATAATATTGAAGGTAAAGCAACAAGTCATGCACTTCAGGATACAAAGTACCGAATGCAAATACGACAACTTCGATCACATATGCGCTTGAGTGTAAGGGTTAGACATTTGCCTATTTGCATGCATATAGGGCGATTGCATACTATACGAGCAGTCAGGGTTTGTTAGGTGTCTTCGATAAGGTTGAGAAGATGGAGGTGGCATAAACACAGGCCCTGAGGTATTCGTCAGCACGGGCGGTGGGTAGTTTTGGTTCTGTATTATGGAATTCGTACTTGATATGGGATGCCATAAATTGCCACTACAGCTGGGTAAGTCGTAAGGTGAAGGACTTGATTTCTTTGGCACCTCCTTTGTGTGTATAGTTGGGGTTAGTGTTGACGTTGTTGATGTTGTTATTGTGGTTGACTTCTTTTCAATTTTGTGTTTGTTTTCCGCTGCTTTTTCAATCTGCCTTGTTTTTGCTCGTCTGTTTTTAAACCAAACCTGATGAAAAAATTAACAGATCAATGAATCTTAAGATCCAAAAACAAACCAGTTTAACGTGACACGAGTTTGGGCGCGGGAGACATTGGAGTTATAATTGTCTTCATAACTTCCGCCATTTTGCGGAGCCATATACGCGGGATCTTTGCAAAGGTGTCTCACTTTTGCTTAATTAATATATTGCCAGGTCAGATTTTTGAAAGAACCACAAGTTCATAATCCATCTTATTTTATTTTTACTCTATGTGGAGTTTCGAATAAAACTACTAAATCAAAAGAATGTCATCTCCTAGTTAGAAAGAACTTAGGGACGAAAGCATAAAATCAGGATATCAAAATATCACGACCATCTACCTGTACTCTGGACTCTGGCAGGTTTATTTTTATAGCGACTTCTTCTCTCATGAAGATGTCTGGGTATCGTGTCTTGGCAAACAGTTCCTCAAGAATCTCAAGCTGGTTCTTGGTAAAAGTTGTTCGCTCTCTTCTTTGTTTTCGTGTGGGATGGGCTATAAAGACAAGATTCATGTTAACAGGATTCGAAATAGTTCGTGCTAGCTAAAAACCAAATGTGTTCTAATCAAATCTTTGTGCATACCTCTTAACCATATGTATATGGCTATTTATTCTTATGGAGGCAAGTGAAAAGGCTTTCTTTTGCCTTTTTCTTCAGTTTGACAACCCAGCAGGAGCTTGCGCCAGGAGTTTTCGGATCACTTGATAGAGCGGTTTTCAGTTGAGTGTCGATAAGTAAAGTTGCTTTCGAATTTGATTGGTTAGTTATCCATGATTGCGCTTGCTTTGCCTCGTGATTGGTTGAAAGTAAAACCAATCGTGAATTACTTCAGTTCGTGATTGGTTCATTGATGTTTTTACTTGCTCCTGTGATTGCGGGCTCACTGGTTTTGGTTTTACGACATTCAATTGGAAAACGCTCTAGCCTTAAACCATGTCATTTTTTGTTATGATACAAGGCCCAAAAAATCGAATTATTACTAAATGAAATTGCATTATAACGATTGTAAAAGAGGGGTCATTTTACCGCTCAGCAAGAGAATTCCCGCAAAGCGGAATATGCGTTAAAATACCTTTTCCTATATTCTTATTTCGACGTGATATTCTATGCCTTGAGGAATTGTCAAATTCCTAAACTCCGGCTCTTTTCGAATCTCCTGACCTTATAGCAGAGTTTCTCCCGACCAACCAAGCGACGATTCACATTCCTTGTATGTTCTCCGATATACTACTCTTAACTAAAACCCGGTTCAAACGTCAAGTTTCTGCCGTGTCGAATGCAATTGACCGATTTAGCTTATACATTAATTGTTGTCCCAATTCAGGTCACCTGACTTTTCCCTTGAGTAATGTTTTCTTGTTTTTCTGTATTCCAAGAGGAAATAAATAAATTTCTCTAATAGGAAAACAAAGCAGTGAATCTTCTGGAAAGCTGTCACATGATCTGAATTGGGACAACACATGTACAAGCTAAATAACAAAAGAAGAATGATATTAATTAATGTGCGACTTTGTTTGATCGAATAGGTATCATACAAAAGGCATGATACCTACACTACCAGAATTTTATTTTGTTCCTCTAATTTAGACCATTATCTTGGTATTCTCAGAGGAGAGGAAATGTTGTGTTAAAGTGAGGCTTGGTGGTGATCACAAAAGCATGACAGGAATGCAATGACGTTTGTACTGGATGGCAAAAAATCTTAATTAGTATTTTTAAAGGCACTTGTACGAAATTGGTAGTGTTATTAGCAATACCTGTTTGTAAATGCTATTTCCACCTCCAATTGATTGTCGCTCTTTCTAAAACAGCGTTTTTAAAGATAGCTTGCCATCCAGCATCCATGGCAACGCCTTTCCCGTGGAATCACGAGCTCAATTCATTCGTTAAGGGGAGCCGGAGTGGCGCAGTGGTTAAACGCTTCGCCTCTCACCTCTGTGGCCCAGGTTCGATTCCCGGACGCGGCGCCATATGTGAGTTGAGTTTGCTGGTATCTCGCCCTTGCTCCGAGGCGGTTTTTCTTCGGCTTCACCGGTTTTCCTCCCTCCGCAAAAACCAACACGCTAAATTCCATTCGATCTGTGGATTAGCCGGGCCCTGACTTTGATCAGCCCCCATGGTTGTTTCAGGTCTCGTTAGAAATTCAGAGTTAACGAAGTATTATATCAGCACGTGACTATTTCCTGCCTAAGGCCTATTAGGTTCGACAAGGCAGAAATGTAAGGTGAAATCAATGTTTGTTCTTCTCAATTGACCGATTTAGCTTGTACATTTGTTGTCCCAATTCAGGTCACCTGACTTTTCCCTTGAGTGAATGTTTTCGTTTTTCTGTATCTCAAGAGGAAATGTATTACTTTCTCTAATTAGAAAACAAAGCACTAAATCCTCTGGAGAGCTGTCACATGGTCTGAATTGAGACAAAAAATGTACAAGCTAAATCGGTCTATTCTAACTGCAAACAATAATCATTATAATGATTGAAAAACAGCGTTTATTGTAAGGATTTATTCAGATAAATCAGTGGAGACTGGTTCCCAAGTCCCTCACGGGTGATTTATATAACAGTCCATATTTCTAAATGACACGGCAGAAAGTCCACGTTTGAATCGGACCTAATACTCTAATACTCACAGCAAGACGGCGACACCATGTGATTAAAGAAATCGATGTTGGGTGGTGTCATTCCCATTCCATGAGAGTTCATCGGATAGGAAGGAACGTGTCCAAAGTACCCCGCCATGGCGTTGCCCTGTTACTTGCTCTCCTAGTTCTCCTACTGAGCTCAGTCTGTCTGTAAAGGTAAAGGTAGTTATTTATTCTCGGATTGAGGATTAGTAGTCCTCTAGCTGTACAAGCTAATTAATCAATACCGAGGCATACGATGTAACGTCTTGCCCAAGGACGTATAGAAACGAGGCAGTGTAGGGCTATAGTATAACGAGTGGGCTGGCACACATAGCTCGATGCATGACATTACATGACTATACCTTTCTTCTACTGATTCTGACTGCAGGAAGACCACAAGACCGGAGCCGGGTTCATGCAACGAATTTCCGGGGATTTTAACGTTTCTCAGTTTATCACAGGGAACTAAACTAAGGCGCCCTTGGGGTTTATTCTTTTGATGGCGAATTAATCTTTTCTCAATGGGCCCAGAATAACGGGAATCACGCACTGGTTACTGAACTGTCCACATCTGGCCACAGCTTTTTCACTAGTCTTTATCGTAGTCAAAATTGTTACTGCTAGCACTGAATGGTAGGAAATGTTAGCCAAACAATTTAGTTCTAATATTTTAGACTTGTAAAGACGTTGGTTGGGCTTGTAAATAAAAACAAAGAAAGCCTAAACTAACTACCATAATGAACCTCGGAAAAAAAAAACTCATTACATAGATTTCGGTCACTGAAACTAATTAAATAATACTTCAATTTTCTCAGTAAATATGATGTCTGTCACATCATGGGCAATAATATTCGAGCGGTTTAAAGAAGTGCCGAGATTGTTAAACCCACCAAGATGGGAAAGAAGTCAGCCTTGGAAGGAAGTTGAAGAGAGTTAAGTAATGATCCGTGTAAAAAGTACGATAAAACCATTGTTCTGCGGCATTGAGCCTCCCTCACAGGATTTGTCTGTGTTTTAGACTACGAAAACACTGCGTGATAATTAACAATCATTCACCGAAGTGGAGGTAAATATCCACCACTATTCACCTGAAGTGAATATTTTTTTTAGTATATATACCAGCACACTCCAGGTGAATAGCCAGCACCAAATAGTTATTTTATTTTCTATCAAATGGAGAAAAACTCGCGCGAGATGATCGCTGCTTTGCTCGGAGGTGAATATGAAATCATATTCACTGTTTGAGTAGCCAATCAGAGCGCGCGAAAAGTGATATTCATTGGTGTGGTATATACAAATTATGAATATTCTGAAATAAAAGTAGTAAAAGTCTTAGTTTCATTCCATTTTAATGAACAAATTCTCTTCCAACCAATAGGAACAGCCAAAACAATAGCTACGAAACAGGCACGATTGATAAGGTTCCGAACATACGATTTGCTTTATAAACGACATTTGGAATCGCAGTGCAAATCGTAGTTAATAGTTTGAAAATTTGGAGGAAATTAGACGTCTTCCTAACCTTTAGGGCGATTTTCATGTTTCAACCAATGAGATCAACAGTTTTCACAATACAAAATTAACACCTTGCTCCATCTGAATGCCGTTCGGTACCGTACTTCTTACACGAATCATTACTTAATGCCCGGCATAGTATCTCCCTCAGCATTGCCGCGACATTACTTAAACAGGGCGTTGTCTATACATAAAACTTGAAAGACAATTAAGAAAAAGGAAGGAGAAGAGAAAAACAAAGAAGGGTTGAAAAGAAAAAGCTGCAAGCAATGGCCATCATACAAACGTACAAACAAAAGTAGTGACCGATATTACTACATTGTTAGAGCCGCGGTTATCGATTGAGTTGGTCGTAAAGCTCAAACCAAAGTAATTACACAGCCAGGGAGCAAGTAAAAACACAATGAGCCAATCACGAGCAAGTAAAAACACAATGAGCCAATCACGAACTGAAGTAATAGCCAATAGAAAAACTAAGCAAACGCAAAAACAAAGCAATCAGGAAATTGAACTTAAATATATTCGTTCTAGGTAGCAGGGGCACATGATCCGCAAGGGTTGTTCCTTTAAGCAAAACTTTAGTGTTAAGGCGATTAATTTAATCGCAAATAACGGGTCCGGGAAATAACTTCATGCCGAAGTCAATAAAAGGGTCGGTGCCTGATCATGACTCTCTGATCGCTTTGTACACTTAACGGCTAACCTGGCGTAAAGCCGAAGTGACATTTAATTCCATTATTTTTTAGTAATTGCCTCCATCGGACATGATAATCAAACAGTTCACCAACAGAACAAAGTACTCGAGTGGAGGACTGTTCCTACATTCCTCCCACAACTGGGTGATTAGATTTGATTTAAAAGAGGATGCTAACTCGTACGGCCGCTTTGTTGAATTACTCAGACTTGTCACTCAACTGACTTTTAATAAATTGCAGTCGGTAAAATGAAAAAAAATTGTGCTTAATTTTTTTACTTAAACTATAACTTTAATGAATACAAAATAAACAAAACCAAATGAATAGCTTTTCTATTCGACAAATTTGAACAGAAGACTATGTTTTAAAAGTCTTAACAACAAAAGTTAGTGGCGTATATGAGATATTGTGGTGTCACTAAGTTTGTATGAGTAAGTTACTGCTAGTGCACTACTAAATCTATAGGGAAGAGTTTCTTTCGTTATAGCAGTACAGAATTCAGCCTATACAGATTATTGCATCACTTAATTTTTTTTTGGCCTTAAAGAGACACTGTCAACCCGGCCCCAAATGGTAAACTTTCTCATGACGAAAGACAAAAATAACTACTCCGATTAGCAGAGTATACTTTCCAGGTTTACTGGAGAAAATCTGAGACAATTTTGTTGAAGGATGGCAAAGATTCAAGTGGATACAAATACTCACTTTTAAGAGAAATTAATTATATTTTAGAGCAACTTGAAATCGGTTCACTGTAACCAAATTCAAGTTTCTAGACTAAGCTTTTGTAATCCACTTGAATCATTGCCATACTCTATCGAAAAGGTTTGAAAAACATATCAGGACATTCACATGGTATATCTCTGCTATCTCAGGGTGTTATTTTTATGTATTTTTTAAAGTTCAATGCGATTGTTAGTGCCTCTTTAAACTCAACTGAGGTTTTGTAAAGTCACTGTGTACTTATTGCTGGGGCGATGGTTCCAGTGATTCCAGTGGTTCCATTGCACTTACTTTCTTTTGCCAAGATTTGAATGTTACAGTCACCATCACATTCGTTACTTATCAGTACACTTACTGCTGTGAGCTGGGGTACAACATTCTGAACATAAACATGTATGGCAACTCTAACATGTAGATATTAAAGTGTGTCTCGCGTGTAAACCTTCGTGACTCAAGGTCAACACCTTGCACGAATCACACCTGTTAAAGGTTGACCCCCCCCCCCCCAAGGGGGAGGCACTGTATGATAAATGAGTAGGTATATAAGGCCGTAGTGTACAATACCAGACCCGGTTTTCAGAGAAAAATGAGCTCAAAAACCCGGATTTCCAAGTTATTGTGAAAACGAACGCGGATTTTCTCCGTGTTTGATTATTCTGTATCGTCTATAACCCGGGATTCAACATATTTTTACGAAAACTCTAAAACATATTTTTACGAAAACTCTGGTCCCGGAAATCGGATTTAGGTCAGTTCAAACCCGGACCACTACCACTGCGCATATACATTAAACATAGACAATAGTGTCTCTCCCCCCCCCCCCCGGGAGTTGATACTACTCAAAGTACGACTGCACATGTGTCCCTGTTGTCAACGTACTGGTCCCGATGTTTTAAAAATGGGTTAGAAGTGTCTTACTTTGTGGTTAGCCACACACAAGCAATTTAAGGATAAACCTGAGATCAATTTACGATTTAGCATAGAAAATAGAAATGAACAGGAAATTGTAAAAGTTAAGCCAAAACAAACATGAAACGCTATATTTATAAACTTTTTTGTCCGATTAAAAGATAGCTGATATATTTGTCCAACCAGCAGTCTGTCAGACCCCTCGTATTTGAAAAAGAGTAAAAAACAACTTGTGTAAAAAAGAGATTCCAAAATGTGTTATAACAATAGCCGATCATATTGTCCACCTCTGACAGCAAAATACAAACTAGCGAAACAGAAAAAATACAAAGGTAAAGAATTGAACACAAATTCTCAAGTGAGAATAGCCAAGTTCTTGATCAACTGGCTTTGAAAGAAGTTTCAAGTCCTCATTAATTATTCACGAGGTATTCAGCCAATCCAATGGTCTGATTTTAATCCCTTGAGGACACTGGATACCTGGTCTAGTCCTCCTAGCAGTAACTGGAAAAGTTTCTAGTTACTGGAACAAGTTGTTCCAGTAACTGGAAATTTTTCCAGTTACTACGAATAAATTATTGAAAAACATCATGGCATGCATAATTACTCTTTTATTGATCAGATTAAACAATTTCCTTTCAAATTCCATTCATTATCATTATGAGGTGGATACACCTCTTTTACTAAGTTAGATTATCATCCAAGTGCATTATTTTCTCGATATTTTTTAGTTTTCCTTGCAAAATACTAAACTACCAGCAACTTTTATTTGTCTTTGATTCCTCCCGAATAATTAATGAGGAGTTGAAGTCGTTCAAAGTCCTCCAATTTCGGACTGGACGGGGATTTCAAGTCCTTGCAATTAGTTCCAGTCCTCGGCTGCGCCTCGGACTGGAACAAATTGCGCGGACTTGAAATCCCCGTCCAGTCCTCATTGTCGGACTTTAAACATTACTTAAAATACGACTTAAAAAATAGGTTTGGAGGTTAACTTACAGTAAATCGACTTGGTTTTTAAAAGTGGCGTAATTTTATGCTGCCATTTTAGTAGGCCGGGTAAGAAGCAAGAAGCTACACCCTTGCAAACCATAACGGTCGACAGAGACCTTTCGATGAGCCGCCTTCAGTAATGAGTGAATACACCTATATTTTCGAGAAAGTTTCTGTGAGTTGCATGTAATTCGATAATGACGATCAATACAGATCTTTATAATCGAGAAACTTCACAGGAGATTAACCGTTGGTAATATCGCAGCACGCCCACTCGTAACTATCAAAATTATTGAATACTTTAACTAGGATATTTAATTCGACGTTTCAAACTGACGCACAATTATGATTAAAATTTTCCACCACTAGAATTCATTTCGCGCTAATCAAGCACCCTGGAAGTGGGAGGGGGGTGGGAGCACTCATGTTTATCGGTTTTTGGAGCTACCTCTATCTCGTAAAACCGTTCTGGTTCTGGAACCCCTCCCCCAACCGAGAGGGGGCCTGGGTTCGGTTGTTCAAAGGGTGGATAACACTATCCACCGGATAAATCCCTATCCAGTAGATAAAAATATGTGAGTTAGGTTAGCACTTATCCACAATACTATCCACCGAATAAATTCATATCCAGTAGTGGATTAAATACGTGAGTTAGGTTTGCACTTGTTCACAATACTATCCACTGGATAAATTCCTATCCAGTGGATAAAATACGTGTTAGATTAGCACTTATCCACAACACTATCCACTGGATAAAATCCTATCCATGCAGTGGATAAAATAAGAGGATAGTTTGGTTAACACTTATCCACTGGATAGGGCTTTATCCGGTGGATAGCATTATCCACCCTTTGAACAAAGGCACCTTGTACTGTGCTTTAAAAATGAACAGCCGCGTGACAGTTGTATCACGCAATCTGGTATAACATCGCAAACACAAAGGTTGCTTTCATCTTCCTCTTTGTTTTGTTATCTTAATTTTAATCGCAGTATAGCTGGAACCAAAAGAGTAAAAAATATTCGATATTCGATATTGAAGCCGTGCGTTGTGTTTAGGTGGAGCTGTATATTGGCAACAGCACAGAAATAGTAATGCAAGGCTAAAGAACGAATTGTGTTGCGATAGGAGTATTAAGAAAAGAGAATGACTCGAGAAACGAGAAAGAACGAGATGAAAGGGGATGAAGGCACAAACTAAAGGAGAAAAGAAACAATGTTTCATTGCATTCTACCGAAATGATTCACGTGCCTTGCCTTGTCTAAACATGCTGACTGTAATGATATGATAATAATAAGCTGAACATTGGTCCATCCGACTATCTGATTCTTTCTATCAGTGTACATGTAATATAATGGTGCAAGATTAGAAATGGGGGTAGTCGTTATTATGGTCTCTTTACTGGCTTTATCAAGCTATCAGTTGTTTCTTGACTTAGAAATACGGCCATTACTGTTAGTTTAGAAATAGTTAATTTTGGAGCTAACATTTTGGTACATAGGAGCTGAGTTGCTATGGGAAGTGGGTTCATGCAGCTGGCCAACAAACATCTCGAGCTGTCTCTTATCTCACTGTATTGACATAGAGGGAATTCCCTACTGAAGGTGCACGGCCATGTTTATATGATTACTATTACAAAATTCTAATGTGGAAAAGAATCCTTCAAAGACAGGGGAAAGGGAAAAATAACGTACTTTGGCTAGCGTTGCGTGACGAACCTAAGAACGGCTGCGAAGAAGACTAAAAATCCAGCCGCGCCTTTCTATTTCTACTGTTACATCACAAAATTGCCGGACACGATTACTCCTGAAGTAAAATGCAGAATAATGTTGTACCTTTAAAAGATCAGAGAACAAAAGGGCTAGCTAGATTTTGTATCATGTGTCTGCTGTACGAACCACAGTTTTGTTTACCAGAGGCTAGGGAAATAGGAACCAAGAAGAGTAAAAGACGATGCTCGACAAAATGAAGAAAAAGCAAAAGAATTAAAAGACCACTCAGTAAAACTTAATCCAAAGACGTATGTGCCAAGAAAGCGATACATTAATTAAGGTTTTTCAAAAAGCAAGTAAACGAAGAGGCTTTGTGTGACTGGATAATCCACTTGTATTAGTTGGCTAAGCCGGAATACTACCTCTACAGTACAGAATGCTGAACGAGACAACAAATATTGCAATGAGGAAAAATACAATCAATAGACTTCTCCATCTCTACAATGGTTGCAATAAAATCTATGGCAAATGGGATGAATGGACAAATGTACACTTTCGAGTTAGCTGGGAGATAACCACTCTTCTCAGGGGCTAATCTCATGGTTCTGCTTCCGAATTATCGTCAAAGTCTATTTGTCGTGTTGTTATGTTGCGAAATGTCCGCATTTTCTGGCATCGGACTTCGTTTTCGCGATATCTTTTCACATTTTCATGTGTTATTTCTTAGGGAAGAAGCAATCATTTTATTAGTGAGTACAAGGCCTTAATTAGTTGAAAAACAAAGCTCCTGAGATTAACTCGATGAGCTATACGACATTCATTCAGCGAAGATTGGTTCGTCCTGCCCAGCGTGAATTATTGCTATAAAGCAGGCATGATACTATTCAAAATACCTTCATTTACAGCTTAATGACAACCAAATGTGGGTGAACTCTTGCAAAATTTAGTGTAATAAAGCTATTAGGGACTGAAAACCTTGTTAGCATTACCGGAACCGTCTAGAATTAACAGTCGCCCTTACACAGAAAACTGAATCTAATTTAATTATCGATAAATTAGTCTTGGACAAGGGAAGGGAAGGGACGTAGTCTTACACGCGGTTCAGCATTTGTTGATCAACAAACTGAAACTGAAAACTGAAAAAAAAAACTGTTGCGACTGTTGATTAAGAAATGTTGAACTGCGTATCACAGGCTTCACGTAACCCAAGTTACCTTTCATTTGATTTCATTCAAGCATTGATCCACGAACGAAGGTATTTCTAGTCAGTAAAAGCCTTTCCCAGCTTTGTTACCACAATTAAAATGGTGCCTTTATGCTGAATATAATCAGTCAACATGAAAAAGAAAACGTGTAGGAGACAGGAATTCCGGCGAAAAAGAAACTATAAATGAGGATGTTTAAAAGCTGAATAGCTAACAACTCTTTTGTGATGTCCTCATGAAAACTAGTGGCAGATACGATGTAGTTGGTTGCTCAGTATTATGGTAGCTCTTTCACTGCTCTTTGGGGATTACGCCGCCAGCAATCTCTTGCTTCAAGTGTCCTTAGAATATTAAAAAGCTAAAGAGTTTGCTCTGAGCTTACATTACAATAGGCCTTTAGTATTTCTGGTTAACTCGACAGACTCAAAAGGCCGCGAAGACTGCGCGGTTATCATGAAATTACTGCTCCTTGACAAACTATCTTGCCTGTTGTATGATGTTTCAATATATCCTATATTAAAAACCACAATATCACAAAACATGACCATCCAACAACTTAGCTTTTTTATATTTTAAAAGTGAATGACTTCAGTGAACTGCGTCTCAGAGTCACACAAAAGACGGGTAAATAGAAACAAACTTTGCAGGTTTTAGGCTATCAAAAATTGTGTTCACTGTTAGTTTCGGAAAGACATCTTTGCAGATACTCGTAACTAAGTTTGTGATGCTGTAATGTAGTTATAATTTACAATAACCATAGCCTAACAACACCTATGAACTCCTTAAGGTTCGATGAAGAAATGTTTACCAAGGGAAAGATTCATTAAAATTAATTGCAATACAGTTATACAGTTATTGTAAACGACAGAATGGAATGCAATTATTCCTAAAGCAGGCTAAAGCATAGTGCATCTGCGGAGACTTTGCCTTCGCCGTTTATAATGTAAAACTTGACAATTTAATCATAAAAGGGCTCTTTTAGAAAACTAAACAACATAGAAGTCGTATAAAACTATTCACAGAAACAAATAACCCCTTTTGGCCCTTGACACTATTATAAAGGTATTGTATGTATACGCGTTCGAGGTTTCAATAGTTCCTCTGTTAATTTTGCTTGGTGGCAACTTGAACATAGAACATCAAACGCCGCCAACTACGAGATATGTTAACAAACGTTCAACTGACTACTCACTCAACAGCGTTTCTATATATATACTATTCTTGAAAAGAAATACTGATCAATTGTACAAATGCCGCTATCCGCTAGACTGAGCGGAGGTATGCGGCTACACAACAATAGCACAAGAAAAGACTTATTGCAATTGAGCAGCCTTGACAGTAATTAAAAATCTTCAAAAATCGAAATATATATAATATCAGCGATTTATTTTTAACATTAGTATGGCGAGTTAGCTGTCAACATTTGGTGAAATTACTTTAGTAGAATGGCTTCTCGAAGGTGCTCTGTTCGCCTGACGAGCAGTTATGTGACCTAACACTTCCTCCCTCCTACTCCAGAGCAGTATGGATTATTTCTCCAGCCACAAGCTAGTGAGTTCCCGCAAAAATTTGCCGAAGTACTTACAGCAATGAATTTACTGGCTCTAATTAAGCCTTGGGGATTGTAGAGAAAGAGTGGAAGACCATGCAGTTGGGTTCGTGTGATCTGAAACTGAAAAAAAAAGGCTTCTGTTAAGAAAATAGTAAAGGCTATAATTTAGTTTTCCAATTACTTGAAAGCGATAATAGCTTGTATATCGGCTTGCACGGGATAAGTAAAATAGTCTATAGTGTTCGGGTCACCGAAATCATGATAACTGTACTCAGAACAACGACCACCAAAAACCGACCTTTCTTTTCTCATCTAAAGTGGTATGCAGATTCTTTTCTTCTCTTACGTTTTGTAATTGTTCGATTCAAAAAGGACAAATCAGTACATCATTATATTTGAAAGGAAAGATTTTACATTTAAAAAAATCCAAAACTGATGTTATAAACGGTTTAGCACTGAAATATTTTAAATATCATCAATGTTCGCCATGGCATTCGGGCAACTTACATTGGCATCGACACAACAACCCAGGCACTCTAAGGTGCTGTTTCAGTCCAGCAGGCTATCCACGCGTTTGTTTTATAGTTCAGTAAAAGAGTGCAAAACATTTAATTTGTTGCGGTCTCCCACAAAACATAAACACGTATTATCGCAGGTTTATTGTGCTATTTTCAGTTTTGGCCAAGCAAATGTAACAGCAGTATTGTGGAACTGATTTCCTTTCCACGTAATGGTCAGTTGTTTTGCTTTATCCAAATTCTTTCCTAAAGAAAAGATAATGAAAGGTATGCAACTGCTAGATTCCCCACACTATTTGTAATGTTTTCTTTATTAAGTACACGCGGTTACTAGAGTTCATCTCTTAACTACATCCGATATCTGGACCGCACTGGCATTTCTATAAATGTACAAGCTCAAAACGGGAAAGGTATTTTAAAGTTAGCAACAGATTTTTAATGTTATGCATGAAGGAAAAAAACAACAACGTTTTTTACTGATAGTTTAGCTCAGGCCTCAGTTAGAGGAATACAAAATAATTCGAGTATAATTTTAGAACGTACGCACTGGAATCAGCTTGGTTGCAGGTAAATAATTAGGCAAGTTAAAAACCCAAATCGGCATGTCACGCTACAATCTATCCCGTTATACAGTGGTGAGAATTCGCTCTATCAACATTTTTGTTCATGTCTCTCTCATCTATTTTAAAATTCGTAATCAGTTCATTGTTTCCAGTCGCATTTCAGGTAGAATCTATTTTCAGTATATCTGATAAATCTCCACACATGGATTAACAATCATTGTTAATTTGATAAAAATCGGTCAGCCTTTTAGCCGTGTAAAAATTGTATTAAGCTTGCTTACACATGAACTCCTTAACAGCGCCAGTAGAGTAGCGAGCAGACTAGCTTGTATAAAAGTCTCCTGCCTCTTGCTTATTTACTATTTCTCCTATTCATTGATGTAAGTTTTAGCACATAAATAAGTTCTTCCTTTTTCAAAACTTTTCCCAACACAGCGCGAACACGCAATGAATGTGGAATTTTGTATGTTACATCTGCGGATATCCTAGCCTGGATCTGAGAATATGTGTTTCGCTTTATAGATTTCTTTAATCGTAAACCCCAATTGTTTAGAACAGTAACAGCCATCGAAAGCTTCGTTTTCGAAGTATGTTTGCCATTTACTGATCAGTGAGCTTTGGCTCAATCCTAGCCAAACAAACAAGCCTCGGTTTTTCCTCTTCTTACTGAAAAAAGCTGAAGTTCTAAACAATAACATCACAGTGTAAATGCATAACATAGTAAGTTTTCATTTTGAAATGGTCCAGGGGTAAGATGAGCGCTATTTAACCACATTCTGTCCCTTAGTTTGATAGATCTCAGTCCAGGATCAGACGGGAAATCTAATGGATACAAATCACAGTATTCCCCAGAAAGCCAGCCATTATTAAATGTATAGAAGCGATATCTATATATATATAGACTTGTATCGTTCACTGGACTTGTATGGAGACAGAAACATCACTGAATCAAAAAGTAGTAGGATTATATGTAGCATTCATAAAACCTGTAAAGCCGATGATACAGCTAACATACTATTAGTCAATAATATATGCACTTCACTACAGAAAGCATGTAAAATGAGGATTGTTTGGGTGACTACCGTGGTTCACAAGTTCGGTACTAATCTGCTAAATCATCACCTCCATAATTCAGAATGCATATTATTATTATTTTCGCTTGCCTTGAATTGAAACATGTAAAACTTCCCACGGTAGAGTGGATCAAAAGAGACACTCGCAGCAAATTGCACGCAATCGAAGAGCCAGAAATGGTCGCTAAGCTTTCGTCCTGAAGGAGCCATGGGTTACTTTGGTTTGTGGCTCTAAATAAATGTATACAGAACCGTTGTTATCTCTCTTTTTATCATTTAGCTTTCTACTGGCTAAGCCTATTACCGTATCCGGTTTTGTGCATCTGTCTTGTGCCCCTCTTTTTTCTTTGTTGACGACAAGTAAAGGTTTTGGGCTAACATTTGGTCTAACCACAACGAGTGTGGGCTGTTAAGCATGAGGTGTCATGGACTACATGGACTAAGAAGCTCACTAGATTATTTTAACATCTCAGAACACTGTTGGAATGGTTTACAGTTACATTTACGGTTCGACTGAGCCGTTTACATGACACGATCAAGTAAAGAACTTCGACCAGCTACGAACAAAATAATGTTAGCAGCTACACAAGAAATCGGCTCGCTCACTGAATCGCTCACTTCATCAAAATCTCACTCACCGGGTTTAAATTAGAGTCGAGAGTGTATTATTATGCTTCCTCGTAAGGATCAAGGATGTTCCAAAAGTCCCTAAATTCTCGCGGGTTACAGTATGTAAACTGAGATGTTACGGAGTTTAGTTCCCCTGCCAAATCGCCTCGCTGTGAGTGCAGTTGTACCATCCACAACAACTCAGTACAGTCTATGACATTGAGCAGGTTTCGCTGTCACTCAAATCTGACTAAGTGCCTTTATACTTAGGCCACAACTTAGCAATGATGTCAGAAGTGTTCAGAATGGATAACTTCTCACGTCAAGTGATTCTGACGATTCTGACCAAATTTTCATTGTGAATCACACCACATAGTGTATTTAACCGAGCAGATTTTCGCTGAGGTGGAAACAAACCTTTTATCATTGAGTCCTATATATTTTTGTTTATCTGTACCTTTTTGTTATAAAGACGCGACAATTTCCATCTGGGCCACAAGATTGTTCTAATCTTAATGGAGCCTTTTTCTCCTTCAGACCTGTTCCATTCATGTACAGCTTAGAAGGCTATCATGAGTGTCTCTTCCGATCTTTTCTAAAAGCCTTTTGTTTCCATGCAAACTGTGTCATTTTAAACTTTGCCTCATTGCTATGCTTAAGAGGTTTTCAGTGAGGATTGCATTCAGTCTAAATTTAATTTTTCATGTTCATCAAAAGACTCTGTACGTCCTGGAGTCCTAAAAATATGTCCAGGAATTACTCGATTTCTTTTATCATATAAAACTAATGCAATATTTAATCAGATGGCCGGTTGAGTCGTCCTTGAAATTTCCCACCCGAGAGTCTGTTCACAGGTTCAGCTTCTACATAAAGAACTACATGTTTTCCGTTTACAACTGAGTAACTGATTGAGGAATGTAAACTTTGTTTTAACAACTGAACTCGATCCTTGCATTATTGCCCGAGTGCAAATATTTAGTATGATATTCCTTTATTTCAAACAAATTAAAGAGCATGGCGGAGGTACGGCTTGTGTTCTCAATGCTATAAACACACTAAAGGTATATGTACAGGTAAGAACAAACTGACAAAAACTGAAATAAAATATTTAAAAAAACTGGAAATAGGACAAACCTCTCTCTACAACAAAAACTCCCAATAGCGGATGGATTTGTTTGCGTTATAGGAAAAGAAACCATTTTTTTAACAGTGTATAGTTTAAAATCTAAGAAGCTATCTAAAAAATAATCACTACAATTTAGTGAAATCGTAAGCATATAACAATTAAAACTGTCTAATTGACTTGCTTTGATGCCTTTGAGAGTAGGTACTTTTGTCTCCAACTGGCAAAATGTTGACATCCATCAAAGTCAAACTGAGAATCGTCATTCCACCAAACCATTTATTAGGAATTTAGTGGGTGTTCCCTAACTGTTAATAACTACATTAAAACATTGATGCATGTAAAGGTTCTGGTCATTTAACATGATTCCAAGAGGTCACTGAAAATATCAGGCAGATAGTTACAAGTTTCAGAAGAACAATTTCATTGGGCAATAAAATAATAATATATGTCCTCTCTAATAATAAAAGGTTATATAACACTATGAACAACGTCACAATGTCTAGTAGTATTCTGTGAATTGACTTTATTATTAGTATTCAAGCATGTCAGATCCTACATTTCGAGGAATCAACGACTTGATAGAGTTAAAATTCAAGGTCGAAATGCATACTTCATTAACTCTTTCTAAGATTCACATAATTATATGTAAATACAGGTAGTGAGATGCCTCATTAATTTTTCACACCTCAGAAACATATTCCGTGTGCCTAGATGGAAATTAGTCACCCCCAAGTCAGGAGATGCAAAGCAAAACCAGCACGAAACGTCCGTTTCCTGTCCACTAGCAACTTTTGGTAAACCAAAGGCGCTGTACGATGCTCTAGTACTCCTTATCCTACAAAACAACAGTACTTTAACAGAAAACCACAGAGTTAAAACCCACATAAAGTTCCCTTGTAGCAGACTCGTTGCGACAACTCTTAAAATACTTATACAGCGAATTAACTTGTTTTGTTTTCTTCGATGTCAGTATTTGTCATGTGCTATCAAGTTTTCTTTGTGTTGCTTGGCGGGACTGCTATCTGACTGTTGTCTTACTATCAATGAGAGGGTTTGCTTGTGGCGTTTGTGTCCTGTAGTGACACTCAACGCGTCGATTCCTCTTGGCACGAATTACATGGATATAACTGTCACGATTCTGAACTAGTAAACAACGAACCTATAAATGCCAAGTGTTCTCGTAAATTCGTGTTTAACAGAATTATGCTGACTGCCGAATTATCTTTGAATTTCATGTGCCCATATTTATTTATCTCCCCTCTCATGCCTTCAGGGTAACCGTAATTTCTGTTAAGTATTAATATCTGTTACGGCTTATAAGTAACCTTGAATTAGAGAGTAAAAAGGGAAAAGAAATACCGAGCTCATCGACGTTCTGTGGATCGATGATTTCGTTAATGACTTTAGTCAATTTTAATTGCTCAGCGAGAGTTCGCGGTGTTCATCAAGTGAGCAGTGTACAATTTTCTGTTTTTGTTACGGTATTCAGTGCTAACTTCCACGCTTATCAAGACCAATGACAATCTATGAAACATCTTCGTTCTAAATAGTGTCAACCTTTCCTGATAATCCAGAGCAATGTTAGTAACCAAAGCTATGTGAAGGTAAGGTAGGCACCACGGAGAGCGGAAACCGGACTTCGCTACAGTTGTGAGAAAGGGGCTCCTGTTGCAGCCGGTTAGGTGAATTGCGCAAGCACTATTATTCTTATGTATTGACTCATAATTAAAAGCTGGACCACTATAGTTTCTATTTTCTACCTTGAGCATCTCTAGCAGCGACAACCTTCAGGACGTGGACTAACAGCTTTAATATTTCAAGTTATCTCTAGTAGTCACTCGCAAATTACGTACCAAATGTTGTCTGTTGAAACTACTGCGACAATGGTAGTTATTCCCTTGGCCTGGGAGTTTTAGGGAATGTTTCCGTAATGCTCGCCGTTTTTTCTTCAATCCTACGTTGCCTCCAAACCGTTCAACGGTTCCGCAAGCCTATCAAGTCAAGGTCTGGGAGTCGCGCTGCCTTAGGACTGTAAACTAGCCTCGAGTCAGGATCGTAAAATCTGGTTATTGAATTTTACTCGCATTTAATGAGTTAGCGTTGCGTGCCACGACGACTACGTGAATGACGTCCCGAAGTGCATTTGAAGGGTATCTTACCTTATTTGACACCCAGGCGCCACGGGTGAAGCTAGTAGGTATATGGAATGGAATACATAGCCCTCAACTAAGTGCCCTAAAACGCGAGTTATTGCCCATAGGTATTGCTAGAATTTCACGTCCATTTTAAGAAGTGACTTTTTAAAATCATATCAAACCAGAAAAGAAGTTAACCCTTTTTACGCGTGCTAAATTTATCATCCCACCAGCATAATCCACAAACTCTTTACTGCCTAGAGAATGAATTTCACATGCGACTAATATATTACATTGCTATCCACTACAATCGAGACAATAAAAGAGGATTCTCAGTGAATACTGGCTTTGAGAAACATTTCTATAGAGGACCTTACCTTGTTCACGAGGCAAGAGTTGAACAGCATATATGCCCCCAAGAACGGTCCCTACATAGGAATATGACTCCCTAGTTGCGCCTCTATACTATACAACTTCGTGATCACGTATTAGACCAAACAAAGAGCCGCTCGAAACTGATTGTTTGCGACTGCAAGCCCTCTCTGCGCAGCTGTTGTCCCATGGGTTGAGTTAATTGAGTTAATTTAATGTCTTACTTCATTTTTTCACCCAACTTTGCATAGAAAACACTTACTGCGCTTCTTTTGTTTCGTGTTGTCGGTGATTTCTAATTTCGCCTTGTCCTTGCGAGCGACAAGAAAGGCCAGAAATTAGTCCATTGATTAGTTTATTATGTAATTTGCATTAGAAAGCTCATCGCTTTTTTGCGAAAAAGACCGTAATATCGACAGCCCTGCCTTTTCCGGTCAACGATTCAGGCCTGCCGAAACTCATTTACAATTAACCGCATAACAACCACACCACAGCGACAGTTATCTCTGACACAGCTTTTTACAGCATCAAGGAGCTACGCTGTTTATACCGTTGCTAACTCCAGAATCTCCGACAAATAATAAAGAGTTTGCACCACCCATGGAACCTCAAAGTTTGCCTAAATGTTACCGAGTAATCGAACACAAATGCAAATGTACTCACTGCTCGCTAGTTGACAAAGAAGGCCGCCGCGTTTGAAATTGAGATATTAGGCATTATTAAGGTAACAATATCCCCTCAATCTAAATACTGTACACCGTCGCAGGATACTTAAAAGAGTAATTCATCGATCCCTTTTATTTTTGCTCGTCACTAATCAAATTAAAACTTTAATAAAATTGTTTCTATTGACACCTGAAAGATATAATTGCCGATTTCACTGCGGCAATAAAATAGAAATTACGCCGGTGAAGGAACACACGAGACATCGCAAAGCCCGCCGATGGGCTCTGAGTATTTTTACAGATGAATTTTGAAGCCTCGAGACTCGCACCGAAAATTCGGAAATTGGAATCACTTTGACTGTGATCGACGTGTTTGATCGAATCTCCGCTTGTCGATTTAACAATGAGATCCAAACAGTAAAGTCTTAATCCTCTTCAGAGTATTTGAGGCGAAAGAAATCAGTAATTCGTTCTGATGTTTTTCTTAAATATTTTCGAGGGGAAACAGCACGTCACAGGGTTCACGTGCACTGGTCTGATCGACATGCGATGCCCATAAACACTTCAAAAACCTTGATGACAAATTACGGTAGCCGCATTGATAGTCCATATAAGACGCAGATAGAGTCGGAAGATTGCCGCCATCGCGGTATCGCTGCTAGGACATATAGATTGTCACAGACGTGGCACGTTCATTAACTTTTCTCTAAGGCTTCCTGAATTGTTCCTACAATAATAGTCCTATGAACGTTACTCTGGTGACTGCTTTTGTTGCATGTCTCAGCTCACAAGTTGTAAATAAAATAAGGAAGAGAACATGCAGTATTGTCAATGCCTTAGTTCTTTCCTATAATTTTATCGTCACACATTCACCACCATGTGCATGCAAACTTGTATTGCTATTATTGGTTCTGAGTGGCCAAGACACAACACAGCAATGCCAAGCTAGTACACGCGGGTGTTCGTCTCAATTCCTGTGAAGGCTTGATAATTGTTCAAACACGCCCCTTTGCCCCTCAGTTGTAGGATCTTAAGATCGAGGCTCATTCAGGCATAACAGTTGCATCTCAAGAAGTCGCCAAACTTTCAAGCGCTAGAAGTAATCTCGTTTTCAGTTGTAGTACCTACTTAACTAATAATGAGTAATTACTGATTCTAAATGTTGAACAAAACCCCAGACGTTGGAATAGTATACATCGTGTTCAGACCTTCACCTAATCACCCTACGATGTGAGGTAAGAGTTTTAAAAACGTGAGAGGGGGTTGCAGTTAACGACTGTTTACACATATACATCTAGTCACTCAATCAGCGATATTTGTATTTTTTAAACTACACGCTGTACATAGTGTGAATAGATCTGCCATGGACCGGAAGAACAAATGCACCATGTTTGTAAACAAACCTCAACCTTGATGTCTACTGAATTACTTTATGTTGAGTATCTATCTGTTTAGTTATTTATATGTTTACTCGCATCACGGATCTATCTAAAACTGGCGAGCATTTTTTTTATCTCGGTAGTCAGTAGTATCCACGCTATAGTCGATGTATCCAGGGATCTCTTTCTGCGAGTACGAAAGGCAAATTTATTCCTTTGGAGACTTCAACGACTTAAAGGAAATACATTCATAATGTTTGCAAACCGACACCAGAGCCAGGGGAACCTCAGCAAGCCGTCATTTTCCAGATTATGTTATAAATGTAAGCCAGGGCCTGTCTTCATCACCTACTGACTCGATCGAGGGTCTCCCGGGTCAGTTAGCTACCGTTTAACTTTTATTTTAGTAGCTTGAACAACATTTTTAGTCTTCATAACTAATTGGATATTAAAATAACTTGATATCGTTGTACTACCAACATTTCGGTTACAGCCGCTTATTGCTAGGGTTCAACTGCACGAGCAGCATTAACCCTGCATTAACCGTTGCTTCAGCTTCTCCACGTGAAAGCAAGGGTAGCCGAGCCGTTGCGGTGCTCACCCGGGCTCGTCTCTCACCTCTGTGGTCCGAAGTTCGATTCCCGGACCCGGAGTTATATGTAAGTTGAGTTTATTGGTATCTTCAGTTACCCTTGCTTCGAGGGTTTTTCTCCGGTTTTCCTCCCTCCTCAACAACCAACTTAATTCCAATTCCACAACTTAATCATAAGCCGCCTTTGGTTTGGGAACCCGGTAACGGCTCCCTGCATATCTTCGACACAAAATAAACCATCTGGCAATAACCCAAGAGGATAGTATTGTTTCAAGGAGAGTTGTAAGTATCTATGTTTGTCTTCGATGTTTCTTATGAGTTAAATAAGTTTCATTCATTTTTACCTGACCTACGATATCCAACTGACAGTTAAGATTGGATGCTTAAGCCTAACATCATTTATTTAGGCTGATGACACTCAGGGCCTATTTGTTAAACCAAGTCTAAATGTTATACGCGCCTTCTATGTATTACAAGTATTAATGTGTTCAAAACAACAGATGGACGGCGTCGAGGAGTTACCGTTTCAAACATGTTCTCAGTGCTTTGCTTGCTCAAGTCAGTTTGTTTCCAAAGAAATAAATGAAACTGATTATATATGTTTCATGTAGCCAGTTATGCTATATCGCAGGTAGTCCAATTAGAAAGTACGTACAATCGACGGATCAGGGTACTAAAATCCCCGGTAAAATCGATATATTAAACTGTAGGGCCAATACTACGTCAGAGATATAGGGTCGATTTAATTGAGGTCAATACTAGTCTTCTATATAGGACCAAGCTGTTGTTATGAGGATGTAAAAAACAACCGCAGATTTTATATTTTTGATGTAGTATTAGCCCTGCAGTTTAAAATGTATACGAGTGACGTCCAATACAAGCATCTCAACCACAAGAGATCCGTCAAAACTGTGCTTCACTTATAACAGCGTTGTGTTGTCCTGTACACCCAATAGTTTATCATGAAGGTACAGAGAGATTAATGGCAGAAACTATCATTGAGCCAGAACGTTATCGCATCAAAAGACGGGCGTCCCACCTCAATACAAACTGTTAGATAGTTGGAGAAAAAATATAGGTCACTATGCAATTAATTACACGCGGTCCTTTGCAACTAACAAATCACGTGGTTGTACTGGAGGGCTAAAAATATCTGACTTCATTTATTTAAGGTCGGTTTTGCTATTGGCAAAATCTGTTTGTAAATGCTATTTTTCACCTCCAATCGATTGTCGATCTTTCTAAAACTGCGTTTATAAAGGTAGCTTGCTCTCCAGCATCCATGGCAACGCCTTTCCCATGGGAATCATTCGTTAATAAAGTATTATATCAGCACGTGACTGTTAGCTGCAAAGGGCATAACAAATACATACTGAATACCTGGCGCAAACACAAACAAACAAGCAAACACAGAAAGCCAAAGCAGGAATAGCCTTGCAGACAGATAGAGACTGATTGACATCGGAAATACAGAAAACATAGAACATCGTACAGTTCTGACACGGTCTGTGTAGCAGCTACAGTTACTGACGACGAGAAACACAAAAATGAACAGATATACCACATTATTAAAAGATAAAGTAATACACTTGTACTGCTCAAAGTTATTTCTCAATGGAAGCGAATTAAAATTACATTCCAACCATTGCGGGACATTTAGCGCGTATGATTGTATGTGCCGCACATACCGACAATCATAATAGTTTATGAATTGTGGTCTGCCCTGGTTTCAAGCCGACGAAGGTTGATGTAAATTCAGTAAGGTGACTTGTTATTACAGGCGGTATGCAGGCGTGACTAATATATGATTTACACGCGCAGTAATTAGATTATACTGGCTCCAAACCCGACGCGTTTAGTAATAAAGCTAGAGAGCCTACGACTGATTATCTACATGTATATCAGGAATACATTTCTAAAGACATGCCTTTCGATAATGCTCTACTCGATCCTTCAGTGAAAAGTCTAAAACGAAAAGTCTTCCAATCGATTAAAGACGAAGAGTACATATCAAAGCGTTTATCTGAGGTGACTAAATCCACTTAGATTAAGAGTTTCGACAAGTCGAAGGCGGTCTATCTTATTGACCTTTCTAAATCCTTTGAGAAGAGAAAGAAACGATAAGGGAAAAAGCCAAGCCATACATACAGGGAAACAAGCCGAAACTCGCTAAAGAAACCAGACAGGCATGTCAACTTCAACTGTTGAGCGCCTGAAACTTGAAATCTGAGTTATAAATGCGCTGTGTAGGTGTAGGACATGCGGGAGGACATGTTGCTTGGTCGGACAGCAAAGGTTAAACTGCTATCACGTTGAGGTTCTCAAGGCTCTAAGCCATAGGTTAATAATTGCATCTCTATAAATCCCAGAAACAATAACTAAACCACAAATTAATCCGCTGTATCCACTATAACAGTCATGTTACTGACTCGAGGTTGAATGATGTCTTGAACCGGCCTAATATCTCAATACTGAACTGGCCACTGAGAAGTCAGCGGCTCAAGGCTCACCGATTGCTATTTGCTCTGAGGTCGATTTGCTAGTGTATTCAATAGTGAACTGACTGAACTGCCTACTGATTTCAACAAAAGTAATCTTGCCGACTCATCTATCAAAACTAAGGAAGACCTCGCACTGATTACCAAGTCATATATTCTGGATACGAAAGACTCGAATAAATTGGGATACGATTCTTTGCCAAATTACCTGCCATTCAAGTTAACTTTTATTGCCCAGACTTTGTCAGTAGTCGAGCACTCTCCATGATCGGCCAGCCTCCTCCGTAGAACCCGCTTCACTCAGTAGTACTAGGCTAACTTGGTCGGTGATAAGTAGTAGGGGTCATGAGTCCAGAAGTAACAGTAATAAGCAACCAGGCAATCATTTGATATTACGACAATTAACATTTAAGGCGTCAAGAGAATTAGAAGTCAGTACAGGGCTTTTGACGCCGTTCAATCAGTAGTTTCATGGCGAACCTATATATCTCACACATTTCAGCCCCTTTGTGTTCAGACTAGTAGCAGCGTACGTATAATTCAGCAAATAATACGTTTAATTTGAAGCAATTTACTTACCTAAGAGATTGACCGAAAGCACTATCCTCTTTGAGATAAATGAGAACTTGTGACCAATTGTTTCTACAGAGTTCACCAATAACAACAGCTACTTGGTTACAACATTACATCCAGGTCTTGAAAATTGCCTCCAATCAGATTGTTTTCTGCCGAAGTATATATTAATAGGAATCTTTGGAAGAAATAAAGCCCCAAATTCTTCGTTATTCCACAAGTTATTGGCAGAGTCTCAGAAGTTAGCTTTAGCGTTTCACAAGGTCTTCATGCGTGAACATATTTACCAAAGGAATTCGGGCTTCACATCCGGTGACCGTTGAAGTGAAACCGCATCCTTTTTTTTGACGAAAGTTGGGCGTTGTTGGCAGCGCTGACTGGCATTAACTAAACATAAGCTGCGTGCATGAAAAGACATACTGTTACACTTTTATAGGATTTACTACTGTTACTCTCCTTCCTGCTCAATCACAGGTTATAGAGTACACTAGCTCATAAAACAGTCGTGGTGTTTCACTAAAACCGAAAGGTGATACGTTATTCTTCTGGTTATTCTGTACCAGTTATGAATTTTAGTAGGCCGAATTTCAGGTGACCCTGTTTGATGAGAGGTCAAAAAGACAGCGACTTGATTTCCGTAAATTCGCTGAACGTACGTAATCATTCCAGTCGGAGCAATATAACAGAACGATACGTGGCCATACCCAAGATCACTCCAGATAATAAGCCTTTTAAACCTTTTTAAACCTTAACGAAAACTCGAAGTAACACCAGAGCAAGAGTTTGCTGGCATTCAGAAAAAAAACATCCCATAAATGACAGGAAAGGAAGCCAATGAAATGAATGCGGGCCGGGAATATATTTTACGTGTCACGAATTGACTAGAAGAAATATATAATTACAATAGCGGAAATAAATTCCACCGAGCGCGCTGGCTATAATAGGAATCGGCTTGAAATCCTCGATGTATGCTAACATTCATGCTGCGAAATACGCTCACAGAACTGGAACAACACGCACACGACTGTTTGGTTCAGTCATGAAGATCAGTTTCAAACGGATGCGGCAATCTATTTAGCTTGTTTTCTTTTCACAAAACAGCCTCTCGAAAAGCTGTAGGTGATTGTCAGTCAAACATAATCAGTGTATGCATTTGTAAATGGCGATTGCATAGGTGCCATATGTACTTTTAACTATATTAATGATAAAACACGGGCATTGATTGGCTATAGCCATTGACCAAGTGCCTACGTCACATTTCGCCTCTGAATTCCAGGGGGGGGGGGGGGGGGGGGGTGGATTTCGGGTGGATGTGTATCGCCCGGGTCTCAAAACCCTGACCCTATTTCGGATCAAAATATAAGATTTTCCATACTCTTTTTCAGACCTGTACTCTATCTCATAACAAGAGAAATATACATACCGTATGCTCATACATGGGAGTACCCCCTCCGGGGTTAAATACAACAGCTGAGCGTTCATCGAGTGCATTCAAGATATGCTCAGGAGAAAGTTTCAGACTATTTTGCTGTGTTGTATGAAAAATACTACTTATGCAGGGAAGGGCTCGTGAAAAATAGTGGAGCACCATGTCATCAATTTTCATGAAGCAAAAAAGGAGAGAAAGTAATTTAAGCAGACAAAATGGGGAAGGGCTGGAACCCATAATGGGCTCCTGGGAAGGGTCATTCTTGTGCATTTCTCTATAAAATTACACAACTCTGAGTTTGAATATTTGAATGATTAATATCAACGAACTTTAACAAGCAACGGAAATGTATACTGATGTAGTAGAAGCTTGAAACGGTACTGAAAACTTTGTATGAATCGAGTTCTCCCCCCCCCCCCCTCCCCCTCCTAGGATGGGGATGTAGATACTGCTTGTGAAGTTAAAATCAGGTTGAGCAATTATATTATTAATTAAAAAACTAAAAACTTTCTCGCAGTTTTACAAAAATATCTTCAGCATCAATACAACTGCCATGATTATTATTTTCATCTTCAAGCTCGGCAGGCTTCCCTTTCTCTAATGAGGAAAGCTCCAGAACATTTTTAAGACCCTGTACTGGCAGGTCATGGTGTTTTGGTGAGACTGCACTCATCGGCAGGCAAAATAAAATTCAGGCCGCCCCCCTTTTCTTGGCCCCTATCCCCCGTAGTTAATGACCGGTCCCTAAGCCGAGTTAACACATCTGCTTGGCCTCTCCGGCTTTTAAGGAATTGTTGCTCATCGACTATATATATCAACTTTTCGAAGGCCTCTGTCGGATTCCTCTTTCAGTCACACCATCGATTCGAACGGCTTGATAGTGTAAGAGTCAGTTTAATCCCTCATGGTGCAAACAAATTATAGTTCTGCTCCAAAGAATCAGATGACATAAATCTCTTAATGAGAGGCTTTCAGTTCTAAAACACGTTTTTAATCTTTCTTGTTCTCTCTTTTGCATCTCGTTTTCTCCCACTTAATTATTTCCCTCTTGGTCGTGTTCGTCTCCTAGATTGATTACTCAACTTCCTATGACATGATGGGTGCAACACGTTTGTCGAGTTAATTAAGGAATCTAAGCACTACATGTACACAAGCAGATCGGATCAACATGCATAATAGAAATAATAGCCGAGGATCATATATCAACGAAACTACGAAGAGGAGAAAACTGTCGATTATGCATCAGTGCGACATACTCCTCAACACGTGGTGAAACATGGCTAGATGCATTTGACTATTAAAAACAGACCGACGTAATCGAGCCAGGGTATCATTTGCACTTCAAAGGAAGGCCCGGTCAGTTTCAATAGTGTCGTCTAATCTTGAATAGACCTAACCATATGTAATGATTGTCGGTAGCACTTTGTAAGTAGTCGCGGAAACGTTTCCCTTCTTCTACCTCGTTATGTCTGATTGCCTCACTCATTAACTGTCTGCGGATGATGGATGTGTTGTCGTTCAGCTAATTTCTTTTTCACCTCCTTTCTCCTGATGGACACAAGTTCACATAAGCGTATAACTTATTTTTTTGTATGGCCTGGGACTACAGAAACGAGTTTTTCGAGACCAAACACAGTTCTGAAGTATCATGATGAGGTAAAGAACCTAGTGAAAGCTTTAAGACTATTTCTTTACCATAAATATTGTGTATCAACTGACTATATTCTTTTTTTTTCGCTCTTTATGATGCCAATGGCAAGGGCGCTGTTAGCTTTTGTAATGATAACGTGTACGAATTTGCCTGGGGTCTTCAAACTCCTAGAGCCATGTGGCAAATAAACATGTACCATGTGACCTGAGAAAAATCCTTAATCTCTGCTGTACGAAACACAATTTATTGGGGATAGCCATGGCAGCTTTTTTATTAACTGGAAACCCGGGACGTTATGATTGGTCAGTTGAGCTCCAATAATTTACAACGTTTCCTAATTTGGAAATTTTGCTATAACTGCTTTGCTTTTCATTGGCACAACTTCTTTTCCCCTATTTTTGTTAGAAGGTTCTCTCGATTTTCTGTGTATAAACTACACTGTAACAGAAACGTTCAGTTTTCGTCTTTTACCGGACTAACAACGTACGTTTAATTGTAGCGGCCACGTTCGATTTCAAGAATGTGGTCACTAATTCTAAGTTTGGTTAAAGCTCTACGATGATCCAGACGATTATCAGTGTTCTGATAAGTTTCGAATATGTAGTCGGTGACACCGAGGCTGGAGATGACTCAGCTTAGTTACAGGCTTGTACCTAGTTAGCATCAGTGCAGGGTCAACTCCGTCATGCATGCGAGCCTAAGGCTTGGTTACATTTCAAGATGACTACGAATTGGTCTATTGTCGATATCAGTGTTCTTCTAAAATTTATTTCATCCAGCTGATCTGTTATAGTAATCGCATGATCTCCAGGAAATAAGAACCGGTCGTTTATATTTATGACATGGGGGAGGGGAAGGAAGGGGGGGGGGGGGGGGGGGGGGGGGGGGAAGTGTCGGAGGATTTTCTTTTAGTGGGGGGTGGGTTTTCTTTAAATTTCAACCATCAAAACTAATTCTTTTTAATCGAGATAGTGTACGCAAAGCTCGCGAAGCACATCTTATTGATAAAGGTCAAACACTAGAACCTTAAGGTATTAATAGAAAGGAAGAACAGTAAATATCTACTGTATATCATATTCCTTAGTTCCTGTATTAGTCCTCCGTCTATCATGACGCTCATGACTCATGTAATCACCATGTTTGTAATTTACACCATAGCGTCAGATTCCATACTGTTGAATTTTTAACGTTTTCTTGCGTATTCACCTGTAAACCCTGAAGAAGGTTGGCTTTGCCAGCCGAAATATTGGTTAATATATATTATATCCATTACCGTATAATCAGCCGTTCTTCGTTGTTACATGCAAAAGGTTACGTTCTACGTTGGAGGGGGTGTACAATGTATGAACCAGGTGATATTTCGAAGGCAGAAATAGCGTTCTAAACTGAAAACTGAAAATGTTCCGGAGGAGCATGGTGATCCGGACGCCCTTAGAATATGTTTTTATGTTTCAATAACCTATCATCCCGTGAGTGAGCACGCGGTATTTATGTTTGGTGTTGAGGATTGGTGGGGTGGGGTGTAAACGGAAAAATTCACCCACAATCCTATGCGCGCGAAAACCTTTAAACTCGTTATACAATCGTTATACAAACTCGTTATAAAATCTTAAAAGTAAAGCAGTCTGATGAGACTGACAAACTTGCATGAAGCCGACGTGTGACCTACAATTTTACACTCTTATCCCGGCGAGAAGACATGAAAGTCTAACCATTTGTGCAGTTCGAGAACGAGAGTGTTTCACAAAGGCAGCACCTTCTACTCAGTTATTATAAAGACCCTGATCTTAAAAACAAACCAGTACAAGCGTTGTTGACAACACACTGTCAATTTAATTTAGAGATTTCTACGTGTTTGTTTGACTGCATGTGTTCGCAAGGCATTGTGGCCAAATGTACAACCGCCAATAATATTTTCCGTACGGTGAATTAAATGTCAGTAAATGCTTGCGCCGTTTTGTGTTCAATTTCGTCGGTCAAAATGAACGGATAAGAGGACTTGTGATTGCAATCGTTATTCTATTCTGCTCCAGATAAGATCAACCTTTCATATGCTAGCATTAAAATCCAACTGATTATCAGTCACAAAAACATGTCGGAAATTTACTGCGGAAACAGGCTTTATTCATAAACACGAGGGTTCAAATACTTAGTTTAATTCCTTAATCGATTTTCTATACCCTTTTTCAGACCTGTACTCTATTTCATAACAAGAGACTGATATATGAAAATGTGCAGTCTCATTCTTCCTTGTCAAGATCATACCTTATTCCAGACTAAAAATACGAAATTTGTTTCCCTATTTCAGACTAAAACAGTTTGAAAACCATGCCCTTTGGTGCACCACATACTCTACTTAGATATGTTTTCAGAATGCTTTGATGATAGACAACTTGAAAAATATCAGCAAAGTCATCCCATAATTATATATATGGGATTTGTTCTCCTCGGGTGTTCTAAAAACAAATTAACCTTATATACGAGAGTATGCTGACTCACATACCACTAAGTACGGGAGATGGAGGCTCCGGCCTGGTAATGAAAGTGACTCCCTGACCAAGTATGGGAGATGGAGGCTGCGGCCTGGTATGTCAGTGACTCACAGACCAAGTATGGCTAGATGGACGCTCCGGTCTGGTAATGTCAGTGACTCACAGACCAAGTATGGGAGATGGAGGCTGCGGCCTGGTAATGTCAGTGACTCACAGACCAAGTATGGCTAGATGGACGCTCCGGTCTGGTAATGTCAGTGACTCACAGACCAAGTATGGGAGATGGAGGCTCCGGCCTGGTAATGTCAGTGACTCACAGACCAAGTATGGGAGATGGAGGCTGCGGCCTGGTAATGTCAGTGACTCACAGACCAAGTATGGCTAGATGGACGCTCCGGTCTGGTAATGTCAGTGACTCACAGACCAAAGTATAGGAGTTGGAGGCTGCGGCCTGGTAATGTCAGTGACTCACAGACCAAGTATGGCTAGATGGACGCTCCGGTCTGGTAATGTCAGTGACTCACAGACCAAAGTATAGGAGATGGAGGCTGCGGTCTGGTAATGTCAGTGACTCACAGACTAAGTATGGCTAGATGGACGCTCCGGTCTGGTGATGCCAGTGACTCACAGGCCAAGTATGGGAGATGGACACTCCGGTCTGGTAATGTCAGTGACTCACAGACCAAGTATGGGAGATGGAGGGTCCGGCCTGGTAATGTCAGTGACTCACAGACCAAGTATGGGAGATGGAGGCTCCGGCCTGGTAATGTCAGTGACTCACAGACCAAGTATGGCTAGATGGACGCTCCGGTCTGGTAATGTCAGTGACTCACAGACCAAAGTATAGGAGATGGAGGCTGCGGTCTGGTAATGTCAGTGACTCACAGACCAAGTATGGCTAGATGGAGCTCCGGTCTGGTAATGTCAGTGACTCACAGACCAAGTATGGTTAGATGGACGCTCCGGTCTGGTAATGTCAGTGACTTACAGACCAAGTATGGCTAGATGGACGCTCCGGCCTGGTAATGTCAGTGACTCACAGACCAAGTATGGCTATAGATGGACGCTCCGGTCTGGTAATGTCAGTGACTCACAGACCAAGTATGGGAGATGGAGGCTGCGGCCTGGTAATGGCAGTGACTCACAGACCAAGTATGG
This sequence comes from Actinernus sp. WN-2022, assembly GCA_030867875.1. Lineage (NCBI taxonomy): Eukaryota > Metazoa > Cnidaria > Anthozoa > Actiniaria > Actinernidae > Actinernus > Actinernus sp. WN-2022. The sequence continues at coordinate 137,757,383 of JAOWCC010000577.1, read as the reverse complement.
GAGATGGAGGCTCAGGCCTGGTAATGTCAGTGACTCACAGACCAAGTATGGGAGATGGACTCCGTCCTAGTAATGGCTCCTGGTATAGCTTATGTATAGCCGGTACCCCTCGGGCTTCAGCTACACTTCAGTTTGTCCTCGCCGGCACAGAAACTCGGAAGTTCCAAACCATTTTTACTCCTTCGATTCTTTTCATATCGGCTGGGTAGCGTAGGCAGTACGGCCTATAGAACCTCACCAGAAGAAACAGGATCAGGCCATGCTGGCTCACGAATGTATAACAGATGGCGCTCCTGGTAATTGGCTCCTGGCTGTACGGGTATATGCCGCCCCAAAGGGTTGGTTTTCAAGCTGTTTTAGTCTGAAATAGGGTAAGGTATGGGTCGCACTCGGTAAGATTTTAGTCAGATTGTGTTTACATTGGGATTACACTGTCAACACCCGTCACTTCCTAGTGCGACTCTAGGTTTGCAGATTCTAAAAAAGGTGGAAAACCAACCAAAATATCAAAGAAGCCGTAGTGTGTGGGTGGGGCTGCCAGAATTTCCAAAATTTAGGCTGAAGAAAAGAAGCCGTATTCGGAGATGTCAGCGCTTGTCAGTTGAATAAAACACAGAGTCTACTAAGCCGGGAGTCATGAATAGAAAAACCGCAGGAATTATTCGCTGTCTTCGCTCGGTACCCGCAACATGGACGGACGTAGCAGACGTAGGTTTTATCCAGGTTCACAATTTCGCGGTTATTACGGCGATCAACCGTATCGTATCGAGTCACCGCAACCGAATTTTTATACACCTGAAAGTACTCCCGGGCCGGAGTGCATGTAGCTGGAGCAGCGATATCTACAAGCTCTACTATAGCACGTGCACAAGAACTAGCTCAACTGAGTCGCCCGATACAGAGCCAGGAAAAGGGAAAAATCCTACGAGAAATGGAATAATGAAGAGCAGAAAATGCTGCTCCAGCTCTGGTCGGAGAACTTTGAACTGTAAATAGGGTATGATTTTGACATAGAAGTTTATGATACTGCACATGTTCATTGATTTCTCTTAGTTTCTTTCGTTATTATGACATTGATCTTCATAATAAATTGAGAAAGAGAACAAACCATGGCAACAAAATTAACTCCTGATTGAATTAAACAACGCGATTAAAGGCAGCTGTAAGTGGTGTATGGAATAGGGTACAGATTTTGGGGTATGGAAAATCATATATTTTGTTCTGAAATAGGGTCAGGGTAGTTGAGACTCGGGCGATACACACCCCACCCAAAATTTTCCTGGAAGTATCCCTCCCCCCCCCCCCGGTCCGGGAGCTGAAGTGGCCAGAAAACCACGTCTTGGCCTTTCCAGATTGTGGTAGTAAAAAATGGAAACTTAAAAAGTTGCTCAAAGAAATACAAAAAATATATAAGTTGCTCTAAATAGTTGCAACTTGAATATTTGGAAAAATGCTTGAAAAATCGGAGTCATTTAAACACAAATTAAGTAATTGGACCTCTAATTTCTCTATTTCACTTTGGGGGTGTACGTTGTTCATGGGCCTGTTATATTCGTGGGCTTCAATATCATCAAGATTGAAGGACAGACGGCAAAATTAGCGTTTTAATTGAAACGAGATTTGGTCATAGGCAGATTTTTCATCTAAATTTTAGCAATTTCGTGCTCAAAATCTCCAAAAAGCTGACAGTTGTTGCCCAAATGTTGCTGCGGAAAGGGAAAGTTGTTTAAGGTTGCTCATACCACAAAAAGTTGCTCAAAATGCCAAAAGTTGCTCAAAAGTTGCCGAGCACCGATCGATCTGGAAAGGTCTAACCACGTCTGGCATTGTACGACTACGAAGTCCAAGGACCGTACGGCAAAGCTGACACAACGTAGGATTTTTTATTGAATATTACAATATTTCGGCTGGCCATGCACACCAGCCTTCTTCAGGTACTAGATGTTACAAGTGAAGAGAAGATCTATAAATGTGGTAAATTTCGCAATAGAAATTGCGGAAACGGGAAGTGACGTAGACTAAAATTTGAAGTAGCAAAATAGTATAAGAGATAAGCACTATGTTTCATCACGTATATTCATACCATATGGTTCTAGATCTCTGGCTTTACGTATTGAGTCTCGTGAGGAGTATATTATTTCTAGAGGGAATAGTTGCATGTAAGATTGGTTAAGTCTAGAAAGAAAATGTTCAGATACATTAGTAGGTTTAGATTTAATGTTAGGCTTGTCTACTGTTCGTCTGTGTTCGCCGTTAAATCTGTCTTTGAGGCGTCGCTTTGTTTCACCTATATGTATTGCAAATGGCAACGATTACATTGTATCATGTATATGAGGTTTTTAGTATTACAGGTTATGTGTGAATTAATAAAGCGAGTTTCGCCAGTGGAATAAAATCAGTATTGATTGCAGGGGCGTAGCTAGGCATTTTCAAGTTGTACGCACAAGCGCAGTAGCTACCGGTTTTAAGGGCCCCCTCGTAAAATAAATACAAGGCCAAACAGGGAATTTTCGTCTCAAAGTGTACGCACGTGCGTATATGCGTACAGGAAGCTACGCCCCTGGATTGAGGCCGTTAGTAATGTAGGGACAAGTTGCACAATCTTGTCCGCAGCGAAGGTTTAGATTGATTAGATGTGTTACGACTGTCTGCAGGCCGGAATGGGCACCTATTCTGATAACATGTGCGTTTAGCGTGTTCATTAGAAGCGGTCTTGCAACTTCTAGCAGTGTTCGGTATGTAGACTGCATTAGTTATAGTTTTCGTAGTTGTTTGGCTTCATACTTTATTTTATTTGTTAGTATCATTTGTTCCTTGAATAGTGAGGATCGGATTTACCATATCAGCTGTTATGGTAAAAGTAAAGTAAAGTAGAACAACTTTATTTAACGTTGGTAACTCGTGACAGTCTGGTGAGACTGATAAACTTGAGGCCGACGGGCGTCCTACGATTTTACGTCCTTATCCGAGAAGACGTGAAGGTCTAACCATTTGCAGTTGTTTCACAAAGGCAGCACCTTCTACTCAGTTATTTTAAGATCCTGACTGTCTCCGGCCGGAGTTTGAACCCGCGACCTCCCGCTCAACAGACCGGAGCTTAACCACTGAGCTAACCGGGAGCTGGAGGCGGTTTTATAGTTTTATAATGGTGAGGAAATTGCGATGGGTATATGTCCTGATGAAACTCCAGCCTCGGGCTTCGATCGAGAAGATGGCGTGAAAGGTCCAGTATAACTAAATATGCAGATGACTCCACCATCATTGTTAAAGTTTATAAACATTGTAATGATACTGCTTAGATGCCATTTGTGAATTTATGGATTGGACTAGTGGCAATGGAATGTACTGTGATATGTCTAAATGTAAAGAACTCACACTGAAGAAGGAATTCCTCAACGCACATGTTCCCAGATATTCATAACATATCCCAATGTATATCACTTAGAATTTTAGGAGTCACATTCCAATCCAATTGCAGATTTTCCGACCATGTAAGAGCTAAGCTTAATGATGCTAAAAAGTGTTTGTACAGGGATTTTGTCAGCAAGAAATAGATTACCTTTTTAACGCTATTATACTTCCTAAAATTACTTACGGTTTATCGCTCTATGCTTCTTCTACACCGGAATTGACCACAATTCAGTATTTCCTCACACGTTGTATAAGCGCAGATACACTTCCACTCTTATATGTATAAGTTCACTTTTAGAAACTACTGTCCGATCTATTTGTAAGATTAATAAGTTACGTTTGCATCCTCTTAAGTTTTCTTAGTGAACTCTTGCCGCGTGTTAAGGACTCTTCTGTTAGACTGCGTAAGAAAGAAAATACGCTTTAAAAATAGTTTTATCAATAGGTGTATAAGTTTAACTAAAGCTTTTTCAATTTTATATGTATTAGTACCTTTTCATTGATGTTTCTCCTTTTTACTAACTATATTTTGTAACTATTGATATGTATTTTATCCGTTAGGAATAAAGACATCATTATTATTGTTATTATTATTATTATTATTACTTAAACTGAGATATACTATCGGTATGACTAAAGTGGGGTTTGGTTAAAGTATGGAGTTCCCTATCGTTAGCTCTGACAGAAACCCAATTAACTTGTACTACTGAACATGTTGACTGGAAATAATTGAAAGCTGCAACTCGTTCAGTCTCGCAGATTTATACAAGCGACAATATATTGCCGGAGAGGTTAATTGCTAAAACATTTTACACTATCTGCTAGCGATCTATGGTGAGAACTATGTCGATCAATCATTGAAATATAGAAGGCTATCACGACGGAAGAAGCAGTAAGGAGTTGGGTTTGATAAGAATTGGGGTGTTTAGAAGAGAATGAGATTATGATTTGGTGGTGCCACAATCTTACTTCTATTGTAATTGCCGCATTAATGTAAATATTATTGATTGATTGACATGTAGCTTTTATCCAGAGCTCCCCGGGCGCATCAATCAATCAATCAATAACCTTTATTTTAACACGATAATTATTAAAGCTTACAGCTTGTGGGGTCGTGTATAACTAAATATATATACAATGATTATAAGATTATAATAATATAAAAACATCTAACGGACGATTAAACAACTACTGTCTAAATTTATTTACAATAATTAAAAGAGATAATGCTTTAAAGTTAAAATATGAATTATGTATATAAATATTCCCCTAGTCTAAATTTAGTAGTCTGCACTGAATTAGTGGAGAAGTTAAAATCTTTAAAAGTATCCATCTTTACTACTTTGTTTGATAGTGCCTTGGTGCTTGAAGTAACAATGCTAGTGTTCTTTGATATTAATGCGTTCCACAATGTTGCAGTATACACAGCAGTATACACAGAACACAGTTTCTGAACATTTCCTTTCCTGCTCTAACCATTCTAATACTGACATGCAACTTATCCCTTAGAAATAATTTATTCTTCGCGAGACTCTATTCGTAAAGCCAGAGAGTCATATCTTATCGACATAGCTAAAACTCTCGAACCTCTCGGCATGAACAAACGTGATGAAACGTAATATGTATCTTGTAGACCCGTGTTTTTATGTTATCTCAAATCCATATTTTTACTTACGTCATTTCCTTTTTCCTCTTAGATTGTGTAATCACCTTGATATTTATACTTGCCATTGTGAAACATTCATTTGTAAGATCTACCTGAAGAAGGCTGGTTTGGCCAGCCGAAATATCGTAGAATTCTCTATATATACGTTGTTCGATCAGCTTTTCTGTAGTCCTTGGACTTGTTTACTGACTAACGTGCCCCGCGATTTTAATTTGAACACTTATAAACCACGTGTTAGTCTTCTTTTCCTAACGTAATATTTTTTTTTTTTTATTTATTTGCGCTTTGCCACACATAGAATACATACATTAACAATATATATATATATATATATAAAGAATTGAAGTTCGTGAATACATGATACAATTGATATAGTGGCGAGGAGACCTCAGGAAACCATCAGGCTTGTAGCGAGGAGGCCTTCTCGAGATAGAATGAAAAGTTAAATAAAAGGACAACGTAGGCGCGTCATGACCGATTCAGTATGTAACAACATAAAATATATATATATCTTTGTAGAAAATTGAACAGTCTTTTTTTGAAGCAAATTAGGGTAGTGGAATTTGTGACAGAATTGAAGAGGGCAGCGAGTTCCATACTTTTGGGCCTTGGTATAAAATAGTAAATTGCTTAATATTGGTACGACATGCATGAGGTCGATAATTAATGCCAATCTGGTGTTATAGTTGTGCACTTGATCATTTGTTGTAAATAAATGGTGAAAAGACTGAGGCAACAGTTGATGGTGGTATGAGAACATAAATTTGCCGGTTTGAAATGAGTTAAGTTTAAAGATGTGAAGTATATTCAAACGGGCGAACAAAGGGGCAGTATGCGCCTGAAATTCAGAATTGGCCAGGGCCCGCACAGCGCGTTTCTGCAAAAGAAATATCCTGTTCAGGTTTGTAACATAAGTTGAGGACCATACTGTGTTGCAGTAACTTAGGTAAGGGTAAATTAAAGTGTAATATAGAGAAAGTTTAGTTTTAGTGGATAAATAAAATCGTGACCTATAAATTATTCCAACAGACTTAGATCAGTACCTTTTTACATACATGGCTAATGTAATCCTTCCATGTCAGACTTTCGTCGATATATACTCCTACAAATTTGGCTACATGTACCTGTTTGAGCAATTGGTTAGCGAATAAAAGAGTCACATTAGCGTTGACGGTCTTTTGTTTTGATTTAAAAATTACATAGTTAGTCTTCTTAATATTAACAGATAATTTATTACTTTTCATCCAGGTGTCAATATGTTGCAGCTCGTCATTTAACACAGAAACTAACTGGTTAACATCTGAATGAGAATAGAATACGCTGGTATCATCAGCAAAAAGCAAAGATTCTGACAATTGTGCAGCATTTGGCAGGTCATTTATATAAAAAATAAAAAACAATGGCCCCAGGACAGAACTGCGGCACACCACATTTTACTGTTTGGCTGGCGGAACAGACATCGTTAAACGGTACAAATTGTTTGCGATCTGAGAAGTAGCTTTTGATCCACTGTAAGGCCAAACCACGAATGCCGTAGTGTTCTAGTTTGGAAAACAAAATGTGATGGTCAAGGGTATCGAAAGCTTTTGAGAGATCTAACTGAAAAAACGCCAACAGTAATTTCGTTACGGTCAATGGAAGATGAAATTTTGTTGATGAGATGAATGAGTGAAAGTGAGGTCGAATGATTTTTACAAATTGGAGACAATACAAAATTTCAAGACGCTCAAAAATTCAATTAAACGGTTGTGCATGACCTTTTCGAAAAGTTTAGAGAAACAAGGTAGAAGAGAAATAGGTCGGTAATTAGTAAAAAGATGCGGATCATCAGCTTTAAAAATTGGGATAAGTTTGGCAATTTTTAATTTTTCAGGAAAAATTCCTTGTGTTAAAGAAAGATTGATAATAAACTTTAAGGGTTCTGAAATGAGATGAAAATATTTTTTTATAACATGCATGGAGACATTATCATTTCCAGGGGCTTTCCCTGGTTTGAACAGCTTTCTTCTAATTCAGCTACATTGGTAGGCTTTAGGATGATAGATTCGTTGACATTGTTGGCTAAAAAGGAGCTAAAAGAATGTCTAACCGTAGTAATTTTACTGGCTAAATTAGGTCCAATATTAGTGAAATACTTGCAGAATTTGTCAGCAATATCAGTTGGGTCGGATATTTCTTTATCATCGCAATTGAAGGGTGAAGGCAGCGAGGTCTTTTTTCTACGATTGTTAATGATTTCGTTTATTAGTTTCCAAGTTTCTTTGAGGTCATTTTTTGCCTTATCAAATCTGTTGTCATAGTAGTCACGCTTGCCGGTTCTGATTAGGTGATTGAGTTTGTTCTTGTAAGTCTTGTAATGCATTTCACGCATGGGATTAGGCGCTTTCATAATTTTTTTATAGAGTCTATTCTTTTTTCTGACGGAGTTCAACAAACCTTTCGTAAGACAAGAAGTAATTGGCCTTGTGTCACGCTTCCGCTTAGTTACTTTTAAAGGAAAGCACAAGCCATAGATTCTGGAATATTCTGATAAGAAAGTATTATAAGATATGTTAGGGTCTTGGTCAGATAAAAGTATCAGCCCAATTAACCTGGGAAAGGTAGGAACGGAATTTTGTCATGTTAGTTTCACTGAAGTCGCGCATAGCTGTGTTCAGTCTCCTGACGATTACAGGGGTAAGCCGGCTCATCAGAAACATAAGCAAATACAGTCAGGTGATCAGATATATCATTAATAACAACCATTGAAAATGTTGGGTGTGAGATAATTAGTAAATATATTATCAATAAGCGTTGCGGTATTAGAAGTGAAGCGCGTGGGCCTAGTTATTAGTGGATAGAAAAAGCGCGAAAACAAACTATCAACAAATTCTTGCGTGGGCTGATGGTGATCATAATGGAGCAAATCTAGATTATAATCACCTATTACATAACAATGTTTGTTGTCTTTGGAGATTTTGGAAAGAATGTCATTGAATTTTTCTAAGAATAACATGACGTTTTAATTGGGCGGCCGGTAGAGAGGATTTAAGAGAAAAAGTACGTTCAGTCCCTCTTGCTGACTCATTAGCATTCCTCCATATCACTGCCAATGAGGCTCTGGCACAGTAAATCTTCGAAGCCGCTCTAAAACGAATCGTATGAATAGATCTTTCCTGTAAAAAAATCTGCACTTGAAATGGCCATAGCGGTTCACGGAAACTTGGTCTAACCATGAAGAGACCTGTCGAGGCTTGTTCGACAAAGCTTTTCCCTAGCTGCTTTTGCTGTTCTTTTTTTCAGTTGTTCTTATCAAGCCCGGAAACTTTAGGCCAACACAAGCACGGTAAACACCGAATAAAAATGAAAGCACTGAAACAAAGAATAGCACCAGAAACAAAGAGAGGTATTTGTTTCTTTTTATGATATATCTCGAAAATCCCCAAATCAAGGCAAAGCAAAATGAAAATACATCTAAGAACAAGAGAAGGCATTGAAAAACAAAAAAAAAGGTGGCCGGAAAACTTGATCATGAAGAACCTCCGTGTGACTAATTCTAAAAAGACTGATGCGTATTATATGCGCACGTGTGACAAGTTTCCGGCCGTAGCTAGGATGCGTTTTCCCCCTGAGATACTTTTCATAATACAGATGAATTACTGAGTCACATTTTGTTCTCTTTCATAACATTGTTTTCAGAGCATTGTGCTCGTGTTCTCAGTCAATCATGATTTACCCCCAACTGGCAACTGAAACCATACCACGTGGATAAAAACATTACAGAGCATGCGCAATTAACAAGAGAAGATCAGCCCGGGTGACTCCGTGATGTGTATCGCTGGAGATCATGACATTATTGTGTTGTGAGTGGCATTTGCAAGTGGTCCAAGGTATTTTGGACAGACATCTGAAAGTGGCTCATGACACTAATAATACTTAACGATACGCCTACCTTTTAGTATTAATTAATATCCTAAGGGCGAAGGTGGAGCGGATCCATGATGAACTGATAAGCACAGTCATTAGAATCATACTCATGGCTTTTAAAGAAGCTTTAGTCAACAAGAACAAAGCTTTCTTCGGCTTTCTTCTACGTGGTCAAGTCTCTACTTTGTTTTATTTTATGGTAGCCGATTGGTGTTGAGATAATTTAAGGAATTAAACTTGCCATGTGGACCGTGAGTAAAAACAACCATTAGCATTTAATTAATTATAAAGTGCATTCTCGAAAACGCATGCATGTACTTGGAGAATTCTGAAAACGGAATGAAAATACCGAAAAAGCCTTTGAATCAGAATTTTATCTCCGGTTATACAACACAAAATCATCAAATTGATCCGTCAGAGGAATCAGATATGAAAAATGTCAGGGTAATCGATAGTGTAGCCAAAAAGCAGTTGAATACGGTCAATTATTTCAGTCTAAGTGAAAGATATCTAGAGAAGAGATGTATAGAAGCGTATTAACCCGGCCAAAGTTAAGTTTTATTAGTATATACCACACCAGTGAATATCACTTTTTGCGCGCTTTGATTGGCTACTCAAACAGTGAATATGATTTCATATTCACCTCTGAGTCTCTGACCAAAGCAGCGATCATCTCTCACGAGTTTTTGTCCATTTGACAGAAAATAAAATAACTATTTGGTGCTGGCTATTTACCTGGCTATTTACCGCCGAAGCGGCTCAGTAAATATCCACCACTATTCACCTCCACTTCGGTGAATAATTGTTAAATATTTACTACGTATCTAACTTCACGCCTTATCGATAATAAGACATGAGTTTAACTTTGTAAAGTATTGTCATTGCGCCGCCGTCACATCGATATCACATAGGACAAGTGTATTGGCTCATGGTATTAGAAGGAAGCCGGTTTGGTTATTAGAAATAAGAGTGCCAGTTAATCTTATATTGAAGTCGACTGGTAGGGGTAGGTCATACGTACTGAATTGAATGATCCAGGATAATCATTTTACTAATCGTCATATTTACTCCATGTATCATTTGTGCGTGACCTTGTACCCTGACTCGTATCGACAAAAAGGAAAAGTAACGTTCTGATCAATCGCTTGTTGAACTCTCCGGTCCCAAAAAGAAGAAGAATCCATGAGCGGGATAACTCAATACACAATAGTCCAACAATACTCTTCATTACAAACAATAGAAAAAATGCTTACATAAACATACCTGCATGTAATAATTAATGAATAGTAGAAGTTCCCGTTTAGAATATTTGTCACCGAATTCGACTGTGCTTTCCATTTCAAATTCCTCGGGCTGCCCCTCAGCCTTTTTACAATAGACACATCCGTCATTGATAAGCAGTATAAAAATAAGTCGCGATGACTGAGACGACTAAACGAACTGTTAACAACCAACATGTTACTGAAAAAATTATTCCTAAGATTCACTAATTTGCTATTGGTACAATTTGAAAAGTAATGCTGTTCATCACCTACTTCATTCATATTACAAATTGTACATATACGTAAATCGTAAGTGATATTTGCATATCGACCAGCTTCAACAGGAAACTTATGCGCGGAAATCCTAAATCTTGTCACCGCCTGACGATGCTTTACATTTGAAATGCGAGATAAGTAATTTTCAAAGCCTATTCTCGATTTTACAAGATTAAAAGTACGCAGTTTACTACACTGTTGAACCTGGTCCTTCCACATATTATTGAAATTAATATCACATAATTCAGACTTAAGATATTTAACAAGAAGTTTGATGTTACCATTAGATGTAATAACAAGATTACTCAAAGGTTTTACATTGCACATTTCCAACAAATAATTGGTGAATTTAACGCCCTGAGAATTAGACTGAATATTTAAGCGTGCTGCTTTACCCACCAATTCATTCTCATATAATGAATCTTTCACACGTAACCAATATTTGACCACTAACGAAGACATATGTACAATCATTGGTGTCCTTCCCAATTCTGCATATACAGCCAAATTTGTAGACTTTGAATGGACCCCTAAGATACGCTTGCAAAATTTCAAATGCAGTTTTTCTATATCGTTAGCCATACTGAAGAACTTTTTCTTGAACATATCGAAATTAGATATGCGCCCTAAAACATGTACTCCCCAGATTTCGCACCCAGATTTCGCACCAGATTTCGCACCCAGATTTCGCACCCAGATTTCGTATATATGAAACATTACTTCAGTCAATTTAACTCGCACAGCAACGACAGAGCCAACATGTACACCACTGATGAACTAAGATCGGTAGTTTCCCAGCCGGGCTTGGTTTGTTTTGTACCGAGTTTCCGTGTGAGAAGCCATCAAATACAACTGAAGCCGTACTGATGTGACACACCAACACCGATGATAGTTTGCTGTCGATTGAATATATATAACCGGCAAACTATCATCCTGACAGCATAATCAGTTCACCAGTGTACAATCTTCACAAATAGTAAATTGTAGCATGCGAAGTTTAAAAAGGAGGTGTGCTGCTTTTCGGCTTCATCAGCTGTGTAACAGTTTACAGTTTTACAGTTTTTTTTAACAGAAAATTGCTTATTAACTGCCTAGGCCTGCAACAATAGCCTATTTTATAAACACGAAATGGCCAGAGCTACGAAAGCCCTATAGATTAAAGCCGTGCAAACTCTTTCACATAGCACTACGGTTAGCTAAACCTGACATCAGAAGCATATATATATACACGTTTTTCTAATGCTTTTGTTCTTGCATTGTTTTATCTGAACAGTTCACTACAGTTCTTACATTTCTCATGTTACTCAGATTCATTGTCTGCACCCTTACCCTGGTTCCAAAGGTTATTTTTCCCTCAGACAAACCGAGTCCAGCAATGAAACAATTTAAAAGTTGAGCACAAGGTAAATAATCCTATTCAGAACTGAATGCTTGTAACACACACACGGACTTTGATGACTGGGAACATAATGTTCAAAATTAATGAATTTCTGTCCATTGGAACGCGCAATGAAATATATCATGACAATGTAACACTCAACCACACGCGGCCGGATGCACGATGCACGAGACGACCTTTTTTGAAATAGCTGTAAAAGGCTTGTGGACTAATCTGGTGGGGTTCATAAATGCGAGGGCCGGGATGGGTTTCATATGTTCGGGATTTGATGATAGAATGAAGGAAACTACCAAAACTTGTTCATTCAATTTCAGTGCAGTTTCCTTGGGCTGACAGACAATCGGTTAACAATGTAAATAGTGCACAAAAATAAACGTGAACTTCATTTGCGCATGTCAGTATAATACAGTTTTACGCTTTATTTTGTACGGTTTTTCTTTTTCATTTGTTCCACCGAATAAGGATTACCTCAAAAGTGTTTCAGTCTTACAGAGGGAGGCCTTACAGAGGGATGATATGCCAACCAATCAGTCCAGGCCAGACATCCTAGATGAAATTATATATAAAAACGAAATTGAAGGACATAGCATAATTTAAAATAATATCAGCAGAGGGTCAGTTTTACTACATTTTTGGATCTGTGCACAGTACTGACAGTAGTCAAAGTAGCATAAGCTTTCGAGTTGGCTACTGTTTAATGATTTACTCAGCGAACTGGCTTGCCTTTTTATACTCACCTATCACAAACGTAAACGTTTATTAATAATGCTTGAGGTGTTGATAAAACTAAAGCAGAAACTAACCCCTCAGTTTCTGTCTCTATCGCTCGATGAAGTATATGGAACACAAAGTATCGTATTGATGAGATCAAATGACAAATTTACTGGGCCCAGCTAAAGAAAGGAGAAGAAAATATTTAACAATGAAACAAAACAAAGCAAATTAAACTGTGTAGCTGCAATGTGGCTGTTACCAGCCTAAAAAAGATGTCGAAACTACCACGTATATGATATACTGGGGCGTGCCTTGTCTAGTTCAGAACAAAGGGGCTAACGTCTTTTCCGGCTCAAGCAGCAACATGCAAGTCTCGGGTTTCCGCATCAAGAGAGAAACGGAAGTCGTGATCGAAAGTAACAGAACGCGTTTGGAATATTTTTGTTCGAATTATATCGCCAGGTCTAAGGCACTTCAACTGCGTAGGAGACTCGGCTTAACATCCTTAGATCTTTAGCGAGGTAAGTAATCAGTAAGGAAATACTTCCCACTATACCAATTAGTAATACGGCTGGCTATTCATAACGTAAACACCCGGGCATAAATACACCACAGTCCAGTAGTAACTTGTTTAGAATTAGATGTCACAGTGTTTTCTAATACCCTGATGATTATTGGATTTATATAAGGAGAAAAGGATTAACCTTTTAAACGATGTTATCTGTCGATTATAAATTATCTGGTTAGGCATGTTAAACACTCTCACACTTGTCTGTCTTATGCGATAGCATAGAATTTAGCGAGCAAGGTTATTAGTCATGCAAGCCGTCCATAACCAGTGTTTGGTAAAATGTATTTTGATTAGTACCGTTTTCGGTTATGTGGGACCAAGCGAAATATTAAAATTCAATCGGTAAAGGATAACACTGGAGCTATTGCTGCATTCCAACTGATTGACTGGGGAAGACGCAACAGCCGCGTGAGACAATCGATCATCGGACTATCCGCCTTTAGTGTACTGGACATAAGAATCAAACATTTTATTCAACACTCGAGTCAAAACTGATGTGAATAGTTAATTGCAAGAGGAAAATATGCCTGACGTTATTGACCTAGGCACTAAGCCTGTGATTAATGAAAGAAGAGGCTCGTTTTGCTTGGCATACCGACTAGAGATCTTGGCCGAATGTATCAGTTTACTCCTCGATGAGTCTCTATATTCTTATTAGATTCTAATTTAATAAAAGTGTTATAGAAGTCTAACAAATCGAGAGAATAACGATACAAAAATCGTGTAAATAAATAGACAAGTTATGGTTAAATGCGTATGTTTCACAGGGACTCTTCGGTAAAGTATAGAGAGAGCAAAGTTGTTCCGTCTCGAACAATTGTGGCCATTTGGTTAGGATGTTTCGTCGGTTCGAGGGCTACCGCTACGGAAGATGGAATATAATTCCTCTTTCACTTTTTCTAACTCTTCTAACTAACGGTCTAACCCCTGATTCTGCTGCGACATGGCTTCTCCATTCGCATTTGTTAGGTTTGACATCTTTCATTATGTTTTGAGTACTGACAAGATATTGTCGGGAACTGAAGCAAAAGAAAAACGATACCGTTGAAACATCTAGCACAAGAGTAAGCTGATAATTGTGGAATGCGTTATTATATTATCCCAAAAAGCCTTCTTTTGTCGTAAAATGTATTGGCTATAAGTTTTCAATGGTGTATACAGCGCGCGTAGAGAGGAGAGAGAGTGAGCTGATAGAGTCGGAGAGCAGACAAAGAGAAAGGGGAGGCAACATTAGTCCTAAGAGAAAAAGAAAGAAGGCTTGCAGTTAGAGATAAAAAAATAGAGATAACTTTTCTTCAATCGCATTAGAGCTTTTCTTGTCGCGAGTGAAAGGCGGCTGGATATGTGAGATAATTATTTCTTCCTGCGAACTCATGCTCCACATCAGCCCGCCCTATATAAGAAAAGGAAAACCGGAACCACTGTACTAGTAACTTGTATCAGTTTCATTTTTCATGGAAATATTGTCATTTAAAGGGGCTATGTCCAGGTAAGTGTTCAACTTTCTCATGCCGAAAAACAAAAATAACTACCGTATTCGGGGCGCTCTTATTTCAAATTTCGTGTTCAAGGTTGGCGCTTAATCGAGGGGGGCGCTTATTCGAGAGAGGGCGCTTATTCGATCAAATACGGTATACTGGAGAGAAAATATGAGATCATTTTGATCATTGAAGGATGGCACTGAAAGATTCGAATGGATGGAATACACTATTGCTTTTCAGAGAAAGTTAGAGCAACTTGAAATCGGTTTACTGTAACGAGGTGTTATGTTTAATATACAAGACACCGGATTTGACGGAGGTGTCAAAATCTGCGTGAAAGGGCACAAGGCGCAGCCCGAGGCATATGAAATTCTCACGAGAATTTTGAAACCGCCCTGTTGAATACGGTGGCGAGTTTATTACAGCGCTTCTCATTAACACGTGCAGGTTGGGAAGTAATTTCCTGTGTTCAGGGTGATTTTTCGTGGATGTCAATCATGTGTTTCTATGGAAACTTAGGCAGCTTCCCCGCAGTCTGCACGTCAGCAAATATGGCGATTTTCAGTTTCGCTTAACATCTGAAGTAGTCCCAGGCTTCTACTCAGTCTTCCAGCCATTATGCAAACGTCTTCCAAAATGGCGGACGCTCTGAAGCCCGAAACCGAAGCAGTGACGTCACAATATTCAGCCGCGCGTTAACGAGAAGCCTGGGGACGAGGCTTCTAAAAGTTAGAGATTTTTGTTGGTGTTTTTCGCATCCTCCAAACTTATAAACCTTACCTTTCTTTGTAAATGGCACAGTTTATTCTCCTGAAAATTGGCCGCGTCCATATTGGATTCGGTCAATAGGACATATGCATTATGACGTCATTTTACTACAACTACCAGAATCCTTTTCGAATTCTTTTTCTTATTCAGATTTTTAAACGGCTCCTTTGAGAATACCAAGACAAATGGTCCAAATTAGAGGAATAAAAGAATCGTTGCAAGTAGTACAAAGTTGTAGTATGTGACGTCATGTACGGCATTCAGGAAATGAAGAGGTATCAAGCTTTTCTCGCTGGTTCCCAGTCTCTAGTAACCCACGGAGGATGATAATAATAATAATAATAATAATAGGCCATATTTATATAGCACCATATACCACAGTTTCATAGCGCTTTACATTTTACTGACATATATATCCCGTCAGTGAATTTTTCGGACTGCTGTTAGGGCGCCAATGGCTGCTACGCAGTTTACGATGTTGAGTGTGTGGTTAGTACAATGGCCAGTCTGCTGTACCGAGTGACAATCCCCTTCTCTTTTTCGAGTAGTTCAACAGGTTCTTTCACGTCCCCTTCAAATACTGGTTAGAAGTAGAAGGAGACAAGGCCAACGGCTTATAAACGTCCCTGCCCAAGAACGCGGTCAGGTTCGAACCCCCGACCTCCCGCACTCTAACTCGTGCTCTTACCAACTGAGCTAACCAGTGAGGCGGTAAAATGTGAGATAATTTTGATTGAGTCTGCCGGTTAAAAGGGGCTCTAGAATATCCTACTCAGCAAATAGCTTCCATAGTATTCCTTTATCCTTAACGTAATTATTCCGCCAGTTCATGGGCGTTTGGCTTTTTAATAATATTCGGCATCGTAACTAATTTGGAGGATATGCATGGTATGACCTGAACTTGTTCTCTAAACCCAAGCAAATTAAAACAACTGATAATGTTTGACTAAGTTTCGTATTGTATTATTCCTTCATTTTATTGTTAACAATATTTAACAATTATTCACCGAGGTGGAGGTAAATAGTGGTAGATATTTACCGAGCCGCTTCGGCGACACTGAGGTGAATAATTGTTTTAGTATATACCACACTCCAGGTGAATAGCCAACACCAAATAGTTATTTTATTTTCTGTCAAATGGACACTGAAAACTCGCACGAGGTGATCGCTGCTTCACTCGGAGGTGAATATGAAATCATATTCACTGTTTGAGTAGCCAATCAGAGCGAGCGAAAAGTGATATTCCGGCGCTGGTGTGGTATATACTAAAGTCTGATATTTCGTGTTTGTATCGATTAAAAAACTCTCTGAACTCTCCAAATTTCTAACGAGACCTGAAACAGCCATAGAGGCTTATTAAAGTCAGGACCCGGCTAATCCTTAGATCGAATTGGAATTTAGCGTGTTGGTTTTTGTGAAGGGAGGAAAATCGGAGAACCTGGAGAAAAACCCTCGGAACAAGAGCGAGATACGAGATCGAACCTGGGCCACAGAGGTGAGAAGTGAAACCGCCCCGGCTCCCCATATTAATCGGCATATAGAATACAATCCATCCACCGATTAAAAAGATCTTGTAACTTCAAGAATAATTTATCGTTTTACAGGTTTATACATTGCATCGGGAGTTATTTTTGGTTAATACATATAAAGTCTAGTGGCATTGATTTAAAGACCATGATTAAATAAATGTGTCTTTTAAATATGAACATTTCAGATTCAAAAAGGAGCCCATTGCGGCTGTAGTTACACCCTGTTAACTCCGCGGCAAAACGTTATGCTCCGCTGGTCAAAAGAACGAAGGCTCTGGAATTGAAATACAAGTTTCCGAGGTGTTAAACGTTTTTAGTAAATAATTTTATAACCTAGTAAACTCACAGTGAATTACAAATTAAGAAAACTTCAACCTGTTAAAGTCTTAGGCTTAGCTTTTAGGTAGTTTCTTGCGTTTCGCGAAACATTTCATGTAAATACGCGTACGTACTTAAAATTAGAAACAGGGGTAGTTGCCTCTGTTTTCTTTTAGTTTCGGCGGGAAACTGGGGAGACGCACGCGCGATGGGCTCATCAAAAGCGCATGCGCGTGACGTTTTGGCGCGGTGTGCACCCTTTTGGTCCGTTACCACGTCACGACTGGGACTTCAGCATGCATGCAGTCAGTCTTTCCGGGTAAAACAAAAAAGCGACAGAAGAGATCGTAAATGAAGCCCAGTTATATAAAAAAGCGAATTTGAAGCTAGAAATGAGTACAGTTGATGTTCGTTCCAGCTGTAACGCTTGAGTATCTTTTAGCAGGAGTAACGGACTCTCAGTTGCTTGAACAATAACGGCGACAAATAGAGTGTGCCTGTCTCGGAACTATCGGCTGATAGCAGTTCTCTTGGATTTGATGTTCTTAAAACTAGCATCGAACTGCGTTCTCGTACTGATATTTGTTTTAAGAACATCAAATTTCCGAGGCAACTATCAGCCGTTATAGTTCACCACAAAATTTTGGCGCGCGCTCATTGACCAAAAGCGATCACGTGACGTGCTAGTTGTCGTTCGCAGAGGCAAACTATCAGGCGATAGTGCCCGCTGAGCACGAAAGACAATTTTGTGATGAACAATAACGACAAATAGAGTGTGCCTGTCTCGGAACTATCGGCTGATAGCAGTTCTCTTGGATTTGATGTTCTTAAAACTAGCATCGAACTGCGTTCTCGAGCTTATATTTGTTTTAAGAACATCAAATTTTCGCGGACAACTATCAGCCGATAGTTCCTCGACGGACACAGTCTATTTGTATAATAGTTCCTCAACAGACGCATTCCATTTGTATAATAGTCCGAGGCAGACACACTCCATTTGTTAATTAGTGCAGCGTGTTTAACTACAGTTGTCAAAGTAACAGTATCCTTTCAGCATATTTTTATTACGGATGTGATATGTTTTATTCTTATATGCTAAACAGATTTTACTGTATATCCACTTATTAATTACGATACAAACAATGAGAAATAGGTTTTATCAAGAAGTCCATGTTATGAACTTCTGGTTTTATCTTATTTATTGTTTTGTTTTACTATCCAGGATTTTTTCAGTGCGGAAAAAGGTGCTGATATGCCGAATCGCGAAGCAACAGCCGGATGTTGTAAGTTACTGCCTAAATTAATTTTGTTCTTTCCTGATCCGGATCTCACGCCAAGGCAGAACTATTTACCGGTTCAAGTCTTCACATGCGAGATGGAATGGCCTGACTTACCGACTTCTTTCTTGGCGTTGATTGTTATAAGTGAGTCTTAGCAGAAGAACTGATCAGATAAGTTTCATCTCTCCGCACTCCAAGAGTTACCTTTACTTTGCATGATAGATTATAGATCTAGAGTATAGATCTAAAATTCCAAAAGTCCCTGAAATGTATTATTCTTCACATATGCTCTCGCATTTTATCAAAATACGAAGTCCAAGGACTACGGCAAAGCTGACACAACGTAGATTTTTATATTGAATACTCGCAATATTTTGGCTGGCCAAACCAGCCTTCTTCTGGTACTAGATGTTGCATTTTAACTGATGTCGGTATTATTATTCACATATGCTGCGTCATTGAAACTAGTCACATCTTATCGTATATAAACTTCATCCCTGCTTTGATATACTAGCTTACTACAGAAACACCATCAACATGCACGAATTTCGTATGAATGGGACAAACTACGGCATACTTTTATCCGTAACCGTATTGAAACTTACTCTACCGTAACTCTGTAATTTGATTGGATCAGAAAGACAAAAACAATAGGGAAACCATTTCAATGTCACACGGCATGCCGTACAGTAACTGTACCGTAGTTTGTCCAGAAATCTGCTCTATCTGAAGATACCTATATAATCAGTAAGTTTGAGCCTCAGTTAACTAAGTGTGTAGCAAGCCGAAAAGTTTAAAATTAATGCACCAGAACGTTTGTGCTTTCAAAACTGAATGACACTTGTTTGATTTAAGATTAAACTCGAAGGTTAATTGCTTCACTGAGGGCCTAGCTGCACAATTCTATATTAACTGAATCCCAGGCAATAACATCCCCTGGTTTGATCCCAAGACTCTTCAGTTGGCAACAACTGGCCACATGCGAGATTCGACTGAAATAATTGGGAGCTCCGCTTTTAGGCTTGCCTAAATATATATAGTAGGCTCCTTAGGGGCCGACCATTTGACTTTTGAGGGGGGGGGGGGGGGGGGGGGGGGGGGGGAGGGGTGTGTGTTCTTGTCTGTGCTCGATTTTTTTTTCTTTAGCAGTGTTGTTGCACGATTTTTTTTGGGCGAAAAAAGCGGAGCCAGAACAAAGCTTTTCCGCTTGCAGGATAATTTTTTTCAACACCGTTGGCTTGCAGGATATTTTTTTTCAAAAACACCCCCCCCCCCCCCCCCCCCTCAAAAGTCAAATGGTCGGCTCCTTATCTGATCTGATTTCTCGCTGGTAATGTGCATTTTGCTATATGTAACCATAAACTGGATGTCGCCGATAATTAGATCGTGTGAGACGAATGTCACTACTTTTTAACAAAACTAAGGCGTGGAAAAACCTCTGTCACGTGTTACTAAAATAACTCACGATTATATTAGGCTACGCTATTTAACGCGTGGCTCCTGTCACGGGAAGGGATTTGACTTAAAATGTGTGACGCGACCGTGCAATGCGATATGCTTTGCTACATAATACTAAGTTTGGCAAGATACATTGATTGACGTTAAAGCGTTAGATCGAAAAGAAATTAACACGCGCTTCCAAACGTGATCTTTTAAGTTTAGTTCTCATGCCATTAAAATACTGATGCCTATTTTGAAAGAGCTCTTAGTCCTTTGTCTTTTTCGTCCCTTCAAAATAAATCTGAGATAGACTTGGAGAATTAGCAATGGAAGAAAACTGTCAGCTAACTAAGTAAATGTATTAATGAAAAAGAGAAAACATAAATAAAGTTGAGAAAAGCGCCTTTAAAGTAATGTTCTGCCATTCTGTTGAAACGATCGGGTGTGTACCAGTTAAACTCATGCTTTTATTTATGATAATCCTAAACTTTTTAGAATCCCGCTTACTAAAGATCAGGGCGATACAATAAATCAAATGTACAGCATTGTTTCACAGTGTTGATTTTATAAAATTGAAAACGTCAAAGTCACAGTGGGTTAAGCCGATGGATGATAAACGGTTTAACGCAATAACTTTGGTGTCGCCAGTTCGAACACTATTGACCAAGCTCATAACTAAACTACAGTAGTAGCGGATCAAAGCAGATATTTAATTATCCAAGTCTACCTGTAAGGAATATAAACTGAGCGGATCACATTGTGTGTGTATCTGCTGATAAACTCGTGCATCATTACTAAACAAATGAAGCTATCAAACGCCCCGTTTTGTTTTACGGCGTCGATTGATTTGCAATTTGCAAAGAACAATATAAACTGCCCTGAGCTAGTTCATACTGAGTTTGAGGGTTATGTTTTAATTCGATATCAGTAATGGACACGTTGGCATCAGTAGTAACAAGTTTGAAACATGCTCAAATTAATACAGAAGTTATAGTTCTCTATTCGCGAGCACAATTGTCAGATACTCTAAAGGAGGAGGGGAAAGGTTGGGTGTGGCCGTTGAAGAGTAAACCGATTTGTGATTAACTACAGTGAAACACGTGCAATTCTGATGCCCCGGATGAGGCAATCAACGAAGAATCTTTTTATCGAGGGTTTGGGTTCTTTATGTGAAAAAGGCCATTTCATAATTATAACTGAATGGATTTAAAATCTGGTTTTTGAAAGCGGGCAGGTTAAAAAAAACAAATTTGATTATATGTTAGTGTTCATTTTCTCGATCTTTTAAACTCGCTACCACATTATCAGTTCTGTGTTCACTCAAATTTTATTGCAGTAACATTTATAAGCAATGGCTGATATACCTTTGTTTTAATTATTACACAAGATAAGAGTAAACTGTAGGAAACATCTTTCGGCAGCATTCTGTTGCCGGCGGTTCTGTTTCGTACGAATTCTGGCGCCTGACGAATTGTATCTAGTTTGTTTAAGAAGTAAGTGACACCGATTCGTCTGTAGCAGTCATCTTAAATCTTGTTAATTACTATTAATTACCCTTTTCATTGACCATGTCGGGATCCTTTAAACTCCCCCGAGGGGTTGAGATAATTCGTTCTTTCATAAAAAGCCTACAGGATTAGGCATTCAAAAACCCTTCTAGCCTTCCATTTTAAATTACAGAGATCCTACTTTACATATTGTAATCTGGATCCTCTTAGTTGAAGAAAATTGAGGGTTTTTGAACAGTAATTTTGCTTCCGTGTCTTCCAAACCCCGAAAATGTACTAACGATTTAGCAAAGTATGTTTATGTAGAGACAATTTGTTTGGAAAAGAGTAAATAAAAATAGTTGGAGTCAATGGCGAAATAGAGTCGCCATCAGCATTATTAAAGCAGAGAACAGTATAAAGCTATTGTTCCTAAACCGCTCAGCCAAGTTGTGGAAATAATCGGAGAGAGAAATTAGATTCATTTAGAGTAATCTTAATAACAGCTCTCCTTTATAACTTTGTGACATTGCCGACTGAAAATTCCTCCGCCATCTGGAGAAGGAAGGCCGCATCCTCTGATTACAATGACAACACTTTTTCAAGTTTCTTTTCAATTTAATATCTTCTCGAATAAGTAATAAGTTGTGGAAGAAAAAACAAGGAAATAATGCTTGTACAGGTGCGACTTAGGGTTTAGTTTCTAAACTCAAAGTTAAATTACGCGAAAAGTAATTTTATCCAGGGTGTTGTAGCGCTGAGAACATGTGACGCACCGAGATGGTAATTAACCAAGGGTTTGAGAGCCCGACGTACCGTTGAGTTTAATGAGAGCTATTTCCTTTCCCACACAGATTCCGCGCTCAAGAAACGATACTGATTGCGTTCGAAGAGTCAGTGTTTAAACAGAATACCCTACTTACAATAAAAAGAAGTAATCGCGGATTCCAAGAGCACCCTTTCTGTACTGATCTTTGTCGCACAGGAGGATCAAAGGTAACTACTGTCCTTGTATAGCCGTGTTCTGTTCTCCAGAGCTGATATCATCGCTTAGCGAATGACTAGCTCATCATAAAACGTTGACTTCAGCTCCAATATAATTTAATGTTTCCCTCCTTTAAACTGGTTTAATTTTATGTTTGAGGCCAACTGGGATAAAAACTATATGAGGAACTTATCTCTGGAAGACCAAAGTGCGGTCAGTCTACATACTGCGCTTTCTGCATTGTTACTCTGAGCAAGTTTAGCGTACGTACCTCGCCGTGACTGATGTCGAAGAGGTTTACTTAAAATGGCAACAATCAAAAGTTGCATACCTTTTGCAGGACTTATTTACGGACATTATATATAACGCTAACAATTCTAGTTAGCTGGTTTTCTTCAAATATTCGAGACGATGCCTCTTTGAGTATCCGGAAATGGTCGTGATTAAAGTCTCCCACGGATTTCGTTAGAAGCCCTAGAGTTGAATAGCTGTAGCCTGAAGAATTTTACAGATCTTTCAACAACCTTAGTTACTGGTATGTCAAACAAGCTTTACAGCGTATTGGAATAATCATTACCAATGTTTCCTGTATGAAAAAGTTGGCAGTATAACTGGAAAATTGTAAACATAGAGTTATCGATTGTACAACCTTAAATAAATCAGGTCGAGTAAGCTATAATCTTGTTTCCACGAAAACAAAAGTGCCACTTGTCCTGAATAACGATGTACAGTACTTTAATCCTAATTTTGCGAAAAGTCTTTAAACAATGTCTCTCTTCTTAAAAATAGATTCACTAAAATATAATTTGGTTTGAGTCAATGTTGATGCCACAAATACACCTCAAGTCAGCGAGACTGTATTAACCTTCCAAGAATGACTCAAATAATAACAGTAGTAGTGCTAAGGGTAAATGTCTAGTTCAGTCCAGTGGAAAACCAACTGCTTTACTTGTATATGCACGAGAAACTACCTAAAGTCGAAGTCATTTTATCAGGTAGAAAGCGTAGAAAGGTAGAAAGCGATTTGAAGCGATAACAAGACTAAAATCACCCACTCAACACAAACCACAACCGCTGATTATCAGTGGCACACGTAGTACAGACAAACCACAATGAGAGGGGTATATCGACAAGTTTCAGCCTTTGAAACTGAGTCGGCGTTTTCCATCCGAAACATCTTACAAAGAACTCGCACTACTGATTATGTGGTACTGATCGCAGTACTGATTATGTGATTATAAGGAGAAAATGAAGCATTCATGAGGAAAAAAAACCAATGCCAATCTGCACACTGTGCACAAGTGCTGTGTCTTCGGTAAATATTTGACTGTGACACCGACCTGAAAACAATGTTCACCCTTACTATTTTCGCCGTAGAGTCCCAAACATCTCTTGCACACTTGCTTATGCTTCTACCTTAATAAATGATTTCCCTTCAAGTGCTTATCTAACTCGCTTATCTCGGTCTGATGACTGTATTTCTTGCCGACGGTTCATGAATTACGCTGTCGAGTCAATAGAGTTGGTAGTGGTTCTGTCTTCAAGGTGAAGTATACCATGTACCTTGTATACCATTCTATTATCTAACAGTATTGAAAGTGAGTTTCGGGCTCATCCTTCTTTTATTCAAAGGGATACATTTGCCGAACAGTAAACTATAATTCTTGTAACTGGCTCTCCTCAAATCTTTTTATACTTAAGAGGAATTACGACTTATAGTTGATTTTCAGGCCTGCCTTTGATAAGATAAATGAAACTGTTATTAATAATTGCATAGCTTCTAGATCCACTTTTTCTGGTTGAAGTGTTCTTTAAAGACTGACGAATCGTTTATCAGTGTAA
Source organism: Actinernus sp. WN-2022 (assembly GCA_030867875.1). Taxonomy (NCBI): domain Eukaryota; kingdom Metazoa; phylum Cnidaria; class Anthozoa; order Actiniaria; family Actinernidae; genus Actinernus; species Actinernus sp. WN-2022. The sequence goes on along the minus strand of JAOWCC010000577.1, from coordinate 137,733,048 downwards.
ATCACTTTGAATTAAAAATAAAACTTTTTATAGAGGCCTGAGGCTGGATAGATACTACACACAAAGTCGGTGCTTCGATCATTTGTTCATAAGTTGAGCCATATTATCTCATCCAAGTGTCCCTTGATAAAACGCCGGAAAGTTAAGCCTGCCATAAATCGTTTCTAACACTGTTTATATCGTTTATATCTCAAAACAGACGAATCTTATCCGATTTAAAAATCTGTATAAACTAAACTAGATAGATTGATAGGAAATCAAGATATGTGATTTGTCACCCAACGCTAAATGTCAAAAATGTGGCTCGAAAAAATATACCATTCGAGAAAATGATCGACTCAGACCCTCGAGATGGTTGCCATGATTTGCGGTAAGGTTCTGTGCTACCTTTACAATCAGTTTTCATTAATGTATCTATGTGACAAGCGAACAAAACCGAAAGCAAGATATAGAAGTTAAAGAAATTCAATAGTTTCAAGTTGAATAGAGGGCAGGGTGGTGTAAAACGGCTCAAGTCTCTGAGCACGTTGAAGCCTTTCTATTAAATGTTTATGATGCAAATCAGTTTTCTATCTCATTTTCTTTATCTTTGGCATCTTTATCATTCCTTCTTTCTTTTTTCAAATTTATTTCTGTAACTCAGTTTCTGTGGCACAGGAAACATTCTTTGTAGTAAGAAGTCGCTACAGACAGGAATCTATAGTGCTACTACATAGCAATATTCGTTTGCGTTTTCTTAGTTAAGAATTTAGTCCAATCATCAATAAATATAAAAGGGCAGATCTACCAAAAATATTTATTCGACGCGTCAAGCTTAAGATGGAGAAGCAAAGCGAAAGTAAAGGAGCTAAAGCTAAAATTAGCCTTTTCACAATACTTTATGATGCATATATCACAAGTAAGATTTGTTTTATTAATAACTCGGGCATCTCATACTTTCAATCGGTTTTGAAAATCCAGGAACTTGAGCTTTTCTCTTACTTTGCCAACCATAGTTAGAACTCTCTGCATTCATCAGTACATTAATATTAATATCAATGTGATTATTGTTGTTATCATTAAAGACGACAAAATAATAATGTAGTCAGTGCAGTATCATTGGTTTCATCCTCGGGCTTAGACAGATTAGACAAAATATCCAAAATTCGAGACCAAAATACTTAATGTGCTTCACAGCAATTCAAACTGACACTTTTGTTACCCACATTCGCGACAATTCTTTTCTACAAACATGTGCCTCCGGGGGATATGACTATTAAATCACATAAACAGCAATGAAAATAAGGGTAAAGAAAGGTTTGGCTTGATTATCAGTATCGTATGTATACCCTCATGATGGCTTTACACACGGCCAATGCATGTGATTTGTGACAAAGAATTACCTAAATGAAACTAACCAATTTTCATCTGCGGGCAATGTCGAAAGCATTTATTTAGAAAATGCACGTGATAACTAGGATTATACATTTAAGCTGAAGCGGATGCTTGAAGATCTCATAAGGGAAGCAACAGAGATATTTATAAACATAAATAATTCATTTAAACGAAACGAATAAATGTTGACTTTCAAAACCGGCTCAGCGAATTATTATAGGTGCAGATTCTTGGGACTTTTTTTCTTCTCAATATATCTGTTACCTCGATCATAATCAATCCTTAACAATTATAAACAGCAAAAACAGGTAACATTGGTACAAATTGAGTTTTTAATTATTAGTACTTTAATCTGAACTCTAATAACGCCTCAAATGAACTATAGAATCAATAACCTCCCGAAATACATATGAAATGTACTACAGCAAACAACGACCATAATGCTATGTACACTGATCGTATGTTTGTTTAGAGTCGCCCTGTGTTGATTTGTTTCATGCAGCACCGGATCCTAATTTAGAAGAAGCCAGTTAGGTCACAAAGAAAGCGCAATACATGCTAACGCCGGTTGCTTCATATAAATCGAGTACATTTGAGATTTGGAGCTGGAAGCACATAACTCTCTCTCGAGAGTAAAAAGTTTTGTCAACTTTTAAAGTAAACGAAAGAAAAAGAACGTGTTTCTTATTTAGATTTTGCGCTTGAAATAGGTTTTCCCCCGCTGCCGCTAAAAAGAAAAAAAAGCTCGCTTTACGGGAGTAAAGAGATTCCGATTCTAATTTTATCTCACGATAATGTTGTTTGTTTCCTGTCCCAGTTAATCTATACCGAACGTGTCGTACAGCAGTCACTCCTAGTATTTCGAATCTCGAAAATTAGCGGCTCGGGGGGCAAGAAGAAAAGTAAAAAAAAATTGACCTGGCCATAATAGTATTGGTATATCTCACGCAACTGTAAGAGAAATGTAAGGAAATACATAAATGCAACGCAAGTTCAGTGTTTGTATTAAGCCTTAGCCATGTCCCCTGTGATGGTCAAGGTTTCTTAAGTTCAGTTGCACGCCGAGTTTAATTGAAATAGCGGGCCGATAGATGCACGCGAATCAATCCAGACACTATTTACATGCGTGGACATAAACTACTGCTAAGCCGGAAACCTCCAACTGCGATCATTTGGCATACGAATTGAATAAGTTTAACCTTTCAGTGGGATATCAGTAAACATATTTCCTTGCGAGGTGCTTGGCTTATGTGTTCAATGTAACTGAGCTAGCAGCAGGGGCAGTATCACAAAGGTAAGGGGAACGATAGCCGTACGCCTTGAGAACTAGGGCTAGTCGCGAATAACCAAGTAGTGATGATGTGACCATGATTAGTGCGGTGCGGTTACGTTTGCAAAATAGCCACTCCTTTTTACTTTTGATTCGCGTTGTAGTTCAATCTTTTTCAAAGGTAGGGTAGTTCTTTATGTAGCTTTTAAGCCGTTGCTGACTTTTTTTAACAAAAACGTCGGGGAAATTGTTCTATTAGAAGACTATTTGACTTAGTTCTTCGTCAGTTGTAGAACTAGAATCGAATATCTCACTTCAGTATAGCGAATAGAAACAGAGTATCAGCAATGATTTCAGTTCCAAACAAGCCACACTCTAAATAGTCTTAGAGTTTGAAGTTTATCTCTCCTAACCGGGTACGAGAAGATGGAATGCCAAACCCGGCGTTATCGAGGGAAGAAATTGTTAGCTCAGACTAAGGCACAACCTTGCAAACATTTTTGTCGATGGGGAGTCAAGCTAATGATAAGCGATTTCTCAAACTTTTTCGAACCTTTGAATATCGAGGGGGGATTCAATATGTGCTGATAAATCCTTTCTCAGCCGTTTATATGAATAAAATGCACTATAATAAAGAAACGAGGCTGAAAATAACCGCGAGCCCGGTGGGCCACTGGACTTGCTCAAGGACGGAGTTTTGCGAGAAAACGCCATGCGCGTAGTTACAACTTCGAACTTTTAGAGAACATTTAGAAACTTTGAATAAAAATACACAAACATTTGCCGACCGCCAGTTAGAGATATACGAGTCCATTTTGAAACACATGTGAGATTTTGTCTTGGTTAAAACTGATCAACATTAAACTGACGTACTGAGTTTAAATTTATTTGTCCATTGGAAAAGAAATTCCACGCCATGATAGCCCACCTCTATCGTTACAATGGCCAAGATGTGGACATTTTCAGAACTACATGCACCGTTAGTAATAATTTCGGCTTGTTGTGATAAATGCGAATGACTACGTAGATCTCTTATGGTGAACAAAGCCCTGCTATATATATAAGCCATTAAACAGAAAAGAACTTCTTGTTTATCGAAACAGTGATCATTACAGATTCAATCTACACTGACTACTGCAATGTTCAGTTAAGTTTTATGTGCTTACCGGTAACACATTAAGGATTTTCTCACCAACAGTAAAAATTAAGTCCGATGAACCAACAAAAAAAGAAAACAACAACATAAATAAGTTTTTGTTTGTGTGTGAAAATAAGACAAGCTATCGATATGGGTATTTTCAAGTCTTTCAGTCGACATATTTACAAATGTCACCCGTAGATATATTTTGCTACTAATTTTGCAAATGATAGCCGATATTCGTAAAACATATGCCAGTTGAATCGTAACTATAAGAGGGACTTTTAACGTTATGAGATTAGCAAAGAAGAGTAAAAGAAGCTAAGCTGATGGGGAAAAGTCATTGAGTAAAAGAAAATCGATTTATATATGTCGCCTTGGCATGAAACTGAGGGTAAGAAAAATATATATATACCATGCATAAATACTATGTTCTAACGATCTGAAAAGCTGTAACTTGAACAAATATCTGGCATCTCTTTACAGGTCGACTCCTTTTTATTTCAAGTAAATCTTGGTAGCTTTACATTATCTTGGTATTTTAGTTGTAATAACTATAAGTACAGCTTTACTGGTATAATTCATCCGTTCAAAAAGTGCACGCACTGAAAATCTATGCCATCTTGACTCAATGTAAATATTATATATAGTGCCTCAGAAATCGAAAGTTATACGCTGAGGAAATTTGCACACCGTTGCATTGTGTGATTTCTTATGAGCGAAAGACCCACCCATATATTGCAACTTATAATCCCTCCACACCTTGTAGTATAATCAAATTATTGACTATAATTTATAAATTCCAAACTGCATGCTGAAATGGACTGATAAACTACATAATTTTTAACTACTGTATAATGTAGCATAAGAAGAGGAAAAGGAGTTACAATATCTTGAGAGCTCTTTGATATGGTGTGTTTCTTTGCCTCAACCGAAAGGCCAGATACTGATAAGTAATACGCGCATGCACATTAGCATTCATCCAAATTTTCTGCATTTGTTCCTGAGAATGATGGATGAAATGAGACAGTGTTGGACTAAACTTGGCACACATTCACCATTACAAACCTGCATTATCCCGAATCCAATCCACGTTGTTTTTTCCTTTCTGCATTGCGCATGCTCCTTACGCTGGCCATAAAAGGACATTCTACACGCGCGGTCGTCTTCGGTGACGTAGAGGATTGAGTGAGAGGATTGTACGGACGGCCTAAAGATAGTATCTGTAAGTAACAGGATTGATGGAAAGGTAACAGGCAGTATAACAAATTTAGTATAAAGACATTTACAAGCCGCAGACATTTATATGTTCTATCGACACTTACGTAGGCGAGAAAAAAAATCATATTAAAAATTAATCTGTTCGATTTATTGATAACAATGTAGAACCAGAAAAACCACGACCTCAAACTTGCAAATGGTGTCATAGTATAGTGGTAGCACAGGGACAAATGTATCTGCTGATGTTTAATAAAAATATCGTCCAATTCGTTGTCTGAATTAACATTCCTCACTTTAGCCAAACAGGGTCTCAAATGTTCAGACCATCTAATATTTCGTGACCCACAAGCTCTGCATGTGGGACATAAGTTCCAGAACCCACTTAGCTAAAACAGTAACGTATCCGGCCCTTATTTCTCGCTTCCGCTTTGGGAATCCTTTGGAATCGGGAGGAGGTTTTGCCGTCGTGCTTACTGAAATTATTTTGTGAAGTAGGAATAGAGGGTACTTAAGCTGCAGCGTATTTCATTCGTTATACCTCAATATGTAGTTCCGACTATATATATATGTTGGAAGAAAATAACAAAAGAGAAAAGCAGTGACGAATTTAAACAATAAGCGAGAGCCGGAATAAAACAAATAAGAAAATTCCTATCCCTTAGATAACAATGACTTTATTAGATTCATCCTATTCAAGGGACTACAATAGAGCCAGATGGAACACAATAGACTCCCATGATTCAACTTGGTCTCGTCTTTCCTATTTTCCATTTCTCAATCGTTATCAGTATGGTAATGTTTGTCATTTTATAAATCAAGAGCACCTAATTATATAGTTCAGACAGTCCTTTCATATCGCAAAAATCAGTTGAGAAACAGGGCTGCGGTCACTCGCGGTAACAAGGCTAGAAGGCTACGCGGCCAGAGAGAAATGGGAATGGAGAGAGCGCTCGAAAGGGAGAGTTTTTGGCAATAACAATTCAAGGAGTTGAATGAACTGATAACATTATCAGTTCCGTTCAAATCTGGCTCTAAAAAAACGAAAAGGCATATATTTACCAGCAGTTGTTTCAGATTTACTACTGAGTTTGTTAAGTGTTTCTATTATATATAGAGGTCGATCATTATATGATATGTCATGGCGATACCTACTGGAAGTAGCGATGAAAACCATTGACAACATAAAAAGTTACCGTTAATAAAACAACCCAGCGAGAGAAAGGAAGTAAATCAGCTACCACTATGTTGTTTGCAATGCATTTCTCTTGAAACAGTAAAACATAACAACACCAGAACAACATGCAATATTTACTGAAAGGAGATGGTCTGTTTCACTTGGGTTTTATTTAGTCCCTTGTCAACCATGTCTTTTTATTTCGATTCAGTCTAGTTTAATTGAAACCGAAATATGGATCACTTACAAGCACAGGAAAACTGACCTCTTCCACAGTAATGAAATCCGTATTTCTAGAACATTTCCAGAATATTTTCCAGAGTTTTGAATATGAGTTGGACAAAACTTAGAAATTTCAAATTTCAAATAAATTAAATTTAAATTTTCTAGAATATTTAGAAGCTATTTCCCTGTTTTGGAAGAAATCCAATTTTCCAGTTAATTTCGTTTTGCAAAGAGTACATGCAGTTGAAAAGAAACTGTACTGTCTTGCTCTACAAGTGAATTTATCTATTTTTACTGTTCTAACATAGCATACATGTTTCTATCGTAACAATTTACCATGTAGTTTTTCGGAGTTTTTCAAAGGACACAAAGAATTAGTGGGAGTTCATACCAAGCTAAATATCATGCAAAAATACACGCGCGCACGAAAACCACACAAGAAAAAAAAAGGATAAAACAGTATAGATATAAACAAATGATCAAAAAGGAAGATACAAATGACCATGCATGCTGAATAACTAAAGCAACATATAATAAATTTGAACAGCATACTATCAATAGAAATAAGTACTCATAGTTTTTGTGCAGCAGTGAGTTATGTTCATTTGTGGCTAGTATTTGAAAATGTCTGAACTATCAGTTTATCCGATTTGAAATTTAATATGTTAGACTATACTTTCTCAGTAGATATCAGTAGTCTGATGATATTTCGTTATTTGTAAAGAGAGTGGATGGAAGGTAAATATCGCCGTATATAAATGAGCTAGAAATAGACTCTCCCTTGAAACAGGCTGAATAATGTAGTTATATATCGCTCAACATAAATATTGAACAATATTATTGACATTCTTGGTATTCTTATGTCGGATACTGGTTCAACCTAAATCAACCAGGACAAGTGCACTGTGGAACACTTGCTAAACAAAACACTTCTCTAGTATTAGAATGGCGTTTTAGGTATGGGTTGCTCTCTATTGAAAACTGATTGGTGAAAAAATATATTTTCCAATTGATTTTTAGCCAGTTGTCGGAAATCAATCTTTCGGAAGCCGAAGGCCGCCTCGTAGGTTAGTATCCAAGTAGCATCACCCTTTGTTTTATCGTAATTTCCTAATTATCGGCTGCGACAAATTACAGCGGAAACACACTAAGAGAGGGACGTTTAAAGTTGTTGTCTCTATTAAGGACATTAGAAGCAATCAATAAAAAAACAACTTGAAATTAGAGCGTTCACTTCTAAAAGTGTAGGTCAGTTATCGTTAAAAAAATGTTCCGTTGAAGCTTTGTTCGGAAAACTGATCGAAGTTTGTAAATTTCGCTAAAGACTATGTGCCGTGACTCATGTCACTTTTAATCCGGAACGGGTTATTGCATTTGATTTTACGCGGCTTCCTTTAGTATTGACAATTGTACTCCATTGACCTCCCACATTGCTTTATTTGCAGCATAGAAGTAATAATTCCTTGCTTTATATAGAACAAATGGTGATATGAAATGGAACGCCCAATTTACCCCGCACTCATGACAGCGAAACTTTGCGAGACAATTTCATCGCTGCGTCGTACCACAACTGAACGAAATAGCTAAGGGTTGCAAGCAGGCTTAGTACCGCGGGACTGTACACATAGAGGTATTTTGTATCGGTAGTGAAGCATTCTTATTTAGAGGGAGTATGAGAAAACGTGTTTAAATCAGCAACGTTCTAGGCCAGTATGTCTTGAAGGTGAAGCCGGTCAAACCAAAGTCAGAGGACAAATCCCACTTGGGTCTTGTGTCACTGTTGTTTGACTAAGCCTCAGTAGTAAGAGGTGACTCGTCAAAGGGATTTCTACACGATCCCAATTGTGCTAATAAGGAGATATTTATAAGCTACGGGGGGTCCAAGGATAGCTGGGGTAGAACTAACACAGACAATACGTCAATTGCCATCACTAATGCACCGTGCCTTATATCGTCTTTATTTAGGACCTTCAGTATCTGGATATTGAAGAGCCGAAGTCAAAACATGGCTGGGTTTTTAAACAATTATCCTGCCTATCCAATGGGAGCCCTCAACATTCCCTCAAGGCCTAATGACATGTTCGGGCCGATGGTCGCAGGGCCTTCATTTGGTAAGTTCGCATGTTGTTTTTGTGTGTGTGTGTGAGTATGTTACTTGTGTGAAGTATGACATGTTGTTTGAAACATCAGGAGAGGCCGTGAAAGAATAAGTTGACTTCATTCAGTGATTCCAAAATCACAGATGTATACGGCATTTTTTTCTCACATGGAATTCAAAACATAGAATGGGAAGATGTTATTATATTATTTTGTGTTGTCATTTCAAAGCACTACGTAATTATAGCTTGTTATTGCAGTTATTAGATCGTCAAATACCTTTTCTACGAGATTGCTCATTAATTGCTATCGGTCTGCCTGGTAAGAACAAAACTTAGAAAGTTTCTGGATTGAACTGGAGTTAGTAAGCAGAGTTTTGCTTTGTATAGTTTTGCTATTACGATTCTCAAACCAGTGAAGGCCTTGTATTTGGGCCCTTGTCTTTGTCGTGGACAGGAAATAACCCATAAAAAACTGCTGTCGTCGATAAACCCTCAATGTACATTACTTGCCCCAGATTTCAGATTTGGTATTTTTTAGGAGTTTTCGAGTAAAGCTTGCATCATATAAATAGGACAAAAGCTAATGTCTCTTCATTTTACAAGTGTATCGACGCCGTGAAGACTGAGTCGCCATTCTTAAGCCAGTCTATAACACTTCACATAAGCACTAACATTACTTGTTTAGAAATCTCTTATCACATTATTCCCCAGTTCTGCTTAAATTATGGATTTAAAGTTTGACCAGGTAAAATGCTGTAACACGATCATTGTTTATTTTGATAAAATATGTCGTTTATAGTTTGAGCTTAGTTTTATTAATGTGGTTCAGTGCCGGACTGGCGGTAGACCGCCTGGTTGCGAATAGGTAGCTATGTATTCGCGACGTTTGGTTGTTAGAGCTCCGTAACAGGCGACGTACAAAAATAAACAATATTCTTGAAGATTCTAATTGAAATACAGACTCGAAACATTTAGCTAATTTGCAGGACGTAACTCGTGCTCGATGTGCATGTCTTTAGTCTTATTATCTTGAAGAAGAAAAACACAGATCGAACTAAAAAAAAAACTGAGTGGCTCATGTAAGTGCCACCCTAATGCCCTATATCTGAGTTTTAGTGTATTAAGATGTCTCCATGGAAGAAAAAAGTATATTACCAGAACAGGCAGGCAAGCACTTAAAACAGGCACTAAAACGCAATGAAATAGAGTTTCGTGTCCCTTCATACCATACCATACCATGCCATGCCATGCCTCTTACTGTGCTGTAAACCCCTTTGTAACTCACACTGAAATAAATCCAAAAAATACCAACATCGTATACCGTAAAAATGCTTTGAATATAGGTCAGGGTTGGGAAATATTTGAAACACGCAAATGAGCAAACAGAACACAGCCGTCCTAGAGAGGTTTGAGAACGTTTTGTTCCGTGTCAGTGGTAAGCGAAACATGTTTGCGGGCATAGCGTGTTAGTGTCTTGCTGTGCTTTTCAAATTTCAATGAAAAAACTTGTACCGTCCTCTTTAACAAAACATACAATTCTAATTGATAGCAAGTTCTAGAAAAACTGATTGGTATTTCTCAGATTTCTCTCAAAACACTAATATGAACAAATAAAAACCAAAACTACTGAACTATTGTTCAAGGGAGAACAGATTTGAATCAAACTGGCTGTAGCTAGCACACTACCCTGGGTGCCACTGAGAGGTTCTACTGTCCTCTCTAAGCACTTTGGCCTAGAGAGGGCAGTCGAGAACCTCTGGCACCCAGGGTACTGCACACAGGCATTCGGCCGTAACTTCACACAGGTTTCAAGATTCTCATCCAAGTCTAGTTTAATAAAGATTTCAGTTTCGTTAGCAACATACTCCAAATCGCCCAACGGGCTACAATAATATGATGTATTTTTATCTATCTATCTCTTTTTATCTATTTTATTTAATAAAATGTCACATTCTTATTCTCTTGTTACGACTGATACACTTTACTTTCTGCAATGCCCTTTTTTCTGGTTTTTTTTATTCACGAACTTGAAGTGTTGAACTATTGGCTTAATTTAGCCGTGTTATGTAACTGTTTTGGACCTTTCGATGTATGATTTATTATTTATTCGGCTGTATTTAAGAATTTAAAGCTATTTAGGCTTACACTGAGAAGTCTTGATATAAGAAGATCTACATCTCAAGAAACGTCGTAATCGGTTGTAATGTTTGGCTGATCTTCTTCGTTATCCTCCCACAAGCACATTCGTGTAATGATAGCAAAACCTTTAATGAAAACTGAAAGTCTGAGAAAGTTCCAAAGTTGGGAGTAGAACGAAACAGTCTATAGTAAATCAACTAACCGAAATCTGATACTAAACGGCAGAGATTTCACCTGGCGTGGCCGAATGGTTAGTGCATTAGACTATGTAATCGAGCCGGTGGACCCTCATTTGCCTCCTCATCGACTGTTTAGTTTCGACACCACAACCTCAGGTTTCGCTGCATTATTTGCACTGTATTTGAATATTAAAATGCTATTAATTTCTATTTTATAAAAAGAGGGTGATACCCAGACTTCAAATATAAACAAAGGAACAATGACCCAAACACTAGACAAACAGAGAAACAGCTATTTACAGCTTCCATACTTAAAATAGTTGTCTGCTATCAAGGGCACCCAACGAAGTTTTCGGTTAAAAAGCTGTTCGGGAGAGTAAGTTAGCCTAAAACTTTCGGATTTGAAAAAAATGTCCCTAGAAAATTGTTTTCTGAAATACTGGCTAGAAAATTTGTTTTCAATCCCTAGAAAATTATAGAAGAAAAGAGAGACTAAAAGGTTTCCCCTAAAATATTCGTACGTCCCAATTCGTCTGATCAATAGAGTCAGAACGATCCAAAAGAACCCCTAAAAAATTCGTACCTCCACAAAACTTTGCAACATGAAGTTACTTGGGCTAGAAAATTCTTGTTTATGTTCTAGACTACTAACAAATTCGTAGGCCGGGCATATTTTGCCATAGTATTTTCGGTTGACGCGATTTCCACCTAGAAAATCCGAACAGCTAATAGCTTTCTAGAATATGTCAAAAGACATAGTAGGCGCCTTAAAATGGCTAGATGAGCCGCAGACAACTGGTTTCAAACGAATTTCAAAAAGTACTCGTTGGGTGCCCTCGGCTTGTGCTATGCCTGAAATAATAAACTAGTTTCTAATCATCGTGTTGTTTACAACAGGCTATCCGAGAAAGCAACGGCGAGAACGAACGACTTTTACCAAGAATCAGCTAGAGATTCTAGAGGAACTGTTTGCCAAGACACGATACCCAGACATCTTCATGAGAGAAGAAGTCGCTATAAAAATAAACTTGCCAGAGTCCAGAGTACAGGTAGATGGTTGTGATATTCACCCACCGACACACTTTTGAATGTTATTAAATGTATTTCAAATAACTCGACCGAAAACACCGCGGTAGTATCCATTGCTACAGCACCTGGTATAGCTGTCGACCCCATCAAATACACACGTAATCAGTTATTTATGCATTGCCTATGCTGCAGGTAAATAAACACAACTGAAGCGCTTTATTGGTTAAACAAACTGAGATGCATATATAGTTTGGTGTTTATTTGGGGCCGCCTTATTGATAAACTCAAGTAAATTGCTGTCGAGTGTTTACGAACGAACGGCCGTGGCTGTTTGCATGCGATCTAAATGCTAATCTTATCTTTAGAATCAAATCACAAAGGCGACGACTTCTATTAAATTAAGAACAAAAGCAAAAAAGACATACTGAATTATTATTTTTCTTATAACGAAATATACGGCTTTAAAGGGTAGAAATAAGTGCACAAATTGTATAAAAAACAACAATAATAGAACACGTTTCGTTCATTTTCTTTGTTTGACTGCGGCAAGTCTAAATTGATTGTTGATGTGAGGTAAATTTAATTTCAAGTGATGTGTATTTTATTAGTTTATCCAAAGGGAATAGAATCTTCACAGTACAAGAAATATATATGTATTTTTCCTTGAATATCTATATTGAAGACAGAATCTGAACATTAACTTATATATCTGGTGCAGATTAAAATATTTTATTTTGAATCTTCTCGGCTGATTGAAGTTCTTATCTGAGTTCACATACAAATCATATCGAAAAGAGCCGCATATTTTTAGGCCGGGACAGCAAATTAACTCAGTCAGTGTTAAGATTGCTAACGTGTCTTCGTGTGATGGTGCAATCGAATTTCAGTCCTTCTAACCGAACGCAGAAACCCATACTCGTCTAGCTCGTCATAAACGCGAATGCATCATATATTCATAGGAACCGGAATTCTCATACTTAGTTTGCGAAATTGAGCGACAAATGCTTTGACTCATTTATTCTAATATGACGAAAGAGTAACTAACCAACCCAGCCAAAACCAGTGTAATAAATAAGGACGACATTTTGATTCAAATTAGGCAATCAAAAACCTCAAACAAAAAACGTTATTAGCGTACGAAGTTTCAATTTAATCAGTTGCTTTTATATCTCCACTTGCACTCGAACAGCTCTTTGTCTTACCTCAAAGGAAAAGGCAGTTGAATCGAATTTCTGTAGTTAGTGAATTGGACAAGAAAAATTTATTGAGATTTAGTTTCTGTACTGAGAATGACCATCGTCCAACACAGCAAAACAAGTTGCTCCTCGTTTCATCAGTAGTTCGTGCGTTTTTAGCGCAGAGTTCAATACTCGTTTAAAAAGTTGCTGAAATGCCTGAATTGAACTCAGCTGCACTGCCTGCAGGCATCAGTGTGTTGAGAAGGAAGAGCTACTGATTCTGTTACAAACGCTGCACTGAGAATCTGTAAGAAAAAACAAACAAATGTTAAGCAAACAATATGGAACTAATATCCGATAACATCGAGAACATGAAACTGATGTTACAGTGCTTTTAGGTAAAGCCAATGACAGTTTGACCAGGAAAGCGTTTGTTAGTCATAAACTGCGAGCATAATCTTTTATTTTATTTTTCTATTGATTGGAATAAAATGTTACTATCTAAAGGAGCAGGCGTTGCTAATAATAATGAAATGACACACCTCTTGCATTCTTTCCCGGAGGTCCTATTTCTTTACTAACCACCTTTCAATCAAAGTGACTTGGGAAGATAGTTTACGGATACCGAGTCCATAGTTTGATGACCCATACTTTAAAGCTGTGCATGCATGCCATCTATTAGTATAAACTAGACTTTACAGATTGCTTAAGCTTACAAGTTTAAAGACATCGACTATTTTGTAGTAATCGCATGATATCAGATGAAATCAGATGTTCCTCTGATAGGATTTAGGTTCTTTTGTTATTACACTATCGACGTGATAAGGTCATAACCATGCTTCTTCCTCAGCTTATTATAACGACCAAAACAACGTTTGCAGTGGGCCTGTGCACGCGGACATATGAACAGCCGAAAGTATTATTTGTGACCAGATATTGTAGTAGTATGTCCTAACGCACGTCCGGATATGTTTATTACGTTCGTTATAGGTCAAAGAGGTTTTGATTTGATAAAAAAAACTGCTTTTATATAGAAAAACAACTCTAAAGGGATCTCTCAGAAAAAATAAATATTTCAATACTTTTTTGGCAAGAAGTGAACCACTCATGCATACGTGAAGGAGTTGGAAATATAATCTATTTTACTGCTCAAGTTCTTAGCAAAAGGAATGTCTGGACTTCCGGATTAAGGAACCTGCAATTAACATACCTTTGCCCACTGGTCAGCAGTCACAAAGACAAAACCATTAAGCACTTAAACATAACAAAAATATTTGTCTTGCGCTTTTTTGGCAAGCTATCGCGTTTAACAGCAACCTAACTTTAGGCCAACGCCTTTTCTGACTTATTCTTTGTTGTGTAACGATCATTTAACTACAAACTATTAACTTTTATTTGGAATAAAATACGTGTTAGGTCAGACCATCCTCCATCGTTAGTACAGTAACTACTAATTTATTTCCTACTTAGAATTATCAGTTGAAGTATTGCATCGCATTGCTCCTCGCGGATAAGCTCTGTGTATTCATAATCTATAATCCTGATGGATAAAAATAAGCAAACAGAGACATACCCAAGAAGTCAGATTGAGAGAAACTAAGGAAGGGCTAAAGGTAACTGAGGAGTGAAGTGGAGGATAGCTTATCTATCGTGTTCGTATGAACGATAAGAAAGACACAAGTACCATATCCAGCCCACTTTCAACAGGCTATGCTCTAAAGCGGAAGCCTGGCATATCAGATGATGTGGGAACCAAGCAAGCACGTGTGGCACTTACATCATTGCATGATACCCGCTATTCTCGTACTAACTTTAATTTTTAATAACAATCTCTGATCATTGTCCAATGATGTTCTTCTAAAAGGTGTTTTCAAAGAAAGAATTCCACTTTGTTAGTAGGTAAAGCCATTCTCGCAATACTAGCACAACATAAACGGCAGCTCTTCCAGTCTTTTCCGTTCTCTTCCAGTAAGATCTCTTGAAACTGTCTTATTATAAACTTGAAGTCGACACTACCAAAACAAACAGCTAACAAGATAAGGCTAATTCGCATTTCCTGAGGGAATTATGAATGTGACGGCTACTACGTCAAATACTGAGTGTCTTTCTTCTAAAACTCTACAGGTTTGGTTTAAAAATAGGCGTGCAAAGGCCAGACAGCAGACGAAAGGCGAACCGAAGGCAAAACCCAAGCCCAAAACACCACCTCTCACGAAAGAGCTACCTCAGGCATTAACACCTTCACCGTGTCGCTACGCAAGCTGCAGTGGTAACATTTGGAGCCCTGCCCACGAATCTGTCCGCCCCACAATATCTAGTTATCCATCGCATCCTATAATGAACAACGCTATGGCTTCCACTAATGCTGGAGCGTTTATGCCTCCGCCCCAGCCTCCTCCTTATTACTGTTCTAGCCCAAGTGGGCCCTATATGTCAATGGAGCACATGCACGCAATGGCCCCGAGGTAATACTGCAGACGCATGGCAAATAAAAACACTTAGGAAAAGATACATTGAAATCTTTTGAAAATGCATACTGGATTTATAAATATGAATTTCTGGATACGACAGATGTTTAAGCTTCATGGATTTCTTCTACTTCATAGTTACCGTAGTGTAGATATGATAAGATCTGATAACGATCCCCTTAATGAAAAAACTGTAGTAACATGAAGAGAGAGCTATAGTCAATATTGTCCTCTAACACATCCATTAAAGTTGTAATAAGCAGGCATAAACAAGGTTTGGTCATGCCCAAGAATTTACCTGTGAAATATCAAAGACATACGTACATGTTTATGGTTTATGGTAGCTGTGTACATCAAAACGCCAGCCTTAAATGCAATCTGGATATTCCAAAATGTAATAATAGGCTTCAAAAGCGTACAAGCCGGTTTCCTCTTCTTTCCATGACCTGCCGAAATGTAATAATATGCTTCAAAAGTGTACAAGGTTTCCTCTTCTTTCCATGACCTGCCGAAATTTCACACGTACACAATTGGAAAATGTAACTATTCTTTAATAACAGAGTTTGAATCTTAAAGCCTGTGCGCAACAAAAAGTATATATATCAAGAACAGAGAAACAAAGAGGGATTCAATTGTTAATGTGACTATATGATAGAGATAACTTTAGTGAAAGAATACACTTGACAGTGCTTGTCTAATATTTACATGTTTATTAAAGAATGTTAATGATTTAATATAGATTTGTTTTGGAGTTATAATTTATAGTACGTTAAATTACGTTAATGTAAAAGTCATATACAGAATCAAGATACAAAGTATTACAGAGAGCTTTGTGTCAGATTAAATAGGATTTGTAGGATGTTTTAAGGATTGTAATACATCCAATCAGTGTAGAGAGAAATAAAAAACGACTCGATGAAGATTGTCACAAGAACTGAGCACTGTATCACTTGAGATCTTTTATTTTTCTGGAAAAAGGTAGCTTTCTGGTTTGTGCAAAAGTACACCAGCACACTTTGCAATGTCTTTCAGCTAAGGGTCTTAATCAGGAATACACCGTGAGGCCACAATGATACTGTCATTCAAGGTGAGCGAATACCAATGAATGTTCTTGATGTTTGTTCTTTATATACCTATAGTTTGAGGTCCTATCGTCACACCAGCTATTCAATCCGCTCCGCCCGACTCTAAATGACGTACTCTTTCAGTTCTTGTTGATAGCTTCTGACATTTCCAGCGGTAAAAATATTGTTTCAAATGATTCATTGTTGCCATAAAGTGTGGAAGAGGCTGGAAGATTCAGAAAAGTAGCAGAAAAAGCTCGATTTCCAGGTCAACCCAGTGTATCAGTATGCGTTTGCGAACCCTATTAACTGAGAACAACACGTACTACTCATTTATTGCAAACTTCCTGTTCAATTCAGTAATTATTTATAGACAAAGTTCTTTAGACACTCACTAGAATCCACGTGCACCGTTACTTGGACAAGTTGTGAAGTTTCTACTCTTCTTTGGTACGTTTTGTCCTCAGTGATTTTTTGAAATTTATCCTTAATAATTATACAACATTCGCTAGGACGATTTATCAAAGGCCTTGGAAATGTTAGGTGGAAGTAACTGGTGATTTTTTGCACTGAAACTTCGTCGTCAAGCTTAATTGTAGTTTGATCGAACACGTGTAGCCACCCTGGGGCCGGGCCACCACCCTGTGACGCATGCGTACCAAGAACGTCAGCAGCAGCATCGTCAACGTCGGCCTTAAGTTTATCAGTCTTACCAGACTGTCACGAGTTACCGACGTTAAATAAAGTTGCTTTACTATACTTTATCATGATGTATTTATCGCCTGTCTCCCATGGAAGAATGATGTTGTTAACCCGGGGGGGATTTAGGGGTGTGCCACAGGATGTCGAAACCCTGACCCTATTTAAGGATGAGAAATTCGATAATTCATACCCTTTCCAAGGATTGTAACTGAAATATATATCCTATTTAAGGAATAAGTGAATACTATATTTGTAACAGCTTTTATTTTTTTGTTTTTCGTGTTATTGTTTCTGTAGCCTATATTAGGGACTACCAGAGTAGCGTTATTTCCAATCGCTAATTCATTATGTGAAGTTGACTGATAAAAGTAAAAAGCGTACCCCATTTAAGGATCGGATATTTTATTTGAGGGTCAAAATGCAAAATATGATACCCTATTTAAGGAACAGGAGGTTCTAAAACCATACCCTATTCGGGGGCACATACCTATATAGCGTATATATGGGAGTACATGTACCCCCCCCCCCCCCCCCCCACCCCACTACACTCTGAACTGCTGATTAACTTTTCCTCTCTAAATAAAATTACGAGTTTTCTAGAGTACAAATAACTACTGTGTAATATAAAAACAATAACCCATCAAATATTTTCTCTCGCGCGTGATTGGTGGAATGCGTCACGTGCTCGATATTTTCTCTCCGCCAGACGACACACAGCGAATACACCCCCTGTGAGCGTAAGCGCGCATCAACGAAAATATGTTAAGGATGATAACAACAATAACCTACATTGTGGCGTCGAAATATGCCCCGATATTTGTCCTTGGACATTATATGATCCTCGAAGCTCACAGTTTCCCTTGAGCTTCGCTCTCGGGAACTGTTCTCTTCTCGGACTGAACAGATAATGACTCCGCGGACGAAATATCGGGGCATATTTCAACGTCACAAATAGGTTATAACGCAGGATATTTGTACTCGTCCCAGGCTCTCTCGGCCATTATTTTGACTCCACTGAATACAGTTGCATAATAAAACCTGTTATCGATGTAGGTATCAACTGTCGAGGATTTAGCAGGGGAGGGGGTACTTCGTGGTGAAAAGGTCGGGGAGGCTCGTCGGGAAAAATACACTAAAATATACTTCATCCAGAAAAGTGCACTACCCTAAATAAGACCTCAATGGCCTCAAAATACCCTAGCTACAAAATACCAAGTATGGATTATCAATTAAACAAAGTAAAAAAACATATGCCATTCCAGCTGCGTTCAGTTTAGTCACGAGTGTTTTAAGAGTCTGTTTACCCCTAAAAAAACATTTACAACATTTGGTGTTTGCCTCAGTAAATGACCTCCTAACAAATACCGGATCGCCAATTTCAACCCCTAAAAATACGGCGAGCACCCCCCAACCCCCCCCCCCCCCCCCCTCCCTCCGGGGATTTAGCTTAGTCAACTGTGGCGCACTCAAAGCTGTAGTTTTTTAGCTGTCATCTTTGGTACAACTGGTCATTACTGGCTACGCTGCCAGAGAGGGGACGATAGAAGGCCTTGCCTGTTGTTGTCTAATAAAGTACATATATGATCTCGAGAAATGCATATAATCAGAATGATACTCGTGAAAAGTGGTGCTTGGAAAAAATGGAAATATCGAAGAAAGAAACATAAAAGAAATATGAAAAAAACAACAGTTACAACAACTGCGAATCTGAATCTGCAGTCGCAGGAAAAGAGTTGTATAACGTACACTACTATACATGAATGGACCGGATGATACCCTAGGTAGCAGAGGTTTATTACCTCTCTCTATATACTACTATACATGAATGGACCGGGTGATACCCTAGGTAGCAGAGGTTTATTACCTCTCTCTATATACTACTATACATGAATGGACCGGATGATACCCTGGGTAGCAGAGGTTTATTACCTCTCTCTATATTCTACTATACATGAATGGACCGGATGATACCATATACTATACGATCCTATACATGAATAGACCGGATGATACCCTGGGTAGCAGAAGTTTATTACCTCTCTCTATATACTACTATACATGAATGGACCGGATTATACCCTACTGAGGTAGCAGAGGTTTATTACCTCTCTCTATATACTAATTTTATAAGGCGAGGAGAGAAGCGACGAAAAAGGAAATAACCTCTGGTGGCAGCGGTTGAGAATCTCACTTCCATGTTCGGATCAGATACAAGATTTGTACCTTGTTGCCGATTGGTTCTCAATTTCACGTGACATGATTCAACCAATCGCAGTGTACGGCGCTGATAGGTCACGTGGTCGGCAATACGTGTAGAGAGAGAGGTAATAAATCTCTGGTACCCAGGGTAACCGGATGAACGCTTTTAACAACAACGAAAAAAAGGTTCTTGCACAGTCAATAATGAAACAATAAAAGCCCTTATTAGGTGCCTAAGTGTCCCACACAAGGAACAATACTCTTTGTCGATAAATGTTCAACTGAAGTTACTCTGTGTCTATTTGAAATACTGATACACTGGATGCACGTCACATGAGGAGGTAAAATCAAAACGGTTTAATTAAGACAAGTTTTGTACGCACAAAAGATTACTATATCCAAGGCCGATACATGTCGGTTACATTAATAACCAGGGCCGGGTTGTTCAAAGCCCGATTAGTGTTAATCCTGGATTAACTCTGCACAGAACCTATTGGTTGTTATGGAAATTAACACTGGATTAGCACTAATCGGGCTTTGAACAACCGGGCTCAGAAGAGGACGCATGTTCAGTAATGGCAAACGTAACTAGAAAATTAACCATAGTACATTTGATGTGCAATGCATGTCAGCTGCGTTCATACCAGACATCACTGCTTGCAGCCCGTTTTTTGGCGAAAAACCAGAGGAATATTAGAGCTAAAGTTGCTGTGTTATGGTAGCCGCGCGAGGGCTGGGGCAAGCGCCAGTCAGTACTAATAGGCCTTTTGCAGGACCTGGTCACGTAACCTTTTTAGCCTGTCAATCAAAAAAAATTGGCGCTAGAACATCGTGAATGCCAGAAATGGACAGAGCAAGCCAAAATTAGTAAAATGCCCAAGTTTTAGGTTCATATCTTTAAAACTGAAGGAATGGCAAATTTTTGAAAACTCTATAATTTAGCTTAATTTTTAACAGAGTTTGTGAGGCTTTTTTTGTCGACTGGCAAGCCGTGCAGTGAATTACAAATTAAGAAAACTTCAACCTGTGAAAATCTTAGGCTTAGCTTTTAAGTATTTTTTTTTGTTTTTCGCGAAACATTTCACATAAATACGCGTACGTGCTTAAAATTAGAAACAGGGGTGATTGCCTCTCGGCGGGAAACTGGGGAGAAAAGCGCATGCGCGTGACGTTTTGCCGTGGTGTGCATGGGGGATTTACTGGCGCTTTCTCCAGCCCTCGGGCGACTACCATAACACAGCAACTTTAGTCTGATATTCCTCTGGTTTTTCGCGAAAGAAAGGGCTGCAAGCAGTCCACATTCTACGAGATCCGTTCATTATTAAAAAGACAACGTATAAATATGGGTTGAACTTTTTCCCTACTAGCAGAGGTTTCTCATCCTCGGCCTTTTCCCTATTCGGCGTTGTGCTGTTTCTGGATTGGGCCCGAGAGATCCCCGAGAGATCCACGAATAGCACCGCAACGAAAGCCGAACAGGGCCGGAAAAGCCGAGGAAAAGGCCGAGAAACGGATGAGACATACTCTCCGTTTTGGGGATTCCAGTACCAAAATGACCCCTTAAAGGTACGCATAAATTAAAGAAGAATTTTAGCGATAAAGAAGAATTTTATTACATAATGTAAAGATAAAAGAAAATTAACGCAGGCTATGTGTAGTAGCCGTATTGGCTAATCGAGACAGATATCCATTGATCTAAAAAAGTATTGATTAGAAATTGATATATGCAGGTACATTATATTGTAATGGGAACATAAATTAACTAACACATATGACAGACAGACTGACACACTCAATTACTAGTACATTATATAAATAAATAAATATGAGACAATATACTCAATACACTCAATACTCAATACAACTAATAGGTCTTAGATTAGCAAAGAACCGTTCAAGCAAATCAGAATATTAAATTACCAATCAAACTACTAACTTGCCTTTCAAACATACGTGTAACTTATATAGTAAGAGGAGAAAAGTTCAGAATAAGATGGTTCGTAGGTTTCATGTACAAAAATACAGCCAGCTATATATATATAGGAACGGGTAAGCTTGATGACCTCAAAAAAATATTTTAATACACTTAATAACCACGAATAATGTCTGATTTAATATTCTTTTTAAAGGCATAATGATTGTGACCCTAAAAGGTACGCAAATGTAAAATGTATAAAGTCATTCCTCGCTTGCTGTAAAATAACCTTAAAATAAATAATTTTAGTATATACCACACCAGTGAATATCACTTTTCGCGCGCTCTGATTGGCTACTCAAACAGTGAATATGATTTCATATTCACCTCCGAGCAAAGCAGCGATCACCTCTCGCGAGTTTTTGTCCATTTGACGGTAAATATCCACTACTATTCACCTCTATTCACGGTAAATATCCACTAATATTCGGTAAATATCCACTACTATTCACCTCCACTTCGGTGAATAATTGTTAAATAAACCCCTACAAGGTACGACTCGGTTGCGTAACTAACTCGTGCGAACAGGCGAGTAGCACGAACTGTATTCTGATTGCACCCATAATAATGTACTTCTATGCTTCCGAGGAGGTAAGGCCGTCCCGGAACAGGACCCCCTAACAGGTACGGTTACGAGAATGTTTACCCCTATAAAAAAGAGCGCCGAGACCTCGGGTGAGAACCCCTATATCGAACTCTTCGATGTAGCCAATATTCACCAACAAGTGATTATTGGCTTTGGTAGAATTTGATTTCATTTTCATTAGAAGACCTTAGAACTTCAATTACAAACACACTCTGTTGCTGAGGTAGTAGGCATTTAAGGAGTATACACGTTGTTGTACTTAGGCGATCACTGATATGGTGGCGAGCATTAGGGACGAGCTAAATGATAAAATTGTGGTAGTTATCAATCATCAAACGAAGAAAGCGTGGGAACAATGCATCTAACTATTAATCTCTCATTTGATAATCTACTATAGAGGTCAATAAGATATCAAAAATGATAAACATTAAGAAGTAAATTAATGATCACATACAAATGTTTAGTTATTATTAGAAAAGGTATGAAAAACATATCTGCACTTCTTGACATCCCATGTGTCATCTACTACTGGTAGACAACCAGGAACTCGTTAACGCCGGAAGTAACTAAGCTCCTTACCGAGAGACACAAGTCAAATATTACAAGATGGCTGCCACGTCCGAGTCTGACCTTTAGAGCCACTTGTAGTGAGATGATACACACTCCTCTGTCAAAAACCTAAGCGCGACTCTTCCCACTGAAAATAATATTTCATTTACTATTTTAAAGAAGCAACAACTAGTTTCGTATTTTGTTGGAACATATGTGATGAAGTCGTACATGTACGCTAATTTGTCGCAGGACAGATATTTATCTCCAACGATTTAACACTCGGCATGTCAACACCATCTCTTTTATGTCAGTCAGCTGTCGCGACAGTTATGATAAGCATTAATCCTAAATCAAAACAGTACTCAATACAGGAAACACTTATCACTGTGATCAGTAATTACTGTCGTGTACACTTACACAAAATATTTTGGAACGTTCTTGTCATCAAACGTAGTCAGTCGACATAGCCCAGAAATAAATACACGAAAGGCCAATTTGGCGAAGACAAGATGGCGTACATCTGTGATACTTGCCTCCCCAAAAAAATGTCTTACCGAAATAGATATTAGGAAAAAATATTTTATTCTTAGCTTAATTCTTTACTCTAAAATCAAGAGTTTTCTTTCTCGGCAGATTTAGGCTTCCGTTTCTTGATTTCGTTTTAAAATAAACAATGTGCCCACAATAAATGATATATTAAGAGCTCCAAACGTTGAAAAATTCCCAGACGCAACATAGCTTAAGTCACACTTTTCAGTACGTTTTAGATCATTGACCCTTCTCCAATGGAGACTAAGTCGTTAACAGAAACAGCGCGTGAGACGCGTTTAGAAAGAAACATTTATACAAAGTCAAAGTCCCGGGGGTACTCCCTTAGGGTGGGGTGTGTCGCGCGGGTCTCGAAGCCCTGACCCTATTTCAGACCAAAAAATATGATTTTCCATTCCCTTTTTCAGACCTGACCCCACCGTAAATGTGTACCCGTACCCTATTACATGCACCGCTTAAAGCTGCTTGTATTTTGCACCGTGGTATGTTCTGATTTCTCAATGTATTTTGAATTGATTGATATTAAAATAACAAGAGAAGATAGCCGTTACGGGAAAGAAATGAACACGTGCGATCTCATACTGCCATTTAAAAATCATATACTATTCTAAAAAGGCACATTTATAACCCTATTTCAGACTAAAACAGCTCGAAAATCATACCATTTGAGGCGACACATACCCGTTTAGCTTATATATGGGAGTACATTGTATCGTGCCCGCCATCAGTACAGTAAAGATTCGCACGCGGAAGCGCTCAATAAAAAAAAGGTATCATACCATGATATGTTTGGGACCTTCCAATCACATTGCATTCTGAGTCCAGATAACTGAACAGAGACTAGAATGCCCAGGAGGATGGGAACAAACACTAATATTGTGGAGATCTGGGAGAGAGGCGGGCGAAAGGGAGAGAGAGGTGACACATTAAAACGGGCAACAACGCAAAGCTTTTGAGTAGATAGTTTACAGCTCAATAAAGTTACAGGAAAGCAAACTTTGAATGCTAGCTGTATTACTGTACATTTGTCTGTAAATGTTTTAACATCGCCGAGACAAGTATAATTTCGTACACAAAACATTTACCAGGCTAGGCTTGGCATTCATGCAAACTTTGAAGTGCTCTTTCAAGCCACAGCATTAGGCTTTGGATTCGTTAAATCTTTAAATACCCTGCAGAATCCTCATTAAAGCGAGGAGCGACCGGGAAGGTCAGCAACACTCAGCAAATCATTCTGAAAAGTATGTGTTCTGCATTATCTTTCAGCTGGCTTTTACACGCCTCAATTCTTTGTTACTTTAACTTTCGGGTGATGGGAAAACATCAGTTCTGCACTTCACGGCAGATGTTAGAAACTCAATTCCATCAACTACCAGACCAACAAAGACTAGCGAAACGATAAACTATATAAGATGGGAATTCAATAGAAAAAACACATTTTCGTGAAAGTTAAATCAGATATGCGAATTTGAGGTCCACCTAAAAACTTAACTTGAGTTGTACTGTTACAGTATAGAGACTGGTTATCCCGGTAGGTTGTTATAGATCTCACTCTGCTCACACTTGAAAACCTTTCTTCAGCCAGAAAAATGAAAACTGTGAACCTCAACTGAACCTTGAGCTGTGTGTATCGTAAAATCTCCACCAGCTAACTAAGAAAATGAAAATAAAACTACATTATCAGACTTTGATGGCAATAAATATTCCACGCACTTAAACCCACTAGCTCAGTACTCGGTATACTCTTGACCCGGAAAGGCCCACAAACAAGACAGGATAACACTCCTCAGTCGGCACTGAGTTTTGCCAGTATCCTTGAAAGACCTTGCTTGTTAGTTTCTACTGACAAGAATGCAACACTTGTTATTCTATGACTCCCAACAGTTTATCTATATACGTTTTTAACAGGGGCATTCTTTGCATGATTTCTCTGGCTGAGTTTGAGTGATATCTAAATTCGGTTGGTCTAAAACAATTTCCGGCAAGGCGACTCTTTGAGATTCGATAACTTTCAATAATGCGAAGCTTAAAAGATGAAGTAGTGGTTCTAGTCGACTAATTTTAAATGTCCTGTTGAATGCCCGGGATTGTATGTATTTATCCACTTAGTACGTTTGCCTCTGTTAGGCGGTTCTCAATGAATAACTCTGGGTCAGTCTGAAAATTGCTAATATCACAACCTCACTGCTCATCGTTTCTACATTTAGTCTTCTCATTTAGTCTTCTCATTTGCTTGAAATTGGGATCACGATTTAATTTCTCTTTAGTTAAGAGCTAACATTACTATTTTACACGACTTTTTAAACCGGCTGAGCCCCCGCAGTCTTGTTGTGTTGTTTAGCTATGAGATGTAATATACTGGTTCCTGGCAATGGCTATGAGTCATCTAAGGCTTTCGTGTTGTAACAAAAGCGTATTTTCGGAATCGCTGAACGAACAGCCATTTGTGACTGCATGGCACGAAAAATCCGGATAGTCGGAACCAAACGAAACACAGACAGTAGCCCTGGCAATAATATATCCCATTATATCTCGTTCGTCAGAAGAAAAAAAGCATCCCTCTCAGTTTACGAGGAATGAAAACTGACATAATTCTAGTTAGTACGTATACTGGAGCGAGTCTAGAATATGTGACATTCAAAGGAACACATGCAGGCACAACTAACTGAAGATAAATACACGGCACAGGTAAAGACTCAAAGTGAAATCGTGCGTAAAGTCTATAACTCTTAGTAAATAGATCTCTGAGTACCACACTTCCACATGGCCTGAGAAACTAACCGAAAAAGTTCACTCGCCGCCTTTTATTAAATCGGCACAAGGAAGCATTTGTCCTCACTCAGTTTCTTTCTTCTTTCATTACGAGCATCAATCGGTATTCCCTGTTTCATGTGGCCGACAGACCGCATTTAATATAAAGTGGTAACAAAAAACTTGTTTACTCAAAGTGAATGAATCAAAATCCAGAAACGAACCGAGTCAGGTATGATATATTGTTTGCGAAGCATATTAAATCGCCACCACTACCAAACCCAGGTTTTGACTTTATTAAACTTTTCATTAACTCGCATAGTGTCTTTACACATTGTCTTTAACAAGATGAAGTATTTTTAACTCAGAGCCAACTCGAAAATTGCCGCTATTGATCTAGCCCTAAAGAATACCTTTTCTCGTATAGCGAAGGTATAATAATAAATAAATATATATATATATATACATACATACATAATGATCTGTGTGCGCGATGTGTGTGTGCCAGTAAGATAACATAAAGTAAAAAAAAATCAAGTTATAGTCTTGTAGAGTTTATATACATAATCATTGTAACGTTCGATACTTTAGATTAACACGTATTTTGTGCAAAGATATGTTTATGTCCTACCTACATTCCATTCAGAAAAGAGCGTGAGTCGTTTAATGCATCGCAAGGGTTACCGGAAATGAATGCGCGGCAGAGACAGCAAGCCACCCTTTCTAAGATGCTAATATTTGATGAACTGCGTCATGCAAGCGTGCTGTGGTCCACCGAAAGGCTTTGGAAATCACCTCAAAATGCATAAGAATTATTGGTTTTGGTTGTTACTCAATTTTCCGTGACTATAGTTAATACACAATTAAAGGAAACAAAAACCTCGCCTTGTTCCTCCCCTATTTGATAGAGCAACCCTGTATATTATGGATACTAATTCAGGTTCCCCGTGAAGCAATAAACGCCAAGAATACTTAACAATAGAGGTCATGTGTGCCCATTGTTTTGATATATCATTCAAGAACGTTCATGAAGTGGCCAAAACACTTGAGGAAAACCAGCCCAAAGCTCATTGTATCCCAAATAAGCCAACCTTAGGGGCAGTGCCCAGAGCTGAGTATCTTCAATAATCTAATTGCTTTGAAGATAAACTATTTTCACAGCCATTCATCAGTACTTCGACTTTGCCATTCCAGAGATTTGAGGTAAGAATGAAGCCCTCGCTGAATTTGTTCACCATTTCACAAATATGGACAAATGTCAATCACTTTTTCGTATCATCTTTAAAGTTAAGATTTTTCCGGGCTCGCGCATGTAACATACAACCAACTCACTTCTAAGGAATCCTCCATTACTCGCCATGTCAAGTTCAACGGGAAACCTCCTAAATCTATCTCCAAACCCACCACAAACTCAGGTACGCCGTTCTAGATTCTCAGTCTTCTTTGATCAAGCTATTAGTAAAGGTGTCGGAGAAAGAATGAATTAAATTCTCTTTTAGCAGTGTTCTTATGGCGATTTATCCGTAACCGGATTAGTAAATCATCTCCCTTCTTACTAGGGATCGAGCCAGTTTTTTGACTAAGCTAAAGGCGCTGGTAGTGTTATGAATATCGCATGAAAGCTGGAGAAACTGTGTTGAGCTACTAAACAGATTTGAGAACGTAAGTCTGTTATATCGCATCACCTATCTGACTTGATGAATTTGCAGGCAAACAATGCAATCGACATAACAGACGCTCGGCTTGAAGGGATACTACTATCGTCTTTAGCGACACAAAGTCGAAGACTAAGAGCGTATTTATCAGTTTTGTATCCTGCTATCATTTCTGTTAGGCTCCAAACATCGCAGCTTAAAACAACCTATATTTAAAGTTTTCCATCACTTTGTGGATCAATATCTCCATCTAATTTTTTAGCATCTCAAAATACACCACGTGAAGTGTTCTGTAAACGTTAAATTTGTTGTCTGTTTACATTTCATTTCGGGGACGTGAGCGAAGTGCAAAACTCCACACTTGTTTAAGCAATGTTTGTTTATGGTATTTTTCATGTGTAGATTTATATTTTGTGTCGTAACCTTTAGTTCAATAACGTATGCGTTGTATCACAGCAGGCCGTGGTATAGTCACAACTTACGAGATGCAAAAGTATCACCGAAGAAAGATCCAAAATGAAAACCTTAATTCCAAAAATCCCAAAGTCAACTATGTACTGTTTACTCGTCATTTCTGTGAATTTCACGAGGCCCGTTTAAGTTAATGTTTTACGGACCACACCTTCTCAATTTACCTCCTACCCTTAACATGCATTTTTTCGGGATTGTATTTGGCAATCGCTGTTAGCGGACCACAACTCACAACTGAGTCCAGGCCAGCATCCCGGCTTTCTAGAGCGAAATCATGCGAACTAAAACGGAAAACTACCAACAAACAGAGAACAAAAAGATTATATTCTCCCTTGATACTGAACAAACAATACTTAGGTATCGGCATATCATTGTGTAATAATGGCCACTGGCTTGGCGGTAGCTACAATGGCTATGTACGATGGGAGAATTGGGTCGAGATACCTCTCGTGTATGTAGAAACAGAACGTACCGCTGTACGTCAAAGCGTTAGCTTTTCCTCGTAAATTCACTGGAAAATATGACGACCATTTCGTTGTCCAAACAGAACGAGATAGGTATAAAAAAGTAATGTTCAAAGTCATTGCATCCAACTGCCGAAAGTTAGTTTAATATCTTATAGGATTTGTTTGGGCTAATGAGATCAGAGTTAATCTTCTGTAAGTCAATCAATGTTTTCGTATCTGTAAACCCGAGAAATAAATTACTAGCTAAATTTTCTAAATTTTAGGTTTGAGATGCGGCTGGTTGATAAGCTTTGTTGTGGTTTTTAGACCGACTCGTGTGCCAACCTGATTTACAATGCATTCATACGCTTAGCAGTGACACGATCAGTGTGAAAGCTAGCCGAGTTGGTTCTTGCGGCTAACTGAAGTGAACGAGAACTAACAAAACATGATCTTTGGTGATAGCCATTTCAAGAAAATCGCATGGATATTGTGGTGAATGTTTAATTTAATGCTTAAGTTGAATTCACTGTGGACTGTATTAAGCTAAAGGAACGTTGTTTAGAGCAATAGCATTAACGGAGGACCCATTCTTTCCTATGGACACGAATTGAGACACTTTCTCCTATGGACACGAATTGAGATTAATCTACTAGTCCACAGGTTTTGTCAGGTATTCGTACTGATGTAGTCGCCTTTGTCCAGCCTTTTGTTCCAATTTGAATTCTTTATAGCAACAATGTTTGTTTGTGGTCGTATGGGGCACTGCCATCAATAAAGGATACATGAATGAAACTCGAAAAGTAACATTTATTACAGCCATATTGAAAGCCAAGACGCTCGGACAACACCTACTGATATTCTCAAAAAATATTCCAATTAAATCTCCAAGCCGAGTATATTTTATAGTGTATTTTGTGTAATTTTACTAGACTCCAATTTGAGTAATGTTAGAGTTCCTAATTCCTCTCGCATATGCTGGGAAGTGGAACGCCGGATTGCACAAATAGTGAAGAGGCCGTACCCCTTTCTTCTCGTAGATTGGCAAGGAAGCAGAATTTCTTTTGCTGTTAAGCCCGGAGAGTTTTTGCTGATTTATGGTATGAAACTATGATTAAATGAAATAGTTCTAACATCGAATGATAAAAAATATGTTCGAACATTTCTTCACACCATACATATGCTACAAAGAAAAACAACAAGAGATGTTTATTACAATAATTCGTTTGCTTTGCCATGCAGCTGTGTGGTATTAAATCACATTGTTAGTTTGTCCATGGATCGATTGCCTTCTGTTCAGATCTGTGAACAGCTACACGTTTTTGTATCCACGAACTATTTGATTCTGAATACTTGTTGAAAAAATACATTAGATAGCTGGCAGCGTTGTTTTCCCGCAGCGAAAGAAAACACCGCAGTTAATTAACTCGTAGTTCTGCTTTTAACAAATCCGCGCACTTTCATTCGTAGCAAATGCTATTAAACGGAAAACGAAGTGTGCTCTGTAAATCTCCCTGTCAGTTAGAATATCGTCCTGGCACTGAGAAAAAGCGTCGCATACGACTGTGGTGCCATGCTTGTTTGGTTATTAACGCTGGTCAGAATTTGTCAGCAAGAAAATGTTTTTACAGGCGCTACAAAAGCAAGTAAATTATCAAATAAATATACGTTTTACCAATGTGTCAACATTTCCTGAGACAGTTCATTGCAGTGGGCCTGCTCAACGTGTTATCTGAGTTGGTGTTGAGGTCCATATATTTTACTTAACGTCTTTTTATTACCTTCACTGAACAAACAGCCGGGAGAAATCCCAATTAAATACGTCATTCGATTCATATGAAGGAAAATGTTAAACTTAGATGTTACTTTTAGGTAAGTGTAAAGTAGCACTCATTCTGTTTTCTCATTACCTGCTTGCGAGCAAAATGAATTTACTAATGTGGTGAAGTCCCTCGAGCTCTTTGCGTTGTATTGCTTATTTTATACATTTCGTTAAAGACATACATTTGCTTCGCGTTACTTGAACACTAGTTGATAAACTAAATGCGTTCGTTTTAACTATTAAACCATTATCTCACAGTGTTGAAACTCTGTGGTTCCTGTAAGGCACCTATTAAATACTTGAAAGAGCAAGCTATTTGGCATGAGAGAATAGAGGCTCTTTCGTAGCAGTTCGTGACATGTATAAATACCTAGATAGATCAGCTTTATTTATACACGGTATAAACTGTTTATCAAATGGTTAAATCAATAGATTTTTAGTTCTTTGAAGGTCTGAGTGACACAGAATAGCTGAAAACCTAACCGCAATTATAAGAAAGTGGTGGCTTTTAAAAGTCGGTCTCCAGAACCCTTCTTTACTGACAAGAAAGTGGAGCCATTTAGAAAAAATCCCACAAAGGAAATTGGTACTCTTCAGCTGTCTTTGGTCCCGCCTTTGTAATTACAGCACGATAGAGTGACACTCGTTTTAATGTTTACCATTACTTTCGTAGCATGTTTCTTTAATGCTCACGTTTATCCCCAAACTTTGTCGAGTAGTCAAGATTAGGATATACCGATTTGGCGACATATATAAAATTATTCCTGAAAACCATTCTAAATATCAGTTTCTCTACTGAACTGAACAAATATGCATCTTCCACGAAAGAAGCGAATCCTTCTGAAGGTTGTGAAATGGTCGTTAGTCGGTTGTCACACTAGAGTAACTTTAGTCTTTTCCTATTAGATTCTAATGGCGAATACAGAAGAGAGACATATATACTTTTCGTTTGAATATATGGATTTTCTTACCTAATGATAAAACCTTATTACTTTACCCAAAGAACATGTACTAGATATCAAGGCATATTTTCTTAACAACACTATGGGAAACGAACAAATGTTTGAACGTTCTTTTTGACATCACATAATAAACAGTCAGAATAAAACGAACTTCTCCAAAAGCGCCATGTTGACTTTAGCTGGGTGTTTGATCGTGTCCAGCCCATTTGATTATTCCGTTAAGATAACTGAACATTTTAGCGACTATCGAATAACTAACTTGACGTTAGACGATACTGTTCTCATGTCCTGTCATATAATAAGAGTCGTTTGACATAGTTGATATAACTGAGTCAGGTTAAAGAAAAGGGTTTTTGTTTTTAATTCTGATGAAAAAAACTTGCCTCAGTTTACACTTTCAATCTAGATTTGTGGACCCACAGATGCGTATCACGTGTGCTGTAGCGTGGGGGCGTATTTGCGTACATGCTTGTAAATAGAGGGCAAGGACCTTGGATTAAAGTACTTTTGTATCATCAACCAATCACAGGCCATCCATTGAATTATTTTTGTATTTGGCATATTAATTTTTTCATTGTTAATATTTAATACAAAACCATACCTATCTTACCCAACCTTAGCAAAAGAACAAGGCATCTCCTCATTTTTGTTCCTTTCTTATAACGTTCATATTTGGCAACTTATGGATCAGAAATGTTCTATTGCCATGCCACTGCCGCACTGCAAGGTACTTAAAATATATATCAAGCTCTAGATGACTGGGTGACGACTTTGAAAGTCAGCGTGCGTGAAGCCAAATGAGCTGTCCATTTTAACCATTACCGAGCCAACTAAGATTATGTGTATGTAACATGTTTCAAGATAACTTCAAGGAGCAAAATTGACGTATTAACCGATAAGTGACAAGTTATTGAATTAACCTGAGGAGCATGAGATTCTTTTTCGCGTAATGTGTATTTGTGGACGCTATCCTTGAAGGGAAGGCACACTGGATATTATTTTATGCAGTGTATCAAGAGGCCCGGAAACCACCGAACATACGGTAACATTACTGGTTGCTGGGTGGTCCAGATTGTATTATATATCTGGAAAATCTTGAAAAGCAAATGGACCTCTCGTTTCACAAAAAGCGTTGGCAACAAGAACTTGTTTTATGTGTATTTGTACCCAATACGTGTCACGGGTGTTGGTATTCTTTAATATTTAATTCTTAGATCGTGTTAAGATTCTTGCCAATATTTCTTACACTGAAAAAAAAGTAGAGGTTGTAGTACTCATCATCTAGTATATTCCATTACTGATCTAGCCCTTGTCCGATAATGTGTTGATCAGTATTATGGTAATTCATTAGTGGCATTTCAGTATCTTAGCCGTTCCTTTAACTGATGTGTATATTGGCGTATTATTTTCCTTTTGCTCGCTCCAGAACTACGGTAATGATGGCTAATTTGAAAAGACTGCATGCCTTTGTGGTTTTTGATATTCGATTCATTGACAAGTGATTGTTTCTTTATCTCCAGGGACCCTCCCCTTTCTCTGTACCATAATAGCTTCCTCGCGCGTTGATATGCGCGTTTTGAAAATGTGTCAGTTAATTTGTCCACAGACAGCCATCATTTTACACCATGATGTCTGTAGATAAATCTAAACTGTATTCAGGTTGAGCGCCGTTCGTATTTTGCTTTCTCGTCCTGCCATTTTGGTTTTGTAATGCTGCTCTTATTCGAAAACAACCATTCTAAGATTAGAAATAACAGCACGCATCCAATGATAAGAGCTGATACGCTGATTTTAGGAACTAGGAAGAAGCATTTTAATGAAATGTAGTGCTTAAAACCGGATGGAACAATTATGCTTAAAGGAAGTCCTTCAGGCTTCATAAAGATAATTAGAAAAATAGACATGTGATTGACATTGAGGCGGAGAACATCAATTTCATTCCTCTAATCTACTTCAAATGTTTTCTTACTCATTAAGCTTGTCACCCGTGGTGCATTGCACGCACACCTCATGCTCTGGTAAACCGCTTGGTTGCCACGTTTTGTTTTCTGAAGAAAAAACTCTCTACCGTTGTCTGCCGGTATATATATATATTATATTTTTTGCTGATCAGATCCCTACACGCGCGCTAGGAGATCCTGTTGTTTATCAATTTATTTGTGGTCCCTCCAATTTACTTTCTGTTTTTTTGGTTCAGCCAATAAATTACTGATACAGGGCTGTTCCGGTTATATTTTAAACTTCCATTCTGAAAAAAGGGTTCTGACTGCCAGACGACTGTTAGTTTGAAAGTACCCTAACCAGCACACGTCTTGTATTAAAAGTCCTCTCCCATCGGATATGATCCGAGAGGCTTGTCTTAACTGTCATGCAAGCACAAACCAGTAAATGAGTTTATTGAACGACGTTTAAACAGATATATTGATGAAAAGCTTGGAAATAAGAAAGAAAGACTGGAAATCAATCAGATACGTTCTGGCTTATCTGTTTTGTCTCGGAACGCCCGGTAGAAAGTACAGAAAAGCCTGCCTCCATTTTTCATTGTCAAGTAAATATTGCTTTGCGCATCAATGAAATAATTATTTCTGAGGGTTGTTAAAATCTCAGCGTTGAGTACAGGGGATAAACTAACGAACAGTGATGGCTTCTATTCTCTAACTAATGGCTGCACCGAGAGAGGAGAATGTCACATCAGGATGAATGTTGAAGAGACGTTTCCGGATAGTCTTTATGAAATTCTGACAGGCAGGACTGATATAAGTAAAGCTTTCCGGTCTAAGTCCATGACTTCCAGATACGTGGGCTATCATATGAGTAGGGTGGGACTCAATGGTCTGGGATGTCAGCCCCCCAAAACCGATCATTTACAGCTCTTATCTTCTGCATTCTTGTGGGATTTTTGGTCAAAGAAGAGATGAACAGTTTACAAGTCAAGGAACATTTAAGTATTTTGAAAAATACGTTCGAGTTACTTTCCCGTTTAAGGCTTTGAACTTTCACCCATTAAATGAAAGCTATAAAGTTGAATGTATACATACGTCATTTGTTTTTTGCGAGTTGATAATGTCTTCACAATTAATAAATGTTTTCATCTTAAATCGAGTTGACTTTTTCAACTGTCATGATGCCTTGTATAATACCCAGTATGCTCGTGGGTCGTGTATAAATTTTGCCCCACGTCACCATGCAGTTATCCTAAAATGCTTAACGCAACAAAACCAAGATTGGAAAGGCTGTTTGAATCAAAGTTTCGATTAATAATTTAGCAATGCTAAAATCACCAACTGCCTTGAGAAAAGGCAATTTACCCGATGTACGTAAGCCTCGGCAAAGTCTAGAAACGCACGAGCAGCGAGCGTGAACTGAGGAGTCTTAAAAAGGAACTACCTTTGCCATAATGCCGGGTTTGTAAAGCTATCATAGTGCTAAGCCAAAGGTTTACTATCTACACAAAAACCCTGGTGGTCTTCTGCTTTGTAGCCATATGTACACGATGTCCATTTTATCGAGCAAGCGGATAGTCCATTCATAATTAGACAAGTAAAGAAAGTGGTTGACTTGAATTTTTAGATGAGAATTCATTCCGGCTCGAACATATGGGCGCCGGATTTTAAGGCGTGCTTTAATAACAAGTCGATCTTACCTGCTCTAATTGTTACTACATGGTATTGGACTTGGCCCTACAAATCGTAGACTAGACTGAGAAGTGTCATTTCGACTGTAACCGATGTCCGACTGAGAAATACATCCGTAGCCGCATACTTTCAAAGACCGATCTTACCGCCCTCAAATCCATCGTATCTTTTCACTATATAACCATACACAACGCACAATACATAAAGCCCGGATAAAGGGAACGTTTGAATTTCTACGCGTAGTTATATCCATAACAGGTCCTGAGATTTCATTTATTTATTAAATCCTTTATTAAAGCCTAGCTACCCAGTAACAAAGTAACTCCACATCAACTAATCGACTCCGCCCTGAGTTAAAGCTTATTGAAAGGGTATATGATGTACCACGTGAGATCTTCAGACGTGATGCATCGTATTGTGATAATAGTCTTTTCTTCCTCCTTACTTAAGCCGACACCTATCTTTCCTTTTTTTCAGTGATAATAAGACAGTCCAGATTGTCTCCTGAAAGGGATTAAAGACTTACTCGTTGTAGTAAAGTATCATTATCAGCATTATGTTCGTTTGCTAATTGGTACACCTGGCTGAAATAATAGCTACTTTGGTTTATATTATTAGAATATGATATCAAATATTTCATAGTTATATGTTTACGATAAAACAAAGCTATTTTAGGATTTTTTGTTGTTGATGATTCCGTAAGAACTCTTTCGTTTTCTTCTTTTGTTTTTCGTTCTACTCCTTGTTGGGCACATGCAGATCGACATAGTAAGTGCCTTGCATTTTTCTCGCACGTGTTGAAAATTAGTAAAATTATATCCTTTTTAAAACGGGCTGTACTTCTTATTTAGCACAACGTTTAAAAAGTTGGAAGAAAGATTCAAATAAACGAAAACTTAAAAAATAATGGTGAATGATTTTCCAGTTTACTCTTGTGTCTTTGAAAATTTGTTTAAGTCTTATCGTTGCTTCCTCTTTCCTTGAAAAGTTCACTTTGCACGTTTACTGTACCGCTCACCAAGTATTTGTGATATTGTTTCTAGCAAAAACTATCAAGGATCCGTAACGTACTCCAGTGAAAGTCACCACAAAATGTTATACCAAGCGTTACTTTTATCATAATTCATAACTTTTTTAGTTTTAGAATCGACGTGATACTTGACCCCTGCTTACACGACTCTTAGCCAGCTTTTCTTCCACTGTAATCTTGGTAAAAAATGAAATACCGTAGACTTTACAGTCTATAAAATTCTCGTTCTCTATCTGGTAACACCACAAAGAAGTTAGCAAATCGCCGAAGAGAGACACTTTTCTAATCTGAATGGCAGCTGGAATTATTTCTGCTATAGAATCGTCCGGCCTATTTTCAGTGTACTTCACTATTAGGATTCTCTTTTTCGAAAGAACTCAGCAGTGTACAGATATAATAAGATATAACCTTTACGATGGCTGGTAACCTAGGGCTAACCATTCATATATGACCCATTTATTCAGTAATTGATCTTTCCTCACTGTGAACAACTCCGCCCTATTTTTAACATTAGAAGTGAGAGCAATGAAACATCAATTTCATTACTTTAAAAGAAACAAAAGAAACCAAGCAAAGATGCTAGCCAAGTTTAAGCTACGAATGGTAGAGACCTATTTTTTTAAAGGGACAATCAGTTTCGGAATGGGAGTGTCCCTCAATATACTATACTTATATTAATAAAGATATTTATTTCATTTTTAGCTTTTAGTATATCTTTTATGTATCAGGAAACCGGCCTACGTTGAAAAACGTGTAGCAGTTATCAAATATGAACTAGAGAGAAAACAGCAGGGCCGTAGCGCCCTTAGAGGCCGGGGGGGCTCGTGCCCCCCCAAATGTTTTCCAAAAACAAACAAACGAGGTACCTGGCCCCCTCGGAAACCCAGGGGTTAGGTTGGGAAATGACTTTGTGCCCCCCCAGTTTTTCAGGGCATGCTACGGCCCTGAACAGTGATATATGAAATGAAACTTGAGCCGACTGACAACAATGATGACGAAAACAAATTCAAGTTTGTTCTGGACCATCACGAGACCAATCCACTAAGGCAATTATTTAGAATTATATAATTTGTTGTGTCACCTGCTTTTTTGGTGAAACAAAAAGAGAATTATGAAAAAAGTGTTGAAGGCATTATTATATGCATGATCTTATTCACATAAACCTCCTACAGACCAAGAGTATTTAGATAAACGAATGCGATGGATGTCACTCACAGGATACAAGGCTTATTGTAGAAACGGTATTTTAACAGGTACACAGGTATTTCACAATAGTATCACTAAGATCCTCTCATAGTAACTAATTGAGTCAAAACATCAAACGTAGCTGTCAGAGCTATTTTAGTTGAGATGAAGCCATAAACCACAAGCTAAACATCGATCAGCTTATCAGGGAGATAAACAAACAGATAAGCTGCAACTTTGTCGAGATTTACAACATGTTTATCTTTCTCTCGAGAGGACTATGAACCTTCAGGGCTCGTGATGTTTGAGCACTAATGAAAATATATTTCTAATATGTTTACTGAATAAATTTTGTCAAAACAATGTTTTCTGGATTATTTTCATGTTATTCTCTTCTTTATCGCGATGAGACTGGTTAAGGAAGGGAGAGGTGTTAAATTAGAAAATCCTCATATAAATGCCATCACCAAATACTCCTTTAACGATTTTAACATGATCCGTGTTAGGCATTCTAGGGCAAAACAAACCTCGTCAGTATTATTTCGGCTGCTGCTTTCCCGCATGTACTTGTAATGGTCATAATCTTGTATCACCTACCTTCAGTGTACTTCAACAGCACAGACGTCTCATGCATTTGTTTGAACGTATTTGGCTTCCTTAAATAAGTCACGATGTTCAATTTGTTTCAGACTTTAGTGACCGGTCATTAATTAGGTAGGAGAGAGTGTGGCGGAGAAAATGGCTTAGAAAAAAGGGAGGTCCTGAATTGTTTGAAGAGGTTCAGTTTGGGAGGTGGGTGATCCTTAATATTACGAGGGTAGCATTTTTGATTGAGACCTGTAAATGAACATTCTAAATTTAAAATAACAACTGTTTATTAAACAGAACAGTTTATAACATTACAGTTCATGTATATAACAACAAAATATGAACATTCTCACTCGCTTGGCGTGACACATAAAGACCTTTCGTTACCATCACACTTTGCGTGACTTGAGCGAATTTCTTACTGCTATGAAATTTAGAGCTTGCGTGAAAGCATAAAAAACAATAGCGATATAATTTATTATTGTTTATAGTATTCCGACAAGAGAGAGATATATTAAGCATCGTGTTTTATAGGAAACAGGAAACGTCGGATTTTGTTTCCTCAAAGTACTAAATAATTCTATAAAAATAAAATGAAAAAAACCTTCACAACAACTCATCTTCACGTACATTTATAAATCGCAAGCGGTAGGGAGGGCGGAAAAATTGTATTCGAGTGGTCATTTCTGCCGGCCGTTCGCGGGAAGAATAAACGTGATTGCTTAATCTACACCCTCGCAAAGCATAACAGTCGCCATAGTGTTTAGGGTGGTCTGAAAAACGTGCTTGTGCTAGAATTAAGCAGGTACCCAGAACATCACAGACCTAGGAGTGTGGGGAAGACGACAAATTGAAAACAATAACATGCCATGTACTCAGATCCAATTCTAACGATGATATTTAGATAAATAAATAATCAGTACTTGGGTACAGTGCTGGATCAAGGAAAACTGCATTGTTGCAATCAAAGAGTATTGTATAAGACAAGTTATGCTGTACTCTAGCTTTGACCACATGCAGCAATGCATTTTATCATCAGTTTTACTGATTTGGTTAGTCTAAAGCATGCTATCCATGCCTTCTTTATGTAAACCGCCTTCAGAAATTCAAGTAACACAGTTGAATGATACATTTGAAAGTAGGAGAATGCGCATTCTTTCATAACTTTTTTTGGAGTAACAGATATTGATGATAGTGGTTTATTTTGTTGGGTGGTAGGGGGAGGGTTGTCTTTAAAATGTTATTGGATATCTGAGGGGGTAGTTAAAATGTATACTCACAGGGGGAGTATTTGAAATTTCCCACACAAAAAAACTAAACTATTTCCCCTCCGATCCTGGCCCCTCCAAGTTAAATAATGACTGGTCCCTTAAACGCATGACCCTCCCGTATGAACCGTTTCTATTGAGTCATGGATACCGGGTTTTCTCGATGTCATAGCAGGATCTCTTATATGCAACATAAACCCTTAAAACTTCCGTTTTCAAGTTCAAAATCCCAGGAATCTAAGAGCATTACCGTTGGACGCTTGTAGTTCTCATTGCATGCCCAGCGCTAAGGAATGTTCTCCCGGGCCAGATTCTTTCCCTCTTCTCTTCAGTCGAATAACAGCTAGAATTGTTACTCAGATCATGACATGTCTTTATCTGTGTCTCAAAACTAAAGGCCTCTTAGATGTTACGTTTGCCATTTTAGAATTTTAAAGGCTTAGGACTGTTAAGATGATTTGAGATGATCTCAGCGTTTTTAAATGAATTTTGACATATCTCTTGCCAGCTGTAATTCAACGTCGAGATCTGGGAAATTGCTTTTAAACATTTAGCAGATGATTCATGACGTCAGGACTCATCTTGTGTAAAGAACGTCGTAATAAACCTAAGCTAGTAAATGATCAGTGCTGCCCAGTTCAGAGCCGGAACTCGAGGAACACATAAAGACGGTCTACCTTTACTTGCTGCCAAGTAGGTGTGATATATATAACTATAGAAAGGAACAGCTTTTAGAAGTCAGTACTCAAGTAACCTCAAATCTCAAGTCGGATTTCATATCCTTCTCAACCCTCAGTGAATAACGAGCCTATCTACGGAGTGAAGATTTTGACTTGGCACTGTGTAGAAAGTAAGACTTGGTGTTCGGATTGAAGTCCACTGTCTGACGGGGTATTGTGAATAACTCTGACTGTACAGAGATCAATCGGCAAGACTAGCCCTTTCACTCTTCAATGGTCTCAGGAAGAACTCCTGTCTCCTCGATATCAAGTTTCTTTAAGTTTGGAACAGTGGACTTTTTCCCGACATACTTCAGTTCGTGGACTTCAGTTCGTGGAATTCTCCCTTTTACTAAAGTATAGCAACATGTTAACACGCTATCCAGAGTGTTGCAAAGACGTTAACTAGAGCTTGTCCGCTCTCTTCCGTTCCACAAGACTGACTGGTCGACGGTTTTAGAAGAGTAGAATTAAGCATCGGGTGAGCTCAAACACGAACTTAGCCAGCGTCTTTAACGTGGCATGCGGGTGCGCGGACCAACTATCTGCGACTGATAGGAGTAGAAAACGTTTTATTTTAAGAAATTCCTCGATGGCATTAAAACCGATAAAGATCTGAAGAACCTGAATCATCGTCATTTAAGTATCCACCATCTGATCCTCAGTTGCACAGAGTATAACAACACAAAGGAGAACCATGCATCAAGCTTATCATTGGCCAGAGGTAAATCAGTAAATCATGGATCTCAATTGTTGTTGTACTACTAAATAACAGTTGTACTACATTAACTGGGTTCAAGGTACGAGGCATGTCAGTTCGGTTTTTCAGAATTTCCCACTCACTATACTAAATGTATTATTAGAGCAACAGATTTAGTCTTATGACTTGCCGGAGCCTTTCGCATGTTGATTAAAGTTAACTCTTCTCTTTAGAAGCCGTGACCCTTGTCGCGGATAGATAAACGGCAAGCATCCCTTCTTTTCTCCAACACTAGTGCATAGCACCCTTATCTTATGTGCTTTTAATTTGCATAAGACGCTTTGTTCGTCTTAATAAATATTCACCAATAGTCACTGAGACTATTGGTGAATAAAATAAAGTGAATAAAATACAACTAGGTTCGTCATTAAGATTGGGGAATAATGTGGCCATTGACATTGTAAAAACAATAACTGATTTTTACATATACAACAAAAACCGTGCAATCGACTTATTTTACAAGCTGATAAAGTTATGATTTGCTTACTTAACCAATCGCTGTTGTTTAAGTTTTCCTTTACTGCAATGGAGTTTAGTTTCGTTTGTTGGACACCCACTCCGCGGAGGGCTCTGATCTGTCCGCCTTGTGGGATTGGGCTTAGAAGCTGAAAAATGCGAGGTATGATTTTTCTTGCTTTGAATAGGACGAAATCGGCGTAAAAGCGCGCCCTAAGAAAAAGAGCGGGTCAATCTCACAGAAATCAATGAAAGTGCAGTTTTTACTGAGTGGAAATTTTGAGATCCTAGAATATTATAGGAATTTCGTTTTGTTCTGGTATTTTAAGGCCAATGCACATGTGCAAATAGTATAAAACATTGTTTTGCCCTCGAGACGGCCACCTATTTCTTTTAATACACTTTATTGTCATATCTGCTATTTGTCCCTGCAAAAAGTTTGTTGAAAAGACCTTCAAATTCTGTAAAAAACATCGGTGACTGAGCCAATTGACCGGTAGATTGAGACTTGAAGTTTCAGGATAGTACATTCAAGCTGAATATCAATTTGCAGCGCCAGTCAATGGCATCTAGAACACTTTTAGTGGATTACACATTAATATACATTAAGATTTCGTGCTTATTGTTTGGTATTGTTTTGCGGTTATAAACCATCATCCAGTCTAATAAACGATTCAGTCGTTATGCTGTAGACGATTTTTGTAACTTGACAGGAATAAAGTGGACAGTCTTCAGCAGTTGCAGAATCGGAGTATTAGGTACTTCAATGAGCGAAGCTTTTAGTATCAATATTCTAGTATTTTTAGAATTTTATGAACATTAGAAAACCAAAGTAATAGTAAAAGTGTATGAAACAAAGTAACCATATGTATACGTTACAACATTGGTAGGAATGAAACAGTAGTAATTGTAATGGCGAAATCAGTATTTATAACTGGCTTATTTGACCTGTTAGACTAGAAAACTAAATGAAATAATTGTAGTCTACAACTCAAAGGTTCCATGCTTTTGATATTATACATTAACTGAGGCTCTTTTGAACTGAACAAACCCAGCTTCTAACTATTTTACTGTGATAATCTGTTGATCGTGAGAGGAGGGAGTTTTTACTCTCTCCCAGAAATTTTGCGTGGAAGTATGCTGCCCTGGTCTCAAAACCCTGACTTTATTTCAGACCAAAATATAAGATTTCCCATACCTTTTTTCAGACCTGCACTCTATTTCATAACAAGACAAATATATGAAAATGTGCGGTCTCATACTTCCCTGTCAAGATCATACCTTATTGCAGACTAAAAATGCGACATTTATTACCCTATTTCAGACTAAAACAGCTCGAAAATCATTACCCTTTGGGGCGACACATAGTACCCGTAGAGATTATATATGGAAGTACCCCCCTCCCCCGGGTGAAATGCACTGTTTGTAGTCATGCCTTAATGTGCGGGTGTTTTTACAGGTATTACGTGCTGACATTTTACTCATTGATACATTAGCAACTCATAAAATATCAGCGCGTAATGCCTGTAAAACGTCAGATAAGAAAGACTATGGTGTATGGTCTATGGTGTATTCTGTAGGCTGTATAGTGTATGCATGGCATAGGGTGTATGGTGTAGGTTGTATATATGGTGTAGGATGTATGTATGGTGTAGGATGTAGGGCGTAGGGTGTCTGGGGTCTGGCGCATGGTGTCTGGTGCAGGGTGTACGTATGGTGTAGACTGTATGGTGTAGGGTTTCTGGGGTCTGGTGCATGACGTATGGTGTATGTAGGGTGTAGGTTGTAGGTTGTATGGCATATGATGTATGGTGCGTGTATGGTGTATTCATGTTGCATGGTGTATTCAGTGTGTATGGTGTGTTCAGTGTGTATGCGGGTGTATTCATGGTGTATTCATGTTGAATTCATGGTGTATGGTGTATTCATGGTGTATGGTGCATTCATGGTGTATTCATGGTGTATTCATGGTGTATGGTGTATTCATGTTGCATGGTGTATTTATGGTGTATGGTGTATTCATTGTGTGTTCATGGTGTATGGTGTATTGATAGGGAATTGTTTTGCTATATCGTAGCATACAAGCCAACATGCTTTCTTATTTCTTACCGGAAATAACAACTGAATTGAGATAACACTGCTCAAATGATGATCAATCTTTGCAAGATTTGTTGTCTTCCGTTTAGAGCCCGGTTGGGAGGGGGGAGTACTCCCATGTATAAGCTATACGGGTACGTGCCGCTCGACATGCAGGGTATGGTTTTTGACAATCCTTAGCCTGGAACAGGGTATATAAATCACTGTTTTGGTCTGGAACAGGGTCGTATTTATTTGGAAGGGCCACAGGACAGTTTGAGTTATTCACGGTCCCTTGCCGCTGCAAACGCAGAGTCCGTTTATCTGTTTCTGATTCGAGTGGCGAGTGGAGCGCAACGTCTCGCGCGTATCATATCAGACGCTAGCCTGGTATGGAACAGGATAAGTTTTTGCCTGGAACAGGGTTTGTCTGGAACAATTAACAGGGTCGCAAAAATACAATTTCTTGGTCTGGAACAGGTCTAACAGTCTAATTTTTAGGGAGTTGGGGGGGGGGGGGGGGGGTTAGAGTTACACCCTTTTGCGGCAATTTTGTTAATTACCGAGATGCTGCCGGCTGAATCGAGAGCTAGAGTTAAATCTATGTTAGGATTCGGGAATCACTGTTTTAGTTTACCCGTTCCATACTGGATGGAGATCAGTCTGGTTAATGAGTAGTAAGATATAATTATGGTAGCCTCTGTC
Source organism: Actinernus sp. WN-2022 (assembly GCA_030867875.1). Lineage (NCBI taxonomy): Eukaryota > Metazoa > Cnidaria > Anthozoa > Actiniaria > Actinernidae > Actinernus > Actinernus sp. WN-2022. Next base: position 137,689,398 of record JAOWCC010000577.1, on the reverse strand, counting down.
CTTAGCAGATTAACCTTAAGTAACTGTGAAACTTTCTAAGTAGAATGTGTCCTCTCCCTGTAATCATTGGCGCGCTCGTAGCTCTGTACGTTTCTCGACTGATTTCCATGATATGAAAGGAAATGTTTCATAGTCTACTTTCTAGGGAGACTATGCATGTTCATAATAAAAACGGGGGCCGAGTCTCTTTTTCAAAACGCAGAAAGGGATGCAACGTTTATCTTTCATTGATTCAGATGACACTGAATGAACTAGATTCGAGATATGACTACTGGTAATCTTTATCAGGTATTGTTGACTCTTGAAAGATTTTGAAAGATAAAATGCACGCATGCGCTGTAATTACACCCAGCAATACTGGAGCAAAGGAAGGAGAAAGGCATACTGTGTCCCCCAGCTAATGATAACGCAGTGCGGCAAGGGAAGGGAAGAGGGTAGGTTGGTTTGAACACTTTAATTAGAAAGTACCACGTACCAGCGAAATGTTTTAAAGATGCACCAGTATAGGAGGAAAGTACTATTGTAACCGAACTCGGCTAAAGTGTGAGTTATTTCAGTTGACAATACTTGTTAGGAAAAGGTACACAAAGATTTCTTTCAGACAAAGTTTCAACATACTTTAAGCTTTCAAACAATCAACGTACGTTTATAAATGTTGTGCTATGTCGATATCAGATAGAAATCCAATGAGCTTTTATTACTTGTTGCGTTTCGTAAATTAACTTATCAACGGCGTCCGCGCATGCGGTCCTAAATGCGGATGAACGCTCGGAGTATGCGCAGTGAAGTCTCTCCTTATCATGTGGATTCAGGTTGGGACTGTTGAGCCCAGCGGTTACTCTGAGTATCTGGAGAAAAGAAATAGGTACTAAACACTCTGCTGGTCTCTTATGAACTTGCGTGTCAGGCACAGACGCGATATTACTTGAGGTGCCGCGCCTTGAGTCAGTTTGTTGGAACAATATCTTAATACTTCCTGCATTATGTTGTAATTAGTTTTCACATGAACTCGGACGGGGAAGTAACTGTGGAGTTCATAGACGATACTATTTCGGTTGATTTCGTGAGAAAAGGCAGGCACTAGGCCATAACCTTCACAAATCTGATAAAATATATTACAACTTTTAAAACATGCTGATAAGTCAGAAAGGACCTGCTTTACGAACAGTTCTATAAAACTATTTTGTTTTCTCTATATTTTACATTTTAGGCCACATTTAAGCTTGATCTTCTTTTTTCTGGTCAAATTCCACCCAACATCACGCTGCCAATATACATGTTCCTCTTATTTAATTAATATGATCTTAAAGATCAAGTTCAAGCTACTAAAAACCTAATATCTTCTAGGACTTTTAACGATACAGCTGACCCCTCGGTTTTCAGTAATGGGTGAGCGTCGATTGCAAATAATTTGGCGCTCTTCTTCCTTCACTTTACGTATAATTTGTATCACTGCATGACACTAAACACTTAGAGCCGTTTTCTTGGCGCCGATGATCTTGGACAGCCTTGGCTATTTATTAGAATGTGGCGACGTGGTGCCATCCCCTAAGTGACTAAAATTGCTGATGTAAAGATAAAATTAGTGGGGCTTTTAATGTGGGTTGTCAGTTAAGAGAGGAACGTTGATGGAACCCTATATTCATTTAAAAAACGCTGATAGCGAGCCAGTTCATCAGGAACCTGTAGTGTAAGTATGGTGTAGCATATTTGCATTTGATCGCACCACAATTAATTTAGTAGCTGCAGTACGTTATAATCACGTTAACTTCAACCTTAAAAACATTTACGATATTTAAATCGTACACGATTGAGACGAATCAGCCTAGTCCATGAAGTAGGTTAAAACGTTAAACTTATAACTGAACACTGAATAGAATCAAAGTGAACATGGCAGAATATTTAATGTGATAATGAACAGCCAAGTTCTTCGACTATGTGCGTTTTCATACGCAGCGAGTCCCTACTGGAAAACAAGTACCTTTTCTCTGGTGTGATGGTCCCATACTTTCCTTTGTTGTCATAACCGAGTAATCTTGTGCAATAACCGTCTGTTGGATCTACGAACTAATGAACGCCGTGCATGAGATCTGTATGGGAAACGTCTGAGTTAGTTTGTGAGTCATCTGGACAATGTGCGCCTCAATATGTTTGCCCGATAATCATCTTTTTCTTTACTGCGTCACAATTTCAGCGAATATCTTTTATGAATTGTAGTTTTACCAATAATGCTTACTCTATAGATATTCACGGACGAGAAAAGGCGGCCCTTACAACTACTAAACTCTAAAGAAATTTCTGCATAAGAAGGAATGTGTACTGGTAAAACACCGAAAGCATCGAATCTTGCGGATCATAACATTGTCAAGGTCATGACAAGGTATCAGATCATGGAGAGAGTCGGAGTGGTGCAGAGGCGTAGTGGTCGGATAAGCGCTTCGCCCCTTACCATTGTGGCCCGGGTTCGATTCCCGGATGTGAGTCGAGTTTGTTGAGGGTTTTCTCCTGGTTCTTAGGTTTTCCTCCCTCCTCCAAAACCAACCTAAATTCTAATTCGACTGAGGAATTCGTATCCCCGATTATTAAACCCTTCTAGGATCAGATAGAGAAGACTAGACACGTAAATAAAGTTGTTTATTTTATCATGAAAAACAGAAAAAACAATTTACACACTACTCTCTAATGTCACGATATAAGGATTGGGAACAACTAGTAACAGAACTGACGTGGAAAGGCTCACGCAAACAATTACACGCAAATACACTTTCAACATGAATCCTCACTATCCACTGAGCACACAGTTATTCATCAGATTCAACAAGATGATACATCGCCACTGCATGGTTCTGAAACGAAAAAAACATTTTACTCTATAGACCAATCGAAGATCGCCATTGCCATATCTACTGAACTTAGCGATATCAATGATACTTCTAAAAACAGCATCTCAAAATGAGTCAAAATCCAAAATTTGGGAGCAAAGGTACGGTCCCGCAAAGTATTTTAAAAGACAAATTTACAGACATTGTATGCGGGGGTACAAACTGTTGCAAACATCTGTAAAAATAGCGAACTTTACTAGACTATATCTTAGCTTCTGTGTGAGGTATAATTCTAACGGTAATGACGACCTTGGATTGGTCATGCAGTTCTTTGAGAATTCCAAGTTGTTCTTCAAAGGTTATTGAATACCTTAGTTTTATAATCACTCTTTCCAAAAGCAACTATAATAAATCTACCATCGATGAACCTAATTCATAACCAAATACTACCTAAAAGAAAAACTTGTTGACGGAAACATATTATTCAAAATCAGTTGTATTAATATTTCCTTCAGAACATAATTATATTGATCAACGCTAAAGGAAATGACAACTTAAGTTTTGAATCACAGGGGCAGATCCGGCTTAATCACACGTAGAGGTGATTCGCTCGTACGTCTTTCATAACTATTGCAAGCAAGTGTCAATTTTCCGCTATATAGATGTCTAGATAATCTCAATAATTAATGGTTTGTTTAACCTTTTACTTGAATACAACTACTGAAAAATGTTTTTATCGTTATATGTTTGATAAAAGTATTAAATATTCGTGCACTAAACATTAGAATGCTTGCAGTGCCGCGGCGTATCCCACACTTTTGGACTTTATCAAATTCTAAACAGAAACAATAAAGAAGGCATAGTTTAGAATCCCGCATACAGTATATATAGATTGAGTGAAGTAAAACAATTTTAATTTGGAAGGGCGTGGCTGATTTATACTCGGATTCAATAGTATTATGCTAGGAACCTAATAAGCCACGATTCATTTTCTCCCTCCCCCCCCCCCCCCCCTCGGCATTGTTTATTGCGCTAGAGAAGGGCCTGAGTGGCATAACAGGAAGTAAGCAAGGAAGTGGTATTGTTTAATTTGGGATCTGTAACCAACTATGGTGGCTTTTAGAAAATGCATTTGTAACTTGCATTGAGATGTAATTCTTGCAGTGAATGGCGTACTCTAGTTTCATAAACTTGGTTGCTATTCAATACAACTTTCTAAAGAAACCGTACAATGACAATCATTGGTCGGAAGTTTTGGGAAGAAATGTGATTGGGTAGTAATATTATTATTAACCCTCAAAAGGAATATTTTATTGACTTTTCATTTCCCATTAGCAATCAACGCTTTGATGGCACATGAAGTAGTTGCATGCAGCGTAGAAGAAAGTAAAACGGGCAATAGGCTGTTAGTTTCGAATCACATGTAATGAGTGTAATGCCTTTGTGTCAGTGTTAGAGTTTCACATCCGGAGATGAAAAGCATATATATATATATATTTTTAAATTAACGAATTCATATTCATGAAACAATATCATTTAAAAACATATACACATGTACATCAATAACTTCTTGGTTGTTCTTCGAGGTATGTAGATATGTTTTCTTCTAGCACCCTGCACACAAATTACGCGGTCGCCGCATTTTGTTTTAAAAATGAGATAATACAACGGAGATGCACTTTTGTACTCATTTCTACATGGTTTCAGTGGGTTGATAAGCCTTTCTCCCCCTCACTATTGTTTTAGTTGTCAGTCAGTATTTTAGAAGAACGGACGCCATTGGTCTGGAGAAAAGGACCACATTAGGTTTTAAGTTGAGAAACTGACATCCACTCCAAATAAATTGCATAAATCACATTTTGGATAGTTTCGATAAGTGGTTTCCAGTTTAGTCAGTGCATGCTCTCTGTCACCTAAAATTCCAAACGCTCTGAACTGACATCCGGAAAAGCAAACCGGAAACACTTAGCTGGATAGAACAACCCCCAGTATGTACAGACTCGTGTAGAAGTCAAATGCGCCATGACATTTGTCGTCTGGTCGACTTTTCTCGAATTTCGGACTCATTAGTCAATTTTACGTGACTCAAAACGCAACGTTAAACGTGGTTGGAGACGTGGTTTCCCTTACGTAAACCTCTGAAAGTGATCCCACGTGTTTCCTTAGCGAACAATCTTAACTGATAAGCCATAAAATGCACCAAATAGGAGTTTGAGTGACAGCTGTCACATTACTGTCGCGAGTGCTGGCAGCTCGAGCAACTAAATGGGTTTTTATTGAGTGTGATTCCACGAGCCTCCACAATTATGCTAAGTTGTTTGTTTAAAGTTTCATTTACTAGACATGGTCTGTTTAGTATCGTGCTTTATGATCATTAAAAGAAGTAAACAGAATAAAATCTCGTGCTCTTATACATTTGTCTCCCTGTCTATAGTCTTAAGAGGTTCCCCTCCCCTCTCTTGACCTCCTATCGTTAAAGTTTCCCCAAATAACGTCTCTCGACCGCTTAATAGCCATGAAAAACTTCAGCACAATAGTTAAGTATTTTGGGAGCGAATTTTTTTGATCAAATCAGCCAGTGTCAGCAATTGAAAGCGCTCTTCACGATAAAAAAATATTAGTTGCCACACATTTGGTTAGTAGCTGTCAAAGCCATCTTGCTTATTCTCGGAAAGAAAATGGAAAATTACATCTTTGATTCTCGCTGAGCGCCCATGAGACTTGAAGGGTTAAATCGTGGGTCATCATTATATACATCAACCACAATCCCTCCGTGGCTGTTTTTTGTGTGAAGTTTAGGCCTACTGCTGCGAGGGGGGAACTTAGCCATTTCCTATTGCGCAGACAACTCACTGGATACTAAACAGAGAATCTTCACATAACTGATGACTTTTAGGGGCTTTTCTTGAATCAAATTACGAGGCACACGCAACGCTATTTGTGTCTGTGCAAACTTCTCTAAGCAGTCTACGGTGAGCCACTGATAGTTTTGGATCTCAGGAGTGATTTGGTAGGAATTCGAGTGTGTCTAATATGTAGAGTTTTCGCACTGGGAGACTCTGAATTTAGCCCTATTATCTAACAACGTCAAGATGGTTGGGTCATATTATCAGGTCTGAAACTGACTAACCAATGTGTGCTTTGTTGTTGTTAATGCCTAATTATAACGATGACAGCTTTGAGGCAGTGACAAGGGCAAGCAATCGTACGGCAAATGCAGCTTCTCTGCCGACCTGCAATAATTCTCTTCATAATCTAGATTGCAAGCCTTGGATCTGATAGCGAACCTTTTCCCCTTTAGTGTAGGTTTGAGAGTGACCAAGAGAGAGCGCTAAGGATGGCTGGAGTGTTTGGCAGGCTTCCACCTTACCCCATGAATGGACTGAACTATCCGTCACCAAACTTCGACTACTTCAGCCCTGATGCCCATGGACAAATGTTCGGTAAGCTATGTCGTACACCTCGGTTTGCTTTCATTCTTCGATATAATAATTAAGCCTGCGGCAGTAAACCGAGGCATGGGAAAGAAGAATGAGGAATTACTGAATATGAAATAATCAGCCGCCCTTTCTTGGTCTGGTACTTTCTTCATTGTGATCCCTTCATTGGTAACGATACTTTCAATTTAGACTATGTTTACATCCAATTCACTAGACACTACCAATTCTCGGTTCCACGCTTCTTTTATATTATTTTTTTGTTGTATGGAATCTGTAACACGCAGAACAACAGCTATATGTTTACTACTGTTTCACCGCCGTGCTCAACACAAACAACATAGAGAGAGCGACTGCTTGTTTGGAAAACATTGGTTCACTGTGAGATCACAGAATCAGTTTATTCTGCCGCCCAGGGCACATTGCTTATTAACTCAAAAAAATCCCGAAAATGTGAAAACGTTTGAGCGTCCATTGGAAAAATATAACTTAGGAAGTGGCGAAACTAACTAGTAGGGTATTTAATAGAAACGAACTCCAGCAATCGCCATATGTAGAGTTCACAGAATTACGGCGAGTTAGAGTTTTGATTGCATTGACGAGTCGGCAGTGAACAATGATAAAGTAGTAATATGAAATTGCAAGCAAAATTCCCTATAACCAAACAAATTGAAAAGGTATTTCTGAATATAAGAACATTCTCAACTGTTCTTATAGAGAGAACAGATAAATCTTGAAACACGAGCCTGAAAATGTAGCGCAGCACACGAACCAATTTCAACAAGGTTTCATATTGTTTGAATGTTGAATTAACCGACGGCGACGAGAACCGAGATCTTTTCACATGTGGCTCGAATTCCTTGGAAGCCCTGCGGTAAGAAACTAACTGACGGTGAAGAATTACGTAGCGTTGAAGAGCTGCGAGACTTTTGACACATGAAATTAGAAATCAAAGAGATCTCTCCATTCGGCAAACACACGATATGTACCCTGCAGTTAAAAGGAGCAGTTCCTACTTGCGCAATACAAAGAATCGCCAGTTTCGTAAACAAACGTCTGCCAAAACAAATTATTAAGAAAACAGTTGTTTATCAATTTGTTGCCTTTTGGCTATTTTTGGAGCAAGTTTACTGTAAAGGTCTTTCAACACGAGAAATAACGTTCTTTGAGTCGATTTGTTATTCGCCGCGACCTTTTGAAATTTTAGTACCCAACGAAATGTTAAGGCATTGCCCATATTCTGTTCCCACCATGAATAGTAAGTAAATCTTGATTGCATTACTGTAGACTTTAGATTAAGCCGTTTATACTTTTTAAAGTGATCTTCTACTACCGCAGCTAGTAGTACTTTGAAAATCACCTATCAATTAAAGTTCATTCTCTTATCAGACAAGACGTCAGTTTTCCTCCATCTTACTGTTTCGTAGAAAAATCAAAATGCCACTTTTCAAGATTAGCAAATAGGATTTATTTTCGACGAGCATAGAACACTATCGAGTTAGTTTTTTTAAAGCCTTTACTCCGCTCTTAAGTTCTGTCGTTTACTACAGTTAGCAGTACCTAAATATTACCTTATCAAAGGAAAACCTACAGAATTAGACGTCTGTTGACCCGTATTATTGTAAGTTACCTCAAATTAATCCTTACACGATGTACAATGTTGTTCGCTGTGTCCTATACAATCGTTATTTTGCTGAAAGAATTACACTGAATAGCAATTGGTTTCTTCGTCATGTTTTTTTACATAAAATCCATTAGATAAGAAAAACAAAAACAATGTCAGTAAGATTCTGTCTCCGCCCTATCGTTGACTTCTGAGCTTTTCATCTGAACCACAACTTTTGCTTACGACCACAAAATACATTACTTGTGATTTGGCATGAGTTCTATTCCGCTTTAGACCCTATTGAAGCCCCTGGTTTAACTTTATTTGCTTTAGCGATTATTAATTTTGCTCTCTCAAACTCAGCTTTTGTACGACTGACTCAGTGGACGCTTTTACATGTTTATCGGCTTAGAATTTCTTTTTACTACTTTTACTGCCTTAAAAGTAGTCTTCGACATGTTTCAGAAATTGATAAAATAGGGCTAGGGAGGATGTTTTCGGAAGACCACTGGCAAAGCCTTGTTTCATTGAACATTATATTTTCATATTTCCGACAGATGTTGTACTTTATTGTAAGTATATTGTAAGTATTATCGCTATTGGTTGTTCGAAAATCTCGTATGCTCATCCACGCGGCATTGCTCAACTTGAACATTAACTGCTTGTAGAGTTACTGGTACCTTAGGGACTGATCCAACCCGTGAAATAGCTAAAGCGGTCAATGAACGCGAAGCTGAGTATTCCTTCTGTTTCATTAATAGACCAAACTCTGATAACTCAGTGTTATCACCATATGTATCTATCCGCGAACAAAATTTGACCGTCTATCATGTATTTTATCTGCAAAATATGGTGTTAGAAAACTGCTTATCTTGTTTAACTGTTGTCACTGATTCCTGAATTAAGTTAGTCACAACATAAAGCCAGTCTACCTACGATCAACGATATTTATACTGACCAAACTCTAAAGTTGTGATACTAATTACTTAAATGCAAATCAATCACGTTAACATTAGTAAGCATTAGATAATCTAATTACTGCGTCGAACTTGAAATGTAAGAACTGGATTTATTGGTTAACAAGGAACGAGTTTATGTCATAGATGTTACTTGTTATTCACACTTATCGATGTTGTTTTGTTAATCTAAGGATTTGTATGCCTTTTATCAGGACCTCCAAGAAAGCAAAGGCGAGAACGAACGACTTTACCAAGAATCAGCTCGAGATTCTGGAGGAACTGTTTGCCAAGACACGATACCCAGACATCTTTATGAGAGAAGAAGTCGCTATAAAAATAAACTTGCCAGAGTCGCGAGTGCAGGTATGTTGTGTTTCATCGTCAATTCCAAGAAAGACGGAACATGTGTCCGACTTGAAAAACTAAAAGTCAAAGTATTGTATTGTGTTATTGAAATCTTGTAATGTATTAAACATTGGGTGCTCTGCCAAGAAGCAAACCGGACTATGTTGTAAAACGCGGGTGGGTTTCCATACGAACTGAAGATTCATATTAATCATATCTATGTGAGCCAAAGACGAGGACCGATATTTGTAGTTCTAAGTAACACAACACGACCACGAATTCTGTAAATTACATCTAAATTCTCTCTAACGTATAACTGCTCATATTTTGCAAAGTTCTGTTTAAAATTCAGCTCATTAGTTTAAGCTGCGGAAGGAAAAGTTAATATAAGTCAGCACGATTATGTCCCCGAATATATGGACAATGTTTCAACATCAATATATTTTGCTTTTCCTTTGATGGCTATAATTAGAATGTGCCGGATTTATAAAGTCTACAATGACCTGAAGCTAGGGTTAATCACGACGTTAAAATGATATCATATTGAAATGTAATTATAAGTAAGATAAGATACCTAAAATATACGCCAACATTTAGTCCTATGTTGCTCAGTTAATTAAAGATTATACCAAGTATTTTGATATATACATATACACATGCACCTATATATACATTTATATTATTCATTCTTTTCTGCTTTATTCATTACTTGTTGGTACCGATATCAATTTTAACGTTTAAGGTATGGTTTAAAAACCGAAGAGCAAAACTTCGTCAGTTGAGCAAAGGGCAATCGAAACAGTCTCCTAAACCTGTGAAAAGGAAATCTCCTTCACCAGAAGAACAAAACAAATCCACACCTACACCACCCCCACCATCCCACTACATCAACGGTAACCCATGGCAACAGCAGGCTGTAGAGATGAGGATGCCAATGCCACGTACAAATTATCAACCGCCAAACATGATGAACGGTATGATGGGAAATATGATGAACGGAGCATGCGCAGTTGGGCCATCTGGTCCCAGGCTCCTCCCTCCTCCTCCACCATCCGCTTATCACCATCCATCCCAGGAATATCCATATATGGGCAATAACGCAGTTGCCACTGTCACTAGCAGTTTCGCAGGAAATCCAAATGCTCCACCAAACTTTTATACGTCGGCTATGATATGAGACTAGGCTATTATACGAGACTAGACTATGTGGAGCATCGCGGAAACTGTTAGCTATAGAAATATACGTTTTACAAACAGTGTTCTTACAAACGAAAACTGAAAATCGTTCTTCGATTAACATATTAAGACCTTTGTTTAGGATGATCATGGGGCAATGCCCAGACAAAACTCAACTAGAAAATTGCTTATTTTCCAACGTTTTCACAGGTTTTCTTAATATTGATCGACAACTAAGTAGGAAATAACCGTAGTTTTGTTAAACCAATTAGACTTCTCGCTCTTGGTTTCTATCGACTCGGGGCTTCGTCCCTCGCCAACTATCAGTCATTATAGCTCACTACAAAATTGTGGCGCGCGCTCATTGGCTAAGAGCGATCACGTGACGTGATAGTTGTCGTCGGCGGAGGCAAACTATCAGGCGTTATAGTTCACCACAAAATTGTGGCGCGCGCTCATTGGCTAAGAGCGATCACGTGACGTGATAGTTGTCGTCCGCGGATGCAAACTATCAGGCGATAGTGCCCGCTGAGAGCGGAAGACAATTTTGTGATGAACAATAATATACAAATAGACTGTGTCCGTCGAGGAACTATCGGCTGATAGTTGCCAGCGGAAATGTGATGTTCTTAAAACAAATATAAGCCCGAGAACGAAGTTCGAGGGCTTATATGCTAGTTTTAAGAACATCAAATTTCCAAGGGAAACTATCAGCCGATAGGTCCTCGACGGACACAGTCTATTTGTATAATAGAAACCTTAAGCTCGCAGTATAATTGTTAAATAGAAGACTATGGATAAATAGAGACACATACAAGATGTACCTAGTTCGTAAGGAGGACCGGCTTTCCGCGGTGCTCTCGTTGTTTAGAGAGATAACTATGACGACTGTAGTTTATTTATTGAGATATGATAGCAGTGTATCATAACCGGCATGCATGCTGCTAACAACTATCACCAAAGGATAAAGTTACAGTGTAGAAGAAATTTTAAATGATACTACAAATCACTGAGTACCAAAATGTACGAATTATGACTTATCTTAAACAAATCCCCTTTTTATTGGAGGACATATTGTCTTTTCTTGATTTGCCATCTTATTATCTTCAGAAATATTGGATTAAACGACAATTGAATGCGGAAAGTTTGCACATTCCATTGAACTGCTCATTCAGCACTTTCTCGGTCATTTTAAGATCCTCGGATTTTGGAACTCAAGCTTATTTCAACAACAGATATGGCGCTGCTGGGACAATGCTGCTCAGTTGAAATTCTTCTGATTTACAAAACAGATTTAAGCAAACGTCGCCTGTTTCTTATTTCTTTGCTTCGTTTGGTAAAAGACTGACCGAGTCTCGAAATCAGACTTATGTTTGTTACATTCCTGAGCAACAAAGCTGAATCGGTCTATTAACATCGAGTCGGTGAACTTGTGATATACTATTCATGGTAATTACGGCTCCTCCTTTGTTGGCTAAATGAATTACTTATTTATTAATTGAGAAGGAATTAAAAACAATTTGCTTAATACTATACTGGTAATCTCAAGAAAATCAACACAAGTTTTGGTTCAATCGGTTTCCAAAACTAGCCGCATGATCCATGTCAAGACCTCAGCATATAAAGTCTTCAAGTAAACTAGTTTGCCTTCCGCAATCATTACCATTTTGAACGTTGGTAATGCAACTATAAGCAAATTTGCGGGCCGTGGATACTCCATAATTAAAGTTATACATCATAGAAAAATAAATAGAAATGATTAATTGCTTGTTGTTGTCACATATTTCTGCGAATGATATGAGTTTTAGTGTAAACTATTAAACAAATGACTTGGGCTTGTTTAACAAACGCAACCGACTTTTAAATCCTACTGATAATCTTGAGTCTAGACTATATTAATTAAATGTAAAGGAACAAATCTAGTCCTTTTGATGGTTAATTGAATGATTGCAGGAATCAGAATGGTTCAAACATTGTGTCCTTTTAGAATTATCGGCAACCAATCAGATTTTTTTCAGTTAGTCAGTTCCATGCAATAATTAATAATAATTAATATACTCCCATCAAATGCAAGATATAGTTCTGCTGAAGCCAAATAACTAGAATAAAAGGTATCTAAGTTTCTAAGCCGCAAAGTAAATTGGAACTAGGGCCAAATTTTTGACCCAGAAATGGTACCTTCTGTTTGGGTCTGTTTTGGCACTGCATGAGTGGAGCTATTTTTGGACCTAATATTAAGGGCCACTTCGGTCCCTTCAGTGAGGAGCTACTTTTTACCCAGAAATGGCACCTTACATTTGGGTCCGTTTTGGCACTGCATGAATGGGAACATTTTGGGACCCATTATTACTGAAGGGCCGTTGTGGTCCCTTATGTGGAGCTACTTTCGACCCAGAAATGGTACCTTACATTTGGGTGTTTTGGCACTGTACGAATGAGGCTATTTTGGGTCCTATTATTACGGGCCATTTTGGTAACTTAGGTGGAGCTACTTTTGACCCAGAAATGGCACCTTACATTTGGGTTTGTTTTGGCACTGCATAAATGGGACTATTTAGGGGCCAATTTGGTCTATTCAATAAGAGCTATAGTTGATCCTTTCATATTCAATTTGGCCCTGCAATGTAGTTAGTCATTAAAGGGTACCATAAGTGGTGTATCATTAGAATCTGCAGCCCAAACCGAGCCAAAAAGGTCAAATGGTTCACCTCTAAAGCACAAGTTGTACACATGATATAACAGCACCTTTAGTTTAATTCATCAATGGTTCAATGTACGACAACACAGTTTCAAAATTGCCAATATTTCCTCTCAAGATATTCAATATTATATATGAAAAAAATATGTACATTTCTGTAACTATAAGAGAACTACAAGTGCATCACATATCTTAATGCTCCGGCTAAGAACGATAGCATGAATGGCAAAGGAATGTAAAAGGGCTAATTTTCTATTCTTCTTTCTCGGCGTAATTTCATTGGTTGATACTCATAAATTCAGTACAAACCCATCGAAATAGTGCATTTTTATTCAATAATTTTAGAAGTTTGAATATATTATTGATCAAACTGTGGTTTAATTTCGAAGAACATCGTATGTGGGGAAAGTTCTCAAATTTGAGATTGAAAGATCTTTTGTTTTCTTGGATGGTGGCTTATTTGAGTTTTCACAGTAAAAAGAACCCATAGCATTAAAATTACTTTATTTTCTGGGTGTAGTTTGGCCGGGATTATAGACATCTCATACAGCACTTCAGGCATATTCGAGCATAATCGTATGTGTGGATATGCTCATTGCCGCAGCCTAGATAATATGCTCATTGCCGCAGCCTAGATAATATGCTCATTGCCGCAGCCTAGATAATATGCTCATTGCCGCAGCCTATTGTCTTTTGCTACAGTTCTTAGCTGAATCATTACTTAAAGCAGACCTCGTCATTTTATCGTATTAAATTTAGTTTTCCCTTAGTCATTTTGTGCAATTACAAATCAATTTGGACCGCAAACATTGTTGCTAAAATCATGCGACAATTTATACACCGTTAAAGTATGCTAAACACGTCTGATGTGATGTCATTTGCACATTTTTATATTCACAAAAGTAAAAATATGGCTGACAGCAAGGCTTCTGTGAGAGAAAAGATGGCCGATAGCAAGGCCCCATTCAGAATGTATTTTGTACTATTTATAGGGTCGAGGAATATAGATGTGACAAGTGACAGCGTGGTTCAGGCAAGATAGCCCCAAAGCTACACAATTGATTAATCTAACACACTCACACATTTGTGTTACCCAGTAGTAATATATTTTTCCTGCCAAAGAGTTTCTAATAATAATAATAATAGTAATAATAATAATAATAATAATAATAAGTAGCATTAAATATTGTAGCATTTTATTGTATTCATATATCATGCCAAGTGGCTATTTCGTTTAATTTTAGCATTTTAATAGAAGACTCAAACAGCACTTTATATTTAAAAGGATTCATGGCTCAATTAGGCCGAAATAGCAATTCCATGTTGGCCTAGTTTACGTTTACCGTTGACAGACGTAAAACAGCACTTATTTAAACTGGAGATCAAAATGGCTCCAACAGGCAGAAATAGCATTACATTCTATTTTAGCCTTTACCAGGGTTAAAACAGCACTTCCTTAAAAACATCACAATTGCTCTTATAGTCCAAACACAGCCAAACTAGCACTTGTTTAAAGGGGTTCAAAATAGCTCTTATAGTCCAAAACAGCCCTTGCATTCATTTTGGCCTTTAGAAGAGCCAAAATAGCATTTGTTTAAAGTGCCTCTAACCCTTCTTGACATTTTTCTACTTATGAACCTGTGAAAGGTTTTGAGTACTTCTGCCAAGAAATGTTTGGTTTACTGATAATATTCTAGGTTCTACGCTAGTTTGAAATGGTGAAAACCTGACCTTTCCTGACCCATGACCGCGTAGGTAAAAGCCTGGGTCGATTTCCTGGGGTTCTAATAGGACATTTGCATGATGACGTCACATACTACAACTACCAGAACTCTTTGCGCGGATTCTTTTGTTCCTTTAATTTGGACCATTGTCTTGGTATTCTCAAAGGAGTTGATAAATTTGAATGAGAAAGATAATTTGAAAAGGATTCTGGTAGTTGTAGTAAAATAACGCCATAATTAAAATGTCCTATTGTGCCTATTAGTCTAATATCTATTTCATGGATTAAGTAAAATCACTCTAAAGCCATTTCCTTGTTACACTTGAGACGTGTGAGCCTGGTATCTGGTTCGACATTTTGGATTTGAATCTAGTTTTGTTTTGGAAATTGACGCTCGGCTTCAATGAAATACCATGCTGAAAGATTAAAAGTTTTTAATGAAACAGTCAAATTTGAAGTACGTTCATACGTAAAACAAAGACAGAGAAAATGCATCACAAATTATATAATTACAAAGCTGAACCTGCAGCTTGCACAAAGCTTCAGAGCCAAACTCCAATCTATAATGCACGGTTGAGGTTGAAGTTTTCTTCATTGGTAATTCACTGTGAGTTTACTAAGTTATTGAAAATGATTTACTAAAGAAGTTTAAGACCTCGGAAACTTGTATTTGAACTCCAGAGCCTTCGTTCTTTCGGTCAGCGGAGCGTAACGTTTTGTCGCGGTGTAGGTTAAGGATAAGTGCAAGCAACATACGCAGACGCAGTAATTATTGACTGAACACGAGTTCTTAGAGCAGATTTCGTATGAGAGGGACCAAATGACGGCATGTCCGTAGCCTAACCGTACTTATAACTTACTGTAACTGTATTTTGATTGGATCCAAAACAATGGGAAACATTTCAACGTTATGGAATGCCGTACAGTAACCGTGCTGTAAGTCATTTCCGCCGTAACTTGTCCACTCATACGACATCCGCTCCACCTCACACCTACGGCACTGCGTCTGCGTATGTTGCTTGCGCTTATCATGGCATACGTCGCTAGACATTTCTAACGAGACCCGAAAACAACCATATAGGGGCTGATCAAAGTGAGGACCCGGCTAAACCACAGATCGAATTGGAATTTAGTGCTCATGTGGATCAGGCTTTATGCAATCATAAATATAATCAAATTACTGCATGGGATTTTAGTGACAAAAGGTCTTGTTGCTTTCTTTCGCCTGAAGTCAGTTTATTTATAGAAGAGGTAGTTTTTGTAGAAACGAATGACACGTTAGCCTTTCTTGTCTCTTCATCCAATTCTTCGTGCACGTGACGTCATCGCCGCCATGCTGGAGGACGTTTACAAAAAATCCTCATGAACTTCTCTCGTTATTTCCACAGCTTTGTCATTTAAATCAGTTTCGGGGTTGGTTGCAAACCAGCAATATAGAGCTTGAAATGTCTCTACCCGTGCTTCTTTGTAAGAGTAATTCTAATCAAGATAATACCGGTTTATTATTATAATGCTCACTCAAGTGTACGGTGATCGTGTCGTATGATCGTGTGTGCGCGTCATTGTTCTTACGCTCCAAACTTTCAATGCGTACAAGTTTTAGTTATAAAGTATAAGAGTGCATTAGCCTATCGACTTTGCATCAATCTTTGAGTCATACAATAATCGATATAATTGGTTTCCGTTGATTTTCTTATCACATCAATCAAGCACGAACGAGAATTTGTTTCGAATAAAGCTCAGGTTTCTCGTTTTCCGCCCAATCATCACGTTGTTATAAGATATATTTGATAAAGCTGACGCGGTCATCGTATATACTACATGCGCTTATTATGAACTCATCGAGTTTGCATTTGGGCCTGCATTCTGCTTTGTAAATGAAATTAATTGATATGACGAATATAGTGATTATGACTATTAATATGTATTTAAACCAAATAGTCTTTGCCTTGACGTATTAGAGCGGGTTCGATTGAGTGTCGAAAAGTAATTAGATGATTGCTTTCGAGTTTGGTTTGTTAGTTATCCAAGACTGCGTTACTTTTCCACGTGATTGGTTCCAAGTAAAACCGAGTTACTTCAGTTCGTGATTGGTTCATTGGGTTTTTACTAGCTCCCGTGATTGGCTATAGACCTCATTCATAATGGCCGTCACCTAATTTGCATAAATTGGAAGATTAATGTGTACATGAAGAGAAACTATTGCTACCACATGAAATATCGTACCTAAATTAGTAATTGACCACAGTTTGAAAGCAATGTTTCAAATTGCTGTCGAGTTATTGGCATTTTCAATGTAGAAAATACACGAAAGCGAGGCTGTAAAGGCCAACACGGTTTTTCTCATACAAATCTCTCTAATTTCAAATCGCTGTAACTTTACAGCCTTTTATGCTACAACACTCAAATTCTACACAATCACCAATGTTGGTATGCTCGTTCGCATGGCAAGGATGTTGTTTTTCATACAGTGAACATGTAACTAAACTGTTAAAATACAGAGACCACGCCCTTATGAATGAGGTGTAAATGTGGTTATGGTTTTAAGTTGTTTTACATGTAATGAAGTTGTGTGAGTGTACTGTAGTCTTAACTACTATAGTCTCAACATATTGTAAATATTGTTTAGTGTATCGAGCGGTTTTCGATTGAGTGTCGTAAAACCAAAATCAAAGTAATTACAGAACCAATCACGAGCAAGTAAAAACACAATGAGCCAATCACGAGCAAGTAAAAACACAATGAGCCAATCACGAACTGAAGTAATTCACGATTGGCTTTACTTGAACCAATCACGAGCAAGTAAAAACACAATGAGCCAATCACGAACTGAAGTAATTCACGATTGGCTTTACTTGAACCAATCACGAGCAAGTAAAAACACAATGAGCCAATCACGAACTGAAGTAATTCACGATTGGCTTTACTTGAACCAATCACGAGCAAGTAAAAACACAATGAGCCAATCACGAACTGAAGTTTTTACTTGAACCAATCACGAGGAAAAGTAAACGCAATCGTAGTGGCGTGATGATTGATGGCGTGATGGACCAAAACACGTTTGGTTTTAGTTTAGCACTTGATTGGCTGATAATCACAAAACATTTTCTACAACCAATAGGAAAACTGGGCAAACGTAAAACCAAAGCAATCACGGATTGCTTTCGACACTCAATCGAAATCTGCTCTATTGCACGTTAAGCATTGTTCTTGTGTATAGTGTGTCAGTTTAAATACTGATTGTAATAAAAAGTACTGGTTCAAAGCACTGTGTGTCTTTGTCAATATTTCATTAAGATAATCGAGAACATGTTTTCTGTGATCTATTTTCTCGATTTGATAAATACTATCAACTCATAGCTTCTATATAGTTTGACGAGTCATAAGAAATGTTATGAGAGGTAATTTCACACAGATGCTAAAGAATGTGATATAAGAAAATACAAGAACAAAAATAATTAAGTAATATGATATAATTATATTAAATTTGAATATGCATAAGGTAGGCTTTGTATAGTTTTTGAACAATCTTTTCATGATTTCTGTTGGATGCCAGAAACGGTTGCTGGAATTAGATATTCTTCTGTGAAGTCTCACTGTGGCTGTCTGTAATGCATTTTTTTTACGCATAAAGATCCAATGATGTTTGGACAGCGTTGATTGAATAAGGTCTTAGCTCTGCCGATACTGATATACTTTCAGTCTTAAATCAGGGCCGCATGCTAGATAACTATGCCGGTAAGGTTAACGTGTCTTCCCTCTTTGAATAAAGAATATTGCATTGTATTGTAAACCTGTCTGAAGTATCCAGTTTACTTCTGTACAATTGGTGGCAGCTGGATACGGTTCAACTATTTATTTCTTATTTAAAGGAGCTGTGTCAAGGTGAGTAACGAAAAACTATTTGTAGTGATTTTCATAATAAACTGACAACACACACGTGTGGGATGGTGGAAATCAAAAGAAAGATGCAAAAATAACGAACAAAGTGTGCGTAGATCTAGTCTTAATGTAAAATAAATGTGCAAAAATGACGAACAAACTGTGCGTAGATCTAGTCTTAATGTAACGTGAATGTGCAAAAATAACAAACAAACTGTGCGTAGATCTAGTCTTAATGTAAAGTAAATGATACATATCCTTTCAATCAAGCATTAAAGCGCCTACAACCCCAATTTTTTTCATCATTAAAATCGATTCTACATCAAGTAAATAGGTGAAGAGTAAAATATTTCTTGATTTGAGTGTTGCGTCAGGCCTCATGTATTATACAAAAACGTGCTGGCAGAGATAAAAAAAATTTCTACACATCCATATTATATTTGGGCCTTATATCGGTGATTTTACCAAATATTTTGTATAAATCAGAAATAGTTTCATTCACAAGGAGAAAGAAATGAAGTTTTGTTGGCCTCCTGTGACGTCCTGACATAATAGTCCAGTTTCGTATTCGAAAATTACCGCTGAATACAATGAGTACAGACGCATGTACGCAGGGTTAACCTCATTCTGAAGTTAAACATTCATAAATACCAGCGAGAAGGTGGGCTATTCACAGCTCTGTGTATTGTTGTAGTTTCGCGTTTTGCACCTTCTCGCTGGTATTTATTTTTTCTCGCTTAACTTCAGAATGAGACTAAGCCTGCGTACATGCGTCTGTAGTCATTGCGTTCAGTGGTAATTTTCGAATACGAAACTGGACTATTAACTTATAGGAAATAGAAACCTCTATAGGCCAATCCTTGCTGACGTCATTGTTACATTAGCATAAATTAAACTGTAAAATGGGCTGACAGCCATACATTCTTTGTAAATTTGAGATTTTTAACACGATCATTCCTCAAAATATATTTATCATATCACTCTCAAATGTTCGGTAATTATCAAGTGTGCATTACAATCTCTTTCGATTTTTGTTTGTATGTACGTCGCTTGAAGTATGCTAATAACTCAAATGAAGAAATATTTTACAATTAATCTATTCACTTGGCGTAGAATCTATTTTAATGACAAAAATGTGGGCTTATAGGCAGGGAGGGTGAGGTACCGGCTGTTTGTAGCCAATACTATTTATAGTTCTCGGACCACCATTTTGAAAGGCAACCAAGCCTTTTGTGATATCGAGGCTGGAGTTGAGACAGCTTAGTTAGAGCCTTGTATCTAGTTAGCATGTCAATCAAAATCTATACATATTCATAGAAAGAGGGTTTTTATCAGTACAGGGTCAATACTACAAGGTCTATTAACATACAAAACGCAACATTGACTCTATACTTGCACAACACCATGAGTTAGCTCCTTTAACTTCTTGCAGGAGCGTTCCTATGTCATGGGCTGGGCCCCCAGCACAGGAGTAGATGTGGCTATATTTAGAATTCGAATTCCCGCGTTGAAAGTGAGAAGAATGATAATGAATAATAATGAGAAGTGACTGATTGGCTAAGACAAAATGGCCTTTGTTTATTTCGCGTGAAATGCAATTCTAAATATAGCCACATCTACTCCTGTGCTGGGAACAGAACCAATGGGGAAGATGGACGCTTCTGGTAATGCGCTCCTGCTTCTTGCTAGCAAATGGCACGCCCACGTGGATACGTGCCCCATACAAGCAAGTCAAAAGACTTTTGAAAGCTAGACGAACAAAATGGTTTATTGTTAGGCATTGTATATGACATGCCTTTGGAAATCAGATAGAAGGGCTGGAAATATTATAGCTAGGTGTTACCTTGTTTGGCAGCTTAGGCTTATCGGCGTTTACCTACTTTAGCCATCTTGCGATCTTCCGTCTATTTTTATAAAAGAGATCTTTTGACCTTAAATTAGCGTCCAGCACGCGAACTGAGAATATGCTTCCATGACCTTCTGTAAATTTTCTGTCAATCGAGAAGTGCAACAGACGTATAATGCATACTAAGGTCTACTAAGGCCAAATTACTCTTTAGTACACTTGTATGCAATGTTTATCCAGGGCACATTGGCGGAAACGAGGAACAGGAAGTAGCTTTAGGCCTTGTCATCGCGTTGAAGTGTGCGGAGTATACTAAAGACACGAACTAAAATAGTCATTTTAAAAGCAGGCCTACTTTAATTCGAAAGGACTCTATTTTAGTTCGTGTCTTTAGTAAAATAAAGAGAAGATGGTTCTCTATGTTCTGTGAAAAATAATGCACGCTTGAGAATCTGTGAACGGAAGCAACAACATTTTCAAGACCCCTTCTATTTGTCTTATAATACCAAAACTCAGTCTATGTGAATATTAAATAAATCAGTTTATAGTCGAACTGTGAAGATGAGAGACTGGCTTCAATACGAAGTCGCTTGTTAGACTGGATACGGTCTAAATGTAAGTCTCGTTGGTGATTGCCTAGTCCTTACTATATAGAAACAGTACCCCGGGAGGGGGCCTCCGGTACCAAAATGACGGGGGTGCTCGGCGGTCATTGTGAAAATGACCCTAAAAGATACGCATAAATTAATGAGGTTTAAAAACCATAATGACTGGTTCGCAAATATAAAATTTATGAAGTGATTCCTTTGTATTTAAAAACGAAGGAAAACGACATGTAACTACACAATTATTAACATCAAGTTAGTCAAATGGGTGATTTGACTTTCGACAGTGCTGCACTTGCTTTCTACATTACTTGCATCACATGTATACATGAATTGACAATTTTGTTGTTGCAGTTATGATACTATCATTGTGTACTATCAGCTCAGTTTAATAACAGTTTAATAACAAAACAATTATCTTGTACGATCTTGCAATTGCGGAGAATATCGCTTGATTTAGCCCGGAGAGAGAGAGAGAGAGAGAGAGGGGGGGGGGGGGGGGGGGGGGGGGGGGTTCCTTCTCCCATAACCCTGACCCTATTTCAGACCAAAATATAAGATTTTCCATACCCTTTTTCAGACCTGTACCCTATTTCATAACAAGAGAAATATATGAACATGTGCAGTCTCATTCTTCCTTGTCAAGATCACTAGTAGCCTATTCCAGACTACTGAAATGCGAAATTTATGACCCTATTTAAGACTAAAACAGCTCGAAAATCATAACCCTTTATTCTGTAATGTTCAGACCAACAGTTTAGTCGAGCAAGGAGGTTAAGATAGG
The DNA here is from genome assembly GCA_030867875.1 of Actinernus sp. WN-2022. Lineage (NCBI taxonomy): Eukaryota > Metazoa > Cnidaria > Anthozoa > Actiniaria > Actinernidae > Actinernus > Actinernus sp. WN-2022. The sequence goes on along the minus strand of JAOWCC010000577.1, from coordinate 137,667,515 downwards.
AGTCCTTCTTCCCATAACTGGCTACTGGACCGCGGTCGACCGCCAGTAATTTAATCACAGCACCCATCCTTTTGATGAAGTGGCAAATTACCATTATAACCAGCACATTTCATATCAACAAAGACACGTCTTTGGTAACAATGATTTTAATGTTTATTCCAGCTACCTGTTCTTTTTTGTATCATACATTTTGAACAACCATGGTTAAGAAGCTGATGCTAAATAATTCTGTGGTACAGATCGATACATATTCACTGCTTACCTGACAGTGACACTGCATGCACTCGTCTCTGAATCGTCAAGTTTTTATCTGCAAATAATGGTTTCAAGAACGTAAATTCAAAGTTAAGCCCACCTAAAATGAGGTATGAAGAAACAAATTGTTAAGGCATCTTATACTTACAACAAAAATCCAGTTTCGACCTCCTAACGAAGACGTAAGATTGACAACCGCGCAAGGCATTGTGGGGCCACGCAAGGGATTGTGGTCGAACAGCGAATTAACGCAATGAACCGTTGCGAGATTTTGTCCAAATTATTAATTGCTCCGCTCGCTGCGCAGCAATAAGAATTCAATTTAATGAGAGTTAAGTGTAGTTTAAGTGATCTTTTGAAAATAATCCTTTGTAAATGCACAATAAAAGCAGTAAACACACACACCTTCTGGCTTCGGGGCGGCCTTCACCTCCTCGGAACGTGGAATAGTACTGGCTATCAAAACAATGCCTAACCCTGAAACAATACAAACCATAACTCTAAAACAATGCAATTCTTTGTCAGTGCAGTCCAAATGGGGTCCAATAAAATGCAAGGTTTTGAGAGGTGAAGGGCTGCTGGGGGCTTCTCGATCGGTTTCTCTCACTCGAGGCTGTACATTCGATTTTCGGCAAGACAAAAAGAGCAGAGCATCTAAATGTCATGAGTGAATCCCTAAAATAATCAAGGAAAGACAGTAAGAAGTGAAGTGATACGAGTAGATTAAACCGACGACCACTGAAGCATTGTGATCTACAGAGCGAGTCAGACACCGAATGTTTCGCAGTTTCGATTGCCGAAGCACAATGAACGCACAGCGACCACACCGATAAATACTCACTGGCGGAATGAAAAATGTTCTGGATGGCAATGGTTCTGAAAGTTAAGCATTTTTGGATCTAAATACCAATATTATAAAGGGCCGCACCCACACTTGAAAATGCAAAATTGAAGCAGTAAAATATACACACCTTCTCATTCGAGGCAATCCAAACGAAAAGAAAGCACGTGTGAATACTCCTGACTCCTGGAAATGATTGATGGTTCCTCATCCCCGCATTGCATTTTGGTCCACGCATATCATTTCTGTGTCCTTGCGCACGCCCACAGTACACTGCGCTGGCAATGTGCCAACAAATCTGTTGAGAGAAACTAATGCTACCATATGAAAGATCATATTAAAACTAACAACTGAGTTCGGTTTTGAAGCAATGTAGAGATTTGGTGTTGAGTTATAGGCATTTCTAATGCTGGAAAAGCACGAAAGCGAGGCTAGAAAGGCTGCCTGACATGTTACCAGACCCTATGAACAAACTCGTGTAGAAAAGACCGACGAAAACTGGGCCAGACTTTAATATGCGCTGTAGATTTTTATCCTTTCTATGCAATTTTGATATTCCAAATATTGTTATTAGGGGAGTTCACATTGGACCACATTTGTTTGATTTGAATTTCGCGCCATAACTGAGAAATTCCACACCCTCGGCGAAGCAATAAAATAATAGCGAACAGATACAAATGAAGAATACACCCAGACATTACTTCCCACAATGTTATGGGACATAATTGAACCTTACAAGTTGAAAAAAAGTTTATTATCCTATGCCACACCCTAAATCCTTTGTTGCGACTGCGATAAATCCCATATCCCACTGTCTTAATTAGGCAAGTGGGCAGGGCTTATGAAGAGAGGGAAATTGTGGGGTAATAAATACTCATTAGTATGCGATAAGTAGCGTGATAAATGGTTATCACACTGTTCGTTTATCATCCCACTGTTTATCGCATACTAATATAAGCTATTGTGAGGTAATAAATACTCATTACTATGCGATAAATAGCGTGATAAATGGTTTTCACACTGTTTATCATCCCACTGTTTATCACATACTACATCAGCTATTGTGGGGTAATAAATACTCATGATCATTAGTATGCGATAAGTAGCGTGATAAATGGTTATTACACTGTTTAGCATCCCACTGTTTATCGCTTAGTAACTTAATGAGTATATTTATACAGTCGAATAAATAATTATGCAACAACAAATTAAACCACACCACCCGCAAAGAAACGACACAATTTTGTATTTTTAATGTATTAAACACAATATTTCGTTACATACCTCTTTCATTCTAGAATCGAACGCCGCTCTAAAATCAGCAAAAGGAAAGTCTGCTTATGAAAGAATAATGATGTCTCCCCTTCCCAAATCTTCTTTGACGCCGTGACGACTCAAACCACATGCGAGGTAATAGAGCGTGGAAGGTGAAAGTCGTCACGGTCTTCCTTGCGTACTTCTACAATGAATCTTGCAAGCCAAAAATTCAACTCTTCTGGGCTTGACGTTCCAAGCTCGGCAATTTGAGGGTACCTTCCCAAGGCAGTATCGACAGCTTTCTTTCTAAAGTTTGCCCACGATTCCCAAACTTTGACTGCGCACTTCGTTGAACGTCTCGTGTTTAAGCTGGTACTCTTTCGACAGTTTCTCCTCTCTGAATCACTTTCGGTCACTAGTCGCCAAAGTGCTTCTTTGAATCCTGAAACTCATTGTCATCCTCAAGAAACAGCAGCCCTTCCACATAAACTTACCACTATACGTAGATAAAGCACAAGTTGATCTATATGCTGATGATACAATTGCAACTCTGTCTACTTCGGCTGCCAACACTGATATGCAACAGATAAGGGAGTATGTTGTAAAGAACGACTACGTGAGGCATGGAATGACATGAATGGTTTTATATTTCGATTTGTGACCTAAAGGGAATCTCAAAACAATGTTTGCTCGAAAATGTTTAATGGGTACCTAAATCTAATGCTGTGTTTGTTTCCTGTAAATTGAACACTAGATGTCAGTTATGGACCGAATTTCCTGTCCATAAAACTCATTTGAATCTCCCGGGCGCCGCCATCTTGGATCCGATGACGTCACACGGTTGCCGCTATTATTACACAATAAAAGAGCTATTGTTTTCTGACAATAGAGGCAACCGTGTGACGTCATAAGATGTCACTCGTCGTGTCACTCACTCGCTCACTCATTATGTCATTAGCACGTCAAAGTGCATTGGAAGGAGCTTGATGATAGCAAGCAATATTCGATTTATTCAATATGTGCATATTGATTTTAAAGTTTCATCAATCGATGTTTGAATTCACGTACCTAAACGTCCGCCCCATTCCAAAGGAAAGGGGGCACCGTCAACAATACAAACCCTAACCCTAAAATTATACAATTCTTCATCAGTGAACTTCAATTGGATGCGCTTTTTGGAAGTGAAGACGGGGAGGGGGGTTTAGACCGCCCCAATCCCTGGAGCTCCAGCAGTTCCGCACAAATGCTTTCCTCCTCCTCGGAATTTCATTGATTTTTATGTTGCTGTTGTTCGGTAGCCTGCTTGCAGGCGGTAGAAGGTGTTTTATTTCGCGCAGAAAACGGATCGCAGAAGACGGATTTCCAAAGCGGCCGCCATATTGGCTGAACAGGATTGAGACCTGGGACGGACAGACAGACAGTATTTTATTTGGAGCTTTGTACGAACGTGTACATCAACTTGAATCCAAATAGTTTATACAGAGATTGTTTTTCTTATACTAAGATTGTTTTTCCTTATCTCTAAGAGAAAAACAGTTAAATATGTATTTCGCTACTATGTTTTGGAGTTTAGGTGGAGGATCTATCATTAATAGGAACAACTGATCGTCTGATATTCTTTTTCGATTGATATTAAGGGAGCTAAATTGAGCTAATAATTCGTTCCTCAAGTTGTTATATAAAGGGCACTTTACAAGAAAGTGCCTTTCATCTTCAGTCTCATTGGGGCACTGAGAACAAGTTCTTTCTTCAGGTTTCTTATAACCACCCGAGTATCTGCCCTTTTCTATTTCTAGCAAATGGTTGCTTAGTCGTAATCTAGTGAGGGCGTTTCTGTACTTAAGGTTCTTAACCTCTGATAAATAGCCTTCAAAAGAAAATGTGACTTTAAAAAGGCGATATGTTCTCAATTTATTCTTCTGGTTAGGGTCGCTCCTATTGTCGTTATGTAGATCCCCAGCCAGACTTGAAATTCTATATCATTAATCCTTTGCTTAATTTTTAGTAGGTTCGAGGTTAGGTAGACATCATTTACTCTTGGTCCAACCAGATATTTCCAAAACCAATTTGGGTTAGCATGTCTTTGATTTTAGTGCTCCAAAAAGCTTTTTTGGTCTCTGATTTCATGTCAGAGTACATATCACGAGAGAGTTTGGGTGGGGCATCTGGGTTTGCTAGACTGGACCAAAATAACTTTAATACATCTCAATTTTGCATCATTATGTAGTGCAAATCTCCCCAGTTCTGCTAGAAAGGCAGAGTTGCTAGCGTATTTTCCGACCCCAAGTAACATCTTACAAAACTTAATATGTACACCTTCTATTATATCATCGGGCTTATCGGTCCCCCAAATTTCGCTTCCATATAGTAGAATTGGTTTTACTACAGATTCAAAAAGCTTGATCGTAAGGCATGTTTTATAACTAAAAGAAGGATCCATCTCTTTCTTCAACTTAAACAATGCTTTCAATGCCGACTTCTTTAGCTATTGCTTAGCAATAAATGCAATACCAAGGTATTTAAAACACCTGACATTGTCAATCTTCTTATTATGATAATAAAAGGCATAATTATTCATTCGCTTTCCTGTATTATTTAAAATCAGTTTTTGTTTTCTCTATATTAACTGCAAGACTATTCAAGTGCGAGTAATACTCGAGCTTAGATAAGAGAGTTTGTAGATCCTTCGCATTCTTGCCTACAAGTAGCAGGTCGTCGGCATATAGGAGACTATTTACATAAGTACCGTTAATTGAGCATTGGCCTGTTTAATGAAGTCAGGGAGGTCACTTAAAAACAGATGAAAAAGAGTAGGGCTGAGCATACAGCCTTGCTTCACTCCTGTGTGGCAATAAAATGTTTCAGTAATTAGGCCATCCATTTTAACAGCTGAGCGGTCTTCATGATACATAGATTTTATAATTGCCAAAAAATGACCATCGACGCCAGTATTTTCTTACAAGGTCTTTTTTAGCCTTTGAGGTTCTTCCTGATCTTGTACAGTTGGGGTAGTGAGATCTTGAATTTCATTGTCCTTCGTTCCACTTTCCTTGGCTGTATGCACCCGTTTTGTTTTCTGTTATTCTTGCTGGCTTTCTTGACTGTCTTAGTCTTCTGTTGTTTCTTGGGATGGAATTTCTGTTTCCTGTTCTGGCTTCCTGGCCTTCTGCACTGTCTTGCATGGTCTTATGTTATTTCTGGGATATCATCTTCTGTGCTTTCGATCTCCTCGCAAGATTTTAGACAAACCTTGTCGACCTTTCCTCTGTTGTTTCGTATACGTAGGTTTAGCAAGTGGAACATCAATGCCACCATAAGGAAGTAAGAGGTTAATTACGATGGAGAACTCTCTTCTTGCCCCCATCCTCTGGTATGAATGTGTACACTGGTAGATCACTCGGTTGGTTAACGATTAAGCGTGTCTTTCCTTCCCAACGATCTTTTAGTTTGTTCTTCCCTCTTGTACTCAGGTTCAGTACCAGTACCCGATCTCCTGGCTGGAGAGAGTCTTCTTGAGCTCGCGGAACATCGTAGCATCGTTTGTTGGCGTCATTTCTCCTTTCCATGTCTTTTTTTTGCACGACTAGGTCGTATGCATGTGATAATCTCATCGAAGATTGTCTACGTAACTTCCATAGTCCTGTAGCATCCTATGGATCATATATCACCAGTTCCTAAGGATATATCAATTGGAAGACGAGGCTGACGTCCAAACATCAGATAGAATGAAGAGAGAGACCAGTTGAGGAGTATTTCGTACTAGTGTATGCATGTACCAATGACTCTACATATTCTGGCCAGTTCAGCTTCTTATCCACCTCAAGCATATCGATCATGTTGAACAGTGTCCGATTGAATCGATCGGTCTGTCCATTTCCTTGGGGTGGTATGGCGTCGTCCAAGTCTTGCTTACGTTTTCCAGCCGACACAGGTCTTTTATGAGGTTGGACTCAAAATCTCTTCCTTGATCGGAATTAATGCGTTGTGGGAAACCAAAGTTTTTTTAATGTTTGTCCCACAGAACCTTAGGGACCGTTTTTGACTTCTGATTTCTGGTAGGGAAAGCCCCAAAAAACTTGGTAAACGTGTCTTAAACCACGAGGATATTTTCGTATCCTCCTTTCCCTATCTCTGGAGTGGACAGGAAATCCACGGCAAGAAGTTCCATTGGGGATGAAGAGAGCATTGATATCAGAGGTGCTCGTGGGGGATTTGGTGCCTTCATCTGAAGTAATTCTAGGCCAAAAGAATCGTTCTCTGACAAGTTCCAGTGTTTTATCAAAACGAAAATGGCCATGATTGTCGTGAAGACTGCCATAAACTCTGTCTCGGAGCTGCAGGCAAAACCATGCCCAGTTGACGACTTACGTTGCCATCAATCATTCGATGTCGATACAACACACCATCTTCTAACTCCAGACGATCTCTTTCGTTCCACAGTCGTTTCACTTCCCACACACTCTCTTTCAACCCACTTTGTATTGCTTTTATCACAAGACCTATTTTGACGGTCTTCTTTCTGCAACTCAATACATCTAGGGATGGATACAATTTCTTCATCTTTATGAGGGCTTTCAAGAGGGTGAGCTAGCGAGTTGATGACTTCCTGTGACCGCATACTTATCGCCTCGACAGCTCGTGCATGTGTCCAAATCTGAAGTGTCGTTATCCCCTAACAGGTGATAGCCACATATAGCTTGAAATTGCTCTGCAGGACAACGGCTTGACTGGTTTCCAGGTAACAATCTACTCAGGAAGGGCTTAATGAATTGCTCATCTTGAGGACTCTTGGAGGATATGACATGTCCGGTCGTTACCAGCAATACGAGTCAAAATGGCGTTCGCGCATGCTCATTAAGGACAACTACTTGTCCAAAATGGCGGCCGCACTTTACAGTGATTGTATGAGAAATAATAAAAATCATTACATTTTATTCCCAAAGCATTATTGTATAACGTTTGGTCGCTTCGAATCGTAATCACCATCGCTTAACCCACCTTGTCATACGCGACACGAGTGAATTGTGATTCAAGAAAGTGGTTTCCCAGATAGGCCAAAAAATGCACTATATATAATTGCCACTACATCCCATACAAATATACTACAATTTTGAGAATTCGGAGATTTCGGACCTTCTTATACCTTCAATACCGCTTCTATTCAAGACTTTGGTCACTTCGATTGCTGTTGTACGTTCTGTTGTGAACCGATTCCATCATAAAAGTCCTTAAAATAATATGTTCAAAGTGGTTTCTTATATAAACAAAGACAGCATACTTCAAGGATAGTTCACCAGGAACATGCAGTTCGCCATTTTTATAGGACCTCGAAAGTACCATTTTGGTTGAGTAACGAAGGAGAAACTACACTGTTCTACGCTTGTTTATGTCTGCCATTTAACTTGTCCCTACGTAGTCTGGCACTGATTTGCGGGATAGCACTAGTAATGGAAAATAAGTGATGCGTGCTGGTTATCGACTGTAAAATTTCGAATACTGATTTCGCACGAAATGTTTTATTCACAATAGAGCCTTTGAGCTTGCCTCTTTGTTGCCCCATTTCAAACCACCTGACTTTTACCTTGAGTATGTATTTTTGTTTTTCTGTATCCCAAGAGGAAATGCACCAATTTCTATAAATGGAAAACAAAGCACTGAATCCTTTGGAAAGCTGTCACGTGGTCTAAAATGTGGCAAAAAAAGGTAAGCTGAAAGGGTCTATTAAGATAAATATGGCTTGCTCCGATATTATTGGAAATTATGAAAAGGAATCTCTTAAACGGTTCAGAATATAGTAGGAAATTGTTTTCACCAGCCTGTGGCCATTTTGGCAGAAATAGCATTCCATTGTGTACCGCATCACCAAATGTAGTACCGCTGACAGTGGCTCAAAAGTCTAATATTGCTGGCAACGGTCCTGAAAGACGACAACTACATTGGTTGGACTTTGAATGAGGACTTTAGTGTACATCAATGGAACACCGTGGATCAAAGCGCGCACAATCTTGGTCTTAAAACTACCAACTACGACAGGTTGATGACTCTTTGACTTAATGTTCTTGTGCTGACGCGTTGCAAACCTTTCATGCTCTTGTTGTGATTTGTAAACTCTTCGCCAAGCAGAGGATGCGATAATCTTTTGTAGGAAACGCCCTTCCGTGGCTTTTTCAACCTGTTCTTTGCACACTCTAGCAACGTTCGTTCCTACTAGAAGCGGGACTTGACGGTTACACTCGTTATCCGGGACCACTAGGACTAGCCCATTGGTGGTGTTCTGAATACCCATTTTGTCAGTGGGAAATTATATGTCAACATTAATGTACCCAACTGATGGTACATCCTGACCGCCTGCCCCCAACACCCTTATTAACTCTCTAACTAACTCTAAAGGTACTTAACTAACATATATCTCATAAAATGACTGAGAAATTGATTACCTTGACTGCCAGTATCCAATAAGACTTACACGGCTTACCATCTTAAATTTACGTTGCCCACCAAAGGGGCTTGCGTTTGGTGTTGTGAAAAAGACTTCTGGTCGCCCCTCGACAGAGGCCATTGGCAGTTTCCCGTGCGTCTTTCTTGGGGTTTATTTCTGCACCCTACTGCAATATGGCCTATCTGGCCACATCGGTAGCAGGTGGGTAGATCGTCCTCATCATGTTGGATGACGTAGTGCTGGTGACCTCTGTAGATGAGCTTCGTGTCTCTTTCAACACTTCACTTACTTCCCGGGAAAACGACGCACAAATTTCTGTTATCCAGCTTGGCTTGCCTCATTCTAACCTCTCCTTTTGACAGGAACCATGTGATATCTCTTGTGCGGCCGCTGACCGTGCAACACGCTTGGAGGACTGGGTAGAAGAAAGTTGTTTTTCTACATATCGAGCTGCTGCGATTGTTTCGGCGAAAGTTCTGCAATTACCCTTTCGATGGTGGGATTTATCCTTGATGGATTCCTTCAGACCTGACGAGAAAAGCATTCGGAGATGTTTTTCCACAGAACTTTCGTCGGGGAGGAGTTCGGTGTTGCGGTGTTTCGCCAGGCGTACTTGGTTGTCCGATCGTGATGCAAATGCGCCAACTTTAACTTCTTCGTCGTCTTTCTAGCGAACTGTGTAGGTCTCACCCAGCAACTCGTCTTCCGTGGTCGCTTCATCGTCGCTGTAGAATTGGTCCAGGATCTCCAGCAGCTGTTCACACGATGTTTCCCAATCCGAGTGCCACTAATTTTGTATTTCCTTCGCCCTGGAGAGACCGGCAGATTTGCTCACTTCATCGGTATGCTTCATAGACGTACTTCAGGAACGACTGAGTCGAGAAAACTCCGCCATGTAGCACTCAACGTCGCACTCATACAACCTTTTATACTCTTCCTTTAGGGCATCAAGGTTGAAGAATTGCTATAATCCTGTCTTTCTCCATGATCAAATATTTCCGTTTGTTTATTATTATTATTTTCCAATACTTGTCTCTATCTATATAAAGATGATTCTTACAATTTTTGTCATCGATCGGGCGCCCAAATGTAGCAGTGGTCGGTTAAATTAAAATAACTTCCACAAGATGAGATTGAACTGATTTGTTTACTTCCTAAATCCAACTGACTAAATACAAGATAATGCAACGGACTAACTACGATCACGAAATTAGTACAACAGACGGCTCGTGCAGCAACAGTTCAAAATATCTAGTTCTTTTCGTAATCTTCCTTAGAGCGGTTTTCAGTCGAGTGTAGTAAAACCAAACGCAAATTACCCACACCCAGCCAATCATAGGAGCGAGTAATCACAAGTAACTCATAAATGGCTTCCCTGTGAGCCAATGACAAACCAAAGCAAAACCAAAACCAATTTGCGTTTGGTTTTACTTTGGATTCCGATTGGTTGGTTTACTTTCTCAGCCAATAGGAGAGCTTAGTAAACGCAAAACCAAAACACTTCCGACACTCAACTGAAATCCGCTCTATACTTTCGTATAATAAATGACTGGTTTTACGTCATATCATTGGCATATTGGAAATATAAACCTCCATAACGAATAGACACAACACCCAAGTCAAGAAATATTCTACCATTCAACTATTCACTTCACAGCTATTGTTAAGTTTTCTTGCAGGCCAGGTTTTATATTATAGAGCGAATTTCACATGAGCGTCGAAAGACCAAACGCAAATTACCCACAGCCAGCCAATCATAGGAGCGAGTAATCACAAGTAACTCATAAATGGCTTTCCTGTGAGCCAATGACAAACCAAAGCAAATCCAAAACCAATGTGTTTGGTTTTACTTTGGAATCTGATTGGTTGGTTTATTTTCTCAGTCAATAGGAGACCTTACTAAACGCAAAGCCAAAACACTTCCGATGGTCATGTAAAACTGCTCTAAATCGAATAGAAGATGTTTTCCTAACATTTACATTGAAAAACTCATGCTCTGGTAGTGATGGCAAAGACTTATCCACTGGGCTTACAAGCAAGCGAATCCGAGACGAGATGTAGGTACTGTTTTCCTGTTATTACTTTTCTTGAGAAAAATACCAAAATGAGGTAATAAAATGATTTTCGGGGTACAAAAAGGAAAATGATGTCTCGGATGTGGACTCCAATCCACGACCTTGCGAACTCGGAGCTACCCAGCTGGTAATGTTTCTGATGGGTTAATGGGATCCATGTGGTTTGTGGCAACAATGAGCTGTGAGCAGCAGTGAATTCTGCTGGTGCTGACCAAACTAATCGCGTGCGTTTCCACATGTCAACGAAAAAGGAGTGTTTGCGGACAGAGTGAATGAAATTTAGCTTTTACGAGACGCCGTCCGCACAAAAATACCTTTTAAAGTTTTTGTACCTATTTGCTGGTATGTTAAAGATACTTGGAAAGTCAGCAAGGATTCTTTGAAGGAAAATTGACCGAAGTCAGTGTCGGGAAAATCAGGACTTTCCCGCATGTCAGTCGTGGGATCTTGAAAAGGAAACGCCTTTGTTTACAACTAAAAATCACTCAGAAATCAAACAATTAAGCACGAGAAGATTCCTGATCAACTTGTTATCCCCTGTTGATATTTCTCCTTTCTTAAAATAATATTTTGGAGTGATTCTTGCGAAGTTTAATAGTAAACTGTACTTGATTCAACGGCAAGACAAACGGTAAGTAAAAGCTTGGAGTTTAGTGTGGAGGAAATATAACATGTAGCATGTTCGAGAAACGGGATAGAAAACGGTAGAGCATTTATCTTGAAATCTAGTCGAACCCACCAGAATAAAAACTATCTGAATGCACTCTCAGTATGTTTCGAACGAAATTTAACTTACAAGCTTTTGTCTTTAAAAATTGCTCAAAGTGTTTTTAGTTTCCTGAAAACGTGCGACATCGACCGCGCGCGAGCTAGAAACTTATCTGGTCTACATTGTATAGATTCGAACGAAATGGAAAAAAAATGATAGGCGGTCTTCGATTGAAGTCGCGTTGGCAAGGAACCCGAAGTTTATATATTAGTACTGCCTTTTCTTAGAAGAATAGTACCTCGTATATTTATTGGTAACTTGTTACTTTTGTGAATGCATTTTAAAATATTCTGCCATATTAAATTTGTGAATATAACTGTTTGCTGTACAGAAAACGTTAAAGTATAATGTAGTCTCACGATCATCGGTGTCGATTTTGTACATGTAACTGTTCTAAATACAGTAAAGTAGATTGCTCTCAATTCAAACTACCGATATCTCATGACAGAGTACAAATTACTAATTAATGTCGACACTCCAGAAGCGCAAAGTTGCATCCATCCAGAGACCCATTCCAGTCTCTTATTACCATCAGTTGAAGATAAGCAACAAAGTCTTGAATATTTCTAGATTTACAAAAGGCAATGACTCCTCCGTTTCCTCCATGCTCATGACTAGCAAAAAGCCCTACTGTTCCCCTGTCCATTAAAATTGCCATGCACTTGTCTGGGGAACAATTAACACCCCTGCATTTCTCTGACCAGGTTGTAGCAATTGTCCAAATTTTTCTGTCATGTCCTCAACAGAAACAATGCTGTATCTTCTGTAATTTGAAGGTTTATGCCACAAATTTTCTGTATGACATCTCTTACTTCAAGATTGGATTGGTCCTGGGGAATGTTCAGCATGTTATATAGTGTATTCCTAGTCTTCATGGTCTGTCCAAATGTTGTTATTGTTTTAACAAGCTCTTCCATGGTTGTTGGAAAGTTAAGATTACCAGAAAGACAATTTAATGAGTTAAGAACAGATATAATTGTACATGCATTACTTCCTACTGGAACTCCAAAAATACGAGATTGACAAAGATTAGGTGGCAAGATCCATTCAGTTACACCTGGAAGATCATTTCTTGTAACTGTTGCTATACTGGACAGTACTCCTGGGGCAGATGTCGAGGTAACTTGATGTTAGGATGTCTGGAGAGGGACTGCTCTGGAAGACAACAGGTTTTGTTGAGATATATGCCAGGTACAGGGACAGTAGTTGCTTCTGTTTACTCTACAGACTTTATTAGGACAATGAACACACTGTGGTTCCTGTTGTTTAGATCGAGTATGACCTCGCATAGGGTGCAATTAGCAGCTGATGTTTGAATATTTGAAGGATGTGGCTTATGTGGTTGAGTAGGTGGAGGTGCTGGTTGTAAGGATGACATCTTGGAATTAAGATTATTTACAGTCATATCAACTTCCTGTGAGTTTAATGAGTAAAGCTGTGGGATGCTCATGGCATTATCAGTATTTTGTGTACATGTACCTTCCCCATTATCCTTTTCGTTGTCTCGGTATTTGCAATTGCCTGATTGCTTGGATGGAGAATTGCATTCCTTACTAACCTCCCCCTAGTTCTGTTACTTTATTTTGCAGGGTTTCCTTGCATAATGGGCAGAAACTAGCCTCTCCCAAACACTTTTGATGGAACGAGTGCCAACAACCATGGTTCATCTTGTTTCTCGATTTGACATGTGCTAAGGTCACATCTACACCTCTCATCTGGTTTAATTTTCCCATGATAACCCAATGGAAGTACTATGCATTTAACTGGGTCTTTTCCAAATAAATCAGGTAAGAGTACATGTTTTGGTTTTCTCAGTTGAGACGGAGGCTGATCCAAGATTGCTGTGCACGTGGATGTTTTGTTAGTACAGGTGTCAAGAACTTAGCACATTTAGCTTTCAGGTGCCGTAACTGACCTTGTGAGAAAGTGAACTGTTTAGGAGGTGTAAAGTTGGAACGAAAATTAGCCTGTCTCTCTTTTGATTGAAATATGCTTTTTGCCTTATTTGTTAGTTGCTCAGCAGTATCTGATGGCTTGGTTTGTGCCCTGAGAATGCTGTGTATTTTCATTAGGATATTCATCAAATATTGTTGGCCATTGTCTGAATAGAAAAAGGTGTTCAGACTTTTTTGAAGAAAGGTTTAAGGTTCCGTAGACCTTCGCGGCCTGTTTTCTCCACTCGCCCAAAAAAACTTTTTTCATTCCTTATGAAGTTTATTAATTGTACTTTATTTCCCTGAAAAAAATTATAATAAAAAAAAGAAACTTCACGAGATATTTGGAAAACCGGATTTCGAAGTAAACTAAATATATAGCTTAGGCGTGTCTAATCCCTTTATGAGCTGCAAGCTCGCTGTTGATTTTTTGCGGGAAACTACATCCGGGACATCCAAAAGCCCTATCTCAACGCATATGCATATCACTGTGCAATACTGCTATTGTTCATCGCTCTTCAAGATTTCATTAGATATATTGTTTCAGCTAGCTTATGGATACACCAAAACGGAATCCGTCCTTTGGAAGCTCTTTGATCACATCTACAGCTAGAGTTCGTGCTGGTTTGCTGTGATTTCTCTTTGGCTTTGTCATCGCTTTCGCCTTCTACTTGTCCTTGATATCAAGGAACCAAAGTGTGTCGGGCTTTAGCGATATTTTCGTTATTTCTTTTTTTTATGTGGTTTAGCGTCATATAGTTTGGAAGATTTTCCGACCTCAATTTGCATACACACAAAGTAAAATATTAAAAATCCCCGACACCCTTTTGGAGGCTGTCATCTGCTGATTGACATAGTGCAATTGAATGGACGGTACGCCCAAACGCGTACGCGCATAATTCATTGACCTAAACCTCGTCTTTTTTGCGTTTGTAGGCTTAGTACTGCTTTCCAATGAAATCTTTATTTAAAACAGTACTTCCAACAGATACCTTGTTTCATTAGCTTTATAGTGATGTATAGGTTTCTATGGTTCCCTTTAAAGCGTAGTGCGTATATTTTTTTTAACGAGGGGCACCCGCGAAGGTCTACGGTAACCTTAAAACTAACAAATACATGTTCTCTACTGTTTAGAGAAATATGAAGAGGTCCAATTGTAGGAATAATAGAAGTGGCTGCTGGCAGACGAACTGATGATTTTGCTTGTTGGTGGTCAGTTAAACCGTGGCCAAGTGTGTAAGTGTGGTCTGTGTTATGCATGGTTGGCTCAAAATCAACTGAACTGGAAAGAACATATACTTCAGAATTAGGAAGAGACTCATATACAGACTGTCTACAATAAAATTGGCAGGGCCAGTCTCCAGGTTGTACAAAAGTGTATTGTTTTAGATAGTTCCTTAATCCAGTGGATAATGTTTACGTCATGAGCAGCTGCAGTCATTCCTTGATTTTAGTTGTACCTCTACAAAATTAACAAGGTGCAGATCTTCCATTTTCCTCATTAGTCTTACTGCACTGTCATCACAATATTGATGTTCATCAAGTCGGTGCCTTTCCATCTCTGCGGGATTGAAGAATGATGATGTTATCCACTGTGGCATTACTGAAGAATAAGTTCTTCCCAAGAGTGCCATCGACTGTGGAGATGTTATTACTTCTGTCAACATCCTGACATTCACTCCCCTTGGGTCTTGTATATCATTAATATGTGTTGGTAATTTAATTGTCTTCAGTGTTTTAAATGCCTTGATAACAATTGTGCACATACTTATGGATGTTGAGGCTTTATCCTGCATTAGTCGTCTGTTAGTGTGTATTGTGGTGAAATCATCTATCATTAGAACAAGAAGCCATTCATTGTTAATAGCTTCAGAGAAAAAGGTTTCTAGGCATTGTAATGATTGCTGGATAAAGCTGTTTAAAACACTATTAGCTTTTTTCCTGCAACAAGTGTTCCCCAATTGAAATTCAGTATCTGTACCTTCTTGATTTACATTTTTAGAATTGACTGCGGCAAATTTATAAATAATTTATAAATACTGTTCTCTTCGTGTTCAAGTTGATACGTGGTCATACTCATTAGAATGTGGTCAAAAATCTTGACAGCCCATGCAGATTTACAAAATTCCTTGAGCTGGTCAGCGTCATAAATTGGGGAATTCTTCCCTACAACAAAGTCTACTTAGATCTTTGCTTTCACCATCTCCAGCTCTAGCTTCAGGTCACACCCTAGACAAAACAGGAGTAAATGCAAAATTGAAATAATTATATAAACATTAATCCAAGCATCTGTTTCAGGTCTTGAGGTCATACTGTGTATGTCAATGAGAATCACAAAACTAGCTTACAATGTAGGACTATGTCTAGGTGTATGAGCACGCTTTGTAACCCTCATGCTCCTTTCCATTCCTCTTTTCTTCCCTTCTTATTATCTTGTATTCTATAATTTTATGAGATGGATAAATAAATGAACCTTGAATCTTGACTAAGTGATAATAAACCATGTGTATATTACTTTATGTTCTATGGTATGGCTACAAAACAATTAATGCAAAGCTAAGGTTTTCCTGGTACATTTAGTACATGATTCTCTACTCAAGTATATGCATTGCAGACATTATATTTTATCTCACCCTCTCTTCCATAGGAGTTAAAGATTTAGTTTGTATGCTCTCTATGCATAGTCCTCTCCTAATGCTGAATTTGGGGTTTGTATGATACCATACAATATGTATTCAGTAGCATAGTCGAGACACCTCATACCATGCGAGCAGAGGTTCTTTTATCTTTCCCTCTCCACTGGCAGTTCCTTTCCTCCCTCGTTTGTTGGTGTAGAGGGAAGAGAAAAGAACCTACTCGCAAGGTATATTTCATTATGCTCAAGTATGTGGGGTAAGTTGTAAACAGGAAGCAGCCTGTTGCATTTTATTTTATGTACATGTAGAAATTATAAATAAAGATTGCCTGATCTCAACACTGTTTTGTCTGTTTTTGTGCCTACAGAACACATTTCGTTTTATAATAACATATATACCTTACTATACCATTATTTTTTAGTAACTCACTTTGAGACAAGGTTTTGATATATGCATCAATTTCTTCAAATACACCCGGTGGTAGAATAACCTCCCATTTGTTCTTCTTGTAATGGAGCCAAAATGTGTTTGTTCTGCTTTCTCTCGAGGTTTTACTCTTTCTGGCTGTGTATGGCCAAACCCACCAATCCTTTTTGCTGGTCGGCTTCCA
This sequence comes from Actinernus sp. WN-2022, assembly GCA_030867875.1. Taxonomy (NCBI): domain Eukaryota; kingdom Metazoa; phylum Cnidaria; class Anthozoa; order Actiniaria; family Actinernidae; genus Actinernus; species Actinernus sp. WN-2022. The sequence goes on along the minus strand of JAOWCC010000577.1, from coordinate 137,650,699 downwards.
ACCTTTTTCTGTCGAGCACCTTTACCGGCAAGCTGTTAAAGGGACATGAGGAAATAATTTATGTAACAAAAAGCCGGTATCCTAAGAATTTTGATATTTTTTTTGCAATGATACAAATTTAGCCCCTAAATCTTCACAAAGCTCTTTGTAGGAGGGAGATACTTACGTGGAAGAACGTTTTTCTTGATTTCTTGTGCTCATATACTGCTCGTCGGCAATATGAACAAAGAATAAGTGATACCGAAGCAGCTAGATAGAAATTTCGATTGAACCTTGATGTTTCGAGTAGTTTCCACATCTTTTTCACACCTCCGATGACAAACTCTACAAGTACTTCCAGGAAAAATTCGTGTTGATGAAACTGAGTAAAACGCAAGTGAGAAAAAAAGGAAACAAAATCGCACGAAGCACGCCGCCATATTTGTTTCCCGGCACGACACACAGGAAATCCGCGCAGTTCTGCTCAATTTCACTAGCGCATGCGTAGAAAGAATTCCCTGCCGCTTGAGCTGTGACGACACAAACCAGTACACATCATATCAAACAACGAGTGTCGATTTAGAGGTCTGGGACCTAGAAACCGCCATTTTGAATTTCCTTGCCGCTCTTCCAAATATGGAATATGGAATTTTCCTAATATGGAAGAGGCCGCGGGAAGTTCAAAACGACACTTTTGCTTGCTATTTTATTGATATGTACCCGCGCGGAGAAGGGAGAGAAGGGAAAGGATGGTCTGATCATAGGCAAACCACAATAATGAAGTGAAAACTATAATAAAACGTGTTTTACATTCTTTTTGTGAATTTGTCATTTTTTACCCTCCCTCCTCTCCCCCTACTTTTAAGACTGCTCAATTCAAATTCAAACTATAACGGATAACAAGGTCGGCAACTTCAAGCCAGTCTGGTGGCAAAACAGAAAACGAAATTGTCAATATCGGAAACTAAATAAAACTCAAACACAATTTCAACACCACACAAAGATAAACCAGTGACCAAACTACCTTCGTAGCGAAAAATATGAGTCGAATATCACAAGAAGCGATTGTTTTGGACGAAGTTTTCGAGTACAGAACGGCTTCGCGGATGTGTCTTGAGTTAAGGTTAGACCAGCGCCGTTACTGCGAGTCCTGGGCACGAGAGCAAACGCTCTCCCTACCCTACAGGGAAGACAAATGAGTCGACAAACAAATAAACAGTCCTCAGGGGATGCAGTTATGTTTTGAAAAGTTTCTTACGATCTAAAAGTAAAACTACAAGAGTGGGAAGATTAGCTGGATCAAACAGAAAGCCTGACACTACAAATTCCAAAACTGTTTAGGTAATCTAGTGTTCCAAGTTGTCGGATGTTTATGTCACTTTCATCGAACTGCAAATCGACATAAAATTTAGATAACTTGTTTGCTCCACCACTTACCACGAAGGTAAGTTGCACACAATACTCTGCCCCGTCTTGTCAACCAGCCATTTATCTCCTCCCAAGTTTTCTCACTGTCCTAGTTCAGTCACGGCTATAGCCTGCGTCGCATCCGAACTGAACCCCGGTTAAGTCCGTCTGCGAAACAGTGGTCAAAAGCTTGTTCTCGACCCCCAGCGAAGTTGCAGGATTATTTATAATCGATTTTGATTGGCTTTTACTAATGCTCATTCTTACACGTCTTCCGACTGGCCATTCAACTGTCACCAGCCTGTCACCAGTGCGACTAACGGCTAATTGTGGCGGCTTTTATACACGTCGAAAAGAGCAATGATATTTGTACAATATCAGTTTAAAATCGAGATTCGTTTGCTAGAACAAGAGCAGTTGACCGGAGTTGAGTTCGGATGTGGCACATACTTGATCTTTCCAAGCTGCATGGGGGATATTAGCCTGCGTCGCATCCGAACTGAACCCCGTTTGTGTGTTCTTCGAACGAGCATTTTGTGGTGACAGATTCTATTTAATGTGTTCGGCAAGTTTCCTTTTATCTGGCACTAAACCACGGGCAGCTGCCTATTACTTCAAAACCTGACCCGAAGTCGGAAATAAACCTAACCTTCTCCGATAGTAAAACACAGGGAAACGACGACAGCTCGTCTAGGGCGAGAAATCTCAAGTAAACAGTTGACTCACGTGCAAACGAAGTTTCGACCGAGCGGCCTCTGACGTGACATGATTGCCCGTCATAACAATCTCCGAGGCTGGTGACAGTTGAATGGCCAGTCAGAAGACATGTAAGAATGAGCATTAGTAAAAGCCAATCAAAATCGATTATAAATAATCCTGCAACTTCGCTGGGGGTCGAGAACAAGCTTTTGACCACTGTTTCGCAGACGGACTTAACCGGGGTTCAGTTCGGATGCGACGCAGGCTATCACGGCTAGCGCTTGCGCTCTAGATTTAGGTAAGTCGCTTCCCTAGCCATGGAGTCTCCAACTCTTATGGTTTTAGTTTTAGATCGTAAGAAACTTTTCAAAAATAACTGCATCTCCTGAGGACTTAGGTATGTTTATTTGTTTGTCGACTCATTTGTCTTCCCTGTAGGGTAGGGAGAGCGTTTGGTCTCGTGCCCAGGACTCGCAGTAACCGCGCTGGTCGAACCTTAACTCAAGACACATCCGCGAAGCCGTTCTGTACTCGAAAACTTCGTCCAAAACAATCGCTTCTTGTGATATTCGACTCATATTTTTCGCTACGAAGGTAGTTTGGTCACTGGTTTATCTTTGTGTGGTGTTGTAATTGTGTTTGCGTTTTATTTAGTTTCCGATATTGACAATTTCGTTTTCTGTTTTGCCACCAGACTGGCTTGAATTTGCCGACCTTGTTATCCGTTATAGTTTGAATTTGAATTGAGCAGTCTTAAAAGTAGGGGGGAGGGGAGGGAGGGTAAAAAATGACAAATTCACAAAAAGAATGTAAAACACGTTTTATTCTCGTTTTCACTTCACAAACAATATGTAAACACGTTTTATTATAGTTTTCATTTCATTATTGCGGTTTGCCTATGGTCTGATACAAATACTTGCCGAAGCGCGTGTAAACAGACCAAATTCTTAAAAACAATTATTGGTCGAAAAACAATTGCGGTATTCTGATTGGTTCGTACATTCTGGCTCGCGCAGTTAAATTACAGTTTGATTGGCGGCTTGGCTCGCTCGCGCAAAATTCGTCACGATTCGTGACACGGGCCGGAAAACGACTCGACAAACATTTGTATCAGGCTCTCCTTTTCTCTCTCCCCCTTCTTTTATTGATTTATTTGGTGGAAAAGAGAGAGCCTGGTCGCAGGTTAGCCTGATCGCGACATTAGTCGCTTAAGATTGGACAAAAAGTTCTACAAATAGAAGAGGTGGGGCGACCTGAGGGCGGGTGGCGGTCGGTGGACGGACGACAAGACGGACGACAATTTTTTCGATCGCTCGCTATGTGTATGGTGCTTTCGTCCCGGGCAGAAGCTCCCCTATGAATTAAACCGGCTTGAAGATTCTTCTCTTGGAGCCATGTATTCGCACATTAGCATTCACTGAACTCCACTCTCTTTACTATTTTCTTTCAAAGGACGAGTACCAATCTACTCCCGTGTTTTCAAGTGATAATTTGTTGCAGGGGTCCAAACACTCCGCTTAAAACATTTTCGACATCTGCATTTTAGCACCTAGCTATAATCTCATAGCTTCTCAGTTATCACACATATATACGTTCCCTTCGTTCTACTTCTCAAATTTTTTTAGTAGTACCAAAATCAAATATGAAGACTTATGGTGACATGGAATTCTCCATGGCAGCTCCCAAGCTATGGAACAAATTGCCCCTTGCCCTCAAGTGTGTTGCCACAGTCGATATTTTTAAAAGACAGTTGAAGACTTATTTATTTCATTTAGCTTTCTAGGTCTAATTTAAATATTATGTAGAATATATAAGGAAATATATATTTTTATATATTTATCTTTTTTTAAATTTAAAATATTGCAACTAGGATACTAGGATATTTGCCTCTTTAAATTTTTAACATTGTAAACATCTTCCAAACTATTTCCCCATTTTTCCAAAATACAATTCTCAATTGAAACTGCAAGAACACATTATTTCTCTGACTTGTTTAAGCTGCAATACGAAACAAATGGCTCAGTGTTTTAAAGATACTTGCAACAAGGTTTCATTTGTCTCACTGGACTGTGAGACGGAGAGTATGACTCAAATAAAAGAGTTTGGAAAAACCGGGAAATACTTTGGAAGAGGTTTGTAGTTTTGGTGAAGTGCTTTGAACAATTAGTGGAGTTAGCACTATTTGAATAAATTATTATTGTTAGTAGTAGTAGTATTAGTATGGTGTTTCACATCAGTCACTCAGTGGCACAGTGGTTATTAGGCTCTGATCAACAGATCTGATGGTTGCCAGTTGAAGTACCAGCAAGGACATTTGACCAAAAATAAATATGGTAATTACCAGTAGTATATAGTTGATTATACATGCATGGCTACAATGTAACACTGTAAGGAGATAGGGAGAGGGGTAGGAGAAGGAAGTGACGAGGGTAGCAGTAGAAAAGTTGAGGGAGAGGGTGAACACATAAATGACCTAGGTAAAAAAAATTACCTAGTCCTAGGTTTTAAAAAATAATCCAGGTTGGAAAAAAATATCAAGGTTGACAAAAATGATCTGAACATAATTAAATTTGACCTGTAACTTAAACACTGTGACTATTAGATGTCATATAGTGATCCTAGGCACCTGTGGTTTATAATAGCTATTAAATCATACAATTACAATCATGTAAAACTCAGGGTATTTCTTGGTGCAGCAGTTGCATGTTTAGGGTTCTTTGCATTGCAGGGTATTGTTTTGCTTTAGAAGACAATAGTTTTGTTTTACGTCATGACTCAAGGTGAACTGCTACACCAAGGAACTACAAAAACTCACTGTAGACAGCAATCGGTTGATGGCCATCACACGTTGTTGAGCCGAAATTACAGGCATATTCTTCAGGATAATCTAGTCCAATATTCCTTTAGGATTGTCTTTACATAGTTGTATTATCCTCTCTTCCAAATCCACGGCTTCCACGGCCTCTTGTTTGATCACTACGTCTGCGACCGCCATCTTGATCATTTTTAGTTAGTCTCAATTGAATGAATAACCAGGCCTGATGTCTAAGGCCTACCTCTCATGGCAAGCCCTTCATGTAGGAACCCATGAGTTGTATACTTAAGGTTACCGGATACCTTCAGGGTGCGTTTCCAGTCTAAATTATGTAGCGCCTCGAAAAAACATCGTAGATACATTATCCATGTATCATTTTAAAGCTTATAAAATTGGCTACAAGAATACATAAAATGTTTTGAGTTCTTTGAAAATCTCGAATTTTCCGCGATCCCGTTTCTCGGATCTAGTGAGATGGCTTTCAGAAGCTCCGACTCCGAAAATATTTTAAAGTTTTAAAATCCGTTTGCTTTGTCGCATTTCAGAGGAATCGTATTACAAAAGGGTGTCGGGGAATTTCAAAATTCGATTTAGTTCAAAAGTTATCATGCTCTCCGTGAAAAGGCGAAAAATAATCAGAGTAGATTTGCGGAAAACGCCGTCAAGAGCTCTATTTTTAGAATTTTGCAATTCCCCGACACCCTTTTGCAGCGGAGATATCAATTGACATTTTGTGAAAATTTCAAACAAATCGACTAAATTCCTCTTGAATGGGAGCTTTTTTTAAACTCTATTTTGGTTGAAAATCGAAAGCGTAGAAAATAGCATTTTAGAAAATCTAGCCGTCTGTCGTGCGTGAATCTGAAGCCCCGCCTCTCCAACAATTAGCGAGCTCTTGGCCAATCATTTCTCATCACAGTTCAACTATCTGTCAAGATTTACCGCCAATGTTGATTTCCGATCAAAGCTCCGCGCCGCATCGAGAAAATGTTAATATAGCTGGTTGTTCTAGTTTTCTTGTGTGACTTGAAAAATGGGAAAGACAAAAAGACAAAAAGACATGGAGGCACAAAGCCTAGGTGAACACCTAGAGACGCCTTGAATGCCAGCATAGTTAGTAGAGACAGCGATTTGCAGGCGGCTGAAACAGAACGGCAATAGCGAGCTAAGATCGTGGTGTTGGTTTAAAGTGATTCAGAGTCGCCGTCAGACTTTACGTTTCCATCTAAGCTTTCTTGGAAACAAATATTTTCTCAGCTGGCTCCTATCAATTCTTCATGTTCAGATGTGGGCCACTCGGCACTCTGTCTGAACCCTTGTCGGATTTTACGAGGACATTGTTTGGCCTTGTTTTGCTTTGCTTTCTTCTTTGTTTCCCAAGCTAATGGCATCCTGCTTTTTTGAAGGCATAAGGCCAACAACCGATGGAATTATGGAATCGTGTGGAAAAATGTTTCTCAATAAACGTAAACATTGGTATATGAAATAAATTTAATATTATATGCGCCAGCTTTCTTCACACCGTCGTTACGGGCGAGTGAGCACTTGTCATGTGTTTATATTAATCTGCTGTCAATCAAACGGAACCTTTTCCTTCCGGTCAAATACTTCCTTTTGGTATTTCTCCATCAACATTAATTTTTATTCAACGGAGTTTTTGGTATATGAGACACTACTACTAAAACTACATTTCTGTGCGAAAAAAAAAATTCCCCATCTTTTTCGTTTTGAAGGTATCCGGTAACCTTAATACATAACTTGTGTTGCTTGCGCTACTTGGCTTACTTGAGTTGCTTTTTTATCACATTGCCTTCCTCGTGAAAATATCCTGCGTTATATAATCCATCAAATAATCTTCTCCGATTGGTGGAATTGGTCACGTGACCTGATAACCGCTATCCATATCCATGTGATGGCCGTTATCAGTGCTTCAAAAACGTATTAGCTATATTCATGGTGAAATGACCAATAACAAGGACCGGGTTTAATAGATCACATGACTGCAGCCTGGTCAGTTATAACGATTCACTGTGAGGGTCTTTATTTGAGTTTCACACTTACACGAAGGTCTGCATATTGAACAATTCAGTTTACCGAAGTGGAGGTGAACAGAAATACAATAAGAGGGTCTCAATGGGGGGGTCTACATGTCAGTTGTCAGTTAAAATTTTGGCCATTTGTCAGTTGTCAGTTAGCCCTAATTAATCATTACTAGAGAAAATTTACAATGTTTGACCCACAAAAACCAAATTTGTCAGTTGTCAGTTCATTTTTGGTGGTCAGTTGTCAGTAAAAAAATTGTCATTTGTCAGTTGTCAGTTATTTTTAAGGCCGTTTGTCAGTAGTCAGTTAACCCCATTCAGGCCCTCCAATAACCTATTCGTGGTGTCGAAATATGCCATGATATTTCGTCCGCGGACATTATCTGATCCGAGAAGAGAACAGTTCCCGAGAGCGAAGCTCGAGGGAAACTGTGAGCTTCGAGGATCTGCAGATAATACATACATAAAGCTTTATTTAGGCACGCTGGCCCCAACAACAGAACGTACTCTGCTGGTTTCCGCGAGGGGCGTGAAATATTTACAATATGTTGAAGCTATTACAACTAACTCAGTAGAACACTAAGTTATATTCAGACTTAAAAATGTATTTACAAGGAGAGGTAAAAAGTAATATTTATAGGCTATTCAGTTGGTATTTTTCAAATTACTTATTATAAAAACTAATAGTTATTTAAAATTGATATATACTATTTACAGAGCTATCAACGTGACCCAACATCAGGCAATTTCTTTATTTCTCTCCGGAATTGTTGGAGCGATTCCGCTAGTTTAGCTTCGCGCGGAAGGGTATTCCATAGCATAGCACCATTATATTTCAAGCTTCTTTTCAAAAAATCTGTTTTAGGCTTTGGAACTGCTAGGTTTGTTTCATAGTTTCCTAAATTGTAGCTATTCTGACGATCGTTCAGAGTTATAAATGTTTTTTTTAAGGCAGGGTGCGGAGTAGCCATGAAGTATTTTGTATATTAAGATAGATTTTGTACAAGCATGTCTTACATCAAGTAATCGAAATAAGGCTGAATTAAGGACTTATAAATTGTTTCAAGGGAATCAAGTAGAACAAACGGTTTGATTCGCCTAATAGCATCAATGCCCGCGCTGACTTTTTTGCATATTGTTTCGATGTGATTTTCCCAGTTTAGTTTTTCATCAATTTCGACACCTAAGCATTTATATAAATTTGTCCTGGAAATTATCAATAGAAACAGGGAGGTCGCAAGTTTTGTTACTGAGACTATATGTAGACCCAATAAACATAAACTTTGTTTTGGATGAATGGAATTGCAACTTATTTGCCGAAAGCCAGTTACATAAGTTATCGAGATCGGCATTTAGATTTGTAATGAGCTCACCCGAGTCATGGGAAGATGCACAAAATTGAGTATCATCTGCGTATAAGCAAGGGGTTGTCGACTTGAGACAGTTTGGTAGATCATTAATGTACAATAAAAACAGTAGGGGACCGAGGATTGAACCCTCTCGAACTCCACAAAGAACCTCCCTTGGTGTGGACATCAATCCATTTATTAAACATTGTTGCTTTCTGTCAGTAAGATAGGAACGAAACCATTCTAGTTCCAAGCCAAAAATCCCATAGTGCTTCATTTTGTTTAGTAAAATCAGATGATTAATTGAATCGAAGGCTTTATGAATATCGAGAAACACGACCCCTGTTAACTTGCCGTTATCCATGTTTTCAAGCCATTCATCACACATTTGGATTAGGGCTGATGTGGTTGAGTGTTGGGGACGGAAACCCGATTGAAATTTCGACAGAAGGGAATTATCAGTTAGGTAGCCATATATCTGGCGCAAAAGCTCCTTCTCGAAAACTTTACTAATAATTGGCAAAATAGAAATAGGACGATAATTCTCGGATTTTCGTCTGTCTTCGGATTTAAAGATTGGAGTTACACGAGCGTATTTCCATTCATCAACAAAAACGCCCGTTGAAAGAGATACATGTAGGTTAAAAATAAAGGTTAACGATGGTGCTATGATTACTGAGGCCATCTTGAGAAAGTTTGCCGATATGTTGTCGAGACCAGTAGCCTTTGAGGTTTTTAAATTCTTTAGCGTCAACATGACGTTGTTTACTAGAATTGAAGAAAACTTTAAGATCGTGTTGGTAGGTTCGACATAGTTATTATATGTCTGATTGCAGTTATCATATATTGCCCTGATTGATTCTGATGCCAACTTTGGTCTAATATTTACAAAGTAATCATTAAAAGACTCAGAGATCAGTTTTGGGTCCGAAATTATGGTATCATTAACAGAAAGTTCGTTAACGCTTCTCGATTTATTATTCTTGCCCAGAAGGATATTTACTAATTTCCAAGTTCTCTTAGAATATGAGGAGTTTGAGCAGTCTTCGATTTTATCGCGGAAATAATTTGATTTAGCTTTTCGCATTTCGACATTAACCCTATTTCTGACTGACTGGTAAAAGTTCCCAGTGATACTGTGAACCATATTTGACTGCAGGCTTTTTGTGATAGTCTCTATCTCTCATCAGTTGTTTTATATGATATGAAATCCAAGGAAGGGGATTTTCTCTTACTCGTTGTTGTCGAATAGGAGCGTGTTTATCTAAGATCTCATTGAAGCTAAGGCTGATTTCCAGACTCGCCAAGATTCATTTGGATCATCAAATTCTTGTACCATATGCCAGGGTACTTGACCTAAATCTGCAATAAAGTCCTCTTCGACAAAATGTTTAAAGTTTCACACTTCTTTAATGACCGGTCTACTCAGTTTTCGGCATTGTGTATTTGCGAACTGTATATATTAAACTATGATCCGAAATTCCAAAGTGAACACCCGAAGAAGATATATTTTCTTTCTTATTTGTAAGAATTCAATCAATTAAGGTAGCCGATGATTTAGTTACTCAGGTTGGCTCATTGATTAATTGGTCTAGTTGGTACATTGAACATAAGAACTGCAGCCGACGGGTATGGGCATCGGGCGGCACCTTCATGTAATCACAATTTAAATCTCCAATTATTAGGAGTTCCTTATTTTCAGTGTCACATTTTGAAAGAAACGTGTCACACTCATCGAATAGGTCCATGTCAGAATTTGGTGGCCTATACCATGTGCTTACAAGTAAAGACTTACTATGGGGGCGGCTAATTTCGGCACAGACCATCTCGAGGCGGGTTGATATTATATCATTTCTGTCTGAGTAGGACAGAGATTCGCGCATATAAAGAACAGCACCATCTCCTGATCTATTACGGTTCTTACGAATTATGTTGTATCCTACAATACTTATTTCATCATCAGATATAGAATCGTCTAATTTAGATTCATTTATAGCCAACAAATCCAAAGGCGAATTCAAACTGTTAATATTAATACTAGCAATTTTAAAGCCCTTTAATATAAGGATGCTATGCAATGGAGAATCTATATTACCTGTGGTAGGGTCACGCTGTAGCGAGGCTAATGGCCTTTCCTTCCACGAGGTGGTGTCGGGTGAGACGTTGCAAGTTGAATTAGAATGTTCCCCAACTGGTGGAGGGCTGACAGTAGGGTGGAGGGCTCAGTGGTATTACTACCTTTTCGTTTAGATGAAGGGTTAGTACCTGATCTCAGAAACTTAATGAATTGAACGGCTAATAGAGCCGAACCCTTTGAATTGAAATTAAGTTTACTACCATTGAGACCGGTACTGTCAATTATAGAATTGTCTATAAAATTAAATCCGTTCTTGTCAGCATTGAATCTGAGTTTGTCGTTGACTTCGTTTAGCTTTGACGAGACGTCAATGTCTTCTCTGTGTGTCAGACCTGACACTCCAATTTTGGAGTTTGGGAACTTGTTTTTTTGCGCTCTTTGCAAGGGCTTCAATTTTTGACGCACATGAATCTACTGAACCCGTCGGTTGGTTTTTTGTTCCTACGTGAATAATAACATGTGTTGGATCAGTGTTGATCTTAATATTTCCGATCTCCTTAGTTATTTCATCGGCAGTTTTTCCTGGAAAAGTGTATTTGTGAACCATTCTCTGGGAAAGTTTCTTTGGGTCAATGTTCTTGATGATTGAGTCGCCAATGACAACAATGGTCTTTCAATTGATTGCGATCAGTTTTAGTGCCGGTTTCCGTAGCATTCTCGACGGGTAGCGAAGAATTGGCTAGATCTTTAGATGGCACAGTACTAGCGGTACGGATTTCAATAACCTCAGGATTGGTTGTCGAATTATCGAGTGGCTGGAAGTAGTTCTGGCTAGTGAAAGCTACGTTGCTTCCAATATATGTTGTTGTTTTAGGGTCAGGATGTTTATCTTGGCGGGAAATTTGAGTGCTATCATCTTGAATTCATTAACGTGGTTGAACATATTCCCGTCTAACTCCTCCAATTTCTCTTTCAACTCGATGTTCTCTGCTTGGAGATGTCATGCCAGGACACATATCAGGGCATATTTCGACACCACAATGTAGGTAATTGTTGTTATCATCCTTCAAATAATTTCTTTAACGCGTGCTTGTACGCTTACGGGAGTGTATTCGCTGATATTTCCCCCTCGTGGAGAGAAAATATCGGGTCATGTGACACATTCAACCAATCACGCGCGAGAGAAAATATTTGATGGGTTATAATGGTGGATATTTACCGAGCCGTAATACAGGGCGGTATTTCATGTTTTTTCTCTGAAATACAGAGCGGTATTTCATGTTTTTTCTCTGAAATACAGGGCGGTATTTCATGTTTTTTTTCTCTGAAATACAGAGCGGTATTTCATGTTTTTTCTCTGAAATACAGAGCGGTATTTCATGTTTTTTCTCTGAAATACAGGGCGGTATTTCATGTTTTTTCTCTGAAATACAGAGCGGTATTTCATGTTTTTTCTCTGAAATACAGAGCGGTATTTCATGTTTTTTCTCTGAAATACAGGGCGGTATTTCATGTTTTTTCTCTGAAATACAGGGCGGTATTTCATGTTTTTTCTCTGAAATACAGGGCGGTATTTCATGTTTTTTCTCTGAAATACAGAGCGGTATTTCATGTTTTTTCTCTGAAATACAGAGCGGTATTTCATGTTTTTTCTCTGAAATACAGGGCGGTATTTCATGTTTTTTCTCTGAAATACAGAGCGGTATTTGATGTTTTTTCTCTGAAATACAGAGCGGTATTTCATGGCTATATATAGACTTGCTACAAGTCGACCTCTTTTGAAGCGGAGGCGGGAAATGAAAATCTCGTTTTAAGGGACTTTGAGAAAGTGTAGGCTACATCAGGCCAATCGAAATGCAGGAAATTTCGCGCCATATCTTTATCAGCCATTAAGAAGTCAAGCATTTTGAATACATAATTAGTCTTGCTGACGTACGCGTCCGCCACTAGTTCGAAACTTTTGTTTTCCGAGAAATTTCGCAGTCTAACGTCCGGTAGGTTTTCGTGGTAAATCTTCCTGTAAATTTGCTATTTATAGGATAATATGATTATTTTATGGTTTTTCAATGGAATACAGGCGAAAATTTCGTAATACCGTTTTTCTAATTAAGGATTCCAATCAGGCCTTAGAGTTTGAGGCCTAAAACAAAATAACGCCCTCACTGCGAATCTATAAACTGCAGATCCTCACTTAAACATTCAAAAATCCGTAAAGCACCCTCACAGTTAATCTCAGTACACGAGGACTCAAGTCATACGCCAGGAACGTATCTCAACCAATCACTGACCTCCCCTTAGCCTGCGTTGAGCTCGGATCAGCGGCTCTTTTTGAGGGAGGAAGCTTTCGCAGGCTAACTTCCCCTACCCCGGCGCAAAATGTCAAGGTAAAAATCCTGATTTGAGTCATAGACACCATCTCGCAATTATGAGTCCGGTTTTCGTGAACACTGAAAGTGTATGTCAGTGATGCAAACTATAGATTTCAGAACATTTTAAAATTATTGACAGTACCGTTTTTTCGCGTCGTGTTTTTAAACCTGATGAACCACTACTGCTCGTGTATTAAACACTACTAGAATCCATGGACGTTTGACGCTACATATTAACTTCCCTGTAAATGTAGTGCGCGCAAGGACTCCGTTAACATATTTGAACCTTGGACGATAAATGCAATGACCTGCTTTGTAGCTGTGGAAACTTGCACTGATGCTTGTTCTTAGACATTATATGTTCCTCGAAACTTTGCGCGCCTAATCTAAGACCGGGAAAATGAACGGAAACCCACCAATCCACACTGTATCCAGTTCCAAAATAACTTGATTTGCTAAGGACTAAAGGATTGAGGCGTCCAAGAAAGCAGCCGCAATACAACACGACACAACACCACCATAAAACACGACACGTTTGCATCACGGACATAATGGTGAGACGCTCTGTATGCATGAGGGAGGCCTCACAATCGTTAATTCCCCCCCCCCCCCAATCCCGGTCGGGTGAAATATCAATGTAAAAGTCCTGTATTGACTCTCCGGATCAATCACGGTTTCTGGGAAACCCCCACCCCTCCCCCACACCTCACCCTAACCTTTAATGGTTAATCATTAAAGAACGATGCATATCCCAGGGAGGGAGGGGTGGCCTTCTCGCATGGCGGTCATGTCGAGTCTTATTAAAAACCTTTGTTTTTGTTAGTTTAAACTCGGCTTAAAATGCTCGGTTTGTGGCTGCCGACTTGCAATAGTCAACCAGACACTAACATAGTGGTTGTTGGATACAGCACTGATTAATAAAACATCAGTGTCTGTATATATATATATGTGTGATACAACAAAGATTAATAAAACATCGGTGTCTGTATATATCTGATATAACACTGATGTTTTATTAATCAGTGTTTTATCAGATATAGCCGAGACACTGATGTTTTATTAATCAGTGCGGTTTTATCAGATATAGACTGATGTTTTATTAATCAGTTCTGTATCCAACAAGCACTAGTCCTGTTTGTCTAAGTATGAACTGAATATCAGTTCTGTAGTGAAATATAAAGAGGCCATCACGTGGCATCATTCAGCGCACATGATTGGCTAGCACCCTTATGAATTATTAATGAGGTTTAGAAGAATATATTACACCACATAACTATAATAAAATAATTTATGTATGTATAAATATATCATACAACGTTTGCACTTTAATTACAGTCTATTTTGAAATCACTGGGGTTTCCACAATCGGCTGATTAGTTAAAATAGAGCAATCACAGACCACGCCACATCCTCTTTTGTCTGTAATGGTATAATTTTGCTGAACCAATCAAATTGCAGGAATCGCTGACAAATCAGCCAATGAAACCAAAGGATCTGAGAAGTAATTTTTCGGCTAGTAGAGCCTCCTTTTCCTCCCTTTCTTTTGTATTCGCTTTGCAAAAGAAAGGGAGGAAAACAGTCTCTCCGCGAGCAGGGAAAGAAGCAAATTTCAAAGCAAAGTAAGAAAATATATGTTAGCACTTCCTTTGCTGAAAACCTTTTCTCTGGACTTTGGGTACAAATTACAAAATACATGGATCGATGGGTTTAGATTTCACTCGGATAAAATATGAATTGGAAATAGAACTTCATATCGTGCAATAGGCCCTTTGCAGCTTACAGTCCCGTGCTGATATGTTACTTCGTTAACGAATGAATTGAGCTCGTGATCCCCATGGGAAAGGCCTTGCAATAGATGCTGGAGAGCAAGCTATCTTCAGAAAGCAGTTTTAGAAAGATCGACAATCGGTTGGAGGTGGAAAATAGCATTTACAGACAGGTTTTACTAATAACATTACCGACCCTTAAACATAAGGTAAGATTTTTTGCCATCCAGTACAACCACGTGATTGTCTAACTGCAAAAGACCCAATTGCGTCGTGCAGTACATTTACATGATGACGTCACATGCTATAACTACCAGAACTCCTTGCGCGGTTTCTTTTGTTTCTATTATCTAGACCATTGTCTTGGTATTCTCCAAGGAGTTTTAAAATCTGAATAAGACAAAGAATTTAAAGGCCGTTATTGCACTAACTACGGCCTTCGCTCCACAGTATATACCGTAGCCAAGGAACAGTCTAACTGACGCGCTGTTCAGTCAGACTTCTTTGTACTTAGATTACATTATGTTGCCATTGGCCATTACCAAATTGAAAAAAGGACTGGGCCGAGTCTCCCTTGACAAGTATTCCTTGACAATTATTTTTGCTCGTGTGTACAGAAAAACATGACAAGTTTTCCTTGGTGACAGCAATGTTCTTAGCAGTAGCGGAATATCTAGACTAGTGTAATAGTTTCGAGAGCCGTTTGAAAACTGCATTCTCGAGCCCATAACGAATGGCTCCTTTATCAAGAAAACAATACGTGTTTGCAAATAGTCTAGGTGTCACCCTTCTTATGCACCACGAGCATAAAATGGCGTGATAATCGTAGATGGTGGATCCGTCCATGGTCAACCGAAAGTGATTGTACCACGACTGGATGCCATGGCAGTTTCTAGGAAATGTGCAACGCAAAACAAACGGCGAGGGCAATGGAAACTAGATGTCGAAGTCCCATGTCATATTTTCCTTGTCGAGCCGTTAGCACGAGCAAATTTCGCGACTTGAAAAGCTCCTTGTTCGAAATCAGGAGGAGGCTTGTCAAGGAAAAACTTGTCATGTTTGACGTACACGCGAGCAAATAAAACCTTGTCGTGGATGAGGGAGGGAGTGGTAGGGGTAAATAAAGGAAATCGCAGGAAAGCGAGTGCTATACTTGATTTATAGGCACTGCACGAGTGATATTTTGAAAGTGCTGATAATTGCAGGAGACTTTAGACGAGTGCAATTTGAGAACTTTCAAAATATCACTCAGTCATGTTGAGCACGAGCAGCTCATGCGATGTTTTGTTTATAATATACTGAGCAAACATTTGCTGATTCAAGCATGCAACTGTGCACTCTATAACCTTTTGATGCACTCGTATTGACCAATCAGAAGCCAGATATTTTGTTGAGTAATCACTATATTATAATGTGATGTAATCAGTTGGGGATAATTATTGTATTATTATTAGTTGTAGTTATCCATAGTACATTTGTAGTAGTTAATAACGTAAATACGCAAAGGTTTTCTTTTCCACTTAATATATTGCACTCGCTCTTACTTCCAAGTTTATTTTTATTTTGTACTCGGTTAATTAATTTTGTACTCGGTTGATGAGCATATCTACCCAACCAACCTCACACAACCGAGACGACGATGATAATGATGATTATTATTATCGGTATACATACCGGTATATCTTTTTGGGGAATAACTAAAGATACGAGTACTTCCAACTGAGAACAATATTGTGACCCATATTTGTGGCACTCATAGAGCAGATTTCGTATGAGTGGCGATGACTACAGCACGGTTACTGTACGGCATGCCGTGACGTTGAAATAGTTTCTCTATTGTTTTTGTCCTGCAAATCCAATCAAATTACAGAAATACAGCACGGTTACAGTACGGTTACAGACTCATACGATGCTCTAATCGAGCGTGACAATCCAGACAACCTTGAGTCTAATCCTTCGTGCACTCAAACATGCTGCAACAAACGCACCGTATAAATATTGATTTCTATTGATTTATCACAGAGGTCCAGATTACAAATCTGCCGCTCACTTTTGACTGCCACTATAAATGTTATTTTTCTTGGACGGTGATAAGGCGAAATATGCCGCGAAGATGAACACTGCATCTTTCGTCATTTTCATCTGACGTCGGTTAAGCTTTATCTTGGTCAGTTGTCGCATGAAACTTGCAATTTTTCTCTCATTTTAATAAGCTTTTTATGTTACAATTAATTCTGAAATTCTAACTTTTATGTTCTACATGTTTGAGCTGGAAGAAGACCTGGGAAGATGCAGCTGAATTAGGAAAACCGATACCAGCTGTCGCTGGATAGTGTAACAGTCGTGATCAAGATCACACAGATTGAACTTTCTATCGCGTACCCCTCCTGAAGAAACTAAGAGATGCAGAGTGTAAAGCGAAGCACTATCGATGTGTATTTCTCGATATTACACCGGTGTTCCTTCCACCAATGCTTAGCTGTGAAATATTAATGTAGCTGCAAATAGTATTTATGGTTTTGATATTTGATAAAATAGTTCTTAAGGAGTTCTTTGAGCAGATGGCTGGCAAACCAGCAATGTTTGGAAAATCTACTTGTATCAGCCAACTTGGGGGTTAGGTACTCAAATATCCATCTATGGGCCGATGTGTAGAACTGTAGATAGTCATGCAAGCCTCCTTCCGGCTAAAATGAAGATTACTGATAGGCGTTAATCACTTTAGACATCCCTGGTGTGGACGGGTTTCTTAAAAAAAAAAAAACTGTGATAAAAGTTTTTTTATAATGCCACCTGCACGTGATCCATTCCATTGCTATTTGAACCGGTATCGGTGAATGATATTCCGTGACTTTAATATGGTTGCTTGACCAGCTTTAACACATGTTGGCACAGTTTTTGTAAAAAAAAAGAGCAGATTTGTTTAATTGGCAGCTATTACTAACCCCCTCCTGCTGTTTAAAATACCCAAACCTCGGTGGCGACATTCTAAAACCACATTACCGGATCCTTAAAGCGTTTCTATGACGCTTACGATATTGTCCATGGGGGACGAGAACAATTGTTATTTACGAAAAATCAAATAACCCATGGTCGATACAGTCGATAAAAATATCTTACTCCTACTGGCCACGAATACCTGAGGTCAAACAAGCGCAAATAAAACTGATGAAAGTTCATAGAACAGTGAGTTAATAAACTTGTATGACTGAGACAAGACCATGTTAAGACTTCAGATAAGAGGGGGAGGAACGCCTAGGGAGGAGGAAGAAACGGCTTAAAAATAACTAGGGAGGCGGGAGAATTTAGCATACAGGGCGGAGGGAGAAAATGGGATCTACATACATGCTCTAGGGTAACTGCGCGCAGTCCCTCCCTCCATTGATAGTGAGTATACGAGCGGAGCGAGCGAAGTGAAGAATATTGGATGCGTGCGAGCGGAAGAATGGGCCCCATTCTTCTGCTAGCTCCGCTCGCACGCATCCAATATTCTTCACTTCGCTCGCTCTGCTCGCAGTCTAGCTCTAGGGAGGAATATTTAAAACTTAGTAAGGAGGAGGGAGAAATATTCGAAAATCCTAGGAAGGAGGGAGATTTCACTAACCCATTCCTCTCCGCGCAGATAAAATGTTCTGTATGTGCAACAATTATTGTTGAGGCAATCTATTTCATTGATTCAGAAGTAGTTTCTTTTATAATAAGAATAACGCAGATGGCTGCACTGTTTTCTTGTACATCTGATGCAAAAAAAACATAACCATATTTATCTCACGTTCAGCGGTATAACATGCATTGAAATATGTTATATTAAGTTTATGGTCACTGTAAAACTTTGCTGAAAGATGGCAACTGATTCGCTTTTTCCGCATTAACTAAAATAACCACTGACATAAAAGTTTATTTTAATTATACCTTTCTTCAACGAACCTGCATCATCAATTTCTCGAGTGTCCGAGGAGGTGGAGAAACATTTCTAAAATATATTTTTTATTCCTTTAAAGGAAAACAGTGCTCATGGTCATACAAGGGATTCCTTTCTAATTCCTTGTGAGCTTGGCTTGAGAACAGGAAAACTGGAAACACACAAATATTGTGAAGGCGTGAAACAGGAAACGATGGGGATTTTTCACTGATTGCTCAATTCATGAGAAAAGAAACAAATGCGTCATTGCGAAAGTTTCTACCTAAATTGCTTTTGTTACGCTGCGGAATTGAATAGCTAATCCACAATCAGAAACATACCCAGAGCTGACCCACTATCAGGAGTAAATGCATATTCTAAACTTAACGCCTTTTGTGTGTCTTTTTTCTCAAAGATTTCAGTTCATTTGGCTCGCTTTGCTTGGATAAATCTCCTTATTTATCTTAGGCTTCAAGTGAATTCTTATGTACTAAGAGAAGGTAGTCATAACACCTGAATAAAATAACCGGGATGAAAAGCATTCGAACAAGATATCTCTCTATCAAAATCACTCACAATACTCCATTGGTTTTAATACAGGTCAACTTAACCTGATTACAACATATATATATAGAGTAGGTTTTTTTGTTGTGTTTTTGTTAGACTTAAGAGGATGATGGTGAAACTGGACAGCTGATTTTGAAAGTAAAACAGTGCCCGAAGATAGAAGACAAAATAACTGAATTTGAAATCACCGAGCATCTGTATTATGTTTCATATTTATGCGTTCATCAGACTTTTGTAAACTCCCGCGATCTTATTAGCCGCATGAAATATCTCAGATCCCATCAGTTTCGCCTGTATTATCAACCTTCACAGTTCGAATTCAGTGAGAACTTTGAGTACATTTAAAACAAGGAGAAGCCATATCAATAAATGTACTCCTTCATCCTCTCCAAAATAGCAATATAATTTTTTTTTGCTGTTATTTCACTCCTGTCAAGCAAGAGTGATTTTTACCAGCACAAGAGAAATAAAGTATGGGTCCAGATCATGTGGTAAAACGCTAACACACCGGATAAAGAGCGTGAGTAAACTCCGTGTACATACATGTACATGCAAGATTCTTCAAAGATTCTTTAGCCACAAAGGAAGGCCATATAAGCCTCTGGCTTTGGCTGTTCAATATACTGTAATCCTGTATATTACTTATTACAATAAATTATTATTATTATTAAAGGCAATGATTTATGAAAGCATTGAACCGGTTCGTTAACTTTTAAATACGGCTTGCAGTAAACTTAACCTGGAACAACATTTTGCTGCTGTTCAAACCCTGCTATCGGATATCTCTTTAAATAATGGCTTGCAGTAAACTTTACTTGCGGATATCTCAACAAGTTTCATCTGGGCAGTTACCCAATTATTTCGTTTTCTGTTGATCATGTTTATAACTTTTCTCTAAACAGTGCTTCTCTCTGCTTGAGTTGAATTACACCCTAGCCTTACTAGTTATCTGAGATACAACAAATAACTGATTTCTGTGTTGTGTGTTGTGCTCTATAGGTTTCTTTACACAGAGCATCTAAAAGAACAGGTGAGCAGTTAGTTTTATTACTGAGCAGCAACCTTATTTCAAATATTTTTTATCGATAGCAGATAATTTTTTTAAAGCGAAACTAGCAGGGCAGACCATACTTCGCCAAAACGTCACCTGATACAGAAAGGTCGAGAACTTTTACTAATATGGGAAGTAAACACTAAATAGAGCCACCGAGAGCTTGATTTTTAATACAACCGAGACGAAAGTGAGAGTCATATAAACCTCATCACAGAACTGGAAATCTAAAACCGGCCCGATTGAAAAGCCGGGTTAAGGTAAACTATTTTACAAACCCGATCAACTTCGTTTCTTGTTTCTTCAAAGCTGCATAAAATATTTGGTTACAGCAGGTTCTTTATTGGATTTGCAGTGGACTATATATCATTGATAAACTTGGCCGCGTGGCTTAAGACTGATCTGAGGGTCACAAAGCTTCGTGCCTTACACGAACAAACAATTAGTGCGTTTCACCTCGCTAGTGGTTTAGTGATAAAGCATTCAGGCAGTTAAAAGAAGACAACATTGTGTCATAAATAGAACACGGTGCAATTAAAAAGAACCGTATACTTTAAAATACTATAATAAAACGTGGATTATACATAAACCGGCACCGAACAAGTTCAGTCGAACGCCGACGATGTAACTTTTTTCGTCGCGATTCCTCGACCACAGATACTAGTGACGATCAGTCTCGGCACAATGGGCTCGTTCACTACAGTCTGCAGGTCTTTATATATAATCGCTGCTTTGTCAAGCTTTTAGTTTTCCTCTCCAGATTAGTCAGCTTTACCATTCAGTATAGATCTAGACTCAAGTTCAGTAGCATTGAGTGGTAAACCACTCTATCCTCGATTGACGGGACTAACTAATCACTGAAATAAATAAATGTTGCCTATAGATCTTTTCATATCATGTACATTTGTTTCAACTAAAAAGAGTTATCTCGTACACAAACATATTAAAAATACAACGTAAAAGATACCTCTGTAGGTCATTGTCCACTTTCAGATGCTGCAAACATGTTTAAAATACTTTGTGAAGCTTATGAAAAGATTCAATTCTGATTACTATTTTCTGGTAACTTTCAGTGGTAAAGGCTTGTACTTTTCAACGCCGCTTAACAAGTCATGTGCTGTGATAACAGATAACTAATCACAAACACTGTCTTTGCTGATTTGTTTAGAAGTTAAACTCTAACGCCGTGGATTATGTATAGTTAAACAACGCTAAAAAGGATTCTTTAGTTCCAAATAAATTGTTTGGATTTCTCGGTCCAGGTTTATTGTAATGCTTATGCGTAGAAGCAGCGGGGGGTCTAAAAATCGAAAGGTGTCGAACATTTATAGATTACAAACCACAAATTCCCTCAGAATTTTAAAACGGGCAGTAACCGTCAGAGCTTACACTTTTATGCTTAGTTAAACGGAGTTTAACAATCGTAACTTCAGCTGAAGCTCATTAGCTATGCGAAGTTTAACACACAATTTGCTTTCTTTGCAAACATGAAATAATATTTTAATAACAACGCTCAAGTCATTTCTTATGAGATAAACACATTCGTCGGAGATTAGAAACGAGCGGAGATTACACAACTGAACAGAACAATAAAAAAACGAAACAAGGAGATGTTCATTAAATTCTAGTCGAAAGGTTTATGACAAATATACCCCCTGAAAAGGTGGCAAATTTGCAAAAACAAAGAAACTTATTAAGCTAACAAAAACCTATGAAGTTCTCCCACGATGAATCAAAACACTGGAGATAAAAAGAACTTAATCAAAGGGCTGTGGATTATTAAGAACTGTGCTTATAAACTTCATTTAAGGACCTAATCGAGCTATTCAAAAATGATTTAAGGGGTTAAGGGCTGCTCTAAATAGAACAAAACTGGTAAATTTGTTAAGATCGAGGACAAGAACTACAGCTCCGGAGACGGCTTAAAGACGAGAATAATTACTCTACTAATTAAGTAATTACACGACAATTCAATTCACACTTGCATTTTGCAGATTATGACACCGCCAGGCGAGCAACTTTCGTACTCAAGGTGTCACAACATTTGATGGCGATAGCACTTATAGGCTTCAGCATACTGCTCTATATACTGCAGCGTTAAGAGTATTTAGCGATATCGAGTGGCTGGCTACAAACCATCACACTAGTACTCAACGTTTGTATACTTGTAGGCTTCTTACAGAATGGTCTAAGGCACTAATTAAACAGATGGTCGCAAGGGGCTCTATAGAGACGTGATGTGAAAACGTCTAAGCTTTTCCGTGGTATGTAACCAAACCGCGTCCGGTACAGAGCACAGATTTCATAACCGAGATTATGTTTTTCCCCCTTTTTATTCTGCCCTACTCACTCACAAACATAACAACTATCATTTCAAAGGAGGCTCAGGTAAAGTCTTTAATTCAAAATAGCATCTATCCATTTCGAAAGCTGCGTGATTTGAGGTGAGATGCAGGGAACCAGATAGCGGATTCCTGAAGTTCAAAAGGGATTAGACATCATTCGATCTGTTCCTACATAAACTTCTAAATTGGAAAGGCGGAGCTTGCATTGTGTGCTTGTCATATGCAATCCGGGTGGCAGTGGCAGTAAATGAATTACGCCTGCGTTGCATTACTAAGGAGATATTGACAGTACATTTATTAACTTAGCGCTCGGCACAATCTCGGCATAATTGACGACGTTGTCCGTGTTATTTTAATAAAATTTCAATTAAAATATCCAACGTTGATTGGCTTAGGCAGCTCAGGCTGTCTGGCAGGAGTGTGGCCCTCTCTCGCAAACAAAACACCTCTTATGACGTAACGAATTAAAACTGGAAGTAATTCGTAAATCCGTTTTCGCTACAAAACGACCCTCGTATTGAGGCTATTAGTCAGTTAGTGTGAAGCGTTGACTTCGAAAACAACAACGCTGTTCTCCCGCGGGGATTTGGACATAATTGCTGGAGGCTTTGAAATTTTAGTGTTAGAATCACCGCCTGAATCTTTGTCGAGCATTGTATTCAGATAATGTCTTCATTCAGGTCGTCATTCACAATCGACAGCATTCTATCTCGGCCGACTTACAGGCCACGATGTGCGCCATGTATGTTTTCCCACCCGTTCCCTATTATGCCAACGCCACCAGGATACCTAGGTAAAGTACGAAATCTATCCGTCTGGTTACTGCTTGATTGATGTGACTCTTAAATCTTACATGTTGTAACATTAGAAATTATGTTGAACGTGCATGACAGTCGATGCGCATAATTTCGAGAAAGCCTCTTCGGGACTAACTCACTACAACAAGTCAACAACTATTGACACATTTAAAAAACGTACGTTACTCTTTAAGGTTTCTCAAGTGCTCGGTAAATGACTAAGACTTTAATACTTAAGGTTAATGAAGTTCCATGCGCGTGCATTCAATCCACAACAGTCCTGGCCAGCAAGATTATACAACACGTGTAGAGCGCTTTACCGATTAAAGCGCTCGCTGAGTACTAGAGCTTCTGAGGATTTTAAAGTGAATGGTTATTGTTTCTCTGTAGTGGGCTTCCCAAGGTATGCAGATGTCCTCAGATCACAGCCCAAACGAAAACGGCGTCATCGCACCATCTTCACTGAGGAGCAACTTGAGCTTTTGGAAACGACATTTCAGAAAACACACTACCCCGATGTGTTGTTGAGAGAGGAACTTGCCATAAAAGTTGACTTGAAGGAAGAACGTGTTGAGGTAAGTGATTATCTTCAAGGAATTGACTTATATCTTTAATTTACGACACAATCATTTGCTTAAATTGTCTGACCTCTACAAACGAGGTGCGTATTCAACGGAGTGTTTCGCTGTCCCAAGCTGGGATGATCAGTACAAAACCTGTCACCTGTATTTTGTGATTTGAAGAACTGGCGAGTGTACTTTCCTTGAAAGGGGTTAAAATGGGGTGACAGCAGCCCCCTATTGCCAATTTCGACATATGGACTTAACCCAAGTGAAGAAGGTTAAGCGACAGGGAAGAGAAATATGCTTGAAGTACCTTACACCTCCTATTGGGAGATTTACTGAATTAAATGCTGTGAGTTCGGAAATGGGGTGTAAATTTAATGCCGATAAGCGACGCCCGGCTGACCAGGGAGCCCGAGAGAGACGTGGAGTAGCAAAGTTTTGTAGTTACAAAGAAATTGGGGTTGTAGTAAGAAGGAGAATACTATCTATAGGGGTGTCGGATGTGTTTGCACGCTTTGTCGGAGAGGTGAAGAGGGGTCTTAACTTTTCAATACTTCAACGATTTTTTGCGATTTTTTTTTCTTTGCGACGATACTGAAATCTGGGTTTAGGTTTGTTTAAAAGGCTCAATTCCTAGTCCTTTGAATAAAGAGATCGTAATCTCAACATGGTATTTTGGATACTTTTCTACGTGGTTCACAGAAAACCGCGGTCAGATAATCTCAATAATTGTGCGGTAAATACGATAGCGCGAACTGTCAAAAACAAGATTAATGATTTCATGGAGATGCCAGTTTCCGAGAAGGGAGTGTATTCCTCATACAAACGCTTTTCTTTGGCGTTTAACGTTTTCGTAATTGGATTTTTAACGGGTTTTATTTACGAGAGCTGAAAAATCGGTCGAAGAGCTGAATATACCAGGCGACATTCTCTTAGCATTTTTGTGTGGAAATTCAGTTAGACGAAGTTACAAAGGAAGTGTCACTGGCGCCGGCTTAACAAACAAGTAGAAGGTATGATTTATGGTGCTATGAAGCGAGTGTTTAAGTTGATAAAGAGAATCATTTGTTTCCTTGTAGAAAACCCAGACCGATGTCTCCACTCTGCCTAGCACCTTAGTGTCAAAGCAATATTCCAAATGTCCCATGCAGATATACTTTTCACTACAACGAATAAATGTAAATTCCGAATTCAATAACGACAGTAGAGGAGAGACAGATCTCGAATAGGCAAGCTTTGTGAAATGCACCCGTGTTTTATTTTCACTAAGATGTTTTCAGTTTGGATACACGCGAAGCATGTTCAAGGGTGTTCTACTTGTAAGCTTATTTTAGACATATGTACAAGTTATTTAACAAAAGTGTACTCAGTCTTTGTTTGGCGAGTTCGTGTTAATTCGTATACACAACCGCCATACAGAGAGAACCACTCAGCTCCCCACAACTTTACTGTGTTTTGCCATTACAGTAGGTTGTCTGCACACTCATAACATCCCAGCAAGAGACTATTCCATGAATTTCTTATTAGCTTACTTAGTTTCCGTATTTGTAAAAGTTTAGCATAACAAATCCGAAAATACTTTATGTGAATTACGCTGGCACGAAGCGGTTGCCAGCAAAGAGAGTCAGAGTCTGGGTGGGGCACTACGAGTTGATCTCATTTGTTGTCCTTTTTAGTTCTCCCTTGAAGCTATTCGTTACTTCTGTCGCTTTATAGTAGAAGCATCGCTTGTCCCACTTATCTGCGAATTGTTTGACATGTTCACCGAGTCGCTATCAGTGAGGGGTTCTAGCGTAAGGCGAGGTAGTTTACCTACCGCCAGTCGCTTGGAGGTCTTCTGTATCTAGATCTAGAATGTCAACTGAGTCATACTCAGTCAGTAACTCTTTTAATTTCCTTAAAATATCAGTTTCTTAATTTCCAAATGGATAAAAAGAAGAGGAAATCGACTTATGCTTTGGTTCACGTTCCAAAGCCAAATATATCTCTAACTCTATTTGCGAAGTGTACTTCTTTGCATCAAGGATTCTATTTCACTTTCGCCTTTCAACAGCTTCGCATTTCATCTGTTAAATGCATGGTGAATGTGCTCGTAAAATTAGTGCCAACCAAACTGATTTTTGAGGAGTATTACCATCCAATAGTTAAAAGCTTAGTTTTAAACGAGGAGCGAAGAAAAGCGACCAGAAACGCGACAATAGCCAAAGAATCCGAGTTTGCATTTTAATTGATTTTACTTTGTCGATCAGCTCGCATTTCAGCAACACAGACAATATTACATACTCTAGTTCTTTGCAACAAATTCATTTAGACTATAATTTTAGACAAAATTATCTTGAACAGTCTCATTATAATTACCAAATTCGAAAAGCTATTGTATTCTTTTGGATGTTTTGTTCTAATCAAGTTTGTGGCTTTCTTTAAGAGGTATTTAGGAATCAAAGAATTATATATAATCAACCCTATTCACTTCCACAATTCGAGTTAGCATATTATTGTTTTGAGAGCTGAATTGATCCTTTAGACGCCAAGTTTTTTCACATTCGGATAATATATATTTCATTAAATCTTTGTTCGTTGATGACAGTAAGAGACAACATAGGAATTTGGTTCTGATTCAGTTTGCTGGCAACTGAGGAAATCAGTCAAGCTACCCAGGGACAGCAATGTTATGCGAACGTGAATTCATTGCAACTGCATATATGCCATCAATTCTGACTGAGATACACAACACGAATGACCCTTAACAAATGTTATTTGTAACATGTAGCGTCAACTGGTTCAGTATACGTTTAAGCAATCCTAACAACGCATTTATGGAAAAGAACCAAAACGAAGTAAAGTTTCCACAGAGCGATCACAGCTTTGACGACTTTAATGTTACGTTTTTGTTTTCAAAAAGACCATCTCGAGAATCCGAAAACTGATTGTTATTTTGTAAATATTGGCTAAATTCAGACTATACTTGTAGGTCCCAATGCGCTTTTATATTATCTGTGTGGAGTTAAACAACTACAAATACTAAAGGGGATTTGAACTCCAAGCCTCATTAAATGATCCACACGGAAGATGACCTGTATGAGAAACGGAATACTGCTCCCGACACAAAGGAACTGTTTTGCTTAGGATCATCTGGATTTTTTTAAATGATTTTCTTTTCTTTTTGTATATCCACGATGCTACATGCCAAAAATTGTGCTCAAAAATATTGTTGTACAGTTTATTGGTAAAAGTTGAAAAATACATAAAAATTATATCAATTAATCCAATTTCACAAAACGTACATTTGGTTTAGAGTCAGTCCTCAGTACTTTTGCTTAAAAGTATTTTGTGTTAGTTAAACTAAATAGGTGCTTACTGTTAGTAACAGATCAAGCTCGTTTCGATATCTAGAGACCAGTCACTATTAGAAACAGTGACTTCCGTAGAATAACCTAATCACGAAGCTACTGAGATTTAATAAGGTGTAGAAGAGCCATGGTGATTCCATATTGCTGGTACTGAAAGAATTAGGCATTAAGAATTAGGTATTAAGAAAAGCAACAATGGTCTTTATAAGCCTCTCTATAGTATCAGGAACTTGAAAAACCAAGAAATTCAGTGAATAAAATATAATAACAGAAAGTGTTTTGTTTTAATTCTTGGTGTAGCAACCCAACATGAATTTAAAAAGTTCGGATAAGTATAGTTTCCTATAGATCAAGAACTATCTGGCAATGTAACCTTTATCACTAGCTTAACGTCAGGGGCTAATGGAGCAGAATATCAACAAAACAAACCCGCAAAACGTTTAACTGATAGATCAGTGTAACTTCGATTCATGAAGTTGTAGAAAACCAGAAATGAATTTCCACACAATGATATATACTCTCAGGTTGGTAGTGTAAGGTGGTAACGACAGCTCTCAAAGGGCATCGTTCCGGGTTATCGCACTCTTCGATTATGAAGGTTAAAGCTGCTTGATTCTTCCTGTCTTAGACTTTTTATTTGTATACGATACTTATTCTGGTCAGTCGATCAGAGGGAAGCCTGCTTGGTAATTGTCAAGATTTAATATCTGAGCCAACAAACGGCGGATTATAGCCTTTGACCTGGAATTGAGGTATTCATCCTGATTGTCTTTGGTGGCTGTGTTTACCTGCCTCAATTTCATTAGTGTCAGAGTTTATAAGTTCTCGCACATCTCTCGACTACTGTTTGAATATTTGTTTTGAAAATATGAATGGCTCGACGTTCGGAAAAAAAGAGGTCGAGGCCGAGGAAATTTGGGCGACCACAGAGAGCGGAAAACCTACCTAAAAGTATTATTAGCAGCTATCGCTAAAATTAACCTTCTTTTATTATATGAACTTTATATACTTTAGTTAACAGAGTACAAGCAATTCTTTTGAGTAGAACGTAAATTAAGCTATGAAAAGCAGTTGGAAAGAATTAAAAATATACAAGCTGGTAAGAAATAAGCCGTTAGTTGGTTATCTAAAAAGCCATCAGGTAGCAGGATATATTCGTATCTTTGGTTAAGAATATTTCATTCAGAACCACTTTTGTTTGTACATGCCTTTCCATAAAACCATAATAATGTATTATTAACTTGGCATTTAGTTCTCCTTTACAATTTCATTTCTTCTTTTGCCTTAGGTATGGTTCAAAAACAGACGAGCAAAGTGGAGAAAACAAAAGAGAGAAGCAATAGAATCCAAAAAGCGCGAAGAAGATCCGAAACAAACTATGTCACCGACAAGAGAAGAAAAACAGTGCCTCAGTGACACAAACAGTGACAGAGAAGATACTTCTATAACATCTGTGTACAAGGACAATGAACTGATCAAAGAATGTAATTCTAGTCTTAGTAGTAAAGAGCTCATTTGCTTCAATTCAACGAGACGCCATGATATTGGGCTTTGTATTCAAGGTACATAAGTATAAGAGTACAAACAGAATGCTTATTAATTATTTCAATGCATCATCCAGTCACTCTTTCATTCCAAACATTTTACGCGGATTCATTTTAGGGTAAGCGTGTTCATATCAGCCAAATATGGTTCCCCAGTCAGATTATGAGATTAATATTATATTGAGTTTGCATGGGAGTTCGTATTGGAACCTTTGCTACGCTTACTGGAATACGATGACGATCGCTTAGTACGTTGCTTGTTCAGATGAATCAATGTTCCTCGTTAGTCCTTCGGTGTTTTAGGAATAGATAGGCAAGCCGGATTCTTACTAGCATTGTCGACGAAAATGTTATTCAGAATTAATTATGTTTCTGTTGGTAGGTTGATCAGGGCAGCAAAACATTATTTTCTGTGTTAATGTTAAAACATTACAAACAAAACAAAACTCAAACCTTCAGCAAAAACATGTATTCATTATCAAAGGGGCACTGTCAAGCGAATTGAACCTTCAACTTTCATTAAAATAAAACTACAAAAATAACACCCTATGATCTATGAGAAATAACATGTAAATGTACTGGTGTACTTTTCAAACTTTTTCGATAGGGGTTGGCAAAGATTACATTGGATTATAAAAGATGTTTCTAGCAACTTGATTTTGGTTACAGTGAACTGATTTCAAGTTGCTCTAAATTTATCTTAAAAGCAGTTACTGTATCGTTCATTCACTCCATCTTTCACCAAAATCGTCTCAAATTTTCTCTAGTATACTCTGCTAACCTGGGTAGTTATTTTTGTCTTTCGTTATGAAAAAGTTGATCATTTGGGGTTGACAATGGCCCTTTATTGAAGAATCTTCAAAGTTAGGCGACATGCGGCTCCCAAAGATGGAAGGTATACGTCAAGAACGGAAGAAAAAACAATTAATTGACGTTCTTTGACTGCAATGAATTCCATGCTCTCTTAGAAACCGATATCTTTCTAATATCCTAAGCTTAAACGTTGTTTTGTAGCTTGTTTAAAAAAATTAGGGTATTTGAAAAGAAAATTAAACTGTAGTGGCAAAGTTTTCTTTGAAATGTCAAACGTAATTAATTGTATCCTTCAAGACATTTCCTTTTCATTATTGTCGCTGACGTCGCACAGGGTTCAGTAATAACACTTAAACAAACTGTTGTTTCTTTCACACACCATGAATACACTCACCCGTACGTATACTGAAAGTTAATGAACTGAATGCTTTGTTCCTTGCAACACCACGTGCCCCGGGAACACGATAAACTGCATGTACACACTTGTGCTCCTTGAATATCCTTTGGAAAGTTTGTAAATAAGTAAGTTACAAATCCCTTGTGACTGTCTCTTCTCTTTACTGCATAAAGTACTAAAACATTTAATTAATTGAAAGTGCTTTATTAAAAACACTTTGCTACTACCAATAAGCCTAGTCAATTATATAAAACCAAATAACATCTAAACATAACTATATGCATTATAATCATTAAAGGGAGACTTTTAAGTTGTGTTCTTTGAATAAACCTTAACGGATAATTAGTAATACAGTTTTAATTTAAGATTGCCAAAATGACTAAACAAATGTGTGAAGAGTTTATAAAGCAAAACTGATGGGTTCTGAAGCAGATAACGGTATCGAATGGTGGGGAAATTTCAAGGAAAATTTCAACACACTTCAGTTAGCAATATGTAGTGAACATTGTGTGTATCCTTATTCCAGAATACTGTAATCTGTTACTAAACTGACATCAACTGAATGTGCTGCTGCTTATGAATAATCAGACAAAATACATCTCAAAATATCTCTTGGATTAGACTTTGGCCTAGAATGTTCGATGGCCTAGCCTCCTCCGCAGGCATCTCTAATTTTTGAGGAAATCAGATTATGGGATCCCTGTGGCAGGTGAAGAAAAGAGAGGGAGAACCCGGGCCCGGTCGGTCGGTTCCTATTAGAGATGCCTGCGGAAGAGGCTATCGATGGCCGTAATTTAGTTTAATTTGATGACGTCGAGGATGTCTTTACTTGTGACTGTTTGTTCCTGGAACCCTACGAGCAGTATTTCAAAAAGCTTTGGCCGTTAATTAAGCTGATGATGTTTGAAAAAAAAAATGCATAAAAATACACAAAAATATTTCAGAATTAATGAGTGATCTAAATACAAAGTGTTTTGTTTTCCTTAACACTTTTGTTGAAGATTGTTTTGCATGCAAGAACTCTATGCAGCTATTTAATTGTTTAAGAAATACTTCACTAGAGTATAGGTTTCTTTCTGGAACTGTGCTTGACATTCACAGCAATAATGTTATGAAGTCTTTTTGGTGAAAAGTAAGATAGATTATTTATTTCTAGGAATATTATTGATAATTAGTATGTAAGAACTTTACCACTAGTAGAAGGGTATTAGGGTATTAGGGTACATTTTGAATGCACAAGTTATCATTCATTGCCGTTTGGTTCAGTTAATCCGTAACATGCATGAACAATACTGTGTAGTGTTGACCTTATCAAAGGAAATAAAAGAGTGTGTCAAAAAGTGTTTACCCTAGTGTTTTGGCATTACATAAACTTTCGCGCACACCGATATACCAACATAACAGTCACCATTTTGTGGCAATGTAAGTTTTTCCAAATAACAGCCGGTTCAGATATGTTGCCTGTATGATTGTATCTAAGCATGTTATGCCCACTGAAGAATATAACTGTCACGATTACATGCACACAATCGTAACATGAACAGCGTACGCAAGTTATAATGACTAGAAAGAAAATCTTCAAACCCACACTACCGTTTTTATAATTGCCTACCACGTAAAAAGTCTAAACAAACGAAAGCTGAATCTATCCAAATGACACTTCGTGAGGTAAAATGCTTCCTTTTTCAGATCAGGGTCTTAATAAAAATAATTGTTCTTTGGATTTCTCTTAAAGCCTGGTTGACACTATAGCAATGCAAGGATAAGCCCAAGCGACATACGAACGCAGTGAATGCATTGATCATTAGCGGTACTTGTTCTCCTCATATATGTAATTACTGCATCTGCGTATGTTGCTTGTACGCAGACGCAGTGATCATTAGCGATACTTGTTCTTCTCATATATGTGATTACTGCATCTGCGTATGTTGCTTGTACTTGTACTTGTGTCGCTAACGTGCCGAGAACCAGGCTAACGCAAGGAAATGCCAAACCGACATACGCAGACGCAGTGGATGCATTGATTATTAGCGATACTTGTTCTTCTCATATATGTGATTACTGCATCTGCGTATGTTGCTTGTGCTTGCGTCGCTAACGTGAGAACCAGGCTAACACAAGGAAAAGCCCAAGCGACATACGCAGACTCAGTGATGCATTGATCATTAGCGGTCACTTGTTCTTCTCATAC
This sequence comes from Actinernus sp. WN-2022, assembly GCA_030867875.1. Taxonomy (NCBI): domain Eukaryota; kingdom Metazoa; phylum Cnidaria; class Anthozoa; order Actiniaria; family Actinernidae; genus Actinernus; species Actinernus sp. WN-2022. The sequence continues at coordinate 137,618,674 of JAOWCC010000577.1, read as the reverse complement.
ATGTGATTACCGCGTCTGAGTATGTTGTTTGTGCTTATGCTTGCGTCGCTAATATGAACCAGGCTTAATGTCATCCCTAGAACTTGGATACCGTTACTTTCTTCCTGATTCATATTAAAGCGGTCGCGTCAGCATTATTTTGTCCCGGTGTTATAGCGTTTATGCACGAGTGTAAGACCATCAGTTTAAACTGATTAATTGAATGAAAGCCACATACCTCAGTTTGGAATAAGCTGAGTAAGGCCCGTTACAGTCGGCGAACGTTTCATGTGCCGAATTCAGTGCTAATGAGCCATAACAATATATTTAGCTCATTATTATAACAATAGATTTAGTTCATTAACATAACAATAGATTTAGCTCATTAACATAACAATAGATTTAGCTCATTAACCATAACAATATATTTAGTTCATTAGCATAACAATAGATTTAGCTCATTCGCAGAACGATAGATTTAGTTCATTAACATAAGAGATTTAGCTCATTAGCCATAACAATAGATCTAGGTCATTAGCATTGAATTCGGGGCATTAAAAGTCCCCCCCCTGTCTGAAACGGGTGTATTCTAGCAAGCGAGCTATTTATAGGTCAGAATTCTTCTAATCAGTGAACTTAGTAGTTTTCATGTAGTTTGTAGAACGACGATAAGAGAATACAGTAAGCTGATTCTAAAAAGCAGCATGTCTCTCGATGCTTCAGCTCAAAGAGCTGTTTCCTCAACATGAGATATTTACTTTGGCAAGAAAAACGATGCAGTTATTCACTGAGATTACTGACCACACTGTCCTGCAGAACATTCAGATATGATGTAAAATAGTGTCAGGTTCACCGGTATTTATAGATAGGGCATGTCACCGAGTTTCAGCCGAGCGCAATGTGCCGGCACCTATCACAGTTGTCAAGTTTATACGTTATCCTGGACAATGTTTGTGAGCCTTGTAATGTCCCCTATTAATACACATCACCGGACAGCACATCGGAAACGGAGATGCTTTAAATTGTTCAACATGATGAAAATGCGCGCTAACGAGTCCATCTATTAAAGACAAACATACCTTTGACATAAATTTAGAATTCCATGGATTCTTATAAAACCATCGCACGAGATGCAGAGTACCGCAATCTGTTCCATAAATCTCTAATGCCCACTCTGGACTCCTTAGAATGGGATGACTCTTTTAAGATTCCGTTTTTATGAGTATACTGTGACCTTCAAGGCTTTCCCTTCTCACTTTACTCTTCCTTGTAACATATGTTCCATTTTAAGGTCAGCAGCCTAGCTATCTTGCGTTGTCTATCATGACATGTCGTTAATAGGGATTAGTAGTTGTTAAAGTTGGGTTAAAGAGCTTTTGTTAAACAGCGCATCTTCAGCTTCTGCTGATGCCGCCAGCCGACATCACTCGTTTCCTACGCTTCGTATGAAAAGTGAATAAACTAAGGTACAGTAACATTTTCGTTCGCTTTTTACGAGAAGAAGATATAATATCATCAAATATACTGATTATCATCGTGTCGACATTCATTCTATCATAACAGGACATGGCTGTCGAACGGTCTTGATACTTATTTAAGGTAGCCGGCGCAAGCACCGAGAGTTACGTACACTTTTCAGTAATACTCAGTAACACCCAGGTTGACTTTAAAAACGCATTATAGTCAGATATAAATAATGACTGATGATGTTTTTGTTGAGAGCGAAGTTGTCTTTAGCGAGTAATAGTCGTAAGTTGAGTACATGTGTATCGCGTCCCTCGCAGTGCTCATTACTGCTCAAAATTCTGAATCTGTACCGAATGCTTGGTCTGCCATTTTAAAAAAGGATAAGGATTTCATAGAAATATACCTGAAAGTGTTTATCCTTAGGCTTTACATTCGCGCAAGACTGGAACGAATTACCTCTTGCTTGCCGTTTTGAATCAGGGTTAACGACTTCAAAATTGGCCTTTTTGGCTAAATATTGAAACTTTGTCATGATCTGACACGTGTATCATGTGTAAACGTTTTGTTACAGCTGTATTCCGGTAAAATCGCATACGCTTTTTCTCCAGATATGTGATAGCTGGCGAAAGTTGCTCAGTCCAAATATGACGAATATTCTAATACATTGGGGGGGGGGGGGGGGGAGGAAATGGGGGTGCGCGCGCTCATTTCTGTCATCACAAATAACCATCTTAAAAGTTTGTCGGCCACAGACATTTGCTACGTTGTATCCGAGTTTGATTAGGAAAGGTATTAAATTATATCCCAAACGCCTCTGAACACGTCTTTTTATACACGCAACCCGGCGAAAGTTTGGCCACATTGTAGTCAAAGTTTCCATATGAATTCATGCATCCCTTACTATAAAACATATTTGCTTCAGTGCCATTCTTCATTCCTCGTGTTACAAGATAATCCTACTCTGGAACCTATTTACTCCGATTTCATATTCAGAAGAAAAATGTCCCAGTGCTGAAATGAGCCAATGTTTCTGTCAGGCAAGCACAGTAATATGGCTTTCTGTCCTTACTATTTGTCTGTTTAGCTTGTCACACCTGTAACTTTGGCTGAAAAGATTGAACTTCTTGTTAAGTTTAGTTGGCGCCATCCTCGGAACTGCCCCTGTCGGGTATCTGAGGATGACTTAGCGCATCCTCGATCAAAACAGCACGTCGTAGCCTGCGTGGAGACGTTCGCTCTCGGATGGCTGTACAGGCTACCACGTTGCGGTCTTTTCCCTTTCTTTGACATCTACACAGTTAGTTGTTCCTCAAATATTATGAAATGTAAAGGAATAAAGCTATTGGCGACCATATAACGTGTCTTTATTCTTTAAGCTGTACTTTAAAAAATACTGTTATTCAAACTGTTCAAAGTTTAAAACAAGTCTTACTTTAGGCTGACATGGGCAGTCCTTTCTCCTGCCCGATACTCAGAGCATCTGCCACAGACGTGTGAACTTGATATGTAAACAATCCCAAAGCTTCGAACCGACCTTTCAGATACTGAATTCCTTTCGGAAATATTTTGACAGGCGGCAGATTACAAAAATGAAAAATGGGTTCATAGGATTGAAACCAACTATTTTATCTTTGTAAGAATAGGAGTTGATGACAAGTAAAACACCGCACTGTAAATACTACTGGGCCCAGTTAATTGTTCGAAGCAAGCTAGGGTAAGCACTATCCCGGGGTTACATCGCTAACCCGAGGGTAAACTGTACAGATTACGATTACAGATTTAACGCTATCCTAGGGATAAAGCTACCCTTGCTTTGAACAACCGGGCCCAGGACTCCACGGGGTATCACGGCTACCTTTGCACCGAGCCACGTCGGTCAATATTGCTGGACAACTTTCTACTATTTCGGGGTTCACATCTGTCCCTATCCTTAGCTCTGTTGTAGGCACGGTTGACTCTAACAGTGGCCATATATTTGCAAAGGAGGAAAGAGGTATTGCTGTGCTTTGTTCCAACTGCATGCGGTTGTACAACACAATCAAGATATTCTTGAAGTTTCGAAACATAATCATCAGAGGCAAATTTGTAGAAGAGCTGCGTATTCATCATTAATTTTACTTAGGAACAGACAGACAGCCATTGTTTATTGGCACTTTGTAAAAAGACTTTTAAACATGAGTGGGAGTCCAAAATATCCAAGGTGGTGCCTTTTTGTTCTCTTTTGGAAGCAATCATATATATATTTCGAAATAGTTTTCATTAATAAAGTAAAGTAAAGCAAAGCAACTTTATTTAACGTCGGTAACTCGTGACAGTCTAGTGAGACTGATAAACTTGAGGCCGACGTGAGACCTACGATTTTACGTCCTTATCCGAGAAGACGTGAAGGTCTAACCATTTGCAGTTGTTTCACAAAGGCAGCACCTTCTACTCAGCTATTTTAAGACCCGGAGTGTTGGTCCGGCCGGGGTTTGAACCCGCGACCTCCCGCGCAACAGACCGGAGCTTAACCACTGTGCTAACCGGGAGGCGGTTTAATTTTCTTGGTGGATTTATTAGTAGCCTAAATTGCTTGTCAGCAGTTAGGTGTTGAAATTGGACTGTATACAGCTAGTTCAAAAAAGCCAGGGTTCCCCCGAGAAACGACAAGCGACGCGCAAGGAATTGTGGTAAAAAGCAACTTAATTAAATAAACATGAGTTCAACATTTTCAAGCAATGAAATCACGCGTTCTTGGGATGCCCCCCTAGTTTATATTATAAATATATATATAATATATAGCAACAAAACAGAGATCGTGCTAGAGGATGATCTCCAACAAATAAAGAACATTAAACACCGAAAAGGGGAGACATGTACGCCCTTGCACCCCCCCCCCCCCCCCCCACCTCCAGAGGAGAGGCGGTGCCCTTTATGTACCACTGAAAAGGAAGATGAAAATCATTTTCTCACCAATTGTGGATTCTACACTGACCTAAAAAGGCAACTAATTGACTAAAGATCTGAGAGAACAGAACAACCGGGTGTTCTAAACCTCACAAAGGCCACGTCGGCAGTATCGCGTTAACCCTGTGTAAGAGCAGTGATCTTAATAATATAGTAATAACTTTCGGCACGAGCGATATAATTTTTTTCCAACTTCAGTGACTCGCTAATAATAATAATAACAACTTTATTAACGTGTCTAAAGTTAGTTAGCAAAAGAATGCTAATTGGGGACACAAATTAAAGAGTAAATTAAAACAAATATCTATATGTCTATCTATGATTAAAAAGGTAAAAGTGATCGATGTACACATTCTTCTGTGACCTAATTCTAACTAAGTTGTAAATACATATATCTGTATCTGTATGTCTATCTGTATTTTAAAAACATTGATATACAGGAATGTAATAAAATCTGTGTTAAGATGATTACATAAATTTATTGACAGAGATGACAGTCCTTACGATTTTGTGAGCTTCATGTGTAGGCGGTGAATTCGCCGCTGTCTTAGTGATTCTAACATCAAAAGAGGTAGGCTGATGAGACTGAGGAGCGTTGAAGATAATGTAGTTAAATTCCAAACGAATACGCTCGCAGCAAGCAACCAAGAAAGGTACTCAAGATGCCATTTTGAGATGGCGCAAGTAGTAAATAATCTTAACGACCTGAGTAGCGGAAGTGAACTGGGTAAACAGTATTGACCTATATAGTAAGTAAACTAAGCTTCCGAAAGTGCGTTGTCAAGGAAATATATTCAAAATAAAAACTTTCAAACGTGCGTAGCGTAGTCAGTCAAGGGATTGTGGGTACCAACTCAAGGAAATGTGTAGTCGTATATTTTTGGTCAAATACTTTTAATAAGACGAATATTACTGGTCTCGTGTGAATCGAATTACACTGTACGTAGTTCACAATCCATTTCGGTCTGGCCTTACAGACGCATTAGCCAACAATTTGAAAACTCATTTCGATTCAGTGTTAACTCGCTACTGTAAAGTCAGTTTTGAATGTCAACATTTAGTCACGAAAGGATTAGGGAATTTGCCAGTAAGAAATTTAATATTGAAAAACTCATGCAGTCTACTTTTGCCAGTCTACTTTATTCCCAAATTCTAAACGAAGATGCTGTGTTGCCAACTGATGCAAAGGGAAAACATAAAGTAAGTAAGGATAAGGACGTAAAATCGTAGGACTAGTGTCCCCAATTAGTTGCAAAGCTAAATACATTTGACACTTAAATAAAGTTACTTACTTACTTTATAAAGTTGCGGACAATAAACATTTATAACTTCGTTAACGCTCAATAAGTAGATATTAAGTAGACTACACTACTACGAATTTGGCTTTATTCAACTGCAGCAAAGGTATATACCGAACGCGCAAGAAAACGAATGAAACTTTTATTAAACAGAACGTAGATCGATTTAAAACTGAAAAGATTAGTCAGTTTTCCTTTGATTGGCAATTAGTTACGTTAATGTATACTGATTTCAATACAGATTGAAAATTGGGTTTATTTCGGTAAGATGTGCGGAATGTGTAGGTCACAGTACGAGTGCGAAGGCTGTATACAGCCAGTGATGGTATAATGTTGTGTCCCTATCTCTCACTGCTGTTTTACTGCCTCGTGCACTTCACAGGGTAAACATCGTTTTATTAATTTTACTTCTTTGGATAAGTCGATGTACCCTAATTATCGACACCGGCTAGACTACACACTCGGTATGAATTTCTGATCGATGTCTATTATTGTTAATCTCCTGGTTAATCCATAAATCAGCTTTACAAATCTACTTATACCCAAATACCTAGAAGCAGCGAGCGCCACACGTTTTGTTTGTTTGCATAGAGTATATCTCAGATAAATTCATCATTCTCTTCGTTTAAAAGCAAGTAGTTTTTTATTCGGACAAATAATGAATTATATGAAGAAATGATGATGTATTTTACCCCTTCTTAAATTATCATTTTTAAGACCATGTATTATAATGTTGCCGTACTTTATACTGATGTCTCAGATGAAGTAAAGTGAATAAAGGTATCTTAATTTACCCAGTCGGTGCCGTGTACGTGTAGGACGGCTACATCGAACAGTGAAGAACTCCAAGCCGATTGCCATTGAGTTATTAGTTCTTTATTCGACATGTTAAGCAGAAGTTATGGACATTATTAGCCGAGATCGTTGATAGTTGTCTACATGAAATTCTACAGCAAAAGAGCTGCAATCTCGACAGAGTTCCTAAGAAAAGGGAAAGCTGGACCTTTATATATCATGGATTGGGAGACACTAACCATCGCACCCTTACTGACAAGAACTGAAAACTTTATTGTATGGGCAGAAATAATCAAATAAGAGGTACATGCCACCTAAAAATAACTAAAAAACGGAACGATTATGCTTTGTTAGTTAGTGCGATCCGCGGTCCCAAAGTGAGTGAATAATAATATTGCTAAGGCATGAAACTTCCTATTTACTCCAAATTCAAACATTTTAGAACGACGAGATTACAACAATATTATGAACTAAAATTATTAACCGCGGACCGCACTAACCACGGAGCTGATTCATTCAACACCATTTAGCTATTTTCTTTTTGGTGAAATGGCAACAAACTAGTAAATAAATTGGGGTTTACGAAGGGTAGAGTTTGCTAGTAACCTTTTCTTGATTGATATGCTCTTGATGTATAACACTTACGTGTTCTAGTCGGATTAATATCACCACACCTGAAGCCGCCAGCATTGACCAAAGTGCTAATTCAATGATGGGATTCACATCGTCAAGTGGCGACATGGTGACTGGCTTGGTCTATTGTAAATACTGGTGGATTCTCACACCTTATTGCCACCTCATTTGTTTTGAGTGTAAGGATGAGACGGCAAGGCGCCGGACTAGAGACAGAGATCGATACAAAGGAGTTGTGAAGTATGTCGGCAGTACACGTGCGTGAAGAGAGTTTCTGCGAGGTGAGAAAGAGAAACAATAGAGCTAGTTTAATTTCCGACTTATAATTACTGGTAACTCCCAGTTCCACAATGTACCATGCCTCTTTCATGGCCTATTGTTTGTTGCCAAATTCACGGAAAAGCCGCTAAAAAGGAACATTCTATTAGGTCCTGGCTCTCTCAGTAGTACAAGGGCAACAGTAAGCATGCATCATTAATGTTTTTAAACAAGATTGTCAACTACTTTTATTCCACTGGGCGACGGCAGGGGATCTTATGACTAATTCTTATGAAGAAGAACCTGTAACGAGGTTGTTATCGTAAACCAATGGACAGGATTTTCCTCGGGTTACGAGCGCTAGGATAAGAGAGACCCTGTACCGATGTCGATGCTAATGATCATAATAATATATTTAGCTAATTAGCATTGGATTCGGTGCATTAAATGTTCGCCGTCTGAAACGACCTTTACTCTTCCAACATTTGATCTAAGGCCCTGTCCACACTCATCCGGATAAATTCGAAAACGCCTCTTTTTTTATCCGTTTTAGGCGAGACGCTTTCGAATAGGCAATATTCGTATTCTCACGGACGAGCTGGAACGAACACTCAATGGAGGCTCGTGCGGGGGAATTCGCTAAAAACTATTTAGCATTAGAAAAGATTCCCCCGCATGAGCCTCCATTGAGTGCTCGTTCCAGCTCGTCCGTGAGAATACGAATATTGCCTATTTATCCGGATCTTTTTGAAGACGCTCTCCAGGGTGTATAAATTCGCGGGACGGCGAAAACGGATACATTCTAAAACGCTGACGTCACGGCACATGTCCAATTCCGGATATTTATCGTTTCCCGATCGTTTTCGCGTGGACGGCGAAAAATTCGAAAACGAGTGTGAACGGCAGACTTTTTTGTACGTTTTTAATGATGTATTTTCGAATTTATCCGGACTAGTGTAAACAAGGCCCGCTAAGATTCTTTCCATTTTAAACGCTCATGGTTGTTTACAGTTTGTACGATTAGCTTCTGGATCAGAGATCATTAAAATAATCCAAGAAAATCGCGTCTTTTGAACAGTGGCACAGTTGGGCCATTGTTTCAATGCCGGGAAACAATGCCCAGACTTAAAAATACACGTGTAAAAGTCAGTTTGATTAAATTCCCCTGGTGTGCAATGGGCACGCGGTTCGGATTGAACTTTTTGGGAAAAGTAAAGCTGGGGCCATACCAACCGACCGTTTACTCGGATGGGTTGGACGATCGGTTAGGGAATAGCAAACAATAAAATTTTGGAGCAAAATTTACTCGAAGTAGCAATGCCCTTGGTTCCAGAGGCGTGGCTTCGCGCATTGTCCATTTTTCGGATGCGAAAGTGCAATTTTAGGGGTCGAAAATTACTTCGATAAATTGGTCACCATGCTCACGCGGCAAAGGAACCACAGGTTGCCCACCGCAGCAACAGCAATAAGCCTTCCACGCCCCAATAGGCCTTTTGCAGGAAACAGTCACGTGCTGATAATCACTTAATAACGAATGAATTGAGCTGATACGAACATAACTGGCAAATACACCAGAGAAACAACTTAGGATGATAAACTAGCAGTCTAAAGAATGCTGTCGGGGTACAGGTGGATGGAATCAGCACTGATGTGAATAGCTCTGCTTTCATCTTGTAGAAGTTAATCACTATAGGCGGTGATTAACTCAAAGCTTTTGCTACTTTAATCACTGCACACACTTAAACAACAATTCAACCTTAGCTCTATCTTATCTATACGTTTCTATTTTCTTTTTCATATATGTACCTGAACAGTGTAAATAAACTTGAACTTGAAGTGTTTCGTCAGTTGACCTTGAAAGCCTTGGCGATCGTTTCACACATGCATTCCTTTACAGAAAAATACTCGAAAAAATGCTTCATTTCATAAAAATAACCGTACATGTATAGGAATTCATAATTTGTTTACGACATGAGCTAGTAATCTTTTGCGAAAGATTTTCGCAGATAAAACGACGGGTTCACTTTGCTCTCCCATTATTGAAAATTAAGGTGTACGTTTTCAAAAGCAGAACTGACTCGCGCATGCGCTATGCGTGACAGTGGATATGAACCAAACTTTTTTTAAACATTAAAAACGATTCTCCATCAAGTAAATAGTTGAACTGTAAAATATTTCTTAATTTGAGAGTTGCGGCTGATTTATAAAGGTTTACATTTCGAATATGTTAACGACGTGACGTCAAACAGGGAAAAAATATACAAAAACTTGCTGATAGAAATAAATGACATTTTATCAACATATAGGTTACATTTGAAGTTATATCAGTGATTTCAACACATAGTTTGTCGAAATCAGAAGTAAATTTCATTCAGAAGAAGAATGAAATTACAGTAAATTTCCTGTTTGTCGTCACGTCATTAGCATATTCGAAATATAAACCTTTATAACTCATAGATGCAACACTGAAATCAAGAAATATTTTACTATTTAACTATTTAGTTGATGTAGAATCGATTTTAATGATAAAATATTTGGCTCATATGCACTTAAAAACTACTTAATTCGAAATTACATATGACGTAAAGTACATATTTATTATTCTAATCTACACCGTTATACATTTCAAATCAAGTATTGCACTGTTTCTGCAACTGATAAAAATAACTTCGATATGTAAAATGGCTTTGAGGACAAACAAACTTGCAATGTTCCTAGTCCTATAATTTGCATGTATATTTACATTAATCTTACTCAGTTCTGTAACAGTTGAAACAGTTCTGTAACGATCTGTAACAGTTGAAACTTCTTTTGCAAACTAATATTTCACAAATACTTATAAAACAGAAACAATTGACTCATCTGTTTCAGCAAGTTTTAAAATGTTTCTTGAGCTACGTTGTTACGTAGTCAAGAGATATACTTTGCGAATTAAAACTATCAAAATCAACTAGCAGTTTGCCAACACAACACAAATTATACAGTCATAAGAAAGTGAGTAAATTTTAAGGAGACGCTTCTTCGTAACAATGTGTAAATCTTTCTATATTATGTAAGTATCCATTAAACACCGGTCCTGTCATTATTAATTCACACCGCGGCAAACATCACGCGCATGCGCCCGCCCGTTTCCCGCCGAAACTAAAAGACAACAGAGGCCATCACCCCTGTTTCTAATTTTAAATACGTTCGCGTATATACGTGAAATGTTTCGCGAAAAACAAGAAAACTACTTAAAAGCTAAGCCTAAGACTTTAACAGGTTGAGGTTTTCTTAGTTTGTAATTCACTGTGAGTTTACAAAGTTATAAAATTATTTCTTAAAAAAGTTTAAGACCTCGGAAACTTCTACTTGAACTCCAGAGCCTTCGTTCTTTCGGCCAGCGGAGCATACGTTTTGCCGCGGTGTGACACAGGTTGTAAAAGGCACATGCGAGGCATTTCGAACACGGACAGATGTATCTCGAGTAATGAGTGTTCGGGTACTTGTTCCAAGTTAGCTGTCCGACTTCCTTGTACTTCGCGATTCCACGTGACCTAGCACGTGGTCCAGTATTGTCTGGAAGTGAAGAGCGATATTAGTGCCTATGAACCCAATTTTTTTATTTTGGATATCAATTCTAAATCAAGTGAATAGCAGAATGGTACAATATACCTTGCCTGAATGCTGTGCCGCTGAGTTAAGGAGGTTTTAATATCCAAAATGCTAATTACATGACGTCAGGGGAGGCATCAATTATTATACAATTTCTTTTATTACAATTAAACAAATTTTTCAAATTATCAGTGTTATACCCATGGTTGAAATAAAATGTTAGAAATTTGTTTTCCTATATCAGTAGAAACGCCCATTCACAACTACTAAGAAGTGTTTGCAGATACCTCCCCTGACGTCATGTAATTAGCATTTTGGATATCAAAACCTCCTTAACTCAGCGGCACAGCATTCAAAGCAAAATATATTTTACCATTCTACTATTCACTTGATTTAGAATTGACATCTAAAATAAAAAAAATATTTGTTCATTGGCACTTTAAGGAAAGGCAAAAACAGACAACGAAACTAATAGGCGATATTAAGCTTTGTATGGATTAACTGAAAAACGACACAAACATTAACTGGAGGCCCAGCAGTTTAGAATAGTGTAAAAGTTTTATATTAGCAGTTTAGAACAGTATACAATATCACAACAGCCTATTTATACCCCATTCACACCAACGATCCTAGCCTCAGACTGAAACATTACAATTTAATGTAGTTTTCCACCACCGAGTGTAAGTGAACTGGTAAAGTGGTTCCCAGGCCTAATCGACGAAAATTATGATTAGGTAGAATGGCATTGTAACTACTACAGAAAGCTGCACTTAAAATGCCACTACGATCAAATTTTGACATATTAATATTTTTGCATATTCATAAAGTAGAGTTGCTATATTATTATCAGTCCAAACCGTTTTTCGATGTCTTATTTTTTGAACTCCGACTATTGAATCTAAACGTCCGCCGTTCAGGAAGTGATGTTATACACGCAACACGACAACCAGCGAAGCTACTTTTTAATGCATACCAGATAAATATTTTAGTAGAAATATGCCTCCAAGGCGTTGTGCTCGCCCCTGCGGCAGGCGAGCGTATGACGTCACGACATAAACAAAAGGGTACGCGGGAACGCATATCCGTTATGGCGGACTGGATTTTACCAGTAAACCCTCCTACCATTTTGGGTTTTAAAATTTGGGAATATATTTGACTAATTTGGATATTACTAACACTGATTGACCTATTGACACTAAAAAAAGTGGCAAATCGAAATGGTAAATCATTGTCGTAGTGGCACTTTAAATTGTTTAGAATCTTTTATTCAAATTTGAATTTTAAAGAACTTGTTCAACACCTATCAACATGTAATAAACAGTCCCCTGATACCAACCTCAATGCTGTCTTTCTCGGCAAACACGTGTTCACAGTCCGCCCAATGACAATTAGTGATACTACCCTGCTGCATCACGTGGAACTCTGGGTACAGAAAGGTATGACAAGTTCAGTACGCGAATGCCAAGTAGCCTTAAAAGTGTATATATATATACGGTCCAACATTGTTATCATTAATATCGATTCTGCACGAAGTGAATAGTTGAATATTTATTTATTCGAGTGTTGCGATCATGAGTTACAGATGTTTATATTTCCAATATGCTGATGTTGACGTAAATTGAGGTAAATTCGGGAATTTACTGTCATTTCTTTTCCCGTGTGAACGAAATGTGAATGAATTTGACAAATATTTGGTATTATTATTCAGTTCCTCAGTATACCGAATTCTGATTGGTTGATTCACCTGCAAATAACTGCGCGCAAATAAGCGTTTGCCTGCAGATATTTTTGTGAGCATGCGCAGTGCTGTTCGACAACAAATCCAACATGGCCGCTCGGTTTCCAGAGTGTTCAGAGGAGGAAATTGCGAGCATTTTGGATGCCAAAGGTAACAAAAACACTGGATAATAAAACAATTATTGTAACTTAGACTATCGTAAAATATGATGAATTGTCTGTGTCCCAGTTATTTGCCTCTCAGGCCTTCGGCATCGACAAATAACTGGTAGCTCGCCACAGACAATTCATCATATTTTGCTCAGCCTCGTCCAATAATTGCTTAAAATTACTGATATAAGCTTCAAATATAACATAGATGTTTACAAAAGGTCATTTATCTCTACCAGTGTGCTGCATGTTGTACAATAAATGGACCGGTTTTACGTCACCAGCTTGAATATATCATCAATATAAACCTCTATTACAACTCATAGACGCAACACTCAAATCGAGGAATATTCTACTTTTCACTTGATGTACAATCGATATTAATGATAAAAATTGTGCCCATACTGATACATTTTAAATAAGAGGCTTATTAGGATTGTTACCCGCACAAAGTATACAAAAGCGTCCTCACACTTGGTTTCTATCGACTTTGCCATGAAGCTCGAAGTCTAATTGCTATTAATATTCAAACTTTGCGCTCTGTACGAAACTGATGCCAGCAGGTAATTGGCTAATATCAATTACGCGACATTAATGAACTTGAAAAGGTGACAAAATGCCATTATTTCATACTTGACACGGTTTTCTTTGTTATTCATGAGGCTTTATTTTCCATACATACCCCCATACAATTCAATTGAATTGGTCATTATAAATGCAAGGGATGTATGAGAAAAGATCCCTTGCATTTATAACGAGCAATTCAATACAATTCAACGATATTTTGTTGTTTCTAGCTTATACACTGAATTGCGCTTGCATTAAGGAATTTGTTTTATTATATTCACCTTGGCTTCAGCCAAACTTATTAAATATCCCTATAATGATTTAGAACCTTTTCTCCGTCTTGGTACTCGCCCAAAATCTACCTAAAGAGAGCTACATCAATGAAAATGTTGCGAAAATCTCGTCAAGTATGAAATAAGACACTTAAATACCTCGAGCGTCGGCAATAAGCCATATACATCCCGAGGGCCGTTGCCTCCGTTCTCGGTATTTACCTCTCACTTAATGTATACTTCATATTCATATTGAGACAAGTTTGTTTGTGCCTGTTGACGCATTATGCCATGGTAACCATGGATGGGTAGTTGAACCCACGCTGGGTACCCCACAAAAACACTTCTATCTATTTTTAAGTAATGATTTATCTAGGAAGTAAAGCAAAAGACAAAAGGCTGCGGCAATGAGCGTTTTTCGTGCGACTTACGTCAACCCTCCCGTAGTACAAGGCATCAGCACCCAAGGCCTTCACTCAACTACAGACAACAACAAACTGCTATAAATACAGCTTTTCCCCATGAACGATTAAGGACTGGAATGCATTACCCGACTACGCAGTTAATTCCAATAACTCAGAAAAAAATTAAGCTGTGGACCACAGAATTTCTTCTTGACTAATGATTTACCTTTTTACTTATCCATTTATATTCGTCTTATGCACTCAAACACTTATCGTAACGTTGAATATTTTCTTTTCATGTGCACGCCATTATTTGGGCCCCCATGGTGTTACCGAACAGAGTATTATGGAGTATTTTAATTGGCCATTTTGACGATGTTGCGCGCGCAGCTAGAACAATGGCTATCTGTTTTAAATAACAAAAGGCTGGTGCACCAGAACGAGTCTCAGCAGCTCGCGTCTATTGTTCTACTGATGCGTGCGCAACATCGTCAAAATGGCCTATAGATGCAAATGTATATGTTTATTTCACATGAAGTAGTTTCGTATTCGTGTTCGTACTTTTGCAGAGCCAATACGTCCTTTGCAGCTAACAGTCACGTGCTGATATAATACTTCATTAACGAATGAATTGAGCTCGTGATCCCCATGGGAAAGACGTTGCCATGGATGCTGGAGAGCAAGCTGTCTTTAAAAACGCAGTTTTAGAAAGATCGACAATCGATTGGAGGTGGAAAATAGCATTAACAGGTTTTGCTAATAACACTACCGATCTCGTACAAGGCATTTGCCGATAAATGAAGTCAGATATTTTTTGCTCTCCAGTACAACCACGTGATCTGTTAGCTGCAAAGGGCCTATTGACCGAGTTAGCTTGTACATTTGTCGTCCCAATTCAGATCATGTGACAGCTCTCAAGAGGATTCAGTGCTTAGTTTCCGAAATCTACAAATTTATGCATCACTTCTGGGCTACAGAAAAACAAAAAGACATAACTCAGGGGAAACATCAAGTGACCTGGATTGGGACAACAAATGTACAAGCTAAATCGGTCCATTGTCAAAACACACGAACACATAGAGGCTTCCTAAGAACACGCGTGTAACTGGGCAGGTTTCTAGGTTGAATAGCACGAATTAGACTGAGTTAATAAAAGACTTTAAGTGGTTGAATTGCAAGAATTAGAGTAAAATAGAGACTTCTAGTGGGATAAGTGTGATAGGTATTTAATGTGACAAGGGAGGAAACTCAATGGCGAATGCAGTTCCATACGTCGATGAGTCCGCAAAAAGAGTCCCGCTAGAACGTAGGCCTAATACAGTCCATTGAACGGGACATAGTTCAGACTTGCTTTTACATAATGGCGGCTAAAGCATTGTGTTCTGGTAAAACCAGACATCGAAGGCTAACAGATTCTAGTCAGCCTAAGTTACCTTTCACATGGTCTTTCATGTGGGACGTTATGCCAAAATTCAATTGGCAGTCCTTCCACTAAAACGAAATAACAACAACAAAGCAATTATAAATATGTATTTCTAATCCTTTGCTAACCCGTCTACAGGGGAAATACGGGCCACAACGAGTGCACATCTGCGAGCAAATTACGAGGTTCACCGGTTCATCACTTCAATAGTAATACGGGCCACAACGAGTGCACATCTGCGAGCAAATTACGAGGTTCACCGGTTCATCACTTCAATAGCAATACGGGCCAAAACGAGTGCACTTCGATGGTGTTTAAGAGCACGAGCTAATCGAAATGGGCTCTCAAAGTAATAGCCAATCAGCTTTCAACATGATAAGTGTATAAGTTTCCAATGATCAATATATCACCGGTCGGGTAATCTCTGCCTAATTAAAGATGCAAACGTACAAATTTCAACCCCTCCCTATCATTAATTCCCTTATGTTGTCAGCTAATTAAGGGAAAGTAAGTACCTTGCAAGGATAGTAGACTCTAAGATCCAACTTGACAGAAATGACCGTCCCGTTCCTCGCTCCACTGTAGATCTGTTATTGGTAACAAGAGGCTTTCGTTAATATATCAGACGAATCGTCAGGTAACAGTTGCGTTATGTCTTAAAGGGGCTATGTCATGGTACTGCGCATGTATCGAGTAATCGCTCGGTTGGTGGCTTTAATTGGATACAAACAGTTAAATTTCCCTCCTTCAATGTTTGATTGAAAGGATTTTCAATATATTCCCTGGACACTGTTTATATACACTGTTTGTTGGTCATTTATGCATATTGTTTTGATTTTAAGCATCCCACATGGCCGAGAGGTTCGGTAGGTCATATAAAAAACGGTGGAAATTGCTGTTTCGATTCCGGCCCGGAACGCGAAGCCTATTACCGTGACACAGCCCCTTTAACCCTTTCACTCACTTAGAAGTGACATTAGCAGTAATAGCAGCAGAAATAATTATGTACTAGCAATAGTAGAAACAAAATTTTGGTAGTAACTGCCCTTGGCCGCTAGAAGACTGGGTACTAATTTACAACAACAACAACAACAACAACTTTTTTTATTCGCATAATTTCATCCATTTTTTTTTTTAAGCATTATGAGTATATATATATTTTATAATAAAAATACGTAATTAATTATTGAATGAAAGGTAATTATGCCTAGTGGCTAAATAAACCGTAAGGTTTTCTGGTTAGCCGCTAGCCTTTTAAAGTTTAGTTTTGAAATAAGCTCAGCTTTCTAACGAGAATTATATATGGAGAAAAGGGAAAAATGAAGGAGATGAATCTGGATAGATTTCGTATTTGGGATTAGCTCAACTTTCAAACGAGAGTATAGTGAAAAAGAAGAAATGAAATAAATAAATTATGGAAAAAGCAGATAATTGGTAACATTATAATTTATTAATACTTATATTGTTCTGCCAATAAATAATGTTTCACTTTTTTGGAGAAGGAGAATACTTTAAGGTTCTTTAGATCATCAGGAATCTGTTTCCAATATTCAATTGCCATGGAAGAGATAGTTTGTTTACCAATATTTGTTCTAGCACAAGTTTTATATAAATTTTGTTTGACAGCATATCTAGTGTTATGGGAATGTACATCACTGGCATATTGGAAATAGTTATCAAATACATTTGGTAATTGCTTCCTATGCCAAAGATGGGTAAATTTGAGAGCTTGAAGTTTATAAACATTATTCACTGTAAGAATATCTAACAGGTTGATTGGGGGCAGAGCACTTTCCGTATTTTCCCCATATGAGCATGCAAAGAATATCGCTCTTATAACTTGGTTTTGCTTTGTTTGGATTTTTTTAATATGTGATTTGTAGGCACTACCCCATGCTAATATTGCATATGATATGTATGGGTAAATAATAGTGTAATATAGTTGTCTTAATTGTTGTAGGGATAGATAGTGTCTTAGTTTATAAATCATACCAGTATTTTTTGCAATACGTGAGCAAACATAGGATATATGGTACTTCCAGGAAATTGCATCATCAATCTTCACACCAAGGTATTTAATATGATCTTTTCTTTGCAGGGAATGACTCGTCCCATCACTATTCGTTATCTTTATGTCGATATTCACTTGCTTTTTTCTTTTTGATTTTATGATCATAAAATTCGTTTTTGTAAAGTTTATTGATAACTTATTTAAGTCACACCATTTCTTAACTTTTATTAGTTCGGAATTTACTAAAGTTTCTAGGTCAGAGGCATTACGAGATGAGGTGAATACATTTGTATCATCAGCGAAGATTCTAAAGGAGAATATTTCTGACGAACTTGGAAGATCATTAATATATATTAAAAACAATAGTGGTCCCAAGGAGGAACCTTGAGGAATACCACAAATCATTTTTTGTTTTTCTGACTCAACATTATCTATAGAAACGTACTGTTGTCTATTTATCAAATAGTCAGTGAACCATGCTAAAGGAATTCCTCTTATACCATACTTTTCCATTTTCTGTATTAAAATTTTGTGATTAACAGTATCGAATGCTTTTGAAAAATCTAAGAATACACCACACGTGATTAAGTTATTATCAATTGCTTTTTTTAAGTTATCTGTAATTTCAGTTATCGCTTGTGCTGTAGATCTTCCCTTTCTAAAACCAAACTGATATTTATTTAGTATTTGATGTTTTTCGATATAAATGATAAGTTGTTTGTAGACAAGCTTTTCAAATATTTGAGTGAGTGATGATAGTGTAGATATTGGTCGGAAATTTGTAGGATTTGTGATTTCACCGCCTTTGTCAGCAGGAGTTACTTTTGATATTTTTAAAATATCAGGCATTATACCTTGAAGTAAGGAATAATTGAATACTAAACACAAGGCTTCACTTATTTGATCACATGCTAATTTAATACACCTTTGGGGAATTCCTATTGAAGCTTTGTTTATTTTTATTCCCATTATTAAATCACGAACTTCATGTATAAGGATACCACGGAACATAAAACTTTTTTGAAATGAGGTGTTTATATATTTGGTTGGATCGGTATTGTCGTTTTGAGGAAGTTGTGAAGATAATTTAGGGCCAACATTTATAAAATGAGTATTTAATTCATTGCAGATGCTTTGCTTATCTATGTAACATTTATTATTACTGATGAGTTTTGTTATTGTTGTCTGATATGCTCTTTTCCTATTTGTCAGCATACCGATTAACTTCCAGGTTGTTTTGATATTTTCTTTGTTCATATTAAATTGAGAAGTAAAATAATTTTGTTTTGCTGCTTCTTTAATTTAATTTTATTTATTATTATATGTCTTATATTCCTTTACTCTTTTAGAGTCACTGCTAAGAAAATGTGATTTAAATAGTTTTTGTCTCTTTTTGATGGAGACAAGAATACAATCTGTTATCCATGGCTTTCTTAGTTGTCTTTTCTTGGCATTTGTTATTTTTTTAATTGGAGCATGCTTATCGGAAATATCCTGGAGTATACTAATTATTTTATTCATGCTTTCATTAACATCTGAATTTACAAGTGATGTGAAGTTTATATTTTTTAAGTCATTTATAAATAGATCATTGTTAAATACTGAGAAGTCTCTGTAATATTGCTTCTTATTAATTTCAGGAATTTTAGTTGCTATGGTGCAAAATACAGGAAGGTGGTCAGATATGTCAGCAATGCAAATTCCTGATCTTAATATTTTCTCTGGAGAGTTTGTATAAATGTGATCAATTAGAGTGGCTGAATGATCAGTAATCCTAGTTGCTTTGGTAATAATTGGCATAAAACCCAGGTTGAGGAGCATATCGAGGTATTCAGATGTGTAATTATCTGTGTTGTACTTGAGAAAGTCTATGTTAATATCACCTAAAATATATATCTCATAGTTTTGTTTACTAAGGTTTTCTAAGCTTTCTTTCATATTGTCATAGAATTGTTCTTTATTATTTGACGGGTGACGATAAATGCAACCAATTATAATATTTTTTTGTTTTTTTCTTGTTATTTCAATCCAGCAGGATTCTAGACCTTCAGAATTATTTTTTAAGTCATGCCTTTCAATAAAATATAATTTCTCGTTGATATATAAACCCACACCTCCTGCAGCAGTTTTAGAGTTTGTACCTAAAAATAAATAACCTGGTATGGTAATATTTGTCTGATATTTATCTTCAGAGAGTTTAGTTTCAGAGATAGCTATAATGCTGGGTGTTTCTTTCACTGTAAGTAATACGTCATTAAGTAAAGTAACATTTTTTGGCAAGCTACGTATATTGCAATGTAAAATGAGGCCTACCCCGGGTCCTAAAGTTGCCTTAAGTTGCCTTAAGTCGCCTTAAGTTGCCTTAAGTTGCCTTAAGTTGCCTTAAGTTGGCCTTAAGTTGGCCTTAAGTTGGCCTTAAGTTGCCTTAAGTTGCCTTAAGTTGGCCTTAAGTTGGCCTTAAGTTGGCCTTAAGTTGCCTTAAGTTGGCCTTAAGTTGGCCTTAAGTTGGCCTTAAGTTGCCTTAAGTTGCCTTAAGTTGGCCTTAAGTTGGCCTTAAGTTGGCCTTAAGTTGCCTTAAGTTGCCTTAAGTTGACCGAAATTGCCTGAAGTTGCCTTAAATCTCATCAAGTCGCCTTGAGTTTCCACATTTTTTACCTCGATTTTGCTTAAGTCGCGTAAAGTCGCCTTAAGTTACCCAAAATTACGGCAACTTTAGGACCCGGGGTAGGCCTAAAATGGAGAACCCTTTTATATTAGCCTGTTGAAAGTATTGACCAGTTTGTTTAATACTATACAATTTTGATTCCATGAACCTATCTGTTTCGTCTTCTTCACAGGCATTTTCGTTATTTGGATTCTCTAAGATATCTCCAAATAAATCTTTAGAGTTTTGTAAAAGACTAGCAGAAAGATAAACCCATGCACCCGGCAGGCAGTGGTTATGATGTTTGAACTCTAGCCACAAATTAGCTCTAAAACCTCGTCGTTTATCTGGGAACTTAAGTTTACTGACTGGTCAGGGTATTTTTATGGCTGGGTTAGGGTTTGTGTTAGTGTATGTGACTTTTCAGACCAAGGGCGGTTTGAGGTTTGGAAACAGGTCTCTACCCAGAATTATACCCAATAACACATTTGCCTAATGCCGTCATTTTACTACAACTACCAGAATACTTTTCAAATTCTCTTTGTCATTCAGATTTATCAATTCCTTTGAGCTATAAAAATAAATCTCAATTATAAGACGGGCTATCGTCAAATACATAGATACACAGATATATAGATATATATATAGATATAAAGAGATACATATAATTTGTTGCCGCTTTGAATATTTCCCGTGACGTGAATTTCTCGTGCTCAATGAAGACCGCGCAATTGAATGGATTCAAATTCTCCGCACTCGTACTTACCCTTCCGTGTGCCATGTGTACTGAGAATATCATGTCCGTCTGACCTCCATACGCTTGCAGCAGTTCTGCAGACTGCAGAAAGGATGTAAAAACACGAGAATTATTATAACAAACAAACAAAAGTCCACTGCTAAAGGTATGCGATGACTAGCCTACTAGCGGCTATTATTGGTTGTTTTTTGCTAATCTGTTTTCGGATTGGGTTACCTGTGGCGTGCGGTCAAACTGGGGCGAGGAGAAAAGCGCGCCACAGGTAGCCCAATCCAAAAACAAATTAGCAAAAAACCACCCATAAGAGCCGCTAGTACAACACACCGCGGCAAAACGTCACGCGCATGCATTTTGACGCCCCAGTTTCCCGCCGAAACTAAAGAAAACAGAGGCCATCACCCGTGTTTTTAGTTTTACGCACGTACGCGTATTTACATGAAATGTTTCGCGAAAAACAAGAAACTACTTAAAAGCTAAGCCTAAGACTTCAACAGGTTTAAGTTTTCTTAATTTGGAATTCACTGTGAGTTTACTAAGTTATGAAATTATTTACTAAAAAGGTTTAAGACCCCGAAAACTTGTATTTGAAACCAGAGTTCTATCGGCCAGCGGAGCATAACGTTTTGTCGCGGTGCACACAGCGGTCAAACGTCTGCGTATGCGTCAAACGTCTTGCAACAACAACATATTCCCAAACAAATTCAAAGTGAGCCGTCGGCCGTCACTGTTCACACACCGTTTTCAAACCTTGAGAACTTTTTTGGTAAATTACGAAAACATTTGGTAAACTCACAGTTTGAAGTTTGTTCAATTTCCCGTCGACTGTGAAAATGAAAAGCTTAACTTTCACGTATTTTTCTTAACTTTTGGTGGTAGAAGTTCACTGTAATATGTTTTAAGGTAAATTTTGCGCGGGAAATTCGCGCGGCCGCCCACCAGACTGACCGTAATACGCACGCGCAGACGTTTGACCGCTGTGTGGCCGCGGTGTGCTAGCAGACTATGCGATGACTTGTATCAGTGGTGTTAGTCCGGTTATGTTTAGGATAAACTGCAAGTAAAACAGTTACGTTTTTAGAATTAAAACACAGGGACCCTAAGAGCAAATCGTGGATTTTGAAAAAGCACATTGTAATTCTGCTGGGATCGTCTGATTAGCTGGACACACGTGGACGGATATTATGGTATGTTCTCCTCTGCTGTTATACCCGTTGTTTTTGAGAACACTTGTTGTTTAAAAACCTAATGGTTTAAAATAACGGTTCGCTGGTTTTGAAGTGTTTTTGGCAATAATTATATAGTCAATCCAGGTAAAGAGTATCGAATACGCACATTTTAACGCACTGCTTGGCGTGATATCCGTTGACTGCGTGACGTTGGAGGTTCCGTTTGTATGAGTTTGGCTTTTTCCGCTTGAAACTAGACTCCATGTTTTTGTTTAGAAACGGCAAAGTGGGTCGAATTGAATGTTCATGATCCGTCAATGGTGTGATTCCAGTGTGACCTCTATTGGTTCTAAATTGATAACTCGCGAATATTACATTTAATTCAACTCGTTTTATGAGGAACAAAAGCCTCCTATGAGGCTATACTCGGGCCTGTAATAAGACAGATTGAGTTTTAGCAGAAACATATAAGGGAGTTGAAACGTTAACGCCCATACTTCGCTCTAGTGCTATGCTCAGCGAATAAAAATGACCATATATGGAATAGAATGTTAGACTAGACTGTATTTTCCTAATATCGTACTTTTTATTGACTGAGTAATCCCGAGCATGGGGCTGCTGTTACACGTTTCAACTCCCTTATAATAATAATAATAATAATAATAATAATAATAATAATAATAATAATATGTTTATTCACCTTATCTCTTGGTTGAGACATAAGTATACAACAATGATTACAACAATGTTACTAAAAAAAACTAACTAACTAGAGAAAAAAAAAAGAAGAAAATAACATATAGATGTAGATGTAGATATATTAGGTTAACTTACTACTAATTTCTTCATATAACGCCATTATTTGTCTGATGTAATTACAACTTGTCGTTAATATAGTTATATCATTCATGGAGACGATATAATAATAAAGACTAGTAGGATCAAATGAAGAGAAAGATGGATTTATGAGAAATAAATTATTCGAAAATAGAGATCTAGCTTGGGCCAATATGTTTCTGGTTTTAGACCCCTACTCTTCTCACCACAGGTAACCCGTATCATTATATGAGGCTCAAATACAATACGGTAGTCTAACATATTAGATGTAACAAGAGCCTCCTACGAGGCTATACTCAGGCCTGTGATAAGACAGGTTGATGTTTAGACCCCTTAATCTTCCCTCTTCTCACCACAGAAAAAAACACGTTTCGCATCTTTTCTTTTTTATAAGGCGGCGGCTGTATTGAATAGACGTTTTGATGAATGTGTGACGTAACTCCTATAGGTTAGCACAAGGTAGTTGGCGAGATGAGCCACAGGAAGCCCGAGCTATATGTAAACAAACCAGAGCCACAGGAAACCCGAGCTGTATTATGAGCGCGCGCTAAATCAACACATTCACAGCAGAATCAAGTCAAAAGGTATTTTATTTCACAATTTGCTAAGAAATAATGGTTTATTAAAACATCAGTGACAAATACACAAAATGGGAGGATGGTTAGCCTGTGGAATTACCATCGCACAGCGCGCGCTGCAAGATTCCCTCTCTTACTTATGCTCTCTTGTTTGCTGGGAAGGGATAAAGTTATGGATAGTTTGGCGAATGTACTCACCATCAGATCATAACAGCGCACGAGTTTGTCTAAACAGGAAGTGACTAGAACTCGTCCAACCACTTGAAGACCGCTGACACTCAATGTATGACCGCCGTAGCTTCTAAGCAATTCACCAGTCTACAGAGATTCAAAAACAACGCTTAGACTTCACTGTTCTGTAGGTCGTAACCTATTGGACTTCACTGATAAAGAATCCCATTGTTTTAGGGTTAGGGTTTGTATTGTTTTAGGGGTAGGCTATTGTTTGGGTAACCAATAACATTTCGGGTTGCAAAAAGTCTGCCCCAAAAACAACAGCTCATGTATCGGTTGGCACTCCAACCGAATAGACCTATTGCATAAATGGCGTCCAATTTGAATAACCATTGTTTAGCAATATTTAGCCTCGCATTCATGTGAAAACGCTTTTGTGTGGCAACGTGAACACGAGGCTAAAGTCTCCAGGACAATACCTATTTAAATTGGACGCCATTTACGCAATGATCTATTGAACCTTCAAGTTTCTTTAAAACGAATCTACAGACATAACACCCTGAGGTAGAAGCGAAATACCTGTGTAAGTCCTGATATGCTTTTCCAACTTCTTTGACAGAGGATGGCAAAGATTAAAGTGGATTACAAAAGCCGGTTTATTTTAGAAACTTGATTTCGGTTACAGATTTCAAGTTGCTCTAAATTTCTCTTAAAAACAGTATTTTTCACCCACTCGAATTTTTGCCATGCATCCTCCATCAAAAGTATCTCAGACGTTCACCAGTTCACCATGAAAGCATACTCTGCTAAGTCTTGCATCATGAGAAAAAAATATCAATTGGGGGTTGTCAGTGCCCCCTTTAAAAAAAGAGAATCAAATATTACTCTCGCAGTTTTTTCAAACGAAAGACAGAATGAGAACAAGTTAGGAAGCGGCTGGAAATAAAACATGGTTCTGTTTTAGGTCCATTGCTCTTTTACTCTATATCAACGATATTCAAAACTGTTCTGATAAATTCAGCTTTTATCTTTTTGCTGATGATACTAATATACTTTACGCTGACAAAAATCTTAAATCGTTGGAACTAATCGTAAACAGAGAACTAAAGAAATTATATGATTGGCTAACAGCAAATAAATTAACCCTTAACATAAACAAATCTAATTTTGTTATATTTCGTCCTTATCAAAAGAAACTTAACTATCAACCTAAAATAAGTATATTCGATAATGAACAGAATAAAAACGTTCCCTTGGAATGTAAAGACTATGTGAAATATCTCGGAGTTTTAATTGACAATAATTTATCCTGGAAGCATCATATTGATCATATTGCTGTAAAAATTAGCAAAACAGTAGGGTTAATCGCGAAACTAAGACATTTTGTGCCCCTACATACCCTCCTGAGTATTTATCGATCATTAATTGCTCCTTACTTAAAGTGCCTATCACCCTTTTGCAATTTTCATAGCTTATGAACCTCCGAAAAGTTTTGAGTACTTCTGTGAAGAAAGTTTTGGTTTAAAGTGAATACTTTATGTTCTACGCTTGTTTGAAATCGTGTAAATGTGACCTTTCCTGACCCATGACCGCGTAAGTAAAAGCCTGGGTCGAAACCTGGGTAGACGTCATCTTGACGTCATATAATTAATTCGGCTTTGCAATCATTTGAAAAAATACTTAAGATGTTGACTAAAATGGCTTGTTTCTTTACTAACAACTCAAAAACTGTGTATATTTTCTATGCATCAATGTTGTTGTGATAAAAAGGCGCCATGGAAAATAATGCATTAATGAGATGACGTCTACCCAGGTTTAGACCCAGGCCTTTACTTACGCGGTCATGGGTCAGGAAAGGTCACATTTACACGATTTCAAACAAGCGTAGAACATAAAGTATTCACTTTAAACCAAAACTTTCTTCACAGAAGCACTCAAAACTTTTCGGAGGTTCATAAGCTATCAAAATTGCAAAAGGGTGATAGGCACTTTAACTTATGGGTTGACAGTTTGGGGTCAGGCATGTAAGTCCTATCTGAAAAAAACTAATTCTTCAAAAGCGGGCACTCCGCTTTACGTATTTTGCCGACAGAATGAGCACGCAATTCCCCTTTTCATTAATGCTAATATTATGCCTGTAAACTTTTTATACTATGAGTCACTATCTAACTTGATGTATGATGTCAGAAATAACTCAGCACCAATAGGTATTTTAAATGTATTCGTAAACACCTCCAGTATCAATTCTTATAAACACGTTCCTCTACATCCAACAATTTCTATATTAAAAGCTCTAGACTTGAAATACAAAAAAACGCAAAACTATGGAATGAGATACCATGTTATCTCAGAAATCTTCCAAAAAAGCATTTAAAATTGAACTTAACAAAATACTAGTTAATATCCTCAAATTAGAAGATACATATATTGATACATCCATGATTATTTCAAAAGTAAAATCATTCAAATAAAATCTCCCTCCATTACATGTAAAACTTAACTTATTCTTTTAAACTGTAATAAATAAGTATATTTACTTATATAAGACTCGGCCCGCCTAGATTAGCTTTAAGCTACCTGCACCAGTCAGACTATAAATTACACTATTAGAATAGAAAAATAAAATGTGTGTAAATGTGTGCTGCGAATTGATGAGTGCATTACAAAAAATCATTACAGAGAACTTCGGCTTTCTAGAAAAGCGGAACGCATACTTAAACACAAGCATGACAAAGACTGTTACTCTAAACTGTGTTGAGTTCACTTACGTTTAGATTATGAGCTAACACTGTACAATCGGCACCACCACTGTATATGACGTTCTCTACAACCTGAAAAGAGGAATTGGAATAATGACCTCCAAACGTTAATACATGCAGTTATCATGTAAAACGTTTATGATACAGCAGATTTCGTACGAGTGAAACAAAATACGGCAATGACTACGGCACAGTTACCGTGCTGCATGCCGTAACATTGAAATGGTTCCTATTGTTTTTGTCTTTCTGATCCAATCAAATTACAGAGTTACGGTACAGTAAATTTCAGTACGGTTACGGTAAAGCTACGGACATGCGATCTTTTTTTTGTCCCACTCATACGTTAGTACTTACAATATATAATAGACTATTTGCTAATTACCAGTTATAAAATACTAACTATTAAAAAAGGATAATACCTTCCCTACTAGCTCATGATTAGCATGTTATACAAGGACATGAATTGTCCAGCATGCTTGTTACATCTAATGGTCTAACGGTCCTCCTGAAAGACTGAAGGCTAGGTTTCGTTTTCATGGCAGTATTACTTAAAGTGCATATAAGCCCAAGCGAGTTATCTTTGATATCGATTGTACATGATGTGGATAGTCCAACGGTAGAATATTTCTTGATTTGGGTGTTGCGTCTACGAGATATAAAGGTTTATATTTCCAATATGCTAATGAGGTGATGTCATCACCGACATCACTTATTATACAAAAGCATGCTGGTGGAGACAAATTACCTATTTTTAAATTCTAAGTTATATTTGAAGCTTATCGAAGTGATTTTACAAAAAAAAAATCTAAATTAGAAAATAGCTTAATTTACAAGCACAAAGAAATTCAGCAAATGTCGGTGATAACATCATTAGCATATTGGAAATATAAACCTTTATATCTCATAGACGAAACATCCAAATCAAGAAATATTCTACCGTTGGACTATCTACTTCATGTACAATCGATATCAAAGATAACTGGCTAGGGCTTATATGCACTTTAACTTTCCCATAGATAGGGACCAAGATATATTATACCATATTTGAAAGTGTTAAATCTAGGAATCGAAAATCCACATTATATTTTTATATTGAATTTTTTAAAGGCACTTGTACGAGATCGGTAGTGTTATTAGCAAAACCTGTTTGTAAATGCTATTTTCCACCTCCAATCGATTGGCGATCTTTCTAAAACAGCGTTTTTAAAGATAGCTTGCTCTCCAGCATCCATGGCAACGTCTTTCCCATGGGGATCACGGGCTCAATTCATTCGTTAACGAACTATTATATCAGCACGTGACTGTTAACTGCAAAAGGCCTATTAGAAGCATTGACCTAGCTCATCGTGCATTGCGTGTGATGCAAGATCTGGAATTGACAACAATAGAAACTACAACAAGTGATAGTGAACAATGGCTTCTTACCTGATATTACGTCACTCGACCCAGACCCCAAACTGCGCGGTCGTGATACAAATTGCCCAGGACTTTAATCACGATTTAAAAATAAAGGATTATACCGATTACACTGTTTTCTTTTTCATTTGTCCTCGATTTTCACATTGGTTTTGAAAAAAAAAAACTAAAATGGGGTTAGGCAGTACAATGAACTTTCATTCGCCGAATGCATTGTTTGTAAACGTGTGTTTGGTTGGTGTACCTGAACCCATAGAGCGGTTTTCAGTTGAGCGTAGTAAAACCAAACGCAAATTACCCACAGCCAGCCAATCATAGGGGCGAATAATCACAAGTAACTCATAAATGGCTTCTCTGTGAGCCAATGACAAACCAACGCAATACCAAAACCAATTTGCGTTTGGTTTTACTTTGGATTCTGATTGGTTGGTTTACTTTCTCGGCCAATAGGAGAGCTTAGTAAACGCAAAACCAAAACACTTCCTACACTCAATCGAAATCTGCTCAATTAATATAAATGATCAGTTAAACGGTTTGTGGCCGGATTCCAGCTTGTGTTTATAACTAAGAGCGTTTTCAGGGTAGAAAACTATAATCTATAAACCATATGGATGAGATGGGCTTACCTGCAAACATAGTACTGTCATTGTATGGCTGTTGAGAATCCTTGTCAGCAATCCAGACTGCATACAAACAATGGTGTCTTGTTAGTTTTGAATAATATCTTAAAGTGTGTATCAGATCAACGTGTGTATCAAGTAAATAGTTGAATAATACAATATTTCTAAATTTGAGTCTTGCGTCTATGAGTTATAGAGGTTTATATTTCCAATATGCTAATTATGTGACGTAAATTTGACGTGTTCGGAATTTACTGTCGTTTCTTTTTCCTTGTGAATGAAACCGTTTTCTGATTTTGACAAAATATTTGATTCACTGATATAACCTTCAAATATAACATAGATGTTTACAAGTCATCTACTTCCTAGGCAGATTGTGGTCAATCACGGTTACTCGTTGCGCTCTGGTTTCACTAGGCGCCAGGATACTTGCGCACGAACAAATAGATTAAGTAATGATCCATGTAAAAAGTACGATAAAATCAATTGTTCTACGGTATTGAGCCTCCCTCACATGGGATTTGTCTGTGTTTTAGACGACGAAAACACTGGGTGATAATTATGAATATTCTGAAATAAAAGTAGTAAAAAGTCTTAGTTTCATTCAATTTTTATGAACAAATTCTCTTCCAACCAATAGGAACAGCCAAACACCATAGCTATACGAAACAGGCACGATTGATAAGGTTCCGAACATACAATTTGCTTTATAAACGACATTTGGAAACGCAGTGCAAAGCGTAGTTTTAACATTTTGAAATATTGGAGGAAATTAGACGTCTTCCTAACCTTTAGGGCGATTTTCATGTTTCAACCAACAAGATCAAGAATTTTCACAATACACAATTAACACCTTTCTCCATCTGAATGCCATTCGGTGCCGTACTTCTTACACGAATTATTACTTAAACAATTTTGTCACATATCGCTATCAATAATTTTTTCATATATCGATAGATTGTTGCATATAAGCCGAGCCACAGCATTCTGAACACGTTGGAGCCTACTAATCCGAGTGGCTATAGAAGAGCATTACAGTGAACTTGGGAAATATCGAATTAGAAATGAGGTATCACATAAGAAGATCGATTTGCTAACACCTCAATGAATGGTTCCCCAACCATCCCAATAACACGGTTCTGCGCTTGCGCACATCCACGACTGAGTTAAAAAGGAGGGTCACCGCAGATATTGAGATATTCTATGAAAAGATGCAAAAATGAGCGAAAAGGCATCCGTTATCCGAGGATAAACTGAAGCGAGTTAAAAGCCGCCTTAGAATGCACAAATATATAAATTCATATATATATTCATATGTTAAAATGAAGTTGACGTAAGAATATGTTGCTTTGTTTTTCCAACGTGTGCATCAGAGATGCGCAGTAGCAAAACTAATGTTCTAATGGCAGCCAGCGAATACTCCCCCTCACAGTTCCTATCGCCATTGTCATGTAAAGTGCGAAACTGCATGAAAACGAGGCGACCGGTGACTTGAATGACGACAGTCAAAGTATTATATTACACGTAATGTTGCACGTTTGTTTGTTTGTTTGTACGTTTGTTTGTACGTTTGTTTGTACGTTTGTTTGTTTGTACGTTTGTTTGTTTGTTTGTACGTTTGTTTGTACGTTTGTACGTTTGTACGTTTGTTTGTTTGTTTGTTTGTACGTTTGTTTGCCATGTGACGTCATCAAAATTCTAAAATCTAAACTACGAGATCTATAAAGCTGTTCTTTTAATGTGATTTAGATAGCGGTATTCTCAGTATTCTTCGAAAATTTTACGTCGATACGGTGATTCGTTTTTGAATGTTGTGACAGCCCAGCTCAGCGTGTTTTCTAAATGTCATAAAAATACCTATATTTCGGCCATTTTAAAATGTTAGAGCTGAAAAAACCTTTGAAAGTGATATCTAAAGTGTTTTGAAGTGAACACTAATCTTATTGATGGGAAAGACAGCTTTATTTGTAGAGTAGGTTTTTGGCCGCCATCTTGGTGTACCAAAGCTGTACTTGGATTGGACCCAATAACATAATTAGGGACAGGCTTAGAAATGAATAGGTTTGTAGAAATGACAGGTTAGTCTCCACACAGAAAGGTTCTCAACTCACATCGACATTCAAACGATTGGACCCAATAACATAATTAGGGAAATACTTAGAAATGCATACGTTTGTAGAAATGACAGGCTGTCTCCACACCGAAAGGTCAGTCTCAACTCACATCGACATTCAAACGATTGGACCCAATAACATAATTAGGGAAATACTTAGAAATGCATACGTTTGTAGAAATGACAGGCTAGAGTCTCTACACAGAAAGGACAGTCTCAACTCACATCGACATTCAAACGATTGGACCCAATAACATAATTAGGGAAATACTTAGAAATGCATACGTTTGTAGAAATGACAGGCTAGAGTCTCTACACAGAAAGGACAGTCTCAACTCACATCGACATTCAAACGATTGGACCCAATAACATAATTAGGGAAATACTTAGAACAAGAGCCCATCTGGGCTTTCACTCGGGCCACATGAGATTGAAGATGAAATACACTTTCATTTGAAATCCTCTTAGTGATATTAACCAAAGGGAAGAATTATTAGCTGAATTTAGCAGTCTTTAGGAGTGGCCGGCAGCGCGGTGACTTTTATTCTCTGCTCCCCCAAGCATATATGTAATTAAATATTTTTGTTTTTTTCTCGTACGTTGACCTTTTAATTTAAACACTACTTATTCATGTAACACACGTTTACAATTTAGTCTACTGTTCTGTTATACTGCAGGTTCCGAGTACTAATAGATGATTGTCTCAAATGTATGTTTATATTTGTACCATATTATAAGTTGTATCCTGTCCATCCTGTGATGGAGCTACTAGCTATGTCAATTTGTGTGCCTCTATGTAACTTTATCTGCTGTTCTTTCCATTACGAGTCCATCTTGGTAGTTGTTGGATTAAAGATTATTAACTGAAATGCCTGTTGGTTATCTCTAATTAAAAGCTTTACCCACATTCCCAAAACTTCAGTCTGCTAATTATATTAAAGAACTATAAAGGGAATTGTTGGAAGCCTTTAATTTCTCGAACCAAAACCTCGGCCGTGAGAGGTTTCTTGTTTGTTTACCTTGAGAGTTGAATATTGCTTGGGTCATCATAAATTATTCTGTGCTGGCGAGCGACAGTATTGCTCTCACAGTTCAGGAGCCGGTTCAGATGTCTTCAGACTGCTCAACCACAGTATATATATTTGCTAGTAAATCGCTATATTTCGCTATAAATCAGCTATTCAGTATACCTGTATAACGCGGTACACAGAGAGATCGTACGAGATCGGTAAACTAGCCAAAAACGCCGTCAAAATTATTCAGTTTAGTGTTGGCCTACCGATCACGGTGTTTGCGCTGGTATGTTTTATGACCGAGAGTAAAATGAAATGTGGCATAAAACCCACGAAACGTACCTCAAACAAGGGCGGCAGTTGAAATATCCTGAGCCTGTTGGAAGGCTTTCGCACGAGTGAAGTTAAATAAAACATTAAAGTGCCACTACGACGAAATTTGACTATTTCTTTTACCACGTTTTTGTATTCCATAAGGACAAACAATGGCAGAAATATCCAAATCAGTGAAAAAAGAAGGAACTTAGACCACATATTTGAAGAGAGTTTACCGTCAAAATCTCGTCCGCCATTACGCGAAATCGGTTCCCGTGGGCGAGGAACGCCTAGTCATTTTTGAGCGTACGTGACGTCAAACTCTCAACACACCAACACGTGCGCCTACTTTTCTCATACAAACCTTCACGCGGACTAACATATGTAGCAAGAAAGTGTACCATTTTTCCGCAAAGAAAACGTTTTGAATAGAAATATGCCTTCCAGTTTGTGCATTGTACAGGACTATAGCAATTTAACAAACCACAAAGCTGGCATTTCGCTACATTCAAGCCTTCAGTTCTAGTTGAGTACCGTACGAGCAGCCGTGTGATAATCAGTGAATAAGGTTTATAATTTTCTTCAAGCCTCACGGATAGTTTGTGTATGTTTTGGTCGTTTTCAGGACAGAAGCTTCTCCAGAATTGTTTGTGTTACATGGAATAGCCGGTAAGATCGTACCAGAGTCCACTATAAAAGTTCGGAAGAAGGTCAAAACAGCCGAACCAACTGACAGAATGTCATAAATTAACCAAAAAATAAGATGACAACATAGTTTGCTGAGAAAATAGTTTGTCATATTGATGTTTCCTATGAACAGATAAACCTAGCGATGTTTAGTATGCCTTTCACTTTAATGCTTTTTTTCAAGACAATAAACCACAGAAGAAATGACCAATATTTATATTTCATGTACAGTACTTTGTTTGTGTCTCAAACAGCGATGGACGCGCGAAATTTGGTTCTGTTATCGCCACTATAAAGCTGCAGATCAGTCAGTTTAAATACCTTTTGTCAGTCTCGAGTAAATTATTATCACTCACGATTTGACGTTAATCATTCCTAGGGTATTTTCCCTGGTTCGGCTTTCAGGTTGTGCTGTTATCTTGGCTACAGGAAGAATTCAGCGGAGAAATCACTATAAAGCTTAGGTAATCAGTTAATGTGAATTCTAAGTTTTTTTATAGTGAAACACGAATTAGATTTATGTGTCCCGGCAAATCTACATTCTAAAATACAATGTAATTGCTATAAAATTAAATCGCTCTGTTGTCTAACATGAAATCGTGAGTGACAAGAATTTACTAGAGACTGAAAAAAGGTATTGAAACTGACTGATCTGCCGAGTGAGCTTTACAGTGGCGATAACAGAACCAAACTTCGCGCGCCCCGTCGCTGTTTGAGTCAGACAAGGTACTGAATGTGCATGAAATACTATTGGTCATTTCTTCTGTGGTTTATTGTCTTGAAAATATAATTAGCAGTAAAGTGAAAGGCATGAATAAACATCGCTAGGTTTATCTGTTTATAGGAAACAGCGATATGACAAACTATGTTCTCGACCAAAACATACACAAATCATCCTTGAGGCTTGAAGATAATTACAAACCTTATTCACTGATTATCACACGGCTGCTCGTACGGTACTCAACTAGAAGACTTGAATGTAGCGAAATGCCAGCTTTGTTGGTTCGTTAAATTGCTACAGTCCTGTACAATGCACAAACTGGAAGGCATATTTCTATTCAAAACTTTTCTTTGCGGAAAAATGGTACACTTTCTTGCTACATACCGTTAGTTCGCACAAAGGTTTGTATGAGAAAAGTAGCCCCAGGTGTTGCTGTGTTGAGAGTTTGACGTCACTTACGCTAAAAAATGACTAGGCGTTCCTCGCCAACAGGAACACGTTCGAGTAATGGCGGACGTAAATTTCAAGATTCGGAGTCCAAAAAAATAAGACTTCCCGTCGTCGCATTGAAAAACGGTTTGAACTGGTAATAATATAGCAACTCTACTTTATGAATATGAGAAAACATTCATATGTCAAAATTTGATCATAGTGGCACTTTAAACTGACTGCTTACATTTGAGAGATGGGACTCCAAATTTGAGAGAAATTTCCTCGCGAGCCCACCATCTTGATAAATCTATTAGCGTCAACCATTAATACATAATTTAACGCATGCGCAGAAATTTTGCGGCGCAGAACAAACGGCCTGCAGATTTAGACTCGTGCCTGCCACAGGCAGCCCGAGTAAATACATACGTTTGCAGAAATAACAGGCTTGAGTCTCCACACAGAAAGGTCAGTCTCAACTCACATCGACATTCAAACAATTGGACCCAATAACATAATTAGGGAAATACTTAGAAATGCATACGTTTGCAGAAATAACAGGCTTGAGTCTCCACACAGAAAGGACAGCCTCAACTCACATCGACATTCAAACGATTGGACCTAATAACATAATTGGGATAATGCTTAGAAATGCAGACGTTTGTAGAAATGACAGGCTAGTCTCCACACAGAAAGGTCAGTCTCAACTCACATCGACATTCAAACGATTGGACCCAATAACATAATTAGGGAAATACTTAGAAATGCATACGTCTATGCCAATATTCCCAGCGACTTGGTCTTTATGATACAGAATACCCGTATGTAAAATAAAAAGGCGATAAGGCATTACTCATTTGTCGTGTGAAGGTAAATTAGTGACAGCAGTTATGAATGCCCGCCTAACCGCGTTCGTTGAAAAGGAAAATATTTTACGCTCCGAACAGGGCGGGTTACATCCACTGTCGCCATTTTTTTATGTATTTTAACGTATTTTTTTACGTACGTACAACGTAGGAAAATCAGTTGACACAAGGGGCTACGAGCGCGGTTAGAACGGATAACAGCGAGAGGCCACGCGGCCAGAGAAAAGGGGATTGGGAGAGACGCATCTCGCCACGTGACGCTTTTATCATTATTCTTTTAACCGCACTCGTAGCCCTGTAGCCTGCAAACAGGCTCTTGGGGGAGGGGGGATGAAATAAAGGGGAGGGGCAATTGGGAGACGTCCGCTATGAAGGAATCATAACGGAAATAATATGGCGACAAAAACGTGTTGCGAACATGGACTACTGAATAGCAAGAGCAATGGGATTTATAAAGAAAGTACAGCCTTTATCTTGATTTGGTACGGCACAGATCACTAGAAGTTAAATCCAGGCTGCAAACTCTGTCTTGTTTTATTACAGTTATCGCTAAGTCTGATCGTGTTATGAGTCTGAGCGGGTTATTATTCAAAAGTAAACTTGGTTTGGTAGAGAATTAGGTGAACAATCATGTTAGAAGCAAAAATGTACCAAAAGAACTCTCTAAAGCACTTGAAACAGACAATAAAATGTTAAAAATGGCCCGTTTAATGTACATGTCCCATACTCAGCAGCTTAAGGACATATTCCGTTGCTACACAATACCGTTGCTATGCTCACAGGAGCAGATTTTGACTTCCGGTTTACGCTAGCCCCAGAGGCGATATGAGTCGTCTGTTTTCTCAGGCTAGTTTTATGCGTGTCCACCGGCCACCCGATAGTTTTAATACTTACACATGTTTGTAAGTTTTATTCGTGGTTTACCTGAAAGGTTTTCATGAATGAATGAAGTAAAGTGTTCAAAAGTCGGAGCAAGCCGTAGCGGGGGCTTTTGTCGCTGGAAAATGAAAAGCTTGGTTTATCGTGTGAAAGAAAATAATACTTGAAAAGAAACTCATCCGATAATTTTGAAGGAATCGTTCAGGACTCGAAAGGCGCCTAACTGTACTTGAACCTAGAGAAAGGGAAATAATTTATAATTTGTACCGAGCAAAAACATAACGGCAAGCGTACGGCGGCCGAGCTCTTCCCGCTGTTGATAGATTGAAAGAACATCTTGTAAATAGTATCTATAGTTGTCAAAGATATAGAAGATGAAATGGCTGCTTCCAGCGAGCAGATGGCTTCTAAAAACACGAAAAAAATGCGGCCACTCAAGAAGTCAAGTGATTTTCGATCGCCAGGTTTTCAACTCAAATCGTTCACAAACATGCACTTTTGTTTCCAGATAATGCTTTCGGGTTCCTGGTAAAGTTGTGATTGAACCTCAGTGCAACTAATTAAAATACAGGTCAGTTTCCATCCTTTGATGTCGGAAAACAAACTGTTGTGAACGCCATGAGATTCAACTTCAAGTGAAAGTTGTGGAATATCGGTCTAATTTTAGCTTTCTTTCTATTGGCTCTTCGGTTTGCTGCGAAATGGGTTCCTGGCATGTGCTCCACTGCCTCCACACAGTCCGAAGGTCATTGCAGACAATCAAGCTAACTCATTGCAGACTGCAGTATTCAGCCAAGCCCCAAAACTGGCCATTGTCGGATGAAATAGGAGAAAATGCACATCCTGTTCGACCAATTATTGTAGACTTTACTGCAACAACAGTTCTGCGACTATTTCACGACCACAAAACAGGCACTTTGGCGCATGCGTTAAATTTTTCACTTCCGGTTTCTAAAAATCCTAAACATTTTGCGCGCTTTAACTAAACACAAAACTTTTTCCCGTTAAACTGTTGTTGACCACGTTCTCCACAAAATCGAGCATGGATTTTGGAAACCGACAATAAATGCCAAAGTTATGGCTTTTCATTCGCCAAAAAAGCTTAAAATTGGACTGAAAGGTGTTGTAAAATCTTCATTTTTTGTCGTAATGGTAAACGCATGCTCGGTTTTATGCGCATTAATTCGTAGGTTCGGAAAATATTCATAAATTACTAGTAGATCAAAAATCCTTGGAGTTTAGAAATTTTCTGATTTTGATGACGTCATCAGACGTCACTTGATGACGTCATCAGACTACAATACTTTACCCTATGAGTCACCTTGGCAATAATTATTGCCCACTCTTTAATTTTCCGGGATTTACGAGGCTGCAAACTTTTCCTAGCAACGGCCGATTTAAATATGTCAATGGGCCCTTAAGATCTCTCTCCTTCTCCAAATGATCTTTGTATTCAAGACATTCATACTTTTCCTTGCAAACAAACTTGCCTGTAATCCATCTAAGACGGAAGTAGTCCTTTTCTCCTCTCGGTTCAGTAAGCTTGAGCCTATCTCTAGCATCATACTTGGTAAACATAGTCTAGTACCTGCAAATGAGGCTCGTAACCTTGGCGTCATTTTCGATCGTCATTTGACTATGTCTCGTCATGTTAACAAAGTATGTCGATCTGCTTTACACTCGCTCAAACATATAGGTAGAATAAGGAAGTATTTAAGCAGGTCCAGCACTGAACGTCTAGTACACGCATTTATTACGACCAAGCTTGATTATTGTAATTCACTTTTATATGGTACACCTGCCACGGAAATTTCAAACTTCAGCGTGTACAAAACGCAGCAGCAAGGTTAGTAATCCGTGCTAAGCAGAGAGACCATATTACTCCTATTTTGCGCGATTTGCACTGGCTACCTATTAGAGAGCGTAGTATTTTTAAAATATGTCTGTTAGTTTTTAAGTCGATTCATTCTTGCGCGCCTTCATATATTACGGATCTTATCAAGCCTTCCTTATGTTCCTATCCGGAACCTGCGCTCCTCTACTCTTGGTTTGCTGTCAGTCCCCAAGTCCTTTTCAGCTACTCACGGGGACGGCGCCTTTACCGCTGCTGGACCAGGTCTCTGGAATGCACTTCCAGTTAAGATAAGAAATTCAGTCATTATATCATTTTAAGGCGCTCCTTAAGACCCACCTTTTTAACTCTTATAGAATAGTTTAATTTCGTGTATGTACATTATATCTTTTTATATCATATATATACTTGACATTGTAAATTTGACATATATATTATTAGTTATACTACATTCAAACTTGTAAACGCATCGAGGCATGCATAATGCGTATAAGAACTGTTATTATTATTATTATTATTATTATTATTATTATTATTATTACAACAAGTGGGTACCGCTAACGATAATCCAACGTACTAAATACAGTCGCCTGACTTGATTTTTAAGACAAAAACACAACTTGAAACGCATTCTGATCAATCTAGTTATAACATAGGATAAAACGAAAATGAATAGCGAAGTGTACATAAGCAAAATGAGATCCCATCTCTGCTCCCCCCTACCCCCCTCACGGGCGCTGTAGGATTTGGGAGCAGAGTCTCTGCAGAGTCACACCCATACCGGTCCACCCGTATGAGGTTCTCATATATATAACCTTCACCGGCGCTATTTATAGCTCAAATTGGAGGCTTCAATCTTCCATGTTAGAGGGCCGCATGTTAGATAACTATGTAAGGTTAATGTGTCTTCCCTCTGTAAATAAAGAATATTGTATTGTATTGTATTGTATGTGGGAGACATTAATCGATGGAATATGTAAGAAATCAAGGTTTTACGGTAATAAATAATAGATGGACACCTAACTTGTTTGCTATCAACCCGTGGATATCGAAGTCATTGAGTGCGTATTTATTTGTTTACTGTCAATCCGATATGATTTCATGTTTAAGCCAGTTCTAATGGGGAGAGTACCGTTATTAACAGGAAATGCATATGCTTTTCCACCCCTCCCCCCTCAGTTTTGCAAGGTTTGCAGATCTTACCCCAAATTTGCAACCAATATGTTGTGTTTGTCGTGTTTACTACCGAAACTAAGATTTTAAAGCTGCAACTTCATTCTAGTCAATTCTAATGGGGGAGGGTTCCATTTTGAACAGGAAAAGCAAAGGATTTTCCACCCCTCCCCCCCTCAGTTTTGCAAGGTTCGCATTTCTTACCCCAAATTTGCAACCAATATATTGTGTTCGTCGTGTTTACTACCAATACCATGATTTCAACTCTGCAACGTTATTTAACCAAGTTCTGGACTCGGAAAAAGCAAATGAAACTGTCCCAGCATGCTTTGCGGCCAAAACGGAAAGGGCGATGGATTTTTACGGGTAGAAAGGAACATCGTAGAGACATGGGGTTTTCACAAAAATGTTACCCATAGAAAACTGCAGGGGTTCCTCGTAATGTGTGGTTGACATTAATGTTCAGGGGGGAAATGCTAGCCAAAACAAAAATTCAAAACGGCTTAACCCCCCCGAACTACATTTGCGCGAGTAATAACGCAAAATTTTAATCTAGTTGGAGAAAATACATTAGATAGGCTAGTTTTTGTGTCTTTAGCTATTCGCTAGATAGCAAACATTAATTAATTAATTAATGATTGTATTATTTCTATGATTATCGTTAGGAATTATTATTATTATTATTATTATTATTACAAGTCAAAACCGCTAACGATAATACTTGATTTTTAAGAAACCAACAGAAGTTCCAATGCGTTCTGATCAATCTAGTTATAACATAGGATAACACGAAAATTCAAAGCGAAGCCTACAGATGCAAAATGAGATCCCATCTCTGCTTCCCCTACCCCCGCACGGGCGCTGTAGGATTTGGGAGCAGAGTCTCTGCAGAGTCCCACCCACATCGGTCCACCCGTATGAGGTTCTCATATTATATAAGCTTCAGCGGCGCTTTTTATAGCTGAATTTGGAGGCTTCAATCATCCATGTGGGAGACATTAATGGATGGGATATGTAAGAAATAAAGGTTTTAAGGTAATAAATAATAGATGGACACCTAACTTGTTTGCTATCGTTGTAAAAAAACAAATCGCACACATTTTCCCATTGTCTGTACTCGTATTGATCATAGAAATGACGCCATAAAAGTGAATTTGAACATTTTATGGCGTCATTTCTATGATCAATACGAGTACAGACAATGGGAAAATGTGTGCGATTTGTTAAGCGTACGATTCTCAGACAGCAATATTATCTAAATCATTTAAGAAACCAGTGTCACGAATGTTCTTAATTTCAACTGACCGTGAGATGGATAGATCTTTTCTAGATAAGCGATATGCCTGAAGGCTGGTCCATATTGATTTAATGATACTTTTCTCGCGTTCATGTTAATATAAAAGTGGGTGGACAAACGTTAAAAACGCTAACCGAATGTTCTTAATTTCAACTGTGAATGTTCTTAATTTCAACTGACCGTGAGATGGATAGATTTTTTCTAGATAAGCGATATGCCTGAAGGCTGGTCCATATTGATTTAATGATATTTTTCTCGCGTTCATGTTAATATAAAAGTGGACAAACGTTAAAAACGCTAACCGATGGGAGAGATTAGGGCTGCTTTCAATATTTTTCATAGTAAATTTATTTGAAGTATGATAAGATAAAATGAAAAATATATACCTGTTACTAAGCCAGTATTAAAAATATTGTGATTCCCAGACGGTAACATGATCTATATATCCAAGTAACCAATACTTTGCGAATTTACAGTTCTATGCTCGGTTTCCAGCCGTGGGGGTTTCGGTGAGCCCGCGATCCTCTCCCCAGGAGAAACGACACCCCAACGGCTGTAACCAAGCCTATTACAGTTCAGGCCTTTCCGTTTCACTTGAAGAATTAAACTTCTCAAGAATAACGCGAAGAAAAGGACAAGCTAAAGGTGAATTCACTCAAAAGAACTATTGCATCAAATATTTCAGAAGTAAATACATGTATATCGTTTTATAATATAGATACGATAGTACGCGCGCTCTGATTGGCTAAGAAGCCATGTTTTATCAGAGTATATAACATGGTTAGCCGTGTTATATAGTTTTCAACTGGCGGTTTCCTTTCATCGCGCGCGTAAATCTATATTATAAAACAGATAAAGAAGCCTTAAATCCATGTTTTATACTATCATAAAGCACTCTGGTCATTTGAGAACACTCGAGAAATGTTGAAAGCACGCGCCTTCGGCTTGTGCTTTAACATTTCTCTCATGTTCTCAAATGCCCATCGTGTTTTATGATAGTATAAAACATGGCTAAGGCTTCTTTATTTGTTAAATATAGGATTCGAAGAACTGGTTGTTTTTCATAAGACAAGTGTTCTAGACGCAAATTGTTATCTTATATTTTCCATGACGTCGTATATTCTGTCTGTATTACCTCTATATCACTAAAGTGTTCGCTAGGATCGCATTCTCTTGGATCAATTTAAAAACTGTATTGAAATTTATAAGTATTTTGTCAGCATGTGGAAAGGACGAGGTCATTTAGTTAACATTTCTCGACGAGTTTGAATACTAGAATCACAAAAGTGAACTGATTATCGAATTAGAATACACGTTTAGCTTTGAAAGCGATTTCAAAGGGAACCTGTGGTTGGGTGCTTCAAAACTACCTTGCTTGAGAATACCAAATTTACGGAACGTGCCTAGAATTTAAGCGAGAAATGTACCCTTCCTATTTTTGTCCTGTTTTATCGACAATTCAAAAACTCATGAATAATTAATGAGCATTTTGTCCAATCAGATGAAGCAAATCAGTCACGTGCATGCTCCTTTATACCTGATAACATCTCATCATTCTAAAAGGCCCGCGGAGGGATTTGAATTTTGTCCCAGGGGTAAACGGGGTTAATGATTGAGACAATGGAATTTCTATTGATGTTTCAGCTTTCTCATTGAATTGTTAATTAGGATGAACGTTTTATATAAAGAATACTAATGAACATGAAATTTTATATAAAGTTTCATCCTAATTAAGAATTCACTGATAAAGACCCAAAGATAGCAAAAAGTACACGGAACATAAGGTACCTAGATAATAAATTTTGCACTAAATTTACTAATATCAGCAGACTACCGAGATACACAGATAATATTTTTAAAATGAAGTTACCAACTACCATTACTTGTTTACCGAGCCACTGTTTAGTTCCAATTATGAAACCAAACTCAATGCCGTAAAATAATAAAAACGTCCATTAAACTTACATATTTTGTGCCGGAGTCAAACATTTAGAGTCTGCTGTCATGTCAGTCACATCGCTTTCCAAGTCTTGAACTTTATCGAGGTAAGCCACAACACCAAATCCTTCAAGTGCATTGCGAAACGCCGCTTCAAACAACATAGTATGGTAATTTCTTCATGGCATTCCCTTGAGATGTTCGTAATTGCAGGCGGTGATTACTCGAATATTTTGCATGGCGTTGTGAATACAAAGGTTCAATGGTTCATTTAGTAACTATTCCCTTGAGATGTGCGTCTTTCTTTCATTGCATTCTTAAAGCGTTTTTGAAGCCGTTTAAAACACTCACAGCACGTGTTTTATCAAGTCTAAAAATTCTCGGGCTTCGCCCTCGAATTTTTAAACTTGATAAAACACTGCTGTTCGTGTTTTAAACAGTACTTAAAATGCCGAACTTTGTGTGGAAGGCAAAGTACAGGCTCTACCGCACTAAATATACCTTATACCGTGAAAACTAAGGAAATGAAATAGGGAAAACAGTACATGTGCTACTCGGCACTAACCACACCTTAGAACCATGAGATATGTTCTAAAAATGAAATATAGGAACATTTTGCATGCATGCTTTACTGAACTAAATACACCTTATTCCATGAAATGAAAGAAATGAAATATTGGAAAACATTACATGTTCTCCCGCACTAAATACACCTTAGGACAATGAGATTATGGTCTAAAGAAATGAAACATAGAAAATCATTACATGGTATCCCGCACTAAATATAATGCTCTCAAGTGGATATCAAAGAAATTGAGTGCGTAGCCATTTGTTTGCTATCATACGATATGATCTCAAGTGGCTATCGAAGAAATTGCATGCATAGCTAGTCATCTGTTTGCTATCAGTCCAATCAGTATATCTCCAGTGGATATCCAACATGACACTGAAAATTTAACATCATTCAGGTCAACTGCATACATATAGCTGAAATGGGAGTGGATATCAAAGAAATTTAGTGTGCAATAATTTGTCTGATATGCTGAAAATGTAAGATCATTTAATGAAAATGGGGCAAGAAATTATGTCGCCGCACGCCCCTGGATTGACTTTTCAACAAAATGTTAAAATTTGAGTTCTACTGCAAAATCTACTTCAGATAACATAAATTGTGTTTCTTTATCTCCTATTCTTATTCATTTTATTATATCTATTATATTACACCTGAAGTGGATACCGCTAACGATAATCATACAATGGTGAAAGTGAGCTACAATCTCGGTCAAATCTGTTGAAAATTTAAGACCTCCCCTCCCCCCATTTCAATGATGTTAAATCATGGTCCATTTCAGTTTGCCTTCGCTCTCATCACTGAAATGGGGGGAGGGGGGGATATTTTTTCCTACTCAATTTGTCCGAGATCAATCTCGGTCAAATCTGTTGAAAATTTAAGACCTCCCCTCCCCCCATTTCAATGATGTTAAATCATGGTCCATTTCAGTTTGCCTTCGCTCTCATCACTGAAATGGGGGGAGGGGGGGATATTTTTTCCTACTCAATTTGTCCGAGATTGTAGGTTTCATCACGTCTATTGATGCCATGATGTTCAAGTGTTTTGGCCTTGTCTATAAGGTAGGATTCTCTGGCTTTACGAATCGAGTCTCGTGAGGAATGCATGTATTGAGTTCTAAGGGAATGAGTTGCATGTTAGTTTTAGAATGGTTAGGGTTAGAAATAAAATGTTCTGCAACAGTGGAGGGTTTAGACATAATGTTAGGTTTGTCAACTGGTCGTCTATGTTCGTTGAATCTGTCTTTGAGGTGTCGTTTGGTTTCACCTACATGTATGTATTGAAGGTGACAGAGATTACATTGTACCATGTATATTAAATTTTTAGAGTTACAAGTGATATGCGAATGGATTAACTCTTTACCGTCCGAGCCTGTAAATAGGAGACTAGAAACAATATTGCATCACGTCTAGACATGCTGGAAAGACGATGTTGCGATATTATGCGAAGGGATGTATGGCTTCAAAGTCAGATCTACTGAACAGGGATCGCTCGACCCTTTCACTATGGGGAAAAGCCCATTTGTTTTGGCGATTGTTTCGTTTCTTCGATTTTCACGAATTTCGAGGAGCTGAAAATCGGCTCAAAAAAACATTCCCATTCGCACTTGAAATCAAGAGCAAACACAAAATAACCACTCAGTCGTTACAGTACCTTGTTTAATCTTTCCAACCAGCAGGTTTGTTTTCACAAAACACACCAAGCGACGGTGAACCACGCCGATGTTTGCACTGCATTTCACTCGACCACATTTTCCTGCTCCCACCTCCGATTGCATGCTGGGTAATGGACACAAATTCCACAAGCCCCCCCCCTCTGGGACTCCGGTAGTTTTTTTTTTATAAGTCTTTTACCCCTACAGCCAAGAGCGGTGATTTGGACTCAAGCCGTTGCTTTAAAG
Source organism: Actinernus sp. WN-2022 (assembly GCA_030867875.1). NCBI lineage: Eukaryota > Metazoa > Cnidaria > Anthozoa > Actiniaria > Actinernidae > Actinernus > Actinernus sp. WN-2022. The sequence goes on along the minus strand of JAOWCC010000577.1, from coordinate 137,574,435 downwards.
TGACAAAAACACATCCTAATAGGTTGAGCAGGGGTAAAAGACTGCCAACTGCAGGATTTCAAGGATTTCACACTCGAACGCCAAGCCATACGTCAACTTACTAAACGACAAGACATCGTAATCAAACCCGCTGACAAAGGCTCTGGTACTGTCGTGATGGACAAAACCTGGTACATCAACGAATGTAACCAACAACTTAGTGAGACTAAATTCTACAAACAACTCGACGCAGATATTACTAACGATATACAAAAACACATTGTCCATCGCATGTCTAATGAGAACTTAATCGACCCTAAAATTAAACAGTACCTCATACATACTAATGCTAAACCTGGACGTTTCTACATTTTACCCAAAATACATAAAACTGGTAATCCTGGACGCCCAATAATTTCATCTAACAGCCATCCCACTGAACGCATTTCTGAAATTGCCGATTTTTATCTCAAACCTCTTGTCTCTTCTCTCCCTTCGTACATTAAAGACACCAATGATTTTCTTAATAAACTCCTAAACCTTGGTAAGCTTCCTGATAATGCCATTCTTGTAACTCTAGATGTAACATTCCCCATGAAAGCATGTCCACATTTCCTACAAACTTGTATTAACAAAGATCACGACAGTTCCTACTGATACACTTTGTGACTTAATACGCATGATCCTCTCTATGAATAATTTCTCTTTTAACAACACACATTACCTCCAGATTCATGGCACAGCCATGCTGGGTACTAGAATGGCTCCTTCTTTTGCAAATTTATTCCTCGGTAAATTTGAAAATAACGCCCTTTCTCAGGCTCCTTACACACCACACACTTGGTTAAGATACATTGATGACATTTTCCTGCATGATCTGGACCGATGATTTAAACACTTTCATTGATTTTCTTAATAATCTGCATCCCACTATCACCGTTCAAAGTTCACCTCATCACATTCATTTTCTCATGTACCATTTCTTGACGTAACCGTTTCCTTGCGTGACGGTTACATTGAAACTGACCTTTACACTAAACCCACTGATTGCCATCCCTTGCACACTAAACAAGCTATCCCTTTTAGTTTAGTTCTCCGTCTCCGCCGCATTTGCTCTAACGACAACGCTTTTAAACTCCGCACTAACGAATTGAAAACTTATCTCCTTCAACGAGGTTATAACCGCACATTTCTTAACAGACAAATAAAGCGCGCTGCTGACATTGCTCGTAACGACGCGTTACATACTAAACGTTCGCAAAACTCACAACGTATACCATTCATTACCACTTATAACCCAGCACTTCCTAACTTTTCTCGTATAATTCACAAACATCTTAATATACTACTTTCATCCGATCGTTGAAAAAACGTTTTTGTTAACTTTCCTCTCGTTTCCCACCGACATTGTTAACCTTCGTGACCTTCTAGTTAAATCACGATTACCCAATAACACTACTAATCATTCCATACGCACACGCACACGCACACGCACACGCACACGCACACTCCCACTTGGCTCATTCCGTTGCGGGCAAAATTGTGCCACTTGCCTCTACATCGTCAACTTTCCATTCCACAGGTGAAACCCGTTTAATCCATTCGCATATCACTTGTAACTCTAAAAAATTAATATACATGGTACGTTGTAATCTCTGTCACCTTCAATACATAGGTGAAACCAAACGACGCCTCAAATACAGATTCAACGAACATAGACGATCAGTTGACAAACCTAACATTAAGTCTAAACCCTCCACTGTTGCAGAACATTTTCTTTCTAACCCTAACCATTCTAAAACTAACATGCAACTCATTCCATTAGAACTCAATACATGCATTCCTCACGAGACTCGATTCGTAAAGCCAGAGAATCCTACCTTATAGACAAGGCCAAAACACTTGAACCTCATGGCATCAATAGACGTGATGAAACCTAGCTCACTTTCACCTCATTTTCTACACATACAGGTATGTTTTATTTATCGTCATTATTTTTATATAATTTTGTATTAGTTTTTTGCATGCCATTAGTTTATCGTAATTTATTACCTTCTTTTATTTACCTTATCTACATCACTTTATTATTTCATCATTTTTTACCCAGTATCATTCCATTGCGTCACTTTCTATTCACATATTGTGAAATCCTATATATTGTAACCCCCTATTTTAGAACTCTCTACTTACAACATCTAGTACCCGAAGAAGGCTAGTTTGGCTGGCCGAAATATAGTACGTTTAAAACTATACACGTTGTTTCAGCTTTGCTATAGTCCTTGGACTTCTCGCTTCTAATTTTTAGTGTCTTTAATGATCGAAAGTTCGGATAAATTTCAACACGTTTAAAAACTGGCCCTAAACGGCTATTTGTGACGGTTTTGTACACCAGAGTCTATTAAACGGCTGCTTCCGCAGTCAAAAAATCCATTCTCGGTTGTTTGCGCCAGTCAAACAAAACCGATCGCAACGTTACATGATAAGAGTGGTTTTCGATTGAGTGTCGTAAAACCAAAACCAAAGTAATCACAGAACCAATCACGAGCAAGTAAAAACACAATGAGCCAATCACGAGAAAGTAGAAACACAATGAGCCAATAACGAACTGATGTAATGATTGGTTTTACTTGAACCAATCACGAGGAAAGTAAACGCAATCGTGGATGGCGTGATGATTGATGGCGTGATGGACCAGAACACGTTTGGTTTTAGTTTAGCACTTGATTGGCTGATAATCACAAAACATTTTCCACAGCCAATAGGAAAACTGAGCAAACGCAAAATCAAAGCAATCACGGATTGCTGTCAACACTCAATCGAAATCCGCTATATGAATAATTAGCAACGACTCGCTTATGTCAACACATTTCAAGCTCGCCAATACAGCATCAAAATATAAAACTTGACTAGTTCTTCCAAACTACGCCTTCTTTCTGCATAAAAACTAAGAACAGACGACTAGTACTAGTAGCACTGTTTCTCGACTGATTTTCGCGATATGAAAGGGATTACTTTACGGTATATTTGATACCTTAAATTATACTTGGAAATGTTTACAGGCTTGTTCAGCTCATGCATGACTTCAGCTCATGCATGACTTCAGCTCATGCATGACTTCAGCTCATGCATGACTTCAGCTCATGCATGACTTCAGCTCAGCCGGCAAAGAACTGACAATTCGCTCGCCATAGGCATCGTAGAATAAAAGAAAATACCAAAGGACTACTGACATTGCCATAAATAAATCTGAAGGCTTAACTGACTCATTCACACCAATCATATACAGTTGAATAGAACTGGGACCGCTTCACTTCGTTCTTTTACTTTCAACTCCAAGCTAGTGAAGGAAGGAAAACGACAGCTGTCTATTACGTCAGATAAGGTATTGTTTTGCCTTTACTTCCTTTTCAGTAACCACCAAATTTCGGATGAAAGTACTAACTTATCCACTACAGTGAACTCAGTTGGAATACTAAAAGTGCTAGGGGTTCAGTTGAGTTTTAAATTCGCTAAAAATGCGTGTACTCAGTGCTAACTGTCGAGTGAACTCAAAATGTATTCACAGTCGCGCAGGCATGGAATGGTCAACAAAGTACGAGCAGAGTTTAGTCTGCAACCCCGGGGGGGGGGAACTCCCTTATGTGAGGGGCACATGGATGCTCGTCGTACCTTTTAGTGGTCAAAATCAGGAGTTTGGTACCACTTAGGGTATCCACCATCAAACACAGACATTTCTATGTAAAGCGGTATCTTTTATGGGTCGGGTGTCAATAGGCAATATTCGTATTCTCACGGACGAGCTGGAACGAACACTCAATGGAGGCTCGTGCGGGGGAATTCGCTAAAAACTATTTAGCATTAGAAAAGATTCCCCCGCATGAGCCTCCATTGAGTGCTCGTTCCAGCTCGTCCGTGAGAATACGAATATTGCCTATTGAACAAAAAAGCTGTTATCAATTTACATTTTTATTATCTTTTAGGGGTCAAATCGAATATGTTCGACGAGCATCGGCCCTACCCCTTTTATATGGGAGTCCCCCCCCCCCCCGGAAGGGGTCTGAAAAACAGTCTTTACCTTAACGAAAAATTCGGTGGAGAAACGGGATAACAAATCATTGCTTCGTGGAGATAATTCTTCTGTCCACGCTTGTCTTAGCCTGTGAAGCTTGCATTTCGTTGGGCTGTCAAAACGAAAGGCATTGCTTTGCAGGCTAAGAAATGTCTAAGTTCATCAATCAGTAGAATCGAATCGATCCAAAAGAAAGTGGCACAGAAACTCGGCCTTCTTCGCCGTATTAGACATATACTTCCTCGATCCTCTAGGGAAACTGTTGTTAACACTTTGATCTTGCCTTTATTTGACTATGGGATTAAATATGAGGGGACAGAGACAATAACGAATAGTCTCCAATTGTTGCGCTAAATTAATCTTAAACCTACCTTAAACCTAAATTACTATCATTGAACCTACCTAATAGCTCATCTAGTTCGAATTAATTCAGCAGCATTACAATTCTTAAACTAGCGGCCATTATCGGATCGTCGTAAATTCCAGATGTAGCTTTGTTTTTAATTCTATCTATCAATATAACAGTTCACACAAATTTTCCAATTTATTTTCCAAGCACCAATCACGTAGTTTCTTTGTCAATGAATGGAACAATCTTAATCTTAATGTCAACGACACAGCTACTTACACAAATTTTAAGACTCTTTATTTGAACTACTGTAATTGTTCTCTTTTCATCTATCTTATGATATTCTATACGTTGTTATTATACTTTTATTATTAGTCATTATTCTTAGTCCATTTATTTATTGATTATATTATATCTCTATTTTAACCCTATATTTCTATTTCTATGAGGACCTCCATGAAAAACACCTTCGGGTGACTGCGGTATCCTTTAAATATATATTTTATTCTCATTATTATATTGAGATCAGCCTTTGAAGCGTTACAGTTGTAGTAGTTTATCTCTCTGATATAATCACTTTCTACTGCACTTGCGTTAGACCAGTCTTACAGTATAGTTGTCAGGTTAATTTTATTACGACGCATTGCCAGAATACCAGAGCCAATATATTGGTGTTATAGCGATACTTACTGTGACGTCACACAGGCCAATCACGCCACATTTGTTGTATTCTGTGGTTGGCAGAAACGAAGCGTGAACGCAATCAGTTGCTTATAAAATATCACAGGTCGGTACTTATTCATCGCCAAATTACTTTCTTGTTCTTCCAAAATGCAAACAAGCCCTTTCATCGAAGCTTATATGCTCTTAACAAGTCTTATAAAAGGATTAGGATATGGAAGCAGAATTGAGACTTTAGATGTATTTCGTGAGGCCCAAATCGCTAGATGCCATACAAGTCATACAAACGGATACAAACCAACCACATTATATATGCAAATATATAAATGACGTCGTGTTTACAAACAGTAAGTATCGCTTAAATTCCGTCAATTCTTCTCTTGTGATACTCTCATTGTCTTGTGTTACCTTATCTACAATATGGAAACCTTATATGGGTATCAACCTATCCTACGCTGACGCACTCGCCTCCGCCTCGCTCGGCCCACAGGTAACCCAAGCCCGACCCGAAAACTAACATTTCCGGAAAAAACCGAGAGCCTGTAAGCAGGCTAATATTCACCCTATTTTTCTCCCACAGAAAAAAGTAGTCAGAATTATTACCCATTCATCCTCACATGCCCACACACAACCATTATTCAATAAGCTTCAATAAGTGTTATCTGTTTCAAATATCTACAAGAATCAGATCTCATGCTTCATTTTCTCCCATATTAATAAACTATTACCTGTTCCATTGTCCTCCTTATTCGAATTCAATCAGGATTACCATCAACACTTTACAAGTCACCGGTCTGACATGCATCACCACTTTCACAAATACAAACACTCTATTAGATCGCAAGGACCCAACATATGGAATGAGATTCCCTAATCCCTTCGTGAATCTCTACAACCACACAACTATTAAATAAAATTAAAGACATACTTCCTTTCTTATTGATTCAATTTATATATTACCTTTTTCTTAAGTTACCTAATTTGTATTTACAATTTCATTCGATTATTGTTACTCCCTGTTTTTGAGCTGTTTAGATTATTTATGCTTAATGTAGTATTTCTGTTAGTTGTGTAATTTAGTTTAGCCTAATATAGTTCCTACATATACATTCTTCTCTCGTATGTATTCTTGTCTTTTCGGTCTGCAGTGTAAGAACATTTGATCTAACCAATATACTTTATTATTGTAATTGTATGATTCTAATGACCCTTGTCAAATACGCCACTGGCTTCGACTTTACATTTATCTATTGTAAACAAAACAATGTTTAGCTCGATAAAAAGTTCAAATGTTTTTCAAACACTATAGAATGTGTACTGCAGAAGGCGGTTCTCTCCATGGCATATCCGAATGCCAACTTTATAGATAGTCTCGCACTAAGTGGTTTTGTATCCCTTAGTGACAGGTGCAAACACCGTGCAATAACTTATTCACCGAAATCAACACAAGTTAGCGCATCTACTTCCGCCTAGGAATAACTCGCACTCAGTATAGTTTAAGGAGGCCTAGAGATTTTATCCCACCGTGCGCCAAGACCAATAGATTTCGCTTACAGGTGTAAATAGGCTACTTAACTGGCCTTTTACCTGTAGATACAATACTAGTTTTAGCTTGTATATAGTTTTCAACGTATATAGATTAATTTATATACTTAATTAATCCTTAGTGCAGTACAGGTAATCATACGGTTTCGAGTTCAATTTGGGATTAATTCGCACTAGTAATGTTTTTCAAATATCTCAACATTGTGAGATATTTGAAAAACATACGAGTGAGAATTGATCCAAAATCGTAAGAGAAAACGTATGATTACTTATTAATCATATACATTAAAATTATATACAAAGAGCGTGACAATAAGGATTGAGAATCTTGTTTGTAATTGCACTGAATTACACTTGAACTGCACTGCTCTTAGCCAATCAGAATTGATATATTTTTTAATGTATATCATTATTATTGTAAACCACAAATTTACAAATTCTTGAAAATTATTAGGGACACATCGGTGTGCATTTTTTACAAAAGCAATCTGTCAAGTTTACTTTCACCCTCAAGTTATCAGTTAGGCCGGATTCAAACGTCGAACTTTTCATGCGCCGAACCTAATTAGATCAAAAGAAGCCGCCTAATTATATTTGGTCGGGCCTAACGTCTCACCTAAATCACACTACGAAAGCCGTTGTTTTGTTTTAATATGGTATTTTAAGTTGTAGTGTGGTCGATAGAGCGCTAAGCATGGCGCCAACAACAAGTATATCAAAATCCATACCCTTTCCCAGACCAAAACCGTAAAAAGGATACCCTATCCCACACTTCGGCAGCTCAAAAACCATACCTTTCCCGCGGCACATACCCGTATAAGCCAGTAGGGGGAAAAGGCCGATTCTGGCGCAGTTTTTGACATATTGTGAAATACTGGCGCAGCGCCAGTAATTCAAAATATGACAAAGACGTCGCCAGAAGTCTGCCTTTTCCTCCTACTGTTAATTTATTCATATTATGTCGTTATTCCAAGAAACCGGTTTAAACTGGATTCCAAGAATTTGATCACGTGACCACGCCCTAATTGACCACGCCCACGAATGGAATGGCCTTTTCCTCCTACTGTTAATTTATTCAGCCTGTCTGATACTTAATGAAATTATTATATAGTTGATCCAATAAACCGGTTTAAAGTGGTATTCAGGAATGCAGTTAAAAGTGGATTTCCAAGAAACCGGTTTAGAATGGAATTCCAGGAATGTGACCACGCCCTAATTGATCTTGACCCTGACCACACCCTTGACCTTGACCTTATTTTAATATACTCAAACTACATAAGTAGGTGATGTTTAATAATAATATTGAAATGGAGGGAATCATAAAAGGATACAAAGATATCGAAAAACTAAGATCCAAAAAAGAAGACGAACTAAAAGAAGTAAGAAAGAAGATTTCCTCATTATCTAGATCTATGGAGAAAGTAGGAAAAAGTAAGAAAAAAGGAAGGAAAGAGATCATGGTACGAATTAATGAAGATTTAGAGATAGAATCAAACAATGAAAAGAACCTAGAAGAAGAATTAGAGACTATCGAAATAGGATCGAAGGACTTCATAGAAGAATATAGTCTAGATACTACGCCAATTAATAAAAGTAGTAAACCAAAAGATAAATGCATGCCACCAAAGAGTAAACCAAACGACAAGTATTCATTATCGAAGAGTGACATCGCATCCTTAGAAAAAGTAGTAATAAAAGATAATGAAATGAAAATAGTGAGGATGCTCATGGAAGGATATAATAGAATGATAGAAAGGAAGAACGAACTCAAGTATAAACTATCAGAACTAGATAATGGTATTAGTGAGCTCAGCAAATATTTATTATATCAGAAGGAACAACCAAAAGATAAGAGAGATAAAGAAAAAATAATAGAAAGTAGAAAACGAAGAGATGAATTCGCATCTGCTTACGATGATGTTGAATCTGCTTACGATATAAATAATAAATTAATAAATGAGCATGTTAGTGTATTTGGGTTAGATGTTATATCTAGTGGTCTATCAGTAAGAGATTTACATAGGGAGGCTAGACGGTTAGATCTAATGGCTAAAGAAGAAAGAAATCAATACCTCAAAGAGCAAGATGAAGAAAGGCAACAACTCGAACGCTTAGAAGAAATGGATAAGGAAGAGCAATCTAAACCACGAAAGCAACAACTCAAGAAAGATAAACAACCTAAACTACAAAAGCAACAACCCAAAAAAGATAAACGAGTTGAGGAAGAGCAACCTAAACCACGAAAGCAACGACTCAAGAAAGACAAACAACCTAAACCACAAAAGCAACAACCTAAGAAAGATGAACGACATGAAGAAGACAATCAAACTGAAGAAGAGTTGGAGCAATCCGAAGAAGACAATAAATCTGAGGATGACCAAATCAAGGAAGAGCAATCTGAGGATGACCAAATCAAGGAAGAGCAATCTGAAGATGGCAATCAAATCGAACTGATAGAACAAGTCGAGGAAGAGCAACCTAAAAAATCCGAGGAACAACTTAAGAAAGACAAACGAAATGCACGAGTTAGACAGCGCAGGAAAGAGAAACGACTTGAGGAAGAGCAAATCGAACAACCCAAACAATTAGAGCAAATCGTACTACACAATCAAGAGACAATCGAACAGTTAGAGCAAATCGAACGACTCGAGCAATTAGAGCAAAGCCTACTACCCAAACAAAAGACATTTGAACAATTCGAGCAAATTGAACTAGACAATCAAAAGGCAATTGAACAGTTAAGACAAATTGAACAACCCAAACAAGAGATAATCAAACAACCCAAACAAGATCTAATTGAACAATTTAAACAAGAGCAAATTAAGCAATTAGAGCGAATCGAGCAATTTAAGCAAGAGCAAATTGATCAACTAAAGCAAAAGCAAACTAAACAATTAGAACGACTTGAACAACTAAAACAAGGACAAGATAGACAATTACGAATTATCAAGCAGTATAAGTAGAATTGAATCTTTCCATTTTCTAAATTTAGAAATGGAAAGATTCAATTCTACTTATACTTCGGATGCGTTATACTATTTCGATATGTGTGAAGAAGAAGATGATGAACCAATGAATACGAGGTGTACTGAAATAGTAAGGGACAAGCAAAAAGGTATAGATGTCTGTATCAAATGTGGTCAAGTGCAAGGATACATCCTAGATAACAATCCTGAATGGACTACGTATGAAGGAAACGACAATTTGGGTATGAATAGATGCAGTGGACCAATCAATGTACTCTTACCCCAATCATCTCTCGGTACGAGTATCAGTGGTAACAAATATGGTAAACTACAAACACTAAATAGATGGTTGCAAATGCCATATAGAGAGAGGAGTCTGTATATGGTTTTCAAAGATATTGAAGAGAAATGTAGAAGCATTGGTATTCTAAAGTGTATTGTGGATGATGCTAAAATTATCTTCAAAGAAATAAATTCACAATACTATTTGAATGATGCTAATGTAAAGAAGAGTGTCATTATGAGAGGAACGAATAGAAAAAGTGTAATTGCAAATTGCGTTCTCTTTGCATGCAAAAAGAATAATAACGCTAGATCATCGAAAGAAATAGCTATACTATTTAAACTAAATCATAAAGATATAGCAAAAGGATACAAGGTCTTTACGAAATTAGCTAAAAATATCAAATCCTTTAGAAAATTAGACTATAGCTCTCCTGATGACTTCATTCCACGATTCTGCGAGATCCTTAACTTTAAACAAGAACTCATAGATCAAGTTGTGAAAATCACAAGAAACGTTCGAAAGCTAAATATCGCAATAATGCACACACCACTTTCTATAGCTATTGGATGTATCCTATTAACGATAAATATGAATAATTTAGCAATTACAAAGAAAGAGATAGCTAATAAGTTCCTAGTGTCAGAAACCACTATATCTAAGGTTTACAAAGCAATAGAGCCATATAGAAATGAGCTTGTATGACACTTAAAGAGACAACGTCATAATGTATTATTGAGATGAACGATAATAAAGAAATACCTCCTATTAATGAAGTCATCATTAATGGAAAGATTAGAGATTACTCATTCGTTAAGGACAATCATAAGAACAAGAAGAGTGTAAAAACTACCAATTGTGATACGGATAAAGTAACGTACTTCAATAGTATGTATGCTATTCAGCAACATCTTGGAATTAATGCTGGTATAGTCAAGATGGTTTGTGAAGGATTAAATAATTGTAAAAGTGGTATATCAAAGATAGACAAGTGTAGATACGCATTCGAATATGTAGAAAGAGATGAACTACCAGAAGATTGTAAGAAATCGTCTTATGAACGAAAGAAAGAGAAATTGCCAGAATCTGAACTAAAGGAAATGCGAAAGTTGATAAGTAAGGAATGGCGACAAAGAGAATACGTTTGTCCTGATTGTAATGCAGTAATAAAGAATGGTAGTAAGTATGTTCACAAGAAGAGACACTTAGGCAAATAGATACCAACCTACTCCTGCTGCTGCTATTGTTAGTACAATTAAATTAGTTTCGTGAGAGGATGATGTAAGTATTATTTGTGGTTTCTTTATTATAGGCTTCACTATTGGTTTATTGCCATATTGATGTGGCAGTTTAACTTTACCTATATTATGTTTTAATACTATAGGTTCTACTTTTTTATTTACTGAGTCGTTAGCTCCAAATGTCATATCATTCGTAGCTTTCAATAATTTGTTATTGTATCCTACCACACTTTGTGTATTTATGATGAGATCAGATGGCATTAACCATATTCCTGGAGCAATGGCTAAGTCTAGTCTCAATTTTGCTCCTTGAACAGCTAATTGATATCGTTGTATACTCATTGATATACTACCTTCAATTACAGCGCTTTCAAAAAGTGATAGCATTTCCTGTTGTGTCTCAATAGCACTTCCACCAGTACCAATAATACTTGATCGCGTATCCACTTGTGAACCTAATATGCAATAAACGAAAGCCTCTGCTGATCTATTTAGTCTACCCATACCAGCTATCGTTAATCCACTATCTTTATTTGGAACGAACCAAGAATATTGTTTACCATCGTGGTCATCATTACGGATAAATGAAATGAGATTTCCTTGGTCAACCTTACCACCCTCATCAGAGAATAGTTCTCCATCTGGACTGGGATATAAATTAGCATCTATATCGTATCCACGAATTTCGTGAACGTTTTCATAACCCTCACCTGAATAATATAGAAATATATCACCAAGCCCATTATTGCGTCCTCCTTTCCACCTGAAGTCTGGATTGGAAGGAATATCGAATTCATTACATAACCGTTCGAAAGTAACCTTACTATAACGGTTATTTGTTTGATTAAAAATATGATCATCTGGTAATGGTGTTCCCAACTCATATAGGATTCTTCGTATAGTATAGTAAACGTGAAACTTGATAAATCCTTGAACAACTGGAGGATACTGTTCTTGTAGACTTATTCCACAACCAGAAGTAGCACACCATACAGCAAAGTTTAATTGCTGTGGCCAATATCCAAAGTCGGGTTTACTCAACCAACGTCTTGACTGTTTAGCAGATTTGAAAGTCACTGTACAATCTTTGAAGATGTTTCTAAACTTTATGATAAAGTACTGAGTTGGGGAAACGTATATCTCCATTTCTTTCAATGATGGTGCAATATCCAAAGCTGTTTGTGTAAATGAGATTCCAGGAATTGGATACTTGTGTGTAGTTGGTAATAAGGAATCTGGAAATGATGTTGGTGGTTCTAGAGCTATTCTCATAGCCTTCTTATCAGCATTCGTTAAGGAACTAGGATCATCAATGAATTTCTTATCACCCCACATACCATGATCCATAATTGGTCCTTTGAAGTATACATTATAATAAGTAGTACCATATTCTTCAGTGGCTTCCTTATAGAATTTGCTTAGGTCAGCATTAGGATAGCGTTGCTTGAAACTATTCCATACTTCAATCAATTTCTTCGAAGCCATATTTATGATATGAGACAATGTTTTATATCATTTAGTATTTTTCATATCTAAATTTATGGATGAAACCTCCATAAGGTGTTACGTCATAGGAGTGTGTTATTTCTCTAGTTGTTTTAATAGTTCCTGTTTTACTTCCTCTCGTATCTTCTGTGTATCGGTTTTCTCTATAGTATTGGTTCTTTTTTTTAATTCCTCTTTTCGGGTATTTTGTCGGATCTCACCTTTCAAGTCTTCATACTTATTAAATTCAACCATGATCAATTCGAATTCTGTATCACTGATCTTGTTATCATTTAATGCTTTCGATACTAGGTCGCGTATTGTGTTTAGTTTCGCTTTGCCTAACATTACTGTCTTTTCATGTTTGGACACCTTCTTGGTTAGAGCTTTAGTAGCTGTTGCAGAAGAAGCTGAAACTAGACCACACAAACCACCAACTACTCCTACTGGGAGTCCAATGACAGCACCAAACCCTGTCAAAGAAGTCGCTACTGCAGAACTCGTTAAGATAACTGAAAGTAAGCCAGCACCTACGGAAAGATTGTGGGTTATTCCTCGTATTCTAACATATTTCTTTCGTACCTTTTCATAATATTTTATTTCAGCTACTAATTCTGATAGGACCGTATTTACCTTATGAAGTCTAAAGTTTTCCCCAGTGACTTGTAGCGGTATATCTGGATAAATCGAATCGTAGTCAACCATATGATTAATAGTAGCATCTTTTGTTTAAACGATTTCTAACACTATCCGCATTGGATATATATCAGAATTTATCATATTATTATTACTATCTGTTACCCATAAACGAATGCTATTAATATAATTGACCTCTCTAATGCTAATATTAGGAGAATTATTAGGATTGTAGGATGTCCTTTCTCCTTTTTTACTTAGTTCCAATGATGTTAATATTTGTGAGTATTTGGTTTCTTTTATAACTTGTGTTGGATTGATAAGGTCACAATGAATATATATGAAGTCAAAGCTCCTCATAATCTGAATCTCATTTCGAGACCCTGATTTTATGCTCCTATTAATAGTAAGTAATTTAGCTAGACTCTCATTTAGTGTGAGATCTTCATTAGCAATGAGATAGGTCTTATCCCCTGATGTTTCTATACTGATCGATTTGAAAGCCAATGGCATCCTTTCACTAATGAAAGCTACTAATTCTTTGATTGATTCTTTGGTGGGATTTCCTGGAGTGAAAAGTAATCTTACAATACCTCGTGCATTAGTGAGTATACCATCTTCTATGAGATCATTCAAATCGTTATAGAAATTACAGCTAATCAGATGAATGGATCTTCCAACTTCAATAGGATACTTCAAGTATATGGTCTCATCAGCTTTCATCTTTTCAATGTATAGTACTACCATTATACATGTATAATCTTTTTATCTTTCTAAATAACTTCTAACACGATCTGCATTGGAAATATTTTAGAACTCATCATATTACGACTACCATCTGTTATCCACAATCGTATGCTATTAATGTAGTCAACTTCTCTAATTCTAATATTAAGAGAATTATTAGGATTATAGGATATCCTTTCTCCTTTTTTATTTAGTTCCAATGATGTTAAGATTTGCGAATGTTCAGTTTCTTTTATGACTTGTGTTGGATCAATGAGATCACAATGAATATATATAGCATCGATCTTCATAATCTGAAATTCGTTTCGAGACCTCATTTTTAAATTCTTATTAATAGTAAGTAGTCTAGCTAGGCTCTCATTTAGTATGACATCAACTGTAGGAATAAAGTAGGCTTTACCATTTGAAATTTCTATACCGATTGGCTTTTCACCAATAGAAATAGCATTACTTATAGCGATCTTAAAACTTTCTATAGTGTAGTCTCCTTGAGGAATACGAAGTCTTACATTACCTCGTGTATCATAAACTATACCTTCACTCATAAGATCATATAAATCATTAAAATTACAACTAATCAGTGAAATGTGCCTCCTAACTTGGATTGGGTTCTCGAGATACGTGGTCTCATCACATTTTGTTTTTTCGATATATAGTACTACCATTATACTATGCAGTCTATCTTTTATTTTTATATCTTTCTATGAAATAAACAACTACAGCTACAATAAGAAGCCATGCATTTTTAGCTAAAAAGCTAACGACTTCTCCAGCTGTTCTAAAAATAAAGGATGCAATTGCTCCAATCATTCCAGGTAATAATTCACCTAATTTCTTTCCAATAGTTTTCAAACCATTTCCAATACCTTTTGCAACAGATGATAGTCCGCTTGTTAGGCTATTAACAATTACTCCAATAACAACCCCAACAGCTGTTAGGACAGCAATGACTGTAAAACCATATTTTTTGAATATAGCTTTTATACGATCCCTTAGAGACATGCGCCCTTCTATTACTTCATTCACGTGTTCCATCTGTTCGATCTCATCTTCTTTTTCCATAATCTGTTCTCGAAGTGATTTATTTAACCTTTCTCTAACGATATCAGTTTCAGCTTGAGAAATATTGTCTATATCTCGTTCTAATTGTTTAACTTCTTGTTTGGATTTTAATATCTTTTCATTGATGTCGTCTACAATTTTTGCAGCAGGTGGACCAAGATCTTTAACAATTGTTTTGAGTAATTTTCCTTTTAATTCGCCTGCCGCATTAGACAGAAGACGCCATTTTCCGTTTGTTCTCTTAGGTCTTACTATGATTCTATCGTGTTCATCGATAGTAGCAAAGAATGAGGCTTTATCTGGGTCGAAACTAGGATACATATCTTGAATCCTTTCCAGAGCGACATCCATTTTATCTTCCATAATTATTAATTGTGTTTTAGAGTCGCCACCCCCAAATGACGTTTCTTCAGTGGTATGATGGTGAGGCAATTTAGTTGATGTCGATTGAGTCATTTCAAAAGCTTCGTAATCATCGTCGTCATAACCAATATTATCATGATTAAAAGGATTCTTATCATCTGGAATTTCTTCTATTGGGCCAGCTTCCATCATCTTATGATTTATAATGCGGGTTATCTTTTATACCAATTTAGTAGCTATATATGTTATAGCCATAATACCACCTCCCACATATGCCATTTCATATTGTTTCTGATTATTACTTGGTTTATAATAGTTAGATAATTGTGGTTCATTCAAATTGAAATCTGGATGTGTTTGAGCATATAGTCTAAAAGCGTTGTCAGTCTCTTTGTCATTATCATCTGCGTGGATTTTGTTTTGATATTTTTCTGATAACCAATCTTGATATCCTTGTCTTCTTTTCTGCCACTTACCCATATCGCGTTGATATTTTTCTAGAGCCTTATCGTGTCTAATTCGTTCTTCATCTGAATTGTTACCTGATAGGTACTTCGCTAGATACGATCCTCCCACGAATGTCGTTGCATTTAAGATAGCTCCACCAATCATTATTGCTATAGTTGCCATACTATACTATATATACATTTGTTAAAGTGACTTTGGTAATATCTTCTTATCTTCAAGGTACTCTTTCAAATACGTACTTCCAGATAGTACTAGAACCCACTTACCATAATTCGTGATACTTGATGAGGGATCATTTAGGAATGACTCTTTCATCATCTTTTTGCTTAGATAACCAACACCAGCTGAAAGTCCAACTACGACAGCAGCATCTGTAAATGTTTTAACAAGTTTATTTTCTACCATGATACTTACATATCTTACCATAGGTTTAAATCAATTCACTACATACCTATATTATGAATGGACGACTTTGTAGATGGTTTTATTTCTTCTATTACGTTAGGTTCTCCAACTTTATTATTCCTATATCTAAAATACAAGTCTGTAGCAGTTAGGCCAATACCAACTATTGTTAATACTGTCGTAAACGATAACTCGGGTATGTAAGACTTAGGATCCACCCCATCCATACTTACCTCTTTCTTCGCTTTCTTACGGTATTCCGCTAACTTCTTTCCAGCTTCAACCTTCTTAGGATCTTTTGGAGTTCGTTTTTTATTTTCTACCTCCTTAGTAATTTGTTCGATATAGTCATCATCAAATATCTTATCGTTCGACATATTATAAATAATATACTTTAATGTTTAAACCAATTTGCTCTCAGGAGAAATCTTAACGTGTTTTGCTATTTGAAGTAAGCCACTTGCTAGAGCTACTATTCTACCCCCCTTCAATACTAAATATCCAGCAGCGTTTGATAGTTCTTGTTTGACTAATTCATTGGTTTGTAAGTCATTGCATAATTCTTCGTTATTATCTATAGTAATCATGTGGGAGATTATTTCCACAGTAGCTTTTATAGCGGTATCTACTAAGCCGTTAGTAACTTTATTACCAACTATGACTTGGTACCTATTGTAATACTTCTCAACATCTTTTACTGACAACTTCTTAACATCACCAAGACTCATATTGACTCCAACGAATTCATTGATAGTTCCCAATACTGCTAGGATTGCTAAGGATTCCCTTTTATCATCTATGTCTGTTGGGATTACTGCTGGCTCCTTCTTGGATCTTACCTTCTTCTCTTTTGGAGCTTTTATTGGTTGGATATCTTCTTCATTAACATCAATATATTCTTCAATGATTGATTCCATATATTATAATTGTCAACTATCGTTTATGTATCTAATGAGTAAGATCCTTATCCAACAATTAAGATGAAATCCGCGTAGTTGCTAAGCAGGAGAATTGAAATGTAAATGAATGCATCATCAATTTGATTTGCAGTTGTTGCTCCAGTAATTATAATGGAACCACTTGTGAATACGAAAATGGATGTCTGCTTTCCTGCATCGTTATCAAGCTTTATATTAACACATGCATGCCTGTCAAGATTTAAAAATACCTCTACGTCTCTTTCCACTAGGTAATCGCGTAGTCTTTGTCTATCTATTTGGAATCCAATATTCATCAAGCAATTGATCATGCTGATCTTAAAATCGTAGACATCATTAATGTTTAAAAGTTTTGGACAATCGACAAAAGGTTTCTTTCTCAATTCTATACACATTTTATTAAGAGCTTCAATAGTACCATTGATACTTTTACAACCTGTCATCTGTATTGATCCATTATTGAACAACTTCATATTTATGTATTTATCATCATAATTCGATTTTATGATAATGGTTATTTGATTTAGGAAACTCTTCTTAACCTTTTTCTTTTTATTCAGCAAAGATCTCACTTGCTGAATACCTTTGTTGTTATAGTTGATGGAAACTATGGCATCCTTATTCAACTTTAGATATCTATATATATTCTCAGTATCGAATTTCACATTGAACTTGCACACTATTGTCATCGTACTTATGCTCAATTTGTCATCTATAGTATCTAAACTTAGGAGAGAGTTTAACTCTTCTATTTTATTTATAATCATCTCTACGGTGAGAGATGATTATAAATAAAATAGAAGAGTTAAACTCTCTTATACTATTTGAGAGGAGCCTTAGTTCATACTTATTCTGTGGAAGTACTTTTTATGATTTCTTAGTGTTTCACTTGTGCAGAATTTCCTATTGCAATATTTACATCTTATTCTAATATCTTTTAGATAGTCATTTAGCTCTTTTATTATTAGATCGTAATCGTTTGATACTAAACACTTGAACTCGTTCTCTTCATACTTCTCTAATAGATTCTTTTGTGCATTAGATAGGACACCATTACCAGTGGGGGTTTTAAATTCGATGCATAAACCTTCGTAAGTTTTGTGACAATTACTTATTATAATATCTGGCTGCCCTTTCATATATCCTTTCTTATAAGAATCGATTCGTTTAGTTGAGCTATCTTGCAATTCACCCAATCCAGCTGTCATTATGACATTAGGATAGAATCGTCTAATATAACTAACTACTTTTGTGTGCAGGTCATACTCATCTTCTATCTTGAATGTTAGTGTGTTGGGGTTGTCAAACATTTTATAGTATCCATACTTTCTGATAGACGGTAACACTTTAGACGTAACCCATCTTTGGAATCTTTTGGCTGAATCTAACTTGGAACTCATAATGAGAGAATATAAGCCTGATTCTTTTATGAACATTGTATGTGGCTGCACATTATTCAAGGGGTCCCTGAAACGGGGACCCCTTTGAAGGGCCCTGAAACAGGGCCCTTGTAGTTTTCTATATTCTATTTTATCTTCTTCGTCTACGTGTCGTATTATTGCATTTGCAGCTTTCCTATAACCTAGTGCTCTAGCAATATCTATACCTTTGAAATAAACATTCTGCTTACTATCTATGAAAGCATTGATAGACATATTAAGTTCAACATTTTCGAATCTCTTGATTACTAGCGACATTATAATCATATATATTAAGTATCTCCTTAAGTGTCTATTGCATTAGGTATCTCAAGATAACACTGGAATGGATATCGTAAGCAAAAACATATCCTAGAATATTTTTCAGACTTTAGTAGCTTTACGAATTTCTTACGATCTTCATTATCCATGTCTCCACCACACTCTTCAAATAATGTTTTAGTTGCCGTTTGGCATGAACTATGAAATGCTACAACGCAAGCTACATTTTCACGGAATGGTTTAGCTATTGAGGTTAGTTGTTGAGTTAATACCCAAACGGATATTCCTTCGTGTCTACCTGAAAACCCTAGATTAATAAACTTATTAGATCTCTGTTTTAGATCCTTACTAAAAGCACAATCATCTAATATTATTAACGTATTAGTACCTGTAAATAATTGTTGGCAATATGATAGTAAATCATTTATCTCATCTACATTACTTGCATCAGGTGATAAAACAATAAATCTAGGATCACCTTTCGCAAATCCATGATATGTCTTATTATTTATGTATGTTGGGCAAAATAGTACTATGTATTCAAATATATAACGAAAGGAGCCTCTAAGAAGACCTATTAGATATTTCGTCTTTCCACATTCTGTTGGTCCTGTAATGATACAGTGGAAAGGTGTCTTATCATTCAATTTTTCCATATACATATATTAATACTCAACCTCTTAATACATAATTGATTGGAGTTCGTTATTCATAAGAGTGAATAGAGCATCAGCTACTACGAACATGTAACAGGTAACAGCAGAAGATCCAGACTTTCTCCTAATCTCTAGTCTTACACCATCTCGTGTGTTATTCAGTGTCAATCCTCCTCCATGGACATCATTATCTGCGAAAGTTCTCAAATCAACCCACAATGCAAACTTATCACTAGCATAGAAGTCATTTTGTCTTACACCTTCTAATCCTGGAAAGCGTTTCCTTATAGAATCCCACAGATCTGATGGTAGCATACCCTTTGAGTATAGACGATTTGGCATTCCATCAATATCGATAATCACAGATGTAATCTTTGGGTTAGCAAACTTTTCAGAATCTCTTGCACCAACAGTATAGGCTTCCGTGAACAAGAATAATACCCCAGTCATAGACCTCCGTGGTAAATTAATATGTTCATTGATAACGAGATCCGTTGTCTTGATATTGAATGTCTTATATAGAATTATATTCTCATAGAAGAAGCCTCTACCTCCTCGATACGTCGATGCAGCCTCACCTGCAAGTAATTCACTTGAAATACATGAATACTCCATTTCTATATTCGTAAGCCCATAGTTAGGAGGTATCGTAGTATCTGTGTATACTAATACTTCTGCAACTGGGGCTAGCGTAATCTCAAATATTAGTGGATGAGGTAGTGCCTTTGGATAGAATACTCCATGATTGTTCAAAATGGAATGGTCAAGTGGGATTTTATACTTAGTGCCATGTATTGCTGCTAGAGCAGTATCCTTAGCAACATCAGAAGGCTTATCACCAGCACCTGCTCGCATCTTTCTCATAGCTTCAGAAGATATACCTTGTTTTATTCTATTTTCACGTTCTTCTGTTGATAAGTATAAATCATGATATGTGTGGAAAAGATCATGACGTTGTGTATCCTGAATAGTCTCTCCACCAAATATTACTTTTTGTCTATATATTAGGTTCCTACCTATATTGTTCACAAGTCTCTTATTTGCATGTCCCGTGATAACGATATCAAATAGTAGAGCTATGCTACCAGGAACAATAACGACATTCTCTGTTAATTGTGGAATATTGACATACAGAGTTTCTCCTGGACTCGCAGAAGATGGATTCATAGTTATACGATTTAGACTACTTTCTGCTTTCAATCCAAATGGGTGTTTATAAACATGACTGACACTTAGCTTTTCTGAAATCGTTTGTTGCGACATAATACTATAAGGAATAAACTATTCTCTTATTTATATATGTTTAGTAAAATATATTATTCAACAAATGGTTATTGGAAAGGATATTCAGCTATTTATAAATTAGCACAGGCTGCTGGTGTAAGTGAAGACCTTGCGAAAAAGTGGCTTGAGAAACAATCGATTTGGCAAATATACTTATCAGCTCCCACATATGTTCCAAGACCTCACTGGGATATATCGAAACCTAATCAGATCCATCAAGCTGATCTATTATTCCTTCCACATGATACTGTCAATAGGAGAACTTATAAATATGCTTTGGTTGTTGTCGACATAGCTTCTAGATACGTCGATGCCGAACCCTTAACATCTAAATATTCTACAGAGGTATCGAAAGCTTTCACTAAGATTTATTCTAGAAAATTGAAATGGCCCCAAACATTAATGGTAGATCCTGGAACGGAATTCATGGGTGAAATGAAAAAACATAATATTAAAATTCAAAGAAGTGAAGCTGGTAATCATAGAGCACAATCATTAGTTGAAAGAGCTAATAGGACTATCTCTGAAAAACTATTTAGCCACCAATATGCTCAGGAAATGATAATGGAAAATGATCGATCAAGAAAGTGGGTTAAGATATTACCTGGTGTTCTGAAAACTATTAATAGTTCCGTTAGAAGAATTACTGGTAAAGAACCTATGAAATCAATAAGCTCTAAAGAAGTCGAAAATAAAGAAGACAAATATAAAAGGCCTGTTGGATTAGATGAAAAGATATTACCAGCAGGAGTGAAGGTTAGATATTTATATGCTCCAGGAGAACTTGAAGGTGGTGATAGATATAGATCAACTGATCCAATATGGAGTTTAGATATGTATGACATTTCACGTAGTATCATCTCTACAAATCAGCCTGTCTTATATTTCTTAATAGCAGGTCCAAAACGAGGTTTCGTAAGAGAAGAATTACAAACCGTACCATATGATACTGAACTACCACCAAACAGTGTTTTGTGAGCTCATACTATCAATTCATTTTTCGTCTGTACTACCGATTTCTTATAACCATGTGCTAAAGTATTAATACCATCAGGACTGATATTTCGTTTATCGTCATCCCTAGATAATGCTACCTTATTGACTTCTTCCGTATAAATTTCATGTAAGTGACTTCTGATTACATTCATCTTTCTCATCTGAGGAATACCATCAAATAAGCACATTTTATAATTGTCAAATGTGATGTCGTTCTTAACAACTGATTTCTTAATACCCTTACACTTCTTCTCTTCTATGTCACAGTATTTGAATGCATATAATTTTGCCCTCAGTCCAACGAACTCAGTAATTATCTTACCACATACTTCATCCTTGAACATTCCTATAACTTTTTTATTGACTTCCATTCTTATACCTGATGGATGATCATTTGGATAGTTACTTGTATCGAAATTTAATAGTATATCGTTTTCTATATCCTTGTAGAAATCGTTTGTTTCTATTTCATACATCAAGCTGTCTGTATCTGTGAAAAGGAGTTTTGCTTTCTCATGATACTTAGGTTTAATATAATTATAGTGAAAGTCATACATTAGTGACTTACTAATATCTAAGATAGACATACCCAAGTATATTGGTTTATCAAATACTACCTTTATTCTTTTCATGTGTATGGCTACCAAGTTCTCAGAGAATATAGTTCTATGTTGATAATTTGGTTTGGATACTAACTTCCTTACCTTATTCTCAGATGTAACGAGTTGGATGTCAACTCTATTACGTATGTTTTCCATAGTCTTACCAAAGGTTGAGTTGTTCATCAATTTGAAGAAGTCTTTTTCGAACTCATTCTTAGCTTCCTTACGTAGCTCTGTATTCAAGTTTATGTATTGAGCCATCCAAGCACTCTCACTAAATGTTATACCTCTATGGATCTTAGTAATTTTCAATCCTAAGCTCTCGTATAATTTCAGTGCGTCATGGTGAATAATGTATTTGGTTTTATTATTCAGATTTGGAATCAATTTCTCTACCTCATTTATCATGTCTTTCTGGAGCTAAAGGATAGTCATTGTGTAGATTGTGATGATCTGTTGGATACTCTAGATCTACTTCTAATATGGAAGGATATTTGTACCACTTCCTCAACTCCATCTTATTCATCCACTTAAAATTATGTGTTGGTAGTTTCCTACTCATTGCCCACCCATATAAATTATTCGCATCTAGGTATTGAATATATTTCGAGGGCTTCAATGGATCATAATTATCCATGTACTTATTATTAGCCATACTATAGCGGGTTGAAATCATTGATACTCCACCTCTAATACCTTTCTCAACCATATTTATCATATCAATATCATGTAATAGTTGTAAGTTGATCTTAGTCATTTTCAAACAGGCATCCCATGATAATCCTGGCGATGTATAATACCATGCGGGATCTAGATTATAATTCTTCAAACATACATCTCTAAAGTTCTCAAATACATCTGCCAATAGGATGACATCAGATTTAAGATACGTATCATGATAGTCTTTCATGGATTTCATATCGAAATTCTTCCAAACAGTATTAGCATGTTCATAATCCTCTTTTGAGATCGATGTGCCAGTCAGCTTCGAATAGAAGGCTTCTATTGGTGGAAGACTCGTGTCAGCTAACTTTTCGAAATTATCTACGTAATCATAAGGATAGACTCCTTTCCTCAACAATAAATCTAACTGCTTTCCTTTGTAGAATCTTTTCATATTCATACAACTAGACTTGTCAAGATTACCTACAAGATTTGCTAGACTCATTTGCATAAATTTAAAGCTATCAATGAATCTGATATCTCGTGTAATATTCTTATCCTTTCCATCCTTCACAAAGCTGTCTACAATTATCTTCTTTGTGAATGAAATATACTTCTCATCCGTAGTTGGTATACAATCTATCTCACCTTCCGTTACACCTAGGTTCTTAATAAAAAGATGTGCATCATATCCAGACAGATTATGAAACACGACAGGAAAGAATTTTGGAATTTGATAATTAATATTACAATCATTATGTGCGGCACCTCTATACTTACCCGTTATATGGCAATGATCCAATACTTTATCATCTACTAACTCTCCACCACAGATATGGCAACTAATGGCTTCCCCATAGGCAATCTCATCTTCTCCTGTCATGCATACCTTCTTAGTGAATTTAAATTTATTATAGATTTCTTTTATAGAATTCTCAAGACAACTTATGAATTTCTGTGCAACATCATCACCATGAAACTCAGCTGTATATGTAACTAACTTTGGTTTCAATACATTATCATCAAAACATTTTATCAAATAGCAAAATCCTGATGGTTTATGCTTCTGATATTGTTTCGTATAACTCTCACTGTCATTGGGGCTGCAAGTTGATATGCTCTCTGTGAAACATTCAAAATCAGCATAGATTACAAATGGTACTCTCATAGATCTATTATAATTCTTGAATTTTAGCATAGTTCCCTTTTTTGGTAGCTCTATCTTAACAGCATCGTGGTCTGAACAATATTCTATATGCTTGTTTAGTGATTCCTCCGACTTGAATGAGTTCAAGCATCTATTACAAAAATGCGTTTTATGATGATGCTTGTTAACCTGTGATGACAATAGTCTGCTAAGACTCTTAATCCAACAGTAATGATTTATATCACCATCTGATATCATTAATAAGTTAATGGTTTGGTCTCTATCGAACTTACTAATTCTTAGAGGATATACTTCATTGCTATCATATCCAAAAACATTCACTGAATATGGTACGTTGTTCCTTTCGAAATGGTCTATCTGTTTTAGTGAAACTGGAAATTCGATACCACTCCAATCTAGCCTTTCCGAATTCTCCTTTAGTCTTTTCGTAATACGTTCGTTGTCTCTATTCCTAGGATATGCTGCTTCAGTCACACACCATTTGAAACATTCGTTATCCATGTTTTTCATATTTATGATTGCTTTCTTTATGGCTAAGTCCTTAGGAAGAGGCATATATGAATTCGCCTTAATAGGTACGTGCTTGTCGATATGTATGTCTAAATATGATACTCTTGCGAATTTCCATCCAGATCCTTCATTTTGGAATGTTTCGATTTTTTCGATTATTTCTTCCATCATGTTATCGAATATATCAGATACATTTGTTGCTTCTGTAATTATCTCTATTCTAGAATGGAAATTTCCAATAGTAGTAACAGGTGATCCCGTATTCGTGTCTTCTTTTGTGAACTCACATGTGAGTATGAATTTCATCTTTATCGATTTGTCTTGTTGGTTTATTAAATTGATGACTCTTTGTTTATTACTATCGACATAAGTCTTATAATCGATCTCTTGTCCTTCTATTCTGAATGTCTTCAAGAATCCTTTTATTGCAGTCTTGTACTGCCTAGGTTGTGGTCGTGGCTTGTTAGTATCGTATAGTTTATTTATTTCCTCCCTTATTTTTTTGATGCGTTCATCCACTTTCTTATTAGCCTCTGGAACAAGTGATAGAATCTCATCAACGAATGCATTCATAGCATTCTTAGTTGACTTACTAGATGCTTTTGGCTTACTATATACCACTGGCTTCAAGATCGGCACATTGATTTCGGGCACTTCCATATCCATAACGTTTTGTGCATTGCCACTCATCCCAATAATATCTTAACGCGCCATTCCTTTAAGCCCTTTTCATGTGAGCACATAAATAATCACCTCGAAAACGTGCGCATGGCTGATAAGCACACAAGCACACGTGTCAAGCACGCAGTACACTTAAAGATATATCGACCTAGTATAGTACGATGGTGAACAACGCAAAAGCGCAAAGCACACGAGCACACAACTGCATTGACATGGTACGCATGGAGGCGCGCATGGTGCGCATGGAGGCGCGCATGGAGGCAATGGAGGCGCGCATATACCCAGACCCAGTCGACCCCCTGTACATAGACCCGCGCTCATGTGGCAGCCTATTCATAGACCCACCCCTAGTCGACCCCCTGTACATAGACCCGCGCTCATGTGGCAGCCTATTCATAGACCCACCCCTAGTCGACCCCCTGTACATAGACCCGCGCTCATGTGGCAGCCTATTCATAGACCCACCCCTAGTCAACCCCCTGTACATAGACCCGCGCTCATGTGGCAGCCTATTCATGGACGACACATACCCAGACCCAGACGACATAGACCCGCGCTCATGTGGCAGCCTATTCATGGACGACACATACCCAGACCCAGACGACATAGACCCGCGCTCATGTGGCAGCCTATTCATGGACGACACATACCCAGACCCAGACGACATAGACCCGCGCTTATGCGGCAGCCTATTCATGTACCCAATAAACCCAGATGACATATCCAACATATGGGACCAACGCATTCTAAATGTAATGATAAGGGGCTCAGACCGTCACACCCTAAGGAGAATACGCACCCAGTTGAATAGGATATGCCCCATCGATTCGGATGACGAAGACATGGACTGGGAGTCTAATGAGAGACGCAATGCATGGCACCCACGCAACCCGAATTACACAAACTCAGGCGACGCAGGCATAGACTCATGTGATGAGGTGGATCACGACGCGATACGTGACCGCTATCCAATCGCGGATCGCGAGCCGTTACGCACCTGCGAACCAAATGTGGATCGTGACCTGACGTACACATGCAATCCGAACGTGATCAATGCATGCAGTGAAAAATACAACATGGTTGACATAACCTATGAGTGTGCCTTGTACTACGATTCATATGTAGGTTTACCACCACCACTTTATAGTCTCGAGTACAATTCACTCAAGGATGAGCCACCACCTCCCATGGTCAACTACAATCCATACGTGGGTGTGCCACCACCACCTTACAGTCTCGAGGACAACCTACCCCTGGGTGAGCCACCACCTTACACCCCTAGGTACGATCCACTCTTAAACGCATTTCCTGGAATCCACTCTTAACCGGTTTCTTGGAATGACGAGTGCAGTCAAGGTCAAGGTCAAGGTCAACTTCATCGAGAAAAAAAAAGACATTGCGTGACCTTGGCATTCCATTCGTGGGCGTGGTCAGGGTCAAGATCAATTAGGGCGTGGTCACATTCCTGGAATTCCATTCTAAACCGGTTTCTTGGAAATCCACTTTTAACTGCATTCCTGAATACCACTTTAAACCGGTTTATTGGATCAACTATATAATAATTTCATTAAGTATCAGACAGGCTGAATAAATTAACAGTAGGAGGAAAAGGCCATTCCATTCGTGGGCGTGGTCAATTAGGGCGTGGTCACGTGATCAAATTCTTGGAATCCAGTTTAAACCGGTTTCTTGGAATAACGACATAATATGAATAAATTAACAGTAGGAGGAAAAGGCAGACTTCTGGCGACGTCTTTGTCATATTTTGAATTACTGGCGCTGCGCCAGTATTTCACAATATGTCAAAAACTGCGCCAGAATCGGCCTTTTCCCCCTACTAAGCCATATAAGGGAGTAACCCCCCCCCCCCCCCCCCCCTGGATCTCACTCTCTATTTTAGCGTCTGTTTCGTCTTACAAATATCAGTTCAATACACCTGATGGCTTCAGTGCTCGTAGACTTTCAAGAGATGTCTTCGCTGTGGCGTTGTTAGGTAAGTCACATTGCGGCAAATCTGGGATGAATCGCTCGATAAAGCCGATAATTTGCGAGGGCAGCCACTTGGCTAGCCGCCATAAAAAGTACCACAGACAAGTCTCTAAAAACAACAACAACGAATTAACGTGACTCCGAGTTAACGCTGTTAAACGGTGCAATTTCTTTCGTGGACCTGCAACACGACGGCGTTCATGTAACATTCTCGGCTATGAAACTGTAGACTAATAGACAGGGCTTATGAAACTGAAAACTAATATATAGGCATGCTTAATATACCAGTTCGCGGTTAATTCCGACAATTTGAAAAAGGTGCAAACATGGTGCGAAATACAGTGTTTGTATGGGAATCCGATGCCAAATAATTTCCGTAAAATCGAATTTCAAAATATTCACTATCTGCATACTTAAGATACCAGGTAAAAGATTAACTGATCAAAATTTGAGGGATGTAGCTGTGCTGGGAAGCGTGCAATCGTGTTTTCAGTTTTCCATACATTTGTCTGTAACAACGAGCCAAAGTACACGGGAAAATTTACAAACAAATGTAACATCACAAAACCGAGGCAAAATGCGCGAAACTTGGCGGGGTATAAATACAATTCTCTCCAAAAAAAACCTAAAACTACAACGCATCCATCAACGATGTCGACGGAAATGATTCCAACTCTGGCATACTGTTGGGCCCAACCTGGCTACCGGACTCACTACAGAATTCAAATATCCTTGGTATATTTACACCGACGGCTTTCGAGATGCAAGATTTTCAAGTCACTGAAATAATCTAAGCCAGCGGCCTAGATGGTATTCCAGCAACTCTGCTTAAACTCTGTGCACTAACTATTGCACGACCTCTAACTCACATCTTTAATTTATGGCTTAATCAAGGTATTTTGCCAAATGACAGGAAGAATGCTAGTGTCTCCAATACTGGAATTGGGTTTGGATTTCTACTTCGCCCCAGCATAGTTTCCTAATTTCGTCCCTTAGCCGAAAGCCAAAATGCATCGATAGTAACCACGAAACGGTTATTTGCAGTATTTCTGGTTCAGTATCTTCATATTCTTCCGAATAAGATCATGCTCCTCCTCTTCGTCGCTTCTATATCGCATGCAAGTGGTTTGTGGCTTGTTCCCTTGCCGATATTTACGCGAGCTTTCACTTCGCCGCGAGAAATTTTCTAGATTACTTCTCAGACCCCTTGTCCTTGAGCCTGATATTGGCTTTAGACTTGTGTTATAAAGTCCTCTTTTGCTCTAACGAAGGGCTATAGCGCTCGAAACGTCAGCTGCTACTCGCTCCCAACGGCGGTTAGCATACCTTAATCGACTTTTAGTTGACCATACCAGTGTCAGTTCTAAATACCTTTGCTACTTATTTGATAACTGCTCAGTGTGTTTGCCTCGTAATGTCACCATTAAATTTCCGGACATATAGCTTGAAATAACTGATCTATACTTCCTCTTGTGAGTAACCTTCCAGTTCCTTAATGACTACTGACGTACAGTGATTGATTAGCACTGTGTAGAACTTTCTTGATGTGGTCAGTGAACCGACAAGTAGACTGGAAAGTGACTCCAAGAATTTTGCACTGAGGTGAATGTTAATAAGAGATCGGATATATTGTCCTCTACTTTAGAGCCTCCTTGATAAAAACATTTTGTAGGATTACATTTTGTAGGATTACTTAACATCCAATTCTGTATAGACCGGCCAGTGCATATCTGCTATTAGATCTGAGCTCCCTTCGCGAATTGGGTCCCCCATGGCCCATGCACCTAAATAAGCCATGTCTCGAAATTGATCATTTAAACCCTGAAAAACACGGAGCAGCACAGAATGACCACCTCAAACGCTTGTTGTAGTTTTCACCTTCACGTCGGACAACGAAGTCATAACAATCTCGAAGAAAGAAACCCGAATATTTGAATTGCAAATCATTTTCAGCAGTATTATACAATTTACATAGTGTGTATCCCTCGTGGCGATTAGTAACCGTTAAGGTTTGGTTTGAAATCACGATTAGGGTTTGGTTTGAAATCACATACATACATATATACATACATATACTTTATTTATACACACGGTAAAAATATCAGTCGTTACAAATTTAAGATAAATAGTATTTACAACACACTATAACTGTTTTACATATTTGCCGTGTGGGAGTCTGATTTGGTAAAATGCTTTTCTATGCGAGTTAGCCATGCGAGTTAGCCATGCGAGTTAGCCATGTCTCGAAATTGATCATTTAAACCCTGAAAAACACGGAGCAGCACAGAATGACCACCTCAAACGCTTGTTGTAGTTTTCACCTTCACGTCGGACAACGAAGTCATAACAATCTCGAAGAAAGAAACCCGAATATTTGAATTGCAAATCATTTTCAGCAGTGTTATACAATTTACATAGTGTGTATCCATCGTGGCGATTAGTAACCGTTAAGGTTTGGTTTGAAATCACGATTAGGGTTTGGTTTGAAATCACATACATACATATATACATACATATACTTTATTTATACACACGGTAAAAATATCAGTAAAAATTTAAGATAAATAGTATTTACAACACACTATAACTGTTTTACATATTTGCCGTGTGGGAGTCTGATTTGGTAAAATGCTTTTCTATGCGAGTTAGCCATGCACAGATTAGATGGCAGATTGTTCCAAACGATTGCACCACTATAGCTGCTGAAGGAACGTTTCATGTAGTTGGTGCGTGGTTTTGGAAGAGACAGCTTATTTTCGGAGTCCTGTAATTGGTAGTTAGTCTTATATGGGATAAACATCACGGTTAGGATTTGGTTTGAAATCACGGTTAGGATTTTTCGATTCTTCCCAGACGCTAAATATCTTTTATGTAGTTGAGGGTCGCGTACTTGTGAGTATTGAGTATTTTCTCACCGAGAAAATACCTCATAAGCCATGTCAATCTCAGATCATGGATGCCTGAGTATTGGGACAACATGATCGAGTGTGAACTCTGCCAAGAATAACAATTTTATTATTAAAGTTACAGCGGTATTTTAAACATACAACAGTATTACAAACCATGAGAACATACAACAAATCATTCATAACCACGAGAACATTAGGAATAAATTTTGCAGAGGACTTCAAAATACATTCATCGTTCATAGAAAGCACATACAAGAATAACGACATCTTATCAAAATGACAAAAACATTCATTAATATTACATAAATCAACAATGAATTCCTGTCTTATTTTTATAAAATGTTCATCTTCACAACACGTTGTATACTTCTTTCGAATAACTAGCCAGCGTAGCGGCTCAAAGGGAAAGGGGAGAGGGGAAAAGCCGCAGGCTATCGAATCGGGCAGATGCGATGTTCAAGAGGAGCATTAACATAATGCCGCGTTTCTATAGGCATTTTATGGGCTGACAACCTAAGCTTAGAAACAGCCTGACGATGTTTGCTGTGTGTCACGAAGCACAGGTACCTCTCAAAGTGAATGTTTGTCTTGATTAAGTACGTATTTTCTATTATCTTGGACTTGACTTTCCAAAAACTTGCATAACATTTGATGAGCTTAGATTCATTTACTAAATGCATTGACCTGATTAGAAGGCATATGAAGATCCAAAATATTTCCAGAATCGAATTTAAGAAAATAGTATACTGCATGGGAATTTGAAAGTATAAACAAAACTTTGAAGCTCTGCCCACCAAGGTATCACTAAAACTAGTGTTACCCAAACGTATCCAATATTTCAAAGTCAAAACTGCCATCTGTAACATCAAAGGCGGCCTGCCTAACTCTGCACACACCTATTTAAAAAAATTATGTCCTGGACAAGCGGCAAACGACAAGCGACAAAGGATTGTCATTATAACTGGCGGCAGCTATGCGGAATGGAATACGGTGTAATTCGAAATCCATTCGAAGGAAACATTAATATTCTTCTTAAAGCCTTTGACTCAAAAAACAAACGAATTCACCAGACTTTTAGCAACAACCACAATCCATTTCGGTCGTATGTCGCTTGTCGTATGTCGCTTGTCGTTTGCCGCTTGTCCGGGACAACATTTTTTGAACACCCAGAATACGCTTGTTGAGTTTCTCAACACAACTTACGCAAGTAATGAATTTCTTTCTAAATTGATCGATACTTGCTATTTTCAATATAACCCCCAAATTTCACAACCGTACAATAATACAGGCATTATCAGTGAATGAGAAGCACCTTTACCGGAACCGATTCTACAGTCGAAAAGCTGCTAAAAAGCTATGACACGCCTTGTTGTATAACGGATTTTGGGCCGCAAGTTTAAAATTACCTGCAAAATGAAAAGTGATGCCTAGATACGTATATTCATCCACATTCAACAGGGTATCACCGAAGTACCAAAAAACATTCGCGAACTTGTATCTCTGATGAGATGATGCAAAAATTAAGATTTTAGATTATTTTCAGATTTACCCGTAATTGCCATTTGTTAGTATATGAATGCAACTTCTGGACGCACAATTGTAATCCAGATTTAGGCTCTGACAATAGAATTAGGTCATCAGCATAACAAGCAACTTAACTTTGTACCATCAAGATTTACCGCGTCACAACTACTGTCAAATAACTCCGGAATGTAATTTACAAAAATGTTAAAAAGAGTAGGACTAAGATTACATCCTTGCTTAACACTAACTTCCGACTGAAAGAAAGGAGTAATAGCCTTTCTTACTTTAACAGCGGATTGAACTGAGGAATACATACTGAGTAAAATTCGTATGGAATCTCTACTACAGCCATATTTAATAAGTTTGAAGAATAAACCCTCTCTCCAAATACTGTCGTACGCTTTCCTGAAATCCACAAAACAAGCAAAATGGGGTTTATTTTTTGCTTTATAAAGATCTATTAAGGTTTTTAGTACCAAGATGTGATCAGAGGTCCTAAACCCTTTCCTAAAACCTATCTGTCTTTTATTCATTATATTGTTTTCGTCAACAAATGTGTTGAAATGATTATTCAAAATGATAACAGTAAAAACATGCCTAGCAACTACTGATACAAATACCTCTATAATTGCGTTCGACGAAGGAGAACGCATACTAATCAGCTTGCATTGGGCTCCCTGTGCGTTTTCAGGCGAAACACATCGAGAAATTTTGGACCGTACGGACGGACGTGTGGACAACCTCGTTCCCAGGGGTCTTAACGCGCCTAATCCAAGATATCGTCGAAGTTGCTTCGCCATAAGACGTCACGTACTTCGACGTTGAGAGCTACTCCGTCGAGAGTTTCGCCGAGACGTTCTTCGACGTTTGCTCTCCAGGCCTGCTGGTTTTGTTCGTACGATTTATCAAAGGAGTGAAAGCCTGAGGGAAATTGTTCACTAGTCTACACTCTGGAGCATTGACAAAGTCCAGTCACTGTCCCAACTGTATCAAACCAAACATGGAATGTTTTGTCGGTTCAGCTTATTCAACAGTCAAATCAACTCGTCCCGCCATAATTTTTGCTGAATTATCCAGTAAAAACCGAGTGAATCTGCGATAGAATATTCTGTTGGCTTTCTCGCTGTATTGGATTGTGCTTTTCGCTGGTACAGATACAAAAAAACTACAAACATCAAGATTCTATAAATCATACCTGAAAGGTTGAAGAGAAATATGTGTCTTGTGTGAGTATTCAATTACAAATTTTTCATTTTTCTTTTAGCCAACTCTCGTTAATCATTATTCCTTAAGTTCCAAACACAAATATTCATTATTCCTACCAATTTTATAGCCATTATTCAATACTCTGCTTAACAATTAATCTACCAAAATTGCTCAGAAATTATTCTACAATATACACTAACAATGGCACTTGCTATTCTGCAGCCAGCCTTGATCTCACTTGAAGAATAATTTGAATTCTCTGAAGGAACTGTAGCCTTGTAGTTTATACACATGCATAATTATATAGTTTATATTCTATCACCAACAGAAGAGGGTCTGGATGGGGTTAACTGACAAACGGCCTAAAATTTAACTGTCAACTGACAAATAAGGGTATTTTTAACTGTTAACTGATAATTTACTGTTAAGCTGATAAATTGAAAATCCAGCTTTGAAATTCAACAAAATCATATTAATTCTCAAAGATTACCCTTAAAATGGTATTTTAGAGCATCCAATAATATTCTTCAACCTGAACAGGATTTCAGTGACAACATTCTTATACTAAAAGCATTAATTGACAAATATGTCAGAAACAAACCTAAGCGAAGAAACACCTTCCTATTTTCATGTTCGATTAGACCAACAGAGAAAACTCTCTGATAAACTGAACGCACTGCTAGGTAGTCAACGGAAACTTAGTCTAATATGAAAAAACGGTAATGAATTATCCGGATCTTTTCCCTGTTCGCCGTAGGGGTGAAACAAGGATGCATCCTATCGCCAGCGCTGTTTAATATTAACCTACACAATCTCCCTTTACATCTAAACACCATTGACAATGACGCTCCGAAAATCGGGGATAACGCGGTAAATCGTTTATTATATGCCGAGTCTGCAGTTACGCCTAAGTCAGTAACCTATCCCAATACTGCTCCGAAAACTACCTCGAAATAAGCAAGGAAAAGACTTCAGGTACGATCTTTAGTATAAATAGTAGAAAACGCACGCGTTCTAAGCCCTACCTTCCGAACCATAATATAAAAAAGTAACTTCTTATAAGTACCTTGGAATAACCCTTAGAGCGCAAACGGAAAATTCAATCTAGCGAAACAGGAAATAAAAAGTGTGCTCCGAGGGCACTATACTAAAACCTAGGGTTAAATTTTAGTCTAAAACGTCGAAGTAACGATCCGTCTTTTTGATACCCTAGTGAAACCAATACTATTTTATAGCAGTGACATATGGGGTCTGGAAGGTACATTGAATGAGATGCGTGATCCTATTGAACAGACCATTCCAAATTCTATACAATTATGGTGTTGGGAGTCAGCAAAACGGCAGTTAATAAAGCCTGCAGATCCTTGCCTAAAATGAAATGATAAAACAAAACTGCACCAGTTGGTCCAGTGAAATAAACACGTTCGTTGTGGATTTGGATGAGTCTCGGAATCACAAGACAACCTGGACCCAAATCAATACTCCAGTTTCGTATTCGAAAATTACTGCTGAATGCAATGACTACAGACGCATGTACGCAGGGTTAGCCTCATTCTGAAGTTAAACATTCATAAATTCCAGCGAGAAGGTGGGTTATTCACAACACTGTGTATTGTTGTAGTTTCGCGTTGTGCACCTTCTCGTTGGTATTTATGAATGTTTAACTTGAGAATGAGGCTAACCCTGCGTACATGCGTCTGTTGTCATTGCATTCAGCGGTAATTTTCGAATACGAAACTGGACTATTAGTTATTGTTATGATTGTTACAAATACTTAGACGTGTAAAAGACACACATTCCAATTCGATCCTGGAGTTCGTCGGAATACTTAAACATAAGCCTCTGGCTTGGGAGACCCGGTAACGGCTTCCTGTATCTTCGACGTAAAATAAATCATTTATTTTATTTTATTATTTATTATTATTATTTTATAAAGACACAGAAACCCAGCAATATTTTGCCTCGTTCAGTCAATGATGAAAGAGAAAACTGTAACAGTAGAAACGAGGTTCGAGTTCCAGAAAATCTCTCATTTTTTTTTACCTCACCATTTTCTTGAGAAGTTTTTCTTGCTCTAGCTCTAGTTGGGTAAGATCTTTTTTACTGATCGGTTAGGTTTTTTTATGGTTCAGGGTAGGGTTTTAGTTAGTTTATATTGTCATTTCATGAATTAATTAAGTCTTAAAAGTAACCCTTCAAATTCAACCGCCAATCCGAGTGTTTATGGAGGGCAAGAATCGCTTACTTAAAGGGGCTGGGTCACCTGGTGCCCGTGCGCAGTAAGTATGCTCCTGAGGTAATTAGCATATCATAAATATTCAAACCGTTCAAAATTCTTCTGCGATCGCAATGGTTTCTTTCGCAAGCAACAGTAGCATTGTGTCTGATTGGTCAGTTCTATGAGAGGTCATTTCTGATTGGCTGAGGGTAAGATTGAAACCCTTTCAATGTTATATAGCGGGTAGATTTTGTGTAAGAAAGTAAAATTCAGTTACGGAAGTTCACCTCGATTTATCCGAAAAAAACGGCAATGAAATTCCGGCTAAATGTGTACAAAAACTCTTCAACTCGTCAAATGTAATACTAGGGTTTGTTTACTTGTCATCGTCATCACTTTGGACAATCTGGCGCCATTTCTTGTGAAAATCGTCAACATTTTGCAAAACATGGTTTTGGTCCTGTGTTGACTTGAACGCTGAACGGACAGTTTTCAAATTTAGTCGTCGTTCCTTGCCTTGCTGAACGGAAAACTCCCATCGTTTGGAGTTCTAAAGACTTGTAAAGAGAGTTGGAATTCGCCTCCTTTCATGATAATTGTTGTGAAGCCTTGGTTCGTTCGTGAAGTGTTTATAAATGCTTCGCTGGAATAAAGTCAGTGAGATAGCTTGGCTCGAACTTCGCCGTTTCCTAAATAATTATTTTTGAAGAGCCGACAAAGTAGCAGGTTCAGCTAAATTTCAGGTATGTTTTATTACCTTGTTTTGATTCTGGAAAACGTTTTCAGGTGAGTTCGGGTTGTCCTTTGTCTTGGCTTTGGTGTGTTTTGGCTGGTGAGTTTGTCTTGGCTTTGGTGTGTTTTGGCTTGTGCTCAGAAAAGTCGCAAAATAAACTCTTTCTTTTCTTTCATTTTGTCCGTTTTATAAAACATTGCTTTTTAGCAAAAGGTTTTCGGCAATGTTATTTATCTTCTGGCGTTACTTTTTGTTATACCTTGAGTCAAACACGTCTGTTTCGTGTGGAAACAATGTCAATCAACTACTCTTGAAGTGACTCGGCCGCGAAGGCTGAGTTACTACCAAAAGTTCCTTGGCCTTTAAGCTCCCGCCAGGTTTTGAATATTTGTTTGCCGGCTTAAGTATATAGCAGCATGTTGGCTTTTCCAGTGTCGGTCATTTTTTTTTTCGTCAATTGCCTCAAGGCAGGCGTTTTCTTTCTTCCTGCCCCGACTCGTTTACCTCGCCTTCCTCCAGAGCCTTCATTCATCACAATTTCGAACAAAAAATGTAAAAATGAAATACTCTACATTTAGAACGAATGCTAAACAAAACTTTCCTGCAAAAAATATGTTTTAGAGGTTCGAAATAAGAGCAATGGATATGGATTCCTGAAAGGTTCCTTCGGAGGGAGTTTTGATTTCGCACCGCCGGAGTCGGAAATCAAATTTTGCCTTTGGCCGTGTGATAGCCTGGTAACGAATGAGCGCTGACCCAGCCCCTTTAAAGTGTTTATGAAACCAAATTTTGCACCTTTATTTTATTGCAGAATAATAAAGTTCATTCTTTTCTGATTATCAAGAGTATATTTATTTTTCAGTTCCGCCTTCGGAAAGGTCTTTTTTTCGCCATTCAAATTGACTACTTTATGCTTAAAACTGTCCGGGGCCTGGAACCGAATCCGCCATTACAATGATGTCACTGTGAGGACTCGCAAGTGAAAATTCCTAAATATGATCATGTAGGACGACACGCATTTCTATAAAATAATACAATAGAATAGAGCACAATACAATTCAATACAACAAATGAAATACAGTAGAACGCAACACAATACTTAA
Source organism: Actinernus sp. WN-2022 (assembly GCA_030867875.1). Lineage (NCBI taxonomy): Eukaryota > Metazoa > Cnidaria > Anthozoa > Actiniaria > Actinernidae > Actinernus > Actinernus sp. WN-2022. The sequence continues at coordinate 137,537,276 of JAOWCC010000577.1, read as the reverse complement.
CAAATAAAAGATGATTCTCCTTGTTCTATAAAAAAAATATTGCACGATCGAGGTCTTGAAAAACTGCGGATGCACGAGCAGAACGCGGGTGCATTTAGCAGCATTTCAAGACCTCGAAAGTACATTATTTTGTTATAGAACAAGGAGAACCATCTTTTATTTGTTTTATAATATTAACTTCAATCTAGACGAAGGAAAGTAAGCTATCTAATTTTTGGAACCCACATAAAGATCTATTAACTAAGCAAACTCACTACAGCGAAATCTCCATTTTACTGTACTTGACTTGTTTACAACATTTCTCGTCCCTGCGGATTGGTTCAATTCTGACAGCTTGACATTGACGATCTGAAAGCTCGTTTCTTATTGGATGAAATAACCTGCTATAAAAAGAACATGTCGATTGATAAAATTAAAAGTGAAAGACAGAAATTGCAAGACTGCCGGCCGCAAACGGGCTGTAAAATTGTCAATTGATCAAAACTGTTGCAGGAAACACAAAGTGCTTTCTTTTTACAATGTATGGTCAGCACAGGAGAAGTTAATCTGCACATTGTGATAGTGTTGAAAATGCCTGATGGAAAAACATTCATAATCAAAGAGAAGGCGGCATCTGAGACCGAGTCACGTGAGTTGAGGTTCCCGACTATCGATATTTTCTACAACAACTGCATCGTTGTCAGACACTGGCTATTTATTCTGTGGTCTGAAGAAGGATATTTTCATTATCCCAAGGAACAGTGTTTAACTGCTGCTCTGATGGCAGTGAGTTGCGTAGCTTTTGAGGCTCAGTTCGACTATACGGCTTTCGAAATTCTGTGTTCTTTGCAAGTTTTATCGTCCGTTTTTCATTCACGAACATTCAGGATCCTCTTAAACTTATTTCTACAGGAAACCAGAGAAACCCTACATGTATATTGTATTATTTGCCATTCACTGTTCATAAAAGTACAGGAGTATTAAAGTTATCGTCGAGTTCTTGGCGAGTCATTTCTTGTAGTTGTTTTGTATCAAACTGTGAATGAGTAACACTACATATTTGAACTTCAATGTCCATTGTATTTTGGCGTAGGATAAAGTTAAATACGGAAAGAAAACCAAGGCCACCAGCCACACAATATCTTCCACCTCCTCGCTTATTTTTAGCTTTCTCTGAAACTTTCTCGCTGGAGTCCGCCATTGTTTGTAACAACGAGTCCTCACAGTGACGTCACGCAGCTCATTTGGCCGCGCGGCAAGCCGGACAGTTTTAAGCATAAAGTAGTCAATTTCAATGGCGAAAAAGAGACCTTTCCGAAGGCGGATCTGAAGAATAAATATACTCTTGATAATCAGAAAAGAATGAACTTTATTATTCTGCAATAAAATAAAGATGTAAAATTTGGTCTCATAAACACTTTAAGAGCGTTTAAACTGAAGTCAGAAAATCTTCTCTGCATTTTCTTCTGAAATTCTTTATTGTAATAAACCAGTCTGCCCTCGTGGCGTTAGTGATAAAATAAAGATTATCTGTAACAATGTTTTTCACTGAATTACGGCTGCCTCTTCGGAAACATTATTTTTCCTGACTCTGCAAGCAATTTATTTTAGCGAATTATTCCTTGAAACAATGTATTTTAAGTTCACAACCTCTGCAAACAATTCCATTTTTCTCACCTCCCCTCTCCAAAACAATAAAGGCTACAAAACAATAATACAATAAACAGGGCATAACGCGCTCTCTGATTGGTCGATACTCATAATCTATTACAGTACAGATGACGTCATGCACAATTTCGACATAATAATCGTCATTTCTTTCTAAACATATTGTGAATCACGACCTTCACAGTCAGAAAATAAGGTGTACAAATCACAACATCCTTGAATCCAACATAAAAACGGATTCCTTGCAAACGAACCACAACCTGGCTTACCTTACCCTGGCTCAGTAACCCTAACGGTTCTTTACACAGAGGATTAACACGGTCAGTTTGGACTTTAGAAACCATAGTTGTTTTTACAAGTTTTAATATGCCCCTCTTGATGCGGATATCAGCCATGTTGACGGCTGTGCTTTAACCTCACCTGGTAGTCCCGGATGGAGATGGTTGCATCAAATGATCCTGAGCACAACAGTTTGCGCGGACCTTCAGTAGCTGTTGCTAGGCAACTGACACCCCGGGGCTCGTGACAATGCAGCCGCTCGACGCATGCGTTAGACTGCAATAAAAATATCAACAGAAATATAAGGGAAGAAAGAATAACGTGGAAATACACCTGCGAAGAAAACATACCATATTATTGAAAGTAAGGATATCCTTATTTAATGCCTGGTTTGCACTATATTACGTCAGTTGAATGAAACTACCACAATCCTTTTCGAATTCTTTGTCGTATTTGATTTTTTAACTCCTGAGATACCAAGACAATGGTCCAAATTAGAAGAACAAAAGAATCAGCGCAAAGGATTCTGGTAGTTGTAGTCACCTGACATAATAGTTGTACTCAGTTATTCACGTTAATGGCCTCCCGAACCTCACACGCTTAGCTTTTCTACATTTATGCATTTTTTTAATTAGTCGCACTGAATAAGCTTGATCTAATGCTCGATGCTAAGAATGAAGTACGCACACTTTATAAACTAGGGCGCTTTCCATTAACGCGAACTGACTGGTCTGATCGGCCAGTTCTTAAATGGAACGCGTCACTTCTAGGTTCTGACTGAATCCACACCGCGGCAAAACGTCACGCGCATGCGTATTTGCTATTTCTTGTCCGCGCGCGGCCGCCCCCAGTTTCCCGCGAAAACTGAAATGAAACAACAGGCACATGCCGTGATTTTAACGTTTCTGCTTAAAAGTATTCATTTGTGAACTGTTTTGTCAAAAACTAAGAAAACTACTTAAAAGCTAAGCCTAAGACTTTAACAGGTTGAAGTTTTCTTAATTTGTAATTCATTGTGAGTTTACTAAGTTATAAAATTATTTACTAAAAAAGTTGAAACCCTCGGTAATTTGTATTTGATAGCAGAGCCTTCGTTCTTTTGGCCAGCGGAGCATAGCGTTTTGCCGCGGTGTGGACTGAACCAGTTCTCAGAACTGACGCGTTCCATTTAAGAACTGGCCGATCAGACCAGTCAGTTCGCGTAAATGGAAAGCGCCTTTAGGGGTAACAGATGGAAGCGGTTTTGCGGCGCTGATCCCATAGCAGTTAATGAAACAAACCGAGCTCAACGTGTTCTCTCCCTCTCGAATCCCCCCAACCAATCGGGCATGACGTAACTTCAAATAAATATCCTAACCCTCCACGAGGTTATTACAGATTGCAGCCGGGCAGAAGAACTTGACGATACAGCCAGAACATAATTCACTTGGACTAGTTCTACATAAATGGCTATACAAAACCGTCACATTGGCCGATTTATTTTGAGAAAGTTCGTAGGGGTTACATACCACCCAGCATGGGTCCGGTTGTACAAAGAGTGGATAACGCTATCCAGTGGATAAAACAAACTAATACGTATCCACTGGATAGGGATTTATCCACCTTTGGAACAACCGGGGTGTCGTATAAATGCTCTCCTTGTATAGACTCGGGGATGTAGATAATTTTAGAGATAACCAGACCAAACATAGTTATAGGGGAGCCATTTTATTAAAGTAAAGTCACCTTTATTTATACTGAGAGGGTTTAAAGTGCATATATAAGCCCTAGCCAGTCATCTTTGATATCGATTGTACATGAAGTGGATAGTCCAACGGTAGAATATTTCTTGATTTGGGTGTTGCGTCTACGAGATATAAAGGTTTATATTTCGAATATGCTAATGATGTGATGTCATCACCGACATCACTTATTATACAAAAGTATGCTGGTAGAGACAAATTACCTATTTTTAAATTCTAAGTTATATTTGAAGCTTATCAAAGTGATTTGACAAAAAAAATATTCTAAGTTAGAAAATAGCTTAATTCACAAGCACAAAGAAATTTAGCAAATGTCGTTGATGACATCACATCATTAGCATAATGGTAATATGAACCTTTATATCTCGTAGACGCAACACCCAAATCAAGAAATATTCTACCGTTGGACTAACCACTTCATGTACAATCGATATCAAAGATAATTGGCTAGGGCTTATATGCACTTTAAACACGTTAACCGGCTAACAGTTATCTAACACGTGGCCCTCTCTTTACTTTAGTCCTACGGTTTTACGTCCTTATCCGAGAAGACCTAACCGTTTACTATTCGATTACGTAAAGGTAGCACTCAGTTATTTTAAGACCCTGAGTGTTGGTCCGGCCGGGGTTTGAACCCACGTCCTCCCGCTCAACAGACCGGAGCTTAACCACTGAGCTAACCGGGAGGCGGTTAGCTATTATTATGATATCATGATGTTCTTTGCTTATTTCCTGCTCAAAGCCGGGCCATTCTTGAACACGTCAAGTTAATGCAGCCGAGGAAATAGTCCGTTGCTATTATCTACATCCCTGAATTAGTATCTTTGTCTTTGCAATCACAGAGGAGATTTAAGGGCTATAATCGTGTATTTTTAGCATCAACTTGAACGCCTAGAACTTCACAGACTATTAATAACCAAAATATGTAGAAACCAACAGTACAATTAACATTGTGTGTTCGTAAGACTATTTCAGAATCCGCAGGCTACTGACACTGACTACTTCTATTAATAACCAAATTATGTAGAAACCAACAGTACAATTCACATTGTGTGTTCGTAAGACTATTTCAGAATCCGCAGGCTGCTGACACTGACTACTTCTATTAATAACCAAAATATGTAGAAACCAACAGTACAATTCACATTGTGTGTTCGTAAGACTATTTCAGAATCCACAGGCTACTGACACTGACTACTTCTATTAATAACCAAAATATGTAGAAACCAACAGTACAATTCACATTGTGTGTTCGTAAGACTATTTCAGAATCCGCTGGCTACTGACACTGACTACTTCTTGTGCAACCAATTGCGGTTTCGGAATGAGCGGCAGTGTGTTTCAGTTGTCAATTCTATCGATATCTTCGACTTTTGATCCCACAAAAGAATCATAATGCGCTTTGAAGACAACCTCCTCCGCAGCCAATGGAATGTATGCACTCTCCGGAAGCGAAAATGATTTTTTATTGTCCGATATAAACAAGAAAAAGGTCCATGGAGTTGTTTAATATTGCTAGGATTTTTTTCTTTAAGCCGTTCAATAACTTCAAATGACCTTCAACGTAACCTCCTCCCAAGGCAACCCTACAGTAGTCTCCATCCGTAAGTCCAACGCATCCTCGCTCAAGAATTACCAATAATCAGTAAATGGCAAACACGTTTGAAATACCGATTATTGGTAATTCTACGACAAATCCTAACCCGAACCATAAACCGAACCCTAACCATCGGGTTCTCACTCACCTAGAGCTAGGGTTCACAGGTAAACAAGAAGAGAAGGTAAACGAGAGAAGGATTTATTTTGAGCGCTCCTACTCGGGCTTAGCCTCCTTTGCAGGCGTCCTTAGTGTCGGTTAGTGGGGAGGGAGTTTAGGACCGACACTAAGGACGCCTGCAAAGGAGGCTAACTCGGGCTCGAACTCGTAACCGTTTGCGTGTAGTGCAGACGTCATGACCACTACACCAAGCGCCTACCGCCGTTCGGAATTTGACAATTGTTTATCTTTATCCTTGACTGATTTTAAGAATGTCATTGTTTCATTTGCGTTCTAGAATTAGCGATTATTGGTAATTGAAGAGCAAAAGCCAATTACTGATTATTGGTAATTCTAGAGCAAGGATATGTTGTTGCACACTAGACGAAGTTTACTATACTGTAAGCGGATTTAACGGCCATCCTCAGTGTGATCTGCATTTTACGGTTTGCCGTAGTAAACTCAACTGTAGTTAGTTGCTCCAACAACAAAGGCAAGAAGAAATAACAGTGGAACCCCGATATAACGAAGTGCCAAGGGACTGGGAAAATGTGTTCGTCATATCGGGGGTTCGTTATAAACGAAACGAAACCCGTTAAAACTAATTTGTGGGAAAACGACCAAAATCGTTATATCGGGGTATGGTTAATAATTATTTTGCCTTAAAATTAAACAGTGTTAGTCGTTGCACGACGCAGCATTCGGTTTTATCTTGGAATTACTATCTGCAGTAACGGGTTCCTGCTCTCTGGATTTGAACGATTAATTAATGTCTGCATGCGGCTACATAGCAAAATATCGTATTGGTACTACTCATATTGATGATAGTTCAGTGTTCCCCAGTATACAGTGCTGTGCATATAACAAACCTTTTAAGTATAAAAACAATTGAAAAGTAACAAAGACATGAAAAGTAACACAGACAATGCTATAGTTCCTGTCAAAGTTAGAACCCCTAAAGTTCAATTGCGTTACTGAAACAATTCATCCAATTTTGATTGCCTCTGTTCTGTAGCCTGAATTTTCAAAAACGTATCCTCCATTGCAGAAATTCTCTTTCTGTCGCACCTGACTTGTCAAATGTCATGTTGATATGCTGTTTCGCATTGCCATCTTCAGTCGCGTGATGCGGATATTGTTTAGATCGGGGTAGATTTTAAGTTTGGGCCTCTGGATAGTGTTCGTTATAACGGGGATTTCGTTATACCGGGGTTCGTTATATCGGGGTTCTGTTCCATACATTTTACTGTAACTTTGGCCGGGCTGAAGAATATCGTTCGTTATAACGGGGACTTCGTTAAATAGGGGTTCGTTATATCGGGGTTCCACTGAAAAGATGGGTTTATCGCTAAGTTAATCTAAACTTATTGACTTAGTTGACAGCTTGTCATCTTTTTGATGTTTGAGGTAATTAAAACCCAGTTTGTGGTCTGGATTGCATAATATGTATATGTCATTTCAGCCGAGAAAATCAGACGCCTGCTATAGAGACGTCTCATTTTCTCTGGTTACTAAACCTTAACCTTCTCGCATTGTTAATCATAGTTTGGCAGCCTCGAGAAACAGTTAAGCGCGCGTGTGCTGAAGTCTGGTCAGCACTTGCGAGCTGAACGCTGATTGGCTAATATTCCAACAGGCTCATTTTAATTGGCTCAAGCGCTTACAAGGCCTTTCACGTTGAATATGTGAAGATTGTGCAGGATTAATAATATAATATAAAGTGGTAAGCTGTAGTGCTAAGTGTGCACGCCCTACGAGGGAAAGAGAAAAAATATCTGACCCAAGTGGGACTCGAACCCAACGACCTCCAGGTTACATGTCTGGCGCTCTACCAACTGAGCTATCAAGTCAGATGAGAGCAATCGTGGGTATTGGTGCGTTTTATGGGGTCACAGCGATTATATATGTATATGTAGTTATGATATTGAATCATGTTTGCCGCGTAGCACTAGTAAGTGTAAAGAATGGATTAATAATACACTCGTGTATTTGCACTTGAAAATACAAAGTCGTACAGCAAGCATAATTATACCAGGAATGAAAATGCTGTGTTGTAACTACGAGCGAATGCAAGACAACCAAACAGTAAGAAAGAGAAAGAGGTGTTCATGGCATGTAACCTGACACTCAAAAATGTTAATACAATCTACTTCCCGTGGGCTGTGAAGAACTGGAGATGAACAGATTTATATATTAACTATTTGTAATAACCACAGGGTGCTAAATGACACGAACTTGGCATTAACATTTTAATTCATTCTTCAGAAAATCTTTGCAACTTAAAGCAACCTATCAATGATGCAGTTTATGGGCAATTGAGCGCTAGGATTTTTTTTTGTGGCTGTCAACTTCGCTTATAATCTCTTTGATTTCCTCTACATAGCCAGAGAAATTTGGAATGACCAAGACCGATGCAACTATACGCTCGAGGTGCCGTGCCCACGAAAGCCGCCATACTCCTCACCTAGACGGAGGTTGGGGATGGGTTGTGTGCGGTGGAGCCTTCGTGGTGCATTTTCTTACGGTTGGGCAACAGAACGTAGCCGGCGTCGTGTACTCTGAACTTGTTGACGAGTTCGGTTCAAACAGAGCTGAGACAGGTATGAAAATAACCCAATGAAACATATGCATGTAAAAAATACATACCATAATATACAATCCCAGATCGGTGCTTTAAAGATGTTTGGCTTTGACGTACGGTTGAAATAAATCTCTCTAATAAATTTGCTTCGATGTCGGCGCCCCGTCGACTGCAAAAGACTCCATTTATAGACTTTATATGCTTCTGGCATGCTTGGATGTTAGGTCAGTACGTATGCTTAACACAACCTGACATTACAACTCTCACTGGCTAAACTCCGCTACAAATAAGTACTACCGATCATATTAATCCATTACTGCATGCAGACCTGGTACTTTCCCAGCATTAATATCTCCTGCCAAGTAAGGGTAGAAGGCAAGGTCACACGAGGCTTGAACATGTCTTTAAGAATATATTACACCGGGATTACAAAGTCCAAAAGTAGTAAGTTGTTAGACACGGCATTTTTTACAAAGTTAAATAGCTTATTTCACATACGTACAGAAAATAAGAGTAGAAAAGCCTCCCGCGAGCTAACTTATCACCGCTTCGCGGCTCTTTTTGTATTCTCTGAGAAACGGAGTACAGCTCAGTGACCAAGGGTGTCCCTAGTTAGGTGTTTCAGGTCCCCTAAGGCGGCTTAGCCAATAAGAGGTCTTTGCCCTTTCTTGGTCTGCTGAAAAATGAGTGTGGAAAGTTTGGAGCGCAGATAATGCAGAATATTGTACAAATATTGTGTGATACATTCATATTTATTTTTAGAAGTGCGAGGAGAGGTTTCGTGATATACTTTGCATAGCATAGAACGACTGTTGGTTCCACCTCAGATCACACAAACGGTGTCCGTATTAAGCGGGGTTCGACTCTATTCTCTTTTGGTTTAACGAGAAACAGAGAAACACTGCTTGAGAGGGTACTCAGGTAGGCCAACTTGGTCTTATCTGCCACTAAATAACCACCTCCAATACTATTTACTATTTACGCTTTCCGATATTTTTGGCGAACATAACTGTTCCGTGAATTGAGCGAGATTAACGAATACCGCCCAGGGATAAACTAAATACTCATATATCCAGAACGGAAACAAAACTTAACAAATCCCTGCGGAATCAACATCGCCGGAACTCCCAAAATCAGAGATCCTTCCACCGAATGCTCTGACAAGCATCACTGCTCAGGCTTGAACAGGATGAAGCTGTCTTTGTGCTTTTATTTCTTTCTCCTTTTTCCACTTTGCTGTGTATCTGAGAAACTGATATTCGCTACTGTATATCACTTCACTTCCTGAACATCAGAGTTCACTCTGTTACAACGCAATTCATAATCAAATGACTCGAGGTCGCGGCTTCGAATTTTAAGAAAATGATTGGTAACTTTACGAAGACTAGAACCAGGCGGTTATCGATCAACGAGGAAAATGGCGCAATGTGAACACACGACACACAACACGCGTCATACGTACATAAACAGGTAACCTACACCATCTTTTTTACAAATCTCTTTAGCTCTAAACTCCATCACTCACCCATCAATCAATTCGCATTTCACTCATAGGATACCAAGTCATACTGACACAATGCTCGTAACTGACAGCCGGTTTAGCCGGTTTCCGTGAAACCTAAACAAACAAGCTACAATTGGAATCCTTTTTTACCGGCCTTTATTCCCGAAACGTTCGCACGTTCTTCAGCATTGTAGCAAGGAAAGCGTGTTTAGAATGTTCTTAAAACATCTTTGCTAAACAACTAAACAACTATTTTCTTCGTTAGTAGTCCCGGTTCTGTTATACGGGTGTGAGGTTTGGGGAGTGTTTTTGTTGGGTAAAACTTCCTCGTTTGAAATGTTTAAACAAAAATTCTTCAAAGCAGTCAGCGATTTAGAAAGGTTACAGCTTAAATTTTACAAACGTATTTTTGGGGTTCATAATAAAACTACAAATTTGGCAGTTTATGGTGAGCTGGGTAGAAGTCCTTTAATCGTGCAAATTTCTTCTCTGGTAGCAAAATATTGGGTTCGAATAACTGATAGTTCTTATGACGATACTCTTGTGGGCAAAGCTGCAAGAGCGTGCATCCAAAATAAGTACCAGGCGGTATCGTTTACGAATTATGTGTTAGAATGGTGTGAGTTGAAACCACTAGTTGATATTCACATACCGCTTAAACAGTTGAAAAGCTTAGGTAGCTTCGTAAAAACAAAATTATATGAATTGTTCCCTTCCTTCTGGAAAGACCAGGTTCAACAGGGTCGTAATTGTGGCAAACTTCGAACGTTTAGTCAAATATATTTTATATATATTATGAATATGGGTGATGTTTCTATTCTACGTCTAGTCGCAGAATATTGTTATAGTGTCCTAGAAATGTTTAGTTTTAGAAATTCTTGAGGCATAAGTCTATTTTAGTGTAAGAGAAATATGCGTATTTCTATTTTGTGATTTGACATTTTGTGTTATCTGCATTAGTATTGTAATTTATGTTTGTATTTCTAAGGTACCATTTATTGGTGTGAAAGGAATAAAGATTATATTGTACTAAGTACTGGCTAGCTGAGTATTTTTGACCTTGCCGGGTTTTCGTGTGACGTCATCAAAAACCTAAAATATAAACTGATATAAAATATAAAGTCCTACAAAGCTGTTCTTTGTATATATTCTAGACATTATGACAGAACGACCCAGCGTGTTTTGCGGAAGGCATAAAATCCATGTCATTGTGTAAATTTCTTTTTTTAACTCGATAAATCTTTAAAAGTTGCATTCAAAGAGTTCTGAAGTGAAACCCAATGATTGTGATGGGAAATTAAGCTTTATATATGTATTTTCGCTTTATGGCCGCCATGTTTGTGTCCCAGAGAGGGACACAAAGATGGCGGCCGCATACAAAGTACTGTAAAATTGTCGTACATTCATTGACCCACAGATCCGTTAGGAAATAATCTAAAGTTCCAAAATTTGGGTTATAATTATATTTTTGGTAGTTCTACAAGGACCAATATGTTTTATTTAATTTGTTCAATGCAAACCAATTTTGCGATCGCGTGTCATAAGGATGAAAACCACCAATTTGTGTCACGCATTTTGTCGCTTTAAGCAAACTACTGAAAAATCCAACGAGCCGGTTGCCATTCCCTCTCCTGCAGAAAAAAATATTATTTGGGAGAGGGGAGGAACCTGACGATGTATCGTGTTAATCTAAACCCATGCATTCTTTGCAGTCCTATCTTTTCGAGTTGGTTGCTGGTTTGCAGATCACGGGGGATGTCTTAGGTGTATGCAGATCGTCACTTTGCTTCACGATTTTTCTAGGTTGTTTTGATGCTTCATTATGTCTCCTCTCTCGCACTCCTTCCACCTTAAATACTTACTGGTATCTAATTTTCACTTTACAATACAAAAGCGGTGATTTTCTGGTGGTGTTCCTATTAAATGATCAAACTCTAATCGTCATAACAGTTTAGAAACTTTCACAATCTTCTCTAAGGTAAGAAATGATTGCATGCGATTCCCTAACTACAAACAGTAGCTGAATCAATTACACAAGACGATGGAGGTTCATGACGGGTGACACGACATGCCTGCTGGGCTACTGTTCAACACGATGGCTGTGGTGTGTCACAGTAGAACTGGTCAAATGATTCAAATAACACCGGCAATGCGATTACCGTTTGGAGTATTATTTCAAACGCGAATTCAAGTATTTCATATGGGTTTCAAATACTAAGAAACAATGAAACCTGAGAGTTTGGAACTGGTGTTTTAATGGCTATCAAGAGCCATGCATTTGAGCATTTTGAGGGATTCCATTGGTAAAGGCCCTGATGAATAATTCATGAGTTTGATAAGTACATATCTGAACTGTTACATTATTCTTCAACAAGGACCGTTTGTGATGGATGAGCTGTTTTAGTGATACTAAGATAAACAAATTATAGAAACACCTCGATCCTGCATTTAATTGAATTGATGTGTAAATTGCCGAAAATTTTAGAGCTTTGATGCGATATCCCATTTTGGTATTAGAAAAAAAGTGGCCATCCCTTCATGTAGGACGACACGAATTGCTGCAAAATTGTATTCTATTGTATTGTATTGGGTTGCGTTCTATTGTTGTATTGAAGTGTATTGTGTTGTATTCTATTGTATTTTTGGTAAAAAATCGTGTCGTCCTACATAAAGGGATTGCCAAAAAAGTGCACTAGTTAGACTTTATACTTTCGCAACACAGTTTACATTTCTAGAGCACAATCTAAAAACGTTGAAACATCTTGTTTTGCATCTGGCTCGAATTTGGCCCAAACGAATCCCACCAGGTTAAACGTATATAAGGAATGTGCAAACGAGTTCCCTCAGGCACAATGAAAACTAAAACGAGACGATGACATTGATCCTGTTAACTTTCTCCACGCGTGTAGTCCATAAGCAACGGGGCATTACTGAATTATTAGTCCAAACCATTTGAAATACTGCAAGGTATAAAGACTTTCAGCAAAACAAGTACAGGCATGAAAATTCCTTACTTTGATGATTACATAGCACAGGCAGGAAACGTTAGGGGGGCGATCTGTTTTGTGATCGCCTTATCGAGAACTATCTGCCTCCGAAGATGAATTCGCACACTTTGGTTTTCACTTAGTCTTTATTGTCCAACACTACTGAACTTTTACAGATTTTTGAGCTCTATTTATGCTAAAACTAAGGGTTACATCCGTTACTAAATTTGGCAACAAATCTAAACTTAGTGTTTATCGAAAAGGGTTTTCCCTGAAAGAATCTTACTAATGACTTGTGTTTTAACCATTTCAAACACGCTAATAATGAAGCTGCACCTACACTTAAATGTTTCTGTTTACGCTCCGCATATATCTGATTAAAAGTCATCTAAATATAACTTAAGTGAGTACACAGGGGTACACCAGTTGAGTTGGTCTCTCGAGCATTCCTTTAGCTGTTTGTAGATTAACTCCTAGGACTATTCCGTCTCTTCCACTGATGAGCTGGGTAACTTTCCCTAGCTTCCACTGATTGCGATTCTTCTCTTCGCCCTTTATGAGCACAATGTTGCCTTTGCAAGGGTAAGTGTCTTGCTTGTCCTTGTTTGATCGGTACTTTTCGCGCAGGCTTGTCAGGTACTCTCGGGTCCATCTGTTCCATAGGCTTTCTTTCACCCTCGGGTAGGTCATTTGGTTGTTGGAGAAGGAAGGAGTTTGGGGTCAAAACAGGTAGCTCTACATCGTCTGCAAGGTAACTTAAAGGGCGATTATTCATACAGATTTCCACGTCCAGGACTGTCGCTGTGAGTTCTTCAAATGTTAGGAGCGCTCTTCCGACGACTTTGTGGAAGGCGGACTTGAAAACGCCTATGAGGCACTCAAACTGGCCGCCCCACCAAGGTGCTCGCGAAAGGTTGAATTGCCACTTGATTTCGTACTTGCCGAATATGTCGTGAAACTTCTCGTCTTCCCTCACCCTTTTCAACCAGATTGCGGCTCCTTTGAATGTTGACCCGTTGTCTGAGTAGATCAGTGCTAGGCTTCCTCTCCTCGCGATAAATCTCTTTAGCCTTTGTAAGAAGCCTGCAGTCTCGAGGCTCTTGAGTACTTCTAAGTAGACCCCTCGTTAGGCTGCACGAGTAGAGCACGAGATACGCTTTGCCTTCCTGTTTCTTTGTCAACCTGTATCTGATAGGCCCGGCAAAGTCGACTGCTATTACCTTGTAGGGTGTCGTCCCTTCTGTACGCGTCTTGGGCAGTGGTCCGGGACATGGAGCGTTGTATGCTTGCGTTGCGAATCTTTTGCATCCCCAGCAGATTTTCCTAGCCTTCTTTACGAGGCGGCGAAGGCGAGGAAATCAAACGTTTTCGCGGGCCTTTGCCATTGTGAGCGCTACTCCCCTGTGGAGTGTCTCTCGATGAGCTTGTTGGACTAGTTTCTCTGAGAATACTGAATCATCTGGGAGGTAAATGGGATACTTTCCTTGTATTTGCCCTCGGCACTCTAGTATGCCACTAGCGTTAGGCTGAAAGTTCAGCTGGAACTTCTCCTCTTCGTACTTCTGGCCTTGTGTAGCTTGAGTCTGCACTCGCTTGATCCACCAAAGCCGTTGTTGTTCCAGTTCTTCAGTTGTCAATGGGCATGTCCTTCTCTGTGTGGCTGGCAGGCGAGTGTTGTCCACAAATCTCTGTATCCATGAGCTTATTCTCACGGTTTTCTTCAGCTTCGGCTTGTGACTCTGAAGTGGACTGGATAACTGGGTTGAGTGGCCATCGCTCAGGGTCCTTCAGCCAGGCTGGTCCCTTTAGTCACAGCGTTGTCAGCTGACCTCTTCTGCTACCAAGGTCTGCGGGGTTTTCTTCAGTCGGGACGTTATGCCATTGTATGTCTGGATGAGCCTGGATCTTTGCTACTCTGTTGGCGACGAACTATTTGTATGCCCAAGCGCCTCATATCCAATAGAGGGCGACTGTGCTATCCAACCACGCATGTTGCTGGATCGGTCTCTGCCGTTACTGCTTCTGAGAACTCGATGTACGTTCGTTAGCAGGTTCGTCACCATGTGGCCGGCTACCAGTTCGAGTCTGGGTATCGTTAGCCCACGCTTGGCGAGACGTGACTTTGCTGCCGCAAGGTTCTGTGTCTCTCCCGATGGCTGGATCACGACTGCATAAACGGCTGCGCTAATTCCTTGGCTGCTAGTGTCTCCGAATCCGTGCAGAGTTATAATTGTTACTTCTTCTGGGTGGGGAGCAATTGAACGCGGAACTTCAACCGCCAAAGGGAGTGATGTTTCCCACTTTCTCCATCTCTTCTGCATCTCTCCCTGTAGATTGGCATCCCATGGTAGCTTGACATCGCAGATCTCTCTGTATAGTTGCTTGCCCTCGAGTGTGAGTGATGTTAGCCCGAGGGGGTCGTATATCTTTGCCAATCTGCTGAGTACTTGGCGCTTTGTGCCTGCTGTCATGTCGTTGTTGAATTCCACACCTAGGTTATCTCTCTGCTTTGTTCCATGTGAGACCAAGAATTTTTGTCTCCGTTAGCTTGACATTGAGTTGTTGCTTAGCTGCCGATTGGTCCTCATCATGGCTCTGTATGGAGTCACAGTTCTCGAGTTGTGAGGCGTTTGAAGCACATTTGTGTAAAGTAAATGTTGCATCTCCGAGTATTTGGGTGGCCTTAGCTTTGCGTCTCTCGGCTTCTTCCACAGTGTTTCCTCCAGTGATTATGTCATCTACGTAGAAGCTACGTCTCAGTTCAGCGACGGCTTCAGGTTCTGCTTCCTCCCACGTGTCCAGGTGAGCTTCGAGTACTCCCCCGAGGAGGAAAGGCGAGAAGTTAATCCGAACAAGGCACGCGTGAACCTTAAGGTCTATACTTTGACGTCATCGTTTTCTTTCCAGTGGAACCTTAAGGCGTCTCGTTCTTCCTCCTTGATCCTACTTTGTAGGAATGCCTTCATAATGTCGCCTGTGAGCGAGATTGGGTAGACCCTTTGCCGCACGAGGACTTCCCACAGTAGGTTCTGAAGGGATGGGCCCGGATACAGGCATTCATTCAGAGATGGGCTTGCTTGATCAGCTTTCGCTGAGGTGTCGTAAACTACGCGCAGTTTGGTAGTCTGCGCTGTCTAGGCCGGATACAGGCATTCATTCAGAGATGGGCTTGCTTGATCGGCTTTCGCTGAGGTGTCGTAAATTACGCGCAGTTTGGTAGTCTGCCCTGTCTCCCTCACTACCTCCTTGTGAGGGGTATAGAACTCTCGACCTTTCTCTTCTGCTGACGCTTTTTCTACTATGCCTTCGGCCTTTTGTTCTTCGATTACTGTGTTGTAGGCCTGGATTTGTCCCTTACGTCCAAGGCGGCGAGTGAGAGTGGTGAGTCTTCTTAGGCTTCCTCGTTCGTTACTTGGCAATTGAGGATGGTTGCCTCTCCATGGTAGCCCGGTTTCGTACCAGCCTTTCTCAGAATGGCGCAGTTGTTCTTTGAACTCAGAATGGACGACTCGCTGGTCATACTCTGCTGCGTCGGCTAGACCTAACACATCCAGCCTGCAGAGTTCCTCATAGTCTGTTTGGGAGGTCTGAGTGAGCATCATGACGTTCTTGTCCAACTCTGCCCCGGGGCTCATAACTACCCATCCAAGCTTGGTTAGTTCTGCTACCGGTTGGCCTTCTGCTCCTATAAGTGGCTTCGTGTCTGTCTTAATGCGGGCATACTCCCCACTTCCGAGTACCAGGTGGATACGCAGCTGAGACTGTCTGGCTCGTTCATGTGTACTTTCTTGAGGTGAGGGTAATTGCGGATCAGTTGGTTATATTGTGGATTCTCGACGAATAGGAGTTCACTCTTGTTCATTTTCGTGAGCTTGGCTTCCAAGGTGTAATCTGTGTCAAGAGCTTCTATTCTCGCGTTGTAGATTTCAAGTCGGCTGATCTTCGAGTCTAGTAGCATGTCCACTCGCGTAGTTTTGGTCTCGGTTCGCTTTATTTTGAGTTGGTGAATGAGCTTGGATGAGGGCGCGGCACTTTATGCCGTTGACCTTAATAACTACGACGGGGAAAATTCATTCACTGTTGCTTGCCGTCGTCATGGCTGTGCTACTGCTCTGCTCAGTGGTGTTGCAAATGCTCGTATGATGACGCTTGTGACAATTTCTACAAGATGATTTACTTGTACAACTTCTTTCCCTGTGACTTCCGTTAGCTCAGTCAAAGCAGAGCTTCTTTTCCACGAGTATTCTTTTACGTTGCGTGACGTCCGTGACGGATGTGCATTCGGTCGCTTTATGGTCGCCTTCATAGTATACACATCCTCGGTGTTTTGTGTCAGAGCCTTTCCCTTGTAGGAGTTTTCTCGGTTTATCTCTCCTCCAAGCCGGTTGGTCTGCGTCTTTGCTTTCAGATATAGGGTTTCGTCTGGTCCATTGCCTGAGGGCTTCCGATAGTTTAGCAAAGTCCCAGCTCCCCCCCTCGGAATCTGTTCGCACTATGTCTCCACGAATACCTCCAAGCTTGTCCAAGGTCATTGGCACGTTGCCATTGACTGTCTCTAATTTCATCATGGTCTGAAGTGCTTGAGTAGCGTGCGTCAGTCGGTCGCTGAAATCGTGTATTTTTCTCACATTTACGTTTGGTATGGCCGGCAAGTCCATAATTTCCTTTATGTAGGCTTTCACAACTTCGGAGTCCTTGCCGTATCGATCTTCTAGAATAGCTTTGGTCCGGTTATAGCCTTCAGGAGTGAATGGCAGTGCTTCGACGGCTGACTTTACATTGGGTCCAAGGTATCCGCATATAATTTGCTGATGGCTGCTACGGGACGCTTGTCGATTGTCTCCATGAACTACCCCCAAAAGCGTGGCCAGTCAAGTGGCGAGCCTTCGAATCTCGCGATCGTTATCTTGGGCAGGTTGGCCGCTAGAAGCTCCTTCTGAGGTTCAGACTGCTGTGAGCTCTGCTGCTGGTGAGTAGCCTCTTTTTGAGTCTTGATTTTTAGCTGTTGAAGCTTAATCTCGAACTGCATTTGTTCCTCTCTTGCCGAGTCTTGTTCTTCTCTCTTTTTGCCGTCTATCCACTGTTTGACCTTTATCACCTCCACGTCTCCTTTGGCAATACTCTCTTCGATCGTAGAATTCCATGTTGTTATTTCTTCGATTGCCACTTTCTCGCCGATTTTGATAGCTTCCACTGCTCTTTTCCAGTGCTCCGTTTCTCCTATTAATATTTGTAGAGCAGTGAGATGTCGCTCGATTACTTCTCTGTTGGTGCTCTCTAGGATATGATTGGTTTTCTTGGCGGCAAGTTCAAGCTGTACAAGCTTAATGTCCAGGTTGGCTTTTGTAGTTGTTGCTGATTCCATATTTCTCTTCTCAAGCCTTCGTCGGGGGTGCCACGTATCGCGAACTATCTGCCTCCGAAGATGAATTCGCACACTTTGGTTTTCACTGAGTCTTTATTGTCCGAACACTACTGAACTTTTACAGATTTTTGAGCTCTATTTATGCTAAAACTAAGGGTTACAACCGTTACTAAATTTGGCAACAAATCTAAACTTAGTGTTTATCGAAAAGGGTTTTCCCTGAAAGAATCTTACTAATGACTTCCTGTGTTTTAACCATTTCAAACACGCTAATAATGAAGCTGCACCTACACTTAAATGTTTCTGTTTACGCTCCGCATATATCTGATTAAAAGTCATCTAAATATAACTTAAGTGAGTTCTTAGGCTCCAGTTCCCGACAGCCTTAAATTTGATAAAAGGGGCACTGTCAATCGAATGGAACCTTCAAGTTTCTTTAAAACAAAACTACAAAAATAATACACTGAGATAGAAGAGAAATACCATGTGAATGTCCTGATATGCTTTACAAACTACAAAAATAACACCCTGAGATAGAAGAGAAATACCATGTGAATGTCTTGATATACTTTTCAAAATTCTTCAATAGAGGATGGCAAAGATTAAAGTGGATTACAAATGGTTATTGTAGAAACTTGATTTCGGTTTACAGTGAACCAATTTCAAGTTTCTCTAAATTACTCTTGAAAGCAGTATTTTTCATCTACTCGAATCCTTGCCATCCTCCATCAAAATTGCTTGTACTGATTCATCATGAAAAAGTTGATCATTTGGGGGGTTGACATTGCCACTTAAAGGAGCTATGTCATGGTACTGCGCATGTATCGAGTAATCGCTTGTTTCGTGGCTGTTAATTGGATATAAACAGTTAAACTTCCCTCCCTTAAAGGAGCTCATTCAACCAAGATGCATTGCGAGCTCAAATTTCTCGAACCGCCATTTTCTGGGGCCCCGATAATGGCTCTGGAGAGCTTCTTGAAACAAATCCTATTCCATCGGTCTCACAGGGGCATACCAGTTGATTACTTATAGGGGAAAATGTTCCTTATTTATTAGCTTTTGTGTTCAGTCATATATTTCCGAATTTTCACCTGCCAGGGGAAGTATTGAACGTCCTCTGGAGTCGCCTTTGGTCAGTGAAATTATTACTAGAGCCTGTACTGGAGTTAGCCGACTGCCGGTTTGATCGTAATTCCTACAGTTTATCCAAACCAGGGCCTTTCTACATTGGCTTGATCGGCCCGCAGACCTAAATGACAAGAAATTTAAAGGTCAGAAGAGCTGAGCCTTTTGCTTACCATTATCGGACACTTACAACATTTAAAGCAAATTGCTTTGACTGAAGACTCGAGTATGCGGTACACGCGCGGTACATGCAAGAATACAAATCTCGCAGTTTCTCTCTTAGTCTTATAGTCTTGGTTTTCGCTCAATGTACATGGACAACGCTGAGACAATTAAAGTAAGTAAAAGTGAAATGTTGTGTTGATATCTGCATGAGCGGCTGTAAAGTGGAAACCTATTTTATAAATGTTTCTTTGCTGATGAATAAACTTCAAGTTCAATCAAGTGCCCTGGGCGCTCAGAAAACTGATTGATCGATATTTTTTTACCCAGCATATCCAATGTACGATTAACAGAAGTCAAGGGGCTTTTACAAAGACACAAACCGGCTGAAATTCAGGCTAACAAACAATAACATTATACGGATTCGATTCCTCAAATTTGATTTCAAATTTGCATATGCATTGGCGAGTCAAAATGTGGTATGGAGAACGCACGGACCTTGAACACAAATAGAATGTGACAAACAGTACTTCAACATTTCAAACCAGCATTTTGGCAGGGACAACCTAGCTCCTTTCTTTCGACTACACGTTCTTGCATGCACAAGCCTAGAAAGGAAAGAACTCTAAATATATAACGCTATCGTAGAATTGATTAATTTCCTTGCCACACGATCTGCATCGCTGGAACTTGGTTCAGAAGTTGGACAAGTTGGTTCGCTAGATCGAGCATGAGATCTATTGCTAGCATCACGTCGAGGAATTTTTATCGGAGAACCGTAGTAATTCCGCTCATTCTATTATATTTCTTCAAGTATAAAGGCAACCGATCTCCACGCCGATCTCAGCCATTCAGTTCAACTCGTAAACTCTATTTATAACAAGCCCGATATCACATTTTCTGATTGGCAGCTGTCCGATTTCAAGTAGTTTCCCGTATGAAAACAATAACAGTGACTCGCAATGCATCTTGGTTGAATGAGCTCCTTTAATGCTTGATTGAAAGGGTTTTCAATATTTTCCCTGGAGACTGTTTATATACACTGTTTGTTAGTCATTTTTGCATATTTACTTTGATTTTAAGCATCCCACATGGCAGAGAGGTTCGTTAGTTCATATAAAAATCGGTGGAAATAGCAGTTTCCGGCCCGGAACACGAATGTAAAATCTATTAACGTGACACAGCCCCTTTAATTGATTAAATAAAATACGGGTTACAATTATTCATCATCAAAATATGCCAGCAAGCTTGGTCTAGGACCAACGGAAACCATGCAAGGTCAACCTTAGTGTGATTTGCCAATTGTTTTGAGATTGTGCTATTATTGTCCACAGCATGGGTAACAGCACTTGCATCAAGCGTCATGTACCTCTTCGCTCCCCTGACTACATTCGTGTGCCAGCGGTGGGGCGGTCGTAAAGCGGTTATCGTCGGCGGTTGCATAACAGCATTTGCACTCTTATGCTGCTCCTTCGCTAAGAAACTCTTCCCGCTCTACGTCACCTATGGCGTCATGTGGGGCATTGGAGCGAGCTTTGGACTATTTCCTTCTTTAATTATGCTTACGAAGTACTTCCATGTTCGGCTTTCTCTCGTGACTGGTATTTCGTTATCAGGGGCAGCAGTTGGAACTCTCGCATACGGCCCGTTGATTCAACTGATGTCGTCCCGATTTGGAGTACCTAATATGTTTCGCTTGCTGGCGGCTCTCAATGTGTTTATGATCTTCTCAGGGTTACTATATCGGCCCTTAACTATGGAGAATAAATACTTAAGCTATGTGGATCGCGCACAAGAGCGGAGAAAAATGGACTGGACAATATTCAAGAACAAGGCGTATCTCATATGGATGGCGTCCCTATCTACGTTCATGTTGGTATTCATGGTGCCCTTCGTGCACTTGGTAAGTTACTGGGGGGAGGAGGGTGGGGAGGGGGGGAGGGGGGAAGGGGGAGAGAAAAATGGACTGGACAATATTCAAGAACAAGGCGTATCTCATATGGATGGCGTCCCTATCTACGTTCATGTTGGTATTCATGTTGCCCTTCGTGCATTTGGTATGTTACTGGGGGGAGGGGGGAGGGGGGGAGGGAGGGGGGCGGGGAGGGGGATCCTACCCATCTTTTACGAAGAGAAATAATTTTCTTTGAAGGAAATTAACGCTTTTGAAAATCCAAAAACTTGTTCTGGAATGTTCAGCAATAGGACATTTTGACTATGGCGTCATTTATCTAACTACCAAAATCCTTTTCAGATTCTTTTTCTTATTCAAAATTTAAAATTCCTTTGAGAATTCCAAGTCAATGGTCTAAATTAGAGGAACAAAAGGATCCGCGCAATGAGTTATGGACGTCATCATGCAAATGTCCTGATAGCTGTGTGTCTGAGTACAGGTTTTGGGTTGACGTTCCAGTTGAAGATAGTTATGTCAATGTAATTTCTTGTTTTCAGGTAAGACTGGCTGAAGATATGAATATGGGAAAAACAGAATCGTCCTTTCTCTCGGGGTACATGGCAGCTGGGACACTTTGTGGAAGTTTATTGTTTGGAAAACTGAGCGAGGCAAGATATTGCAACCGGCTCAACCTCTGTCAATTCGCACTTCTTTCCATCGGCGTCTCTAGCACCTTGGTAACGTTGGCAAAATCATACGAATGGCTGGCTATTTATGCATTTACATTTGGGCTCTTCGATGGATGCTATGAGATGCTAGTGCCAGTCATAACAAATGACATTGTAGGTGTTCGACAAACACCTTCGGCTATAGGTACGTTGTATTTTGTCATATCCCTGCCAAAGACGGTGGGGCCCCCCGTAGCAGGTTGGGTCTATGATACATCGAATAGTTACGTGATGGCATTTTACGTAATAGGAGCAGTGTCGACGATCTCGGCGCTGTTGATGTTTCTTATCCCTGTACTCTTGGACAAGGAACAGCGTAAAAAGGGATCATTGAGTTCGGGATCCAGCGCGTCTGACATGAAGCCGCTGAAGGACTCGGAAGCAAGCTCTTTCTCAGAAATAGCCCAAAGTAAGGAAAAGGCAAAAGAAAAGGCAACACCAGGTCTCTTTACGTGCTATATGATGCCATATAAATGCTTCAACTCTACACCTGAATCCCACGACTTCCACGGGTTGTCACCTGAAGAACTGCTTGTTGCGGAAAGGGAGACATGCGTTTAGTATCCAATGCCAACCAATCTGAGTTGTTCCGTCGCATGGCATTTGCGCTAGTGGTTTCCCCCTTTTTTGCGAATTCGCGAAGATTAGGGTATCTAGCAATCTACTCAAGAGAGCTGGGAGAATTTAACGGAGGAACTTCCAACTTCTCACCTGCCACACCCCCTCCCCCTCGGGGACCTATTGACAGGCTAGTATAATGTCAAATGCTTATCAGTGGGGCTTCAAACAGCTCAACAGCTATTCTGTGACTGGCAAAGGGATATTTCCTTCAAATAATAAGCTAGAAATACACAAAGACTCCGTAGACTCCATGTAAACAAGTCTCGCCACTCGACCATCTGTTCTCGTTCAGGACTGTTACACTCCAATGTAACACTGAAGAAAACAACTAGTACTATTGCGCACACATAATTGACCTCCTTTAGTATCTAGGAAGGGTGGAATAAATGACTGGAAATCTACTGATTCATAGATTGTTATTTCTTGATTTACGTGAAGATAAAACAGTTGACGAAACGCATAATTCTAGTCCCACGAGAATGCCATCGTGCAAGGGAGCTGAAAGACACTGTTAAGTTTGGCCGGACATGTCATGACAGGTACATGAGCATATGACAGGTACATGAGCATGAAACAGGCCCAGCCTAGATCGACAATCACTAGTACGCACGCTCTACACGGCACACCATACCACTATTAAAATACATCAGTTAACGTCCGTTTTGCTCTGACGAAGGGCTAGCGTTCGAAATGTCGGTTGCACCTCGGTTCGCACGGCGGTTAGCATAGTATACATACCGTTATCAACTCTAAGTTGCGCAATGGTTAAGCGCTTCGCCTCTCACCTCTGTGGCCCAGGTTCGATTCCCGGACGCGGCGCCATATGTGAGTTGAGTATGTTGGTTTATCATATGACCCGTACGGCCCCGCGCGCGCTTTCCTTTAAAAACCATTTACAAATGTCACGTGATGAGGGCCGGACGTGTATGGCGTGAGCGGGCCGGAAAAAGCCGTCCGGCCCTCACAATTTTCTCTTGCGGTTTGATCTATAAAAAAAATATGGTCATGTTATAAAAAAACTATTGACTGAGCTAGGTCGGGCCGGACGGGAAAATATTTGCCTCTCGGTCGCTGCGCTCGGTCCGTACAAAATTACCGAGAGCCAAATATTTTCCCGTCCGGCCCGACCTAACTCAGTCAATAAGTACCTAATCTCGCCCTTGTTCCGAGGAGTTTTCTCCGGGTTCTCCTCCCTCTGCAAAAACCAACGCGCTAAATTCCATTTCGATCTGAGGATTAGCCGAGTCCTGGCTTTGATCAGCCCCTATGGTTGTTTCAGATCTCGTTCGAAATTCAGAGAGTTGAAAGCGCGGTTTTCGATAGAGTGTCGTAAAAACATAGCATGAGCCAATAACCCAGTGATCCAATCACGAACTGAAGTAATTCGCAATTGGTTTTACTTGAACCAATCACAAGGATAAGTAAACGCAATCATGGAAAACTAACCAATCAAATTCAAAAGCAATCACCGAAGTACTTTCGACACTCATCGAAAACCGCACTAACAACAGTGTTTAAAGAATATGGTCTAACCGTGCTGCTTAGCGTCCTTTTGTTTATTTTCGCTTCGTAAAACTATCAAACTAAACAGGAAACTACAAAAGAAACTTTACAAAAACAGATTCAAATTGAAACTATCATGAAATCCGGAACTTTTATCAAGTTTCTATCAGCGAGGACAAAGAAGTTCTGAACTTTGAACTACAGACCGCTATTTCTGCATGCGCCAAAAGAAAACTGCGAAGCTGACGCAAAAATGACAAAATCCTGCCATAACAAAAGCATCAAATAATAAGTCAACGTTTAAAATCAATGGACTATGAGATTAAAGGAAAATCATATGCCAGCTCGGTAATTCCACGCAAAATTGCAATCGAAAAACCGATATCGCCCTCGACACTTCGCGAATTGGGTGTGGGCGATATCGGTTTATCCACGGAAGTCTGGAAGGTGAATTCACTATGATATCCATAACTGAAATAAATTACGTGCAAATGCACCTGGTTAAACTGAAAAAAAGTACAGTACATGTATAGAATAAAGAACAATGAACAAACCACGGGGCGCGAATTTTTCAACAGTTTGCAAAAAAAAAATATATTATAAACGATGAACATCCGCTACGTTAGGCGGCTCGCAACACAACCACAAGTCACTGTGTTGTATATAACGAACATGTTTCTATTCGACTGAGCGGAGCGCAAGTCAATATGGATACAAGTATTGCTCTCACCTCACACAGAACAGAACGACGGTTCGGTTGGTTCAGGACCAACAGTTAAAAAGTTACGTGTTATACAGAGCGGACTTCGTATGAGTGGGCAAGTTGCGGCAATGACTTACGGCACGGTTACTGGACGGCATTCCGTGACGTGAAATGGTTTCCCATTGTTTTTGGCTTTATGATCCAATCAAATTACATAGTTGATTTGGATCTGTCGTCCCTTTACCTGGTCGAACACCTGGCAGATTAGCTCTTAAAATATCACTAAATGCAAGATTCTGTCTATGACCAACAAGCGTAACACTAACAGCTTCCCTTACAAGTTAGGTGCAGACCATCTCGAGCATGTTAATTCTCATCGATATCTTGCAGTTACTTGCAACAGCCAATTGCAGTAGAGAGAGCATTGTTATAACATTGCCAGTAAAGCTAATAGAACTTTGGGTATTGTACGTCGTATGCTCAAGCCCTGTAAATTTGCGGTAAAATCTAAGGCCTATGAAGTTCTCGTCAGACCTCAGCTTGAGAATGCCTCAGCTGTATGGAACCCTCATAATGAGAATGCTATTCACAAACTTGAGCAAGTTCAAACAAATGCAGCTCGCTTCGTTACGGGCGATTACCGACGTTCTACCAGCTCTTCTGGGCTAGTTAATTCACTAGGCTGGAGTACTCTGAACAGAGACGTCTGCTATCACAGGCGTCTCTATTTTATAAGATCCATAAGGGCTTAGTTGGCATCCAGATGCCACCTGATTTTGTTGTTTCGACTAGACCAAGTAGATTGCATAGTCCATACTTATCGGCAGGTTCAGTCTAATGTGCACTTACTTATAGTCTTCCTTTCCTACTAGAGTCTGAAATATTTACCGCCAGAGACAGTGAATGCTACGTCACTGCCTACCTTTAAAGCCGCTACTGCACAGGCTATTGCGCTCTCAGTCACTCCAACACATCTTAAGCACCTGTAAAGACTTTTTGGCCCAATATTTATTTACTTATTTATTATTGTTGTTATTACATATTATTCTAGCATTAGCGTAAGCTATTTAGAAGTGTAATAAACTAAGTTACGGTACAGTACGGTTACGGTACGGCTACGGATTTTTATCCCACTCATAGAGCAGATTTCGCATGAGTGGGACAAACTACAGCACGGTTACCGTACGGCATGCCGTGACGTTGAAATGGTTTCCCATTGTTTTTGTCCTGCTGATCCAATCAAATTACAGAGTTACAGTACAGCACGGTCACAGCACGGTTATGGACATGCCGTAGTTTGTCCCACTTATACGAAATCTGCTCTACGACATCCGCTCTAGTACCGTACCAGTCGTACCTTGAGGTCCACGCATGTGACGATACCAGTATTTAGACCAACAAACAGAAGATCAAAGCCAGCGTGTAGACACATGACACGTCCATCAAATGTAAACTTGTGCGTACACACACCGGTCTGCAGAGATCAGTTATGAGTTAGTCACTCGCAGTGGAAAAACAAACTTTATCATCATCATTATCACCATCATTATCATCATCATCATCATCAATAACAAAATAAACAGTAACTAGGGAACTAAGCAATAGACCTTTTGCAGGAATGCAATCACGTGGTTGTACTGGTTGGCAAAAAGATCAGACAAGTACAAGGACTTGTACGATATCGATAATGTTAGTCGAAAAACCTGTTTGTATGAGATCGATAGTGTGAAAGAATCCAAGCCATTTTACGTATTAGTTTTAGTGTCCTTCACATGGGCTACAGTCGAATACCTGGAAGTCTGTGATATTTATTGACACCACTGCCCAGCCCAGGCTGATCTGGCACTTTGCAGTTTTGCATGAAAATCTCACACATTGCTAAGCGCGCTCAAAACTATGCTCGCAAGTTGCGTGTAGATTTTAAATGACTGGACGAGACTCAGAAAACCATTTCAAATCGTTAAACATATAGGACTCGAACCTAACTTCTAAATCCACTAGAGAATGTCTGCTAGTAGAAAAATCATGAGGGTACTGCCAAAATACATGCAAATGCGCATACTTATATTCTATACGTTCACAATATCACTACAATTCATACGTCGTACATTAATACAAGAACGTGTTGTATATAATTTACACCGCCACTATACACTACATGCTTTGTGCTTTCAATCGTGCAGTGGGTAGGAATTAGGCTTTAAAGTGTATGAAAATATGCTACGATTGTTCGAGGTTTTTAGACTCCAAGTTGTAGATCTACTCGCAGAAATTTGCTGGTGGACATTTTTTCACTCGCAAATCAAGAAATCTGCTAGGATTTTGTGAGTTTGCGATCGTTAATATATACTACTGGACGACCAGCAATTCACCGAACAGGAAAATATGGCGGCATGTACATTTACCCACAATTCCTCGCGCGCAAAATCTTTAAATTCGATATAAAATTGCAATGTGTTCTCGAGGTTTAGAATTACGATTATCGTAAATTGTTATTGGCCGCTGAAATTACGATAATCGTAATTCTACTGACATTCTAACCCGAACCACAAAACTAACCCTAACCATCGACGGGTTCTCACTCACCTAGAGCTAGGGTTCACAGGTAAACAAGAGGAGAACGTGAAGAGAAAAAGGTTTTTTTCAAGCGATCATACTGGGGTTCGAACTCATAACGCTTTACGTGTAGCGAAGTGTAGCGCAGAGGTCATCACCACTACAACACGTTTATCTTTATCCTTGAATTGACTGGTCACGAAATTTACGATTATCGTAATTTCGGTGGAAAGGTTTTAAACCTTAAAAACAAGCCAGTACAAGTGATGTTGCCAATACACTGTCAGTGAAGAGAACATTACTACGTGTGTGTTTTACTGTGTTGGGTTCGCAAGGCATTGTGGTAAAATGTACAACCGCCGTTATTTTCGGTACGGTGGATTATGCTATTTTTTTTTTTTTTCGTGCTTCGCATTACATGCGCCATTTTTAATCACTCCGTCTTAAAAAAAGGTAAAAAAAGGTATTCATTTATATAGCTCAAATTCTACATGAATATATTAAAATGCGCTTCACAGTGTTATTATTGTGATATGGACTGCTATTGTGGCGCAATGTGCTGCCGTGCAGTTTACAATCATGAGTGATTGTTAGTACCTCAGAATACCATGCTGTTATGTCGGGGAACAATCTCCTACTCTTTCTCGAAATAACACTGAGAACAGGTTCTTTCGTCCCCCTCGTATAGATTAGAAGAGGAAGGAGACAAGGCCAACGGCTTATACGTCTCTACCCAAGGACGCGGCCGGGATTCGAACCCCTGACCTCTCGCACTCTAGACCGTGCTCTGCCAACTGAGCTAACCAGTGAGGCGGTAAATAAGACAAATCGGCTGCATTATTTATTAGACTATGTCTGAGAAATAGTTGGAGGCGTGTGCCTTCAGAGGGTTCAAGACGATTTCTAAGACGACTGAGGAACGACAAGAGCCGGATGGGGTGGCGGATAGGTGAACAAATAGTGTTAGTATATACCACACCAGTGAATATGACTTTTCACGCGCTCTGATTGGCTACTCAAACAGTGAATATGATTTCATATTCACCTCTGAGCAAAGTAGCGATCATCTCGTGCGAGTTTTCGTTCATTTGATAGAAAATAAAATAACTATTTGGTGCTGGCTATTCACCTGGAGTGTGGTATATACTAAAACAATTATTCATCTCAGTGTTCGGTGAATAATTGTTAATTATTACCTTGATATTGTAGCTGCGTACTGTCTGATCATTCGATCCGGTAAACAGACGCTCACCCTCCTCTGAGACCTACAAGTATATACAATGTGGTCAACACTGTAATAAAGACGATTTTAAATAATACATACATATATATTTACAAGCCTAAAAGCGGAGCTCCAATTATCTGAACTGAGGGAACGACCCGAAAAAACGACACATTATACAAAGAAAACAAAGATAAAAAAAACACAACTGGTAAAATTAAGGGAAATCAGTGCAAAAGGTTTAGAAGGAAAACGAAGATAACGGAAAATGAAAACAAAAAGAAAGAACACATTATCACTAGCTACTGGCCAAGGTTACGATTCGGGGCACCTGGTTTCAACAGTGCGCGCGCAGGTGCAAGCCCTTTTTCAGGAACGTCGCGCGTTGGGGTTAGGGCGCGAACGAAAACCGGAAGTCTCGCTCGCCGTGCGTCGGGGTTTGGGCGCGAGCAAAACCGGAAGTGAGCCAATTTTTGCTCTCATTCTATATCTATGGTCCACTATAAAAAGTAGTTCTCTTTTGTTAATGTTGTAATGTCAAAGTCGCAAAATCTATTAATCAAGAAAACTGTCAGCCAGTATAGGATATCACAAAACTAGTCCCAGTTTCTCAAATCCACAGCTATGATGCTAGATATTCCTCAAGAGATAATATATACAGACCAACCATAAGAACAAATTATGGGCTATTTTCATTTCGATATTTTGCTACTAAAGTATGGGACGAAATTCCAATGGATATCAAACAATTGGGAAAATGGAACTTTAAGAAAGACTATACAAAAAAATTCTTGTTATAAAATCAAACGTAGAATTCCTTTTCTTTTCTTTTTCTATCCCAGGGCTCGAAATTGCGCCCGATACGGGCGTAAATACGCCTAGATTTTTTCGTTTTACGCCTAACGTTTTCCACTTAGGCGTAATTTTACGCCTAGATCCTCTTACAAAGGTAAAAATTATTGGAAGACAAGTCTTATTTCCAAATCTCTATAACGATTTGAAACTTTTTTGTCTGTTGTTTCAAGTTTGAAATGCATAGTTTACTAATTACGCGGCGACGTTTGGCGTGTGAAGTCTGAACTTTTAACTGCAAAATGTCAAAGTTTGACAGCTCCTGTAATGTAAACTATTTTCCCGCGCGAAACAAGTTGTTTTGCATGACAAAACTGACCTATAGATAGCCGGAGCTGTCAAACTTTGACATTTACGCCTAAATTTTGGAGAATTACACCTAATTTTTTTAAGCTGGGCGTAAAATTACACCTCCTTTTTCCCCTTAATTTCGAGCCCTGTATCCTTCTACTGGGTCCCGTTGTTCAAAGGGTGGATAACGCTACGCACTGGATAAATCCTTATCCAGTGGATAAGTATTAACCAAACTAGCTTATTTTATCCACGGATAAGGATTTATCCTGTGGTTATCCACCCTTTGGACAACCGGACACATATGTTTAATAGTTTGCCATCATGCTGAATTGCCAACATTCTCCTTGCTCTGATGTCTCTTAGACAATATTTCACATAATTTGTATTACTATGTGACAGAGGCCAACTCGAAAGCTTTGCTACTTTGGCCCCTCTACATTCATATGTAATTACTATTTCGTTCGTTTTCTCTACCTGTATACCTATTTAGCCTTAGTCACATTGTTGTAATATTGCCTGGAAAAGTGTACCATTAATTGAATTGAATTGATTGTTCTTGCATGACCGTTAAGTGATGTCATGGCCTTGAACGGTATCAAGAGCGGTTCTTACCTCCAGACAGTTAACAGCGTGATGATGACCTTCATAAACCTTCACGCATTCTCCACTCTATGAAAAACAGACCATTAGTGCACGAGATACAAGAATATGCTGTCCGCTAAGGATAAGGATAAGAATAAGGATACTTCATTTAACGTCGTTGATGTATAGAAGTGGTTTTCCAATCTCCCGAGCCAGAGGCTCATGTAAAAACACACGACTAGTACAGCTATATGTTCAAATTATTTACAAAACTATAGGATAAGCTATATATTAAGACTAATTACAATTTACAATAAACTAATTATGTAAGAAGCTATTTACGAACAAATGGGAAATAATAATTAATAAAATAATAATTAATATCTAATGATAACCACACTAGCGTATAAATGGTAAATAATAGGGAGCTTTGAGATATCGTGGGGTGGTGCCTTCATGTAGGCACACATGAATTGCTATCAAAATACAATAGAATTAACACAATACAAAACAGTAGAACGAAATACACAATACAATAGAACACAATACAATTTGGTAGTAATTCATGTCTGCCTACATGAAGGGAGAACCAATCGCGCACATTTGCAGCTATAGACCTCATTCATAATGGCCGCCATCTAATTTGCATAAATTGGAAGATTAATGTGTACAGAGAAACTATTGCTACCATATGAAAGATCGTACCTAAATTAGTAATTGACAACAGTTTGAAAGCAATGTTTCTAATTGCTGTCGAGTTATTGGCATTTTAAATGTAAAAAAAAACATGAATGCGAGGCTGGAAAGGCCTACATGGTTTTTCTCATACAAATCTCTCTAATTTCAAATCACTGTAACTTTACAGCCTTTCATGCTACAACACTCAAATTCTACAGGATCACCAATGTTGGCATGCTCTTTCGTATGGCAAAGATGTTGTTTTCCATACATTGTACATGTGGCTAAACTGTTAAAATACAGAGAATATGCCCTTATGAATGTGGTGTATAGGTAGAACTAGTAAGACCCAGATTGAGTAACTGTTTATGGAATATAGGAAGAGAACTAGCAGACCTGATATTTACAGGCAACTGTTCCACGTATGAGAAGCTAAGTAATTAAAATAATTATGCTGGTACAGACACTGATATGAAGGTTGCATAACTTTACCTTTGTGGCCTCTTAAAGTGCATATGAAGCGAAAATTAAGTTGAGCTAATGTTAAAAAGCTTTCGAAATGAGGAATAATGACATTTTCCGTTTGTCAACATCTCATCTCGTTTTAGAGATATTCAGGTTTTTGTAATATGCAAATTAGATGACCTATGACATCATTTTGTTTGCACAGCCTTGGAGACAAATCACAAAATGAAGAATCTCTCTACAATTATTGGATAAAAACTATTGAAACTTTGCACATATGTGGTACTATGGATAATAATATACATGAAAATTCAAATTCAAAATTCAATTCAATTCTGATTGGTTGAGGGCAATGCAATTTCAAGGAAACACAGTGCAGAACAAAGGAAACATAGTGCCGAAAAAAGGAAATACGATGCAAATTTCTTTGGAAAGCAATGAAACATTTCCTTTCGACTTCTGAAAGCAATTTGAATGAATTTTGAAAGTGTGAACTATTATGGTTTGTTGACTGAATAAATTACTTTGTCACATGACTCGGCAATGTCACTTCCTGACAATTTTTTCATGTATATTATTAATAAGTAATCATACGGTTTTCTCGTGCAATTTGGAATTAATTTTCACTTGCATGTTTTTCAAAGAGCTCAAATGCTCGTGCAATGTTGATACTCTTTGAAAAACCCACTCGTGCAAATTAATCCCAAATTGCACTTGAAATAGCCTGAATTTAAGCCGTCTCCTCTGGTTCGTTCCTCCCGAGAGAGACGTCTGAATCCAATAGCCGATAATGCCGTCCAGTGACGTCAATGCGGATTAACAATTTAATTTATGCAAATAAAACTGTCACGGCAGTAGTAAGAGTTCGTGGGTCACAAAAACAAAGCCATCGCTCGCCTTGAGAAATTATTTGAGATCATGCCGGCCAAAATAAAAGCCTTACCTATATATATCTCCATCCCATTTGCTTCTCAAGTGCCTCTAACATTGTGAAAACCTTTTCGAAGCAACAAATCGTTATATTATATTTAGAGGCAAAGTACAGTTGATCTTTCGCGATCTGCCGTTCGAATCGACACAGCTACGAGATATTACCTGTGTAAATGAAAACAGAAAAGTAGAAAAACATGAAAGGATAATGGAGAATTTTAGAAGAAATACGAAGACTCTTTTACGGGAAAGAACAGTTCCTTGAAGAGAGAAGTGACATTCTTTACCACTGCGAGTGTGAACAAATAATCGGTTATCAACAACCCCGCGGACGCGATGGGATAAAATGTACATGTTTACAGGACAGTCGGCCGGTTATTGTGCAGGACACTTTCAATCCATTTCCAGATGTTTTCCTTACGAATTCAAGGTCTCTGCCAAGGACAATCACTCCACTGAAACTCCACGATCAACAACCCAACTGACAACCGCCAGTTCAAAGTGAATCCTGCCGTCTTCTTGGATGAGTTAATTATGATAATTGTGCGAAATTATAGAATATGAACCAATCAAAGATCACTACCAGGTTTTCTGGTAGTGTCGTCACTGGACGGCATTATCGGCTATTGGATTCAGACGTCTCTCTCGGGAGGAACAAACCAGAGACGGCTGAAATTCAGGCTACACTTGAAACCGTATGATTACCTGTACAAATACACATCACTGTGCAAAGTATGATGTTGCAATGGAAACACTCGGGTCCCAGGCTTCCACTACAAATAACACAATCTTCCCTACATTCTCCTTTGTCAAACACAATTTTTTTGTTGTGGGTCCAAAATAAGATTTGGAACAATATAGGCATTGTATGTGACTAGTTTAAGCAACTTATTTTGTGTAACAAGGAAAGGTGTGTGGGGCCATGAGAGTTTCCATGGCAACACCATAATTTGCACAATGATGTGTACTTTTCATAGTGTCATATATGTGCAAAGTTTCAGTAATTTTTATTCAATATTTGTAGAGATATTCTTCATTTTGTGATTTGTCTCCAGGCTATGCAAACAATATGACGTCATAGGTCGTCTCATTTGCATATTACAAAAACCTGAATATCTCTGAAACGAGATGATATGTTGACAAATGGAAAATGTCATTATTCCTCATTTCGAAAGCATTTTAACATTAGATCAACTTAATTTTCGCTTCATATGCACTTTAAGTTATAGGAAACTTTATACTCTTTAAATACAATGTAGGTCAGAAGTATAGCAAGGGCCATTAATATAATGTTTTTACATTTATACAATAATAACAAAGATTGAACTCTTCTTCCATGGTCAAATGATTGTAGAGAACAGGAGTTAAGAACCTAGGTAATAGGTAATAGTGTGGACTACAACCAGGAGGCAGCGTGTCCGAGTGGTTAATACAGCTAGTGGACTCGCAATCCAGAGACCCTGAGTTCAATTCCCTGTGCGGTAGACCATGTTTGTGAATAACCATTCTATTTGCCTCTTCGTCGAATGGCTTTTTTATTGTTTAGTTTAAACATGGCTACATCAGCTTTGCCGCAGTTAAAGTTCAAGGTTCTTTATTTTACACTATTTACAGGTAGGTACGAAGTTTGACATAGGATTAATGCGAGAAAAGAAAATTAACAAGAAGTACTATATATGGTTTACAGGAATTGTGCGTAGTGGCCAAAGTAGCATTGAAGCTTTCTGTTACTAAAACGCACTGTGTATAAGTATGTGCTATTTATTTAGTGAGCAATGCAGATAAAACATTGAGTATGTCTGTTACCTTAAGGTCAAAAGCCTTGGTAGTCTTGTCAGCAGAACAGGTGTACAGCCTTCCTTCCAGCACCTTGAAAAACAGGGAAGAACAGTACTTTTGGAGGGCATATTCAGCCCGTAGCGTAGTACCATTTGCGGCCCGAGCGAAGCGAGTGATGCAAATCGTACTAAAAGGGCTTCTTAAAAAACAGTATGACCCGACAAAAGTCATTTAGTATTATTATCAAAATACAAGGCCAAATGAATTCTGGCAATTTTTTTCATCTTCAATGTTTGCCATTTTCTTCTTTTCGTTTTTGCTTATTGTTTTTGATGAGGTTCCGTGAGTGATTCAAACTTTTCAAAATTACTTGCTGGCGGGATTTGCACCTGAATGGCTTCCAGCATCAGCGCCAAAATCTGATTGGTCTAAATGGATAGGATGACGAAGCAAGAGCCAATGAGATACATGTACATGGCTGCATGCAAATGTATTTGCAGCCCGCAGCCCGCCACAGGTTGTTTGCAGCCCGATACACCCGTGTTTTCATGAGGGCGGTTTTATATTTAGCTGCTACTTGCTTTACACGGCATACCTCAATCGACTTTAGTTGATTATTCCAGGCTTTATATTTGGTTGCGTATTTTCATAATAAGTATATATATCTTTTTTAAATCCTTTCAAAATCCCCTTAACAAGGTTCTACTTGAACGTTCTGAACAACATTTTTATTTGTACTTTAACGATAACATGCTTTACAGGAACAGTTAAACAGAAAACACAGCGAAATCAACGAATGAGTGTCAGCAAGACAAGACAGGCCAATGATGGGCCAGATTACAATTACAGATTTAGCGCTATCCTAGGGGTAAAGTTACCCTTGCTTCGAAAAACTAGGCCCAGAAGTATTAAAAGCGAATAATGTCAGTAGAACTTACGGAGCAATACACATGAGTAACAACTGGGTTCAATATTAATGTTTGTGTCAAGTTGTCCCATTAATTTCGAACTTTAAACAACTGACCTTGATTCCGCAAACGGCTCCAGTGTGACCTTCGAACTTGGCCACCATTGCATCGGAAGACTTTGTAACTAAAACAAAAAACACATGCTGTGAATACCTAAAACAAAATAACCTGGGATCAGACAAGTGATTTGTAAATATCCTTACGCTTTCTAAACTGTTGAAATAAAGAATGGCAAAATTAAAGATTACAAAATCGCAGGGTTAATTGATTTCTGTCAACAGTTGACTGAATTGTCTTGTGCTCGAACCTGTCTTATCCCGCTTGTCTGTCTCTGGTTTGCAGAACATGTAGTTATTGTTGTGACTTTTAAAAACGTAACCTACCTGTTATCATGCTAACTTTTTATGTTCAAGAGATTAACGGACCTTTTGCAGGAATGCATGCATGGTTGTACTGGGTGGCAAACAAATCTTAATTCATATATATATATATATACATGTATTTACGAGGTTGGTAGTGTAATTGGAAAAACCTGTTTGTAAGATAATGCTATTTTCCACCTCCAATCGATTGTCGATCTTTCTAAAACTGCGTTTTTGTGGCTTGCCATCCAGCATCCATTTTTTTTTTCTCACATATTTTATTTTTTATTAAACAAATAAATTACACGAATATTTCTTTTTTAACATTACAATATATATATATATATTAAAAGAAAGAAAAATAATAATAATAATAAATACATTCAACACATGTTTAAAAAAAAAAAAGTATACAGAGCAAGACGCTTACTACTAATATAACAGCAGATTAATCATTCAAACTGGTTACGGCGTCATCACTACGTTTAGTAAACAAGAAAGGAAGAAGTTTATTCCATTTATCGAAATGGAAGGTTAATCTATCATTCTCCCTGACGATAAATAATTCTATGTCATACACAAATTTAATCCAGCATCCATGGCAAGGCCTTTCCCATGGGCATCACGAGCTCAAATCGTTTATATCAGCACGTGACTGCTTCCTGCAGAAGGCCTATTGTTTTGAAAATACAGTGTATCTTTCATTTAATGTGGTAATACTCGCAATTCTATCGAAAAGACAAAGAAAATGAACAGTATCGCTGTCACTTCAAGATCACAACATACCGTCTGGCTTCATGGTTCTCGTCATACGTTACCCTAAAAGGAACATACGGAGAATTTCGTATGAGTGGGACAAAAATACGCCGTCTCCGTAACCTAACCGTACTGTAACTTACTGTACCGCAACTCTGTAATTTGATTGGATAAGAAAGACAACAACCATTTCAGTGTCACGGCATGCCGTACAGTAACTGTGCCATAAGTCATTGCCGTAACTTTCCCACTCATACAAAATCCCTTGTATATATGGTCTGTTAAGTACCTTTAGATTTACGCTGAAACTGCTTTTTCACTGCCTCTACTGTAGCGGTAGGTACTTGCACATGGCTGACTGCAATGGGTCTACTGTCCTCTGTCTGAATAGCACCTGGCTGTAAAAAAAAGCACCATAAAAAAAACACTGTGCATTGTGTGTGACGCAAGATCGGGAATCCCACAGCAATAGAAGCTACAAGTGCTAGTGAACAATGGCTTTTGCTTGATCTTACGTCACTCGACCCAGACCCCGAACTGCACGGTCGTGAAACAAAATGCGCGGGACTTTAATCACGATTTTAAAAACAGGAATTATACCGATTTAACTTTTTTCTTTTTCTTTCGTCCTCAATTTTCATCTAGACTTTGAAAATAAATAAAACCAAACTGGGGTTAGGGGCACTTTAATCAAAGAGTATTCCAGCACGTAAAACACGCCTGGTACAAAAATTCCCCTCAAAGAACACTTTTGACGTACCTCGCCCCTGTGCAGCTCTTCGCTAGTTCCAGCTGATAGTTTTAAAGTTTGAGGTGTACATTGGACACTTGTTATAGTGGAGGTCTTGCCTGGAGCATTATTTGTTGGTTCCTTTGAGGTCCTCCGATCTTTCCTCTTTCTTGAGTGTGCTTTTTCTCTCGTTTTTCCTTTCTCCTTTTCCTTATTTGTTTCCGGCCTTCTATCCTGCTGCTTACATGCCTTATTGAATCCTTCAACGTGACCAGAATCGGTATGGAGTTCATTATGGTCACCTTCCTTGGTGTTGTCTGATGTTCTCTTGGATCTAAACATACTAGATTTCTTAAGTTCTTTGGTTGTCTTTCTTGACGAGTGTCTAGTATCACGTACGGGAATTCTGGACGGCGTAAGGGCAGTGTCCTTATAGAATACAGACTGAGTTGTAGAAGAACTTGAACCACGCACAGTATCTGCTCGAGAGGTTAAGATCGATGAAGAAGATCCCATATGTTCCAGTTCACCTCTCCAAGTTTTCATTCTCTCTCTCACGGACTGAATTCTTTCTTTTGACAATGCCAAAGTGTCTGACACTTTGGCCTCTGAAAACTTTTTCTTTCTTTTTTTCAGTTGATTCGTCCCTGAATGCAGGTTAATTTTCTTCATTAGCTCTTTTCGGTTCTGAGTAAGTAAGGTCGATACTTCAGTACCTTTACCTGCAGGTGCAACACCTGTTGCATTGGTGTTTACGGCGGTGACATCTTGGCGCTTCTCTGTTGTACTTGTCTGTGTATCAAGGGATGCAATAGAGATCTTCCTGGGCATTTGCCTCATGACAGGGGATTCATGTGCTTGAGGTCCGGTTTTTACCAGATCTTCTTGCATCTCCGGCATATGATACTCAATTGGACCCTGAGATACATTATCTGCTTGTAATATCAACATACCAAATCCTTCGTTATTAGGATCATCAGCAATAGAGACAACAGGGCCTAAAGCCGCAATCCTAGCGGCGGTTTCTTCATCTGATACCTCAATCTTAACAATCACGTCATTTCCGAATTCTATTTGGTGCTCTTCGGGATTCGTTCTTTGACTTACTTCACTGCTCGGAAATGTCGGCAACTCTGAAAGTAGGTTGCCGTAATCGTGACAAGAGGTTTTCGAAGTATCACTAAAAACTTCAGAAGAGGGAAACAGGTGAGCTTCTCTCTGTTTCCACTGAGACCTTGAGTCCTGGATGGTGTAACTTGTACCTCTTCCCTTTCTACTTTCCACGGAATCAAATGCTTTTGTCATGGCTGTGGATGTCACAGTTGTAGATTTACAATCTGAAGTACCTATAGTGAAAAGTTCAACATTTGAGCCTCGAAGCATTTGTTTAGTATCTTTTCCATGCAGAGCATTCTTGAGAAGCTGAAGCCTCTCACTTTTCGATGAACTGATCTTAGTAGCAATTTCATTTTCGACTGAATGTAGCCTATCAAGCACTTCAGACAACTTCTGCATTTTAGAACGAGCAACTTTGATCCGTTCCTGAACTCTATTAAGAGCTTGTGACTGCTTCTGTTCCTCGCGTTCAAGTCTCAGTAACTGTTGTATATCAACCCCGGAAGCATACCTCACAGTCGAATCGTCTAGGTTTTTGACACTCTCTCGTTTTTCTCTCTTAGCAGTCATCTCTGTGTCAATGTCCTCAAGCTGCCTTTTCGATGAAGACGATATGTGGTTTTCAGCTTCCTTTCCCACACTTCTCATTTCAGGTAAGGCCATTGTGCTTAAATCCAAGAGTCCGTATTTCTGTAGGCCAGAAGATACCGTATGTGTGCTAATTTCCTTGTGCTCAACTGTGGTATTTCTTTGATTATCACCTGGCAATAACGATGATGATGAGCTCAAATCTACTAGCCTGTGATGTTGTAGGTTCATTAAAACATCTCCTGTTCTATT
Organism: Actinernus sp. WN-2022; assembly: GCA_030867875.1. Lineage (NCBI taxonomy): Eukaryota > Metazoa > Cnidaria > Anthozoa > Actiniaria > Actinernidae > Actinernus > Actinernus sp. WN-2022. The sequence continues at coordinate 137,498,549 of JAOWCC010000577.1, read as the reverse complement.
AGTTTCTGTTGTCTTAGTTACCGGCTCTGATATAATGAAATGCTCCTTCCCATCGGGAGCCTCAAGATTTGACGGAGCTGTCAATCTGAAGTCAAGCAAACCAGGAGATAACATCCCTGTAGGCACCATGCTTGATAATTGGCTACCTCGCTCCATTTCCGCATCGTCCTTCCTTCGACCGAGACCCGAAAACCCAACAGTTTTATATCCCTGAGCTCTGGAGGAGATTCCACGAAGTGCCAGACCTGTTGAAAGTGTTCCTCGATCAACTGACTCAACGTTGTTCATCTTTCCTGTTTCTGGCGCGGCAACAGAAGTTAGATATGACGCCGTACTTAGATCAATCATCCCATCGCTGTGTGCTAAGTCAATCCCACACCCAGGTATAATTGAGCTAGAGCGTGCTTCACCCCCTGCTCTCGAATGACGTCGCACTGCAAGAGAACCTGCAAGAAGTGCTTTAGCGTTCACTACTACACTTGGAGGTCTTCTTTCAAAAGTGGACGCCAACGCAAAGCCTTTGTGTGAATAGGGCTTCTCGGGTGACCTTTCCACTATAAGATCCCGTTTCATTGGAAAAGAATCAAGACTTGAGCTTCTGTTTAAGCGAATCCTGGAAGGGGTCGAGGGTAGCAGCCTACAGGGCTCTGTTGAACCTCCTAGTTGCTCTGGTGAAGATAAACCCTGTCTTTCCTCTTGACATTGTACTTTTGTGCCCTCTACAAATCGACTCCTAGAGGTGCTCACGTTAGGTGAAACAGAAGGTGCCGTAGAGAAAACCTCCTGCTGCTTTTTGGCAGCATATTTCATTACCAACGCTCGGCGCACATGAGGGGGCAGGTTTAATCTTGAAAAATCTACATTTCGGATTGCTGCGGCCCCAATCGTTGGTGATCGTGATGGCTGCCTTAACAAAGCGGCGCCATTTGAAGAAACAGGACTTGTACGTGAAAGCGAAGGTGGTGGTAAACATGGGGATACTGGCTGAACAGGGTTCACCTCGGAAACATCTTTAGAACCAAACGAACTCGGCCAATTGGGTTTAAAGTGTCTAAACCGAGAGATAATATCTGAACTTGGTGATGCAGGTATAGGTCGAGTTAAAAAACTTTCAAACGACCGAGTCGTGGATTCTTGAGCTTTGTCGCTCTCCTTTAGTATCATGTCCAAATACTTAGCATCATGCTTATTTCTAGAAACAATTGGTTCTCGTGAGAAAGAGCCTGATTCCGTAAAAGTTGTCGTCGTGTTCCCAGAACTCGAGCTAGTCACAAGTTCGCTGCTTGATTTCAATCGACCTTCGGGGTCAGTAACAGTGTTGAAACCAAGGGAGTGTGGCTGGGATAAATACTTTGTACTGAAGCTAAGGTCAATCATCTGTACGTTTTCAGCTTCATCTCGAGCCTCGGTCTTCACTACTGCTGCTGCAGTTGGGATGGTTCCTTCATCTGATATTCCAGGAGGATAAGCCTGTACACAGCCTCGTTCTGAAGACTCACAAGGACGTTGAACAGACACACCAGTTGATGTTATTTGATTGTCTTTATACATATTACTATTCCTTGGCTCTGCGCCTTCTGAATGCGTACTCAATCTCCTACTCGGCCCATGCATTCTTAAACTATTCCAGTTTGCATTATCACCCATTCTCGGCCATCTCATTGCTGCCTTGAAAGGAAGTGTGTTGTGAACGTTCACCTGGGTCTCATGGCTGGTTGTAGTTATTTCTAATGGTGCACTAGACGATCTTTCGCTAAAGTCATACTTGTCGCTTTGAACCTTTTGATTATGGTTCTCTGCTTCGGTAAATCTTTTGTGATAGCTGCAATACCTAAAGGAAAAGGAAATAATTGGGAGTTCTTTTGGTAATTTAGAGGGAATCCACCGTGACGACAACGACGGCGGTTGTACATTTGACCACAATCCCTTGCGAATCTAACAGAGTCAAAACAACACGTAGAAATCCTCTATTCTCTTCAATAACAGTGTATTGGCAACATCACTTGTACTGGATTGTTTTTAAGATTTAAAACCTCTCTACGACGATTTGATAAGGGATTTAAAGTTTTTCGTGCGCAAAGGATTGTGGGTAAACGTACAAGCCGTCATTTATTTCTGTACAGTGGACTTTGTGCCAAGACTAGGGAAAATCTAGCCTGCTATGCAGACGTATTTTTTCACTCTCATAAATTCTAAGAAAAAAGTAACATCTGCTTACCCGAGCGCTTAATTAGTTTCCAATATGCACACCTCATTGTGTTATGGACCAATCAGATTTTACCTTCCATATCCTGGAAAGTGACGTAATGTTACATTTAAAAGGTATTCAGACAATACATTTGCCATTGACCAATCATAGGAGAGTGTTCACTGGCGCGCCAATTCACTAAAATTCTAACAATTGCTTTGATTGGGACAGAAAAATAAAACAAACGTGCTGACGTCATGCTTGCATATTGGAAACTAATTAAGCGTTCGGGTTAGCAGACGTTACTTTTTTCTTCGAATTTATGAGAGTGAAAAAATATGTCTGCATAGAAGGCTAGAGAAAATCAAGAACAGCTCAGAAACCTCTGTAAGTTGGTATAGGTGTCGATAAAATCTACTGATATTTCTAGTAATCCTAATTAATTAGCAATGAGAAGATCATCTCCTTCAGGTAACTATTTCATACTCTAACATCCAAGCTAGACAACTGTATGTTTGTGTGTTTGATGATGTATTAGAGCAGGTTTCAATACGCCTTTACAAGAAAATGATGCATCATGGGTAATCAGGACTAAGATGATGGAAAATGCAATGTTTGTATGAGATGTCAAATAATTTCCTTAAATTTTTCAATTCTGTGAAATTCATCAATTGTAAACTTAAGATACTAGGCAAAACATTTTGCTGATAAAATTTGAGTTGTGTAGCTTTACTAGAAAGAGAGCAACCGTATTTTCCCGTTTCCATACGTTAATTGGTATTTTTTACACAGAAATGTATAGAAACTAAAAAGTGTAACTGCTCGCTTTCTAGTAATTATAAACCGCTGAAATTTGATCAGTAAAATATTTTGCCTAGTATCTTAAAGGGAACCTCGGCTGAAAAATAATGTTTGCTCTCAAGTGTTTGTTATGGATGCCTAAGTCTGTTTCTGTGTTTGTCTCCAGTAAATGGTACACTAGATGTCATTTATGCAACAATTTTCCTGTCGATAAAACTCATTTGAATTTCCTGCGCACCGCCATCTTGGATATCATGACGTCACAGTGTTGCCCTATTGTCGCATAACAAAAGAGCTATTGTTTTCTGACAATAAGGCAACACTGTGATGTCATAAAATTCAAGATGGCGGCGCGCAGGAAATTCAAATGAGTTTTATCGACAGGAAAATTGTTGCATAAATGACATCTAGTGTACAATTTACTGGAGACAAACACAGAAACAGACTTAGGCATCCATAACAAACACTTGAGAGCAAACATTGTTTTTCAGCCGAGGTTCCCTTTAAGTTTACAATTGATGAATTTCACAGAACTGAAATTTTATGTTGGTCCTGATTACCCATAATGCATCATTTTCTTGAAAAGGCTTATTGAGTGTCGAAAGTTTTGGGTGATTGCTTTGGTTTTGCGTTTACTTAGCTTTTCTATTGGCTGTGAAAATGTTTTGTAATCAGTCAGCGAATCAAATTCCAGAGTAAAACCAAACGTTGTTTTGATTTTGGTCCATCACACCATCAATCCACGATTGCGTTTACTTTTCCTCCTGATTGGTTGCTTTCTCGTGTCAGTGAAACCAATCGGTATTCACTTTAGTTCGTAATTGGTTCGTTGTGATTGCTTTGGTTTTGGTTTTACTAATTGAAACCTGCTCTATATTTCTTAGTCAACTGTTTATTGTGTAAACTATTGTAAATTATCTTAGATGTGAAATAAACTGAACTGAAAATCCAATAGTAACGTAACCACTGCATGTTAGCAAGGTCGATAAAATCCCAGTTATTACTGATTTAAAGTGCTTAATATGAGCCCTAGCTAAAATCGTTGATTTGGGTGCAGTAAAGTGTTTTAATCTTCATATGACCATTTTTGCGCGATTTATGGTCGTGTTTTGTTTCCCAGTTTGACCTTGGCTAGTGCTCGTATTAAAGTGCTTGTGAGCCCTAGCTAAAATCGTTGATTTGGGTGCAGTAGTGTTTTTCATCTTGTTCAACCATTTTTGGGCGATTTATGGTCATGATATTGCTCTAAAATGCATTACAAATCATTGAAATGACGTCATTTACATCAAATTATGTTAATGAGCTGAACATATATTAAAGGGAACCTCGGCTGAAAAACAATGTTTGCTCTCTAGTGTTTGTTATGGATGCCTAAGTCTGTTTCTGTGTTTTTCTCCAGTAAATTGTACACTAGATGTCATTTATGCATTTTGAATTTCCTGCATGCCGCCATCTTGGATATCATGACGTCACAGTGTTGCCCTATTGTCGCATAACAAAAGAGCTATTGTTTTCTGACAATAATAGGCTTAGATACAAATATCTCGAAAAATGGCCTAAATACGTTTCCGGAAATTCTCCAAAAAAGCTGTAAATATCTCGTAAAATTCCCTAAATATCACCATACATATCTATGTTATTTTAACGTTTATGCGAATATTTGCCTTAATATTGTCTGTATCCACCGTATTGGATTACTATCTAGCATTGGAATTGTGGGATGCATTATTGAAAAGTAACACCGCTGGATAGTTATAATGCTGGCTCGGGTAGAAAAGGCCAGAAAACCCCCAAAGTATGCTTTAAAAGTCCTAAATATTCCAGAAAATTACATTTTTTTTCTAAATATCTCGGAATTTTCTAAATATCCCAGGAGCTTCTAAATATCTCCAAAAATATCCGGATATTTGTATCTAAGCCTAGTCAATAAGGCAACACTGTGACATCATAAAATTCAAGATGGCAGTGCGCGGGAAATTCAAATGAGTTTTATCGACAGGAAAATTGTTGCATAAATGACATCTACATGTAGTGTACAATTTACTGGAGACAAACACAGAAACAGACTTAGGCATCCATAACAAACACTTGAGAGTAAACATTGTTTTTCAGCCGAGGTTCCCTATAAGTCATAACATTGAATATGTTACTTTTTTCAGTTGTGTTTCAGGCGTCAGACATTTTAACCTTGCAATCTTATTGAAATATATTTTAATAAGTGAAGCTGACATAAAAACAGAGCAAAATGAACTAAAATTAGCTTTTAACTTAAATGACGTCATTGAAATTTGATTCCTTAATAAACGAAAATGGCTAAACGCTAATAATTATTGTTCAATGCCGGTCATTTTGTTTTTCACTTTGACCTTTAAATCAATGATATTTGGCTTGGGCTCTTAAAGAAATGGGAAGCGCCGTACCTCTCAAAAGTGATCGCCTCACACCGCACGCCATCGATGTGAACAAAGCTGCACCGAGGCCGAGCGGGCTCGTCAGAGTTGTGAACCGAGGTTGTACATTCTGAAACTGTAACCAGAAGGGTTAACAAAGGTGTTTGAATTGGAGCAAGAGATTACTTTATTTGTTAAGGCAAGTTAAAGATGCAAAGGCTTCCCTTAAACCTACCAAGTCCTTTGTCACTTTCTTTCTTCGATCCTGGTTTTTGCTTCACTGTCTTGAGATAACCATCTGTCACTACGTAGCCCTAATATTCAGGGAAAACATATTTGATTTATTAACCTGAAGACTTAACGTTTGTCCGAAACTATCAAAAGTTACGCTGGCAAATTCAATGTAATTTAGGCATAGTTAACCAGGCCAGCGGTCTTTCCCTCTACTCTAGAACTGAATTATGCGGTGCATCCCAGGGGTCCTTGTGTACAGGCGAATCTTTGTTTACGTTTTCACCTTATTAGCATACATCAAACTTCAAGCGACGTACATACAAACAAACAAACAGAGTCCATACATCGAAAGAGATTATCACACTTGATAAACACCGAAAATTTGAGAGTGATATGATCAATACAGTTTGAGTAATGAGCGTTTAAAAATCTCAAAACTTACAAAAACTGTACGACTGTCAGCAGCTCTTGCCACCCAGCCCATTTTGCAGTTTTGAAAAGTCAATTTCTCCATATCAATTTCAATTTTTTGGTGATTACTAAGTTTAAAATCCTCTTTCAACTGATGTAGTCTGTTTGTTTGTGGCTTGAAGTTTAATTTATGCTAATGAGACAAAAAATGTAAACAATGACATCAGCAACGATTGGCCTATTGTTTCCGTAACCTCATCCATAAAGCATTCTTAGTGATTGTTGCGGATCACCGATTTCTTTGGCTTTTGAGTTTTAAAAATAGCTGACTGTTGCAGATCGATTGCACCACCCCCATCCCTTATGGTAAGTTGTGGTGGACTGTGGCAGGGTAGAAATTGATACCTCATTGTTGTGCCAGAAAGTTTCGCGTCAACACCCCCAGTCAATTAGGCACCTACATTTGTACTTCCCAAGCTACTCTATTGGCGATGAGTTTAAACTTTAAAACATAGAGACAATGGAGAACTCGTGGATACAAGGGCAACAGTAATTTTCAGCAAGACTGTATTGCATTGTGTAGCTTCACAAGATATACCTCCCCCCCCCCCCCCCTCCCCTTCACACACACACCATAGTGTTCGTGAGTGGGTGAGTGACACGATTTCCCAGATTTAAGTCCAATAACTCGTTTCTGCACTTGCATGCATCCACAAATATAAAGTACTTGCAATGTAACATACCATATAGTTCACTAGGCGTGTTCGTTTTAGAATTAAGCTTTGCCGCAGTATAATAAGAACACTTATCAGTTCATCTTACAGTGCTTCTTGTTGACAGTATAATGCCAAAGACTCGCTCTGCAACGTTTACACCATGTACCTTATTCATATCTCATGACTGCGCGGTAAAAAGTCTGGTAACAATAGTATCAGAACGAGGCCAGTTGTCCCAAAGATCGCAAAATTGGAGTCGGTCAGAAATGTCTTTGTTTCTGTCGTACCGCACTATTGTCTTATCTTGTGTCATAAGGAAACTAACATTATTTTCCGCCATCGACTGTACATTTTTCTCTTCCTGTGACAAGCTGGAAAACTGGGCTCGCTTTAATGCCTTTATAAATAAGAACATCACGACTGTAAACCGTAAGGATGATGTGACAATTTTCCAGAAAGGTCCATCAGTTGGACGCATGGGTACAAGCCAATAAGACTGCTTGTTATTTAATACGTTGGTGATATATATAGATATAATATGCTCGAACTTCGTTGGACCGATGTTTGATCGAAACAGTCAACAAGCTAATTTCATATTAAAATTTGATCCATAGAACTGAAGCGACAGAGAATATTTTGACGAATTAGGTAACTACAGTGTTCTTTTCTCGCTAATCATTCACATACCGTCAACCTATCAGTTACTTGTGACGCATCTTCCTGTTGCTTTTTATTTCCCAGTACAGACCTCTGTGTTTCCTCTGTGTTTTGTTGTAGAGGATCATCAACAGACCCTGTTATAACACCCTGCCTATTTCCCATTACACCAACCGCATCAAAGCTAGTCGAGGTATTATTACTCGATGTGTGTCCCGTGGAGGTAGGTGGGAACTTGTCGTGGTGATTTTTACCACCAGGTAATCTCCAATCCCAAGGGTTTGAATCCACAAAGGGATCCATCGGATTTTTGAGTTTACAATCTCTTGACTCCGACCCTGTCCTCCCATTATTCTCCTTTCCCTCAATTTCTTGAGTAGCTGGGATCCTTATTTCAATTTCGTTTGACATTGAACCAGTCCTACTGTTCTCTATTACCAGGAACCCACCACCTGTACTAGACTTTGGAGATATACCAGTTGTTGGAGAGGCACACTTCTGCAAAACTGACTCGGAAGCAGCGGAGTTTCTACTATCCTTGTCATGTTTATCGCTCTCTATAAAACCAGATGGTGAGATTCTCGCTTTGCTCCCGAGATCCCATGTGTAGGTGGATGTGGAAGTAGCGTGCCTTGGTTGGTCACTGTCACCTTTCAATGCTTCTGACGTTTTATTATATTCGTGTGACCTAACAGATGAGCCAGATCGGCCAGAGTCGTCCATAGAGCGGTTGAGTTCTGATCCACTGAAGTTCGCCCTGAAATCTGCTGCTTGGTACCCCTCATGTTGATAGTTGACTGGCCTATTACTATACTGAAAACCAGGTCTGCGCCAGTGGTACCTGTGATGCCATTCTGGGTTTGGAAAATCAAAGGAAAGAAAATTCGAATCTTGCTCATAGTCTGAAAAATGAGAGCCTTCAGGTTCTTGCTCGCCTCTCGAGTTTATCCTGGAGTCCCTGCTACACATCTCGCTCTTTCTTGCTCGTTTGTTTTCAGCCCCGTGTTCTCTAGATCCAAGTTTGTAATTACAATCACCACTATGTCCTTGGATATCACGGTGATTAAGACCAGACCCTGGCAGACGGGGTCTATGAAGACGTACTCTGCTAGACCTTTCCCTTGGGTACCTCGGACGGTTACCACGACCTCTATTTCTATTTTGAGAGCCATGCCAGGGGTATTTCCCCTTTCTTCCTATCTCCTTTGCTGTGGTTTTGTCGTTTAGATTCTCGGTACACGCAGGGTAGCTTGTGTAGACTTCTTCCGTGGACTTCCATTCACTATGTTGCCATTCCTTTTTCCATGCAAGGTACTTTGCCTGATGAGTGTCGCTGTGAAGATGACTTGTAAAGGACAGAAGCTCAAAGAACTTTTCCTTGCACAAAGAACACTCGTGAACGCAGTCCCTGGAAAGATTTAAAACCAGGGGTTAGAAGAAAGAAGAAATTAAAGATTGTCCTTCAGGCAAGCTGCAACCTTTTGACCATTGGTCCTTTAAGCTTGCCCAACTTTTAATTTAATTAACTAAACATTTTAAGAAGCCTATTTTGGTTCCATGCCCATTCAAACTAATCTACTAGCTTGACACAGAAATCCACTAGACCCATGCTATCATCATCATAAAATTATCTCAAACATGATATCTTTTCAGGGCTTTTCAGACTTCTTGTCATTGTGGAAAGCAAATAAAAACACATCAATCAATCAATCAATCAATAACCTTTATTTTAACACGATAATTATTAAAGCTTACAGCTTGTGGGGTCGTGTATAACTAAATATATATACAATGATTATAAGATTATAATAATATAAAAACATCTAACGGACGATTAAACAACTACTGTCTAAATTTATTTACAATAATGAAAAGAGATAATGCTTTAAAGTTAAAATATGAATTATGTATATAAATATTCCCCTAGTCTAAATTTAGTAGTCTGCACTGAATTAGTGGAGAAGTTAAAATCTTTAAAAGTATCCATCTTTACTACTTTGTTTGATAGTGCCTTGGTGCATGAAGTAACAATGCTAGTGTTCTTTGATATTAATGCATTCCACAATGTTGAGCCTCTATAGGCAATGGAGTGTTTCATGTAACGTGTATTGAAACGTGGCGTAATAAGTTGGTCAGTAGCACGGAAAGAATATTTTGGTTGGCGCTTTTCAATTATGCCTGACATAACTGTAGGTAACCTATTTAGGTAGGCTTTGTGAATTAATTTAACAATAGCTAACTTATAGTTATCGAATAGCGTTGACTATTTAGCGTGGTTTAGTACGTCTTTAGAAGGCATATCCCTTGGTAAGTTGAATATTATTCGTGCAGCCCTACAGTGTAATCTTTCAAGAGAGTTAAAATTATCTATACAATTACACCCTCCCCATGCTACTAGCCCGTACGTAACGGATGGCAGAATAACTTTACAATAAAACGATTGGAGAATGTCTGTTGATAAAAATCTTGATCACTTGAAAAGATCTAACTTCCCTGCAAAGTTCTTTTTGAGTTGGAGCGTGTGAGCTGTCCAGCTAAGTTTGTTATCTATAGTCATCCCTAGTAGGCGCGTCTGTGAAACCCACTTAATGACCGAGCTTCCTACGTACACAGGAGCCATAGGGCCCATACAGCTACTTCTACTTAACAACATGGCTTCACATTTCTTAGGGTGTGGTGTAAGGTTATTTTTGATACACCATTCATAGAGTTCCTTTAAGTACTGTTTAAAACAGGAACAGCAGTGTTTTATCAAGTTTAAAAATTCGAGGGCAAAGCCCGATAATTTTTAGACTTAATAAAACACGTGCTGTGAGTGTTTTAAACGGCTTCAAAAACGCTTTAAGAATGCAATGAAAGAAAGACGCACATCTCAAGGGAATGGTTACTTAATGAACCACTGAACCTTTGTATTCACAACGCCATGCAAAATATTTGAGTAATCACCGTCTGCAATTACGAACATCTCAAGGGAATGACATGAAGAAATTACCATACTATGTTGTTTGAAACGGCGTTTCGCAATGCAAGAAGAATCTGCACTTGAAGGATTTGGTGTCGTGGTTTACCTCGATAAAGTTCAAGACTTGGAAAGCGATGTGACTGACATGACGGCAGACTCTAAATTTTTGACTGCGGCACAAAATATGTAAGTTTAATGCACGTTTTTATTATTTTACGGCTTTGAGTTTGGTTTAATAATTAGAACTAAACAGTGGCTCGGTAAACAAGTTGGATACCTTCATTTTAAAAATATTATCTGTGTATCTCGGTAGTCTGCTGATATTAGTAAATCTAGTGCAAAATTTATTATCTAGGTACCTTATGTTCCGTGTACTTTTTGCTATCTTTGGGTCTTTATCAGTGAATTCTTAATTAGGATGAAACTTTATATAAAATTTCATGTTCATTAGTATTCTTTATATAAAACGTTCATCCTAATTTGCAATTCAATGAGAAAGCTGAAACATCAATAGAAATTCCATTGTCTCAATCATTAACCCCGTTTCCCCCTGGGACAGAATTCAAATCCCTCCGCGGGCTTTCTAGAATGATGAGATTTTATCAGGTATAAAGGGGCATGCACGTGACTGATTTGCTTCATCTGATTGGACAAAATGCTCATTAATTATTCATGAGTTTTTGAACGAGAGGTTAAGTTCTTCAATGAACTCGTCCGCTGATTTACCGGAACAAAATATTGTAGTGTCGTCAGCGTACATGTAGACAGACCCCGATTTCACTGATGTTGGAAGGTCATTTGTATAGAGAACAAATAGTGTTGGGCCTAAAACTGATCACTGGGGTATACCAAATGTAACTGGAAGCTTCGCCGATTCTGTTCCCAAACTTCCCAAACCAAAATGTCACTTTCCAGAGTACATGGAACCATACAATAATTGATTTGTTTACAAAGCTGGAAAAAAGAAAAACTTTGTATGGAAGTCAGCATTACCAAGTCCATCATGGCATGGAATAATTGAAGACCTCGGTGGAAAAACGACCTAAGTAGTATGGTTATAGGCACTTATTAATAAGTAAACCGACTAAAAACAAAGTATTTCTCATCTACATGTACATGTAGCATGCTAAGATATTGTAACAGGAATGAAATAGGGCTCAAAACAAGCAAGTCATCAAGCCATTTCTACAGTAAAATATATATATATTTGTTTTGTTATTCTATAGTTGGGGAGATAGATTTAGAAACAACATTATCGCGCGCGCGCTCATTGGCTGTACGTTTCGGCGGGAATTGAAATAGCTTACCGCTTACAAATTGGATCTCGAACAGACTTTTGCTCTCTCTGATGTCGGACACCAAGCGGGAGAGACGGTTGAAACAGCTAGTGGAGATTCTTGTTGGAAAGACAGAGTAACGTTTCGAAAACGCAACTCTGTGTAAAGTGCCGTTGGACATCATTAAGTCGCCGACTTAACTTATGGTTGAACGAAGAACTATTTGACTATAAGGAGGTTCGTTATCGCTGTAGATGTACACAGAGCACAGGTATCCCAAGCTCACTATCAATAGTAGTGGTTTAGAAATTATAATGAAAGTATAGGATTTTTCGGAATAAAGCAATAAAATATAATCGAAAGAACTGGTGGGAATTATAAAAAACGTTTATACCTCTCAATTTCAGGCGAAATGGCTTCAAATTTTCTCCAGAGATACAGAACAACACAAAGAACAAGTGAGTGAAGTTTCAAGATTGATTATATTTTATTTCTTTATTACGAAAAATCCTATACTTTTGTCGGAACTTGTTTTCTTGCAACAAATTAATATACTCACAATGTGTTTTGAAGATTTTCAGTTTAATGCTCTCTCTGCTCACAAACTCTCATTCTCAATCCCGATTCACAACTTTCTCTGTTTACAATTCAAAGCAGCCTATATTAACACGCCTGTACATGTATGTATGTTGTCGTGACTACTGACTGGCTAGTTATTTTTGTTCACTCGTCACTCATCACACTTGTCTCTCGAGATTACATGATTATACTAATGCCCAGTTCCCGACACTTTCATTACAATTTCTAAACCACTCATAGTGAGCTTGGGATACCTGTGCACAGAGTCGTGTCTTCAGTTGAAGCCAATGGGCCTTTTGTAGCTAGGCATTTATGTGATGGCTAAAAATATTTAACTTCATTAATTTAGAAGCCTTGTACGAGATCGGTATTGTTATTAGAAAAACCTGTTTGTAATGCTCTTTTTCACCTCCAATCGATTGTCTATCTTTCTAAAACAGCGTTTTTAAAAATGCCTTGCTATCCAGCATCCATGGCAACGCCTTTCCCATGGGGATCACGAGCTCATTCATTCGTTAACGAAGTATTATATCAGCATGTGACTGTTAGCTGCAAAGGGCCTATTCTGGAGCTTAGGTCATTTCGGTAAGTTTCATTGACTGAGCTTTCCAAAGATAGTCGTGTCGGGCCTTGTTTGTGCTTCGCCTGGGGACTTCTAAAAGATTCTTAAGATGAAACCCTATGGCGTTCCCCTGTCAAAAAAATTGCTGTGTACCCACAATTCAGTTCGGTCCGTGTCGAGTCCGAGGGAAATCCGAAGGGAATCGGGTTATATCCGTGTTAGCTACGGGAATAGCTCGCGAGGATTTCGGAAAGGTTATATTTTCAAAATGGAAGGCATCTGAAACTCGGTCGAAAGTGAAAGTGTGAATTAAAGTACTTAAACAACGTTTCTTTGTGACTGGTACACTACAGCGTGAAGTGAATTTTTGATGAGTGAATGGCTAATTTTTCAAATTTGAAAAATAAATATGGCAATTAATGCAAGGCAAAATAAACTAACAAAATTAATGAAAGACTTGAAAAAAAACAAAAGAATTCAAAACAGAATTAAGTAAACTGAAACTAAAAGAACTGTTTGGCCTGTACTGAAATTGAGTATCGTATGTGTAAATTTAACGATTCTCGCGAAAGAAAAACAAAATTGGGCAAACATACTACTTAGGTCGTTTTTCCGCTGACGACTTCAATTACAGGTAGCCCAAGCTCGGTAGATGGTAATACTATTTACCAGCATTTGTATTTGAGTCTTTTCCTTCCATTTCAACATAGATATTGAATAAAACTCGAAAAAACTTGGTATAACTGAGAACGAAATCAAGAAGATTTTTAGAAATCAATTGTTAATAGCTAAATGACATTCTTTAATTCCAAAGAAATGTGACATGCATGGTGATTTCTTCCACTCATAATAATTTCCCTGACCATCAAAATCCTGTTCATGTAGGATCCTGTGCGAAGTTGACATCTTGTGGAATTCTTGACAATTCATAGTTCCAACTCAAACAATAGCGAACCAATCAGAGCATAGCAGTTTTTCCACAGGAATATAGTATGGCCCACAAAAACAGACTGGTTATTTTTAGAAAAAGTTTTTAGCATTTCATGAGTTTGATGATATATTATGATTAGATTACCTAAAATTTAAAGAAGACAAATAATTTTGCAATCAAAGTATATATTTCTCATTGAAGGTATAACAATATATACAGTACATGTATAATGATGAAAATTTATTTACCCACATTGGCTGCAACTCTTTTATACATGTAGTATACATGTACATGTACACAATTTGTCAATCCTGATTGAAAAGGGCATGCACTTGATATAAACTAATAATAATGTTGGGTGAAAAATCGAAATGGCACCTAGCCAAACATGGCAATCAATTACAAGCCGATTGGGACTTCGTTTGCAGTCTAATTTTTTTTTTTAGAAATACCAATGAATAAGGGTTAAAAGGGTAAGTCGCCAGCTTGCAACCAGTTTTGAAAGTTTGGTTGCCAGGGCAAAAATCTTAGTTGCATTGGTGACCAGTAGGTCACAATGTCAAGCCCTGCAGTCCACTAGAACTTTGCACATTATTCTTGTTTTTCTTTGCAAAATTGCTTAATAATGCTTAATGTTCCAATTTTTTACCAAAATTCTCGTACAGTGTTGCAAAAATGCTTGCTTTTATTTGTAACAAGAAGCTTTCGAGTCTCCAAAATTGATTTAAACAAAGCGCAAACGGTTTTGATCGACTTCTGCTGTAGTTGGAAATATAGATATTTGACTTTCAAGGCTTAATTTACATCAACTTTTTTTCTCAAGGCGCCAGCTGAGACTAAACATACGTATTTGGTTGCCAAATCATAATTTTTGGTCACCACTTAAAAAAATAAAAAGTACAAAGGTTGAACTTCTCAGAGCAACTCATAGCCAGTGACATATACCACACTTGGTTAGCGAATCAGGACAAGTTTTCCAGATTCCATGAGATTTTTAAAAATTACTAATAATAATGTAATAAAATTATAATTATAAAAATGTGCAAGACATGAGCATTTCATTCAAAAACACATTTATTGTGGCTTAAATAATAAACGTTCACTTACCTTCCCTTAGATTTATTCAGTTTGCTGTGGTGAAGGATTGTCCATGAATGTTCTTCTAGTTCCTTAGAAAGAGAGCACACAGTAGTTCAGCTAACAAAATAGTCATTTGTAATACATAATATTTAAAATTGACATTAAAAATGCCAATATCAAATAAGTATAATGACCCCTGACACAAACTAACTAAATTTAGTTATAAACCTAGTTATTAATAATTCATAAGGGTGCTAACCAATCCTGTGTCTGAATGACACCACTTGATGGCCTCTACATACTCCAATACAGACCTGATTAGATTTTCAGTCCATACTTCAACTTACAATACTTCTTGTTGGATACAGAACTGCTTTTAATAATTAATAATAAAACATCAGTGTCTGTATCACAGAATTTTACAAAATAACCCAATAAAACCTCAGGACTAATACACTAATACTGGTCTAATACACTAGTTATTGTTGGATACAGAACTGCTTTAATAATAAAACATCAGTGTCTGTATCACAGAATTTTACAAAATTACCTGATAAAACCTCAGGTCTAATACACACACTAATTAATGAAACATCAACCATACCACAAGTATCTGTATAAGAGAGGCCTCACAACTGATCATGGAATGGCTCCGACCTCTGATTGGTCAAGAATACTAAATTATGTAATATTACAGTTTTATTATTACTTAATATTAAATTTAATATTACGTAATATTACAGATTTATTATTATCATATACCATTATTTTATTTCTTCTTAATACAAATTTATGTAAACTCAAACGTCTGATTGGAGGATATGAATAAAGACTTTATTATTATTATTGTTGTTGTTGTTATTATTATTGTTACACAATAGATTAGCAGTGGCTGCTAGACAACTGGGGCTAATTAAAAATTTGACACAACTCGAGCGACGATGGTTGTTAGCGTGGTGGTTGTGACGTTTGCCTTATGAGCAGGGGATCGGGGGTTGGAGTACCAGAAAAGCTCTCAAAACACTCTTTCTTCACCATTTTCTTGAGAACTCCTTAATACCTATGAACCCTAGCCACAAATTAGCCCTAAAACCTTGTTATTTACCTGGAAACTTGTTTTCTGACCGGTTAGGGTATGTTTTATGGTTTGTTAGTTAGTGTATATTGTCAGAGGTCAAAGCCATTCCTGCCATTCCATTGGCTGGAAGTGTACAAGTCCATGTCTGCCATCTTGGATTTTCAATTAAAAAATGACTAGTGCCAATCCCTCACATGCAAAATTGTGAAGAAAGTCTGGTTGTTTGATCTGCAGCAAAATCGTCGGAAGCATGCACTTTTGGATGGTAAATAAGCTTAAAGGGGCCGTCTCACCCACAATTGCTTAGCGCGCTCACATAGCATAGCGGCCATTTTCGATGCCATCGAAATCCAGAGTTTTATGGCAGTGGTCTTAATCTTCTCTACATCTCTGCCATCCTTCCAGCTATCATAAAAAAAATCATACTAGGTTGAACCTTTTTTATTGCTCTTCCTATTGAGCCTCTTATTTAAGTCTTAAATTATTTGGTCATGTAAATTTTAGTTTTATTTCAGGTGGCCGTATATAGTTCTCTGATGGATGCCTGAGTCTCGTTCGTCCTCAACAAAAGGAAACAATTGTCCGTTTGTGTCCAGGATTTCCACCTACAACATGGAGAAGCTATCCTGACCATTAATCTTTATATTTAAAAATATATTAGTGCTTAGTTGGAGTATCTACTATCTTTGAGCCGATTTGGGTTGTTGAACTGACACCGTGGCTGGCTTACGCAACCATATGGCAATAAAACTCCACTTGGTCGACCCGAAAAGAACTGAGCAGTTTCCTAAAATCATTTTCAGGGCTTTGGCATTTAACTTGTGGAAACAGGTCTCTCTCTGGTTTCGAAGGACTTTTAGACAGTGATTTCGCCGAGATTTTCGGATTCACCGTGTCAATCAAAGTGTTATTTGACAAACAAAGCCGCCAAGAAAATAATTTCCCATTCAAGCGAGCTCTTGAACTGGTTCTCTGCTACTGCCATCAACGAGATTGCCTGCTAGTAGATCTCTCTCTCTTTCTCTCTCTCTGCAGGGAACAATAAAATCAAGGAGAGAAACCTCTCGCTTTAATAATTATTAGTATTACCTGGAAAGATAGCACCGAGATAGTACGGAAGCGACGGGTGAGCGGTAATAGTCAACAAACTATAATATGCAACGAAACTCCGCTTGGTCGACCCGAAAAGAACTGAGCAATTTCCTAAAATCATTTTGAGGCCGGGCTTCGGCGTTTAACTCTCTCTCTGGTTTCGAAGGGCTTTCACGGCAGTGATTTCGCCGAGATTTTCGGATCAAAGTTTATACTCGCACGAAATTTGACAACAGAGCCGCCGCCGACTGGAGATAATAATTTTCTATTAAAGCGAGCTGTAATTCGTTCACTGTTCTCTCTTGAACTGGTTCTCTGCTACTGCCAGCAACGAGATTGGAGATTGCCTGCTAGCAGATATATGTATATATATATCTCCCTGCAAGTAAAAATAAAACGGAGGAGAGAAACCTCTCGCTTTCATAATTATTAGTATTTATACCCGGAGAGAGTGTTCTCTGTTATAGCACTGAAGGGAAGCGACGGGTGAGCGGTAAATATTATAGTGCAGCCAAATACTGCTGTATAACACTTTGCTGACTTCACATTCAATTTGTAAGGTACTATTAGTTTCATCAAGGTCATCCATGTTCAAGGCAAAATTATCATGTCACCAACATACAGAAATATACGCTCAGTTCGTGAGGTTCCCGCCGTGAACAAGAGGCCAAAGTCCCGGATATAAACAATAACAAAGCACACGAAGCACTGTGGGTGAGACGGCCCCTTTAATCATGTTTAAATATTCTGGAAATTCTAAAAATACTATAGGTCCTAGGTGAGTTTTAATTATTTGCACAGATTGTGCGAAAATTACGTGATTGGATGTGATTTGAAACTGATTGTGCGGAATTGCGCCAGTGTATAATATCAGAAGCCCTGGTAAGGGAGGTGAAAGGGGCATTCAATTTTCGTACCTGTGGCAGGATTTTTGTTCGTTGTCATTGTTTTAAATCAAACAAACAGTTTGTAGCTCATCAAAGAAGTTAAAAGATCTGTAAAGACTAAACACTGCAGACTCCTCTTCCATTTCCCTCCTTCCTAACTTCAAATAACAGAGAGGTAAGGAGGTCCTTGAACCAGAGAAACCCACTAAAGTGAAACTGTGAAACTGAAATGGTGCTTCCTGTCAGCACCAATGTAACTCACCCCCCCCCCCCCCCCCCCCGGGATGTAAGGTCCCTGCCACTGGTTCCCAAGGTATATGAAACCACCATGTTTTGTTTTGAAATTTCACACGAAATCAACTACATTGTATATGTACTTTAAATTTGCTGTATAGTATAATAAAGAAAGCCGAGAAAAGCTTCAGGGAAAAGAAACTTCTGCAGCGCACTCAAAGGCACAATTCCCCTTAGCTTTGTTGAGTGAGAACTTTGAGAAAGGCTCTAAAAAAGTTAAACTGGAGCTCTTGCAAATCCTCCAATTGTAGCTGGGTCTATCGAAGTTATGCAACAGATCAATTAGCCTTTTTGCCAATTGTACCTGTTTCCTTGAAACGTTTCGAAACAACGTTCTTAGCTTTCATTTGTGTTTTCGTGTATTTATTTCACTAGCTCCATTCCAGTTAATTTTACTTCACTGTGCATACCAAAAAAATTATTCCGCCATTCCGTCAAGCCGTCGAGCCGCAAATTACACCATCCGGGGAGCTATAGCCCTCCCCACTTTTTTGCCAAAATTGTTTTTGCCTAGTTATATAACTTCTCATTCAGTTAAGACTATAGTTTGGTCATACCAGCTCAATGACAATTTTTTAGCCCCCCCCCCAACTTGAAATTTTGCTCTGCCCTCCCTGAATACTACATGTACATGTATACTAACTAAAGGTACATTTACATCAAAATCTCAACGGAAACTTTACTTTCGAGATACTTTATATTGGCAGCTGACATGTTCACTACATCATGTCATGATCTCTCCCACAAATTTACCCATGATGCTGTGCCACCTTGTGATGCACACTGCCTGTACATAAGCAGTAGTCTAGAGCAGATTTCGTATGAGTGGGACAAACTACAGCACGGTTACCATATGGCATGCTGTGACATTGAAATGGTTTCCCTATTGTTTTTGTCCTGCTGATCCAATCAAATTACCGAAATACGGTACAGCACGGTTACGTGCCATAGTTTGACCCACTCGTACGAAATCTGCTCTAATACCATGGTACACAATACTGCACATGCACACTACTTACGTCAACACAGTCCACATTTACAAATACCTCACCTCTTCGGAAGAAAATTCGAGTCTGCAAAGCTGACAAAAGAATTCTCCAATTCCACTTGCAATTGTATCATTTACGTCCGAATGCTCATCTGCCATTACATGTAACGTACGTATCACTTCGAATCGATGAAGCTTCGGCGTTGGATAAATTATTCAAGTTCAATTCAATCGTAAATAGTTACGATTCCCATGTTCTTGAAATGTTAATTCATTTGGTGCCAGTCATTCACTAAATGAGCGTAAACTACTACATCTGTGATCCCAGCTTGGTATTTTAGTAGTCATGCAATGATGTAGATCAGTAATGAACTGGTGTCGTTCTAATTCTGAAGTGACGTGGTCGTGACACAAAATGCACAACTTTTCGCCACAGCGGAAACAAGCAGGAATTCCTGAATATGCACGCAGAGTTAAATATGTTTGATTACGACAGCAGAAGGACGAGGTGGGCAAGTCACCTTTCCTACACAAGAATGAGCTTCAAAAAAGCGCCATTACAATGTACTAGTACTCCAACCTTTGGCATTTGTGATGATGATAGACGACCCGCCATTTTGAGAAGGGCGCATATTTAAACTGTTCAGCGGTTTCAACGTAAAGCCTAGGGTAGGTACTTCACATAAGATAATTATTATGTACTTATATTAGTTTCAACCCAGTTCCACCTTTCAACCCTGTTCAACCTCGTTCAACCTCGTTTCGTCCTTTTCAACCTCGTTCAACTCCGTTCAGCCTTGTTCAACCTCGTTCAACTCCGTTCAACATCGTTCAACTCCGTTCAACATCGTTCAACCTCGTTCAACCGCGTTTAACCTCGTTCAACCTCGTTCAGTCCTGTTCAACCTCGTTCAACTCCGTTCAACATCGTTCAACCTCGTTCAACCCCGTTTGACCTCGTTCTACCCTTTCATCCTCGTTTAACTCCGTTCAACCCAGTTCATCCTCGTTTACCTCCGTTCAACCCAGTTCATCCCCGTTCAACCCAGTTCATCCTCGTTCTACCCTGTTCATCTTCGTTCAACCCCGTTTAACCTCGTTCTACCCTGTTCATCCTCGTTTAACTCCGTTCAACTCCGTTCAACCCAGTTCATCCCCGTTCAATCCAGTTCATCCCCGTTCAACCCATTTCATCCTCGTTCTACCCTGTTCAATATCGTTCAACCCAGTTCATCCTCGTTCTACCCTGTTCAACATCGTTCAACCCTGTACAACCCTGTTCAACTCCGTTAAACCCCGTTCATCCCTGTTCATCCCTGTTCAACTCCGTTCAACCCTGTTCATCCTCGTTCAACCCAGTTCATCCCCGTTCATCTCAGTTCAACCCAGTTCATCCTCGTTCTACCCTGTTCAACCTCGTTCAACCCTGTTCAACCCAGTTCATCCCCGTTCAACCCAGTTCATCCCCGTTCAACCCAGTTCATCCCCGTTCAACCCAGTTTATCCTCGTTCTACCCTGTTCAACATCGTTCAACCCAGTTCATCCCCGTTCAACCCAGTTTATCCTCGTTCTACCCTGTTCAACATCGTTCAACCCAGTTCATCCCCGTTCAACCCAGTTCATCCTCGTTCTACCCTGTTCAACATCGTTCAACCCTGTTCAACCTTGTTCAACTCCGTTCAACCCCGTTCATCCCTGTTCAACCTCGTTCAACTCCGTTCAACCCTGTTCATCCTCGTTCAACTCCGTTAAACCCTGTTCAACTCCGTTCACTGAACCCTGTTCATCCTCGTTCTACCCTGTTCAACCTCGTTCGACCCCGTTCAACCCTGTTCAACCTCGTTCAACCCCGTTTAACCCCGTTCAACCTCGTTCTACCCTGTTCAACCTCGTTCAACCCTGTTCATCCTCGTTAAACCCGGTTCATCCTCGTTAAACCCAGTTCATCCTCGTTAAACCCAGTTCATCCCCGTTCAACCCAGTTCATCCTCGTTCTACCCTGTTCAACATCGTTCAACCATGTTCAACCTTGTTCAACTCCGTTAAACCCCGTTCATCCCTGTTCAACCCGGTTCATCCTCGTTCAACCCTGTTCAACTCCGTTCAACCCTGTTCATCCTCGTTCTACCCCATTTGACCTCGTGCTACCCTGTTCATCCTCGTTTAACTCCGTTCAACCCAGTTCATCCTCGTTTAACTCCGTTCAACCCAGTTCATCCCCGTTCAACCCAGTTCATCCTCGTTCTACCCTGTTCATCTTCGTTCTACCCTGTTCAACATCGTTCAACCCAGTTCATCCCCGTTCAACCCAGTTTATCCTCGTTCTACCCTGTTCAACATCGTTCAACCCAGTTCATCCCCGTTCAACCCAGTTCATCCTCGTTCTACCCTGTTCAACCTCGTTCGACCCCGTTCAACCCTGTTCAACCTCGTTCAACCCCGTTCAACCTCGTTCTACCCTGTTCAACCTCGTTCAACCCTGTTCATCCTCGTTAAACCCGGTTCATCCTCGTTAAACCCGGTTCATCCTCGTTAAACCCAGTTCATCCTCGTTAAACCCAGTTCATCCCCGTTCAACCCAGTTCATCCTCGTTCTACCCTGTTCAACATCGTTCAACCATGTTCAACCTTGTTCAACTCCGTTAAACCCCGTTCATCCCTGTTCAACCCGGTTCATCCTCGTTCAACCCTGTTCAACTCCGTTCAACCCTGTTCATCCTCGTTCGACCTCGTGCTACCCTGTTCATCCTCGTTTAACTCCGTTCAACCCAGTTCATCCCCGTTCAACCCAGTTCATCCTCGTTCTACCCTGTTCATCTTCGTTCTACCCTGTTCAACATCGTTCAACCCAGTTCATCCCCGTTCAACCCAGTTCATCCTCGTTCTACCCTGTTCAACATCGTTCAACCCTGTTCAACCTTGTTCAACTCCGTTCAACCCCGTTCATCCCTATTCAACCTCGTTCAACTCCGTTCAACCCTGTTCATCCTCGTTCAACTCCGTTAAACCCTGTTCAACTCCGTTCAACCCTGTTCATCCTCGTTCTACCCTGTTCAACCTCGTTCGACCCCGTTCAACCTCGTTCAACCCCGTTCAACCTCGTTCTACCCTGTTCAACCTCGTTCAACCCTGTTCATCCTCGTTAAACCCGGTTCATCCTCGTTAAACCCAGTTCATCCTCGTTAAACCCAGTTCATCCCCGTTCAACCCAGTTCATCCTCGTTCTACCCTGTTCAACATCGTTCAACCATGTTCAACCTTGTTCAACTCCGTTAAACCCCGTTCATCCCTGTTCAACCCGGTTCATCCTCGTTCAACCCTGTTCAACTCCGTTCAACCCTGTTCATCCTCGTTCTACCCCATTTGACCTCGTTCTACCCTGTTCATCCTCGTTTAACTCCGTTCAACCCAGTTCATCCTCGTTTAACTCCGTTCAACCCAGTTCATCCCCGTTCAACCCAGTTCATCCTCGTTCTACCCTGTTCATCTTCGTTCAACCCCGTTTAACCTCGTTCTACCCTGTTCATCCTCGTTCAACACAGTTCATCCCCGTTCAACCCAGTTCATCCCCGTTCAACCCAGTTCATCCCCGTTCAACCCAGTTCATCCTCGTTCTACCCTGTTCAACATCGTTCAACCCTGTACAACCCTGTTCAACCTTGTTCAACTCCGTTCAACCCCGTTCATCCCTGTTCAACTCCGTTCAACCCTGTTCATCCTCGTTCTACCCTGTTCAACCTCGTTCGACCCCGTTCAACCCTGTTCAACCTCGTTCAACCCCGTTTAACCCCGTTCAACCTCGTTCTACCCTGTTCAACCTCGTTCAACCCTGTTCATCCTCGTTAAACCCGGTTCATCCTCGTTAAACCCAGTTCATCCTCGTTAAACCCAGTTCATCCCCGTTCAACCCAGTTCATCCTCGTTCTACCCTGTTCAACATCGTTCAACCATGTTCAACCTTGTTCAACTCCGTTAAACCCCGTTCATCCCTGTTCAACCCGGTTCATCCTCGTTCAACCCTGTTCAACTCCGTTCAACCCTGTTCATCCTCGTTCTACCCCATTTGACCTCGTTCTACCCTGTTCATCCTCGTTTAACTCCGTTCAACCCAGTTCATCCTCGTTTAACTCCGTTCAACCCAGTTCATCCCCGTTCAACCCAGTTCATCCTCGTTCTACCCTGTTCATCTTCGTTCAACCCCGTTTAACCTCGTTCTACCCTGTTCATCCTCGTTCAACCCAGTTCATCCCCGTTCAACCCAGTTCATCCCCGTTCAAACCAGTTCATCCCCGTTCAACCCAGTTCATCCCCGTTCAACCCAGTTCATCCTCGTTCAACCCTGTACAACCCTGTTCAACCCTGTACAACTCCGTTCAACCCCGTTCATCCCTGTTCAACTCCGTTCAACCCTGTTCATCCTCGTTCAACCCTGTTCATCCTCGTTCAACCCAGTTCATCCCCGTTCATCTCCGTTCATCCTCGTTCTACCCTGTTCATCCTCGTTCAACCCCGTTCAACCTCGTTCAACCCCGTTCAACCCAGTTCATCCCCGTTCAACCCAGTTCATCCCCGTTCAACCCAGTTCATCCCCGTTCAACCCAGTTTATCCTCGTTCTACCCTGTTCAACCTCGTTCAACCTCGTTCAACCTCGTTCAACTCCGTTCAACCTCGTTTAATCCCGTTCAACCCTGTTCAACTCCGTTCAACCTTGTTCAACCCCGTTCAACACCGTTCTACCCCGTTCTACCCTGTTCAACCTCGTTCAATCCTGTTCAACCTCGTTCTACCCAGTTCATCCTCGTTAAACCCCGTTCAACCTCGTTCAACCCCGTTCAACCCCGTTCATCCTCGTCCTACCCTGTTCAACCTCGTTCAACCTCGTTCAACCCCGTTCAACCCCGTCCTACCCTGTTCAACGGCCTCGTTCAACCTCGTTCAACCCCGTTCAACCCCGTTCAAAACTGTTCAACCTCGTTCAACCCTGTTTAACCCGTTCACATTCATTTAACCTGGTTCACCCTCATTCACCACATGATAGTTCCATTGCGTTCAACCCGGTTTAACCTCGTTCAAACCCGTTCAACACCGTCGGCATGGTTAAACCTCATTCAACACCGTTCAAACCAGTTAAACCCCGTCAAGAGAATTTTTTTTCTTGACCCCTTAAATCGCGTTCAACCGCGTTCGGCCGAGTCCCCGTTCATCCACATTCACCATAGTTCAATCTCGTTCAACAGCGTTCTCCGATCGATCCCTCCGACCGTTAAACGACTCTGAAACTGACCCGTTAATCCCGTGCATTCCGTTTAACTACGGTCGAAAGTAGCTCCGATCAAAATGTGAGAACTAAGGTTTATTACTTCGAAATATGAAACGTGAATTAATATTTTTGTCAATTATTTGTCAATATCATCATTTCGACAAGCGCACAACGTTTATATTTTTAATCAACTCCTATCATGGATATATTTTCTACTGTTTTCAACGTTTCTACTGATTAAATTCATGTATATTAGAGTATAACCTGCATATTATTAAGAAATAAAAAAAAAAAATACCTACGACCAGTTATACAAGTACCTCAAATTCCAGCAACTTCAACTTCATTTATAAACAAAACTAATGGTGAGAGAGAAACTACGACACATCATTTACACACAGATCTCAGTGTCTGTTGTGCAAACTCATGATTAACAAAAAAGGAATTCGAAATAGCAGGGATTTCATTTAACAGATATTGAAATCACAGATAAAAGATTGATCAAAATAGCAGCGATGTACCATTTTTGTTAATATTGTTGAGATTTGGTTAACTTCAGCACAGTTATGATCTGTTGAACGTATATTCAGGAATATGACTTTTAATTCGTTTAAAAAAAATTATGTTTATATCTTCAGAGATCCGACCGAAAGGGGGAGAACTTTCCACATTCCCATCCTGGAAAAATATTTTCTCTGTTTTGGAAAACTGCACCTCTTTTGATGAGGATCGAGTTGTATATTTGTGAACTTCTGATTTATTTATTAAATAGATTTAATATATTTTTAGTACTGTTTAAAACACGAACAGCAGTGTTTTATCAAGTTTAAAAATTCGAGGGCGAAGCCCGAGAATTTTTAGACTTGATAAAACACGTGCTGTGAGTGTTTTAAACGGCTTCAAAAATGCTTTAAGAATGCAATGAAAGAAAGACCCACATCTCAAGGGAATGGTTACTTAATAAACCACTAAACCTTTGTATTCACAACGCCATGCAAAATATTTGAGTAATCACCGTATGCAATTACGAACATCTCAAGGGAATTACATGAAGAAATTACCATACTATGTTGTTTGAAGGGGCGTTTCGCAATGCAAGTAGAATCTGCACTTGAAGGATTTGGTGTCGTGGTTTACCTCGATAAAGTTCAAGACTTGGAAAGCGATGTGACTGACATTACGGCAGACTCTAAATTTTTGACTCCGGCACAAAATATGTAAGTTTAATGCGCGTTTTTATTATTTTACGGCTTTGAGTTTGGTTTAATAATTGGAACTAAACAGTGGCTCGGTAAACAAGTTGGATACCTTCATTTTAAAAATATTATCTGTGTATCTCGGTAGTCTGCTGATATTAGTAAATCTAGTGCAAAATTTATTATCTAGGTACCTTATGTTCCGTGTACTTTTTGCTATCTTTGGGTCTTTATCAGTGAATTCTTAATTAGGATGAAACTTTATATAAAATTTCATGTTCATTAGTATTCTTTATATAAAACGTTCATCCTAATTTGCAATTCAATGAGAAAGCTGAAACATCAATAGAAATTCCATTGTCTCAATCATTAACCCCGTTTCCCCCTGGGACAAAATTAAAATCCCTCCGCGGGCCTTCTAGAATGATGAGATTTTATCAGGTATAAAGGGGCATGCACGTGACTGATTTGCTTCATCTGATTGGACAACATGCTCATTAATTATTCATGAGTTTTTGAAGTGTATTTAAGTTTGAAACATCATGCATCATTTTGCAGAAATTTTCAACGTATAGTAGCGAGAAAGGTAAGGTACCTAACGGTATAAAAATAGGAACTGCATGTTCTATTGGTTTACTGAAGTACTGGAGTGGTTTACATCTTATCTTCGGGGCCGCTCTCAGACAGTTATTATTGGTGATTCTATATCTTCACCACGTGACCTCGAGTATGGCGTTCCACAGGTTCCATACTAGGTCCTCTACTGTTCACTCTCTATGTAGCACCACTTCAAGATGTGATAAACTCCCACAATTTACGCTGTATGTTCTATGCCGACGATACACAGTTGTACATTACTGTAAATCCTGAAACTCCATTTACTGCGCTAAACACTCTCCGTGAATGTGCAGAAGCTGTAATCCAATGGAACACTGAAAATATGCTTCTATGTAATCCTGGAAAAACGGAAGTAATCCACTTTACATCCCGCTTTAAGAATCACCAGACTTCATTCAACAGTTTTACATTCGCTAACACTATTGTTACAGTCACAGATAAAGTTCGTAATTTGGGTGTAATATTGGACAAAAATCTAACTTTTAGTAAACAAATCAATGAAACATGTAAAAAGGCCACTCTTGCTATTAGATCGATTGGACGCATTCGCAAATATCTTCCATATGATGGTCTCAAGCGATTGGTGAATGCTTTTGTTATATCGCGCTTGGACTACTGTAACAGCCTCTTATATGGGTTGCCAAAATACGAGAAAGACAAACTACAACGAGTTCAAAATACTGCCGCACGTTTGATTACTGGAACAAAACATATTACATATGTACATATTACACATATTACACCTGCACTTATGGATCTTCATTGGTTACCAGTTGAAGCACGCATAGAGTTCAAGATTCTACTTTTAACATATAAAACACTACACGGTCTGTCTCCAAGTTATCTATCTACTCTGGTTGAAGAACATCGTCCTTCCCGCTCTCTTCGTTCTTCAAGTCGTTCACTCCTTCGTCCTCCATTTCCACCTGTCAGAACTGTAACTTATGGCGAACGTGCCTTCTCCTACTCTGCACCGAAACTATGGAACTCACTACCAGATTACATTAAGTCCTCCACTACTATATGTGTGTCTTAACATTTAAGGATTGGTATTTTGGTTTTTTGAAGGTCACGCGACCTTAAGGTTGATAAAACAAGAAATCAAAATGGGGTGGCGGAAGTTATTGTTTTGTTTCAGATTTTCGCTTCGAAATGTTAAGTTTGTTATGGGAAATGCCCGGAATGGTTGACTTTTTATCACTGAAGCCGGAGAATATAAATGGCGAAAAATGGTTCCAACAATAGGTCACGTCACCAGTTTTCTATATTTTCGCCTTAACAGTCTATCAGGGTCAACCCACAATTGTAATCAGATAAACACAAAATCGTTACTTAAAATATACAATATACCCACCCCGTTTTTAGTTTAATTATATTCATTTTGAAATCATTGGTGTTTCCTGCAATTTGATTGGTTAAAAGCAGCAGTGATTTCAGCCTAAATTGCATCATTTTGTGTCTGTTATTGCATCCTTTTGCTGAACCAATCAAAAAGCAGAATTTAAAAAGCCATTCCAAAGTTGCTTTTGCCCCTGGAATACTTATTTAAATTAATCTATATATAAGACAAATAAAATATGATATATAAAAAGTGAATGTAGATAGTGCACTAGATCTAGTATAAGAGTTTGTGTAAACTAGACTGAAACAGAAATAAATGTATTTAAAAAAAATAAGATTAAAGTAACAGAGTTTAGGTTAAGTATTATATCTACGAGAAAGAGCAAAAATAGTAAATAGCACAAACGATAGTTTTTACAGAAACTAGTCGCCCACTGTATGTTTTCTCCTTACTCCATGTTTTATTTTTGTTTTTAAATGTTTGAACAAACTGGTGGACTTTAATTTTAATCAGTTTTACACACACCAGTGAAATTCATATTTACAATACCAGAAACAAGTCAAACTTACATTTTCCAACTTAGGCTAAACGGGCAAATTGGGCATGCAAACAAAAACTTACATGACTAGGTGTGGCGAATTGCGAGACTTGCGTTTGCGTTTTCAAAATCCGAGCCCGAGACTTTAAAGCAATTTGAAATTCCGAGCCCGAGACTTTGAGGTACGAGCTTGTTCGTTATAAAAATCGAAGCCCGAGTTATGATGAAACACCCAGTACCTTTCATCACGCCAGGTGAGGAATTATTAATAATAATAATAGTAAATATACCAGGAATTCACCATTTAACCAATTAACTGTCGTTCGCGTACCTTGTAAAACACATGCATAGGCCGCCAAGAAACCGTAACTCCAATAAAAGCTAATAAAAGAGTAAAAAGGCGTAACTCTGAGACCGTCTCCAAAACAAATCAGAGACTCCGAGATGGGAAAAGTAAAGAAAAATCGAGACTCAGAGACTGTACCTATAAAATGCGAGATTTCGAGACTTACCGACTTTTTGCGAGACCCTCCGCTTTTCTTGACACGATTCGCCACCCCTAGGACTTTTAAATTAATAATTTAGATATCGATGTAGATGCTCGGTCTGTAACAACCATATTTGTAAATATAATATGTTAATTTAAATTTTAAAAAACTGTCTGTAAAAAAACTGTATGTACTTCAATATCACTATTCAAACTCAAACTCAATTTATGTAATTAATTAATTAATTAGTAATGGGCTCCTGTCGTTTCATTAAAAACAATAACAATAACAACAATAATAATAATAATGTCTTTAATGAATCACCGATAAAATACATATCGTGTGTTAAGCTATAAGTAATAAAGCATAAATATACAACTCTCATAATATAACAAACGTGTAAATAAAAGTATGTGGGAACGAAGACTATTAAATAGCTTGGGTAAGGGTGCGTTTACCAATTTCGTCGCTAAGCAGCGACGTTGCTATGAAGAGTCGGCGCGCGCGCGCTCATGCAAACGGCGGGGAAAAACGTACTTCCGGTTTAGTGAAAAAGCAATAAAGTGATAAAGCCGAAAGCCGAGAAAAGCTTCAGGGAAAAGAAACTTCTGCAGCGCACTCAACGGCATAATTCCCCTTTTGAGAAAGGCTTTAAAAAAGTTAAACAGGAGCTCTTGCAAATCCTCCAATTGTAGCTGGGTCTATCTAAGTTATGCAACACATCAATTAGCCTTTTCGCAAATTATCTCTATTTCCTTGAAACGTTTGTATTTATTTCACTAGCTCCGTTTCAGTTAATTTTACTTCACTGTGTATACAAAAAAAAAATATTCCGCCGTTCCGTCAAGCCGTCGAGCCGTCAAGCAGTAAATTACACCATCCGGGATTAAACGAGGCTGAACGCGGTGTTGAACGGGACTGAACGGGGTTTAACGAGGACGAACAGGGTTGAACGGGGATGAACAGGGTTGAACGGGGTTGAACAGGGTTTAACGAGGATGAACCGGGTTTAACGAGGATGAACAGGTTGAACGGAGTTGAACGAGGTTGAACAGGGTAGAACGAGGTTAAACGGGGTTAAACGGGGTTGAACGGAGTCGAACGAGGTTGAACAGGGCTGAACGGAGTTGAACGAGGTTGAACAGGGTTGAACGAGGTTGAACAGGGCTGAACGGAGTTGAACGAGGTTGAACAGGGTTGAACGAGGTTGAACGATGATGAACAGGGTAGAACGAGGATGAACTGGGTTGAACGATGTTGAACAGGGTAGAACGGAGTTGAACAGGGTTGAACGAGGTTGAACAGGGTTCTAGGGTTGAACGAGGTTGAACAGGGTTGAACGGGGTTGAACGTGGTTAAACGGGGTTGAACGGGGTTGAACGGGGTTGAACGGAGTTGAACGAGGTTGAACAGGGTTGAACGATGTTGAACAGGGTTGAACGATGTTGAACAGGGTAGGGTGAAACGGAGTTGAACGAGGGTGAACAGGGTTGAACGAGGTTGAACAGGGTAGAACGATGTTGAACGGGGATGAACGGGGATGAACAGGGTTGAACGGGGATGAACGGGGTTGAACTGGGTTGAACGGGGATGAACTGGGTGGAACGGAGTTGAACGAGGATGAACAGGGTGGAACGGAGTTGAACGAGGTTGAACAGGGTTGAACAGGGATGAACGGAGTTGAACAAGGTTGAACAGGGTTGAACGATGTTGAACAGGGTAGAACGAGGTTAAACGGGGTTAAACGGGGTTGAACGAGGTTGAACAGGGTTGAACGAGGTTGAACAGGGTAGAACGATGTTGAACGGGGATGAACAGGGCTGAACGGAGTTGAACGAGGTTGAACAGGGTTGAACGAGGTTGAACGATGATGAACAGGGTAGAACGAGGATGAACTGGGTTGAACGATGTTGAACAGGGTAGAACGGAGTTGAACAGGGTTGAACGAGGTTGAACAGGGTTCTAGGGTTGAACGAGGTTGAACAGGGTTGAACGGGGTTGAACGTGGTTAAACGGGGTTGAACGGGGTTGAACGGGGTTGAACGGAGTTGAACGAGGTTGAACAGGGTTGAACGATGTTGAACAGGGTAGGGTGAAACGGAGTTGAACGAGGGTGAACAGGGTTGAACGAGGTTGAACAGGGTAGAACGATGTTGAACGGGGATGAACAGGGTTGAACGGGGATGAACGGGGTTGAACAGGGTAGAACGGAGTTGAACAGGGTTGAACGAGGTTGAACAGGGTTCTAGGGTTGAACGAGGTTGAACAGGGTTGAACGGGGTTGAACGTGGTTAAACGGGGTTGAACGGGGTTGAACGGGGTTGAACGGAGTTGAACGAGGTTGAACAGGGTTGAACGATGTTGAACAGGGTAGGGTGAAACGGAGTTGAACGAGGGTGAACAGGGTTGAACGAGGTTGAACAGGGTAGAACGATGTTGAACGGGGATGAACGGGGATGAACAGGGTTGAACGGGGATGAACGGGGTTGAACTGGGTTGAACGGGGATGAACTGGGTGGAACGGAGTTGAACGAGGATGAACAGGGTGGAACGGAGTTGAACGAGGTTGAACAGGGTTGAACAGGGATGAACGGGGTTGAACGGAGTTGAACAAGGTTGAACAGGGTTGAACGATGTTGAACAGGGTAGAACGAGGTTAAACGGGGGTTAAACGGGGTTGAACGAGGTTGAACAGGGTTGAACGATGTTGAACGGAGTCGAACGAGGTTGAACAGGGCTGAACGGAGTTGAACGAGGATGAGCTGGGTTGAACGATGTTGAACAGGGTAGAACGAGGATGAACTGGGTTGAACGGTGACGAACTGGGTTGAACGGAGTTGAACGGAGTTGAACGGAGTTGAACGGAGTTGAACGGAGTTGAACAGGGTTTAACGGGGATGAACGAGGTTGAACAGGGTTGAACATGGTTGAACAGGGTTGAACAGGGTTGAACAGGGATGAACAGGGATGAACGGGGTTGAACGGGGTTGAACGGAGTTGAACAGGGTTGAACGATGTTGAACAGGGTAGAACGAGGATGAACTGGGTTGAACGGGGATGAACTGGGTTGAACGGGGATGAACTGGGTTTAACGGGGATGAACGAGGTTGAACAGGGTTGAACAGGGTTGAACGAGGATGAACAGGGTTGAACAGGGTTGAACGAGGTTGAACAGGGTTGAACGAGGATGAACTGGATTGAACGGAGATGAACATGGTTGAACGAGGTTTAACGGAGTTGAACGAGGTTGGACAGGGATGAACGATGTTGAACAGGGATGAACGATGTTGAACGGAGTTGAACAGGGTTGAACGGAGTCGAACGAGGTTGAACAGGGTTGAACGAGGGTTGAACAGGGTTGAACGAGGTTGAACAGGGTAGAACGAGGTTAAACGGGGATGAACTGGGTTGAACGATGTTGAACAGGATAGAACGAGGATGAACTGGGTGGAACGGGGATGAACTGGGTGGAACGGAGTTGAACGGGGTTGAACGGAGTTGAACGAGGTTGAACAGGGTTGAACGATGTTGAACAGGGTAGGGTGAAACGGAGTTGAACGAGGGTGAACAGGGTTGAACGAGGTTGAACAGGGTAGAACGATGTTGAACGGGGATGAACGGGGATGAACAGGGTTGAACGGGGATGAACGGGGTTGAACTGGGTTGAACGGGGATGAACTGGGTGGAACGGAGTTGAACGAGGATGAACAGGGTGGAACGGAGTTGAACGAGGTTGAACAGGGTTGAACAGGGATGAACGGGGTTGAACGGAGTTGAACAAGGTTGAACAGGGTTGAACGATGTTGAACAGGGTAGAACGAGGTTAAACGGGGTTAAACGGGGTTGAACGAGGTTGAACAGGGTTGAACGATGTTGAACGGAGTCGAACGAGGTTGAACAGGGCTGAACGGAGTTGAACGAGGATGAGCTGGGTTGAACGATGTTGAACAGGGTAGAACGAGGATGAACTGGGTTGAACGGTGACGAACTGGGTTGAACGGAGTTGAACGGAGTTGAACGGAGTTGAACGGAGTTGAACGGAGTTGAACGGAGTTGAACGGAGTTGAACAGGGTTTAACGGGGATGAACGAGGTTGAACAGGGTTGAACAGGGTTGAACAGGGTTGAACAGGGTTGAACAGGGATGAACAGGGATGAACGGGGTTGAACGGGGTTGAACGGAGTTGAACAGGGTTGAACGATGTTGAACAGGGTAGAACGAGGATGAACTGGGTTGAACGGGGATGAACGGGGTTGAACTGGGTTGAACGGGGATGAACTGGGTGGAACGGAGTTGAACGAGGATGAACAGGGTGGAACGGAGTTGAACGAGGTTGAACAGGGTTGAACAGGGATGAACGGAGTTGAACAAGGTTGAACAGGGTTGAACGATGTTGAACAGGGTAGAACGAGGTTAAACGGGGTTAAACGGGGTTGAACGAGGTTGAACAGGGTTGAACGAGGTTGAACAGGGTAGAACGATGTTGAACGGGGATGAACAGGGCTGAACGGAGTTGAACGAGGTTGAACAGGGTTGAACGAGGTTGAACGATGATGAACAGGGTAGAACGAGGATGAACTGGGTTGAACGATGTTGAACAGGGTAGAACGGAGTTGAACAGGGTTGAACGAGGTTGAACAGGGTTCTAGGGTTTGAACGAGGTTGAACAGGGTTGAACGGGGTTGAACGTGGTTAAACGGGGTTGAACGGGGTTGAACGGGGTTGAACGGAGTTGAACGAGGTTGAACAGGGTTGAACGATGTTGAACAGGGTAGGGTGAAACGGAGTTGAACGAGGGTGAACAGGGTTGAACGAGGTTGAACAGGGTAGAACGATGTTGAACGGGGATGAACAGGGTTGAACGGGGATGAACGGGGTTGAACAGGGTAGAACGGAGTTGAACAGGGTTGAACGAGGTTGAACAGGGTTCTAGGGTTGAACGAGGTTGAACAGGGTTGAACGGGGTTGAACGTGGTTAAACGGGGTTGAACGGGGTTGAACGGGGTTGAACGGAGTTGAACGAGGTTGAACAGGGTTGAACGATGTTGAACAGGGTAGGGTGAAACGGAGTTGAACGAGGGTGAACAGGGTTGAACGAGGTTGAACAGGGTAGAACGATGTTGAACGGGGATGAACGGGGATGAACAGGGTTGAACGGGGATGAACGGGGTTGAACTGGGTTGAACGGGGATGAACTGGGTGGAACGGAGTTGAACGAGGATGAACAGGGTGGAACGGAGTTGAACGAGGTTGAACAGGGTTGAACAGGGATGAACGGGGTTGAACGGAGTTGAACAAGGTTGAACAGGGTTGAACGATGTTGAACAGGGTAGAACGAGGTTAAACGGGGTTAAACGGGGTTGAACGAGGTTGAACAGGGTTGAACGATGTTGAACGGAGTCGAACGAGGTTGAACAGGGCTGAACGGAGTTGAACGAGGATGAGCTGGGTTGAACGATGTTGAACAGGGTAGAACGAGGATGAACTGGGTTGAACGGTGACGAACTGGGTTGAACGGAGTTGAACGGAGTTGAACGGAGTTGAACGGAGTTGAACGGAGTTGAACAGGGTTTAACGGGGATGAACGAGGTTGAACAGGGTTGAACATGGTTGAACAGGGTTGAACAGGGTTGAACAGGGATGAACAGGGATGAACGGGGTTGAACGGGGTTGAACGGAGTTGAACAGGGTTGAACGATGTTGAACAGGGTAGAACGAGGATGAACTGGGTTGAACGGGGATGAACTGGGTTGAACGGGGATGAACTGGGTTTAACGGGGATGAACGAGGTTGAACAGGGTTGAACAGGGTTGAACGAGGATGAACAGGGTTGAACAGGGTTGAACGAGGTTGAACAGGGTTGAACGAGGATGAACTGGATTGAACGGAGATGAACATGGTTGAACGAGGTTTAACGGAGTTGAACGAGGTTGGACAGGGATGAACGATGTTGAACAGGGATGAACGATGTTGAACGGAGTTGAACAGGGTTGAACGGAGTCGAACGAGGTTGAACAGGGTTGAACGAGGTTGAACAGGGTTGAACGAGGTTGAACAGGGTAGAACGAGGTTAAACGGGGATGAACTGGGTTGAACGATGTTGAACAGGATAGAACGAGGATGAACTGGGTGGAACGGGGATGAACTGGGTGGAACGGAGTTGAACGGGGTTGAACGGAGTTGAACGAGGTTGAACAGGGTTGAACGATGTTGAACAGGGTAGGGTGAAACGGAGTTGAACGAGGGTGAACAGGGTTGAACGAGGTTGAACAGGGTAGAACGATGTTGAACGGGGATGAACGGGGATGAACAGGGTTGAACGGGGATGAACGGGGTTGAACTGGGTTGAACGGGGATGAACTGGGTGGAACGGAGTTGAACGAGGATGAACAGGGTGGAACGGAGTTGAACGAGGTTGAACAGGGTTGAACAGGGATGAACGGGGTTGAACGGAGTTGAACAAGGTTGAACAGGGTTGAACGATGTTGAACAGGGTAGAACGAGGTTAAACGGGGTTAAACGGGGTTGAACGAGGTTGAACAGGGTTGAACGATGTTGAACGGAGTCGAACGAGGTTGAACAGGGCTGAACGGAGTTGAACGAGGATGAGCTGGGTTGAACGATGTTGAACAGGGTAGAACGAGGATGAACTGGGTTGAACGGTGACGAACTGGGTTGAACGGAGTTGAACGGAGTTGAACGGAGTTGAACGGAGTTGAACGGAGTTGAACGGAGTTGAACGGAGTTGAACAGGGTTTAACGGGGATGAACGAGGTTGAACAGGGTTGAACAGGGTTGAACAGGGTTGAACAGGGTTGAACAGGGATGAACAGGGATGAACGGGGTTGAACGGGGTTGAACGGAGTTGAACAGGGTTGAACGATGTTGAACAGGGTAGAACGAGGATGAACTGGGTTGAACGGGGATGAACTGGGTTGAACGGGGATGAACTGGGTTTAACGGGGATGAACGAGGTTGAACAGGGTTGAACAGGGTTGAACGAGGATGAACAGGGTTGAACAGGGTTGAACGAGGTTGAACAGGGTTGAACGAGGATGAACTGGATTGAACGGAGATGAACATGGTTGAACGAGGTTTAACGGAGTTGAACGAGGTTGGACAGGGATGAACGATGTTGAACAGGGATGAACGATGTTGAACGGAGTTGAACAGGGTTGAACGGAGTCGAACGAGGTTGAACAGGGTTGAACGAGGTTGAACAGGGTTGAACG
The DNA here is from genome assembly GCA_030867875.1 of Actinernus sp. WN-2022. NCBI lineage: Eukaryota > Metazoa > Cnidaria > Anthozoa > Actiniaria > Actinernidae > Actinernus > Actinernus sp. WN-2022. The sequence continues at coordinate 137,462,746 of JAOWCC010000577.1, read as the reverse complement.
AGGTTGAACAGGGTAGAACGAGGTTAAACGGGGATGAACTGGGTTGAACGATGTTGAACAGGATAGAACGAGGATGAACTGGGTGGAACGGGGATGAACTGGGTGGAACGGAGTTGAACGAGGATGAACAGGGTTGAACAGGGTTGAACGAGGATGAACAGGGTAGAACGAGGATGAACTGGGTTGAACAGGGATGAACTGGGTTGAACGGAGTTGAACGAGGATGAACAGGGTAGAACGAGGTTAAACGGGGTAGAACGAGGATGAACTGGGTTGAACGATGTTGAACAGGATAGAACGAGGATGAACTGGGTTGAACGGGGATGAACTGGGTTGAACGGGGATGAACGGAGTTGAACGGAGTTGAACGAGGTTGAACAGGGTTGAACGAGGTTGAACAGGGTTGAACGAGGTTGAACAGGGTTGAACGAGGTTGAACGAGGTTGAACAGGGTTGAACGAGGATGAACTGGGTTGAACGGGGATGAACAGGGTTGAACGAGGTTGAACAGGGTTGAACGAGGTTGAACGAGGTTGAACAGGGTTGAACGAGGATGAACTGGGTTGAACGGGGATGAACAGGGTTGAACGAGGTTGACGGAGTTGAACGAGGTTGGACAGGGATGAACAGGGTTGAACGAGGTTGAACAGGGTTGAACGAGGATGAACTGGATTGAACGGAGATGAACAGGGTTGAACGAGGTTTAACGGAGTTGAACGAGGTTGGACAGGGATGAACGATGTTGAACAGGGATGAACGATGTTGAACGGGGATGAACTGGGTTGAACGGAGTTGAACGAGGATGAACAGGGTAGAACGAGGTTAAACGGGGTAGAACGAGGATGAACTGGGTTGAACGATGTTGAACAGGATAGAACGAGGATGAACTGGGTTGAACGGGGATGAACTGGGTTGAACGGGGATGAACGAGGATGAACAGGGTTGAACGGAGTTGAACAGGGTTGAACGGAGTTGAACGAGGTTGAACAGGGTTGAACGAGGTTGAACAGGGTTGAACGGAGTTGAACAGGGTTCAACGAGGATGAACGGGGATGAACGGGGTTGAACGAGGTTGAACGGAGTTGAACGAGGTTGAACGGAGTTGAACGAGGTTGAACGGAGTTGAACGAGGCTGAACGAGGTTGAACGATGTTAAACGGGGGTGACCGGGATTGAACGAGACTGAACTGGGTTGAACGAGGCTGAACAGTCTTGAACGTGGTTGAACGCACCGGAACGGTGTTGAACAGGGTTGAACGTGGTTGAATAACGAGGCTGAACGGTGTTGAAGCGTAGTGTATAAGCGACTACCAATACTCTCTAACAAACAATCTTCTAAGTACATAATAATCTTCTAAGTACATAATAATTATCTTATGTGAAGTACCTACCAAGCCTAGTGCCAAGTCTTTCCAACCCTCAGCCATGTCACGTTCCGATGCCAGGTTTCCGGAGGGTTTCCAGATCCGGTGCCAGGTTTCCGGAGGGTTTCCGGAAGTTCGTACAGAAGCTAGGATTCAACCACCCACCATGTTCATAAAGTTTATCGGCACCCACTCTTGCCTACATCTATCAGCTACATGAAATTCTTAACATCTTACTTATTTCAGTATTTTAATATTATAGTTTTATGGGCGGCCGGGACTTAAAGCCCCGGTTAATTGCCCTATATCATTATGACGTCAAATCAAAACAATCTATTGTTTAAACGCTAAGGATCACGGTCGTGGGAGGGGGACAAAACAGCAACAACACAAAGGAAATCGCTGTCAAATGCATTTTGTAGAACGTAGAATAGCGGTAACAGCCACCAAATACGGTAAATATTATGGGATAAACATTGATACAGCTGATGTCTGGAAACCAGACAATTCGAAGTTAAATTTTCCTCAGCAGAGCAGATTTAGTTCAAAATTCTATTGTTCATGTCGATTCTGTCCCCCTCATAAACAAGCCGTGACGTCATAATGATATAGGTCAATTAAACCTCAAACATTTTCATCAAACATCGTGTTGAAACATCAAGTTGAAGATATTACTGAACTAGCTAAACGGTCACACAATGTTTGATATCGTTTAGCCGCCTGCACATCAAACATTCAGGAAACTGACCTTACAAAATTGAGTTCGCAGAGCGTTTTGGGGGTAGGTGGAGGTCACTGGCTAAACAACAGATAAACAACAGATAAACAACAGATAAACAACAGATAAACAACAGATAAACAACAGATAAACAACAGATAAACAACAGATACAGGGACCGCGGAGTACCCTTAAAGTGCAATATGAGCCCAAATTGTTTATCATTAAAATCGATTCTCCATCAAGTAAATAGTTGAATTGTAAACTATTTCTTAATTTGAGTGCTGCCGTCTATGAGTTATAGAGGTTTCTATTTCCAATATGCTAATTATGTTACGACATGTGAGAACTCATTTATTATACAAAGATGTGCTGGCAGAAATATACATATTTTTCTAAACATCCATGTAATATTTTGGCCTTATATGATTCAGTGATTTTATCAAATATATTTTTATAAATTAGAAAAAGTTTCATTCACAAGGAGAAAGAAGCGACCTTTTGTTGGCTCACATGTCGTCACGTCATTAGCATATTGGAAATAGAAAAACTGGACTTGCTCCAAGTCGAACTCGCTGAGTCAATGGGTAAGCAATTACTGGGTCAAAAAGCGAGCGCGAGAATCGAAGCGAGAGGCGAGTTCGAGCGGGGGACTAAGAAGGACTTTGAGAAAGTCTACGGCATAGACGCCACACTCAAGTTAAAAAATATATTAAAAGTTCAACTATTTACTTGATGGCGAATCGATTTTAATGATAAAACAATTGGGCTCATATGCACTTTAAAAGTGGTAGGGCTAAAACAACCATACATACAATGGCACAATGTCGAAAATCGATTCACTTGAAGCAATATATAGAGACCTAATTCAACCTTACTTCGACTATTGTTCCCCTTTATGGGTCACTTGTGGAAAGGTTCTTAAAGACAAATTACAAAAAGTGCAATCTCGCGCTGCACGCGAGTCATAACTGGTACAAATTATGACACCCGATCAGCTGAGGTACTTGATTATTTAGAATGGAAAACTCTCCAAGCAAGGCGCATACAAACCAAGTCGATATTAATGTACAAAACTCTCAATGAACAACCGCACCCTACTAAGAAATTATTTTACCCAAATTAGTGATAGTAACAAATATTATCAACTAAGAAACTCTGAGACTGATCTAGCACTTCCAAAGCCGCGAACAAATTTTCTCAAGCGCCGCTTTAATAAATACAATGGTGCTATGTTATGGAACAGTCTACCACTGAGATGAGGCAAAAAGAGCCAGTTCGTTACGGCAATTTAAAAGTAAAACTGTCTCCTTATCTGATCCTGATACTGAGTTATGCTGATAGCAGTTTTTATATAACAATATTTTATACGCCTCACGTGGAAATCAGCGTGTTGTAAGTTGTCAGTGACTAGCATATCAACTAAGAATAAACGTTTGTATGTAAACTATGTATACAGTGTAGTTATGATATAAATATGTATACAGTGCATGTTTTCCCATTTTTCTTAGGCTTTCATTGTAAAATATTTGCCAGAAATACAGGGAAGTCAAAGCTAGTGTCAAACTAGCTAGCATCAAAATCCCAGGGAAAACTTTAGTTTTGAGATGCTTTGTGAAAATTTGTACTGCTGAGGTCCGATCTCCACGAAATTCAACGCAGAATGAATTGCTCACGTGACCAGGAAAATTGGTAATATAGTTGCTACGCAAAGGATAGCCTGCTTACAGGCTCTCGGGTTTTTTCGGAAATGTTAGTTTTCGGGTCGGGTTTCTCGGCTCCGGGCCTCGCTCAGCCCACAGGTAACCCAAACCCGACCCGAAAATTAACATTTCCGGAAAAAACCCGAGAGCCTGTAAGCAGGCTACGCAAAGGATTATGGGAAGGCCTTCCAATCCTCCTTAGTGACGTTTTGTCTACCGATCACGGATGGCGGTGGATTTGATTTATTTCCGATACGCGGCACTACCGTTGTATGAACAACATCAACAACATTTTATTATACAGTAGCTATAACGTTATATTCATTTGCAACTGTCACTGAACCGATCAACCAAACTTCTCGGAGTTGACATTAATGATAAACTAAAATGGAATAATCACGTAAAAAATCTAGCTGTATCTTGTTATGGCACCTTAGCTATCTTAAGGAAACTTTAAGGAGTTACCTACAATCTTAGAAAACAATTAGTTGAAACCTTAGTTCTTTCCCGACTTGATTTTAGTGACATTATTTTCTACCACTTACTGAATACCTTCTTAAAAGACTTCAGCGCGGTCACTATATTAACAAAGTTGATTATTCTCAAGATAGGCTGGCTCCACACCGCGGCACTGAAACGTTAATGCTCCGCTGGCCGAAAGAATGAAGGCTCTGGTTTCAAATACAAGTTTCTGAGGTCTTGAACGTTTTTAGTAAATAATTCTATAGGTTAGTAAACTCGCAATGAATTACAAATTAAGAAAACTTAATGCTGTTGAAGTCTTAGGCTTAGCTTTTAAGTATTGTTCTTGTTTTTCGCGAAACGTTTCATGTAAATACGCGTACGTACGTAAAACTAAAAACACGGGTGATGGCCTCTGTTTTCTTTTAGTTTCGGCGGGAAACTAGGGCCGGTGGACGCGACCGTGCTGGGCCCGTCAAAACGCATGCGTGCGACGTTTTGCCGCGGTGTGGGCTGGCTCCCAATGAGGGAACGTAGAGACTGGAACCTATTAAAAGCTGCCCATATATTCCACTAACTGGCCTGATTACGTCCAGCTTGAAAGAGTCAGTCATAGGCGTGTCCTTCGCTCATGCTCCTCAGCTAGTTTAGTTATTCCGTTAGATTCTAACACTTTCCAGGATAGTATACCTCCAAACTGTTTAACTCTCTACCAGCCGCTACCAGATCCTGTGAAAGCTATAGGCAATTCTGTACACAAACCAAGGCCATTCTGACAGTGCGCTGCCGCCCCAATTAGTGTTCCAATTTAATATGTATATTTCCAGTCTCTGCTTCCCCTGCTATTATAGCTTGAATGTATATATTTTATATGTCCAGCCTAGTAATTAGATTATAGGTCCTAGTTAGTGTTGTATTTAATTATAATTTTTAGTGTCATTAAGTTGCAAACATTTATATCTAGTATCCTAGGGACTTATGTATTGATTTATGCTTATGTATTTATTGCATTGTATATATCTCAAAATAGTTACTATCTTAATTATATTTAGGCTTAGGTTCTTCAACAGGTGAAGAGCCAGTGTAATGGATATACTGTTGAATAAACCATTATTATTATTATTGTTATTACTATAAAGCTAATCGAGTCTAGTAGCCTGAATGATGAGTACGATCAGAAGTCCATGATCACTAATTGCAGCCGTACAATCAGCCTTTCATTTTATCCTTGTTGCCGAACCCAAACTCATTTTTCTGTTTAGTTTTTACCAGATCCTCTTCGGAGAGATCCACATCGCTGTACATAGCACTTTGCTCACATCTGCAGCTCCCACAATGTGTTAGCGTGGAGGCTGGGGTTTAAAGCAGCTTTTTGCTCTCCCTTTGGAGTAACTAGATTCTGATGCCTATGATCTTTTGTGAGGCTGTTGGTCTTGGGGGCTGTCATACTGATGAATCCTAACAAGGAGTGGAGTTGCCACTCCACGGGTAATCAAGATGTGAGCATGCGTGTTAGACGCTAGCTCGTCGTAGCGTGTGTTGGGTAGTGCCATGCCATATTCTTAGTCTGGAACAGGGTATAAAAATCACTGTTTTGGTCTGAAACAGGATATCAAAATCACTCTGTTCTTGTCTGCAACAGGGAAGATGTTGTCACCAGCTGAAGGTGGTTCGTGTGGACCAGGTAGTTCCCGATCATCAATATCCGTAATACATGGTCCAAAGGACCACCGGGTACATGGGTTGTCCCATTATAGAAGGCTACCAAGTGAGCTAACGATTTCCCCCGGCCTGTCAGCTCATTTCAGTTACATACTGCTATTTCAAAAAACGACTGATCGGATTAAAATTAAGCTTAAGTATCTAAAACAACAAGCCACTTCTTCATTTGTGATTATTTTTTCCGGGAGAGAGGAAAGGATCGACACTGAGAAAACTCCCCTGGGCTTCCGAGGACGTAAACATTTAGTGATCGATACTCATACCTCCTTTCGGTCTTGTGGCGCTTGTCACCTTCTGCTCATCCTCTGACGTCATTGGCGTCATTGTTGCTTCAGGATTAAGCACAGGCAGCCCAATCTACGGGTTTGTGGCTTATAAATCTTTTAACATTATGCATCATGTAAAAATCAACATACCTTTCACCTTTCACCATGTTGTTTACTTTGTGGTTTTTCTTCACTTGGAACCATTTTACGTTTTTCCTCCCCTTTCTCCTAACTTACCTAATTATGGAAGCGAGAAAGGATTTTTCTTACGTGATGCATCAGTAATTTGAAAGTATTTATAAAATCCCATACAAACCCATGCATAGATTGGGCTGCCTGTGGATTAAGCTCTCGGACAATGGCAGCAACTTGCTGTCTTGGGACATGAATGTGGTGAGTCAGTCAGCGAAGTGAATGCCACACTGCTCTGATGATATTCTCGAAGCCACTCAGGCCTTGCAATTTCTTGCTGAACTAGTTTCTCGACGTTTTTGCTCTTCGATATATGCTTCCGGCCTTCTCCTGAGACAGTAATCTTGCAAATATCGTTTTTAGGTAGTCAACTCTTATACCGTGTTGATGGTTTAGAAGTTCCGATTATCCGTCGTGGCCCTGTTTTCATAACTGAGATGAAAGTAATTCTCCAACGACGCCTTGTCCATAAACACACAAGATAATAGTAGGCTGTCTTCTCAGGCGGCAGGATGAGGTACAACATGCAGGCATTACTGGCCGACACAAGGCCTGGTCGCGAATCATTTGCATACATTTTGTTGGCAATCAACCTTTTGTTTGCATCACTTTCGTTGTTTGCATCAACTCTTTTATTTGTATCAAAAGTCCTTATGGACTTCTGGTATCACTTAATTTTCTGTTTGCATAATTTTTTTGTTTCATGTGCATCAACGTATTTGTTTGCATCAGCTTTACGTTGTTTGCATAAACTCTCTAAATGTTTTCATGAACGTTTCTTTGCATTCTTCTATTTGTGCGCTAAGCCTTCTGGGTAAGTAAATAGTGACCACTCATCGGTGTCCTGACAACTTTCATTTTCGAACGGGATCGTCCGGTTGTGCTGTCAGATGCTCGTATCACTGATCTGTCATTCACGCTAATAATAAATATAATAATGTCCTTATTGCATCTGATAAAATACATATCATATGTTACAAATAGTAAAATCAGTATATAAGTTTAAAACTAACTTGATTTCTTAATCTACGGGATGCCGGCTTGCCTACAGGTATTAATTCTTTTAGTGGGTACTGTTCGGCTATATCTTTGATTTTATTAAAAAGTCGTTTATCTGTAGTTTCTAACTGATTATAAATATCTATAGGCTGAGTTACGTACTTCCTCTTGAAACATCTATCTAAAAAAACACTGTATTGTTGTAAGTTCTGGTTGAGCTGCTCCATAATCTGGTGGCCTGCGCTGAGTTGCGGCGGAACATATAATCAGGGGCGGAGCCTGAGGATTTCAGTGTGAAAAGAGGATTTGATCATGAGCGAGTTATAGGGGGAGGTTGCAAAAACATATTATTTTAATCTAGATACTCTGAAATGCTATTTACAGTGATATCCAGGACTGAGTTGAGGGGGTTGCAACCGGCCCCGGCTAAACCCACCCTTGGATCCGCCTCTGTAATGCATCACGACGGATTTGGACTGATAACATCAAAGGTGTCAATTTAGTTTCATTACTATCGGAAGTTAAATGTTTATGATCATGAATGAATAAAACATGTAGATCATTTACACTGAGTCACTTCTTACATTACCGCCGTACCGATCAGTTAGTGGATTATTAATTAATGATGTGGGGAAACTCAGTGGTATGCCAAGTTTACTGAAATAATGAACGGCAACATGCACCTTGGCAAACATAATATAGATTTTTACTCGGAATATGTACACATTTTGATACAGTGAATGATTCTGACAACAATGAAAAATGAAATTTTGGTTCAATCGGATCAACTTAAAATCTGATGATATTTCTCTTGGGTTCACTTCGAAAATGAAACAGTTAGGTTCGCACTGCTGCCACATCAGTAAACGACATGATATTATTTGAATTGCAAATTGTCAGTTTTATTCTAAAGAGCATAATTGTAGTTTAATAATAGCTGGACTAACCGACCGCTGAATGGAGAGAGGTACGAACCATGAATGTGTAATTGGGATATCGAAACCGAGTGACTGCACCGGCTGAGACTCCGAGTTAGACCAAACCCTCTGCTACCTTATTTATAAAATGAAAATGATCATGATAGCCGGTTCAGCAGTTTAGTATCATACTTCATGTTTTCTTAGGACATTGTGTTAGTAATGAAATATTTCACTTACATGTATATGACCGAGAGAGACAAAAAAACGACAAGTCGGTAGGCAGTGGTAAGCAAGGTAAGCAAATGAGTTATATTTGTTCACACGTTAAGGCCACAATTTATAAAAGGCACGGCGGTACAACCTTTGCTTACAATTATCGCATGCAATTACCTTTTAAAAGCAAGCAAGTTGCAGGCTTATTTTACACAAAGCAGTACCTTCACATGCCCACTAAGCTAATTCCCGAGGCTAATTGCATGCGACCCTTTCAGTATCTAACTTTTCATACTAGCCTTCTCAGTTTTGTGTTTTTCATTTTGGCAGTAATTTTGTTTCAATAATCTTCAGTCGCGTAGCAAAGGGTGAGAACCATAAACTGGATCGAGAATTTTAAAAGTGAATTTCCTGTTTTCTTCACCGAGGTACACTCTCTTATATATGTTTGTTACTTAAAAATACAAATCTGTTTCTCGAATTCTGGATCAGCATGCGATGATGTGGCCAGCGCCCACATTATGGTAACATCATTGCATAAAACGGCCAAAAAAACTGGCTTGACTATCTCACAAAACAGCTGATGGTCTTGTGGAAAGACCGAAGTCTTTTTCCTATTATTCGCATTTGGCAAACGTTGTGCTCTCTCTTATTTCCGGCTTGCATGTGATCAGTGTGATTAATTAAATTGTGATTAATTAACCTAATTACAAACATCAGAAAGGCGCTCGTTCGCACCATGTTCGCACGGGAAACCACTGTTAAACCCTTACAATGCTTGAGTGACGCCATTATACACATGCACACTCAGGTCGATTATTACTGACCTTTATATTTGAATATCCTGACTATGTAAGACCATGTGTAAACTGAAGGTGAAAGGTACAATCACTCGCCGGCATGTGTCACGTTCTGGATTGTAACTCTGTAGTGTAATTAGCATCTCTTTAGGCATCTCTAATTTTTGAAGAAATCAGATTATGGGCTCCCTGCCATGAGGCGCAGCCGAATCTGCCGAATGGGCTATTTAACTCGTAGCCCATGAGGGCAAGAGATCTAATTGTTTCACAGGCAGCCCAAGCTCAAGTTACGAAAATATAACTCTGTAAGGGTTTGTATGGGAGCGTAGCGAACTCCGTTTACTAGCCAGAAATACTGTAAAATATTTGAATAAAAATGACTTACCTTGCCACTGTGTTATCTTCTGTCATGTTTCTCTCCTTGTTGGGTGGTTTTCAGCTGATTTCAGACGGTTTTTTTTTAGGAAGAAGGGGCTCCGAAAAAAATTAGCCGGCTGAAATCAGCTTAAAAAGGTAAGTCATTTTTATTCAAATATTTTACAGTATTTCTGGCTAGTAAACGGAGTTCGCTACGCTCCCATAGAAACCCTTATAAAGTTATATTTTCGTAACTTGAGCTTGGGCTGCCTGTGATTGTTTTAGTATATGGCTAACTAGTCGGACAGTAGAAAATAATAGAAAGAAACAAATTGAAGTTGAAAAATGTTATTATTTCGTGAAAATGCGTGCGGGTTTTCTCTACCATGGGCTATCACAAATAGTCCTATAGTAGGGTAGGATTTGTAATAGTCCACTAGCTGGTTTATACCAAGTTTAATTTATACTAAATAGAAATATATCTGTCTGGCTAAAAAAACAATTCGCCTCAGACATGGTGCAGCACGGTCAAAATGCCACAGGAAGCCCAATCCGAAAAAAGTCTGAAAAGGCAAGCAGGCTAAATGTTCTAGCTTAATAAAACAAACAACTACGGCACTTTTCAAACCGGCCTTGCTTTGAATTCAAAAGAGTGGGCGCCGTTCCTTCACACTTAGTTCAGGGCATATTTCAACTAATCTCGTTCCGTTGCTAGTTTGACTTCAAGAGCAAACAGAAACATATACCGGCGAAACGTTTGATTTTAAAGCTGAAGAATTCAAAAATCCGTTCTTACATTTGTTTACAATGCGCTAAGCGCTTTATCAGTTGTTCTCGGTTAGTTTTCATTTTCACTTTTCAAACCGGTTTTGCTTTGAATTCATGCAACTGAAACAATTTGCGCCGTTCCTTCACAACGCTTAGTATTATATTATTCCTGCCGTTATTGTTAGTTGTATTACGGATATGGGATAACACTCCGGTGTAGCAAAAATAATAATAATAATACGTATTAGGAGCATCATATATAAGTCTCGATGCTCTTACAATAGTAAAATAACTATTCCTATATACAAAAGACTAATTAATCTAATTACAATATATATAAAAACTTTTTTTTTTATAGCTACTACTGAAAAGAAAGATTTTAAGTGATGATTTAAATGGCTTAAAGAGTCTGTGCATCTTAGATGTACTGGCAGCGAATTCCATAATCTTGCCGCAGCAACTGAAAACGATCTGTCACCGTATGTCTTAGTGTTCGATCTAGGGACTGATAATAAATTAAGTGTAGAGGACCTAAGAGAACGGGCAGGTTTGTAAAGGTTCAAGAGTTCATTAATGTAGACTGGCGCTTGGCCATGAAGAGCCTTAAACGTAATTAAAAGTAACTTAAAAGTAATTCTGTCTCTGACCGGTAACCAATGGAGTTTGCGCAGTACAGGGGAGATGTGATCAGATTTCTTCACCCTGGAAACAAGTCTGGCAGCCGTGTTTTGAACACGTGGACCTTGTCAAGTTCCGTTGCTGGTAAACCAAACAAGATACTGTTGCGTTGCATGAGTCAAGTTTTGACGTAATGAATGCATGGACCAACCTTTCACAGTACAAGTCAGCTTGGCTTAAATGTTTCCTGATCTTTCCAATGTTCCTGATAGCCAAGGAGGCAGATTTGCAGATGTTGTTTACATGATTAGTCAGCTTTAGATGTCTATCCACAGTAACTCCAAGGTTAAAAAGCGACGCGGAGTGTCGTTATGTGGCGTCAGTTTATTTTAATTTTATTTATTTTTATTATTTCCTGAGTTCTCGTTTATATATCAATCGTGACTGTATCTCGGTCCAACATGTGGCCACGAGCCCACACAGGAATAATAAACTGACGCTTGGGATGTTGAATGGTCACCGAACACAGATGACTCGGGCGGGACGGGCGGGCTGCGAAACTGCTTTCTGTTACTTTTCTTGCGCAAAGAACTACTCCAAGCCAGGTGTGGCTTATATACACCTTCTTGGCCAATCAGAGGGTGGCTTACACGTTAACAATACCTTGCATGCATAATATATATTATTCAAATGACTTCGAATAGCATTATATTATTCCTGCCGTTATTGTTAGTTGTATTAAGATATGGGATAACACTCCGGTTTCGCTGGCTTTCCCATGCGTGTTCTATTTCATAATCCTAATTACACCTCCAAAACGCCCCCTACTCTCCCAAACCTTATCTCCTCCCCCTCTCACCGGTCCCGTTTACGCCCTGAACCAGTATTACCACTATGTAGGTCAAGTTCAATGCTATTTACTGAACCAAAGTGATTTTCAACAATTATTCAACGCATACGCGTAAAGAACTGCTAGGTTTTAAAGTGCCCCAGTAAATAGCTAATTATACGTTTGTGTTTTGAAAATCTGGGACAAAACCATCCAAGTTATCCCATTGACAAAACTGCACCATGGCCTCGGGAATTAGATTGGCTATAGTTTTGCTGCTGGGCCAGCTTGATTCAAAACTTCCCTGAGCCTTATATAATGCAATGCTTGCTTGCTCGACTCCCAGCCGATATGATCCATTATTTGATACTGATTTAGGGACGTCGGCTATTGCTAGGGAAACCGCGGCCCCGCCCCTAAAACTATGAAGGGTGAACTGTTGTTCTTGCCATTTTTCTTTCAAATCTTTGCTATACTCTCTTAGGCGCGCTTGGGCCGCCTGCGCTGTAAAGCGTTTCTGAGAGACTTTTCCCTCTCTCGTTAAAGCTCTAATATCTACCTTAACTGCGTTAGCAATTTTAAGATACATCTCTAAACCCGCAACTGGGCAGGTGCATGCACTCAGCCCTCTTTTAAAAGCAAACACGTTAGCATCTCCATTGCGAAGCGTTTTTGTCCAGATATGGTTAAACAACAACCCTGAATTATGTGGAAAACGTAGAATTTCTGTCGTTCTCACTTGTGTGAGATCGGCGGCTCTGTCTCCTGAGAAAAACAAAGCATTAAAGAAAGTTTGATCAACTCGCGAACTTAAATATTTCCTGAGGACTTAAAACTGAGTCTCCTAATCTTGTGTGCAAAAACTGGGAAAGTGCGATATGAGAAATGGCTTAGCTTGGGAGGGTGTTACCCTAGCTTGTAATTGCTCTGCGCGTATACTAACTAAATATTGTTTAACTGCCAGACCACTAGCTGGATTACCCATGTTCAGCATAGAGTTCCACTGAGTCGCCCACCCTATTATGTTCGAGGAAAATGGCTCTCAATTTGCCGATTAGAGCATCTACGGTTCCAACCGCTAACCGCGTTGGACATGTGCACTTAGTTCGGTCTTTTTGTCCCATAAACGGGCATGGGCCTTTATGTATCCGTGTCCTTCCTGCTTGATCTTTCCAAATGAGGAACTTCACAATCTGCAGCGGGGAACAAGACGGGATGTCTTTTGCTGGTTTCATATTAGCTAAAAAGCCTGTCAGTTCTTTTTTCAGAGCTGATTTCTGTTTGGTGCATGTATGGTGTATCACGTCTGGCCTCTCAGTATAGTTCAGCTAAACGTGTTGCAATGCCCTCCTCGTTGACTGAGAACTTTAATCTCTTGGATGAGGAAATGGATCGTACAAATTGTTTCCTTCTATATATATCCACATCGTTGACAGAAATTGAATGTTTCGTCATTGGCGTGCCCGCACTCCGGGCCGTGCCACTGATGGTTGGAACAACTTTGGAACATAAGGGAGGGGTGTAAATACAACAAAACTAAACGTTAAATCCATACACCCTAAAAACGCCGAGATCGACCGGGCATGGTATAAGAGTGAAACCCTGCTTTGATGGGGCTAGGAGTATTGAACGATCATCTTTGTAACCCAGAATCATTGTCTCACATGATACGGCTTTCAGTATGGGCCACCAAATTGGATTTGGTGAATTTACTGGAGCGACCAACGTAAAAGGGATGTGCGACGGTAGAAGAAACCGGAGAACAGGGCTTATCAAATTGAATGGTGGAAAAATATATGGGTTGCCCCACAGTTGAGCTGGATTGCCTATTGACTGGGCGAACATATTTACACCTGGAGACTGGGGTGTTGGGAAAGGTGTAAAATGTGGTAAAGATTTGCCAGTCTGATCCCTTTGTGCATTTGCATCAAGAGCCATCAAATCTACTGAGTGCCCATGCCTTCCTCCCAACCTTTCTTGGACCCGCGACCAAGCTTGTGGCGATAGCATCGAGTGCCATCGAGTTCCGAGACAAAACACGAGACGGCACGTCAGCTTGATTAGCCTTAGATGCGATGTGTTGCAACTGGAGGTGAATGTTTCTTTGAGAGACAGTCTCGAACAGCTCTTTTAGTGCGTCCGACAGCTCTTGACTTCGACTGCCCTCTCTTGCCCAAGTGGCGATCAATACCGGACTGTCTGTTTGAACATCGATTCTGCAATTATGTATGTCATCTGGCGCAGCTTGAAGAAGTCTGGCTACGGCTAAAGTCTCCTTGGTAGAAATACCGAAGCCCTTCTCCGACTGATTCCAATAGTCTCGTACACACACTGATCCTTGTCGGGCAAATGGATGAGGCCTCCCCAACCTGAACCTGATGCATCGCTTGACATATGTCATTCGTGTATATGTTTCTCCTGTCTCCAAGTAATGTGCCCCGTCCAAGAATCTAGAAATCTCCAATGAGATATTTCCTCCCTCAGTGCTTTAGACATTTTGACCTCCGGTTTTCCATGGGCCGTGGAAATGGCTACGCAAATATTTCTGATACATAGCTTGGCTGCTGGAACCGCCCCTGCGAACGATATGCATTTAATCTGGAACTTCTGGAGAGTTTTCATGGTGACTTTCTTTTGCTAAAGGAGGATGGCTTCCCGTAGTTCTGCAAATTTCCTAATTTTCCGTTTAGGAACTTTAAATGCTTGTAGTTCTGAGTCCACTATAAATCCCAGCTACTCCAACTTGGTTGTTGGTATTAACACCGACACATCTTGCTAATGTGAAGCAGACGAGATAAATTGCTACTTGGGCGGCTTTGAGACTGAAGCTTTTCGGACGTTGGCTTATAGGCATTGACCATTGCCCAGAGGGGCTCATAAGTTCTCCTATTAATCGAACATGGTGCGAACTAACATACATCTTCGGAAAAGGATACAACATTCGGAAATGAAAATCCACCTAACCCTAAAAATCACGTGACTGATCAATGTCATCATTACGTCATCATCACTAAGTGAAGCGTGTGAACCCATGGATCATTGAAATCATTGAAAATCATTGAAAATCATTGAAATCATTGAAAACAGTGAAATGCCGTCCACGCTCAAGAAAGCAGCACTTTGTCCTAAATTGAAGAAACCCTCTTCTGACCACCAAATTTTTTCAAGCTTCAGACCTGTGTCCAACCTAAAGTTCGTCTCCAAAGCTATCGAGAAAGTTGTTGCCTTTCGTCTGACAGATCACCTAATTTTGAATAATCTACATGAACTCTTCCAGTCTGCTTATAAACAATACCACTCTTGTGAAACTGCACTTATACGCGTCCAAAACGATATACTTATGACCATTGATAACCAGCGTTGTGTCATTCTACTACTACTTGACCTCTCAGCAGCATTTGACACCGTCGACCACACTATCCTGTTGAACAGACTGTCTTATCAGTTCGGAATCAAAGGAAAAGCGTTGAACTGGTTCCAGTCATATCTTACCGGACACAGTCAGTTTGTACATATTGATAACTCTTCCTCTCCAACACATGAACTACAATATGGTGTACCCCAAGGCTCCGTCCTTGGTCCTATCTTATACCTACTATATACTGCTCCCCTTGGAAATATCCTACGAAAGCATAATATGTCCTACCATCTCTACGCAGATGACATACAGATCTACTCCACATTCACAACAAATGATGATACGGATCTTGCCTCGACAAAAGCTAACATCGAATCTTGTCTACTTGAAATCGATCAATGGATGTTCTCTAACAAGCTTAAACTAAATAATGATAAAACCGAAATCCTAATAATCCATTCCAGTCACCGGCAATGCTCTCACAACTTATCTCTGGTTGTGGGAAAAGACATCATTCACCCATCAAACCATGCTAGGAACACTGATTGGAGCAATCTTTGACGATACTATGAATATGACTAGACATATTAACTCAATCTGCAAATCTGCGTTTTTTCAGCTAAGGAACATCTCCAAAATACGGAAATTACTGTCGCTGACCACCACTGAAACACTTATTCATGCATTTGTTACGTCTAAACTCGATAATTGTAATTCCCTACTACACGGCCTCCCGAACTATCTTATACAGAAGTTACAATCTGTTCAGAATGCTGCTGCCCGTATCTTAACTTATTCTAAGAAAAATGATCATATCACACCTGTCCTAAGAGAACTCCACTGGCTACCAGTAGATAAGCGGATTACATTTAAGTTATTATTGTTAACGTATAAGACACTTAATAACCTAGCTCCTGTCTATCTACAAGAATTATTAACTATATACAAGCCTACCCGAACACTTCGATCCTCAGCTGATGCATTACGCCTTGTCCGTCCTACTGCCAGACTCAAGTCCTATGGTCAGCGGGCCTTCCAAGTATCTGCACCTACATTATGGAACTCTCTCCAGTTAAATATACGCCAAAGTCCATCCGTTAATGAATTCAAAGCTAAACTAAAACACTACCTTTTTTGACATACCTATAATCTGTACAGAGTAATCAGTCTTGTTTTCAGCTGAATGTAATTTATGCGCAGATATTTATATTTACACTTATTTAGTACATGTAGTTGTCAAGCGCATAGAACATTTATGTATATGCGCTATACAAATGTCATTATTATTATTATTATTACCATAAAAAGACTGGATTGGGCACGCGCTGAAGTTTCTCGTGTGGCTTAGGCGGGTTGGAATTGAGTCGTAAATTAACAGAAAAAGAAAATATTGTTACTTAAAAGTGAGAAGAGCACTAAAACACGACCAAAAGAACAGAAGTAAAGGCAAAGAAACAGCGAAAAACCTTTACCTACGCCACTCTTCACGTCACGATTTTCCACTATGATTGAGCCATGTTGAAGTAGAGTACCAGCTAGCCAATCAGCAAACCGGAAACACCCCACGTGACCTGTAGTTTCCAATCCAGTCTTTTTATGATCCATGGTGAACCCAGTACCATGTCTGTCCAAGAGCCGGCTGGGACTAGAAATCTGAACCACCCCCCACCCCCCTCCATTTGTCATTCGATCCCAGGTCTCAATCACGCTCGGCCAATATGGCGCCCGCTTCGATGATCCGTTTGCTGCGCGAAAAAACACCCTCCACGCCTGCAAGCAGGCTAGTCTTGACTAGACATTATTCACTCACCTCGTGTTCATGACCTCGTGTTAATAGAAACAAAATGGCGTCGATGTTAAAATATTTAATGCGCCGGCGCATATTTTAAGTGGTACATGTAGGCACCGTATCGACGTAAAATTTTCGAGGAATACTGAGAATACCGATATCTAAATCATATTAAAAGTTTTAGAATTTTGATGACGTCACGAACACACGATATATAGCTTTCTTTGAGAAGAAACGATAAAACAAAAAGCTAATTAGGAACTTCACCGGTAACGCTGCAATTTCCGTTTCTAAAAACGTAATTTCCGTTTTCCCCAAGATTCCAAAAGAAAAATGTTCATCGATATCTGAGTGCGCCAAATTAAATGATGCTTTGAAAGAGGATCCGTGTCTGACGGTGAGTTCTCTGCGATTCCCTCGTCTTGAGTAAATAATTTCCCTCTGGTTTTATGCAAAAGCTTTACCGGGAAATTACAAAAACAATCTAAAACGAATTATACAGGAACGACAGGATTCTTTTTGTCATATTATCATTCAGGCCGATCGAAGCTTTTCGAAAATTTCACGAACATTTGACGAATACCTCACGAGCAAATACGAAGTCGATATCCAAACCAGGCGTTTGCAGGTTCGTGATTTCGACTTCTGCATCTTTTAGATTATTCGATTCGATTTTTGGTCAAACAAGTAGAAAATGAAAATATAAAGACTCTAATTTTGTCGACCATGTTAACGGCTGTTGCATCGTTGTGCACTTTGTGTTGTACTCCGAAGCCATGCATGCGTTGCGTCGGTAACTCGTTAAAATTCATGAATGCTCAGAACTGACCTATCATACACAACAGAGAACTCCAAGAAAGACTGTTCAACGGCTTCTCATTCGAGTATTAATTTCCTGCAACCGTTTTACACTCAGTGAGATTCGATAGTTTTGGAATCCGAGAAAGTTAAGTCGAAAGAACCACCAAGCCTCGCTCTGAGTTCGCAAGGCCATAAGATCAGTTGTTGTACAGACATTTTGAGCTACCATTTACCCCCGGAGTCTGTTTACTATTTTGCCTTCAAAAGCACTGAAGTTTGCTCAGGAGTGTTGTGTTACAGGTTGGAAGCATTTATTGGAGTTGTCAGCAAGGACATTGTATGTCTGATGCCATGAAAGGTTGCGGTTTGGTTGGATAATGATTTAATATTGCATCAACTGACATCTTACAGAGGAGAGTGTCGTTCAAAACCGACATTCTTAGCTCACTTAACACATAAACTATTACCTTTGGACTATCGAACTAGAAAGACTAGCCAAAGAAGCTGTGAAACATCTCCAAATGGCAAGTACTTAAAGCGTAGAGGCAAAGGGAACGTGGAATCGAGCGGAGTGCATGTCGAACGAAAGCTGTCGAACACATCTGTTGAAAGACTTCTTGGCTCATAGCTTTACAGCTTCGAAGCTGCATCGTGAAATAGTGACCAAGTTATCGGAGATTTTGAATGTGTATGTGTCAGTGATCGATCCAGGAATACTGATAAACTAATGTCAATGCTCGAAACATCGTGGTAAATCGGCGTTATACTTTATTCGTAGTGTTAATTTTTCTGGATCTTTACCTAACACCGGAAGCACTGCGCTAGCTTTGCTTGGAGCATGCACGTTCGACCCTACCGATCCTGAATGCAAAGCATGAAAACCTTGCCTTAGAAGAAGTATTTTCTTCACTAGAACAAGTCCTATCGACCGGTTGGGGATATTTTCCCCGACATGCACGCCAAAAGGTATTTAAAGTCGTTCATCAGAAGCACAATTTGAAATCTTGCTTTGGTTGATGAATTTTGAAATATCCATATCGTAATTAGGCTTAACTTTGCTGTAAATATTCACGTATTCCTTGAACCAGATACTGCATTGTCGACTAATTGAAATCTAGATCTCCATCGTGTTAGTTTTTATTTTGATCTAGTCATAATAAACAAGAACCGCGAGCATTCGAAAGCTCAGATCAGTGTTAAATGCAACAGCATTGAGGAGTAATACAAGCGGTGTTTATCGAACTCGTGTGCCGAAATATTTTAAATATTTGTCTGTTTTGCGTAGTGCCCTTTCCCTTAACACGTAGTATTCGCAAAATATATATTCTAGTCCTGTATCATTATGGATGACCAAATAATTACAGGAACATGCAGTAAACTCCAAACACTGTTTCCCCATGCAGCGAAGCAAGACCAAATTTCAATGAGGACTGAAAATTTGCAATTCTGTCAACACCGAACGTGCCTTTTCACTAAAACAACAAACGACTTTCCTGTAACGACAATTTTCTTAAAATGTCTTACGTAAAAAGAAATTACATTGCATTTTTGAATATAACTTTGTAATTTTCTCCAACCATTTATATCATTTTAAATTTGAAAAATTGGTTCATAAGTATCTCAGTAAAACCGCCTGTCATGACTGCTATAATGGTAAGCTTGTGGAATAGGAATTCCATTTTTCCCATCTCAAGTACTTGTTTAGTCTAATCAGGATTGCCTTTGTTCATTATGGCTAGTTCTTTCTCAAGTTACACTTTCTCCTGCTGAGAGTGTTTATTTACTTCATAACTGATAATGAGGTCATAATGGGATAAACTGTTAACTTTAAAATATCAGATATTAATTGCCTACCCTGGGTACTAGAGGTTTATTATCTCTCTCTCTAATTTAAGCCATGAGTAAAGCAACAAGAAAGGAAATTGTGTACAGCACTGATAGATCATGTGAAATGGAGACCAATTGGCAACAAGGTACAAATCTTGTACCAGATCTGAACATGGAAGTGAGGTTCTCAACCTATGACACCAAAGGTATTATTACCTTTCTCTTCGCTTCGCTTCTTGCTTTATAAATACCGTTGAGAGAGAGAGAGAGAGGTAATAGACCTCTGGTACCCGGGGTATTAATTGACAGATCAACTTCAGAATACCCTAAAACTCTAGTCCACTCTTACATTGTAATTCAAATTACTGTACATGGTTTCTAACTCGTGCATATGCAAAGCATAGGAACAATGTATTGTGGTGGGAGCAGGGCTAAAAGTAACCGCCGGTCAGTAGCCAGTCAAGATTAGTATTTGGTTGAAACTGTAGTAACATTGACCGGTCAAAATGACAGGCAAGGCAAATATTTGACTGGACAAGTTCCAATTCTGGCTGGACATTGTCCGATGACTGGCCATTATTTTTAGCCCTGTGCGAGAATTGTTTGAAGAACAAAACATACATAGAAAAAAAGATGGGTAACAAATGAATTATTATTACCCATGTAGAGTAAACAATTCAAACTTGATTTTACCCATACCAGTAAAATTATTAAATCCAAAGTACAGTCATGCTCATGAATTTCTTTCTTTTTCTGTAAGATTTATGGTGCATTTTCCTTTCCATCAAAGGGCCAAAGATGACTTAAAAGCATTGAGACACACCAACTTCATGTACAACAAAGATGAAGAACTGAGGAGAAGCACTGGGTCAATATATGGAGGTGACAGCCCCACTAAATCAAAACCTGGAATGCATGTTCGTAGCAACAGTGACACAAGTGAGATTAACTTTTCTATGAAAAGGGACAACTATGACAATACTGTGATGGAACCACGGTCTCCAACAGGGGAGAGCTTCTTTGCAATTGTACAGAAGTTTGAACTTAACATTCGAAATGAGAGGAACTTTACTATTGTTTCAAATTCCAAAAAAAGTTTGCAAGGATCAACATTTATTGATGGTCTAAGAGAACAACATGGACATAATTCTGTATCTGCAAGTCCTACAATTGAGAAAAAGATTCCAATTTTACGTCGTAAAAACTCACTTCGCTCAAATACGACCTCCTTCTTTCGAACAAAGAAAAATGATTACAGAGAGGGAGAATTTGATTCAGGTGAAAAGACTCCAACACGGAAAGCATTTGCTCATTATGATTGTCAAAGCTTAATTGTTAATTTTGAGGAACAAATGCAATTACGTGCTCGTTATGGTGATGGTCTGAGAAGAAAAAACACACGATCAGGTGCCTCTGCAGCATCAACAATAATCACAGCAGCTACAATAGCAGACAAACAACAAGGATCAGATTCTAGTTTAGATAAACTAGATGATGTCCCAGACTATGGAGATAACAAGTCTAATGAGCTTGTTCAGAATTGTCCATATTTTAGAAATGAACTTGGTGGTGAAGATGATCTTGATCCACAAATTAGTCTTACACGGGATAATCCGGCATTTCAGAACCCTTATGACCCATCCAAACCTAAGGAAGGAAAAATTAATGCTGGCAAACGCAGATCAACATTGGATATTTTATTAACAGCTTATGATTCTGCCCGGCAAGGGAATCTTAGAAGTGGTACAGGGGTAACAATACTAGATAACTCTAAGCCAGATAGTGGTTCTCTTTACCTTGGTGAAAGAGCTGATACATGTGATGAAGAGGGGAAAATTGTATATGAACATGCTGACCATGGAGCCTATTACTACAGGAATTTCTTTGTGGGGCAAGGTAAGAAAATCCTACTTCCAATTGATCACACTTAGTGATCGCGATCTGCTCGCGAGCAAATCGCGATAAATGTACATATGTTTCTTGGCGGTACTGTAGTTCTTGAAAGGTAAACAAGCCTTAGCTTTGCATGCAGGCTGGAGTTGACCCTGCACTGATACAAACCTCAATCTATGAATATATATGGATAGATTTTGATTATCATGCTAACTAGATACAGGCCTCTAACTAGCCGAGTCAACTCCTCAAAGCCTCATTGTCACCAAAGGCTTGGTTACCTTTCAAAATGGCGGTCAAGAACTATGAATTATATTGCACTATGTTGTTTAGCTGCAGTATACTTTAACCATGTACAATAACCGGCATACACAATCATTGAAAAACAATCATCGGAAAAAAGTCACACAATTTCATCTCATTCATTGGCCATCAATTTCCAATATATAGTTTGATAGGGCAATCAATGACAATCAATATGATTAAAAGTCACACAATTTCATCTCATTCATTGCTCATCGATTTCCAATATCAATTGATTGACATCAATTGGTATTGATTATTACTGATTGTGTACGCCGAGACAATAAATTACTAAGTTCATCATATTCTGTATACATGGTAATATTGGTACATATATTTACATTGTTGAGAATCAAAATAATGTAGTTCATGCAATAACATACACTTAATGACTGCCCTGAGGGAAATACATTTAGTGTGTTTTGTTTCCCAAGACTCAATGTTTCCCGAGATGCCAGTTGAGGGAAATATCGAGAGTTGAGGGAAGCAAAACTCACTGGTTTCCCAAGGGACCAATCATTAAGTGTTTTGTTATATAGACATAAGTACAACCTGATATGAGCGAGGTTTGTCATCTTCCCTTTGGGAAGCTGCTTTTTGACAAAATGCTGCCAGCATTGTTACAACGTTTGTAGTAGCATTTTGTTTCTTTCTTGCATCTTTTTTTAGCTACCAATTTCTCTCTCTCTCTCTCATAATGTTCAATTGTTTCTTTGGAGCTGGTTCCATTTTAAACGCTCTTTTTCAACGAAAAATGTATTAGCTTTTGATGAAGATCTAAACATTTTGGTAAACAAATATTTTCCACCTTTAGCTAGCCAGTAGCTTATTATAGTGCACACGACACCAGCAGGAAACAATTGATGCATTGTTATCCTCGATCTGACGTCATAGTTTTCAAAATTGTTGCCTGTGTAACAGTTTGTTTTGTTACTTGTCAGGTGACCATAAATCAACCAATGAATTTGCTGCATTATGTGACCAAGTTTGCTTTTGTGTTCATTACATTTGCAGTGTAGAGTTCACTGGGTTTGTTCGATCAGAGCTTGCAGAATTTGCTCAGAGTTTGCTGGGTTCAAGCTCAGTTTGCAGGGTTTGCTCAGATTTGCTGGGTTCAAGGTCAGAGTGTGCAGGGTTTGCTCAGAGTTTGTGCTCAAGCTCAGAGCGTGCAGGGATTGCTCAGAGTTTGTGCTGGGTCCAAGCTGAGTTTGCTCAGAGCGTGCAGGGTTTGCTCAGAGTTTGCTGGGTTCAAGCTCAGTTTGCTCAGAGTTTGCAGGGTTTTCTCAGATTTGCTGGCTTCAAGCTCAGAGCATGCAGGGTTTGCTCAGAGTTTGTGCTGGGTTCGAGCTGAGTTTGCTCAGAGCGTGCTGGGTTCACTTTGAGTTTGCCTGAGCAAATGCAGCAAACCCAGTAAACCCTCTGAGTTTGCTTCAAGCGAGCCCTGCATTCACTTTGTGTTTGCTAAAGCGTCAACCCAAGCGAACATTTCACTGGAGGTTAGTTCTGATCGGCACTGCATACAGAAGTTAAGTGGCAAATGGAGCTGATTGGTTTTATCATTACAGAGCATTTGACCTACCTGGGGAATGATGAAAAGCTTGGTCCTGTAAATATTTCAATGAAGAGAGAAAAACTTGATGAGAATACATCCCTGATAAGGAATGACACAGATGGCACAGGAACCCAGTACCAGTATCGTATCATCATTAGGACTTCTGAGGTAAGTTATAATACTTATAAAATTTGAACATTTATACGTATCTGTTTACAACCTCAGCTGGCCTGGGTTCCTTGAAGCCCAGTTAGCAATTTAATTCTGGATTAAATTTGAACAGGATTTTGGTTCTCTTGGTAAAAAGCTCCTTCCTGTGTCCTATGATTACAATAGACCCTTTGCATGTGACGTCATAGCCGCCATGTTGGTGTACAGTTAACAATAGATTCTTCGTTAGCTTCTTTTGTTCTGTACACCAACGTGGCCGCCATGCCCTTTGTTATTTGAATCTCTGGGGATTGAGTGCAAACCATCTATTGATGGGCTTTGTGCAAAAGGGCATAAGTGATGATTTGAACATATTGAAAATCAGTTAAAAATGACAGTTTACCTACCTTAGTTTAATATTAATATTAAGCCAATAGAGCAGATTTCATATGAGTGGGACAAACTATGGCATTGACTATATTGGCACAGTTACTGTATACCGGCATGTTGTGACATTGAAAAGGTTTCCCCATTGGTTTTACCGGTACAGAGTTACAGACTTGCCATTGTTTGTCCCACAAAATCTGCTCTAAACACAGGCTTATAATTAAGTCATTCTCATTACTATTCTCTTTCCCTTGACGTCTGCACTGGCAGGACAGAGAGGTAAAACCCCACAGATCGAAAATTGTACAAATCTTGCAGCTATATTTCAAGTGATTTATATCATTATTATTGACAGTATCAAAATTGGCTGGTTACTTAGCTTTTTAGATTGGAAAATATGTGACCACACACGGGAAAACGTACACTAACGATTATCCGTTAAACGGGCAAATTTAAACGGTTAGCAAACGCTTTTGCAGATCGTTTAAACGCTTTGCCAGATCGTTTAAACGGGCAAGCAAAATTTTTTAACGATCTGCCAAACCGTTTAAACGGTTTGGGTTGAAGAGCAAACGCTTTGCCAGATCGTAAAAATGGGCAAGCAAAAATTTCTAACGATCTTCCAAACCGTTTAAACGCTTTGCCAGATCGTTTAAACGGGCAAGCAAAAATTTCTAACGAACTGCCAAATCGTTTAAATGGTTTGTCTAGAAGAGCTTAAACAGCTAGCGAAAATCTGTAAACGACCAAGTAATGAGTAAGAAACGTTTTTATTCGAACTTATTCGTACTTCTCTCCTTGCTGCTTCACTATGTGTCCTCCCATTTCTTCTGATAAGCCTGAACTTTCGGCACAAAATAATAACAAACAGCCGCTCGACGCTTCAGTTCCATTACCGGCAGAGACCCGCTTTAAAGTTTGCCGTGCAAAGCATATTAAAAGCCATAACACCAAATAAACTTTAGCGTCTGTAGTTTCACATTTATGGCACATCCATGTGTTGTTTAGGGTTTCGGCTCAAATCATTCCAAATGTTTTCGGTACTAATAAAAAAAAAACAATTTTATTAAAATCTCGACTTCTTTGGAGTCTGAATTTCTCCACGTGTAGTCAGTCAGGCGTGAATGTGTCTGTCTGATTTTTGTTCGCTGCAACTTTCTGAGAATGTGAACAGAGTTTTGAAGCCAATTTTGAAATGAAAGACATGCAAAACGTCTACTCTTACCCAGAAAACTTCTCCTGGTAAAGTGGAATCCTTTTGAATTAAATGCGCTTTAAATCATTGAATAGTCTTCCCAAAACTTTGAAGGTCAACGAGGTAGTAATTTGCATATTGCGATCTACTCAACAATAATCGCTAAACGTGCAAATCACAGATGTCGGTCGAACTGCAAAACCAGGGAAACCTGGCACAACGAAAGAAACAATTATTAAACACTACCATACATGTAAATGAAAGCAAATTGTTAAAAACATCTCAATGTCTTTGAAAATAAGTTAATCAAACATATTACCGAAAGGCTGTCAAAATAAATTTGCCGTGCATACTTGTAAACAAACCACAAACTAGCGTGTAATATTCTACTCTCGTCTCGAAGTTATTACATTGCACTAGACTTGAAACTTTTTGCATTGTTTAACTTTGTTCGTGTTCTTCAGGCGTTGCGGTTGAGGTGCAAAAAGCGGGTTATCAACTTCTTGCGGTATTTCTTGCGGGTGCATTATTTTTGAGCTTTACTGTAATTTCAGGATGAGCGCATTTGATAATTATCTTTCTAGTTTATCTTTTCTTGGGGTAATGTACAAGTGCAACAAATTTTCGAATTCGTGTTTTCGAAACGTCAGGCTAATCGAAATTTAGATGAACTTTCGCACAAAATTTCGAACGTAATAAAGAACAAAATTCGCTTACATTACTTTTGCACGCAACTGTATTGCATAATTAAGGTTTGTAAACGACTAGACTAGAGTGTAGAACGATCTACAAAAAAAAAAACGGTTTGGCTTGCTGAGCTAATGCTTTGCCAGATCGTTTATAAACGGGCAAGCAAAAATTTCTAGCGATCTGAGAAACCGTTTAAACGGTTTGGGTTGAAGAGCAAACGCTTTGCCAGATCGTTTAAACGGGCAAGAATTTTTTTTTAACGATCTGCCAAACAGTTTAAACAGTTTGTGTTGAAGAGCAAACGCTTTGCCAGATCGTTAAAACGGGCAAGCAAAAATTTCTAACGATCTACCAAACCGTTTAAACGGGTTGGGTTGAAGAGCAAACGCTTTGCCAGATCGTTTAAACGGGCAAGCAAAAATTTCTAACGATCTGCCAAACCGTTTAAACGGTTTTCAAAATCGTTTAAACGGATAGCAAACGGTTTAGATCATTTAACGGATAATCGTTAGTGTACGTTTTCCCCTGTGTGGTCACATATGTTTTCTCCAAGGCTAGTTTTTTAGTTTTACTTCACCTTATGCAATTACAGTAGCAAAAAGGTGTGACAACAGACAAACACTATGTGATTTGGTCTGTTTTATCAGATTGTAGGAAACCCCAGTAATTTCAAAATTAATATAATTATATATTATTTTCCTGTAAACATTATAAACGTTGTTGCTTTATTCTAGTTGACTACCCTGAGGGGCAATATTCTGGAAGAAGCAATTCCATCTACATCACGTCATGGCACTGCACGTGCTCTTCCTGCTAAGGAAATCCTGGAGCATGTTGCACCTGAGCTGCAATTATCTCAACTGAGACTGGGTCAGCCTGGAATCAAGGTTAATCATTATGTACAGTGCATTCATGTACAGTACTGCCCAGAACTAACCTCAGTGAAATGTTTACTGGGCTCACTGTGAGGCGAATGCAAAGTGTTTAATTGCCTTGTGTTTGCTTGAATTAAGTGACTGCAGGAATCCCAGCAAATGTAAATAATGAAGGGTTAATTAAATGGAAGAGAGACGTGAGACATGTTTAGATGAGAAGGCAAACTTATTACCACAGAAACTGTAATGTTTTGTTTCTTCAGTCTATCATGGCTGTTTGTGAAGCCATGGGCTTTATTTCAATCATGAGTACATTTTTCAAAACTAACTTCTGCAAAATGAAAAATATATTAATTACCACTAGAGAATTCCAAAACAGGTTTGGAATTTTGTCTTTTGAATAAACAGATAAACCTGAATTATTTTCACCTATGAGAGCATAGTTGAAGCTCACTATTACATGATGAAGAAATTGAGAGATTAAGTCAGGGAAGCAAATAAATAAAAGTATCTCTCAAAACGAAAACATCCTTTGAAGAAAGCAGACTTGGGAACAGAAGTTGCAATGACATGAAATTGAGGCAAACACTGACATTCGAAATCTCACTTGCCGTACTCAGAGCTCAGTATAAAGTTAATCGAGTTTTTATGAATAAATATTTACTGGTAATAAAACCACTCCAAATTGTGTAAGAGGTGCAACGAGGTGTCAAAGATAAGATGGGAAGGAAAAGATGTTGAAAGAGAATCAAACTTTGTAAAGATAAGTCTTTAATTGTTATGAAATTAATGTAACACTTCAGCACATGCTTGGATGCATTTGATTTTCCTTGCGAGCAGAACTCCAGAAATTACAATAATCAGTGATGTTTTCATTTAAGTAACAAGTCTTGCTAAACATTTTGAGCTATTGATGAAAATGGTTTAAAACCCCTAGAAAAAAAATTAGAGCAGTAGTCCATGTTTTAGGCAAGTTTTAACTCTCATGAGTCATGTTTTTGGCTATGGCATTTGCTTCAAAGTTTCCTGTGTTTTTTTTTGTGTGAAGCGAATGCAGCAAACCCTGCATCAAAAACTGAATGCAGGATTTGCCTTGCGTTTGCTGCTTTCACTTCAGAGCGAACCCAGAGAACAGCTCACTTGTAATGAGGTTAGTTCTGGGTGGTACTGTAGGCAACTGCGACCACTTTTGAGGCATTGTGAGTTTGAATTTCTTTTATTTTCTACCTCTGGTAAGTGACCACCTTAAAAGCCATCTAGAATTCATGCATAATGTACATGTATATGTTTTGCTGATTTTGGAAATTCTAGAAATCAATATACCATAGTTTTTGATTATTTTTGCACTGATATCATAATATTGTCTCTTTAATAAAGTGATGGCATCAGACCATTATGCTTTAATTTAGACTTGATTGTCACTATATGTGACCACACACGGGAAAACATACCTTCGTGTGAAAAAACGAACGGCCTAAAAAGTCGTTCAGAGACCATTCGGTGTCCGTTTGAACATTTTGAGAAACCCGTTTGAACGGTTTTATAAACCCGTTCGAACGTTTTACGAAACCGTTTGGATTTTTTCTTGGCCGGTTTAAACGATCCACTCAATCCGTTCGAACGAATCACATGGCTGTTCGAACGCCACAAACAACTGTTCGAACGTCACAAGCAATCCGTTCGAACGATGCACTCAACTGTTCAAATACTCAATCGAAGCCTCTCTGGAACTTTCACGAAGGCTAATCAAGAAATAACCCAAATCGCTAAAGATTTTGTTAGAACTACGCGTTTTAAATAAGTTGTTTTATAGTGCGATCTCATGGCAATCGACTCAATGAAAGCATTTTACTCATGAAGGTGGAAACTATTCAATTAAGTAAAATAAAAACCCTCCAAAACATTTGCTTTAGCATGTATTAATTTTGAATTTCAAAAATTTCGAAGCAAACATTACTCTGGAAGCTAATGCAAATCAGTTGACGGTATAAAACTTCACACTTCAATTGGCAATTCGAGATACTGATCTATCCGTCTTCGGTTTGAAATGAATAAAAATAACTCCGAACATTATAATATATATTTGGTAAACATTTCACTGACAGTTTAGAGTAAGTTGA
The DNA here is from genome assembly GCA_030867875.1 of Actinernus sp. WN-2022. Lineage (NCBI taxonomy): Eukaryota > Metazoa > Cnidaria > Anthozoa > Actiniaria > Actinernidae > Actinernus > Actinernus sp. WN-2022. The sequence continues at coordinate 137,433,875 of JAOWCC010000577.1, read as the reverse complement.
GAATCTGTTTGGTGTATGTATAAAAATAAAGTCAGAATTCCGGGAAATCTGTCACACGTCCGTGCACCCTAGTGTTGTGTCAAGAACTAGACAAGCATGGAATGCACACACATGAACTTAGTAATTTGTCACGCATGAGAAGTTTGACCAATGAGAGGAAAGCAGTCTCACAATCATTGGTATGCAAACGATGAGCTAAAATTGGCATTGTGAACGTGATATCGTAGATCATTAGCCATTCATTATTTCAGCGATCGTTATTTGTTCATTGCCCGTTTATTTGGCCATTCGAAAGCATGTCTATGGCATAATCGCTTCAATGTTTGCTGTGTGAATGAAAACAAGAAATTAATGTTTGTGATTGGCAATGCTGAGGTGGATCCAGGGGGTAACCAAACCCCCGTTTGTCTAAATCGAACCCACTGCCTCTCCCTCCCTTTTATAAAGAAAATCAAAGAAGTTTCCATGATCAAACCTATCAAACCCCTCCCCTCTCAGATAATCCTGGATCTGCACCAGCAATGCCCAAAGGTCTGTCTGAAACTAGCTTGCGAATACAGCCTGTCTCGCATTGGGAACCACAATCAAAACGTGGCCCCCAAGAGAGACGTCTGTGTATTGAGACGGAAAATTCCATACTGATGACATTATGTGGCCAGGATCTGGTGAAGTCATTTGATTGGATAGTATGTCTAATTATCATATACTATCCAATCAAATAACGCGACCAGATCCTGGCCACATGATGTCATCAGTATGGAATTTTCCATCTCAATACACAGATGTCTCTCTTGGGGGCCACGTTTTGATTGTGGTTCCTGATGCAAGATGGCTGTATTTGCAGGCTAGTCTGAAACATCTACATTGTACAGTGTATAAATGTATTTATATACAGACCTGATGATGTTCCATAACAAAATTTGGTTATTGCTTAATTATTACTGGCTTTTTATTCTCAGGTTCCAGAGCAACTAATGAAGCTAGATGAGCAAGGGGTAAGCAGTTTAATCCAAGTCAGGTTTGGTGTACATAGGGCAGATACAGCAGTTTAATACAATCCAAGTCAGGTTCGGTGTACATACATGTAGACTGAGCAGATTAATAGAATAGAGCAGTTTAATACAATCCAAGTCAGGTTCGGTGTAGATAGAGCAGATTGAGTGGGACAAGCGATGGTAAGGCTGTTGCCTTACCATAACCAAACAGTCTGTAGCCATGCCATGCTTTAATAAAAACAATATAAACGAAACCAATGCCATAGTCAGAGGGTTGTCCAATACTCTGACAAATTTATACATAGCATTGCATTGTATTACATTGTATATCGACATAACAATAGTTTAACAATACAATTTACAATAGTAGGACGATGCAATACAATAAAATACAAAACATTGGACAAGTATGCATTGTCACACTTCCCCTGACTATGGGCCTGTACATGTATGTTAACACATAACTATTTTTAGGGTTCTTGATAGAAGACAGCAACTTTTTGTATCACTTTGCTTTTCATTGGTACTGGATACATTTCTGCAGGTTTTCTAAAGAAAAATTGAAGGAGGTCAAGGCCAACTTTTTATGTCAGTACCAGCAATCTACATTGTAGTAATATCCTACAGTGTACTAATTATTTAAAAAATAAATTCACTGTGCTTTTTCTTAGATGACAAATCAGTACAAGGCTGGTATTCTTTATTGTAAAGCTGGCCAATCAACAGAAGAAGAGATGTACAACAACCGTAAGTTCCTAATCTAGGCCGTGCATGAGCTCGTTAGTGCTTAACTTGCCTTGTCAGTCGGTTCCACACTTACAGATAGTTTACATAATATTATACACATAGTGACATCATAATTTCACTTGTTAATAATAATAAAAATAATGGCCATATTTATATAGCACCATATAACCACAGTGTCATGGTACTTTACATAGTACTTACTGACATACTATTAGTGATTTTTTTCAGACTGCTTACGCCGCTAATAGCTGGCATGCAGTTTACAAAATTATGTTGAGTGTGTGGTTAGTACAATGGACAGGCTGCTGTACCGGGTGACAATCCCCTGCTCTTTTTCAAGTAGTACAACAGGTTCTTTTGTGACCCCTTCAAATACTGATTAGAAGTAGGAGACAAGGCCAATGGCTTATGTATGTCCCTGCTCAAACCCCCAACCTCCCACACTCTAGACTCTGCTCTACCAACTGAGCTCTTATGAAATAATTAGCCTCAAGAAGATTTCCGTCTGAGTTGTACACGTATAGGTGTATTCTACTGAACTCACTTTTATTGGTTTTCTTCAACAGAGGTAGCTGGTCCAGAATTTGAAGAGTTTCTTGAATTGATAGGGAAGAGAGTCAGACTAAAGGGTTTTGAAGGATATAAAGCACAACTTGACAACAGAAGTAAGTATACATGTATAACCCTGCATTACATAATTATTTATTTATTTATTAGATCTTTGAACAGAGATGTTCACTTCACAAACTTTAAGGCTGATTGACAACTGAAGGTGTCTTCAATCCAGGGTCCACAGAGCATGGTTTTGAGTGGGGTTGGGGGTGCAGAAGTGAGAGTGAGCGAATAAGCATGAGTTTTCTAGGGGGTTCTGGAGCATCCCCCCAAGAAATGGCAAGATGGAAATTAATCGGTTTATACTGACTACAAACACCCATATTATTTTTTTAACTGCCCCTGTCCCCTCTGCAGTCCCTGCTTCAACTTTGTTGAGACCCTTTTATAGCGTGGGTCCCTGTTTAAAGAAAGATACACATATACAGTTAATTGTAAGTATGGCAGTGAGTATATGCCATAATCATGTTTCTAAAATATGTGCATAATTCCGGAGCATTTTGTCCAATCAGATGAAGCAAATCAGCCAGGTACATGTTGCTTTACACCCAGTAAAAACACTACGATTGAGACCTTTTTCCTTATCTTGAATCGTTATATAAACCCTCAGTCTCTCTAGTAGTGAAGTCTGTTTGAAGATGTTCCTAGTCATCCCTTATAAGACCAAGGGCTTCACCATGAATCTTTATAAAGACCCTTACTCATAAGTGAAAATTGGTATAAAGACCCTTGTGGAGAATCTCAGCTAAATAAAGCAAGATTCCAGGTTGTTCTCCCAAACTGTACTCATAAACTTGTACAGTGCTCATAACCTTGTACCCAATATGGGAGCTCAAACACAAAGGCTCCAAAGGTCCCTGTTATTCTTTTGCAACTGGACCAACTTTCTGAAGATTACTGTCTAAGTTTTAATTTATGTGCTATTTACAATATTCGTGGCAATGTTGTATCGGATATACAATGGCGAGCCCCTATGGCAAACCATTATATATCCAATACAACATTGCCACGAATATTGCAATGTACTTATGATATGCACCACATGAAATTTGAAGCTTTGATTTCTCCTACCTTGCTATCAATGTGGGATGAATTAGTTTCTCACAAAAACATGTCCCACATTGAAGAGACAGTGTGTATGCAATAATAGAGCAGAGCGTAGCATGCAGAAAAACAGGACCCACATGGAACAGATGATGTGTACTACATAATAAGAGAGTAGATGTACTTTGTCATTTCACCCGGCCCAGGATAGGGGAACTCAGTGATCGGTTGTGAGACCTCCTCATATTAATGCTACCATGTTAATATCCTGTATCATTCCATACAGGATTCTAGTTCGCTAATAGTTAATACTCTGTATCATTTGATACAAAATACTAATAGGGCTTATTAGAATTCTGTATCGTTTGATACAGAATACTAATAGGCTATCAACATGACCCGAATGCTGGCTCTGGATTGGACCCTTGTGAATTATTAATGAATATTATAAAAACATTTTTAGAGAAGTCATTTATAAAATGTGTGTCCATGCAATGTTGTACATGTATGTTGCCATGCCGATATAACACAGCCACTCATTTCATGAAATAATATCACATAATTTTAATTATAGATAATTATAAAATGTATGTAACATAGAGGAAATTATTTCAAAGTATCACTCAGTGCCTATAATTCCCATATAGCACTTGCGTTCATGCATTTTTTTGTTTATACATGTAACGTACTGAGCAAACATTTTCTGAGAGCTCTAGAACCTTTTTATGCACTCATCATTGGCCAATCAGAATTCATATATTTTGTTGAGTATGTTATAAATTGTATATATTTAATGTCAATAATGCATTGTTTGTTCAACAGACGACTCAACTGGTGAATATTCTCAATACACCAAATTCCATAACCGAGAGGTAATGTTTCATGTGTCAACCATGTTGCCATGGACACCAAATAATAAGCAACAGGTAAGCGCTAATGCCATGAGATTTCTTGAGTAAAGATACATAATGTCTGAGCTTTTTGGCCTGTGCAAATGGAACAGCATAGATATAGGATGACAGAAAAAATTCCCTGACTTCTGGTTTCCATCGCGCCGAACACCAATGCATGCCGATCTAGGCTTTCGGCCATACACTGTTAAATACACACTGTTGAATCCAGGCAGCCCAGATCGAAACCGTGGCCAATAACTAGTGATCATTTTGTTCTTTCTTTTTTATTCATTTTCTGTTATCTTCTTTTTTATTCTAAACCTTCTGCATTGATTTCCCTTGATTCTACCACTTATTTCTGTGTTAATGCTCTTTATATAATTTATCAAATTTTGTCAGGTTGTTACGCCTGGTCATTATCTCAGTTTAGATAATTGGGAGCTCCGCTTTTAGGCTTGCCTAAATATACATAATGATGTGTACATTTTTCGCACCATGTTCGCGAATTGTTCGCACTTTGTTCGCAAATTGCTCGCGAAAATTTCGCGCAATGATCGCGATCAACTTCTGTGTTCGCAGTTTATCGCGGAACAACTCTTGACATTCATCTCGCTAGTCATATGACTTCGTGGATCATCACTTCTTCAAGCTACGAAATCAAGCCATCACGCTTGTGTTGTAGATATTTCCCATATTGTCAAACGAAAATTCGGACCAGGTTATATCTAGCCTGCGTGCAGACGTTCTCTCTCCAGGGAAAAAGAACGTCTGCACGCAGGCTAGGTTATATCGTGATCCGAAATTTCGAAGCGTACGTGTTCATTGCACAATTTCGTATTTTAACCTTTCTTTCACCAGGATTAATGCATGACAAATTCGAATTCATGTCAAACAGTTTACAAACGTACAGTAAGATGGTTTTGGTAAATACCCTGCGTACCAGAGGCGTCAAAAAGTCAAGATTTTTATATAATAAAAGTCCCCGTCAATCGTAAATGTCAGCCAGACGCGTGTCTCATTTCTGACACAAATACCGCGGGAAGGCGCAATTAATTTCCGTTTACGCGAACTGACTGATCCGATCCGATGCATTAAAGCCCTTTTAATTCAAAAGGAATTGCACTTTCCCAGTAGAAGTTTTCTGGTAAGAGTATAGAAGTTTTTGCATGTCTTTCAATATGACAAACGTTGCTTCAAAACTCTGTTGATGTTCTGTAAAAACTCAGACTGACACGTTCACGCCTGACTGATTGCACGTGGAAATTCAGACTCCAAGAACGCAAACATTTACATTTACAATGAATTCTGCCGAAACCTAGTAACAAGACAAGGATCTGCCGTAAATGTGAAACTACACTGAAGCAAAAGTTTATTTGGTGTTATGCTTTGCGCTCAGCGAGTGAGTCAAACCTTAAAGCGGGCCACGCACCGCCGGCGAGGGAACTAATTATAAGCGAGCACGGAGCAGCCGTTTTGTTTATTTTACGGCTCATGATATTTCGATAACTGCATGGTCCAAATTTACTTGAAAACTTTATGCAATGACTTTTACAAAGATCTGGAAGGCTGGCGGATCTGAACATTATTGTGGATATACGGATAAAGTTTACAAAATTGAACACTTCCGAATTTGGGACGTGTGATTTATAGCAACGTCGGTTATACCCTTCCGGTCTTCTGGGGTTCAAAGCATCAGATTTATGTTCTTATAGCCTGATTATACTGACTGAACTGAAGTAAACTCTACAGTTGTCCTCCTGTACCGTTCGAAAGTGAGCCGTAAAGTTCAGTTAATCAAAGTACGAATAAAGTTGGTCGAACTTACCGAGTGAGCTGGAAAAAGTAACTTCATCTTGGACAGGCAAGGATCGAAATTTCGAAGGATCGACATTTCGAAGAAGCGAAGTTCGCAGAGTACTAAACGAAATTTCGCACGATATTTCGTAGAGTGCAGCGAAACACAACCATAAACGAAAGCTAAATATTAAAATACATCTCGTTGTCTTTGAAAATGAGTTCAGCAAAAAATATCACCGAAAGGCTCTCGATATAATTTGCTGTGCAAAAATGTAAACAAAACACGAATTAGCAAATATTAGCGTGCGCTGTACTCGCATCTACATGTAGAAGTTCCAATACATTGAGTGGACTTCTTGCACGTTCTTGCAGTGTAGCCGCAAAAAGGCAGTTATCAACTTCTTCAGAAGTTTTTGCGGGACTTCTTGTGCATGTAAATTTTTGGGCTGTATTGTATTGCTCGCGATGTTTGTTCGCGAACACCTTGCGTTCGCGAAGAAATCGCGAACAATTTGCGAACAATTTGCGAACAAATTGCGAACAGTTCGCGAAAAAAATGCGAACGGATTGCGAACACTGCACGCGATCTGCTCGCGAAAATTTCGCGCACAAATGTACATATGTTTCTGGGCGGTACTGTATCTGTTTAATGTCATGCTATACATTGTATATCTCTCAATTTTTCCCCCACAGCTCCTGAGGAAGAGGCATATTGGTAATGACATTGTCACCATAGTTTTTCAAGAGCCTGGTGCTCTGCCATTCACTCCCAAGAACATCCGTTCTCATTTCCAGCATGTGTTCATTGTCATTAGAGTATTCAACCCTTGTTCTGAATCCACCTACTACAGGTATGATGCATAGTATCATTGTATACCTCTAGTATGCTCGAGTTTAAGCACAAAAGATGCATGGGTAGCTACATGTGTTTATCTGCTCTTTTTAACAGAGTTGCTGTTAGCAGATCTAAAGATGTCCCTCCTTTTGGCCCTCCTATTCCTGCAGGGGCTAAGTTTGGCAAGCAGAAAGCATTTGCCAGCTTCTTACTTACAAAAGGTAAATTTTAATAAATTTGTTGTAACTAGTGAATGACAATATAATCTTTTTTGTGTGCCTTTGATTACAAAAGAAAAACAACTCTTAACATGAATAAAAGATATAGGTATTAATAGTAGTAATCATTCTATAGCTAAGTAATTTTGCAAGCGATGATTGGACAATTTGCAGTACGTAACTTCCTGTACGTTCTACTAACTTCTGGTCTCAAAGAAAATGAAGAAACCATGTAATAAACATCTTATTAACCTTGTTTGCTCGGTCCGTACCGTTAGTTATGGATCCTCATTTTTTTCTCTTTTTTATGGCCTGCACCTTTGCGCTTGGGCCATAAAAGAATGGGGGAAGCTTGGTCCTTAACTTAGGTATGGACCTCACACTTAGTTAATAAGAGGTATGAATATTACACGGCAGCATGGAGATACAGCTGTTACATGTATCTTCTCATTCACTGCACTCATTCATGTATTACAACATAATACTCAAAGATAAAAACCATATCTCCGTGTTGCCATGTAATATCCTCTATTTGTTATTACATATCATTGGTATTCATACTATTATTATTATCATTATTATTACTATTATAATTACTGTCATTATTATAGTATTACTATTCTTACTTTTGCAGAAATGCAATCACGTGGTTGTACTGGGTAGCAAAAATAATGATCTTAATTCATAATTTATACTTTAAAAGAACTTTATGAGATTGGTTGTGTTGTTAGCAAAACCTGTTTGTAAATGCCAATTTCCACCTCCAAACAATTGTCGATCTTTCTAAAACTGCATTTTTTGAGATGGCTTGCCATTCAGCATCCATGGCAATGCCTTTCCCATGGGGATCATGAGCTAAATTCATTTGTTAATTAAGTATTATATCAGCATGTGACTGTTTCCTGTAAAATGCCTATTCAGTGCAGCTGTAGGCTGCTTTACATGAAGCCTTAAATTTAATGCAGGTATATAAATAAGTTATATGAAAGGTATGAACATACTATATGTCATATTTATCATGTATATAAACTGGATTGGTTATAAATATTTAGCCATTAATTTTAGTTTAATCATTTGACAGAGGTTTTTCATCCTGTTGTTATTATTTCAGTTATCAATGCTGAGAATGCAGCCCACAAATCAGAAAAGTTCAGTGCTATGGCTACTCGCACCAGACATGAATATCTAAAAGACCTGGCTCAGAATTACATCACTGCTACTTCACTAGACTCTGGAGCTAAATCATTTGGTGAGTGGTGCCAGCAATTCCACATTAAATTGCATGAGAAAACCGATATCGCCCAAGTTGCTAATTGCATTGTCCAGTGAATTACATGTATATGATGATTTATTACTTTAGTCGATATTTTGCTAAGTTACAAATATTGCGTGTAGTCTACAGTGGTGATTCCACTCTGAATCACCACTCCTCTCAGCCAATTAGCATCTGATTTGGCAAACGCACTCGTGCAATTCAGCTGTGACTATGCGATTCTATCCATTTGGTGGCTGGTGTTCTATGGAACATAAGGTTTTTGTATCTTGAGTATAATGTCCAAGGCAGAGACAACATTAACATTATCTGTATATCCAGAGGGTAAACTAAAATATTCATATTTACATTATAAACTATCAGGGATTTTGTTTGTTTGTACATGTACATCAAAAACCAATTGTAGAAAGTGTTGATAGTATAAACATGAAATATCTTTAGGGAAATTCTCATTGTCTGGCAAGAAGAAGGAAAAGGTGCGCCCACCCATCTGCCCTGAACGAGTTTCAAGAGGAGGACTGGTGTGGAATGTGCAGGTATGTATTCATGGTCAAATTGATTACCAAACATTCTCCAACCTCGTTTCCAGGGTCTTCTGTGCATCCAGTATAGCGGCTGGCAGAACAAAGACCCTGATAAAGGTTGACCTACAATGTATTACATGTACGTATTCTGATTGGCTCTTCGGTTATGATGCAAACGTTGTTCTAACAATGCTTCTTAACAACAACAACAACAACAATTTTATTTTTCACTCTAGGTAGCTTAATATACACAGTACTGCTAGGGTTGTGGATTTATTTCTTCGGAACCCATATTGATTTCTGTATATAATATTCTATAAAATGTGTCAGTCTTGAATTCATAATTTGTTACCCAATTTTTGGAAATACTGGTAGGAGTGAGATTGGTCTATATTGGTTAACATCAGTCTTGTAACCACCTTTATGGTTATGTATTATTTTTTGAATTTTCAATTTTTTGGAAAACATCCATTTTGAAAGGAGTCACTTATATTATCCTCTAAAGGAGAAAACATTTAATTGCTTATGAGTTTTACTAGAGTGTTATAAATTCCAGAGCTTTTATTAGAGTCAGGTTGTTTAATGTGATATCAGTTATTTCAAAGGATGTGGTTGGAGTTATAAAGAAACTATCATTTATGCAGACTGTGTTCTAAGTAATCTTTATGTGATTTCTTGGGGTGTCATTTTTTATGCTAAATTTGATGCAAGTTTGTTAAAATTACATTGAATTTATTGCCAATAATTAGGAGTGGATCAGTAATCAGATTATTATTTTCCTGTAAGCAATAGTTCTTTGATTTAGATGTAGAAATATTTATTAATTGTTTTATTCCCTGCCATAATTTGTTCATATTAGTCTTAAACTTGTTAATGTAGTTTAGATAGTACATGTAGTTCTTTTTTGATTGTTTAATAAGATGACTAATGACAGATTTCTATAATATTTATATCTCATAAAGAAAAATCTGTCTCTAGTTTTCATGAACTTTTTATAGTACTTGTTTTTTTTAGATGTATAGACTTGAGAATTCCTTTAGTGATCCAAGGTTTTTTCTTGCCTTATTTTTTGTTTCAATAATTTAGATAAAGGAGCATGTTTATTTATGACAGCCAGCTACTGTAGTAGACTGTCATAGAAGTAGTCAAATTTATTATCTGTACCTTTCAGAAAATGTAGGTTTTGCTCTAGTTTCAATTCTTGTATATCTCTAATAAACTCAGACTAAGGGTGTGTTCGATTGACCGTATTCCAGAATAAGAATACACAGAATTATCACTACAAATCGCTTATATCGGGAATTTTTAGTCACTGGAAAACTAAATGTATCCTGAATATCACATTTCACAAACGTTAGTAGCTTATAGTGCAAAATGTGCCTGAACCAGTGATTTCCAGAGATTATTCCATCTATTCTTATTCCAGAATACGGTCAATCGAACGCGCCCTTATTGAACTGTGAGCAGTCTCTCCTTTCAATATTGTTTTTAATAATAATAGAAGGTTTATTAAAATACTTTCGCACCGAATGGTGAATTACAGCAATCTTACAATAAAGTAAATTTAAAGTAAACATCCTAATTTAGTAAGTCCTAAATATAAAGATATGATTATAAAATTTGATGAGTGATTTGTAATAGGGGATATGATGTTTCCTGCTACAATATTAGATTAAAGATGGTTTAGAATGGTCTGAAAAATGTGTACCGGTAGGTTGATTTATTTTGAGGAATCAAAAATAAGGTAATAATAGGTGAATAGATAATCACTAAATAAAATGTGGGTTTTAGTATTTATTTGAAGAAGATCCATGTTGACGTCACCTGTCAGTATAACTTTTATTTTATTTACTCATCTTACTATATAAGTACTGCATCAAGATATTCCAAGAATATTGAGGAGTTTTTTCACTTTTTGATGTAAATAAATTGCACGAATCAAGGTATTTTATTCATGATCATTCAAGATTTTTATTCAAAGTGCCTGTTCACATTTAAGTGAATAAAATGAATTTGATAGATTGTCTATCCTTGAGTACACTAGGTTTTTAGTTACTTACATACAGACCACACCCACTATTTGCTATTTGGAAATCATTCCCATATTTAGCTTGGCTGCGTTCTTATAATTATCACCAAATCACGTGACAAAATACTTCCAGAATCTGGGAGTATTTGATCATGTGATCTAGCTTTTACCATGGTCTTCCTTCTTCCAGCCACCAGATTGGATGTGCAGAAGACCCTGGGAATGAGGTTGAACATTTTCTATAAAAGTGCCTATGAAACCCTAGCCAGAAATAATAGATTTGGGCGAAGTAAAGTGTTTTGGGGGGCAATTTATAGTCGTAATATTTCTTTAAAATCCACTTGAAATGACATCATTTTAAAAGTGCATTATGAAAATGAATTTCTTATTGTGCTAATGTTCTTCCACTTTTTCGGTACCGTTCACATTCTATAACCTAACTAGCTGTGGTTGCTATTCTTGTTACAGTTAGGGAGTTGAGTTCTCATTCACTATAAATCAGTCCTAGAATACTTTGCCAAGTAGACCTCATTTGCAGACACAGAGGTTGGTCACTACCAGAGATTTGTTTTGAGTCCTCAGTGGTTCTTTTACATCCCCGTTTATGGGAGACGGGACCACCATTTTTTTTACGTGGTAATTTGAGCTACAAGGGAATCCAGGTCTTCGACGTGAAAGGTGGAAGAGCTAACCACTATGCCACCACGGCATTCTCTGAATGTTAATCAGTTTAACAGAATTATTGCTGAATCGTTTGTTGCAGGTTGAGGATTACAGAAATTCTACCATGATTGAATGCGTAATGGCGATATCTGCAGACACTCTTGTCCTTGTTGACTTGTCGAGCAAGGTACAAACTTACGTGTACATTCTATATGTACTAATACCTTTATTTTTATTTTATTTTTTTATTTGCGCTTTGCCACACATAGAATACATACATTAACAATAGATAATTATACATGTAGATATATAAAGAATTGAAGTTTGTGAATACATTAATAACACAGATTGCACTAGAGCAGATTTTGTATGAGTGTGGCAAACTCCGGCATGTCCGTAGCCTTACTGTAACCGTACTGTAATTTACTGTACCATATAACGCTGTAATTTGATTGGATCAGAAAGACAAAAACAATAGGGAAACCATTTCAATGTCATAGCATGCCGTACAGTAACCATGCCATAGTCAGTGTCATAATTTGTCCCACCCATGTGAAATATGCTCTAGTGCCATATTTGAGTATTTTATTGCAGCCACAGTGATGTTAATACATGACTGAAGAGATTTATAAGGCTCGTTAGGTGTAGTATGTTTACGAGTCAGTCTCACATTTAAAAAATATCAAATTGACGAGTACAAATTTCCAGCCATATTACACAACTTCCTGTGTAATCAATTGTTTGTTATATGACAATCATCAGCACCAAGGACTGTAAAAGCCTTTCAAGTATCAAACCGTCAAAAAACGTTTTGTGAACCATGTAATACGCTCGTATATTTGCACTCGTTTTGGCCCATATTTGTACTCGTTTTGGCCTGTATTTGCACATGAAAACGCTTTAATAGTTGTACAGTATAGTAAATGTGAAGTATCATTAGCATGTTTCTATTCTTAGGAGACGCTGTTCAGTGTTCCCTGCAAGGCCATCATAGGTTGGACACCACTGTCTGCAAGGTACATTGTGTGTATCTACTGATCTAATATATTAACAAGCACCTAATTTTAACCCCAAATCCCCAAATCTTCTTCCACCAACTTTATATTTCCTCCACATCGCACTACATACCTTAGCTTTACAGTGCGAGTACTGAAATCGGGGCCACTTAGACAACGAGACCTAAACACATTGCAAAACAAAAATTAAAGCATTACAAAATACAAATCCTAGCATAACTATCTGAATTTCTAACGAGACCTGAAATAACCATGAGGGCTGATCAAAGCCAGGACCCGGCTAATCCACAGATCGAATTGGAATTTAGCGTGTTGGTTTTTGCGGAGAGAGGAAAACCAGAGAACCCGGAGAAAAACCCTCGGAGCATTAAGGGTGAGATACCAACAAACTCAACTCACATGTGGCACCGCCAGTAGTATTGGAAGGACCGAATTAGCCGGGTTTTGTGCTGGTTTCTCATTAAAGTGTGGTGGTAGGGATGACATTATTATCTATTGTCTTTAACTCATGAATAAAGTGTGGTGGAATCTCATTATCTAATGTTAATAAAGTGAGGTGGAATCTCATTATCTAATGTGGTTTTCATTAAAAGAGTAAAACATATCTAGCAATATCTGAAACCCCTTTGTAGCGTAAATAGTAAGAACAAACTACATGTACTCTTGATAGGCTCTAAAAAATTATTTATTTATTTTCAATTCTGCTTTGAAGTATTGCAGAATTATGCAATTCATGATAAAGGAAGAGGAGCGGAACCCTCTCTTTTGTTAGTTGGAGATTCATTTCATTAAGTTAGAACATGAGAATATTTACTGCCGCATGTGTTCAGTTATAAGCCTACCTAACTAAGTGAAAGGCAAGAGACTGTTTTAGAAAGAGTGATTGGTAAAGAACCTCATAAGGATACCAAAATATCTACATTAGTTTCCTTAATAACGCTGCTATTGTTCTTAGGGATTAGCGATACAAGAAGGGCCATCAGTACAGTTTGGCAAACAATAGCCCTATTGTTTGGAGGGGAAAAAATCTTATATGCAAATTCTTCTCTGTAACGAAACTACCGCAATTAACAAAATCAACAAAACAAAATACTCGGAATAAGATTTTGTTGATAGGATTACACTTTATTTATGCGATTCAACAACAAAGGTTTTCATGGTCGGTTCCTCTGCATCCAGTAACATCCATTTTTTCAAGCCACTTCATAAGTGTTTTAGTTTCACTAGCCAAATAGGGACCGACTTTTCCATAGCAAGCGGGCACCCTGGGTCTGAAAGGATTACGGGAGGTATTATACATTTCTACTATGGCGTAGCCTTCTGGAATGTTTTTCTCCTGTTTGGCCACTTGTATGCAGTTTTCCATGCAGAAGCGTCGACACCAGACCAAGTTATTTCTGGCATTTTCTTGCAGGGAAATACTATCCTTCTTTTGGAAAGTGGTTCTTTTTCTGGAAAAACCTGTCCCTGGACTCTAGAGTTAGTGCCCATTACAATCGGCTTTTCAGATTCCACCTCTTTCATCTTGCTGATGCTGGAATAGACCCGACCAGAAACAACCAAACATATCGGCTAGGACTTGTTTGTTTCCAGGGGTATCTGGCTTATTGTCCACCAAGAGATAACCGTACGGCTTTTCTGTCTCTTTGTAGTAGGCTGCCATAAATCGATCTCGGTTTTTGTCAAACATGTGTTCCCCGGTGATACCAATTTGTTTCCGGTCACTAGGGCTCAGGAAAAAAGCCATGTACTGGGCGTTGCAACTTATATCAGTGTTGTATTTCCCTTTGGGAAACATGTTCTGTAGCAGAGGTATGATGCTTGTATTTCTATCAATGTCGGCTCTGGGTAAACAACCAAGCGACAACAGGTCAAAGCTTGAACAAGTTGAAATGCCAGTCTCTTCAACTGGACACTGATTGGCTCAAGTAACCGTAATTTGAATGCTTTGTTTTCATTCTGAAATGTAAGTGGCCCCGGTTACAGTAGTTGCACTGTAAATAGTGTCATAATTAATTTTAATGGAAAACTCCGATCTTAGATGGGCATAGCTTCAAGATCTATTAAAAGTAATATTATTATGGCTGGTTCCTTCCACATTTCAAATTCTCTATTCTTTTCAAACATTCGTATTCAGTTCTTCTCTGTCAGGCTCAACATTTGATTTCTGTTTCAGCATCAAAGTATTTTATGGAAGTGGTGAGTGTCTTGTCCTCAACATTCCAACGTATGATTCTGATGACCTCCCAGAAATCGTACGCAGAGTGGAAGCTGTTACTATTGGATGCCAGGTAATAGACCAGTTCACGGTTAATTCCGACATTTTGAAAGGGGTGCAAACATGGCGCAAAATAAAGTGTTTGTATGGGAATCCGATGCCAAATAATTGCCGTAATATTGAATTTCTGAAATATTCAGTCAGACTGCAAACTTAAGATACCAGGTAAAATATTAACTGATCAAAATATGACAACTCAAAGTCCACAGAAAATTTTACAGACAAATGTATGGAAAACTGAAAACACAATTGCATGCTTCCCAGCACAACTACATCCCTCAAATATTTCAGAAATTCGATTTTACGGAAATTATTTGGCATCAGATTCCCATACAAACACTGTATTTTTGCACCATGTTTGCACCCGATCTATTAAACAGTTCGTAGTGCTGTGCAATCAGTGTCCTCCTTGGTTGTTTTTATCGTTGTTAACACACAGTGTGCTGTAATGTTTTTTTTACCTGTATCAATAATTAAGATGTTGAAACCAGAGATTTCGAAACAATTGGAATTGATTTTTAATGCATCTTTTACCTAAGGTGTAGTTCCTAACAAATTTAAAGTTGCAAGAGTAATTCCAGTTTATAAAAAAAGATGTCAAATTATCGGCCAATTTCATTACTGTCTACATGTATCTTTAATATTTTAATGGAAAAAGCTTGTACATAAATGTTTAATTACTTTCCTTGAAAAGTATAATCTAATCTTGGATTGTCAGTTTGGCTTTCGTTCGAAGCACTCCACAATCCGTGCTATCCTCTTGATCATTGACAAAACAAACAAAGCAATTGAAAATAATGTTTTACCTTGTGGAATTTTCCTCGTATTTACATCGTATTTATCTAACAGAAAACAATTTGTCTCTATCGGCAATATTGTATCTGGCTATAAACTGTAGAGTCCTTTAAGGATCTGTTTTAGGTCCATTGTTATTTCTAATATACATCAATGATTTTGTTAATTTTTCTCGTGACTGACTTTCATTTATTTGCTGATGATTCAAATTCGATTTTTTTCTAGTAAAACCCTCACTTCCTTGAAGACAATCATCATATAAATGAATGGCTAAATGCTAAATGCCAATAAATTAACTTTAAATGTTAAAAAAATCCCAGTGTAGTCTTTCATTCCCCACAGAAGAAAGTTTATGGTATAGATCTATTCATAAACAATAAACTCTTATCACAAAAACAAGTATAAAATATCTTGGAATCCTGATTGATTCAAATTTGTCTTGGAAAATCCAGACTCAAGAAATATTAAAGAAAATATCTAGAGGAATTGACATACCAATTAAAAAACTTCATAATTACAACACTAGACTAGCCTCCAAATCTACTTATTATTTATAGTCCAAATATTTGCACAAATTATGGCAAATTTAGCGTACTGTACAAACGTGTTATGATCTGGAATTTAATTTGTGAACATATCAAGAAACTACATAATAGAAATTTATATAAAAGAAATCTTAAAAAACAGATTTTGACTCAGTATTAGTCTTCTCGTAAGCGAACTACACTTTTAGATCTTCCTGTCAGCTTGTATGTGTGTCCCTTTCCCCCTCTGACTTGTATAATAGAGATGTAAAAGTTACTCACTATATCTAAATTTTGTCTGTTCGTTTGTTCATGTTTTCTTCAGTCAGACCATTAATTTCATACAGTATAATTATAATCTACTACATTTTTGGGGTGCCAGGGTCAATTAGTTTTATTCAAGCTACTTCTGGCATCCCAGCACTCTATCTTGTCAATTCTAATTCATTGGAAAATATTTAGTATGTATACAGTGTGAATAAATCGTTGTTGTGTTTTTGTTTCTGCAGACCCAGACGTTAACATTACGTCGTAATATGCACGGCCAGCTGGGTTTCCATGTTCAGTACGAAGGTTTAGTAGCAGACGTTGAAACTGGTGGATACGCATGGCAGGCGGGGCTGCGACAAGGATGCAGACTGGTGGAGGTAAAGTTCACCACTGTACACAGCGGCAGAGTTCTGGCTAGAGCTGCGCCTTGGCGCAACAGTTTCAGCTATATTGTTAAGTATATGGGGCCATAGGGCGCATACTTGGACTTGCCATATACAGGTCTACCACACTTTTTTTTCAAGCGAGCGAAGCGAGTTTTTTATTATTATCCTGGCGACAGGCGAGCGAAAGTCGCGAGTGGTCGACTTGTTTCCCTTGCAGGGATTCAAATTGTGTTTCGCGGCAAAAAAAATGCAGAGAAGATGTATCCGAGATTTCTTGGAGGCGGGTCCAGACAGGATCGCTAGAAAGAGTGGCATACTTTGGTGTTTTCGCGAGAATCTACAAAGACTTGATAACTGAATGATTGACAGGTGTGCATTAAAGCTGTTTTGATTGGCTAATCTTATAATTTATTGACCGACCCCAAAATCCGTTGATAATATTTTGGCGTGAAACAAGGATGAAAAGTCCCTTGTCCAACACCAACCCAAATCGCAATTAAAGCGGATGGGGGACTATGAGAAAGTCTAGGCGCATACTGTATTAGGCAACCTTATGAATATTCATAGCAATGGCTAATAGAAATCCCAAAAGTGACATATAAGCCATTTGACACCAGGGTTCACACAGTCGTGGAAAGTCATGGAATTTCAAAAATAATTTTCCAGGTCTGGAATAGTCATGGAAATTTGCAAAAATGTCAAAAGTCATGGAAAAGTCATGGAATTTTATCATCGACCATTGGAATGTTTTGATGCTTGACTTTCCTTGCATAATTCTAGATAGATTAGTAGGTTCTCTTTCAGTACTCTTCATCATTATCCATCTGCTAAATACTTGATGATTTTGACTTGGTGGTTTTAAAACTGGCGGAGTCCTGGCTAAATGCTAAAGATAATATATGTTACGTTGAAATAAGGATGTGCACCATTGGTAGTATTCCTTCCTTGGTAAAAGTTTTCAATCAATATTAAAGTGGGTGGACAGGCCCAGTTAAATGACGTTTTCTAGTTTTTCTTGTCGGCTCCTCCAAAACCTAATTTGAGTCCTTGATTTTCTAATTTAGTCATGGAAAAGTCATGGAATTTCATTATAACTTTCCTGTGTGAACCCTGGACACGTCGAGCCAAATTCCTAGCCAAAGCTAAGAACTAACCTCCTAAAACCACTGACTAACAACGCCTTCTGTTATCAGCATATCGACAAGCGTGTTACTGTGCGTGCTTGCGTTAGAGAAGACTCCAATGGTTTTATACCGTTTCATGTTTGTATTCAAAGCAAAGATCTAGAATGCCATGCAATGTTTTGTTTGACTCAAAAGCGTTCTCAAATATCGAACTTGGAACTGCACCCTTTCAATTAGGCCTGGATACAAATATCACGTAAAATCGCCTAAATATCATTCCGGAATATCACGTAAAAAGTTCTAAATATCAGGCAAAATTTTCTAAATATCAGGCAAAATTTTCTAAATATCAGGCAAAATGTTCTAAATATCAGGCAAAATGTTCTAAATATCAGGCAAAATGTTCTAAATTTCCCACTAACAAAGATAATGTTAATACAGTTTTAATAAATATTATAATATAACAACCTTTTTTATTATCGTACTCGCATTTTTCACAAAATAAACTTACAACCATTGGTGGATCCGCCATTTTGCTCTGAGTCTGACCTCTGTACCGACTGCACTAAGCATCATGGGATACATTATTAAGTGGGAAACCGCTGATCCAGATTACTGTTGCCACTGAATTGAGCTAACCAGTTTCAATCACCAAAAACTACGCTGAAAATGCCTAGACCCTCAACAAAATTCCTAAATATCCCAACAATATCCCTTTTTTTCCCTAAATATCACATTGTTTTCTAAATATCATGGAAGGTTCTAAATATCTAAAAAAATATCATGATATTTGTATCTAGGCCTACTTTCAATAATGGTGGTTTATTATTGTTCTGTAGATCAATGGTCTGATTGTTGCCACGGTGACCCATGAGCAAATGATTGAGATTCTCAGAAAACCAGGTTCGGTGACAGTAGTTATTGTGTCCCCCCTGCCAAGTGGAAAACCGAGGAGGTAAGTTGACGAAATGTTTAAGAGGAGATATTTTACAAAACCACGTATTGGAACTCCCTCTGATTGGGCGCCAAAAAGGCTAAATACTGAGTTTTGTGTCGAGCTAAACTCGATTTTAGCAAAGATTTCACAATATTTGGATTCCTTTTTGAATGGCGAAAAAACAAAAAACTTCTCTCGTCAGGGATAGACCTGAATATATAACACCACACTTAAGGTGGTTCACAGGCTGACTAAATTTACAAACAAAAGCAAGAAACTTCGTGCAACACTAAAACAGTTCTTAGTCAAGAGTTTATGTTATTTGTGTTTGTTTGTGACTAATAAAATAGTAACTAGAGTGTTAATCCAAAGCGAGAATTGGAATTCAAATTTGTCTACAGGGCTAGTTTTTGGCGCTTTTTGCTGCGAGCGAGCAGCAACCTATTTGGAACGACTTTGATGTGTATACCGAGTTCATATTAATTTTTTTGGGTTCCTCGACCTACATCGAACCTCGTTATCATTTCATCGGAAGAGAACTGGTAACTACAATCACGTGCTTTCGGTTCAGGTGTCTTTTGGATAGCGAATGAGACCTCAACTATAACCACAATAATCCCCGCTTCTATCGCTTCAGGTAAGTAGGATATTGCACAAAAAGTTCTATCAACATTAGGATGCTGTTTACTGCTTTGGGTTGTGAAAGAAAACCCTGTTTCCTCGGTGAATGCGGCTTGTATCCGAGCAGAATTTCTGTGTTCGATTCTTTCCTCACCAGAGTAACAGACGATACGATCAGATGTTTTCCGGTGCTGTGGGAAGGCTAGAAGGATTAAAGCCTCGTCTGACGGCTGTTCCTTGCTTTAACGAACTGACAGAAAACTACGCCACTAGACACAGTCGTGACTGTCGATCTTCACACGCTGTGACGTCCTCTGTACATATATGACAACAAACAAACGGGAAAATATAATCTATTCGTTTTATATAACAATCGCCAAGCTTTTATAATGAGAGAAACACTGAAAAAACAAACTGAATGCGCGCTGTCGACGATAGCGATCCCTCGCTACATTTCAATGTACTGCTGCGACCTCATATAAACATATACACTATTCAATGCACCACGGACGTTCAGCGGAGTATAACTTAAGAAGTCAAATATATTATCAATAATTAAGCAACTAATTAAAGGCTTTTGAGATAACCTCAGACATGGTTGTCTCCCCTACATGAAGTGTAGATGTCAGATTCAGGCAATTTATTCAGTTACTTGTGCACTAATATCATACGGCTCTAGCTAGGAATCAGATTATTAAACTACAATTTCATATACTATACTGCTTGCAGCACTTCACTTTCGTCAGAAACCTCTAGTTTAAAATATTACGCAACAATTAGAAATATCCCCTCTTAACGTGAAAAGGGTGCACTGGAGTTTTAAAACCGAATGAAATTTGACAAGTAGCTCTTTATTGTTTTCCAAAGCGCTTTGGTACGTGATGTGCACAAAGTTTTTGTTTAGGCAAAATATAAAGAGGAACCTTAATTCTTTGAACTCAAAGTGAAATGTTTGGTCTGTTGTCAGGGGGATGCAGCCATCTAAACACCAGTACTGGTGGTCAGCTCGATCCTCTACAGCTACCATCTCCTCATATGGTGGCAGTGCCTCGTCGGTAGGGGAAGAACACGAGTCGCGTGATCTCATAAATACCATTCACAAGAATCCCCCCAAGACGGCGCCCAAGACCTTCACCAACAAGGACGCGTCGTCCACGGAGAAGACTGTGGAGGAGGTAGAGTCCAGTGGAAGGTATGAATCGTTAGTCGAGTAAGTTTTCGTAAGGCACGTGGGAAAGAGCTAATATTTAGCCAGTTATAAAATATGATCGGTTCTCTTTTGTTCTGTTTACATGTCAAGAACCAAATGTATACAATACAACAATAAGGCACAGCATGATATTGATTAGTGGTATCAGTGATGTTTTCAAGTTATGTAAAAATGCCTGTGCGTTCTCATTTCAGTTCCTTCCCTGTGCCCGGTCACAAGCACACAAATAGTGGCTCAACGTCTTCTGCTACTGGAAGCTCTTCGACTCTGAATGAGGACGCTCGGTCCCATGCCCCGCATTATGGCGCTGCCTACACGGTTGCCACGATTACTCCTGCACAGGGTGCTCCTGATTCTGATCCGAGGACGCCTGGGAACTACCAGGGACACAATGCTGCATCGCATCCTGGCTCCTCAAGCTCCTACGAGAGTTTAACGCACTCGAGACCTAAATGGAGTGGAATATCTTCTGTCGAGGTTGAGAACACAGCAGCACCTAATTCCGTAGGTGTCACATTAAAGGCTCCAACTGCTAAGGGGACATTATATGTCATCGCAAGCGGGCCCCAGTCACCGACGCTGATTCCAAGCCCGAGAACTCCCGAGACTCCTATTTTTGGTAGTGTCTCCCAGCGCCCTGATAGGCAACGACGAGCGGTCGTGAATGAGCACGGAGAGAATGCAGTGTCTGACGGGGAAGTTAGAGAGCCATCTGGAGAATACCCTACGAGAAATGGAGAGAATGGACGTGTTGCAACGCACGAGTTCGTCTATGATAATGTTAATGCCAAGGAGAGTCAAGCTGAAGGAAAGGAGGAGACTGGGAAAGAGGGAGAAAGGAGAGTACCTTTTAAGGAGACCAGTCTTGGTGCTGTCGTAACGACCACTAATACATATAAACACAACTACGACGAGCTAACTGAAGCGTCCATGACAGAGACAGTGGATAAAATCGAAAAGGCATTTGGGTTTAGGACACCCAAACTCATAGATGCCCCACGTAAAAACTATGATTATGGCCAGTTCGAAAGATCTGCTAGTTTTAAACGGAACGAAAGAAGAAGTCCTAAGAGCTCCTCGGAAGACTTAAAACTTAAACAAATGTCATGTTCAGGAGAATCTCTAAACCGTGCGAATGCTGTGGATGATAGCCAAACAACACCGAGCGAAGGACAGCAATCAAACCCTCATAGACAGATACCAGCTGACGCAACAAAGTATCCCTCGGAGAAAGACATTACGAGATTACAAGAGGATGATGAGGGTGCTGGACACTCTTCCGGCATAGTAGTTCATCACGAAGTGAAAAGAGAGATAGCTAGAACACTGTCTGCAGAAGAACTAGAGGTGCAGCTTATATTGGAAGAGCTCCAGAAGGCCGAAAGGGACCTCGGCGGGACCGAGGGGAGGATTCAGACTGTGGTGGAGGTGTCGAGGAGTAAAGGTGAAGTGATTCGAGAAAGCAGCAAGAAGCCAAAGGAATTCGATCAAAGGCTAGCGGCCAGAAATAGTATAATGGAAAGGTTGGAGAGCCAACGGCATGCCATAGGAAGCGATGGTGTGGAGGGCATTAAGATCTACCATGCAAAAAGCCGAAGCACACCAGCAGATGTGAGCAAAGCACAAGGCTACCCAAATGATAATACGTCTAGACAAAAGCACGCTGCCTCACAGGACGATATCACGACAAGAATACGGCAAGACCGAGACGCTCGCAATGACAGCCCAGCAAGAGGAAAATCTCCACCCGCAAAAGATTCTGGCGACAGCCATAAACACCACAACAGGCGAAGGAGAAGTGAAAAATACGAGCGACTTGAGGCAGGGCATAAGCCGCGCTTATCTGATGTCACTCAAAACCCCCGTTCTGTGAAGCCGGTAGTTAGGTCAGAGAGGAAAATAAAGCTTTCACAGTCAGGTGCGAGTTCAGTATTGTCTGATGAAAAGGCGCAGACACTGCCCCGATGCAAACCAAGCCGTAGGCATCGGTACGTTACGAAACAGCCAGCTGAAAGCGACTCCTCTGACGAGGAACTGAGGAAAAACACCAAGGAACGCAGCAAAACCGACGCGAACTCATCGCTATTTTCATCCGATAGATCGAAGAAGACTTCGAGTCTCCCGCGCGAAAACGAAGGGCGTGTCTCATATGAGAACCGTTCACCCAGGCACGCGCCGCACTTGAGAGGGGCCCGCATAACGAAGTTAAAACTAAGCGCAAGCGAGGAACCTTTGGATTCAATAGTGGACCAGACAGCGCGTCTGCTATCTGCTTCTGAGGAAGTTAAATACGGTACAAGCTCAACATTTGTGATTGCCGAGGATGTCTTACATTCACTCGCGCAGGCTTCTGATCTGTTACTGGGCCAAACGGCTGGTAAAGAGGATAGGGACAGGGAGAACAGAGTTAAAGAAAAGACAAGAGAACGAGACAGGGATAAAGACAGAGTCAAGGAGAATAAGGAGAGGTCTGTGGCAAAGATCAAAGGCCATGGTGAGTTTCAATTGTACTAAATATTATCAAGCAAGAACCCCAACATCTCTGTTCAAAGCTCTGCGATATATGATGTTCCGCTTGAGTGATCTCTGACATTTTGGTATCGCGCGAAATTCAAATCGAAAACTTTGAATGTCTAAAACTACACTAAAGATTTTGCAAACGGTTCAAAAACGCAATTGACAGGCATAACTGAGAAACTAGCTTCCTGCAGGAGCCCATAACTAGGAGCGTCCATCCCACATACTAGGCCTATGTCACAGCAATTTTACAAGTTAGGTTATTTTTAGAATGGTTTCCCGCTATTGTTGAGTTGCAATTATTCCTAAGGGAATCAAATCACAAAAGCGTAGCATCCATGTTGTTTTGTATAACAAAAGTAGCTAATAAGGCATCTTTTGTTCCGCCACTGTGCAATCTACCAATTGGCGGGGGAAATAATCTAAAAATAGCCCAACTTGTAAAAACGCTGTGACAACTATATAGGAGATATGGACGCTCCTTATATGGTCTCCTGCTTCCTGCGGTTTACTTTTACTTGGCTTGATTTAATTTTAGCTTCAGCGATTTAGTATTCTAGAGCGGATTTCAATTGAGTGTCGGAAGTGTTTTGGTTTAGCGTTTACTAAGCTCTCCTATTGGCTGAGAAAGTAAACCCACCAATCAGAATCCAAAGTAAAACCAAACGCAAATTGGTTTTGGTTTTGTGTTGTTTTGTCATTGGCTCACAGGGAAGCCATTTATGAGTTACTTGTGATTACTCGCTCCTATGATTGGCTGGCTGTGGGTAGTTTGCGTTTGGTTTTACTACACTCAATTGAAAACTGCTCTATTCTAACAGGAGAAGACTGTTTACTTGCTTGACACTAAGAACGCAAAGCAAATATCGGGCAGTGACCACCTCGGTCGATATAGAGTTTATGTTTTAGTGTCCCCAATCAACAATCAGACCCGCAGCCCGAATGGGCTACGAGTCAATAGCCCATGAGGCGCAACCGAATGGGCTATTTAACTCGTAGCCCATGAGGGCGAGAGGTCTAATTATTTTAGTATAAACTAACTTGTCGGACAGTAGAAATTCACATGTGAAGATATCATTTATATCTTCATGTGTGAAGATATCACTGTTTAGTTTTATTATATTTACTGTTCTGAATTTGAAATTCAAATTTAGAATCCCAAAGGGTGAGCGTCTTTTTCCTTTTGTAGTGCGGTTCCTTATTTAACCGATCAAGTCAATTCAGAAATTACCGGTATTGTTTGCATATATCATGAAGTGAATATCCGTATACTGTAAGTGATAACAGAGTACTGCAGGATACGTTACACATTCAAACTAAAAGAAACTTATAATAATGGTCTATTTTTGTTAAAAGCTTCTTGTGTTTGATAATGTCGAAATGAGCACGGAATAGATCCAAAACATAGATCCCCCAAAATACGCCATCTTGGATATGTGACGTCACAAGTGGAACACACAGAACCGGAAGTTCCTAAATGTAGCATTTCACTTCAATGCACGACACTGTACATTGTGTGTAAACTCTAATTCCCTTTGCCTGAAGTCTTCGCTATGAAGAAGAATCGCTATCATTCCCGCCAGACGCTCTTTCGCGGCCATAGTTCCACTTGTGAACCGATATTTTACCGGAAGTGAGCATTCTTACACCAAAAATCACGGTTGTTACCGTTTATCATTCGAATTTGATAAAATAACCCTCAAATTCGTTTTCTACGAGTGATTCTGCATTGCATTCGAATCGATGGTATTAGTGGTAGATAAAATATGAGCGGATGATCCTTATGGTCATTTACAATGGCAAGCCGCTTCTGCGAGCCATTGTAAATGACCGTAAAGATCGGACGCGAATATTTTATCGTGCTTGTAAAATGAAACAATAATTGGAATGCACATTATTGTTATGTGATTCTGTGTTATTCCAATTATGGAACTTGAAATGACCATGTATGTCCCATAGGAGTTACAGATCTTTATCAAAAGTTATGCATACTTATTAGCTGAGTACGAAATCTTTATCAAAAGTTAATTTACTCATTCATAATTTTATTGGGATTTACAGTACTGTGCATGTACATACAGTACTGAGCTTGGATGGTTTTCACCGTCATTAATTATTCATGAATTTTTCAAGAGTGGTTTATATGCCCTTTGATCTGGCTACAGGTGGCAACGATTTCGAGTTTAACTGGTGTCTTTGATATTAGCCTGAACTTTAATCAGCTCAACCCCCAAATGATAAACTTTCTAGTGACGAAGAACAAAACTAATTACTCAGATTAGCAGAGTATTCTGTCCTGGTATAGTGGAGAAAATTTGAGACAATTTTGGTGAAGGATGGCAAAGATTTGAGTGGATTAAAAATATTGTTTTTAATAGAAATTTAGAGCAACTTGAAATCGGTTCACTGTAACCGAAATCACGTTGTCTAGAATAAGCTTTTGTAATCCACTTTAATCTTTGCCATCCCCTGTTGAAAAAGTCTGAAAATCATACCAGGACATTCACATGGTACGGTATCTCTCTTCTAACTCAGTTTATAATATAGATAAGATAGTACGCGCGCTCTGATTGGCTGTTTAGCTTTTTTTTTATTTAAGCAATATAACACGCTTTCCATGTCTTTGTTCTCTTATATAAACACGCGGGATATGTTGGGAGAACAAAGAAAAACTTGAAAATCACGAGCCGCTAGGCGAGTGATTTTCAAGTTTTTCTGCGTTCTCCCAACATATTCCGAGTGTTTATATAAGAGAACAAAGACATGGAAAGCGTGTTATATTGCTTTTATAAAATAACGAACAGGAAGACACGAGAATTAAATCTAACGTACGCACGATCAGAAAATCAATTCTCCTAACAGTAACAGTCGTCAGAAATCGACCGACGATGAGTTTGCAGAGCGCGGGAAATCCTCCAAGGCAGAACTGAGAGACAAACTTACGAAGGCAAGCTTTGTGTGGCTCTGTTTTGAAAATATCTGCTTCAACATTCCCCGAAAAGAATAACTCGGAATTCAAGACATTTTTTGCCGGAAATTTAAGCCATAAGGCATTCAAGGAGTAAAGGACTTGAACTGGATGTTTTTGTCGCTGAATTTACAGGAGGAAACATGATTGCCCTCTCCGTCTAAATTTTGAAGCATGTTTTAGTTGAATGAACTTTTATTTTCGCCAAACTCAATGGAAAGATCTAGCTGTTGGGACCTTCTTCCAATGAGATGAGGCTAAAAGTGCAAGGTAAGAGGGAAAAGCTCACTTTGTTCTGTGAAAATTTGGTTGCCAAACTTCACAAATGTCGCACGTGAGTTTGCAAAATTCTGATTTTCTTTTCATACAGTAGTTCCTAAAATGGCAAGGAGAAAGCTAAAAACCTTATCTGAATTACCAAGACCAAGAAGGGTAAATGATAACAATTGGCCTTATATACAGGCTTATTATTTCGACACTTTGTCGCCGACAAAATGTCGGACTTGAACTTATTAAGCGTACATTTAGTTTGAGATAAAAAAGACATGGAAAAAGTCGAAAGAGTGTTACTTTTCCCTCTCTTCTACTCTAGTCTCTAGCTCAATTCCTCACTCTATTCGTCTATCAGGAGGTTGTTTAAAAACTAGACGCGTTAGCCGTTTATGTGTTTTAGTTTTACCGTACAAAATAAGTTAAGAGAAGTGGTTTTGTTTCTCGAATCCGCGACTAAAATTGTAAAAATATCTCGGCCGAGATGGTTAGCAAATTTGATAAATGATAACTTCATGTCGGTCGGTTGTATTTTTGTTAAATATATCTGTCTGTTTTGTTGATTAAAATCACATTGAAAGTCAACGTTTGGTGAAGACATTCTTCCTTGTCGTTTTGCCATTTTTATTTCATTCACAATCGCGTGCCATCGCCAAAGCGAGACGAATTTCCATGTTTATAGACTCTCATACAAACACGGCTTTCAGCCAATCAGCGCGCGAGTTTCCTCTGGGTTATTTTATAACAGAGTATATAACATGGTTTGCCGTGTTTTATTGTTTTCAACTGGCGGTTTCCTTTCATCGCGCGCGTAAATCTATATTATAAAACAGATAAAGAAGCCTTAAATCCATGTTTTATACTATCATAAAACACTCTGGTCATTTGAGAACACTCGAGAAATGTTGAAGCACGCGCCTTCGGCTTGTGCTTTAACATTTCTCTCATGTTCTCAAATGCCCATCGTGTTTTATGATAGTATAAAACATGGCTAAGGCTTCTTTATTTGTTAAGTGTTAAGAAATAACTTGAAGGTTCAATTCGCACTTGGAGTCACACCGTCGCCACACGGGAGGGCTTGTATGTCGTTCTGGAATATTCAACGTCAGGCTCTGTTATCACTGTTTTGGCTAATGAAGAGGTTCATTTTGTAAGGCCATTGCATATTAAAGGAGCAATGTCAACCCTCAAATGTGATAAACTTTATCATGACGAAAAGCAAAAATAATTACTCAGATTAGCAGAGTATGCTTTCCACGTATACTGGAGAAAATATGACAATTTTGGTGAAGGCTGGCAACAGAAATACTGCTTTTAAGAGACATTTAGAGCAACTTGAAATCGGTTTACCATTAACCGACTCAAGTTTCTAGAATAAGCTTTTGTAATCCACTTTAATCTTTGCCATCCTCTAGCGGAAAAGTTTGAAAAGCATATCAGGACATTCACATGGTATGTCTGTTTTGTTATTTTGGTAGTTTTGTTTTGAAGAAACTTTAAGGTTCACTTCGCTTGACATTGCCCAGTTAACCGCATCTTCGTATAGCAGAGCTATTCTTATCTTCATAGGTAGTAGACATTTACTTGAAGCTTGTAATGAGTGTGTTAGGGTTTTACTTTGATCTTATTGGACGAATATTGCTCTTGCGACTATCGTATTCATTTCCATCTTACTTAGCACTATGTCAACACGCTTTGGTGATCAGCTGCAGTCGCTCCTTATAAAGGTTTCCATTCCATGGTTAGTGGATCCGACTGTAAATGTGGTCAACGAGGGAAGCAGGTTTCTTTAGTTTTTCTTGCCCAGCAAAATACAAGTTATCTGATCAGGATATCTTTGTGGGTTTGTTCCGGCTGAGTCAGTGAGGTGTGACTGAAAACCACAGTCGTGTTCAACCCCGCTGTTCGCTGTGGCTGAATAATTATTCATTGAGAACACAGTCTGGAATACAGCCTCACGTAAGACAAGCGATTATCAACTACGTTCTTCAAATCTAAAATGATTTTGAAGACAGTGCGCTGTTCGTTTGTATTCAGTGTTTTGTTTTCTTCGTGATACTGTATAAGTACACGGCAGAACTTTCAAAGACGTCTGTCTTCCGATCTGTTCATCCACAATTCGGTTGCACGCAGAGTGTTGGTGCAGCCGCCAAGTTCAAAACTCTTCGCTCTTTAAAATGCCAGAGAAGTATTCAAGTGACAAAAGGTGCGGGACTCCCTGCAAAGGTAAACAGAATTCTCGTCTTAGAGTCTCGCTAGCTCTGGTTCTGCTATTTTTCTACCTGAATTGAACAGTACAGGGGTTTGTTAGTAATGTGCACAGTACACTTGTCCCTTCGCTCAACCTTTCTACTTGTCCAGGTCCAAGTCTTCCGTTTTAAGGTATCACAATATGCAAATATATCGTAGAGACTTGTTTACCAATCTTGTGGCTGAGTGACCAATAACTTTTTAATATACGTTTTTAGTGCTCCTATACTGCTATAGTGAACGCGTTTCCAGTTTTTCTTTGTTTGTTGCTTGAAATTAGAGGTAACAACAACACGTTCTCTGACTTTGTTTCCATTTTTAATCGAGCAAATGGCCCCATATCCCAGGCTGCATCTTTCACTTCGTTATTCTTATTATCATTGTTTTACTGCAAGATTCTTCCAGTACCAGTGTTTTTGTTTATTTATGATTACCGATTTTTGTATACGTAATATAATTGAACCAAATTTAGCCACTTTAAACTTTAGCCTACTTGCCGCCTGCAGTAATAATTTCCATTGCTCCAACCAGCCCCTCCCTGCTCCAACGTAAATCATACATCGTTGTAAATTAAAGCTCACTGACCCACACCGACCTACGGACACCCCACCCCACCCCCGCCCATCTCATTTTTTCGTTGTTTGTAGTCACCTTATTTCCTTGTGCATTGCGAAATGATGTTTTTTTCTTTTCGTACGAAGCCGGGAATGCCGTCACCCGTAATATAGGAACACCTAGAATTGTTCACAGAAACCCCTCTGTGTTTGTTCTTGGTAAACAGTCAGTTGAGGGTGATGAGAAGTTTCCAAGTGTTTCGAAATGTGACGTAAAGTTACTGGTGTTTATAAGATGACATATTTTGTCTCCTGTTGTGAGGTCATGCAGTACATGGCGACCAAGTCAACACTAAACCACTCGAGTTCTAACATTTTTGCTTCGCTTAATGCCGGAGAAAATTCGTAACGATTTCGTGCCTGAAACACACAGCACGAAGGTTGACAAGCCCAAACCGTTACGAACAAACACCCCACCAAACACAAGTAAGACATCTGTACACAGAAACAAACGGTATCAAAGGATTTATACGATTCCTCTCGGTATTGGCAGTTTTCCTTTTGCTAATAGGGACACTCGTGTAATCTTTTGAATACTGTTTACCCAGAAGATAGTGACATCTAGCGGTTTTAGACTAGTGACATAGCTTGGTTTATGTCTGCTACTGCACCCTTCGGAACATTTCAACTAACGTACGCCCTCATGTGTTTCACTGATCGTCTTTAGTGGTGTTCATTCTCTTTATATCGTCAGGTCGTGGAAGATCTCATGGCCCGCACAAGTTCCACATCCCTGTCGTTCCTAGGAGGCATAGTTTTGACGATCGGATACTTGCTAGCTCGGTAAGTTAACGTCGTGAAACATGGGAAAGATAACGAGAAACCTGTTCTTAATCGTTTGATGGGCTCTAGCTTTTTCTAGAGTCCAGAGCATCGAGAACTTTAACCCCCCCCCCCCCCCCTCCCCCCTCCCCTCTCCCCTCCCCTCTCCCCACTCCCCTATGTTCTATTTTTCTGCCAAAATTCAATCGTTTTTAGCAACAAAAGACTATTAAACGTAGCAGTTCGTGATTCAAATGCGAAACAGAAACAGTCTAGCTGCTTCTGAACACAATGATAAACGCGGTTTGTATTTTCAGGTGGGTTTTATTCTGCCCACTGAAATTTTCCATTAGGTTAAAGTGGCATTCACTTTAGACAGGTTACTAACTGTCTTGGAAAGTTTACAGCTTAGTTTTTATTCCTAACGTTAACTGACAAATTTACATCTAGTAATGTTTTCGTGAGGCTATGAATTGAGTCAACCAAGCAGAACTTTCCTTTGACAGCGTTCAGTTCATTGTTTTGTTCATAGCTGTTTGTGTCTTGTACTTAGATGACGTTTCAACAAATATAAATATTTACCATCGTTTCAAATGGCAATTCAGTTCCCGTCAATTTAGATAATTATTGTTAAAACTTGTCGCCAGGACTCTATTCATCAAGTTGTTTGCTTGTGAACTTGGCATCTTAGTGCATCGTGTGCTTCTCAGAACAAACAGTTGACGTATAACGGTTTAACGTATGCATGCAGTCAGTCTCAGTCTGTCTGGTTGCGTAAAGTCCCCTTTTTACGTTAACAGTATTGACTGTAATTTTAAATTTGTTTGCTTGTGAACTTGGCATCTTAGTGCATCGTGTGCTTCTCAGAACAAACAGTTGACGTATAACGGTTTAAGGTGTGCATGCAGTCAGTCTCAGTCTGTCTGGTTGCGTAAAGCGAAACAGCATGTGACGAGCAACAAAAGCACTGTTGAACATTCGAGTCCCCTTTTTACGTTAACAGTATTGACTGTAATTTTAAACCGCTTTTGCTACAATTAAGCACTCGATGGACTCTTGGAGATCATGCACGTCGTAGTATTTCATTATTTTGCGGTTTTTTGTTTTGTTTTTAAGAATAAGGCTGGTATGCCATACCGTTTTGGTTGGTTGCTCTTTTCTGTTACCAGAAATTCAGTGGTCTTTTTGTTGGGGGGGGGGGGGGGGGGGTGCGATTTGTTGGACAACATATAGTATAAGAGTTTGAAAGTATTTTCCGTCTTCTTGCTGTATTTGACTGCAGTGTGTTCTATGTAATGATACACTAACAACTTTCCTTCTGTTTATAGGCCAGCAAGCCAGCAGGGAGGGAAAGGTAGGCACACTTTAACACTCTTTATATCTTACCCTTTTTTCATTAACTTTGTCGAGGATTTAAAAAGCACACTAAAAAACGAGGTTTATCTGAAAACAAGCAAACTTATAATTAAGCCTTACCATACACTATAAAATGAGTCCTACGCAAACGAGGAAGTATTGTTACGGAGACATTTGAGAATTTCAGTGTTTGCCAAAACATTTTCCTCCTTTTCCCCCGCGCGCTACTCCCATTTTTTGGGAAGCAAAAACACATTCTGAAATTTATCAAATACATTTTTTGCTTCCAGGCCAAGAAGCAAAATGTTGTTTTACAACAACTGTCCATTTTCTCGCTGTCTGGTTGGCTAAGTTTTATCGTCAATAACAAGACACAATAATGCTGACGCGAGGCGCGCGTGCGACTTCATAAAGTTTGTTGTAGAAGGCCGAAGTCACCTAGTACATTTGCTATTGCCTGTTGTAAAAACAGATTGAGACGCCTCGTGGATCCACAGCTATTTTGACCGTATTATGATGAAAATCGTTGTCAATATAATTATTAGGACAGCACAAAAACTAACTTCAGTTTGTTAACTTGCGCTACAAACGTTTCCCAACAATGTTGACTAGATTCCAGGGCTGCACTACAATGTTTCACCATTTGCCCAGGCCGCTAAGATCAATCCTTGAAACACTGCGAATTTAAAATTTATGTAATAAACTAATTTGATTCATAATTATAAACCGGCTTGTTCAGTTTTAACTTCTATTTCGGAGACGTTGTAACAGTTTTTAATCGCGCTTTGCTTCTCTTCAAATCAAATCAAAATCAAATATTTTGTTTACCCTCGGATATTGAAGCTTTCCGACGGAACAAGTGAAGTCGGAAAGCGTATTCATAACGGCTTAAGAGCATCATTGTTGTAAGGTGTCGTAGTTTTGTTTATATTTGGCATGTCATTGGTGACAAAAGGCCGGCATGCAATGGTGCATGTATATAACGAGCAACTTCAGAGAGCAATTCATATCTCGCCGTTCGTGCAGCCTCCGGAAGGCAAATTTTATTCAACTTGTAATTATTTACTAGAGAATTATTTTAAGGTTTTAACCCTCGAGACCCTGTGCTACTACATCTGGGTTTTTCGTATCGGGCGGAGCACGTTTTTTGATTATGTTATTTCCATTTTGACAATCTTATTGATGTAAACTTATTGCGTTCGAGCGAGAGCGAGAACGCATACTAATCTTAACGCGGGCTACCTGTGGTCCATAGGCGCAATCCAAACACGAAAAACGTGTTGTACCTTTGCGCATAAATTAACTCAGCATGTCCATGATGCATTACGATATACGGTTCGCCTCGTGGTTTGAACAGTGCAAAAGGTGAGTAGTGATTTATCTCGGTAATATGCTGAAGAAATTCATAAGTGTTGCTCATCAAAGCGTATCCTGGGTACCAGAGGTTCTACTGTCGAGCTGTCTGATCAAATTCTAAACTTAACCACAGATCGTCTCTTCTTGCGTCAATATTCTTGCTGCTGGAGCGGAAAGACGAGAAACACATTCAGCTATCGTTGTTCTCTGACGCCTCTAATTCCGGCTGGGGAGACATCGCGAACTGACTGATCGGATCCGATGCATTAAAGCTCTTTTAATTCAAAAGGAATTGCACTTTCCCAGTATAAGTTTTCTGGTAAGAGTATAGAAGTTTTTGCACGTCTTTCAAATATGACAAACGTTCCTTCAAAACTCTGTTGATGTTCTGTAAAAAAATCAGACTGACCCGTTCACGCCTGACTGATTGCATGCACGTGGAAATTCAGACTACAAGAAGAGTTGAGATTTTAATACGCAAACATCTAGAATGATTTCTGCCGAAACCTTTTAATACTAGTAACAAGACAAGGTCTGCCGTAAACGTGAAACTACACTGAAGCAAAAGTTTATTTAGTGTTATGCTTTGAGTCAAGCTTTAAAGCGAGCCACGTACCACCGGTCTGGGAACTAAGCGAGCATCCGTTTTGTTTATTTTACGGCTCACGATATTTCGATAACTGCATGGTCCGAATTTACTTGAAAACTTTATGCAATGACTTTTACAAAATAGTGAAGAAAGTAAACTTAAACATGGTTATGATGCTATATGCCCGTAGTAGACCATTTAAATGAAAACATTGCTACACATTAATGCATGTTACAATATTACACATCAAATCTTATACCGTTAAAAACAGTTAAAATATATTAGTTATGTTACTATATAGTTTTATACCCAGGGAGCCAGAGGCAAATCTTCCAAGTAAGAATTGCATGTGTACATATAGCAGATAAGTCTAGCACAAGGATAACCAGTTGAATTGATATTCATACGATAATTGTAAACACTGAGAATAAATATATTCATTATTCATTTGTGTTTACTAGTCCATTTCCTCTAGACGCAATCAGACAAAAGGGTATGATGTAAAAAAGTAAATAAGAAGAGGTATATTTTTCGGTACTTTCCTTGGTTTCACCAAACAAATACATTTCTAAAATCTGAATGAAATTTATATTACTTCAAAATATGATTCTTTTCGAACGAACGCACTTCCTAACTGATAGTTACTCTAGTTATAGTATAAAACACGTAAGTGTGAATCATTAGTGTTTAGTCATTGGACACTCTAGCACTGTAAAACTTAATATTATACAGTTACGTGTGAAGTTATTTTTCACCTGTAAACCGTGAAGTATTGGACACACTGTAAGCTATTGTGATGCATGTAAAGTCATTATCGACACAATTAAGTCGTTGTGCAGACACACCTAAGGTGTAAAGCTACTATAGATACATGTGGAGTGCCGTAAAGTCATTGTAGACACACGTATAATTATAGTCATTGTGTATAGACACACACGTAAGGTGTAAAGCTATTATAGATGCATCAGAGTATAAGTCAGTGTGGCACACATATAGTCACTGTGCACAGACACATGCAGGCGGTAAGCTATTATAGATACATGTGGTGTGTAAATTGTTGTGGACACACGTAAGCCGGGTACAGCTATTATAGATACTTGTACTCGTAAGTAATAATCATTGCGGACACGCGTAAAGTAATTTTGGACACATATAAATCATTGTGCATAGACACACACACAAGGTATTATGCTATTATATATATCCATGTGAGTGTAAGTCTTTGTGGGCACATATATGTAAGTCCTAGTGCTTAGACACTTGTAAGTGTAAAGCTGTTTTCGATACACGTGAAGTCTTTGTAGACACGTATACAGCTATTATCGATACATGTATACGTAAGTGTCAGTCATTCTGCATAGACATACATGTGAGTGTTAAGTCTTGTGTTCACACTTAAATGTACAGCTATTATAGATACACATACACCTAATTAAAATCATTGTGGACAAGTCATTGTGGACACACGTGAAGTGCATCGTTATTGTAGGCATAGATGAAATGTAACCTCATTGGACACACAAGGTGTTAAACTAATATAGATACAAAGTGTAAGTGTCGTTGGACACACGAATAGCGTAAAGCTGTTAGGACACACGTCAAGTGTAAGTCTTTGGACACACGTGAAGTGTAAGCTGTTGCAATACACGTGAAGTGTTGGTCTTTGTGACACACGTGAAGTGTAAGTCTTTGTGACACACCTGAAGTGTAAGCTATTATAGCACGTGAGTGTAAGTCATTGTGACACACGTGAAGTGTTAAGTCATTCTGACACACGTGAATTGTAATTGTAATTGTAAGCTATTATAGCACGTGAGTGCAAGTCATTGTGACACACGTGAATTGTAATTGTAAGCTATTATAGCACGTCAGTGTAAATCATTGTGACACACGTGAAGCGTAAGTCATTGTGACAGACGTGAAGCCTAAGCTATTATAGCACGAAGTGTAATCTATTATAACACGAAGTGTAAAGTTATTGTGACACACTTGAATTATAGGCTATTATAGACGTAAAGGGCGGGAACTCTTTATGGAAGTTATAGTACTTGTTTGTTTGTAAGTTACGTTATACATGTTCTAGAAAACCTTTTTTAATTAGGTGTATCTCCAAAATATTTATAAACTGGAGAACAACTTATATTTGCAGGAGGCCTAAACATGATTTAGTAACAGGATTTCAACGTTGGTCGTTACTAAATGGCACTTTATCCTACATTCTATCCTACAGTTCGTTAACAAGGGAGAGTATAGGCCGAGAAGCGGAATTGGAAATGAAGTTAGCCATCGTCTCCAACGCGTTAATGAAGGTGAAATATTGACTTTCTTAACATTAGGGTTTACTCGTTAGTATGAGGGAAATTAGCGAGAAAGAACGACGGACTGATTGCCATTCATTGGTCACATGGCACACCGCCAGCCAATGAGCGGTTGCCAGATGTCTCGTCGTTACGTCAGAAGGCATTTATAAGTCACTGAAGTCAGTGACCCAAGCTTGCATACGTCATACGAACATTCGACGGAAATGTGCGGCAATGGGCTATTATCACAGTTCGGCCATCTTGAATAAAACAATGGTTTTGGCCCCGGTAGCCTCGCACTGGTGGGTTTCAGAACGAGTTTACCGGACGACAACAAAGGTTTTTATTCTCCTGGGACTCAACATGGCCGCATTTTATGTCTGCTGGGAGGATAGAGCAGATTTCGTATGAGTGGGACAAACTATGGCATGTCCGTAGCCTTGCCGTAACCGTACTGTACCGTATTTCTGTAATTTGATTGGATCAGCAGGACAAAAACAATAGGGAAACCATTTCAATGTCACGGCATGCCGTACAGTAACCGTGCTGCAGTCAGTCCCACTCATATATAATCTGCTCTAAACCATTTCAATGTCGCATGCCGTACAGTAACCGTGCAGTCAGTCCCACTCATATATAATCTGCTCTAAACCATTTCAATGTCGCATGCCGTACAGTAACCGTGCAGTCAGTCCCACTCATATATAATCTGCTCTAAACCATTTCAATGTCGCATGCCGTACAGTAACCGTGCTGCAGTCAGTCCCACTCATATATAATCTGCTCTAAACCATTTCAATGTCGCATGCCGTACAGTAACCGTGCTGCAGTCAGTCCCACTCATATATAATCTGCTCTAAACCATTTCAATGTCGCATGCCGTACAGTAACCGTGCTGCAGTCAGTCCCACTCATATATAATCTGCTCTAAACCATTTCAATGTCGCATGCCGTACAGTAACCGTGCAGTCAGTCCCACTCATATATAATCTGCTCTAAACCATTTCAATGTCGCATGCCGTACAGTAACCGTGCAGTCAGTCCCACTCATATATAATCTGCTCTAAACCATTTCAATGTCGCATGCCGTACAGTAACCGTGCTGCAGTCAGTCCCACTCATATATAATCTGCTCTAAACCATTTCAATGTCGCATGCCGTACAGTAACCGTGCTGCAGTCAGTCCCACTCATATATAATCTGCTCTAAACCATTTCAATGTCGCATGCCGTACAGTAACCGTGCTGTAGTCAGTCCCACTCATTTATAATCTGCTCTAAACCATTTCAATGTCGCATGCCGTACAGTAACCGTGCTGCAGTCAGTGCTGTAGTTTGTGCCACTCATATATAATCTGCTCTATGTGGTCGTTTATCTCTTTCGATGCGTAGTACATGATCGCTGATTCTTAGCCTTATCAGGACAGTCCTTAAAGTAAAAGTAAAGTAAAGGCACTATTTATAGAGAGTAACACGTTTACCGCTGACATGTAGCTCAGTAATCTTCCACATGGCCCTCTGTTGACTTAGTCCTACGGTTTTATGTTCTCGTCCGAGAACACAAGAAGGTCTAATCATTTACTGTGGGATTATGTAAAGGCAGCACCTTCTACTCAGTTATTTTAAAACCCTGAGTGTTGATCCTGCC
This sequence comes from Actinernus sp. WN-2022, assembly GCA_030867875.1. Classification (NCBI taxonomy): domain Eukaryota; kingdom Metazoa; phylum Cnidaria; class Anthozoa; order Actiniaria; family Actinernidae; genus Actinernus; species Actinernus sp. WN-2022. The sequence goes on along the minus strand of JAOWCC010000577.1, from coordinate 137,396,455 downwards.
GGGGTTTCAACCTGTGACCTCCCGCACAACAGACCGGCGCTTAACCACTAAGCTAACCGAGAGGCGGTTCTATATTAGTTACTGCATGCTTCTCGATATTTTTCTGCTTTGTAATGCAGTTAAAATTGATAGTACAAACAGGGTGAACTCGGGATTATCGTGCGAAATCCAGCAGTGGTGTTTCTTGTTCTTAATACTGCTGCGATCAAATTACACTTTTTCTGTTTTCTTCAGCTTTGGAAAGTAAAATTACTAAATAATTACCATTTCAAATCTTAAGTCAAACTTCCTACGGGAAGTCTGATTTTTAGCCATAATTTCTGTTCGCCATTACTCGGTTTAGAATTGAATGACGTCATCTAAGGAACCCAACAAAATAGACGAAACGGGTCATTTTTATATAGGAACGTCACAGAGCTTGTACTCAAAGTGTGGACCTTATAAAATGCCTTTTAGACCCGATTCAAACGTCGAACTTTTCATGGGCCGAACGCAATTAAAACAAAGATAATTAGGCGGCGTCTTTTGATCTAATAGAGGTTTTGCACCACCACGTGATGGCAGCCATGTTGGTGGCCGGAACAATAGAATGTTATTCCTTTGAGATTTAATTTTTCACATGATTGAACAAATTTCATTGTTCTGGCCACCAACATGGCTGCCATCACGTGGTGGTGCAAAACCTCTATTAGGTTCAGCGCATGAAAAGTTCGACGTTTGAATCGGACCTTAGTCTGTGTGTGGAATGCCGTAGCTAATGACAAAGACCGCTAAACAAAGGATCGCTCGTTTGTAATCCGAGTAATAGCGGTTAATCTGAGCCCAAACTAATGGTTAAAATAATCAGCCTTCCCGATAAATTTCGGCTTAAGATTTGAAATTAGTTATTTAGTAGTCTTTTACTTTCCGAAGCTGAATTTGACCGCAGTAGAACTTTAACTATCAAATGTATTTTCGTTACAGGAAGGAGAGGAGAGACAACGAATCGAAGCTGATTTCAAGAGAGTACACAAGGATAATAAACGATTACAAGAGGATCTTCGTACTGCCTCCGGTCAGCTACGGAAATTCACCGAATGGTTTTTCCGAAATGTGGAACAAAACAATTCATAACATAACAGGTTGCTATAAGAATTTTATTCGCTTGACAAGATTAAAAACTACATTTATTTACTTATAATGGAATCTAGAAACACTCTGGTCCCGAGTTTTAAATTGAACATTCTTGATACATTGTCAGTAAAGGGCACGGAATCAGGTGACCGTTTATATGAAAGGATTTCTACAGTACGACCGATACACTATGGAATGCTGAATTATCATGCGACCAAAGTATACCACTCCCAGTACCCTAAGTACAAAATCAAAGTCCATACCGTATATCTTGCCGGTTATTCACGGGAGCTGTTTATATGATTGTATGGTAATGACCTTTGTAATGCCGGATTTTTATATAAAGAACGTACGGATTGCCTGTTAACACACTGCCCAATGCCACGATCCTCTATCCAAAGTGTTTTAAAAACTTCTTTTTGAGGTTGTTTTACCATATTTCACAGCCAATCTAACAATAATATTATACCATGTACCAACAGGACAAATTTTAGAAATCCTAACATTAGAATATGCCTAACATTCTAGTTTATATTTGAACAATTGACCGATTTAGCTTGTACATTTGTTGTCCCATTTCAGGTTACCTGAATTTGGATTATTAGCCAAGTTAATAGTCCCGAACTAAGATACGTCAATGAAATTTGCTGCAAACAATCCTAAATTATAGTTCCATGATAAATTGCTACATATAGATATTGCATTGTGTTTTCTAGCTACAATTACATCCGTTATAGAGATGTCTATTTTCTAAACCTTGTTGTGTATAATGCTCTATATTTTGACGGTTGGGTTTGCAGTAGAGTTACTGCTTATTTTATTCCAGTTCCAAAATACCAATCGTTGTATACAGAGTAAGAAAAAGGTACACGCATGTTTTAAAAGTAGACTGGATAACTATTTTCGTGGCTTCGAGTACTCAAAAAGTGATTGTTTTAGTTGTCACTCCAGATATCAATTTTGGGTCCCGCAAGGGAACAGAAAGGCGTAAGCTGAAATGCACCACATCGACGTTCTGTTGAACATTCAGACTGGATAATCTTTACATTCTAACGTAAACAACTTATCCGACAAGTGGCTAAACAACAGAATAATGAATACGTGAAAGAATAACCTAGATGAGCTTTTGATAAGTTGTTCAAGACTCCGTCGACCGTTACGCCTAGCGCGGCTCGGGCGAATTTCGGTATCAATCCCGGTTTCTGGGATAACCCCACCCCTCCCCCACACTTCACCCTAAACTTTAATGGTAAATCTTTAATAGAACGATGCATAGCCAAGGGAGGGGTGGGTGGGTAGTTAACCAGAAGCCGGGATTGAGCCGAATTTCGTATATGAAATTCGGAACTTAAACGCGTAAAAACTAGCGATACGATTTAGTATTCACAGAAGGTATGTAACCATAGCTACACTCACGGGAAGCATAACGGTCGACAGAATCTTCCAGCGGTCAGTGAAACTTTGCAAGAAATGCTCTGGGAATCCAACGTTGGGTCAGGGCGGAGTACTCAGTAAAGCAGTGGTAAAATGCTTAATATAAATTCCTTATTGTTTAAATAAAAAAAAGTACTGCACTTCTTCGTTATCGGGTTACAAGACTTGGGGTTATGGGGATCATGCCTTCGCTCCGCCTCTGGCGCTTATGTCGGGACGCTTCGGCAAAATTCTGCCTACACGCCCCTAATAATATTCCGTAAAATCCCAGTTATAAGCCCCCCCGGTTATAAGCCCACCTGTCTGCGAACGTAAATGTTCTTCCGGATATAACCCCCCCCCCCCCGTTGAAAGCCCATCATGTTTATGCCGTTTATGAACCCATTTGAGCAGAAGTTGTTCGTATTTATTTACTATCATTGGTTGGTAAAATCAAGCGAAGATATTTTTCATAAAATCATTTCCTCTGAATGCCAAACACTTTTTTCACTGAGCCAGTTATAATCCCCCAGTTATAAGCTCCCCTGTTATAAGCCCTCCAAAAAAGCCTTACGAGTTATAAAAAAAAAACGGCTTATAACCGGGATTATACGGTATACATTTTTATTGTCGAGGCAAGGTATTTATTGAGATGCTGGGTTTATTATTTCCTCCAACCTTCCTGACCGATACTCGTTACTGTTTTGTGATGAAAAGGAACTGGTTTTTTCAAAGGCTTTTGTTTGACTGAAATTGCATCAATACGATTGTTTTCGTATCGTCTACATTCAAATGTGAGGCACTGAATAACCGGCACAATCATACTGCGCATATGAGGCACTGAATAACCCGCACAATCATCTGCGCATAAGATGCACTGAATAACCCGCACAATCATACTGCGCATATCATGCACTGAATAACACGCACAATCGTACTGCAAGTTCAAGTTCAATTTATTCACACTTGTTTATTCTTGGGTTGCAATCAGTCCCCAGCGATTCAAATGACAAAGCCGTGGCGGCCATGTTGGAGGACATTACAAGAGAAGCTAACGAGGAATCTTTTGTAAACGTCCTCCAACATGGCGGCGATGACGTCACGTGTAACCCAGCAATAGGTTACAATTATTATTGGTTGAATATAACAAGCCATAAGAAGAGAAAAATAAATATATAATAATTACAATCTTTAGATGATAGTGTGTAGTGGTCAAAGGAGCGAAATCTTTCGAGTTAACCACTGCCATGTTGAAAGTTAATGAGCTGAGGGGAGGAATAAATAAACGAATAGGCTTGATTGTATCTTTACAGGGTTTTAAAAAGTATGACTGTTGGTTATAAGGAGAGAAGAGGAAGAAAATAAAGGATGTTTACATGTACAAACTAAGTTTGGATATATGGTTATTTTACAATACAGAATAATGTAGACATTTACAGTAAATATTTATAAATAATAATTGATATTTAACAATTATTCACTGAAGGCGAAGTGACTATTGGTGAATATTTACCGAGACGATCACGGAGACTGAAGTGAACAATTGCTTTAGTATAATTTCATCAGTGAATACCAGAGAAATTAAAACTAGACAATATTAATCTCACTTCCTACCCTTTTATACTGGTTTTACAAGCTCGCGTGACAGATAGTTTTGTGACAAACATTTGCATAATCACGTGCCGCTACGGATCATTACACAAACTCTCTCGACACGAGACCTGCTGGGACTACAAGAATGGATTTGCTAAAGACAGAGAAATACCGAAAAATACCGAAAAGCAGTCCAAATGCACACTAGAGTTCAAGTTGAAGCAGCAGTCCTCACTTTTGAGACCTCGGACCGTGTTACAATGAGAGGAAATGCAGCGAAAATGAGTGGAAATGGGCAAAACTGACAATCTGCCACGGCGAGTGAAAATTTATCGAAAGCGGGAACCGCTTTCAATGAGTTCACTTCAAAGGACAAATTTTCTGGAAACTACAAACTGTTTTGTGGATTATAGCCATCACAGCATCAAAGACAATGGTAAAACAAGAGACAAATGATTTCGGTATGAGATAAAACTTGAAAACACGGCGAGTGAAGAGCATAACTATTAACAGCAACCTGAATAAAACTAGAACTTGTTTTTCTATCAAGAACCACGAGGAAAATAACTCAAGTAAGTACACTATTTTTAAGTCGAACAGTTGCCAAATCTGTAGGACAAAGTCTCGTTGTGTTATTTATTGCTCTAAGTAGACGTTATTTCAGTTGTGAAAGTTTGAGATTCACGAGGAACGAATAAACTCAACCCAAAACTCCTAAGTAAACTTCGTTTGTGACGGCTTATGGATTAAAAAAACTTTAGCCATACTTATTTAGTTGCTTCTTTAGTGGGTTTTGGAAAAGCTTTTTCTTTCATATTATTTATTTCTTCGTGAGAAACATCAGTAAATATGCGAGCGGCCATTTTGGTAAATGCCTTGTATGTTATATTCACCTCCAGGCGCTCTACAGGTGAATATAGCGACGTATGACGTAATTCTCGACCAATCAGAGCACGGAGATCTCTATATTCACTGATGAAATTATACTAAATCCATATATTATAGATGCAGCTAACATTTTATATCTGGCTTCCAAGGAGGAAGAGCTTATATTGTTTTTTAAAACTGTCATGAGGCAAACATTTTATCTCGATTGGTACTGTTTCTCATATTTTTGATGACATTACTTTAAATCTTGTAAGTCCATAATTTGTTCTTGAGGCTCGTCTGTATAGATTTTGGTTAGGAGTGTTATAATTGTGAACTTCAGAGGCATATGAGGCAATGAATAGCCCGCACAATGGGCCTGAATAACACGCACAATCATACTGCACATGTGATGCATTGAATTACACGCACAATCATACTGCGCATATCATGCACTGAATAACCCCCACAATCATACTGCGCATATGAGGCAGTGAATAGCCCGCACAATGGGCCTGAATAACCCGCACAACTATACTGCGCGTATGAGGCACTGACTAACCCGTACAATCATACTGCGCGTATCAGGTAATGAATAGCCCGCACAATCATACTGCGCATGTGATGCACTGAATAATGCGTACAATCATACTGTGCATATGAGGCAATGAATAGCCCGCACAATGGGCCTGAATAACACGCACAATCATACTGTGCATATGATGCATTGAAATACACGCACAATCATACTGCGCATATCATGCACTGAATAACCCCCACAATCATACTGCGCATATGAGGCAGTGAATAGCCCGCACAATGGGCCTGAATAACCCATACAACTATACTGCGCGTATGAGGCACTGAATAGCCCGCACAATCATACTGCGCATATGACGCACTAAATAACACGCACAATCATACTGCGCGTATGAGGCACTGAATAACCCGCACAATCATACTGCGCGTATGAGGCACTGACTAACCCGTACAATCATACTGCGCGTATCAGGTAATGAATAGCCCGCACAATCATACTGCGCATATGATGCACTAAATAATGCGTACAATCATACTGCGCATATGAGGCAATGAAATACACGCACAATCATACTGCGCATATCATGCACTGAATAACCCTCACAATCATACTGCGCATATGAGGCAGTGAATAGCCCGCACAATGGGCCTGAATAACCCATACAACTATACTGCGCGTATGAGGCACTGAATAGCCCGCACAATCATACTGCGCATATGACGCACTAAATAACACGCACAATCATACTGCGCGTATGAGGCACTGAATAACCCGCACAATCATACTGCGCGTATGAGGCACTGAATAACACGCACAATGATACTGCGCATATGAGGCACTGAATAACACGCACAATCATACTGCGCATATGAGGCACTGAATAACACGCACAATCATACTGCGCATATGAGGCACTGAATAACACGCACAATCATACTGCGCGTATCAGGCAATGAATAGCCCGTACAATCATACTGCGCATATGATGCACTGAATAACCCGCACAATCATACTGCGCATATGATGCACTGAATAACCCGCACAATCATACTGCGCATATCATGCACTGAATAACACGCACAATCGTACTGCAAGTTCAAGTTCAATTTATTCACACTTGTTTATTCTTGGGTTGCAATCAGTCCCCAGCGATTCAAATGACAAAGCCGTGGCGGCCATGTTGGAGGACATAACAAGAGAAGCTAACGAGGAATCTTTTGTAAACGTCCTCCAACATGGCGACGATGGCGTCACGTGCAACCCAGCAATAGGTTACAATTATTATTGGTTGAATATAACAAGCCATAAGAAAGAGAAAAATAAATATATAATAATTACAATCTTTAGATGATAGTGTGTAGTGGTCAAAGGAGCGAACTCTTTCGAGTTAACCACTGCCATGTTGAAAGTTAATGAGCTGAGGGGAGGAATAAATAAACGAATAGGCTTGATTGTATCTTTACAGGGTTTTAAAAAGTATGACTGTTGGTTATAAGGAGAGAAGAGGAAGAAAATAAAGGCTGTTTACATGTACAAACTAAGTTTGGATATATGGTTATTTTACAATACGGAATAATGTAGACATTTACAGTAAATATTTATAAATAATAATTGATATTTAACAATTATTCACTGAAGGCGAAGTGACTATTGGTGAATATTTACCGAGACGATCACGGAGACTGAAGTGAACAATTGTTTTAGTATAATTTCATCAGTGAATACCAGAGAAATTAAAACTAGACAATATTAATCTCACTTCCTACCCTTTTATACTGGTTTTACAAGCTCGCGTGACAGATAGTTTTGTGACAAACATTTGCATAATCACGTGCCGCTACGGATCATTACACAAACTCTCTCGACACGAGACCTGCTGGGACTACAAGAATGGATTTGCTAAAGACAGAGAAATACCGAAAAATACCGAAAAGCAGTCCAAATGCACACTAGAGTTCAAGTTGAAGCAGCAGTCCTCACTTTTGAGACCTCGGACCGTGTTACAATGAGAGGAAATGCAGCGAAAATGAGTGGAAATGGGCAAAACTGACAATCTGCCACGGCGAGTGAAAATTTATCGAAAGCGGGAACCGCTTTCAATGAGTTCACTTCAAAGGACAAATTTTCTGGAAACTACAAACTGTTTTGTGGATTATAGCCATCACAGCATCAAAGACAATGGTAAAACAAGAGACAAATGATTTCGGTATGAGATAAAACTTGAAAACACGGCGAGTGAAGAGCATAACTATTAACAGCAACCTGAATAAAACTAGAACTTGTTTTTCTATCAAGAACCACGAGGAAAATAACTCAAGTAAGTACACTATTTTTAAGTCGAACAGTTGCCAAATCTGTAGGACAAAGTCTCGTTGTGTTATTTATTGCTCTAAGTAGACGTTATTTCAGTTGTGAAAGTTTGAGATTCACGAGGAACGAATAAACTCAACCCAAAACTCCTAAGTAAACTTCGTTTGTGACGGCTTATGGATTAAAAAAACTTTAGCCATACTTATTTAGTTGCTTCTTTAGTGGGTTTTGGAAAAGCTTTTTCTTTCATATTATTTATTTCTTCGTGAGAAACATCAGTAAATATGCGAGCGGCCATTTTGGTAAATGCCTTGTATGTTATATTCACCTCCAGGCGCTCTACAGGTGAATATAGCGACGTATGACGTAATTCTCGACCAATCAGAGCACTGAGATCTCTGTATTCACTGATGAAATTATACTAAATCCATATATTATAGATGCAGCTAACATTTTATATCTGGCTTCCAAGGAGGAAGAGCTTATATTGTTTTTTAAAACTGTCATGAGGCAAACATTTTATCTCGATTGGTACTGTTTCTCATATTTTTGATGACATTACTTTAAATCTTGTAAGTCCATAATTTGTTCTTGAGGCTGGTCTGTATAGATTTTGGTTAGGAGTGTTATAATTGTGAACTTCAGAGGCATATGAGGCAATGAATAGCCCGCACAATGGGCCTGAATAACACGCACAATCATACTGCACATGTGATGCATTGAATTACACGCACAATCATACTGCGCATATCATGCACTGAATAACCCCCACAATCATACTGCGCATATGAGGCAGTGAATAGCCCGCACAATGGGCCTGAATAACCCGCACAACTATACTGCGCGTATGAGGCACTGACTAACCCGTACAATCATACTGCGCGTATCAGGTAATGAATAGCCCGCACAATCATACTGCGCATGTGATGCACTGAATAATGCGTACAATCATACTGCGCATATGAGGCAATGAATAGCCCGCACAATGGGCCTGAATAACACGCACAATCATACTGTGCATATGATGCATTGAAATACACGCACAATCATACTGCGCATATCATGCACTGAATAACCCCCACAATCATACTGCGCATATGAGGCAGTGAATAGCCCGCACAATGGGCCTGAATAACCCATACAACTATACTGCGCGTATGAGGCACTGAATAGCCCGCACAATCATACTGCGCATATGACGCACTAAATAACACGCACAATCATACTGCGCGTATGAGGCACTGAATAACCCGCACAATCATACTGCGCGTATGAGGCACTGACTAACCCGTACAATCATACTGCGCGTATCAGGTAATGAATAGCCCGCACAATCATACTGCGCATATGATGCACTAAATAATGCGTACAATCATACTGCGCATATGAGGCAATGAAATACACGCACAATCATACTGCGCATATCATGCACTGAATAACCCTCACAATCATACTGCGCATATGAGGCAGTGAATAGCCCGCACAATGGGCCTGAATAACCCATACAACTATACTGCGCGTATGAGGCACTGAATAGCCCGCACAATCATACTGCGCATATGACGCACTAAATAACACGCACAATCATACTGCGCGTATGAGGCACTGAATAACCCGCACAATCATACTGCGCGTATGAGGCACTGAATAACACGCACAATGATACTGCGCATATGAGGCACTGAATAACACGCACAATCATACTGCGCATATGAGGCACTGAATAACACGCACAATCATACTGCGCATATGAGGCACTGAATAACACGCACAATCATACTGCGCGTATCAGGCAATGAATAGCCCGTACAATCATACTGCGCATATGATGCACTGAATAACCCGCACAATCATACTGCGCATATGATGCACTGAATAACCCGCACAATCATACTGCGCATATCATGCACTGAATAACACGCACAATCGTACTGCAAGTTCAAGTTCAATTTATTCACACTTGTTTATTCTTGGGTTGCAATCAGTCCCCAGCGATTCAAATGACAAAGCCGTGGCGGCCATGTTGGAGGACATAACAAGAGAAGCTAACGAGGAATCTTTTGTAAACGTCCTCCAACATGGCGACGATGACGTCACGTGCAACCCAGCAATAGGTTACAATTATTATTGGTTGAATATAACAAGCCATAAGAAAGAGAAAAATAAATATATAATAATTACAATCTTTAGATGATAGTGTGTAGTGGTCAAAGGAGCGAACTCTTTCGAGTTAACCACTGCCATGTTGAAAGTTAATGAGCTGAGGGGAGGAATAAATAAACGAATAGGCTTGATTGTATCTTTACAGGGTTTTAAAAAGTATGACTGTTGGTTATAAGGAGAGAAGAGGAAGAAAATAAAGGCTGTTTACATGTACAAACTAAGTTTGGATATATGGTTATTTTACAATACGGAATAATGTAGACATTTACAGTAAATATTTATAAATAATAATTGATATTTAACAATTATTCACTGAAGGCGAAGTGACTATTGGTGAATATTTACCGAGACGATCACGGAGACTGAAGTGAACAATTGTTTTAGTATAATTTCATCAGTGAATACCAGAGAAATTAAAACTAGACAATATTAATCTCACTTCCTACCCTTTTATACTGGTTTTACAAGCTCGCGTGACAGATAGTTTTGTGACAAACATTTGCATAATCACGTGCCGCTACGGATCATTACACAAACTCTCTCGACACGAGACCTGCTGGGACTACAAGAATGGATTTGCTAAAGACAGAGAAATACCGAAAAATACCGAAAAGCAGTCCAAATGCACACTAGAGTTCAAGTTGAAGCAGCAGTCCTCACTTTTGAGACCTCGGACCGTGTTACAATGAGAGGAAATGCAGCGAAAATGAGTGGAAATGGGCAAAACTGACAATCTGCCACGGCGAGTGAAAATTTATCGAAAGCGGGAACCGCTTTCAATGAGTTCACTTCAAAGGACAAATTTTCTGGAAACTACAAACTGTTTTGTGGATTATAGCCATCACAGCATCAAAGACAATGGTAAAACAAGAGACAAATGATTTCGGTATGAGATAAAACTTGAAAACACGGCGAGTGAAGAGCATAACTATTAACAGCAACCTGAATAAAACTAGAACTTGTTTTTCTATCAAGAACCACGAGGAAAATAACTCAAGTAAGTACACTATTTTTAAGTCGAACAGTTGCCAAATCTGTAGGACAAAGTCTCGTTGTGTTATTTATTGCTCTAAGTAGACGTTATTTCAGTTGTGAAAGTTTGAGATTCACGAGGAACGAATAAACTCAACCCAAAACTCCTAAGTAAACTTCGTTTGTGACGGCTTATGGATTAAAAAAACTTTAGCCATACTTATTTAGTTGCTTCTTTAGTGGGTTTTGGAAAAGCTTTTTCTTTCATATTATTTATTTCTTCGTGAGAAACATCAGTAAATATGCGAGCGGCCATTTTGGTAAATGCCTTGTATGTTATATTCACCTCCAGGCGCTCTACAGGTGAATATAGCGACGTATGACGTAATTCTTGACCAATCAGAGCACGGAGATCTCTATATTCACTGATGAAATTATACTAAATCCATATATTATAGATGCAGCTAACATTTTATATCTGGCTTCCAAGGAGGAAGAGCTTATATTGTTTTTTAAAACTGTCATGAGGCAAACATTTTATCTCGATTGGTACTGTTTCTCATATTTTTGATGACATTACTTTAAATCTTGTAAGTCCATAATTTGTTCTTGAGGCTGGTCTGTATAGATTTTGGTTAGGAGTGTTATAATTGTGAACTTCAGAGGCATATGAGGCAATGAATAGCCCGCACAATGGGCCTGAATAACACGCACAATCATACTGCACATGTGATGCATTGAATTACACGCACAATCATACTGCGCATATCATGCACTGAATAACCCCCACAATCATACTGCGCATATGAGGCAGTGAATAGCCCGCACAATGGGCCTGAATAACCCGCACAACTATACTGCGCGTATGAGGCACTGACTAACCCGTACAATCATACTGCGCGTATCAGGTAATGAATAGCCCGCACAATCATACTGCGCATGTGATGCACTGAATAATGCGTACAATCATACTGCGCATATGAGGCAGTGAATAGCCCGCACAATGGGCCTGAATAACCCATACAACTATACTGCGCGTATGAGGCACTGAATAGCCCGCACAATCATACTGCGCATATGACGCACTAAATAACACGCACAATCATACTGCGCGTATGAGGCACTGAATAACCCGCACAATCATACTGCGCGTATGAGGCACTGAATAACACGCACAATGATACTGCGCATATGAGGCACTGAATAACACGCACAATGATACTGCGCATATGAGGCACTGAATAACACGCACAATCATACTGCGCATATGAGGCACTGAATAACACGCACAATCATACTGCGCGTATCAGGCAATGAATAGCCCGTACAATCATACTGCGCATATGATGCACTGAATAACCCGCACAATCATACTGCGCATATGATGCACTGAATAACCCGCACAATCATACTGCGCATATCATGCACTGAATAACACGCACAATCGTACTGCAAGTTCAAGTTCAATTTATTCACACTTGTTTATTCTTGGGTTGCAATCAGTCCCCAGCGATTCAAATGACAAAGCCGTGGCGGCCATGTTGGAGGACATAACAAGAGAAGCTAACGAGGAATCTTTTGTAAACGTCCTCCAACATGGCGACGATGACGTCACGTGCAACCCAGCAATAGGTTACAATTATTATTGGTTGAATATAACAAGCCATAAGAAAGAGAAAAATAAATATATAATAATTACAATCTTTAGATGATAGTGTGTAGTGGTCAAAGGAGCGAACTCTTTCGAGTTAACCACTGCCATGTTGAAAGTTAATGAGCTGAGGGGAGGAATAAATAAACGAATAGGCTTGATTGTATCTTTACAGGGTTTTAAAAAGTATGACTGTTGGTTATAAGGAGAGAAGAGGAAGAAAATAAAGGCTGTTTACATGTACAAACTAAGTTTGGATATATGGTTATTTTACAATACGGAATAATGTAGACATTTACAGTAAATATTTATAAATAATAATTGATATTTAACAATTATTCACTGAAGGCGAAGTGACTATTGGTGAATATTTACCGAGACGATCACGGAGACTGAAGTGAACAATTGTTTTAGTATAATTTCATCAGTGAATACCAGAGAAATTAAAACTAGACAATATTAATCTCACTTCCTACCCTTTTATACTGGTTTTACAAGCTCGCGTGACAGATAGTTTTGTGACAAACATTTGCATAATCACGTGCCGCTACGGATCATTACACAAACTCTCTCGACACGAGACCTGCTGGGACTACAAGAATGGATTTGCTAAAGACAGAGAAATACCGAAAAATACCGAAAAGCAGTCCAAATGCACACTAGAGTTCAAGTTGAAGCAGCAGTCCTCACTTTTGAGACCTCGGACCGTGTTACAATGAGAGGAAATGCAGCGAAAATGAGTGGAAATGGGCAAAACTGACAATCTGCCACGGCGAGTGAAAATTTATCGAAAGCGGGAACCGCTTTCAATGAGTTCACTTCAAAGGACAAATTTTCTGGAAACTACAAACTGTTTTGTGGATTATAGCCATCACAGCATCAAAGACAATGGTAAAACAAGAGACAAATGATTTCGGTATGAGATAAAACTTGAAAACACGGCGAGTGAAGAGCATAACTATTAACAGCAACCTGAATAAAACTAGAACTTGTTTTTCTATCAAGAACCACGAGGAAAATAACTCAAGTAAGTACACTATTTTTAAGTCGAACAGTTGCCAAATCTGTAGGACAAAGTCTCGTTGTGTTATTTATTATTCTAAGTAGACGTTATTTCAGTTGTGAAAGTTTGAGATTCACGAGGAACGAATAAACTCAACCCAAAACTCCTAAGTAAACTTCGTTTGTGACGGCTTATGGATTAAAAAAACTTTAGCCATACTTATTTAGTTGCTTCTTTAGTGGGTTTTGGAAAAGCTTTTTCTTTCATATTATTTATTTCTTCGTGAGAAACATCAGTAAATATGCGAGCGGCCATTTTGGTAAATGCCTTGTATGTTATATTCACCTCCAGGCGCTCTACAGGTGAATATAGCGACGTATGACGTAATTCTCGACCAATCAGAGCACTGAGATCTCTATATTCACTGATGAAATTATACTAAATCCATATATTATAGATGCAGCTAACATTTTATATCTGGCTTCCAAGGAGGAAGAGCTTATATTGTTTTTTAAAACTGTCATGAGGCAAACATTTTATCTCGATTGGTACTGTTTCTCATATTTTTGATGACATTACTTTAAATCTTGTAAGTCCATAATTTGTTCTTGAGGCTGGTCTGTATAGATTTTGGTTAGGAGTGTTATAATTGTGAACTTCAGAGGCATATGAGGCAATGAATAGCCCGCACAATGGGCCTGAATAACACGCACAATCATACTGCACATGTGATGCATTGAATTACACGCACAATCATACTGCGCATATCATGCACTGAATAACCCCCACAATCATACTGCGCATATGAGGCAGTGAATAGCCCGCACAATGGGCCTGAATAACCCGCACAACTATACTGCGCGTATGAGGCACTGACTAACCCGTACAATCATACTGCGCGTATCAGGTAATGAATAGCCCGCACAATCATACTGCGCATGTGATGCACTGAATAATGCGTACAATCATACTGCGCATATGAGGCAATGAATAGCCCGCACAATGGGCCTGAATAACACGCACAATCATACTGTGCATATGATGCATTGAAATACACGCACAATCATACTGCGCATATCATGCACTGAATAACCCCCACAATCATACTGCGCATATGAGGCAGTGAATAGCCCGCACAATGGGCCTGAATAACCCATACAACTATACTGCGCGTATGAGGCACTGAATAGCCCGCACAATCATACTGCGCATATGACGCACTAAATAACACGCACAATCATACTGCGCGTATGAGGCACTGAATAACCCGCACAATCATACTGCGCGTATGAGGAACTGACTAACCCGTACAATCATACTGCGCGTATCAGGTAATGAATAGCCCGCACAATCATACTGCGCATATGATGCACTAAATAATGCGTACAATCATACTGCGCATATGAGGCAATGAAATACACGCACAATCATACTGCGCATATCATGCACTGAATAACCCTCACAATCATACTGCGCATATGAGGCAGTGAATAGCCCGCACAATGGGCCTGAATAACCCATACAACTATACTGCGCGTATGAGGCA
Organism: Actinernus sp. WN-2022; assembly: GCA_030867875.1. NCBI lineage: Eukaryota > Metazoa > Cnidaria > Anthozoa > Actiniaria > Actinernidae > Actinernus > Actinernus sp. WN-2022. The sequence goes on along the minus strand of JAOWCC010000577.1, from coordinate 137,381,283 downwards.
CTGAATAGCCCGCACAATCATACTGCGCATATGACGCACTAAATAACACGCACAATCATACTGCGCGTACGAGGCACTGAATAACCCGCACAATCATACTGCGCGTATGAGGCACTGAATAACACGCACAACGATACTGCGCATATGAGGCACTGAATAACACGCACAATCATACTGCGCATATGAGGCACTGAATAACACGCACAATCATACTGCGCATATCATGCACTGAATAACACGCACAATCGTACTGCAAGTTCAAGTTCAATTTATTCACACTTGTTTATTCTTGGGTTGCAATCAGTCCCCAGCGATTCAAATGACAAAGCCGTGGCGGCCATGTTGGAGGACATAACAAGAGAAGCTAACGAGGAATCTTTTGTAAACGTCCTCCAACATGGCGACGATGACGTCACGTGCTACCCAGCAATAGGTTACAATTATTATTGGTTGAATATAACAAGCCATAAGAAAGAGAAAAATAAATATATAATAATTACAATCTTTAGATGATAGTGTGTAGTGGTCAAAGGAGCGAACTCTTTCGAGTTAACCACTGCCATGTTGAAAGTTAATGAGCTGAGGGGAGGAATAAATAAACGAATAGGCTTGATTGTATCTTTACAGGGTTTTAAAAAGTATGACTGTTGGTTATAAGGAGAGAAGAGGAAGAAAATAAAGGCTGTTTACATGTACAAACTAAGTTTGGATATATGGTTATTTTACAATACGGAATAATGTAGACATTTACAGTAAATATTTATAAATAATAATTGATATTTAACAATTATTCACTGAAGGCGAAGTGACTATTGGTGAATATTTACCGAGACGATCACGGAGACTGAAGTGAACAATTGTTTTAGTATAATTTCATCAGTGAATACCAGAGAAATTAAAACTAGACAATATTAATCTCACTTCCTACCCTTTTATACTGGTTTTACAAGCTCGCGTGACAGATCGTTTTGTGACAAACATTTGCATAATCACGTGCCGCTACGGATCATTACACAAACTCTCTCGACACGAGACCTGCTGGGACTACAAGAATGGATTTGCTAAAGACAGAGAAATACCGAAAAATACCGAAAAGCAGTCCAAATGCACACTAGAGTTCAAGTTGAAGCAGCAGTCCTCACTTTTGAGACCTCGGACCGTGTTACAATGAGAGGAAATGCAGCGAAAATGAGTGGAAATGGGCAAAACTGACAATCTGCCACGGCGAGTGAAAATTTATCGAAAGCGGGAACCGCTTTCAATGAGTTCACTTCAAAGGACAAATTTTCTGGAAACTACAAACTGTTTTGTGGATTATAGCCATCACAGCATCAAAGACAATGGTAAAACAAGAGACAAATGATTTCGGTATGAGATAAAACTTGAAAACACGGCGAGTGAAGAGCATAACTATTAACAGCAACCTGAATAAAACTAGAACTTGTTTTTCTATCAAGAACCACGAGGAAAATAACTCAAGTAAGTACACTATTTTTAAGTCGAACAGTTGCCAAATCTGTAGGACAAAGTCTCGTTGTGTTATTTATTGCTCTAAGTAGACGTTATTTCAGTTGTGAAAGTTTGAGATTCACGAGGAACGAATAAACTCAACCCAAAACTCCTAAGTAAACTTCGTTTGTGACGGCTTATGGATTAAAAAAACTTTAGCCATACTTATTTAGTTGCTTCTTTAGTGGGTTTTGGAAAAGCTTTTTCTTTCATATTATTTATTTCTTCGTGAGAAACATCAGTAAATATGCGAGCGGCCATTTTGGTAAATGCCTTGTATGTTATATTCACCTCCAGGCGCTCTACAGGTGAATATAGCGACGTATGACGTAATTCTTGACCAATCAGAGCACGGAGATCTCTATATTCACTGATGAAATTATACTAAATCCATATATTATAGATGCAGCTAACATTTTATATCTGGCTTCCAAGGAGGAAGAGCTTATATTGTTTTTTAAAACTGTCATGAGGCAAACATTTTATCTCGATTGGTACTGTTTCTCATATTTTTGATGACATTACTTTAAATCTTGTAAGTCCATAATTTGTTCTTGAGGCTGGTCTGTATAGATTTTGGTTAGGAGTGTTATAATTGTGAACTTCAGAGGCATATGAGGCAATGAATAGCCCGCACAATGGGCCTGAATAACACGCACAATCATACTGCACATGTGATGCATTGAATTACACGCACAATCATACTGCGCATATCATGCACTAAATAACCCCCACAATCATACTGCGCATATGAGGCAGTGAATAGCCCGCACAATGGGCCTGAATAACCCGCACAACTATACTGCGCGTATGAGGCACAGACTAACCCGTACAATCATACTGCGCGTATCAGGTAATGAATAGCCCGCACAATCATACTGCGTATCTGATGCACTGAATAATGCGTACAATCATACTGCGCATATGAGGCAATGAATAGCCCGCACAATGGGCCTGAATAACACGCACAATCATACTGTGCATATGATGCATTGAAATACACGCACAATCATACTGCGCATATCATGCACTGAATAACCCCCACAATCATACTGCGCATATGATGCACTGAATAACACGCACAATCATATTGCGCGTATGATGCACTGAATAGCTCGTACAATCATACTGCGCATATGATGCACTAAATCACACGCGCAATCATACTGCGCATATGATGCACTGAATAACACGCACAATCATACTGCGCATATGAGGCACTGAATAACCCGTACAATCATACTGCGCGTATCAGGCAATGAATAACACGCACAATCATACTGCGCATATGATGCACTGAATAACACGCACAATCATACTGCGCATATGATGCACTGAATAACACGCACAATCATACTGCGCGAATCAGGCAATGAATAGCCCGTACAATCATACTGCGCATATGATGCACTGAATAACATTCACAATCATACTGCGCATATGATGCACTGAATAACCTGTACAATCATACTGCGCGTATCAGGCAATGAATAGCCCGCACAATCATACTGCTCGTATGATGCACTGAATTAACCCGTACAATCATACTGCGTGTGTCAGGCAATGAATAACCCCCACAATCATACTGCGCATATGATGCACTGAATAACACGCACAATCATATTGCGCGTATGAGGCACTGAATAGCTCGTACAATCATACTGCGCATATGATGCACTAAATCACACGCACAATCATACTGCGCATATGATGCACTGAATAACACGCACAATCATACTGCGCATATGAGGCACTGAATAACCCGTACAATCATACTGCGCGTATCAGGCAATGAATAGCCCGTACAATCATACTGCGCATATGATGCACTGAATAACACGAACAATCATACTGCGCATATGATGCACTGAATAACCCGTACAATCATACTGCGCGTATCAGGCAATGAATAGCCCGCACAATCATACTGCGCATATGATGCACTGAATAACCCGTAAAATCATACTGCGCGTATCAGGCAATGAATAGCCCGCACAATCATACTGCTCGTATGATGCACTGAATAACCCGTACAATCATACTGCGCATATGATGCACTGAATAACATGCACAATCGTAATGCGCATATGATGCACTGAATAACCCGTACAATCATACTGCGCGTATCAGGCAATGAATAACACGCACAATCATACTGCGCATATGATGCACTGAATAACACGCACAATCATACTGCGCATATGATGCACTGAATAACACGCACAATCATACTGCGCGAATCAGGCAATGAATAGCCCGTACAATCATACTGCGCATATGATGCACTGAATAACATTCACAATCATACTGCGCATATGATGCACTGAATAACCTGTACAATCATACTGCGCGTCTCAGGCAATGAATAGCCCGCACAATCATACTGCTCGTATGATGCACTGAATTAACCCGTACAATCATACTGCGTGTGTCAGGCAATGAATAGCCCGCACAATCATACTGCGCGTATCATGCAATGAATAGCCCATACAATCATACTGCGCATATGATGCACTGAATAACACGCACAATCATACTGCGCATATGATTCACTGAATAACACGCACAATCATACTGCACGTATCAGGCAATGAATAGCCCGTACAATCATACTGCGCATATGATGCACTGAATAACACGCACAATCATACTGCGCGTATCAGGCATTGAATAGCCCGGACAATCATACTGCGCATATGATGCACTGAATAACCCGTACAATCATACTGCGCGTATCAGGCAATGAATAGCCCGCACAATCATACTACGCGTATCAGCCAATGAATAGCCCGCACAATCATGCTGCGCATATGATGCACTGAATAACACGCACAATCATATTGCCCGTATGATGCACTGAATAGCTCGTACAATCATACTGCGCATATGATGCACTAAATCACACGCACAATCATACTGCGCATATGATGCACTGAATAACACGCACAATCATACTGCGCATATGAGGCACTGAATAACCCGTACAATCATACTGCGCGTATCAGGCAATGAATAGCCCGTACAATCATACTGCGCATATGATGCACTGAATAACACGAACAATCATACTGCGCATATGATGCACTGAATAACCCGTACAATCATACTGCGCGTATCAGGCAATGAATAGCCTGCACAATCATACTGCGCATATGATGCACTGAATAACCCGTAAAATCATACTGCGCGTATCAGGCAATGAATAGCCCGCACAATCATACTGCTGGTATGATGCACTGAATAACCCGTACAATCATACTGCGCGTCTCAGGCAATGAATAGCCCGCACAATCATGCAGCGCATATGATGCACTGAATAACATGCACAATCATACTGCGCATATGATGCACTGAATAACATGCACAATCGTAATGCGCATATGATGCACTAAATAACCCGTACAATCGTACTGCGCGTATCAGGCAATGAATAGCCCGCACAATAAAACTGCGCATATGATGCACTGAATAACACGCACAATCATACTGCGCATATGATTCACTGAATAACACGCACAATCATACTGCACGTATCAGGCAATGAATAGCCCGTACAATCATACTGCGCATATGATGCACTGAATAACACGCACAATCATACTGCGCGTATCAGGCATTGAATAGCCCGGACAATCATACTGCGCATATGATGCACTGAATAAACCGTACAATCATACTGCGCGTATCAGGCAATGAATAGCCCGCACAATCATACTACGCGTATCAGCCAATGAATAGCCCGCACAATCATGCTGCGCATATGATGCACTGAATAACACGCACAATCATACTGCGCATATGATTCACTGAATAACCCGTACAATCATACTGCGCGTATCAGGCAATGAATAGCCCGTACAATCATACTGCGCATATGATTCACTGAATAACACGCACAATAATATTGCGCGTATCAGGCAATCAATAGCCCGTACAATCATACTGCGCATATGATGCACTGAATAACCCGTAAAATCATACTGCGCGTATCAGGCAATGAATAGCCCGCACAATCATACTGCTCGTATGATGCACTGAATAACCCGTACAATCATACTGCGCATATGATGCACTGAATAACATGCACAATCGTAATGCGCATATGATGCACTGAATAACCCGTACAATCATACTGCGCGTATCAGGCAATGAATAACACGCACAATCATACTGCGCATATGATGCACTGAATAACACGCACAATCATACTGCGCATATGATGCACTGAATAACACGCACAATCATACTGCGCGAATCAGGCAATGAATAGCCCGTACAATCATACTGCGCATATGATGCACTGAATAACATTCACAATCATACTGCGCATATGATGCACTGAATAACCTGTACAATCATACTGCGCGTATCAGGCAATGAATAGCCCGCACAATCATACTGCTCGTATGATGCACTGAATTAACCCGTACAATCATACTGCGTGTGTCAGGCAATGAATAGCCCGCACAATCATACTGCGCGTATCATGCAATGAATAGCCCATACAATCATACTGCGCATATGATGCACTGAATAACACGCACAATCATACTGCGCATATGATTCACTGAATAACACGCACAATCATACTGCACGTATCAGGCAATGAATAGCCCGTACAATCATACTGCGCATATGATGCACTGAATAACACGCACAATCATACTGCGCGTATCAGGCATTGAATAGCCCGTACAATCATACTGCGCATATGATGCACTGAATAACCCGTACAATCATACTGCGCGTATCAGGCAATGAATAGCCCGCACAATCATACTACGCGTATCAGCCAATGAATAGCCCGCACAATCATGCTGCGCATATGATGCACTGAATAACACGCACAATCATATTGCGCGTATGATGCACTGAATAGCTCGTACAATCATACTGCGCATATGATGCACTAAATCACACGCACAATCATACTGCGCATATGATGCACTGAATAACACGCACAATCATACTGCGCATATGAGGCACTGAATAACCCGTACAATCATACTGCGCGTATCAGGCAATCAATAGCCCGTACAATCATACTGCGCATATGATGCACTGAATAACACGAACAATCATACTGCGCATATGATGCACTGAATAACCCGTACAATCATACTGCGCGTATCAGGCAATGAATAGCCTGCACAATCATACTGCGCATATGATGCACTGAATAACCCGTAAAATCATACTGCGCGTATCAGGCAATGAATAGCCCGCACAATCATACTGCTGGTATGATGCACTGAATAACCCGTACAATCATACTGCGCGTCTCAGGCAATGAATAGCCCGCACAATCATGCAGCGCATATGATGCACTGAATAACATGCACAATCATACTGCGCATATGATGCACTGAATAACATGCACAATCGTAATGCGCATATGATGCACTAAATAACCCGTACAATCGTACTGCGCGTATCAGGCAATGAATAGCCCGCACAATAAAACTGCGCATATGATGCACTGAATAACACGCAAAATCATACTGCGCATATGAGGCACTGAATAACCCGTACAATCATACTGCGCGTATCAGGCAATGAATAGCCCGTACAATCATACTGCGCATATGATGCACTGAATAACACGCACAATCATACTGCGCATATGATGCACTGAATAACACGCACAATCATACTGCGCATATGATGCACTGAATAACACGCACAATCATACTGCGCGAATCAGGCAATGAATAGCCCGTACAATCATACTGCGCATATGATGCACTGAATAACATTCACAATCATACTGCGCATATGATGCACTGAATAACCTGTACAATCATACTGCGCGTATCAGGCAATGAATAGCCCGCACAATCATTCTGCTCGTATGATGCACTGAATTAACCCGTACAATCATACTGCGTGTGTCAGGCAATGAATAGCCCGCACAATCATACTGCGCGTATCATGCAATGAATAGCCCATACAATCATACTGCGCATATGATGCACTGAATAACACGCACAATCATACTGCGCATATGATTCACTGAATAACACGCACAATCATACTGCACGTATCAGGCAATGAATAGCCCGTACAATCATACTGCGCATATGATGCACTGAATAACACGCACAATCATACTGCGCGTATCAGGCATTGAATAGCCCGGACAATCATACTGCGCATATGATGCACTGAATAACCCGCACAATCATACTGCGCGTATCCGGCAATGAATAGCCCGCACAATCATACTACGCGTATCAGCCAATGAATAGCCCGCACAATCATGCTGCGCATATGATGCACTGAATAACACGCACAATCATACTGCGCATATGATTCACTGAATAACCCGTACAATCATACTGCGCGTATCAGGCAATGAATAGCCCGTACAATCATACTGCGCATATGATTCACTGAATAACACGCACAATAATATTGCGCGTATCAGGCAATCAATAGCCCGTACAATCATACTGCGCATATGATGCACTGAATAACACGCACAATCATACTGCGCGTATCAGGCAATGAATAGCCCGTACAATCATACTGCGCATATGATGCATTGAATAACACGCACAATCATACTGCGCATATGATGCACTGAATAACATGTACAATCATACTGCGCGTATCAGGCAATGAATAGCCCGCACAATCATACTGCGCATATGATGCACTGAATAGCCCGTAAAATCATACTGCGCATATGATGCACTGAATAACACGCACAATCATACTGCGCATATGATTCTATGAATAACACGCACAATCATACTGCACGTATCAGGCAATGAATAGCCCGTACAATCATACTGCGCATATGATGCACTGAATAACACGCACAATCATACTGCGCGTATCAGGCAATGAATAGCCCGTACAATCATACTGCGCATATGATGCACTGAATAACCCGCACAATCATACTGCGCATATGATGCACTGAATAACCCGTACAATCATACTGTGCATATGATGCACTAAATAACACGCACAATCATACTGCGCGTATCAGGCAATGAATAGCCCGTACAATCATACTGCGCATATCATGCACTGAATAACCCGCACAATCATACTGCGCATATGATGCACTGAATAACCCGTACAATCATACTGTGCATATGATGCACTAAATAACACGCACAATCATACTGCGCGTATCAGGCAATGAATAGCCCGTACAATCATACTGCGCATATGATGCACTGAATAACCCGTACAATCATACTGTGCGTATCAGGCAATGAATAGCCCGCACAATCATACTGCGCGTATCAGGCAATGAATAGCCCGTACAATCATACAGCGCATATGATGCACTAAATAACACGCACAATCATACTGCGCATATGATGCACTGAATAACACGCACAATCATACTGCGCATATGAGGCACTGAATAACCCGTACAATCATACTGCGCGTATCAGGCAATGAATAGCCCGTACAATCATACTGCGCATATGATGCACTGAATAACACGCACAATCATACTGCGCATATGATGCACTGAATAACCCGTACAATCATACTGCGCGTATCAGGCAATGAATAACCCGTACAATCATACTGCGCGTATCAGGCAATGAATAGCCCGCACAATCATACTGCGCATATGATGCACTGAATAACCCGTAAAATCATACTGCGCGTATCAGGCAATGAATAGCCCGCACAATCATACTGCTCGTATGATGCACTGAATAACATGCACAATCATACTGCGCATATGATGCACTGAATAACATGCACAATCGTAATGCGCATATGATGCACTAAATAACCCGTACAATCGTACTGCGCGTATCAGGCAATGAATAGCCCGTACAATCATACTGCGCATATGATGCACTGAATAACACGCACAATCATACTGCGCATATGATTCACTGAATAACAGGCACAATCATACTGCGCGTATCAGGCAATGAATAGCCCGTACAATCATACTGCGCGTATGATGCACTGAATAACACGCACAATCATACTGCCCGTATCAGGCAATGTATAGCCCGTACAATCATACTACGCATATGATGCACTGAATAACCCGTACAATCATACTGCGCGTATCAGGCAATGAATAGCCCGCACAATCATACTGCGCGTATCAGGCAATGAATAGCCCCGTACAATCATACTGCGCATATGATGCACTGAATAGCCCGTACAATCATACTGCGCATATGATGCACTGAATAACACGCACAATCATACTGCGCGTATCAGGCAATGAATAGCCCGTACAATCATACTGCGCATATGATGCACTGAATAACCCGTACAATCATACTGCGCCTATCAGGCAATGAATAGCCCGCACAATCATACTGCGCATATGATGCACTGAATAACACGCACAATCATACTGCGCATATGACGCACTGAATAACCCGTACAATCATACTGCGCATATGATGTACTGAATAACGTGCATAATCATACTCCTCGTACAAAAAAGTGCTGCGTTTTTTTGAAAGCGCGGGTTTTAATAATTAAATTCTTCTTCGTCTTTACGAAATCGCTCTGAGGTTGCATCGTCAAATCTATCCACGATGCACTTTGAAAGGGCTAGTACATGGCTGTCAATTTCGAAGTGCTCGTCGTTTTTAGCGCTTTTGCTCAGTTGCTCGGCAAAATGTGTGTGCTGGAACGCTCGTGCTAGTGTAAATGCTTGGTGCTCTCAGCGGTGATAAAATATAACCTTAATATCCGGGCCAAATATATTGCTCGTGCTCACCACAATAACAGCCTGCTCGCCATTCGCTAGCCCGTTTGAAAAGCGTGCTCATTTTCGATGCAAAACGCGCACCATCGTTTCCATGGATACGACAGGCCAGTTTCCGATTTCAAACTTCATGTAGAGAGATTTTCTTGAACACTAAATAACATTCATAAAAACCGTTCACAAGAGGACGCCGTGGCCACGCTATGACAGCTACTGAGGCGATTCTAAAATTCAAAACGTCGGGTTTTTCTGCATTGGTTTTTCAGTTTGACCATAGTTAATAGAGTGGACTCTGTTAACTATGGTTTCAAGCAGTATGGTTTTGCCACGTGTGGATGAACACAATAGGCCCTTTGCAGCTAACAAATCACTTGGTTGTACTGGAGAGCAAAAAATATCTCGCCTTGTACGAGATCGGTAGTGTTATTATTGTAAATGCTATTTTCCACCTCCAATCGATTGTCGATCTTTCTAAAACTGCGTTGTTAAAGATAGCTTGCTCTCCAGCATCCATAGCAACGTCTTTTCCATGTGGATAACGAGCTTAAATTAAGCGTAAATTAATATGCAGAACCACAGGCGGCCCAAGCTATATTTTTGTGTCATTATTGCGAGATTTTGCAGAAATTAATAAAATGTAAGAAATCTATACAGTACTCAAATAAACGTTACAAACCTCTTTAAATTTGTGTTATTGATTGTCCTGTGTACTCCTGGGGTCATTTTAGCCACTTTAACAAGATTTCCAATTCACAGTCCCATGCAACTGTTATAGAGAGGGAAATTGTGGGGTAATAAATATCGTTAGTATGCGATAAGTAGCGTGATAAATGGTTATGACACTGTTTATCATCACACTGTTTATCAGCATACTAATGAGTATATTTATGCAGTCGAATAAATAATTATGCAACAACAAATTAAACCACACCGTGCACCCGCAAAGAAACGACAGAATTTTGCATCTTGAATGTATTAAACAATATTTCGTTACATACCCCTTTCACTCTAGAATCCAACGCCGCTCTAAAATCAGCAAACCGAAAGTCTGCTTTTGAAAGAATATTGATGTCTGCCCTTCCCAAATCTTCTTTGACGTGACGACTCAAATCACATGCGAGGTAATAGAGCGTGGAAGGCGGAAGTCGTCACGGTCTTCCTTGCGTACTTCTACAATGAATCTTGAAAGCCAAAAATTCAACTCTTCTGGGCTTGACGTTCCAAGCTAGCTCGGCAGTTTGAGGGTACCTTCCCAAGGCAGTATTGACAGCTTTCTTTCGAAAGTTTGCCCACGATTCCCAAACTTTAATTTGACTGCCCACTTCGTTGAACGAGACCGTGTTAGGTGGTACTCTTTCGACGTTTCTCCTCTCTAAATCACTTTCGGTCACTATATCGCCAAAGTGCTTCTTTGAATCCTGAAACTCGTTGTCATCCTCAAGAAACAGTAGCTCTTTCACAGAAAAATTCGCCATGTTTATCCCAGAAACAAGGTCTTGGGTATTAATCTCCTCTAACAACCATTCATGTAGCGAGAATAATAATCAGCCACTACACACAATTCCTGTAAACCCTATATAGTACTTCTTGTTAATTTTCTTTTCTCGCAGTAACCTATGTCAAACTTCATACCTACCTGTAAATAGTGTAAAATAAATAACCTTGAACCTTGTAGTTGACCAAATAAATGTGTCAGTTATGCCTAGCTATTTTGCATAAGCACAATTCCAACGAAAAATTTTTTGATTTCATGTTCATTTGCACGTGAATTTCAAAATATTTCATTCACGTGCATGTGATTTCGAAATATATAAGGGTGTAGATTGTTCAAATCCGAGACTCGCCGCGAGACGCCGAGACCGTTGTTTCAAACTCCGAGACTCTTTTTTGAAACGCCGAGATTTCGAGACTTGCTTGAATTTTGCCGAGACTCACGATTTTTTGAGGGACCATTCTATACCCTAAATATGGAACCGGCTGTGATACGGTATCTCAGCAAAGGTCACGCCAACTTTTATTTATCACTCTCACACAGACAAAACCGATATTTTAATCTTAAAAAATATTGATTTTATTTCTACAACAACAACAACAACAACAACAACAACAATTTATTGTACCCTTTGAAAGTACAACAGTTATATGTGTTTAAAAGTTTAAAATAAATATAATTAGGGTACTGGCTTCCAGAAATAACCTTAAGGGGCTAAAAATGCCAGGAAGCCAGTTTAAATAGAATAATTATAATTACAAGGTCGGAAGAAAGCAAGGGGTACACACACAACGTAAACTATGTTAACATACCACACATACACACGCAGACAAAAACAGCAGTAAACACACATACACACAGATCTACACAAATGTTATAATAAAATAATCTTCGAGAGCATAAATAGTATTAAAATTCGGGAGAAAAAAGATCAAAACAGTTTTATCAACTTTAGAAGTGGTAGAAGAAATATCTTTAATATTTCTCCACTAAATCACTTTTAAACTTTTCTTTAAATTTTGAAAACGAAAACGATTTCATGTTTTTATCCATAGAATTCCATATTTTAGATCCTTGAAATCTGATGTTAAATATACCGTAATTCGTTCTTGCTTTAGGAAGGTAATAACACTGTTTTGATGCAGATCTTGTATTATGGCTATGGATTCTATCAATTGGAGTAAAGAACTTTTTAAAAACTGAAGGTAATAGTTGATGGTAAAATTTAAACATAAAAGATGCGATATGGAAAGTGACGAGATCGAGTAACTTAATTATATTCAATGACTTAAATAAAGGACTTGAGTGTTCATCGAATTTAGAAAAAGTTATAATACGCATAGCTTTTTTTTGCAGAAGAAAAAGTGGTTGTAGAGTGGAGGGGTATGTATTACCCCAAACAATTATTCCATATGTTAAAAAGGGATAAATCAGAGCATAATAAAGATTAATTAAAATATTAATATGAACGTAATACCGTAATTTAGACAGGATACCAACACTTCTCTTAATTTTTTTTGCAATACTTTCAATTTGGGATTTCCAGCTTAGGTTAGAGTCAATCAGGATGCCAAGGTATTTAATACAATAGTCTTGTTTTAATATCTTATCGTTAATGGTTAATTCAAAATTGATACTTATTTTCCGTTGAGGTGGATGGAAGAGAACAAAGTTAGATTTTTCTACATTGAGAGAAAGCTTATTTGCACTTAACCAAGTATTCACATTATTTAATTCAGAATTTATATCTGATTGAAGGGTATTTATATTTTTATGTCTATAAAATAAATTAGCATCATCAGCAAATAAGTGGAAGTCAAAAAGATCAGAGCATAGGTGGAAATCATTAATATATAGCAGAAAGAGTATGGGGCCAAGTACTGATCCTTGAGGCACACCACAAGAAATGTGTTTAGTCGATGATGTAAAATTATTAACTGTGACCGTTTGTTGACGGTTACTGAGATATGAGGTAAACCAAGTTTTGGCTACACCCCTTATTCCATAGTACTCTAGTTTTTTAATTAAAATTTTATGATTAACCGTATCAAAGGCTTTACTAAAATCTAAGAATATTCCACAAGAAAAGTCTCGTTCATCAATTGCTTTCTGGATTTTATCTATTATGCTAAGGACTGCATGGTCAGTGGAGTGTTTTGCACGAAATCCAAATTGGTTGTCAAACAGAATTGCATTCTTTTGAAGAAAATCAAGCAATCTGTTACACATAAGTTTCTCTAAAAGTTTATTGAAAATAGAAAGGAGAGAGATTGGGCGATAATTGCAAATACTAGTCTGGGATCCTTTTTTATAAATTGGTAGGACGTTTGCTAATTTAAAATTACTTGGGACTATCCCAGCTGAGAAAGAAGCATTGAATAAAGTTTCCAGAGGCTTTGAAATTACAGTTTTAAGAATTTTAATGACTGAGACTGGAATACTGAAAGGACCAGTGGCCTTTCCAGTTTTTAAATTAGAAATTTCATTTTCAATTTCCTCAGTAGTAGCAGGAAAGATATAAAAGCTATTGCATGACGTGCCAGATAAATAATCTAGCGGTGATTTTTGAACATTAGGTATTATACAGGCTAGACTATTTCCTATATTAGCGAAATAATTGTTAAAAGCATAAGCAATTGTCATTGGATCAGTTATTTCATTATTCCTTTCAACAATTTTCGTAACTCTCTGATTCTTTCTGGGTTAAACGGCATAAGATAAATTGGTTAGTGTCATATGGGATTCATCATCGCTCGTAATGCTTATGCCCTCATGCCCGTTAAGCATTTCTCGCGATGATAACTCCCATATCACACGAGTGGCCATTCATTAACCCTTACTTTACGTACAAAGGAATTCTTCCGGATCATTCAGTGGAATTAATATTACACTCAACTAAAAAAACAAGAAGCCTCGATAAATTTATAGAAATGTTACTGTCTTTAAAGTAAATCTTGAATTATTTTGGTTATATAATTGCGTTTGAATGGTTATGTTTCCGGTTTGGAAGTAATTACGAAATTCGAGTCCGTGTTGTATAGGAATTCGCCGAAGCTGCTCGGCCTCATTTTGTAAATGGTACTTACAGTGCGACTACTTTAACCGAGAACCAATCACATTGCGCACCAAAAACAAAGCATTCCAACTTAACAGCCAATCAATGTCGAGTAGAAGACAATAGGATTTCGACTTGCTCGAGCTTTAATCAGGTAAAAGGCGAATTTGATCAACTAGTTCTCAAGTCAAAGTTCAAGTTTATTCTGCACTCTGTACTATTTACAATGACTACAGTTACAATTACATTAATAATACATTTAAATGAAAATAAAGAAATGCACATATTCTATATTGAGATCGTGCGCAGTGACCAAAGTAGCGTAGCTTCCGAGTTAGTAGTATAGGTGGGAGTAAAATGATACCACTTTTTTCTTGCACAAGGACGTCAAAAAGTGAATTCGGCACAACGAAAGAATGTAGTGGAGGCCTTCGTTGAAGCCCTCCACTACATTCTTTCGTTGTGCCGAATCCACTTTTTGACGTCCTTGTGCAAGAAAAAAGTTGTATCATTTTACTCCCACCTATACTACTGGGGTCATAAGGGTCTCTCGCAACGTCCACCTAAGAATCCAAACTTGAGTAACTGTTAGAGATATCCTAACGTATAGTTATACCGAAGAGAGAATGGCGAGGCCTCGTAGTGAGCCACTTCCACGGAGTCTAGCTCGAGAGGCAGGTGCTATTCTCGATGAGAGAGATGGAATGCTCGAGGGAGTGGAGATAGGCCGCCGTACTATTCGATGGCGCTTCTTCCAAGGTGTGGCAGGAGATTTGACCCCTAGGATCATGGAAAAGTTAGTTGCAAAGGTAACCACCAGCTTCTACCTGCGCTACAGCTACACCTATCGCATTCGCAATGTCAACGACGGACGCGTGATGCTATTCTCCAAGACTGTCCCCAGCTCTCCATGGGTGAACATCCTAGGAGATGCAGAGGAGTGGATCGATAGTAAAGAGACAGCTCGTTTGAATCCCGACAACATCAAGCGTCCAAATACTCAATGGGCCTTCGTGCGTTGGATCTACGTGGACGTCAAAGTTGTGATCGATCGTCAGCCTCTGTTGGGAACGGGCCCACTACCCCAATGGCTTCGCCAGAAAAAAGGAATGCTTGCCCTTGATCGATATGGTGACAACCTATGTCTGTGGCGCTGCCTTGCCATGCATGAAGGAGCACGAGTAGATAGGTGTTGCGTCACAGCTCGAAGATTTGCCCAGGACTTCTATCGCCTGACAGCGCCCACGCAAGACGTTCCCAGAACTTCCTTAGACCAGCTGG
The DNA here is from genome assembly GCA_030867875.1 of Actinernus sp. WN-2022. NCBI lineage: Eukaryota > Metazoa > Cnidaria > Anthozoa > Actiniaria > Actinernidae > Actinernus > Actinernus sp. WN-2022. The sequence continues at coordinate 137,365,233 of JAOWCC010000577.1, read as the reverse complement.
AGGAAGTCGAGTTGCACTTTGGAATCGGTATTCGGGTGTACGAACCTACGGAGGATGGCGTTTGGCATCTGATGCGACATGCAGCTCACTACAAGCATACGATGACGATTGGGATATACGAAGGACATGCCTTCTATATCAAGGACGTCAAAAAGCTAGGGCACATCTACGTATGTAATGACTGTAAGCAACGGTTCACACAGGCTTGCCACCTTCAACGCCATGCAGATCGTTGCAGGCGTGGAGAAACGAAGATTGTTTGCCCCGGAAAAGTAATCACAGTACCCCAGTCGGCATACGAAAAAGCCTTCTGGCCAGAGAGCGATTCTAACAAAGCCAGCAAAGCCGCTCTACGCTGGTTGGAACGCGAATCCGAAAGAATCCAGAAGCACATTCATCACGCAGCTTGTGGACATGGTGGAGAGCATTGGATCGAAGGAGCACCAGTCGACGGCTATGAACCTATTTCCAAAACTATCTTTCAATTTCATGGATGCTACTTCCACGGCTGCCCAAAATGCTTCCCTAGAGATAGAGTCTCATACCGTAAGACCTGCAAAAGAACCGAGAGTCTACGTGAGGCAGGTTATGTAGTAGTGGAGGCTTGGGGTTGCTCTACAAAGAAGACAAACGAGCCGGTTCCAACTCCAACACAAACCTCCTATCCACATGCCATAGTTTACGATTTCGAAGCCTATCTCGATACAATGAAAGGAAGACAACCAACGGACCGATTGACCATCGAAAACGTCCATGTCCCAATATCAGTATCAATTACCGACACGTACGATCGAACGCCAACCCACCTCTGTCGACGCGAGCCAAAAGAACTTGTAGCCGCTTTTGTCGAAGAACTCCAACGAAGAGCGAAAGCAATCCGAGAAGTCGTTGCGGAACGGTTCTGCACCAAGACACCTGAATTATCCTTCGACACCCAATCGAAGGCACAACGGATGAGAATCGACGAATGGATCAGCCAAGTTCCCGTATTGGGATTCAACTCTGGCAGGTATGACCTCAACCTGATCAGAAACTATTTCGTAGAATCTATTGCCGACACATGCAAGAAAGTCAGAGTAGCAAAGAAAGCCAACACCACTATGTTTCTCTTGACTCCCGATTTCCGTTTCCTCGATGTGATGAACTACCTTGGACCTGGAACTTCCTACGAACGTTGGATCACTGCATATGGATGCGAGTTGCAAAAGAGTTTCTTTCCATATGAGTGGTTCGACTCTCCCGACAAGTTGGATCACGTTGGATTACCAGACTATCCAGAGTGGGGTTCGAAGTTGAAAGGTCAACACCTACTATCTAGGTCAGAGTTCGAAGACTGCAAGCACACCTTTCTCGACAAGGGAATGGAGACCTTTGCAGACTTGCTACGATACTACAACAACCTAGACGTAGTTCCATTCCTAGAGGCACTCGAAAAGATGCGAGATTTCTATCACGAGAAGGGAGTAGACATGCTGAAAGACGCAGTGTCCATCCCAGGAGTCTCGCTACAGTTCCTGCTTCGAGGTAGTGTAGAAAGAGGAGCTGAGATGTACGCTCCAGGTGAGGAAGCCTACCACATGCTGAAAGGCGCTGTCGTGGGAGGTCCAAGCATAGTGTTCACCAGACGCCACGAAGCAGGAGTGACTAAGATTCGTAGTCATCAGGGTGGAACCAAGGTGTGTCGCAAAGTTCTTGGATACGATGCCAACGCCCTATATCTTTCTACCATGGAATTCGAAATGCCTTGTGGAAAAGAAACGGTTGTGCACTACGACGAGCCAGGTCCAGCCGCCGAAGACTTTGTCGAATGTCTGCGTAACAGAGAGTGGTTTGGATATGCAGAAGTAGATATCGAGATACCAAAAGAATTGTGGAAGAAATTCGAGGAGATGCCCCCCTTCTTCTACAACAAGGAAATCCCCCAAGGAAGCAATCCCTCCACAAATGTTGGCCTACCTCGCAAGGACAGGTAGAAAGCGCGGCGAGGAAAAGAAGCTAGTTGGGAGTCTTTCTGGAAAGAGGTTGCTGCTCTATGAACCTCTCCTCTTTTGGTATGTCGAGCATGGCGCAGTGATCACTGCTGTCTACCGCACGATAGACTACGAACCTAAGGAAATCTTCGGATGGTTCGTGGACCAAGTCACCGAGGCGCGACGCACGGGAGACGTAGACAAAAGTAAAGCTTTGCTGGCAGATGTGTTCAAGCTACTGGGAAACAGCGCCTATGGAAAGTTGATCGAAGACTTGGGACGCCAAACGGATGTCACCTATACCAAAGACGAGAAGATTGTGGACAAAGCTTTGCGGAGTGCTTGGTTCGAAGACCTGGAAGAGATTGGCGAGGCATACGAACTCGAGAGTAGGAAGGACCAGGTCCGAATCAAACGACCTTTCCAAGTAGGTATCGCTGTGTACCAGCTCGCAAAGCTGCGTATGCTCGAGTTCTACTACGACTTCCTCGATAAGTACATCGCCCGAGATGATTTCGAATACATCCAGATGGATACGGACAGCGCGTACATTGCCATCTCTGGAAATAGCATCGATGAAGTCGTACGATCAGACCTACGAGAGGATTTCGAAGCCAATAGGAAGGAATGGCTAGCTTGGGACAAGTGGAGCAGTCGTACCCCAGGACTCTTCAAACTCGAATTCGAAGGTCAACGCGCCATTGCACTATGTTCTAAAGCTTGGTATGTCGATGTGGGCGGTAGCAGGAAATATTCCACCAAAGGTATGTCTAGGCGGCACAACGACGTTTCGTGGGCTCGATTCGAAGCAGCACTCCAGGGTAGTATTGACATGGCGGAAAACCGAGGCTTCCGACTATTGCCAGAAGGTATGGCAACCTACGAACAACAGAAGCTTGGGCTATCGGCTTACTACGACAAAAGACACGTTCTTCCCGATGGAATCCACACCGAGCCAATAGAGTACGCTGTCTAGCGTCTGGGTACAAACATAATTCCTTTTGGTGGTAGTTCTGTATCCCTAGGAACAACTTGTAGCTCTTCACGAACGAATCCACGTTTGGGTGCGTCCTTCTCCCCTTCTCGCTTCGCAAGGTAGTACAACACAGGCTGTCCCGAAGATACTACACTTCGCGAAATAACGTATATCTGTAAACTCCACACAGGATCAGTAGCTCTACGTTTTTCACCCCCTTCCAATTCTCCTGGTGCGTAAAGATATCGAACTAGAACGTCGAATGGTAGGCGCTCTTCTCTCAAACCAACAGTGCGCGAATATGTAGGAGTCTTTAGGTCTACTTGCTGCGTCACTACGGAATTCGAAGGCTCTTTTCCTGTATGTCGAGTCACCTTGTCACCGAGTCACCATTGGTAAACGAACTACCCATTCTCTACTACGCGCATCCGATCCTTCCGAAGTAAGCACCATCTCTTGTGCATACTGATACCCAAACAACCTCTCAGCTAGTGTTCTATTCGCTCGTTCGACGAAGCCTTGCGCTCTATGATTACCAGCCTCACCTCGTTGAACTTTCGTACCATGTAGTTCTAGAGTTTCAGACATACGTCCCATGAATTCTCTACCAGGGTCTACTTGCAACGTCTTTGGCCATTCGAGTGGACTACGTTTATAGATTCGTTCGAATGCCGCAGAAACTTCACCACTATCTTTCGAAGCTAAAGGTTCGGCTTCTTTGTATCGAGAAGCTACGTCGATTACCACTAATGCATACTTATATAGTTTCCTTCCACGTCCAGGACGATCGTGTGGTAAGAATATCAAATCAGCTTGGTGGACTTCATTTGGTTTCGATACAGTCCAATGCGGACGTGGAATGTGTTTTGGTGGTGGTAGATATATTTGCCACATAGATTGCTTTTCCAACCAACTCCTAGCTACGTCTTCTGATGCTTTCGCTGCTACCGATAGCTTGCCAATCGCAGCGTGACCTTTCCAATAGCCCATAGGCCCATAGAAGATATTCGCAAGTTTAGAATCCATCATACATCTATACATTCTAACCTTCAACAGATGAAAAAAAAAGAAACGAATAAGAACCAGGCCTCATTCCTTTCTTTTTTTCTTTTTTTCTTTTTTTTTCTTTTAGTATTTTTTAGTAGTAGCTTAGTAGTAGCTTAGTAGTAGCTTAGTAGTAACCTAGTAGTAGCTTAGTAGTAACCTAGTAGTAACCTAGTAGTAGCTTAGTAGTAGCTTAGTAGTAGCTTAGTAGTAGCTTAGTAGTAGCTTAGTAGTAACCTAGTAGTAGCTTAGTAGTACCTAGTACGTTTCTATAACCATCTACTAATAGCGTATCCAGCGCCTAGCATTCCACCACCGACGTAGAGCAACTCACCAGTCTTCTGATTGTTTGAGGGTCGGTAGTAGTCAGATAAGCGGGGTTCTTTCATCCCTTCGAGCCGTTCTAGCGCCTTACGTAACTTATCGGATTGCACGAAGGCTTTGTTGGTATCTCTTTGAACGTCGTATGCGTCGCGTTCAAGACCTTCCTGATTTTGTGCAAAGTCGTATAATCTTTGACGTTCGGTTCTATACGCTGTCATTTCAGATTCTTGTCTTTCGATGGCCCTATCGTGTCTCTCTCGTTCTGTATCTATATCACCCTTTCCAATCATTCTAGCTAGTATGCCACCACCAGTAAATGCCGTCGCATTCAAAACAGCGCCGAAAACTGTCATAGCAATTGCTGCTGCCATTACGGTATGATCTTTTGTTTCTCAAGATATTGTTTCGCGTATAAGCTACCAAGTATCACGACAGTCCACTTTGCGTAATTCACTAGGGAAGAAGAAGGATCGCTAAGCATAGATTCCTTGGTAGTCTTTTTTACGATCCACCCAATACCAGAAGCGAGTCCAACAATTATAGATGCATCGGTTGCCGTCTTCATCAATTCCTTATCCATCTCGACATATATAAGTATGGTCTCGAGTCTTTAAGTGTTACTCCATGTCTAGTATCGTAAGCTTTGCCGGAGCTGCAGGTCGTGTCGTGCTAACGGCGGCAGCTCGCGTGTTGCCATCTACATACTTCTTGTACGCAAAGTACGTGCCAAACAATGTAGCGCCAGTACCGATGACTGCGAGGATAGTCAGGTTTTCGAACCGACCTTTCTCTACGTCAGTTTCTTTGGACGGTTCATTCTCACGTTCTATCTCCATCCTTTGAGCTTCTTTTGCACGGGCAGTGACCTTCTCCCAAGCTAATTTTCCTGCTGCAACGCGCTTTGGGTTTTTTACCTTAGTTGGTGCAGTCGTCGGAGGATTCGCAGTTATCTGATCCGTCTGTCCTTCCATCTTGCTTCGATATAGTAGGTATATGTGAAGGTTCAACAGTTGTACCAGGAATGACTACGTGGCCAGATATGTGGAATAGGACGCTAGCTAGAGCTACAAGGCGACCTGCCTTAAGCGATAGTAGGCCAGTCGCAGCACTGATCTCATTGCGGACTAGAGGGTCTTCTTGTAGGTCCTTGATTAGGGCTTCTTGAGAATCTATTGGTACTAGGTAGGCAACTAGACGGGTAGCTAGACGCGTCACGCCGTCGACTAAGCCTTTCGTTACTTGCTGAGCTAGAACGGCCTGATACCTCCTATACAACTTGTCTACTTCTTTCTCAGGAAGTCTAGAGATGTCTCCTAGGGAAAAGTTCTTACCTAGGTATTCTTTCGTTACGCCTGTTGCAGCTAAGATCGAAAGTGATTCGCGATTGTCTGACACGACGTCTAGGTTGGTTGGTGGTGGGCCTGTTACATCCTCACCGAATATCTCGAGTATTTCTTTATCCATGATAATATGTTGTAGGTGCTGGGAGCTCTAACACTACCTCGAAAGGATGGCGGAGACAGAAGCACATGCGAGCGAACTTGTGGGCCTTGAGCTCCGAGGTCAACATTTTCCTCTCATCCACCTTCAACCCACCACCGTAGTCCTTAAATAGTTCTTTAGCATCAAGAGCTGACGCTGTATGAAAGGCCACGACCACCGCCACGTTTTCTCGAAAAGGTTTGCATATGCTTTTATACTGTTGAGTTAACACCCAAATAGAAATGCCTATGTGACGAGCGGAAAAGGCCATCTCCACGAGCTTATCGGTTCTCAGCTTTACATCCTTCGATGCAGCGCAATCGTCGAGTATCAAAAGAGTATTGGTTCCTGCCCAAAAGGTGGAACAAACTCGTAGCGCGGCATTGATGGCATCCTGCGGTGGTGACATGACGAAGAAACGAGGATCTCGATTTGCAAATCCACGATAGGTTTTGTTGTGGGCATACGTAGGACAAATCAGTACTATGTAATCGAACTTACCACGAAATGATCCACGAAGTTGTTCTATGAGGAACGCAGTCTTCCCACAATTCGTTGGACCGACTATGAGTGCGTTGAACGGTACGTGCTCTACGAGAGAATCCATCAGTATAATATACTCTGCAGAGATCTGTTCAATATCGTGACCTGAGCATCCGCAAGGACATAGATGTGCATTTTCACATTTCCACTTCCCTTCGCAGTTCTATGTATGCGAATGTCGATGTCCTTTCCACTGCCGGTTTGTGTCAAGCCATCACCATGAACGGTGGAATCTTTTGCTGTGCGACAATCGATTAGGATAGCGAATCTATTTTCAAAGAACTTCTTTGGAGTCATGGAAGTATTGGGTGTACCAAACCAGCCTTTTGCAGCCTCCCAGAAATCTAGAGGAAGCATGCCGCTTGGAAAGAGTCTGTTGGGAATCCCGTTGACATCTACTTCTACCTTCAAAATATCTGGATTCGAGAATGCTTCACTATCTCGCGTACCATAAGTGGGTGAATCTACGAATAGTAGAAGTAGTCCAGCAAAGGATCGTCGTGGAACGTTAACGTTTTGAGATATCAAAGTATCGGATGACTTAGCAATCTCTACTATCTTGAAGTGAACAGCGTAGTTGTATAGGAATGCAGTACCTATTTCGTATTTGTGAAGTGCACTACTAGCCAGCGTTCCGTCCCTGATTGCTTCGTATTCTAGTTGGATGTTGGTAAGTTGGTATGTACCTATCTTCGTCGCATCCGATCCAACTACTATTTCAACGGCAGGAGCTAGAGTCAACTCGAACGTAATGGTATTTTCTAGGACATATGGATATAGAACTCCATGTTGTGTCAGAATGTCGACATCTAATGGAATCCTATATTTGGAACCACACGCAACTAGGAGCGCGTTGTCTGCAGCAGACGAAGTACTTGCGTCACCAGCTTTCGATCGTAGCTTGTTTACGTTCTCTGATTGAATGCCTTGTTGTACTCTCGACTCTCTCTCCTGCGTAGATATGTATACATCAGAGTACGTTTGTAGGAGGTCTGACCTGACAAGGTCTTCTACTGTTTCAGCTCCCATCCTACAGATTCTACGTATGACCAAGCAGCGTCCAACATTCGAAACGACTCTGTTATTCGCATGTCCACCAGATAGTACGATGTCGCCCAATAGCGCTAAGCTACCAGGTACTAGTACTACACCTTCTGCTAGCTTTGGGACTTCTACGTATAGAGTCTCACCTGGATTGGCAGATGATCGAGTGAAAGTTTTCCTATACAAGTCTCGTGGAGCCTTGAGTGCATGAGGCTCCCTTCGTGCTTGTGTGGGATCCAACTTTGATGATATCATGTTGAATATACGTATATATATAGTTATGTCTAACATGGCCTTTGATGGGAGGTATGAGGAAAGAACCGACGAAGCTGAAAGAGGAAAAGATTACGATGATGACGATGTGGAGGAGGAGTGGAAACGTCGCTTTCCAGACTCTACGAATGTGGATCCGAGTGAATCACTCAACCTGGAAACTAGACGCGACTACACTAAAGAAGGCGCTCGACCAAAGTATCAGGAAACATCATTGACAGATGGAGAGTTTAGTGAATTGATGGATGAGGATAGAATCAAGCATCCGGAATTTAGCGATCGCCACATAGTCTTCGAAACAGGCACATCGGATGAAATGAAACAAATGCTATTCGATGCTGTATGGGAACACTATGCGGATGTAGGGACTCGTGGAGACCTTGAGATAACTAAAGTATGGGATGTCGATAAGAAACGGGGCAGAATCTATCTTCATGCAATTGGAAGTAAAGAGATGCCCATTCCTTTGACCACAGTGAAGGGTGAAAGATACCAAAGTATGGGTAAGGATCTCAAATTCGTCCTAGGTCCTACGAATGCAGAAAGAGCAGAACAAGTCATCCAAGGTCAAGAAAAGGCCGCCGAACATCTCAAAATAGAAGATAGCATACTTCTAAACTCAACGTCAACTGAGGACCAGAAGGAAGCAGCTAAGGAAGAGAAAGTACGCATCCATAACGAAATAGAATTACTCGAACGTCAAGAAGAAGCCATACTAGAACGTACATCGCTACGTGAAAGGATCAAATACATTTTCAGAAAGCATGGAATGACCGTTCTTGCAGTGGTAACTTCTATTGGCGCTATAGTTAGTACGATAGTTTCCCTTTTATCGAGATCCGTACCGAAACCAGTAAAGGCTGGTATCGATAAAGCAGCAGATGCAGTAAAGAAGGGATTGAAAACGACTGGGGGGTTGCTAAAAGAAATGGGAAAGAGACTTGGACAGATCCTACCTGGAATGATTGGATCGATTGCAAGTTTCATATTTACTATGGCTGGTAAAGCTCTGGGAGTACTAGTAGAGAACGTTTGGTTATTCATCGTAGCAATAGTGGTGATCACGATAGAGCAATACAAACGACGTTAACGAAACAACGTCCATGCAATTCCAGCTGCGGAAATAGATGTCACTGCGAGATTGATCTCATGTTGTGGGACAGCCTTTGGTACAGGAACTCGTTTCTCGTGTGGTGGTATTAATTTCTTATCTGGTGGTCCTTCCATAGGAAGCGGGCGTCCTTTGACTTCTGCATTGATGTCGTTAGTACCTAGCATCATATCTTTCGTGGCTTTCGGGGTTGGATTCCTATAGCCATCTTTCTTACCAAGATAGTACACTAGATTGCTTGGCAATAATCGCACACCTATAGCTATTGCTAGATCGAGCCTCTTATGCGTCGTCGTTATAGCAGTAAGATAGTTTTTGTAGCTCACCACTAAATCGTTTTCGAGAATGGCGCCTTCGACTAAGCTCTTAAACTTTTCTTTGACGTTGAAGCTATCTACGATGGATTCGTTAAGATCGTTTTGAGCGCCTAGAATACAATATCCAAAAGCCTCAACAGATCGATTCAATCTACCTAATCCAGCATTCGTCAAACCTCTACCGATTGGTGGCGTAAACCAATTGTATTGTTTACCGTTGTTATTGCTAATGTACGATAAAGGAAATTGATAGTCCGTACGACTCTCCTCAGGAAACTTAAAGTCACCACCAGGCCACTTCGCAGAGTACGAAGTATTATGTGCGTACTTCTCCGTATAGTTCACCATTCTTCCATGAGAGTTTACGTAGACGTCTCCTAAGCCATCCCACCGAAAGTCTGGCGTTCGAGATATACCGAATTCGATGCACAATTTCTCAAGGACTGATTTGCTATAGAGATTGTCGAGTTGCTTGAAAGCACGGTTACCAGGTAGAGGAGCTCCAAGTTCGTGTAGAATTCTTCGTATCGTGAAATATACGTGGAATCGTAGGAACCCTTGGACAACTGGTGGATACGTTTTGAAAGTGGGGTCAAACAACGACACTCCGCATCCAGAAGTTGCACACCACGTTGCAAAATTAAGTTGTTGAGGCCAGTATTTGAAATCCGGACCTGATAACCATCTACGAGACTCCTTTGCCGTCGTATGCTTTACAACGATCTCCTTGAATATATTTGGAACGCCTGCTTCGAACTTCTTCGTAGGTGTGACGTATATCCATAACTTGGTGAGATCGATATCTTGTGCCGGTTCGGTAAAAGGAACTGCTCGAATAGGATATTTCGCACTCTTATCTAGGGTCAACGTAGATGGGAAACCATCAACCATTCCCTGCAATGCGTCATCGATGCGTCTTTGAGTGACTGCAGATAACTTTGAGACATCATCACCGTAAACGACATAGCTAGAATCTCCATCTCGAAACCAAATACTCGTCGAATATTTGTCTGGACCGTTCACTTCCGTAGAGGCATAGAACTTGTGAAGATCCGTATGTGGGTATCGTTTCTCGAACTTCGCTAATAGATCTGCATTCAACGTTGCGATCTTATCGTTTTCTTCTATCCAATCGCGTTTGGAAAGACCTTCGTGTTCCCGCGCGAATAGTACGCTCTCGTAAACTGACTTACCACCAAGTGCTACATCTAGAGCCTTACCAGTGCGACCAAGCCACCCCATCAATTTACCACCTCCCGTCTTAGTAGGAAGACCTTCCTCCGTGAACACGCGATGAGACATTCCCCGATCGATGAAATTAACATTATCGGAAGCAGATTCGAACCAACTAAGTACGGCATTAGGAAATAGGTACTTGAACTGCCGCCATGCGTCTGTCATGTTGAAGCTATACATACATATAGTTATACCTTCAATACATAAGATGGTTATCTTAAATGTCACCACCACGTCAGCTGATCATACTGTCTACCTTCCAGAGCCTATGAAGATACGGAGTATAGCCCTCCTCGAGGTTACTATTCCAAACAGCCGGTACAATTTGAAGACCGAGGGCGTCTTTAGCTGGTGGTCAGATGATGGTACGCGATCCCAAAAGTACCGTATACCTATTGGAAATTATGACGTTAGCGAAGTGATAAGGTTCTTCAAGCTTGCGATAGATAATATCGCCTTAAAGTTCGTTGAAAGACCCGAACGGGGGGAGAAGTCGCTGGAGATCCTGAAGAGGTTCCAAATGTCTGACTCGCTACGTAAGCTTTTGAGGATTCGTAGGGAAGTATCCGATGTGGATCGAGTTGGGTTCCAACCAAGTACGCACGTCTATAACGTGAGAACCCACCAAGAGATATACGTCTGCTGCGATCAGGTGGATCCCCTCGACTCCCTCAATGTTATGAAAAAAGAAACCGAGGCTAACCCATCGCAAGTTCTCGCCTGTATCCAGGTTCGTGGTAATAGATTCCAACGAGTCACGTACTCAATACTTAACCCCATAGAAATAGATGCACGACCTTCGAATAGCATTCGTTTATTCATACGTACGAGGAAGGGGCTTGTGGTTGACTTTCATGATCAGTCTCTGCACTACGTATTGAAGCTAAACCTCTTATAAGTTATAAGATGGAAGGCGATTCGATTCAACCGTTTCCATCAGCACCAAGTATCTATCCACAGATTGCTAGTGACACTGGAAAGAACTTTAGACTGCAAACGATCCGAGACACGCTTTCGGACATAGAAGTTCAAGAAAGGCACTACGAAGGTGTGCGCAAGAAATATGCACGTTCTCAAGGAATAGTTCATGGTATCGCAGTGGTAACTGGAGGTCTATCTGTGATCTTATCTGGATCTGGATTGGGCGTAGCGTTGACTGGGGTTGGAATAGTGATTGGTCTACCACTTGGAGTTATTGGTGGGCTATGTGGATTAATTTCAGCATCTACAACCCTTGGAGCTAAGAAGTTAGGAATGAAGGTTTCTAAGCATGAAAGGACAACTATGTTGGCAAAGGCGAAAATCAATACGATTCGAGATCTAGTATCGAAGGCCCTACGCGATGAAAACATATCCGACTCTGAATACAGTCTCATCCTGAACGAAGCAAATAAGTATGAGATCATGAGGTCTGAAATTCGTCGCGAGACTTCCATAGGTGAAAAAAGTCCGGATCGGGTTCGAGCCGAACTCAAGCAAGAAGTGCAAAAGGAAATGCGAGAAAAACTTGGCAGCCTAGTAGGGTAAGAATCGACATTTCCTATGAAAGGAACGAACGTGGTTCTCACTTTCACTTCGCTAAGTCCTATTGCTAGTTAGCCCATGCTTAGTGTAGATTGGTTCGAAGTGGGAATGGTAAGAAGACAACTCCTTGACAAAACGCTTGACTGAATTTCCAAATACGTCACATCGCCCAATGACCTCGTTAAGAGACATAGACGATCCTAAACGACGTAGCACCTCGTAACTTGCTCCAACAACTTTCGTCTTAATTACCGATCTGCCTATATTGCTTTCTATCGCTGTAGTAACAACCTCGTGGACTATTTGTTGAACGTCTATAGGTACTCCTTGAGGATCGAGTTTAAGGAAAGTCGTTGCAATGTGAGGAACTATGCGCTCGGCATCCAAGTCTACATCGATCTTATCGTCGTCACACAGAGAACGTATAAAGACCTCTCCGCTATGGATGCCTTTATTGCTTAGTTGTATGAAGCGAGCAACCTCACCTTTAGTTCGTACGAATCCACATTGTATGCACGCATGGTAGAGTAGAGCAGCTAAAATATTTCTCTTAGCATCGCTACGCTTGGGACGAACTTTCATTACTTGGATAAATGCGTCGGCTACGATTCCTAACGTGTTCGTAGGGAACGATAGGTCATAACTTTGTTTGTAAATAGTGTTGTATGCTTGTAGTTCTCGTAGGAGCGTTCGTCGTTGCAGGTCTGTGTTATCGCTTTGCTTTGGTTTTGCGCGGTCTAGATCACTTTGATACTGAAATCCGTCCGGACCTACTATGCGCAGTCGAGTAGTAGTAATATCGATCTTCGTTTCTTCACATGGTTCGGCCTCGGAAACAAGACCACATGTGGGACACACGAATTCCGTTCCTTGTATTTCCAAGGGGCAGAGACAATCAGAACATGTTTCACTGGTGTTAATATGCAATTGTGGTTTGATATGCAGGCTTCTACAAGTCCCAGGACCAAACAATCTGATGAGCTCGTCCATGATACTCTGTAGATGTCGTACGTTTAATAGAAAGAAAAAAAGAAAAAAGAAAAAAAGAATGAAGAGGGTCACGCAACGACTTTCTTCATTCTTTTTTTTTTTTGTGGCGATTCCTAATCGTCCTTCTCGCTCCTCAAGGCAGCCAACACCTCGTCGAGAGCATGGCTGAGAGACTCTCCGAGACCTTCCTCTGGTTCCAGCACTCTTGGTTCCGCGGGCAATGCTACCTCAGCAGGCTCCTCCGGTTCCACCACGTTTGGCTCTGCAAGTTCCTCCTGCTCCTTAGCGCGTTTTATGTCGAGGTTCTTCTTATTGAGAATGAGACGACGTTGAGGTGCTCCGCATACTGAGCAAAGATCGGAACTCGTACGACATCCTTTACCGCACTTCGAGCATGGTACGAATGGGGCACAGCCTTTTGAGATTTGGCAGTTGTGCTGGGCACAGAACTTCGATGTCTTCGAAGTCTTCTTTGGGCATTTCGCGTCCTTTCCTCGCATCAACCAATCGCAAGTTACTACCTCAGTCATTGTGGCGTCTACGTGGAAATTCTTCGACTTGTTCGATCTGTACGGTATTGATGCGTACTAGGATGACAACAAACGCTAATATCGTGGAATAAAGAATATATACTAATACCATTCGGTATCGATATACAGTATAATGATCATTCCTTTAACAGATACTCAAGTTTGGATTTTAGATGTAAGCCACGAATTAGCCGTTTTGGTAAATAGGTAATAATAATTGTGACGCGTAGAGACCTCCCCGTCTTCGCAGGTCTCGCATTCTTCACAATCGCAGTAGTTATACCCTGGGACGGGCTGAAAGTGCTCAGAGAGCCACTTATTGATGTCGCAATGCCCACTTATGTAGGCGTTGAGCCTCATACCATCAAAGTCTCCATGCTCTATGATGGGCTGAAAGTACTCAGCTAGCCATTTAACGACAGCGAGATGACCATGCTTACTGGCAATGAATGTAGCATCTATGACCCATTCATCCTCTACAATGGGTTGAAAATACTCAACTATCCATTTAGTTACATCAAGATGACCGTGTTCACTGGCAATGAGTATGGCATCAATAACGCATTCACCATCTATGTAGGGTTGAAGGTACTCAACTATCCATTTAGCGACATCAAGATGGTCATTCCTACAGGCATCTAGTATGGCATTAATGGAGTTATTATGATAATAATCTACGATGGGCTGGAAGCGATTAGCTATCCACTTAACGACATCGAGGTTACCACTCCTACCGGCGTCTAGTATAGCATCATCATAGCATTCGTCAATTGCAGAAATACTGAATTTCCTAACTAAGCCGTCTCGATCGGCGTCGTCTTGGGCGGCCTTGAGACCTAGGGTGAGTACTCGCGTGCGGAACTCTTGGTCTACGTTTTTGTAGCTCGCGAGAGATGCGGCATCGTTCAGACGCTTTGACGTCCTTGCGACGCTCGCGAACGACGCAGGACCTGCATGCTCTACGATCTTGGTCAAGATTTCTAGGGGGAGGTACGATATATAATCCATAGCGAAAGAGATCGATATAACTATATGCTAATCATATCTCTAACAGATACTCAAGTTTGGATTTTTAGGTGTCTAGTGACAATTTGGACATAGAAAAGGAAAAAAAAAAAAAATGAAGAAGGGTCATGCAACGACTTTTCTTCATTTTTTTTTTTTTTTTTTTTTTGCCCTCCATTACCTACGTGCGTTCGGTTCACTCATCTTCTGCGGCTGCGTCCACACTGGCACTATGCTTAGTATTGGCGGCATAAACGTCTCGTTGGTCGTATCTATTCTTCTTCGATGGTTGTCGTACTATGTCGATCTCAACATCTAGTGGGTATGAAAGTCCCATACTACTTGCACAAATACTTGAGGCGTTGCAAATACCATCGTGAATAGAACCTGGTAGGATGAGTTTGCTTATGTTGTCGATGTTAAGAACACTAGAGTTCTCATCGACGAGAGGTTCGTACGTAGTGTTGTCCCCATCGGAGTACGACTTACTTTTGTCAAAGAATTGACCGTTAGGTGTTCCAGTCTTGTAGTCGCATTTCGCTCTCATCCTCATTATAGGATTAGCTAGTTGACCTCCAGCATTAACGGTAGAATTCATAGAAATAAACCTTTGAATCATTGGAGCTATCCTAGTATTAGGGACGATAATGGTGTCGTCCTTTCCAGGTGGACTGCGTTTACGTGGATTGCGCATGCAGATCTTTTTGTCTTCAATGAGTTTACTTACTTCGCAATCGAAAGCCCAATCTAGGTGTTCGACTAGTTTGAAAGTAGGACTTAGCTTGTCATCGGAAGGAAGATCCAATTCTCCATTGTCATTTTTCTTAATCGTGATTCCATCGTCCTCCGTACGTACAAAGTCGTTCCACTTCTGAAATTGTAGGCAAGGATGTCGATCGCGTTTTTTGCCTACGTCTTCTTCGTTGTGTGGTGCTATCCGTCCCACGCGCTTTTCCCCTTCGAACCGAAAGACAGCCGGATGAGGTCCATCGCCAATGTCGAAGAATACGGAAACGTACTTGCATCCGTTCGGTCCGTTTCTAGGATGGGTCCAGTCGAACGATATGACGGATCCATGGGATTGCCCATCTTCTTTGGCCCTTTCGAATGCTTCGACCACATCGCCTACGTTGAAAAGCTTTGAACTCGCCATTCTCTCTTCGGTATAACTATATGTTAGGATATCTCTAACAGTTACTCAAGTTTGGATTTTTAGGTGTCTAGTGACAACTTGGGCTCTTCGGTATAACTATACGTTAGGATATCTCTAACAGTTACTCAAGTTTGGATTCTTAGGTGGACGTTGCGAGAGACCCTTATGACCCCAGTAGTATAGGTGGGAGTAAAATGATACAACTTTTTTCTTGCACAAGGACGTCAAAAAGTGGATTCGGCACAACGAAAGAATGTAGTGGAGGGCTTCAACGAAGGCCTCCACTACATTCTTTCGTTGTGCCGAATTCACTTTTTGACGTCCTTGTGCAAGAAAAAAGTGGTATCATTTTACTCCCACCTATACTACTGAGTTGGACACTGCCTACGATTAAAGATACTAGATTCATTTAGGTCTTTCAAATGAAGATAATCGCATGGATATGATTTGCACTTTGGAATGCTATTTTTTCGTTTTGCAAGTGTGTTTCCCGGTTACTCTAGTCGTACTGTAACTAATAACATTCAAAATCGCTGAACTCACAGTATGATGCCATTAGATAACAATGATCATCACAGCTTGCAGTGTTAACTGTTTCTCAGATCCTTGATTCGCGATCGGACGAAAAGTTGACTGTTGAAAGAGCTGTGTAGCGGTGAGGGGCCTGCATTTCTGTTCCGAACGAAATTATTTTCAGTGATTTTCGTATAAATTACGAACCACATGTTGGATGGCGGAATCAAAGGAAATGTTTAAAAAAATACTAAGAAACAGTGCGTACGTCTAGTCCACAAGGAAAATATTGCATATCCGTTCAATCAAGCATAACTAAGCATTACGGGAGGGGACTTTTAACTATTTGTATCCTTCTCACATGCAAACACAAAGTATATTTTTATCCTCCTAGGATTCAACATGGGCGCCATGTGAGAGGAGTCAATTTTTAAAACGCAGACCAATCGTACATTGATTAACACCATGACACAGCTCCAATAAAAATTGGCGTGATGGAATGAACAGAACCCATTCAAGTGCGGCCTTGATTTGCCACAGGTAGCCAAGGCTCGGTAAATAACTCCAGTTTCGAAAAAACGCATATTTATCCCCGTGATCTTCTCTGAAGACAGATTGCAGACATTTGCATAGCCTGGGCTACCTGTGGATTAGCGGGAGTTACTGATTTTTTTAACGGGACCATAGAGGCTGACCAGAGTCTGGATCCTGCTAAACCACTGGTCGAATTGGAATTTAGCGTGTTGGTTTTTTTGCATGGAGGAAGAAAAACCGAAGAACCCGGAGAAAGAGAGAGATACCAACAAACTCAACTCACATCTTACCCACACCGCGGCAAAACGGTATGCTCCGCTGGCCGAAAGAACGAAGGCTCTCCTATCAAATACAAATTACCGAGGGCTTCAACTTTTTTAGTAAATAATTTTATAACTTAGTAAACTCACAGTAAATTACAAATTAAGAAAACTTCAACCTGTTAAAGCCTTAGGCTTATCTTTTAAGTAGTTTTCTTATTTTTTGACAAAACAGTTCACAAATGCATACTTTTAAGCAGAAATTTTAAAATCACGGCATTTTTAGTTTTCGCGGGAAACTGGGGGCGGCCGCGCGCCGACAAGATATAGCAAATACGCATGCGCGTGACGTTTGGCCGCGGTGTGCATCTTACCTGGGTTTGAACCCTAGTCTTGCGCCACTTCGGCTCCCCGGGACTATTCTGCGTCTATTCTTCCACCAGTCGTGAATTAATACGGAAAGCGTTCGTAACATTACAGATTTTATTTGCAAAATGCATCGATCTATGCGGCAGCAATACACGATAAACTGAGTACTTTTAACTACCATTGTTACAAAGTGTTAACTTACAACTACGCCAGACGTAACCCTGATGATTCACACCAAAGCTTAAACATGTTCAAACTGACCTTAGTTTAACTAAACAACCTGTTCGAGGTAGTTTTGTCGGCCTGTATATAACTAAACACATTCAAGATAGGGGCCAGATAAACTCAGTTTAATTAAACACCCTGTTCGAGGTATAGTTTCAGTTATCCGCCTGTATAACTAAACACATTCAAGATAGGGGCCAGATAAACTCAGTTTAATTAAACACCCTGTTCGAGGTATAGTTTCAGTTATCCGCCTGTATAACTGAACACATTCAAGGTAGGGGCTAGATAAATTCAGTTTAATTAAACAATGGGGTATCGGGTCTGGACATGCAATATAGAGTGCAAACGATGAGTTCGTGAAAAGCAGTTAGACTTGGAAATGACGTTTTCAAGTTGTCCGCGCTTTTGAACAAATGACAAATAGTCGGCACACTATTTACATTTTATAAGTCGCACCGCTATCTAAGAACGAAAAGGAGATTTCCGAGTTTACTTGATAAATCAGTTCAGTTAGGAACTGAAGTAATGGTGGTTCCGGCCAACCCTTTGTACTATCCTATCTCAGCCAGCACTACATGTAAAGAACGATAAGAACGAGAACTGGTGCCACTAAAGTTCAATAAATTCACCTGGCCATCCCCGCAGCGTGTTCTACAAACTTGCAACCAACGTTATCTACTTTCTGTGATAGGAATCAACATAAGACTCATTCCGAGTGTTGCTAATGAGTAATGCGCCTGAAATGTATATAATTATTTGAAAGAACAACTGTTAGCTGAACTTGAAAAGGCTCCTCAAAGGAACAAGAAATGCCACAAATGGATTACATGCAAATTTCATAGAAAATGAGAACATTAATTGGACTTCTTTAACTGTACAGATTTTCTTAAAATATGTTGCGAATTGTCATCAAAATTCGGCTCCTTACTCTCACATTGACCTGATGTTAACAAGAGTCCCAGAAGTAAATTTCAATTTGAATTGGTTTAAGTTTACTGCCTCAAATCAAATACAAGTTCGAGCGAAAGCGAGAGCAAATAAACCGCTTATCTTCAACTAGCCACAGGCGGCCCAAAGTATATGTGCGTGTATAGTTTATTTATACAGTGACAGAAGTCCATCACTTCTCCCATTGAATACATGGAATCAAAATCAGAGCGTACACTGAAAATGTATACGATAGCCTGCCCAAATGAGCCAATCTGATTGACAGGCCGGAGCTACTCGAATGTGATAGGACATTTGCATGATGACGTCACATACTACAAGTACCAGAACTCTTTGCGCGGATTCCTTTTGTTCCTTTAATTTGGACCATTGTCTTGGAATTCTCAAAGGAGTTGATGAATTTGAATGAGAAAAAGAATTCGAAAAGGATTCTGGTAGTTGTAGTAAAATGACGTCATCACGAAAATGTCCTATTGTTTGCACTAATCCGTCAGTTGACTACAACAACCAGAATCCTTTTCGAATTCTTTTTCTTATTCAGATTTTTTAACTCCTCGGAGAATACCAAGACAATGGTCGCTTGAAGTTTGATGTATATGCTAACGGGAGACAAAACGTAGACAAGGAGCTGAGGAAAACTGCTGAACAAAGCAAACTAAGAAATAAGAGAAACTACACGAGAACACAATAATGCTGAAATATGCTTGTTAGAATTTTGCGCAGCCAATCGTAACATATCCTCACTGCATAGTCATTACCTCATCGCGTAGGGTTATGGGAGGAATACGCGATTGCTGAGGCAATAGGCAGCTAGGCATGCAGTAAAGATATGTGCTGGGTTCGTCAACCACCACCAGGGGAGGCGGGAGGGGCGCAAACGTTTCATATCCCACCGGAATGCCGTCGAAGTGACCACGTTTAAGGCCGAGTTATCGAATTTATACTCGCCGGGTGCGAGGCATGATTGCCTGCTATAAGCATGCGCGGCTACGGTGGAATTTGAAGTAATTACGTTACCTTCGCGACGATCAATTAAATATGCAATGAGAATAATGGAATGATCTTCAGCACCGTGTCATAAAACAAATACGTCAAGTTAGCAAACCCTTGTTGGTTTTACTCTGGAATTTGATTCGCTGACTGATTACAAAACATTGTCATAGCCAATAGAAAAGCTAAGTAAACGCAAAACCAAAGCAATCACCCAAAACTTTCGACACTCAATTGAAACCTGCTCTAATATGTATAATTAACAAATCATGTTTCAGCATTTTATATAAAGCCATAGATTCTGTAGAACGGTCTTGTGGTGCATATTTATTTTAAGAATCAGAATGCCTTACAGCTTCGAAATGATTCGAACTGAATTAGCGTGGAGTTTTTTCTAAGACATAAACAATAAGATGTCTATCTAAGGGAAGAGGTCAAAACAATGGTACTCTGGCGGGACCTAATGTTGATGGAAGGGGGTTCTACCCGGCGTGAACCCGATCACAAATATCTTCTTGAATAAAATGCTTCTTTTGAAGAAGTAACTATATTTCTAGTTTCTACAGGCAGAGAAGAATGTGTGTCGGCATTAAAATCAGGTATCCCTAGTTTACAACGCGAGAAAGTCACCCTCGAAAAAATGGGTAGGGTATTACCCGCCACCCACCCCCTCCCCTGACAAAATTGGATCCCTAAATGAAAAACATTGTAGTGGCCTTTTAAATTAAAATTTACCGCTTTTCTTGCTATCTTAAGAAAGCGGAAAGAGACTGAGAGACAGACCACGTTTTGGTACTTTGTATCACTGGTTAGCTCAGTTGGTAGAGCACGGTCTAGAGTGCGGGAGATCGGGGGTTCGAACCCGGCAGGGACATTTATAAGCCGTTGGCCTTGTCTCCTTCTACTTCTAATCAGTATTTGAAGGGTACGTGAAAGAACCTGTTGTACTACTCGAAAAAGAGAAGGGGATTGTCACCCGGTACAGCAGCCTGGCCATTGTACTAAGCACACACTCAACTTTGGAAACTGCGTGGCAGCCATTGGCGCCGTAATATATAGCAGTCCGAAAAATTCACTGACAGGATATGTCAGTAAAATGTAAAGCACCATGAGACTGTGGTTTATGGCGCTATATAAATATGGGCTATTATTATTATTAAGAAGGTTTATATATGTGCTTTACAAGATAACCTGTAGTGAGTCCGTGTGAGGCTCTGTTCTTCCCCTCTCCCTAGTCTCCCTCTCCTTCGCCCTTCCGCACTCCCACCCCTACTGGGTCTGATATTCAGGTTATTACAAGATCAAACGTGCACACTACACTGCCCGCCTTTTTATATAGAAAAGAACTGAAGCTTTCATCCGTTTGCCAATGTAATGAGGCGTACAACTTATCAAGTTTCAAGGGGGCTGTTTCACGACTACTGCGCATGCGTGTAAGTCTGAAACGAATTACAAATGTCTTGTTTAAACTCTTGTAGTGCATTCATTCCTGAATCTCAAAATGGCCGCTACCCCAAATCAAGAGGGGGCCGGGTAGTCCATACATATCTTTCTCTTGTATCTTTATCCTTACAGTTTTGACAAATACGATATCGATGTAGTCACGACCTTAACGATTACCAGGAGCCATTACCAGGAGCGTACCTATGTGATGAGTAGCGCCCACAGCACAGTAGACAATGTGGCTATTTATAGTCGCGAAGTTCTGGTATGCGATTGCGTTGTCTTTTGTTATCTTGCGCTTTAGTATTTTTAGCAGTTTGAACCGTGTTAATTACAGTTTTTCAGTGCATCCTGATTGGTTAAAAGTGACGGCCTTTGTTTCTTCTCGCGGGAAACACAAAGCTAAAAATAGCTACATCATCTGTTCTGCTGTTGGACAGACCTAATCTGGTAGATGCACGCTTCTGGTCAGTGGGCTCCTGCGATTACACATGACAATTGCCATATGGAAACATGGTATGCAACCTTTAAATCTCTAAATACAATAATTTATTTGAAAGCCTCCTGCAGCAAGGTGAAGTGTTTTCATATGCCGGGGATTTTTATGCGCGTGAACCTGAGAGCTGGTCCACAGTTTATGACTCCAACGAGTACACTATATAAAATTTGTATTAAACAGTCGTAAATTTAGGATATCAAATTCCACATTAGCCTAAATCAGTCTTCCCATAATATTTTTTAATTTGTTCTCGTTGGACTGGTTATAAACTGTGGACCATCTCTGATTCACGTGCATAGAAGAAGGCTTTTCAATAAATTATTTTAATTAGAGTTCAAAGGTCATATACCCGTGAAATTTCCATGGAAATTGTTAAGGTCGTGACTACATCGTATTTGTCAAAATTCTAAGGGAAAAGATACAAAGAGAAAGAGATGGACTACTCCCTCTTGATTTGGGGTGGCCATTGTAAGACCCAGGCCTTAATGCACCTGAACCTTTCTGAATAAACAAACGTCAAACATACTGACATAATGACAGCCCTGAATCAGCCCTTTAATCACCCACCTACTCATGCAGAGATTTTTCTATGGTTTTGATCGTTTCTGTTGAGGTAGGAACATTAAAATGGGAAATAAAGCAGCGTTGCGCTAAAGGCCCGTTTACACAGGCGATTTTTTTGTGCAATTTTTGTCGCGTCCCACTGCAATTTTTCTCGCCGCAAATTTGCATCAAGTTATGCAGAGTGTTATGCAGTTATGCAGAGTGCCGGCAACGCCTGGTCATCACTTAATTTATCTAAAAGAGTAGATGTTTTACTGAACGGTTTAACAATTTTGAATTTCAAAGCTAATGCTGTTATTTTTATTGCTGTAAGGACTTTCATATGCCAATCTGGACGTTTTAATTAAGAGATGTAATTTGTTATCTTAGTTTCTATTTATTTCTATTTCCTTTCTCGTTGTGTTTGTTCTGTGCTTCCTCGTGGTCAACATTGTATAAATTAATTCACGTGAGCCCCCACGATGAGCTTAGAGCTCTTGGGGCAAACGTAAAGCCCAAATATTGTTTAAATAAAAAAATAAAAAAAATAAAAAATAAAGTTGCATCAAGTTTAGAACATGCTCGAAACCAGTGCGATTTGGTGGCGACAAAAATTGCACAAAATTACATGCACGCGCGATTTGAAAGTGCAAATTCGCTGGCGAGCAAAATTGCAGCAGTAGAAATCGCGACAAAAATTGCACAAAAGATCACCTGTGTAAACGGGCCTTTAGAAAGGGTGCCTATATAGGTTAGTTACATGCTTCTAATATCTCCCCCGCTCATCCCCATGACGTTCACGTCATTAGGACTCATCTGGCCGTTCCGTCGCTTAAGCTCTTCTAGCTTCTTGTTCCAGGCAACGTAAAAGCGCTGAACCTCGTTCATCATAGCTTCTTCAATCTCTGCACACTGTTGGGCGATTAGGTTTTCGTATGAAGTCTCGGGGGTCACAATTCGTTCAACTTCTGCAAGTGATACATGAAAACCCACGATTGTAATTTTATAGCTTAGGAAACCAGTACATAGAGGTTATTCAGTCGGCTAACGCATTCGCATTTTGGCGTGTTTATTCTATAAATTCTGCCAAGAAACGAATTTTTTCTCCCATAATAGTTCTTTTTTTTTCAAACCGGAGATAGTAACTTAAAGATATTTCATATGCCGTACGTCAGAAACATTGACATGTCGTGTGTTTCGCGGATAAGACGAACCACAGTCCTGTCACATTATTTATTTAGTGTTATGAAGTTTAGCAATTCCGCACGCGCATGTAGAGTGGTGTTCTTCGTCTACGTTGCCCACAGGGAGCCCAAGCGTAGTTTCTGTGGTCTCAGTGTAATATATGAAGTTTGAATATCGTCTTTAAACTGTGTCTGGACATTATTTATGTTAGTTTTGAACTTTTTCTAATAAAAAAATCTGCCCTTCATAATTAATGGAAAGGGTGGAGAGTTCATCTCGAAAATACCCTGCTACACCAGATGTTGTTTTCATATTCATAAAATGTATTCGAAGAAAAAGAAACGTCTGCTTACCCGAACGCTTAATTAGTTTCCAATACGCAAGCACTGACGTTACCGACCGCTTCTGTCATTTTCTGCCCAATCAGAGCCATTGTTAGAAAACTTAAAATATTTCGCTAACTATTTTAAAAGCGGGAATGAAAGTTCGCGAAGGCCAAACAAATGGAATCGACCCCCCGAAAAATCATTATTTTGAATGCGACTTCCCCAAATCTGTGGCATTGGCGCGGTCGTTCCTGGAGCCAAGGAGCATAATTAATTACCACTGGGAGGTGTAGCGGAATTGTTGACCCAACAAATTCATATCCCGACCCCACACTAGTACTGACAAATTTACAGACACGAGGTATCAACGGTGGGCATAAATGACCCTGAAATCGCTCACGTTGAGCGTGCCAAAAATGTATAAACTAACAAAAAAAAAAAATTCGATCTCAAATTTAACGAAATTTTGGTAGGTTAATATTAATATGAAATTATGTCTTCAAGTTCAAATTCTTCGTTACGTATACGTTTGCAACAAAGCATGTTATCACAACAACATAAATATTTATTTTTGAATTCTGCAATTTTGAAGTCTCCACGATAAATATTTGCAGAGTTATAAGTACTTAAGTTTCCTATGACGTCACATTTTCTGACGTCATAGGTATGACTTAAATTATGCTTTCTACATTGAAGAAATATAAAAAGACCATATTGAGCCTATTCAGTATTTATTTTCTAAGAGACGTTTTCATAATGACGTATACTCTTGTTCACGGTGAATTTTAAAGCAATTCCTCTCAAAAATTGAAAATTCTAAAAACATACGATTGTGGGTACAGATGTATTCTTTAAGTTGCTAGATTTTCATGAACAACTATTCTAAACTCTAAAAGACGAATGAAGAAGTTATTTTGTAAATGGTTTTACGTTGAATATTTCCCGCCAAATTTTGGCGCAAAAATTACCAAATTTAACGTTTAATAACTTGTCTCCCTTTTAACTAATCGAACTCGGGTTTTCGATTTCTTTGTTGTCAAGATGATGGGAATTCAGAAATATATAATTTACTGATTTTGAAAATATAGCAACGTGAGTGATTTGAGGGTCATTTGTGCCCACCGTGTCAGGGAAACATTTAACATTAACATTAACGTTAACATTTTTTGAAGAGTAAAGCCATTTCTGTTTCAAGGATATATAGTCATTATTTACTAGTGTGGGGTCGGGATAACAATTCCGCTACACCTCCCAGTGGTAATCAAATATGCTCCTTGGCTCCAGGAACGACTGCGCCAACGCCACTGATTTTGGGAAGTCGCATTCACAATGGCTGCTATGAGAAAGTTTAGCTGAGTTTATTTGGGCTTCGCTTCACTTATAGCTGTGATGTTACAGTTTTATATCCATACAAAGGTAAAATAATTATCGTACTATGTGCTGCATAAGTTTGAGCTCGATTCGACACGAATTTCTTGGTAATATTTGTCATTTTGTGGAGGTTGTTGTGATTACTGGAATCGATTTTCGAGATGCTCTCTCCACCCTTGCCATTAATTATGAAGGGGAGAAATTTCTTTAGGAAAAGTTCAAAACTAACATAAATAATAACCAGACACAGTTTAAAGACGATATTCAAACTTTGTTTTTACAATTTCATATATTACACTGATAACACAGAAACTACGCTTGGGTCCCTGTGCGTTGGGTTATCCAAAGGGTTTCTTGTATTGATTTATAATAAACATTTCAACAGCAATTTGCCGGAAATGGTTTCTTAGTTTTTACGAAGTACTAGAGTACTCCATGTGCACTGACAAAACATCCGAGTTTAAATTTACCTGTTTTAGCCTCTTTTGGTTGGCGTGGCCTCCAGTAGGCAAACTCCCAGATGAGCCCACAGATGGTCAGCACTGCCACTAGTCCGAGGCACGTAAAGATGGCCTGCTGAAAGATGGGCGAATTGGCGTCGAAAAGGTTGCTGGTCTTTTCCACTGCTGCGCTCTCACCGGGTTCCTAACGGGAATAGAGAAAAAGCAGTGCTTTGCCGCTTACATTCTAAATAAGTAAGTAAATACAGCAAATATTAAAGTCCGTCACTATGTCCTATTAACAGCTAACTGCTATTGACGAAACAACGTTGATCTACTTTTCATGAAAGTGGAAGAGTGAGGACGAAGTCTTACGCTATTTTCCAGTACTTACCTCCATAGTCTCTGCCTTTGATTGGATAATCGATGTTATAACAGTTTCCATACTGTTCAGATGCTTGCGTACACACTGTTCGAAGCCTTTTTGATTTTTGAGCTCGTCGGCAATAACAAAACCGTAGGCGAACTGATGGTCCACTACGGTGCCAACTCTCAAGTCTTTGTGCTTCAGTACTGGGTCGACCTTGTTCTTTGCCCAGTATCCCGCCACGTAGCTATCAAGAAGCGCCCCTTGCACTTTAGGTGTATCACTCAGAACGGCGTCTTTCAGCTCCCTAACACTATTCTTTTCTGTTTGAAAAATTTCGAGTGAGAGAAAGCGAGAATATCTCGTCGTTTCACAAGTAAGAGAGATTTAGTTAGCTTGACATTAAGTTTGAAAATTTCTGCTACACCGATTCACTTTTGTGCAAGGTTTTTAATAATACAGCATCACTACTCTATGACTCCTGTTCGATTCAATGAAAACGGAGTGACCTTAATTGAAGATGCTATGATGACAACTTGGATTACAAGTTTATTGTTTCCACAGTGCACTGAGAACACTAATTACCTTGGGGGGGGGGGGGGACTCCCCTATAAAACAGTCGGGGATGCTCGTCCTATATTTTAGGGGTCAAAATCGTCGGTTACGCTATCTCTTAGGGGTTAAAGGGCTAAAGCGGATGTTTTCTACGAGTCTGCTATCACTTAGGGTCTCTCGCCAAGGGTGACCTTAATCTTGTTCTAATTTTTGTATGCACTTGTTACACCGGATATCAAATTAAATTGATATGCGTATAGTGAATATACTTTACGTTATCACCATGGAAATAGCTTACTTGGAGTGCGCTAGCAAGTCTAGCTATCTCTTAGGGATAAAAATGATGATGGACCACGCCCAAATTGCTATCTCTTAGGGGTTAAATTCATTTTTCCCGAGCATCCCCGACGTTTTTATAGGGTAGTTCCCCCGGGTAATTAACAAAATCAGTTACCTGTGACCTTTGCGTTGCTTCTTACGCCAAGTCTCTGTTCCTCTGTGTTCTTCAAGGCCACAACCTAAGAAACATACCACATGTATGTAACATTTCGGCCGTCTTCAGATCGAGAAATACCACATAGTTATCAACTAAGAGCTAATAGAAACTTACGTCTGATCCATAAAGCTTGATGTCATTGCTGAGAGAGATGGCTGTGAGAGATGTGGTAACGGTAGCAGTGAAGATAGAGATGATCACAAGCCCAATCAACACCCACACAAACGCAAACGTTCGAGCCAGCACAGATCGAGGGGCACGGTCACCATACCTTCGCAAATCAATGGCAAATAAGTAATTAGTTGCTGATTGACAATGTTTGAAATGAGATGAAAGTAAGACCGTTATTCGTTACCTCAAACAGCTGGGTATCACTTCTGTCAGTTCCACACATAAAATACAACGTATATTCAAAGAAACTCACTCGACAGTTGTCATGGACACGAATGCCCACCAGAAGCCTTCCCATGTACCCGCTAAAGGAACTCACCCGACAGTTGTCATGGACACGAATACCCACCAGAAGCCTTCCCATGTACTTCTTCAGAAGGAACTCACCCGACAGTAGTCATGGACACGAATGCCCACCAGAAGCCTTCCCATGTACCTCTAAAGAACGAGCGTGGGAACTCTTCCGGGTTCCAGTACGTATCCTGTGAAAAATTGAAACTGAAATGAGACTACTAGCAAGACTATCAACAGGTCATCCTTAGGCTATGATACATTATTAACCAGTGCTAATGAACTGTACAGTACAGATAAATTACACCCGTTCATCACAACCATCATTTACCAAAGCCCAGACGATGATCCCGGACAACGCGGCCATGATGAGAGTTAAGAGGAGTACTGGCCACCCCTGAAATACGGCTTCCATGACTGCCTTAGCAGCCGCCGATGAGTCCTCCTTCTTGATCACAAACACTACACCGGGAGATTCCACCAGTGGATAAAATGGATAGTCTTGAAAGCGAATCTCCTTCATATCTCCATATATGGGCAAACTGATGACGGTGTTGTTGTTTCCTATGTTTTTCTTCACGACCTCAGAGTCATTAGAGGGCTGTTCGTTGTAGCTGAGATTCACACATGCGCCACAGCACTGTTTTACCAGCTCGCTCAGAACTTGTGGGAAAATACCCTCCACCTGAATAAATTAAAAATGTATGATGATGGCATTTATATTCGTAGCTAGCTAAGGTCATAAGTCCTATTCCATATAACTTGGGTACTAATGCTGTTTAATCTATTCCTATTTATAGATGTTATTTAGTTTGATCTTATTTGTTCTTCAGATGTTTGGGTTATGATCTGCTAGGTGCATATAGCTAAGCGTTAATGTGGACTCTGAACTGAGCACCATGACGAGAAAAGCAGTGACCACGGAAATTGAAAACTCGTTTCTTTGTCAAATATTGTGTTGATGGTTTCTTTTCTGCGCTTTGTACCTCTTTGCTCATGCGCTTCAGAGTTTCAAAAAATGGGTAAAAGCAGAATGACTTACGTTCAAGTTCTCTAATTCCAGTCTTCGTCAAATTCAGAATTATAACGGCGTCTTTAAAAACTGATACCGAACTGCACGCAACTGTGAGCCGTTACTGTATCGTAATTCTGTAATTTGATTGGATAAGAAAGACAAAAACAATAGGAAACCATTTCAATGTCACGGCATGCCGTACAGTAAGTCATTACCGTAACTTGCCCACTCATACAAAATTATTCCACTCTATTGCATCTTATCGTCCCTAATGTGTCCCGTACGTACCGTGTGACTGTCTTTCGGTTTGTAGATGTAAGGAGGGATTTCCCACCAGTCGATTTTGATAACTGTTGGACATGGATTCGCTGGCTTGCAGGATGGCGCTATTGGGAGATAAGATGGACATCATTGGATAAAGTTAGAGATATAGTTATGTTAGACGTTTGACTAGCCACACATACGATCTATTTGCATGGCATCCACTATGAGTTATACTGCTGTTAAGATTTGTTAAGAAATTCTACTGATGATTGAAATAATAATCTAAAATGCCCTAGCTTTTTAAGCAGTTGTTATTTCTGTTCAATTTGATCGCTAGTTTATAATTTTGCTGTTTTGTCTTTGAATTTGCAGCCTAGCACGCGGTGTGTTTTTATCTCCACCTTCTTTTCGCTAACTATTTTTATAGTTAGTTCGTATTCAATAGCTCCATAACAATTGACCACTGGCGAAGGTTTGACGGCTTAAAAGGAAATACAGATCATTCATAAAAACAATTAGCTAAAGGAAAGGAATAAAAGGTGAGTCCATGCACGTGCACTGAAGGTACGATACCGAATGTTAGTACAAGTGTGAATAAATTGAACTTGAACTTGAGTACTCATCGATCGATAGCATAGCATGTCGGTGAAGCAGTATTTATAGAGCGTATTAGTATATACCACACAAGTGATTAGTGCTTTTCGCGTGCTCTGATTGGCTACTCCGGAGGTGAATATCATTTGCTATTCACCTCCGAGCGAAGCAGCGATCCAGCTCGCGCGGATTTTTGTCTATCTGACAGAAAATAATAACTATTTGGTGCTGGCTCCCGGGTGCTGGCTATTCACTTGTGCGGTATATACTAAAACAATTATTCACCTCAGTGTCGGTGAATAGTGGTGCTTGGTAAATATCCACCACTATTCACCTATACTTCGGTGAATAATTGTTCATTATTCACCTCCCCTTCGGTGAATAATTGTTCAATATCGGCCGGTAATAATGTAATCTGCAACGATAACTCGACAACACACAGCCTTGACAACACTTGATTTGCTTTCATGTAGTATGTCTCATGTCCTAAATGATAAGCATAATGCTAGCCATTCCATCGCGACATGCTCGCGTAACTACATGCAAGCATTAAAATGATGCTCTTACGTGGTATGACCATATTCTCATGCTCCATGCTGGTATATGTCATATGCCAATCTTACCGAACGTAGGCTCATGGTCAGAGCCAGATAATATTTCTGTATCATTTTCCTTGTCGCTATCTACTCGTGTGTTATTTACGATTCCTGTGCTGTTAACAAGTGGCTCTGTGTGATTTTTAGTGAGTGCAGGACCAGGGGGACTACCTCTCCAAGTTCCAGGGCTTCCAGGATATTTTTCTGTATCATTTTCCTTGTCGCTATCTACTCGTGTGTTATTTACGATTCCTGTGCTGTTAACAAGTGGCTCTGTGTGATTTTTAGTGAGTGCAGGACCAGGGGGACTACCTCTCCAAGTTCCAGGGCTTCCAGGATATTTTTCTGTATCATTTTCCTTGTCGCTATCTACTCGTGTGTTATTTATGATTCCTGTGCTGTTAACAAGTGGCTCTGTGTGATTTTTAGTGAGTGCAGGACCAGGGGGACTACCTCTCCAAGTTCCAGGGCTTCCAGGATATTTTTCTGCATCATTTTCCTTGTCGCTATCTACTTGTGTGTTACTTATGATTCCTGTGCTGTTAACAGGTGGCTCTGTATGTTTAGTTAGTGTAGGACCAGGGGTACTACCTCTCCAACTGCCAGGGCTTCCAGGGTATGTTTCTCTATTATTGTCAACCTTCTTGCCGATATCTACGCGTGTGCTGTTAACAAGTGGCTCTGTGCTTTTAGTGCGTGTCTCTGTGCTATTAGATATTACAACTGCTAGAAAACAGAAGAACAAACAGAGGATGACGTTACATTACAGCTTTATTAGGTCCGATTCAAACGTCGAACTTTTCATACGCCGAACGCAATTGAAACAAAAGATAATTAGGCGGCTTCTTTTGATCTCATTAGTTGCGGCGCATGAAAAGTCCATTTTAATCGGGCCTTCAGTAGACTTTGACTGCTGTTATGAAGAGTACATACAAGAAGGAATCACGATTAAAAAGTATATAAATGTTCGTAGTTCAGAGTCGTTCTGTAGTACACTAGTAACTGTACTTTGTTAAACACAGTTGTACATTTTGCCTGCATGTCACTGGCTGTTTAAGGTCTGTGCTCTCAGGGTTCAGTCCTGCTTCAAATTGGTCTCTAAGATCGAGAAAGCACCGACGGTAGTCCACGTCAGCTGGCCTTACATGTGCTTTCCGTCAACACGTCAAACACGTCATCTTTTCTGATGACGTTTTTGCATAAGATTCGTAGAACCATTATATTGAAGAATTTTGTGGAAAAATTCATAATTATATTCTTATAATTATAAAGATCCGGCGGACCGCTAACTTGTGATTACACTTGGCTACTGAAATTGCAGAGATGTTTCTTTAAAAAATTGAATTGATTCTTTGAAATTCTAGTAAGAGAGACTTTATTTGTAACATTCACACATGCACATAAATATACATATTTACAATTATGAAACTAGGTTACTGGCAATCTATCTGAAAATTGTAATGAACAACGGTCTGAAATTTCTTTCTTGTGTATTCTAATCAGTTTCATCCCTTGACGAACTAAAAGTGAAGCTGAGAACCTTTTGGTTCGCCAGCAAAATATTGCGTCATATGTTTAAAAAAAGTAGAAAAGCAGGTGGAGGTTTGCAGAATGACTCGTGTATTACTTGCATGTTTAAACATATTCAGTTCACTTTTCCTCAGATAGAAAGCTTTTAGTTACGTTTAAACTATTAATATATGTAATTCAGGTAATTTCTCACTGAAAAGTACCCCTGATAACATTACTATTGCTTTAATTAAGAAGCATTTACAGGTGTTTCTGTATTTTTATTAGTTGAGGACAGGTTTTAAGAGGAGCGTAGCGCTTTAATCGTTTCACTGACTCGCTCACGTTTCGAATTAGTTCCAGATGGACACTTAGAACTTTCTTAAAAACAACTGGATACTAGAAATACATGGAAATTTCTTCTAACCGGTGGGGGGGCAAAACATGAAAACAGATATCTTAAATTGGCATGCATGAGCCAAGCGCATATATCATTCAGTGGAAAATCTGGACCTCTTCCATAGTTTGGAAACATGTTGAAAATTAAAATTTCCAACAACTTTTTAACATATTTCTAACCAAGATGTCCAGATTCAGTTCCAGTGATAATGGCCTCCTGCATAAGCCAAATAAAGATATTTAAGTTAAAAGGGCCATAACCAATACAAGGCTTGTGAGATTCATATAAAAATCGGATAGACACCGACCTCACTTATAAAGAAATACTAAAAATAATCTTATCAGTTTAGAAAGCCGTAATTACTGACGGAGAAAAAAGTCGTATCTCCCGGCGATAAAATGGCTGCTGTCATGCTATAAGTAGAGGAATCGCATGAACGCGAATGCGATACGGGATCTATAGGCACTGAGTGATAGCCTTTAGGCGAGTGCAATTTGAGAACTTTCAAAATATCAGTCAGTGCCTATAAGAGGGTCTGAATGGGGGGGTCTACATGTCAGTTGTCAGCTAAAATTTTGGCCATTTGTCAGTTAGCCCAAGTTGATAATTACTAGAGAAAATTTACAATGTTTGACCCACAAAAACCAAATTTATCAGTTGTCAGTTAGTTTTAGGTTGTCAGTTGTCAGTAAAAATATCGTCATTTGTCAGTTGTCAGGTATTTTTAAGGCCGTTTGTCAGTAGTCAGTTAACCCCATTCAGACCCTCCTATAATACACAACAGTTCTGTGCTATAATAATTATGAACATATCCCGGTTGTCGTACCCATTCGGGATTTGACTGTATTTTTTTCCGGTACTTATAAGTGCAAGTTATTTTGTTTATAAAATATAACGGATAACTAGCCGATAAATACGTGCGCGGTATATATTATCTTTTTCTAGAAACGGCGTGCAATGTAGTCTCCCTCGCAGCCGTTCTTAGTGTCGGGCTTCCTGTAGACACTAAGAACGGCTGCGAGGGAGACTACGTGCAATGCCGAGTTTGGGGATTAATTTTACATGACTGTGAGTCCCTTCTGTGCGGTGCAGATTACTAAACGTGGTCGATAACCAAGTGTTTGTTCACTGTCTGTCTTGTTCGCTGATTCGTCGCTGAATCACACACGGATAAATTGAAAACAAAATGAGTTGCTGAATTATCATTCTTCGGCTTAAAGAAAATCCACAACTTGTTAGTTTGCATTTGGACTGCCTCAGTTAATAACCGACACACTATATTTCAACAAAGTGACAATGCCCAGTTCAAAAGTCGATCTTCTCGGTATGAGCCGAACCAGATCGACTATTTATTGATTTAGACGTTGAACCTAAGGCAAGGCAAGGGTTAGAGCGTCTACACACTCGAAAACGGGACTAGCTTTAACCGTGGCCCCAAAACCGGACGTTACCGCCGGGTCACACCACACTATATACCTTGCCTCGCCTAAATTGAAAATTAGCCTTGCCAATATTCACCGGCTTGCATCACCGATTCTTTCTGTAGTGTAAATAGGTTTATAATTATATGAACGGTTAGAAATGCTATTTGCATGTGAGCTCATGTGGTATTATTAAGATGAAGAAAATGAAATAAACGTGTCATATAGAATTACCAGCAGCTTACGTGACTTTACTTTTTACAGAAAAATAAATTATGATTTTCGCAAACTAAAGGGATTTAAACTGAAAGTGTCATCACGGTCAACGTTATCGTTCTGTAAAAGCTTGGAGTAGTTTTGAGCATCAACGTTCAACAAATCCTAAATGAGACTTGAATTAATTTTCATAATTTTAAAACATTGATGTTATAAGGATCACATGCATGCTCAAAACGAGAACTCTCTGTCCTATTTGAAAATAAAACATAAATACCATCATTTTTAATTTTGGAAAACACACCAATAGGGGTTTAATATGTTTTGAACTTCGTGACGCCAGGATGCGGTGCTTCTCACCGGAAAAAAAATTAAATTTAAGAGGCTGACAAGAAGTAGAACCGGATTGCGGGAATGAAATTCATTGACAGAGGGTTTTTTTCATTACATATTTAAATACATGATTATAACGGTAGAAATGGTGACTTGAATGGGTTTTACAGTCTGTGCCGATTTCAGCAAAAGTACGAATTTAATTGATTTCGGCCATAGGAGAGAAAGACTATGTCATAGTATCGTTTGTGTGTTTTGTGGTGGATACGAGAGCTTTAGACATCTTCACCAGATCTGTCATTGGTATTCTAAAATCACTCCATCAATTATTCATCTGCAGTTGAAGTCAATTTCCTTCGCATAAACTCGCCTCTAACCAGCGTATACTGCCGTATATATAGTTTTGGCGCCTTAATATTGCTCGGTATCCTTAGTGTTAATATATAATATCATTCGACACCACAACCAGCACGATTCGTAATCCCTGGAATAACTTTCGAGCTACATTAACCGATTCAAAAATCGTTTAAAGTCAATATTTTTTTCCAGATTCGAATTACTTACAACTAAGGTTTACGTTTTTGTCTTTAGGGTTTTCTCGAAAGCTCTCCTGTTTCAGTAATTCTAGCTGATTGAGCTCACAAAAAGATATTGCGTATATTTTACGGGCTTTCCTCGATTTCATTTCATTATTGTCGACGAGAACTACATTGATAACAAAGACAAAAACAATATTCAGAGAGAATATTTACGAAAACATACAAATGAATGATGTTTAAGTTTGTTTGAGGTATTTTCGCTTCTTGGCTGAGATATAAAGGTTTTGCATCGTTTCTGTTATGCTGTTGGGGCAGCAGAAATCATTGTTAGTTTAGTATGATTATCGCATACAGAGTACAACCTCGCGTGTCACGAGGCTGGTTAGCTCTATAAATAAGATGTGTTGGCGAAATGTGTGCTTGCGAAATGTTTGGCTTTCATGCCTTTACCGATTTACATTCATTGCCTACCTGCAGTAGTATTCAAAGCTGGTGTTGTTGCGTTTTGACCAGAAGCTACCCGAACGAACACGGCAACCAAAACCACTGTTGCCAGCCGAACAAAACCCATCTTGCAGCCCAAGAAAACTTCAGTGGCAGTTTGTTTAATTATATACTAGTCCAGTTAGGTTTTCTGGTTATTTTTTGACGATTTATCGATGTTGCAAAGAAAAGCTGATTATCAGTCCCTTCTTGAACGCGGGAGAGCTAAAATGCTAATTTCCTTTAGTCTCCTGGCGATGGTGATAAAGCGACTTGCTTTGCGACATTCATTATTAATTACTTCAGGGTATTGAAGACAAATTATTCCAGGGCTCAAACCTCTATCACCTGCCCAGAATAATCCTAAATATTCTAGAAACTTGAACAGGAGATTCCAATCTCTCAAACGAAACTAATTCTAGGGAAATTTCATCCCAAATTTTCAGGTTGAAAACTAACGCATGCGCGAAGTAGACGATCATTGAAGGTTTTATGGACAGGTGTTTCTTGCCTTTTAGAAAATATTATAGTAAACATAGCTAATTCAAATGATAATTTCTTAACTTAACCTCAAATTTTAGACGAAAACGTTAGCTTTTAATATATTTGTCAGGAAATAGTATTTCTTACGGTTCTGTCGCTTAATAAGTAACACTTCCAGCGAATTTTGATAAAAACATAGAATATGTTTTCAACCTAATTAAGTCAATATTTATAGGGCCCGTTTACAAGGAGATAGGGTTACCCTAGCACTAGGGTTACCCTACCACTAGGGTTACCCTAGCGCTGAGTCATTTCCTCTTATTTTTAGCGATGTGTGTACAAGCAGGCGGGACAACTCAACTCGGCTGCCCGGGTTACCCTAGCGCTAGGGTTACCCTGTCTGAGAGTTAGGGTGACCCTAGCACTAGGGCTATGTTTTGCCCTTGTAAACGGTTTGCTAGGGTAACCCGCCTACCCGGGTCAACTCTATTCTAGAGCCAAATTTCACATTCCAAGTTCCTAAAGTTCTCTAGCAATTAGTAGGTAACTTAACAATATTCTAGGATACTAGACAGCTGCAATAAAGGGCACCACAGAAAGAAGAATCGACGTTAATCCACCAAAACCCGCCAGAACTCTACTCGTGTCCGCCATGTTGTTTTCTATGCTTGAATGATTTTGGCGGCCCCGAGCCTTGCGGTTCACAGGATACCAAAGAATCAGTAAAATCAAAATCACTTCCACAGATCTGTTTGAACCGGATAAAAATGAAAGGAAAGTGGAAGAGTAATATTAGTAGCACATGTTTTCATTCATTAGTATGACATTTCATAAGAAACGGCTTTTCAAATGAAGAATATATTTGAAAGAGACTTCAACTGGCTTGTGTTGAGTTGGCTCGGCGGATGGTGTAATTTGCGGCTTGACGGCTCGACGGCTTGACGGCTTGACGGCTCGACGGCTTTGACGGAACGGTGGAATGACAACATTATGATAAATTTAATCACTGGACGAAGTTTACTATAGTTAACGGGCATCCTCATGTGTGACCTGCCGGTTTACCGTAGTAAACTTAACTGTGGTTAGTTGCTCCGACAACGGCGGCAGGAAGGAGATCTCTAGTCAGGATCCTTAAGTCAGGATTTCGAGACAGGTTTCCCAGAAATTTATAATTATTTAATCACATACAAAGGAGGCCGCTTAGATCTTAGCTATTTTCTTCCATTTTGGTTTACACTTAAAATACTGGCACGTCAAATAAACAAAACCATCGAATTGCTAAAACGTTCAAACCGTTGTATTAAAAATCTATCTATCGCGACCGTGTGAAACTGTCGATCTTATTTCATACATGAACGCGCGCGGGTGTAGGAGGCGGGAAAATGAAGGAGTGTGGACAACATGCGAGCCATGCGAGCCAACGATGCGAGCCATGCAAATAAAAAATATGCGAGCCATGAAAAAAAACCTCATACAAAAAAAAAATACTCACATACAATTGCTGCGAATTCCTATCAAAGCTGCATGTAGGAGGGTCTGAATGGGGTTAACTGGAGTATAGTACTGACAAACGGCCTTAAAAATAACTGAGAACTGACAAATGACGATTTTTTTACTGACAACCGAAAAATAACTGACAACTGACAAATTTGGTTTTTTTTGTGGGTCAAACATTGTAAATTTTCTCTAGTAATGATTAACTAGGGCTAACTGACAACTGATAAATGGCCAAAATTTTAACTGACCACTGACATGTAGACCCTCATGTAGTAGTTGATGAAGATCTGGTGGATTCCTAGTCTCCTTTGCAGCCGTTCTTAGTGTCGGTCCGAGTATGGGACTGACGCTAAGAACGGCTACAAAGGAGACTAGTGGATTCCCAGTCTGGACACTACCGGTTTGAATTAACATATTGCCGCGCCGCTTTTAATAGTGATGAAAGATGTTTGATTTATCTCATTTTAAACGAACACTGTTCACTTTATTGAACACCTTTTTGCTTTATAGGCTTTCCTCTCGTTAGATTTCATGCCTAAAACAACGATACTATCAATCGTTTTGAAAATCCCAAGCGTAGTTTCTTGTATTCAATAAAAGTACTGGAGAAGCCATTTGAGTGTTACACACGCGCTGTAGCAATGCAAATAAAAAAACATTTCCCTACCTTTACCTTTTATTTTAGATTTCAAAATGGCCATATAATAAAATTCTTATTAACCGATATACCTTCGTTATGTTTGGAAAGCTTTATTTAAGGTAATAATTATTGTAGACTTATGCTATAATTCTCAAGGACGGCTCTCCAACCAGGCGGACCGAGATAATGAAATGTTCATATGTACACGACAAAAATAGGTGTCGTGCCGAAAACTTTTGGGTCCGCGGACCAAATTTAGGGGTGTAGACACTTGGCCAAAATGCTTGGTACAGGCACCAATCCCATTCACACGACACGTCGTACAATGTAACCAACAGTTGCAAAAAGCTTTGCTATTGATATTTTATACCTGTTGGCTCATTATCAGTACAGCCGCGGATTTTATGTCGGTGGCTCGAGTTACCATATGTTTTCAGGGCTAGGGTTTTGGGGTTTTCGTTGCAAATGAATGTCAGAAGGTAGTATTCAGCTTCCGCCAGTGTATGTTTTGCTTACTGGTTGTCAGTCAACTTGGAGAATGGGTTTGATGCGAGTTGAAAAATGCGAGTTGCGAGTTGAAAAATGCGAGTTGCAAGTTGAAAAATGCGAGTTGCAAGAAAAAGTAAGAAAATTGAGATTAGAGTTCCTGCAATGGTAAATGCTTTTTGAGGTGGAAAAAATCACATTTTCCGTATGCAGGAACCCGAGTCAGTCGACGAAACGTGGACCCCTGCTTCTGGATCCCTAGAAAAATGAAACGTTTTAATTTTTATACCAGCGTATACCTCGCTGTAAGCTTTATTTTGTTCTCATTATCCTCACAGTTATTCACAGTCCTTTCTAATTCTAATTTACTATATTTCGATTACAATCACAATTCAGTTCAATCTATTACTTAGTTTCTCTGATCCGCTTCCAGCGACGAACAAAATGTTCATCTTGAGGAAGTCCTACCTCCCCCCTCCACATTTCTAATGGTGCTTCCCTTAGACACTGAAAACAATTTATTTATGGGAGTACCATTCCTCCATAAAGGTGGGACATGCAAAATGTCTCCTGATGAATATATAGTGGCCCGAGTGAAAGCCCAGTGGGCTCTTGTTCCAATATACATTCGATATGGCCGCTCTACAATACAATCGACTAGCTGTATTTCGTGCGTTCCCGAATCCATAGCGCTAAACCCATGAAACGTCAACAGTTCTGTAACACACATGCGACTTCTAAACTAAAACCTAATAGCATCTCAAATGTCAATTAACTACAGCAATCATCATTTCCGTGACAACCGTTGTTTCCATAGATTTTCCAGCGAGAATCGAAATCGCCTTTCTGAATGAGTCACCCTTTGTTGATGTTTCCACAGGGGTCCGGCCAATTTTATAATTTCCTCTCAGAGTTGAGTTTCGCTCGTTTTTCTTGTTCTGTCGGGGTTTTTTTCGGTTTATTACTTTTATTCTTTATCCTACTAGTTTGTTCACGTCATTTGCAGTTCGATAAATTGTTTTTGCAATCCGAAAAGTAGTTTTTTCAGTTCTGCACTAATTCGATTCATGTCCGTATTAAAACCAAGTCTGTTCATCTCTGTTCTGTTTATTTCGGTCTGTTCATCTCGGTTCTGTATCTGGAGAATACTGATTCCGAAAGGTCGTCAAAAATGATTGCTCTTTATCGTTAATCGGAAAGTAAGTCAAATTCTCTTGGACTTGGCTCAGCCGATCTTCGAAATTTCCACACTGCGACAGATCATGTCTTTAATTTTCCCCGCCATTTTTTCCCCTTAACATTTCAACACGCACTTTCCCTATTCCCGGTCAACTGAATAATGATTTGTATGAGTGTTTCATCATCAGTACTGGAAATAATCGATTGAACTTTAATTTGTCTGGCTAAATTTTGTTTTTTATTAATTTTTTTTTTTTGCATGCCTCGCATGCTGGCTCGCATATCCTCGCACATTGTACAGACCCATACTAAAAACTCAAATAATTTTTTATTGCATTCACACATATGCAAGTAAGTAATTAAACGGAA
Source organism: Actinernus sp. WN-2022 (assembly GCA_030867875.1). Lineage (NCBI taxonomy): Eukaryota > Metazoa > Cnidaria > Anthozoa > Actiniaria > Actinernidae > Actinernus > Actinernus sp. WN-2022. The sequence continues at coordinate 137,326,158 of JAOWCC010000577.1, read as the reverse complement.
GTTGACCGTGAAGAGCCCCGGGGAAATAAAGAAAGCCGAGAAAAGTTTCAGGGAAAAGAAATTGCATTCATTTTTATTGCATTCACACATATGCAAGTAAGTAATTAAACGGAAGTTGACCGTGAAGAGCCCCGGGGAAATAAAGAAAGCCGAGAAAAGTTTCAGGGAAAAGAAAACTTCTGCAGCACACTCAACGACATAATTCCACCTTTAAGCTTTGTCGAGTGAGAACTTTGAAAAAGGTTTAAAAAAAGTTAAACTGGATCGGAGCTCTTGCAAATCCTCCAATTTGAGCTGGGTCTATCAAAGTTTATATTTATATGAAACAGATCAATTAGCCTTTTCGCCATTTGTCCCTGTTTCAAACGCTTCGAAACGTTCTTAATTAGCTTTCATTTGTATTTTCGTGTATTTATTTCACTAGCTCCGTTCCAGTGAATTTTACTTCACTGTGTATAAGATATTAGCTTATTTCAGCTACTCTGTAAATAGTGTATGTATGTCTGCACTCTTACAAAGCCATTCCGTCAAGCCGCCAAGCCGCCAAGCCGTCGAGCCGTCAAGCCGTCAAGCCGTCGAGCCGCCAAGCCGCCAAGCCGTCGAGCCGCAAATTACACCATCCGGTTGGCTCGGGCAGTAGGGTAACCCTACCTGAATCATTTTGCTTGTAAACCCGGGCTATCTTTGACCCTAGTGGTAGGGTAACCCTAGTGCTAGGGTAACACTATCTCCTTGTAAACGGGCCCTTAGACTTTTTTTCAAAAACAATAGAGAACAAACAAATTCAAAGAATGGTCCGAAAACGTAAATGTCTTTGCACCTTAATTAGCAGTCAACGTTTACTGGGTTTTAATAATTTGTTCCCAAAATAATTGTTTGGATAAATCCGATGCACTTTCCTTTCTTGGACAGATAAAGAGAAGCTGCAGAATATCCTAGACGTGACACAAGTGATCTTCGTGTAACCTGGTCAAACAAACTAATTTACGTAATATTATTCATAGAGGCAGAAAAAACATGCCAGGCTCATGCATGCATGCGATCATACAAATACAAGCATAAGGAAACAGAACCTAAAGTGTCATTGCATGATCAGCTTTTGCTAATAAAAAGTTATAAACCTTTTGCTAATAAAAAGTTATAAACCTTTTATTATCATATTTCATGGAGATTGGATATGCGCCTTTGAATACACACCTTTACAAGCCACTTCGGACAACGAGTAGTACTCGTTGTCCGAAGTGGCTTGTAAAGGTGTGTACTAAAACATTGCAAAACAAAAATAAAGGATTCCAAAGTATATATCCTAGCATATCCATGCGATTTTCTTCATTCGAAAGACTTCAACTTTAGCACTAGTCGACCAAATTCGCCTGCTCGAGCAAGTCGAAATGCTATTGACTTGTACTCAATGTTGATTGGCTCAAGTAACCGTAAGTTGGAATGCTTTGTTTTCGTTCTGCAATGTGATTGGTTCTCATTGTCTAAGTGGCCCCAGTTATAGTAGCCTGGAAAATCGGTCCCCACTCGTGAAAGAGACGTCTGGGGAGCGAGGCAGAAAATTCCATACTGATGACGTACAGATAGCCGTTTCACGATGCATAAATTAGTTGCAATTACATGTAATTATGTTTATTCATAGCCCAGATTCACTGTCTGAACGATTTATCCGGCAACAACAGCTCATCCAGTGTTCTTTGATAGCTCAGTGTGTGTAGGTTTACTGATATGAAATTATAAACAACCCAAACGAATGTTCGAAATGTGGAATAAGAGTTTACCTCGAAACCTCAGGAGATCTAGAAGATCTAGACTCTACCACAGGTAGCCCGCAGGGTAATAACTTTTGACACAATTTTACTCAAAGAACGATGAAATCCATTCTTCTGCGGCATCGAGCCTTCCTTACATGGGATTTGTCTGTGTTTTAGACGACGAAAACACTGGGTGATAATTATGAATATTCTGAAATAAAAGTAGTAAAAGGTCTTAGTTTCATTCCATTTTTATGAACAAAAATTATCTTACAACCAATAGGAACAGCCAAAAACAATAGCTACGAAGCAGGCACGATTGATAAGGTTCCGAACATACCATTTGCTTTATAAACGACATTTCGAACCGCAGTGCAAATCGTAGTTTTAATAGTTTGAAAAATTGGAGGAAATCAGACGTCTTCCTAACCTTTAGGGCGATTTTCATGTTTCAACCAATGAGATCAAGAATTTTCACATCTGAATGCCGTTCGGTACCGTACTTCTTACACGAATTACTTAAACTCTAGGGTCAACATGCCTTCTTGTTATGTAGCGATATAACGTGCGCCGTCATTGGTTGATTTATGGTCACCTGACAAGTAACAAAAAATTGCTGCCCACGCGGGCAACGATTCCGGCCAGTTGTTTCCCGTCACGTGATCACATCGTGATAACTGGCTAGCTAAAAAGGCGGGAAATATTTGTTTACCTAAACATCTAGATCTTCATCGAAACATTACCTTGTTCGTCGAAAGAAAGCCTTTAAAATGGAACCAGCTCCAAAGAAACAATTTACATCTTTATCAAGCGCGAGAGCTAAATAAGATGCAAGAAATAAACAAAACATTACTAAAAATGACGTAGCGACGCTGGCAGCAGCTTCCAGAAGAGAAGACGACAAATCTCGTTTGTATCAGGTAGTAAAACTTATGTCTATATATAACAAACCACTTAATGACTGGTCGCTCGGGAAACCAGTGAGTTTTGTTTCCCTCGACCCATGTAATTTCTGACGCTTGAGAGACGTAGGAACGAATTAGTCAGAAATTGATATTCTGACGGCACGAGGTCGAGGCTCTGGTATGGAGCAGGAAAGGTGATCAAAAGTGATTTGATATATCGTTTTAAGGACTGCTTACCTCGTCCCCGGAGGTCAGTGCCATTGCATTAGTCGGGGAATACGTTTCCACACAGTTTTTTGGCCACATCTAAATAGTGGTTTTTTAATGGTTTTTCGTATCTGGCGTGGCACATTTCATGTATTGTACAAGATGTACATAAGTAGGGCGTGTATGACGCACTGTAATTATGGCGTGATAAATCTGACTGCCTGTCACTCCTTAATAAACTATGCAATATGAACGTCTCGGTGTAGTGTAGTTAGAATTCGATGGTTCACTCGACTGGCGTCTCGGCAAACATCGAGAGTCTCGGAAAACAAAACTCCGCACTGTTTCCTTCGGGGCCAGTCATTAAGTGAATAATGTAAACATCCCCTTATTGTCTGACTTGTCTCTTCATTTTATACTGGAATCAGAATGCGGTTAATCTCTATGAACCGTGGCAGTCGTGGTTGTGAAAGTTCAGACTGAGTTATGTTTGTGGTTATTAATTTGGCATAAACTGGATAGCGCGGCAGTCGGAATAGTTTGAGCTGACCAGTTAACCACTATGGTGTAAAACTAAAGATTTTATCTTTTTACAATTTTAAAACTGATTTCAGTGGTATATTTTGTGCAATCCTTCGAAGTACTCATTCGACACAACCATTCCGGAGACACGTTTGGAGCCAGGCTCACTGGTTTATCATGATTTTGAGGTGCTTTTTTCACATTCCGAGTACTCGATATACTTCGCCAACAGCGTTGCCGATCACAATCCAAGATCCCACAATCCCTTGCGAACCTAACACAGCCAAAATAACACATAGAAATCCTCTATTCTCTTCAATGACAGTGTATTGGCAACATCACTTGTACTGGCTTGTTTTTATTATATAAATACTCTCAACAGCCATTTTATAACGTATTTATTTTTTGCGCGCAAAGGATTGTGGGTAAATGTATGAGCCGCCATCGTTTTCCTTACGGTGGATTGTGTCAAACAGTTGAAACACCGCACGATATAACACTGCAATCGGTAGTAACATGGAGGCATTCGGAAGCCTATTAGAAACAATTAAGTGCATTTCTCATGCCACCAGCATTTCTCTCATGTCAGGATCATGTTTCAGGACAGTATAATACATGGCTGAGGCTTCTTTACTTGCTTTATGATTTAAGCGGGATTTATCCGGTGGATCAGGGGAGCCGGGGTGGTGCAGTAGTAAGCGCTTCGCCTCTCACCTCTGTGGCCCAGGTTCGATTCCCGGACGCGACGCCATATGTGAGTTGAGTTTGTTGGTCTCTCGCCCTTGCTCCGAGGGTTTTTCTCCCCCATGGTTGTTTCAGGTCTCGTGAGAAATTCAGAGAGAGGTATATAGCGTTATTCCATTCTTCACTTCAGTTTCAGTTTAATTTATTTGCCACAAATATAAATAGTAATCTTACAAAGAATAAAATAAGTGGCGGGGTTAACCCAAGAGAAACCAAAAAGGCTTGTGAGGTTCTGGGCCACCTCGTTACAATTAATATTGGTTAATAAATTGATTGAGGCGGCAAGAGCAACTTGAATGTGGGATGATAAAGATTGTTAAAATATTTAAGCCAGGTGTACACGACAGCAATTTGTATGGCCACGGCACTCCTAACTTGGCCACGGCACTCCTACCTTGGCCATGGCACTCCTACCTTGGCCACGGCACTCCTAATCTGGCCACGGCACTCCTACCTTGGCCACGGCACTCCTAACCTGGCCACGGCACTCCTAACTTGGCCACGACACTCCTACCTTAGCCACGGCACTCCTAACTTGGCTACGGCACTCCTAACTTGTGGATTTTTACCCGTGGAAGCATAGTTGAATTGTTTTCTTTGTCTTCTTTGTTTTTCCTTCTTTTGAGTGTATTTAGTCATCAGTATTTTCTGTTGTGGTCGTGCATTTTGAAAACCTTTTCTCACGTATAGGTGGTTTGCACTCAATCCCCAGACATTCAAATAACAAAGGGCATGGCGGCCATGTTGGTGTACAGAACAAAAGAAGCTAATGAAGAATCTATTGTTAACTGTACACCAACATGGCGGCTATGACGTAACGTGCAAAGGGTCTATTACTAATGTTTGAACCACTTTAATTTCGGACTGCGATCATTTATTTATTGGTTTCCTTTGGGCTCATTTCTAGCTGAACAGAGATCACGGCGCGCAAAGCATGAATGGACAAAATGGCCGGCCTTCGCACGGCTGCTAAGTCAGCGGTTTGACTAGTAAAGAACGGAATAAATATTAGTGTTTTAACACGATATCTCAACATTTACCCCAGTCGATCTAATAACAATGGTCGACGAAAAAGAGCCTGGATCGAGGGCCGGCCATTGAAAAAGCTGTATGCGCTTTGATTGGTCAGAAAAAATATATTTAGCTGGTTCATTCTGGTACTGAGTCGCTTAATACTTGATTCCTGAGTGCTATGAATTTCGAAAAGACGAAACGCAATAATAATTCGCAACAAATTATATAGCGCGCGCCTTATCTCCTGCATCCACAGGGAGCCCAGCTCGCTATTAATTTGTGCAAGTTTTAAATCAGAATACGTACTGTTGAAAGTGTAAAAACTGTTGAAAGTGTAAAAGTCTAAATTCCCCACATGGACTGTTGTTGATTGTTTTTCGTCATTGTAGCTATTTTTAAGGATTTCTAATTCACTTCCCAAGAGAGTGTAATTAGTGACAAGGAAGGAATCGGAAATCACTTACCGATTTCAGCCGCCTGGAAATCACGCGCTTTTTTCGTTACAAAATCCAAACAGAATCACGTTTAGACCACATCGCTGTAAGCACCGATACATTTCCTCTCTTCTAGTGGGAACGACATAAACCATAAACCATCCGGGACGCTTGAGTGACGTATTGGTACACCGCAAATTTAAAGGCCCGTTCAAACGGATCCAACATGTTGGCACAACATTATCCAACAAGTCCGAAACTAGTCGAACTTTTCATCCAACATGGTCCAACATTTCTTTTCAAGAAGTGTTATCTTGATCGATGAAGCATGTCCCAACATGTTGGATCCGTTTGAACGGCTTTCCCAACAAAGTTGAACGCGCACCTCATTCGTCATTCGCATGTACTGTATCCATGGAGATCTGATCTTGTTTACCGGAATCCTTTGCGATATCACTGTACTATCCAACATGTTGGATTGATGTTTGATCCGTTTGAACACCCACGTCCAACATCGTGCAACAATGTTGGATCCATCATGTTGGACGATGTTGGACGGGCCTTAACACTCAGAGGTATACACATGTACTTCGTATCGAGTGACATTTTAAAACGACTCCACTAGGGTAAGGAAGACACGCCACTTTAGGAGGTTACTCCCATATGTAAGCCATAGAGGTATATAGGAGCAGAGCTTGGAAGGTATCCTCTTTCAGTGGAGGCAAAAACAAGGAGTTATAAGTTCTGGCTCAAGCTGAATAACCCAAAATGTACACGTTTATCGCAGGACAAATATATATAGATAGCATAGACGGTAATAACAAAACTGATTGGTATCAGAAAATGAAAACTATCATATGTACGCTTGCATGGTCTTGGAGACATCTGGAATGATCCTCCGGTCAACCCAGTAATTCAAAAGCCTAGAAGATTAGAAGATATCGAATACCAATGCTGGCTAAGCCAAATCAACGACGATGATAGAAAAGAATTAAGGACAACGCAATAAACTTCGTACGTATCATACTTTTAAAATAAACTATTCGCTTGAGCCATACCTCTCTAATGTTTACAACATTGATCATCGAGAAGCTCTAACTCGTCTAAGAATAAGTAACCACGCCCTCGAAATTGAAAAAGGTCGGCATTCTAGGCCCTACCTAAAGCCAGAAGAACGAATCTGCCCAAAATGTGACAAACACGAAGTAGAAGACGAATTACATTTTGTGTTGAGATGCCCCCTTTACAATGACTTAATAGAAAATTAAATTTACAGAAACCAAAATATCAAGATGAAAAGGTAGTTTTTAATTTGCTGATAGATCTGCCTTTAAAATTACAAAAAGACGTTTGTAAATACATACATGACTGCTTCAAAAAACGCAAAAATAATAGCTAAAACAAGTATATTGAACACAGAAATAGGTGTTCTGAGACCTATGTACAAGTTTGTATATGGTGCCAATAAACACATATCTATCTATCTATCTATCTATCTATCTATCTATCTATCTATCTATCTATCTATCTATCTATCTATCTATCTATCTATCTATAGGTATGTGCCGCGGGATAGGTTATGGTTTTCGAGGTGCCGGACCCTTAAATAGGGTCTCATATTTTGTATTACTAGGGATACGTTTTTTTTTGTTCCCATAACTCTTGATATGCAAAATCGTGAATTTGCTCAACGCCCGCTAAACGTAACAAGAGGGGCTGAATGGGGTTAACTGATAACTGAGAAATGGGCAAAAATATTACTGTTAACTGAGAATTTTACCTTTTTTTAGCTGTTAGCTGATATTTGTGAGATAGCTGTTACCTGATATTTCATTATTTTTTATTAAAATGACGTAACGTCACATGCTATTATTGGCTTTTCGGATGGTTTTCGACAGATTTGATCCAGTTGATAATAGTCAAATATTAAACATGACACATCAGAGTTATCTGATACTAGAAAAATCTATTGAATAGACAAAATGTAGTGTTTGATGTTGAATTAGCGGTTATTATTCATTTCATACCAGCAAATATGTATTCAAATCAGGTTAGGGTAGTCTTTTTATATAACTTAACTGATAACAGCAAAATTTAACTGATAACTGATAAGTAGCTAAAAATTTAGCTGTTAACTGATATTGGTACCCCCCCCCCCCCCCATTCAGCCCCTCTAACAATCTTCAATAAACGTAAAGCATTACACAGACTGAAAGAAATAAAAACGATCTGTTCAATAAATTCTTATTATCCACTTGTCCCTTAAATAGGGTCTCATATTTTAGTTTCAAGCCTTGCAAAGGGTATATTACCCATTTTACGATTTTTCACCCTTAAATAGGGTAAGGGTTTCGATATCTCGCGGCACACCCCTCTCCTAAATTTCTCATTAGATATTCGATTCAAGGGCTTTTAGATGGAGGTCTTTATATGATATAAAGAACTTGAATATCTAATGAGCTATATAAAGGCTCTTGAATACCTAATCAGGTCTTTATATTGAAATTCACTGGAATGTTAGTGAAATAAAGGTTATCGAATAACAATGAAATCACTCAGTTAAATACTTCGAACCTCGGCTACGGCCTTCGTGATGTATATGGCTGAATGCCTCGTTTCTCGGTATTTATCTCTTACTTCTCTGGAGAGAGTGAGGATCTATATAAAGATTCACGACTGAGAACGTTCACTTTCTTCTACAAAGGAAAAAGGCATCGATCGTGAATCTTTATATAGATCACCACTCTCTCTAGTGAAGTCTATATAAAGTCTTTCCCATCCATCACTTATAAATCCAAGGACTTCACCACGAATCTTTATAAAAACCTTCACTTATAAGTGATAATCGGTATGAAAACCCATGTGGATGAACCTCAGTTCCCATACTGACGGTCACAAATTCAATGACCCGATATGGGAGCACAAAGATCACTGTTATTCCTACGTGACCGGACCATCAATGTAGGACACAATTTTTTTGCTCCGTGATGCACAACATAGCTATAAACAAGGAATTTCATCAACGTTTCTGAAAATTATCATCTTTTAATTTATGAAATTCTTGACCATGTTATATCAGATCTAAACTGAGATCCTCGTCTGCGGCTCGGATCTTTATACGCCGATATAACACGGCGACTCAATCTATAAATATCACTTATGACCATAAGTTTTGTTAATCATTTAGGTAATTCATACACAAAACACTTCAGTGGGCTCCCTGTGGCTCCCTGTTAGTATAGTAATTATTTCCAATTTTCACATCACTTGTAATGTGCACATGAACATATGTATTAATGTGCATTTGGTAATATGCGCAATATAAATTACATTATTATTATGAGAATATGCTAATTAGGTAATTCATACACAAAACAGTACAGTTGAGTGGGCTCCCTGTGGATTTTAAACAAATCTGTTTATTGCTATGTTGCTTTTCTCCTTGCTGTCAATGTTTCTCCATTCTTTTCTATTCTCAAAATGTCAAGTTCTACCAAGCTCAACTGTACTGAGTTGTGATATACACACTGCATAGACCACGTGTAAAACCATTGCTCGGTCCAGGATGATAATTTTACTTGTTATCGTACCATTTTCAAGTTTAGAAACATTTCTTGAAACAAATGGTAAGGGGCAACTTATGTCAAAAGCTCCGATATTGTAAATGTTGGCGAAGATTAAAAAAAAACGGCTAGACCGACCGGTCTCTCTTTCATGACTCGACCCCAGGACCCGGCAATGCGTTTAGTATGTGGACGGCGATGAACATATCTGGACCTCCTACATTAGACTGGTCACTGCAATTTGCAAAGCCAATTTAAAAGTCAAGGCTTAATTTCATTTATCATTCATATTTGGAGCAGGAGAATCAAAGGAATGTAAAAACTATATCTCAGTTCTATTGACCATATTCCAGAATAAGAATGCACAAGATGGTCACTACAGATCGCCTGTATCAGGATGTTTTAGCCACTGGGATACTAAATGTATCCTAAATATCATGTCATATAATAAGAATGCACAAGATGGTCACTACAGATCGCTTGTATCAGGATGTTTTAGCCACTGGGATCAGTACTAAATGTATCCTAAATATCATGTCATATAATAAGAATGCACAAGATGATCACTACAGATCGCTTGTATCAGGATGTTTTAGCCACTGGGATACTAAATGTATCCTAAATATCATGTCATATAATAAGAATGCACAAGATGATCACTACAGATCGCTTGTATCAGGATGTTTTAGCCACTGGGATACTAAATGTATCCTAAATATCATGTCATATAATAAGAATGCACAAGATGATCACTACAGATCGCTTGTATCAGGATGTTTTAGCCACTGGGATACTAAATGTATCCTGAATATCATATGTAATATAATAGGAATGCACAAGATGATCACTACAGATCGCTTGTATCAGGATGTTTTAGCCACTGGGATACTAAATGTATCCTGAATATCATGTCATATAATAAGAATGCACAAGATGATCACTACAGATCGTTTGTATCAGGATGTTTTAGCCACTGGGCCTGATACTAAATGTATCCTAAATATCATGTCATATAATAAGAATGCACACGATGGTCACTACAGATCGCTTGTATCAGGATGTTTTAGCCACTGGGATACTAAATGTATCCTGAATATCATGTCATATAATAAGAATGCACAAGCTGGTCACTACAGATCGCTTGTATCAGGATGTTTTAGCCACTGGGATACTAAATGTATCCTGAATATCATATGTAATATAATAGGAATGCACAAGATGGTCACTACAGATCGCTTGTATCAGGATGTTTTAGCCACTGGAATACTAAATGCATCCTGAATATCATATGTAATATAATAGGAATGCACAAGATGATCACTACAGATCCGCGCTTGTATCAGGATGTTTTAGCCACTGGGATACTAAATGTATCCTGAATATCATATGTAATATAATAGGAATGCACAAGATGGTCACTACAGATCGCTTGTATCAGGATGTTTTAGCCACTGGGATACTAAATGTATCCTGAATATCATGTCATATAATAAGAATGCACAAGATGGTCACTACAGATCGCTTGTATCAGGATGTTTTAGCCACTGAGATACTAATTGTATCCTGAATATCATGTCATATAATAAGAATGCACAAGATGATCACTACAGATCGCTTGTATCAGGATGTTTTAAGCCACTGGGATACTAAATGTATCCTGAATATTATATATCATATAACTGATAAGAATGCACAAGATGATCACTACAGACCAGTAGTATCGGGAATTTTTAGCCACTGGAGGAATACTAACTGATGTATTCTGAACATCATATGTCAGCAAGCGTTTGTAGCTTATACTTCAAAATTTACCAGTGATTTCCAGAAACTTTTCTAACTGATGTATTCTTATTCTGGAATATGGATCGGTCAATCCAACGCGCCTTAAATCAATCGATTAATTAATTGTAAACTTATTAACTTATTGTTAATTCATCAGTTTATACCAGAATTTTAGTATAAAGTTTGTTTTTATGTAACTGTATAAACCTGTTTCAAAAAGGTTGATCAGAACGAAGAACTAACTTCGTTCCGATCAACCTTTTTTTAAATAGGTGTATGTAATGGCCAGAGCCGAAAATCAATTACAAAGTATTCAAATTAGCCATGCCACGCTTGGTTTGATAACATTAGTTGAATTTGTTTTACAAAGCAGTGCTCGAAGAAAAATTTCAAACCACGAAAACAAGTGATGATTCTATAAAAATCCTTAAAACGTTTCAAATCTATATGTCATTTTAAATAAATCAAAATAATTATTTCTCTTCCTAAGTCCCTATTTACAACTGACTATAAAAGTTGAGGTATTTTATCATTATTGTTTCTGTTAAAATGTCCCAAAGGTATGATAGAAGATTTAGGTGGTGGAAGACTGATATTCCATCGAGGAGTGAACATAATATTATTGCTAATGTTGGAAGGCATTTCTGGAATTGGATCTTGATGGAAGATACTTAAGCTATGATATATTTCAGGCAACCGCTTTTTGATGTCCAATAAAATGTCTTTCCAATTGTCTAAAGCTTGTTTTGGATATTTCCTATGTTTTGTATTAAGAGCAGTAACGGCGTTATACCTTAAAACTTGTCCGCGGAAGAAGATATCCGATGCAAGGATGACATACTTTTGACTTTCCCACCAGCTTCTATCTTCATAGTCCAGTCTGTAGGGAAGCAAGTATTGAATTGCATCACGATGAAAGGCGTTGAATCCCGCATCGAACGAAATGCTGACAGGCGAAATGAGCGGGAACTGAATAGGCGACCGCGGCCGTGGCGAGCAACACAGCGCGGCAACATAAGATAAATTGGGTAAAAGTTTACCACAGCGACTGCAAAAGTTTGTCAAGCCTACTGCTGGCTCAAAACTTCGCAGAAAACGTTCGACAGCTTTCAAAGGTTGTTCAATGGCGCTTGCATTGTAGACCGTGTCTTGCACTATGTCTGGGGAAAAGGAAAACTCTATATCTTCATCAAGGAAAATGTAATATAAGTACTTGTTATTCTTCCTCAACTGTGCTTGGTGGTAGAGAAGATTTCTGCCAGATCCCCATGTTGTATTGCTGTCGTATATATATGTTACATGAGCTAAGTTTGGGTCAGATTGTTTATCGCGCTCACATTTCTTCTTCCAGCTAAGTACAAGAATATCTCTGGAGTTTCCGTTTCCAAGTTGTTTAGGATCCAATAAATGTCGAGGGAGACAGCTCTCCGCTTGTACTAAATAGAGGAAGTCCTTTTGCAGAAAATCTTGTGTGCTACGGGATTCTTTGTTTAATCGAAGACGTGAAGCCAAAGCGCCTCGTGCTCCACTCGACGTTTTCACATCTTGATCTATAGTGAATAACAAAACCCCGCTCACTAAGGACAATACCGCTAAGACAAGTGGCAGGGGCTTCTTGTTCTTGGTAATCATTAACAGTTTTATCAGAAACAATTTGGAGAAGAACAAAGGATTCCACGAGTAAAAAGCTAACCGTTAGCTCGGTGCTTCGATGCATACGACATCCGTCACAGTTCTATGCTCTAATGATCTTTTGCTCGAGTGACCGTGAAGCGGTTGTCAACGTTAACATCAGCAGCTGGTGGTTATTGAACACCCTTTCAACTGTTTCTTTTCCTGAAGGGTATCACCCGTTGTTTATATGTGAAGGTTCAAGGGTTTTCCAAATCACAGAGATGAAGGCAGCACAATCACTGACGGCTAACACTATGCAGAGAGATGAATAAATACTGGAACTGCAGAACTGATTTGGAATAATTAAAAACGTGAAATGCATGCAAAGCGATTTCATGAACAAGTTAATATTCAAAGATGTATTAGCAATATATTTTTATACTAATAATAATACGCATCAATTGTAATGTTCAGTGATCTGATCATCAGTGCATTCAAGTTCAGTGAGTAGCGTCGCCTTCCTTTTGACGGAACTAATTTAGTTGTGTCCGATATCAATGGCCTTTTACTTTTTTTTAAACAGGACTTCATTCCCAGCTAAATGTTTATTCAGCGATGATTGAAGAAACGAAATTAAGTGCTAAAGCAATTGTCTTAAAAGGCCTAACCTAAAGCGTTTTTGTCGTTGCTCTAAACATCATTCAAGAATTTTCTTTCTTTGCTAGACGGTTCGAAGTAAGTGAAACTGATAATACAGTACATAGAAAAAGGAAAGCTCAATGACCTTCCATTCGAATGTTGTTTGTTCAGTTTTCCGCTTTAAAAATATAAGCAGGTTGATATCTAGTTGACTGAACACCAGGTAGTGTTTAGACACCTGCTATGTGCAGGGTTCTCATTCTTGTCTAATGGGACCCGTGACTGGTTCACTGTTGAATTGAAAAAATACTGATATCTACTCGGTCAAGAGCGATCAAAGATCAAATCAAAGCTGTATATCATTCTTAAAAATACTCAAAATAGCATTTTTTGTATCAGTTTTATATTTTTACAGTTGATTTTGAAAGCCTCGTGAAGATAAAAGGCATTCGCCTTTAATCAGTGTTTGTGATTTGGTTTAAGACAACAAAGTTTGAGCTCCTCTCGGTTCGCTGAACTTAGCGACAGAACTCATGAAGCATACCAAATAAGAATTCTGACGTGTCCAATGTATAAGATGAAAGAACACTTATCTGAACTTGTTTACAGTTCAGATAAGTGTCTGGGAATCATTCTATTCAGTCAGCCTGCCAGATTTGAAGGAGCTATGAATGCGAGTTTTATTTAAATCACTGATAAGGGTTCTCAAAATAACTCAGAACTTCAACGTCGTGAAAAGTTTGCAATTTCGAGAGGAAGGCATCAGCCCGGTTTTGAATGAAATTGTCATTGTATCAAGGAGCTCCACCTTTCTTCTGTTAGGAGTTTCTTATTTAATTGAAAACTTTCTTTGTGCCCTGCTAAGCCATGCAAGGTTAAACTGCAGTGAAGGATCCAGGAGGCTATAGCTATGTTGTTATTAACTGTTCATAATAATTAGCCAATTAGAAACTCGAACCCCGCCGGATTAGTGTTAATCCATAAATAAATTTTATCCGACGATTATAAAACGAGAAAACATTTTCGGAAACACTGAAATTCGCAACTGTTTTCGCAGCAATATTTCCTCGTTTGCACAGGACTTAAGATGTTACTGCATGGCCTCTATGTTGTTTGTTTTATTATGGCGGAATCGAAGTAAATAAATATAAAGTCAAATAAGCCAAATTAAACTCGTCCGCTCAGTTTCAACGTTTCAGAGATATTTGGCGATAATACCAGTACCACTTCCAAAGGAATCGTGGGTTTGAACCCGCGACCTCCCGCTCAACAGACCGGAGCTTAACCACTGAGCTAACCGGGAGGCGATTATTAATGTTAAAACGTTTTTTCACCGATATCGATCATTGAGGTTGCAATAGCTAACGTGTTGTAAAACATACAAGACATGGTAAACAATTTGTTAATATTGATGATACTTCCTCTTCAAATCACGAACTGCAATATGGTATTCCACAGGACTCCGTTCTTGGTCCCATCCTGTATCTACTCTACACAGCTCCTCTAGAAAATATTCTACGTGAACACAACATGTCATATCACCTGTACGCCGACGACACATCCACTCCACCTTCACCTTACATGATAATGAACAACTTGCATCTACAAAACTTAGAATTGAAACATGCTTATTAGAAATATAACAGTGGATGACTTTTAACAAACTTAAACTGAGCAATGATAAAACAGAACTCTTCGAGCTCTCCACTCTCGCGTCATCGCCCTTATGCTCATTTATCATCTTTAGCTGTAGGCAATGACATTATATATACCCTTCTAGTCATGCTAGAAATGTTGGTGTTATTTTCCATGACACCATGTCCATGACTCATCAGGTTAACTCTCTTTGTAAATCTCCTTTTTAACAATTAAGAAATATTGCTAAGCTCAGGAAATATATATTTGTCACTTCACAATACAGAAATACTAATCCACGCCTTTGTTACGTCTAAACTTGATAACTGCATGCAACTCCCTATTATATACGGTTTACCGAAACAGCTAATTCAGAAACTACAATGTTCAAAACACTACCGCTCGTATCTTAACATGTACACGGAAATACGATCACATCTCACCTAGTTTAAACGAACTACACTGGTTACCTGTAGACAAACGTATCATATTTGAAACACTGGTATATAATCAACTAAAGTCGATTGAGGTATGCTAACCGCCGTGGAAAGCGAGTAGCAGCTGACGTTTAGAGCGCTAGCCCTTCGTCAGAGCTCTGACGAAGTGTTTATATCTTCCCCGCCGACGCAGACCAACACTAGTTTTTACAGGAACTAGCAGTACCTATCGTATCATATTTTAGCTCAATAAATGACCTAGCTCCTACTTCATTTACAATGAATGACCTAGCACCTACTTATTTACAAAGTTCATTACATATCCATATTCCTACTAGAACACCGCTAACACGCTACGCCTCGTTTGCCCTATTGCCAAACTTAAGACATATGGTCAGCGCGCGTTCCCTGCTCCAGTAGTATGGAATAATCTTCCAATAGAAATACGCCAAAGCACCAATGTAAATTAATTTAAATCTAAACTTAAATCATAACTTTTTCAATCAGCTTATTTGAACTAGCCAACACTGTAACTTACCATTCAGTTCTATTATTAATTGCTGTAAGGCGCATAATTAAGTTATTTCCCAGACCATTGTAAAGCGGCTTAGAACATTTATGTATATGCGCTCAATAAATATATGTCTCCGCACAGATTCTCATGTCAGTCGACCACAAAACTCCTCACTAGTATCATACAATAAGTAGCTGATGAACAACAGGAACAGATTGAACCTGATTGCCTTTCACATCGACAGACCATAGGGTTGAGACCAAAGGTCAAACAGCCCACTTGGGCCATCTCAGGGATCTCAGTAGTTATGTCAGTTTCATATGCAGCGCTGAATCACATCAAGAGAGCTTAAAGGGGATATGTCATGGTACTACGCATGTATGGAGTCAGTGTTCGATTGGTGGGTTAAAACAGTTAAACCCCCCTCCTTCAATGCTTGATTGAAAGTATGTTCATAATTTTACTTGAATACTGTACATTTACACAGTTTATTAGTCATTTTTGAATATTTGCTTTGATTTTTACCATCCCACATGTGCGCGAGGTTCGTCAGTTCATATGAGAATCACTGGTAATGACCGTGTCCGGCCCGGACATCTAATGTAATGGTCTCTCACCGTGACACAGTACCTTTAAGTAAGAGAGGGAAGCTTGTGCGATGATAATGTCTAATAAAATCTGTTTTCCGTAACCGGAAGCAGCTGAGAAGTGCGCCAGCTCGGAACAATCTCATGGCGGCAAAATATTTTCGCGCCCTTTCGCGCCATCATGAGAATGTCGTGCTCTCGCGCAGTTTCCAAATTACCATCGCACACCGCGCTACAAGATTCCCTTTATTTAGTACTACTTATGCTCTCTTGATCACATACATTCTATGTAGAGTTTAAAATCCGAAATGGGAGATGATTCTATGAAAGTCAATCAGGATTAAATAACATTAATTTGTTTTGACGAGGAAGTTCTCTAAACTGAATCTAATTTCAGTGCGATGAGTTTGTTAGTAAACAATTTTAAAACCAGTTATGTGGGTCTAGCAGCATTTGTTAAACCCGGGCTAACCGTTCGAAAACAAACTTTCATCCAACAAAATATGTTGGCCATGCAATATCATCCAACGGCATATGCCGGGGGCGCTAAACAGTCTGTTGGAACTAACAATGCTGGTTGGCACATGTTGTGCAACAATGCTCGAACGTAGCAAGGCATCTCGGATTGTGGACTTCCTGTGGCAGGTGAAGAAAAGAGAGGATGACTCTTCTCTCCTCCAGGCACAGGTAACCCAATTTAAGATTTGTTTTTCGCGGTTTCCGTTACTTAGAGATTCCTACCGAGGAGAGTAGTTAGTAACGTGTAGCTTTAGGTTTACATTCCATGATAAAAAACGATTCACCATAGAAGTAAATGGTCTCCGTTATTTGCCGTTGCCAGTATCATCGCTTTATCTCCTCGGTCTATCTTTAAAAATAGTTGCTCCTTTCTTCGAAACAACTTCTCAAAATGTTCTCGCAAAACTGGAGAAGACTACTCGGCGTCATTCTGATAAACACCATGCATGTTCTGTATTTCTTCGAGTAGTATTTCAATCGGAGGATTTTCCGAGCCATTTAAAACTTGTTTGGATTTCAGATCGTCTGATTCGTCTGTTGACAATGGGGTTTCTTTTCATCGTACTGACAATGGACACGTCAGAATTCTTATTTGGTATGCTTCATGAGTTCTGTCGCTAAGTTCAGCGAACCGCGAGAGGCGCTCAAACTTTGTTGTCTTATACCAAATCACAAACATATTAAAGGCGAATGCCTTTTGACTTCACGGGGCTTTGAAAATCAACTGTAACTGATACAAAAATGCGATTTTGAGTATTTTTAAAGAATCATTTACAGCTTTGATTTGATCTTTGATCGCTCTTGACCGAGAAGATATCAGTATTTTTTCAATTCAACAGTGAACCAGCCATGGGTCCCATTAGACAAGAATGAGAACCCTGCACAATTTAGCAGGTGTCTAAATTCTACCTGGTGCTCAGTCAACTAGATATCAACCTGCTTATATTTTTACAGCCGAAAAACAAACAACATTCGAATGGAAGGTCATTTTAGCTTACTATTTTCTAAGTACTGTATTATCAGTTTCACTTCCTACTTCGAACCGTCTAACACAGAACTGATAAGAGACTTATAAATGGTGTTTAGAGCAACGACAAAAACGCTTTAAATTAGGCCTTTTAAGACAATTGCTTTAGCACTTAATTTCGTTTCTTCAATCATCGCTGAATAAACATTTAGCTGGGCATGAAGTCCTGTTTAAAAAAAGTAAAAGACCATTGATATCAGACACAACTAAATTAGTTCCGTCAAAAGGAAGGCGACGCTACTCACTGAACTTGAATGCACTGATGATCAGATCACTGAACATTACAATTGATGCGTATTATTATTAGTATAAAAATATATTGCTAATACATCTTTGAATATTAACTTGTTCATGAAGTCGCTTTGCATGCATTTCACGTTTTTAATTATTCCAAATCAGTTCCGCAGTTCCAGTATTCATCTCTCTGCATAGTGTTAGCCGTCAGTGATTGTGCTGCCTTCATCTCTATGATTTAGAAAACCCTTGAACCTTCACATATAAACAACGGGTGATACCCTTCAGGAAAATAAACAGTTGAAAGGGTGTTCAATAACCACCAGCTGCTGATGTTAACGTTGACAACCGCTTCACGGTCACTCGAGCAAAAGATCATTAGAGCATAGAACTGTGACGGATGTCGTATGCATCGAAGCACCGAGCTAACGGTTAGCTTTTTACTCGTGGAATCCTTTGTTCTTCTCCAAATTGTTTCTGATAAAACTGTTAATGATTACCAAGAACAAGAAGCCCCTGCCACTTGTCTTAGCGGTATTGTCCTTAGTGAGCGGGGTTTTGTTATTCACTATAGATCATGATGTGAAAACGTCGAGTGGAGCACGAAGCGCTTTGGCTTCTCGTCTTCGATTAAACAAAGAATTCCATCAACAGAGTCAAAGCACACAAGATTTTCTGCAAAAAGACTTCCTCTATTTAGTACAAGCGGAGAGCTGTCTTCCTCAACATTTATTGGATCCTAAACAACTTGGAAACGGAAACTCCAGAGATATTCTTGTACTAAGCTGGAAGAAGAAATGTGAGCGCGATGAACAATCTGACCCCAACTTAGCTCATGTAACCTATATATACGACAGCAATACAACATGGGGATCTGGCAGAAATCTTCTCTACCACCAAGCACAGTTGAGGAAGGATAACAAGTACTTATATTACATTTTCCTTGATGAAGATATAGAGTTTTCCTTTACCCCAGACATAGTGCAAGACACGGTCTACAATGCAAGCGCCATTGAACAACCTTTGAAAGCTGTCGAACGTTTTCTGCGAAGATTTGAGCCAGCAGTAGGCTTGACAAACTTTTGCAGTCGCTGTGGTAAACTTTTACCCAATTTATCTTATGTTGCCGCGCTGTGTTGCTCACCACGGCCGCGGTCGCCTGTTCAGTTCCCGCTCATTTCGCCTGTCAGTATTTCGTTCGATGCGGGATTCAACGCCTTTCATCGTGATGCAATCCAATACTTGCTTCCCTACAGACTGGACTATGAAGATAGAAGCTGGTGGGAAAGTCAAAAGTATGTCATCCTTGCATCGGATATCTTCTTCCGCGGACAAGTTTTAAGGTATAACGCCGTTACTGCTCTTAACACAAAACATAGGAAATATCCAAAACAAGCTTTAGACAATTGGAAAGACATTTTATTGGACATCAAAAAGCGGTTGCCTGAAAGATATCATAGCTTAAGTATCTTCCATCAAGATCCAATTCCAGAAATGCCTTCCAACATTAGCAATAATATTATGTTCACTCCTCGATGGAATATCAGTCTTTCAGCACCTAAATCTCCTATCATACCTTTAGGACATTTTAACAGGAACAACCATGATAAAATATATCAACTTTTATAGTCAGTTGTAAATAGGGACGTAGGAAGAGAAATAATTATTTTGATTTACAGATTTAAAACGTTTAAGGGTTTTTATATAATCGGCATCACTTGTTTGCATGGTTTGATGTTTTTCTTACGAGCACTGTGTTTTAACTTTGTAAAACAAATTCAACGAACTAATGTCATCAAACCAGGTATTGCATGGCCAATTTGAATACTTTGTAATTGATTTGCTCTGGCCAAAATTGTGGACGCATTCTACTGACTTTATTCCAGAATAAGAATAGATAGAATAGTCTCTGGAAATCACTGATTCAGGCACATTTTGCACTGTAAGTTACAAATGCCCGCTGATATATGATATTCAGGATATATTTAGTATCCCAGTGGGTAAAACATCCTCATACAAGCGATCTGTAGTGATCATCTTGTGCATTCTTATCATATGACATGATATTTAGGATACATTTAGTATCCCAGTTGGTAAAACATCCTGATACAAGCGATCTGTAGTGATCATCTTGTGCATTCTTCTTATATGACATGATATAAGTGAACTCGACATGGCAACATCTAAGATCGAGGCATGTGTCCGTGATGTAGATGCCTGGATGACATGGAATAAATTAAAACTGAACGGAGACAAGACTGAGCTGTTGCTTCTAAATGCTCGCCATCGCCCGCTGCCACCTCTTGACTCCATCTCTGTTTGTGATGAAGTAATCTGCCCATCCTCCCTTGTTAGAAACATTGGTGTACTATTTGATTCTTCTTTGACAATGGAACGGTATGTTACTAGTGTCTGTAAATCTGGCTTCTACCATCTTAGGAATATTAGTCGTATCAGAAAACACCTTAGCTTTCAGTCTGCTGAAACGTTAGTCCACGCATTTGTTACTTCTAGGTTAGATTTCTGTAATTCGCTACTGTATGGTTTACCTAAACACCTTATTGTCCGTCTGCAGAGTGTTCAAAACGCCGCAGCCCGGGTGGTTACCTTAACCCGTAAGTGTGACCATATAACACCTGTTTTGTTCAATTTACACTGGCTTCCGGTAGAAGAACGGATTATATTTAAGATATTATTAACTACTTATAAGGCTCTACACGGAACGGCACCGTCATATATTGCCGACTTAATTACTGCCTATGTTCCTAAGCGTAATCTTAGATCGTCTTCCAGTAACCAGCTTGTAGTCCCACAATACAACTTGCGCTCCTATGGCTATAGAGCATTTTCTTGTGCTGCGCCTACTCTGTGGAATTCCCTGCCACAGGATATAAGAGTCTGTGACTCACTTATGAGCTTCAAGAAGCAACTCAAGACCTATTTGTTCAAGAAGGCATTTTATTAATTTTATACATATCTTTGTTTACTTTATACCATGTAAAACGCAGATTGTTTTTATCATTTTACCTATAGTTAGTCTAGCTTAGTTTTTAGTTTCTCATTTCTATAATGTTTTTAATTAGTTAGCTGTAATTGCAGGTTAATTTTTATTGTTGATATAGTTATTTATTCAATATTGTTGTGAGCGCGATTTTATTGTTACGCGCAGCCTTATGTATTTGTTAAGCGCTATTGGGCACTTATTCTCTGTGGAAACAGCGCTATATAAATAAATATTATTATTATTATTATTATATTCAGGATACATTTAGTATCCCATGCAGTGGCTAAAACATCCTGATACAAGCGATCTGTAGTGGTCATCTTGTGCATTCCTATTCTGGAATATGGTCAATAGGACAGAGATAAATGTTTTTACACTGATTCCTTTGGTTTTCCTGCTCCAAATTTGAATGATAAGTTAAAGCCTTTATTCTTTGGCTTTTAAATTCGCTTTGTAAATATTGCAGTGATGTAGGAGGTTCAGATGTGTCCGATCATACACAGCTAGAATTCAGCTCTTATTGCAGGGTACTGGGGTCGAGTCATGGAAGAAAGGTCGGTCGGTCTAGCTGTTTCAATCTTCGCCAACATTAAAAATATCGGAGCTTTTGACATAAGTTGCCCTTACCATTTGTTTTAAAGTGCTACTGAAGCGAAATTTCATCATTAAAATTAAGATCTTACTTGGAAGTCCTTTCGAAATGAGGAAGAACAGCATTGTTTGTCAAAATCTCATCTCGTTCCAGAGATATTAAGGTTTTTGGAATATGCAAATTAGATGATCTGTGATGTCATAAGGTTGACACAGCCATGAAGACAAATCACAAAATGAAGAATATCATGCAAATAGTGGGTAAAAACAATTGACACTTTGCACATGTGTGGTACAAAGGAAAATACACGTCATTACGCAAATTAGGATGTTACCATGGTAACACTCTAGGCCCCAGGCTTCTTCAATGAGGAAAATAATTTCCCTAATTCCTCCTTTGCCAAACACATTTTTTCTACTGTTGGCATATCGGAAGGTTTAGAACAGTGTAGGCATTGTATGTGAGTGGCTTAAAATAAATTATTTTCTGTAACAGAGATAAAAACTACAATTTTATGTTCAAGATGAAAGGAGCCTGGGGCCAAGAGTGTTTCCATGGCAACATCATGATTTTAACAGTGATGTGTGTTTTCCTTAGTACTACACATGTGCAAAGTTTCAATTGTTTTTACCCACTATTTGCAGAGATATTCTTCATTTTGTGATTTGTCTTCATGGCTGTGTCAACCTTATGACGTCACATACCATCTAATTTGCATATTCCAAAAACCTTAATATCTCTGGAACGAGATGAGATATTGACAAACAGAAAACGACATTCTTACTCATTTCGAAAGAACTTTCAAGTGAGATCTTAATTTTAATGATGAAATTTCGCTTCAGTAGCACTTTAAGAAATGTTTCTAAACTTGAAAATGTCGCGAATGGTACGATAACAGGTAAAATTACCATCGTGGACCGAGCAATGGTTTTACACGTGGTCTATGCAGTGTGTATATCACAACTACAGTCGAGCTTGGTAGAACTTGACATCTTGAGAACAGAAAACAATGGAGAAACATTGACAGCGAGGGGGAAAAGCAACATAGCAATAAACAGATTTGATTAAAATCCACAGGGAGCCCACTCAACTATTTTGTGTATGTTATATATAATTTATATTGCGCATATTACATTAAAATATATGTTCATGTGCGCATTACAAGTAATGTGAAAATTGAAAATAATTACTATACTAACAGTAAGACTATATTACAATACATCTTCTACTACTATATACTTTAAACTAAGAAAGAAGAACTACACTACAACTGCAATCTGTGCTTGTGAGTCTAAATAAAATATGATCATTAAAATAAAATTATAATAATCAAATGCAGCAGAATTACGAAATAGAGAACGCTAGCATAAAGAGATCTTGATGGCTGATTTAAAACAGTCCAGGGAGTCTATTGTCCTAATGTCCTCCGGGACTGACTGTTCTATAATTTGGGAGCAGCTGACTGAAAAAAAGTCATAAAGTCGTAAAGTCAATTTAGGGGTGATCCATTAGAAATGGCAGGGGAGGGGGTTGGTAATTTTAAAAAACATTTCGTGCAAGAGAACATAATAACAGTGCGATGCAAGGCTGAGTGTACGGTTTGGGAATAATTGTATTTGACCAATATTTCGGCTGGCACGGCCAATCTTCAGGGTTTACAAGGTGTGGAAAATATAAAAACCGTTGCAAATACAAATATACGAATATGAGGCCATAAAATATAGGTGCGGACCTATGTTCCGTATTGCACGATTTTTTGTGAACAAGTGAAAAATGGGGCCCCAAGAAATCCTGCAAGCTTTGGAATTGCCACCCCTTCCCCTAATCTCTAATGGCCCATCCTTTCTAAAAGACATTCAAAACGAAAACCTTGTGGTTGATTTACACAACTCATAGTGACTTAAGTGTTTAAGTGACTCCGAATTGCGAGAATTAGCCGAGTAGCATGACTCAAGAATGCTGCCAACGATCAAGCGGGATTATTGTAGCGGACTTCTCGTGGTATATAGAACTGCATTCGCTATTGAGGTTCATCCCTTGTCACATTATACACCTATCGCACGTCTCCCACTAGAAATCTTTATTTTACTCTAATTTTTGAACGACTTTTATAAGTGACTTTATGTTTTTATGTAAGTCATGCACAAAACATTTGAGTGGGCTCCCTGTGGAGAAACAGGTTTGTTTTTGATTCTCGGTTTGATATGAAAAAGCTGAACATATATTAACTTTATATTAAAGCACGGTGGTGCGGTTCAGGTTTTGATCACAAATCTGTGCCGGAACAGGACATTGCCATTATGTTTACTTTAAATGCTTTTACTTTAAATGATCCAAAACATCTCAATAATCGGCCAGCTAGAAACGCCCCGCTGAAAAGTGCTGATCTTTATGATGCCAATTTGGCTGTCAATACCCGATGTAAGTTGCCTCGGAAGTAAGACGTCCATGCACTGTCCTCCATGCACTGTCCTCCAGCCAGTATGATCGTATTTTAAATGAGTGTTTTAAAGTAAACTTGATGCACTATAGAACTGTGGAAACGCTGATTAAAATAGAGCAGGTTTCAATTGAGTGTTGAAAGTTTTCGGTGATTGCTTTGGTTTTGCGTTTACTTGGCTTTTCTATTGGGTGTGAAAATATTTTGTAATCAGTCAGCGAATCAAATTCCAGAGTAAAACCAAACGCCAGAGTAAAACCAAACGCCATCAATCCACGATTGCGTTTACTTTTCCTCCTGATTGGTTGCTTTCTCATGCCAGTGAAACCAATCGGTATTCACTTTAGTTCGTGATCGGGTCGTTGTAATTGCTTTGGTTTTGGTTTTACTACAGTCAATTGAAACCTGCTCTAACTAAACTGAGCTGAATCGCAGTTATGTCATGCATGTTCAGCCAAAACCGATGACACCAGATATAGTTGTAAACTAACCGACCCTTAGCTGTTAATGCTTGATTTCATATTGAGGCAAACTGACTAAGGATTTTGTAAATTTATGCGTATTAAACTTTAAATCACTTAAAGGACAACTCCGGGCTAAAATCAACCTATACTTCTATTTAAATGTCCGGAAATTGTTCTTATTCTTTGTCTGGTCTAATGTACCTGATACTGTACTATTGTAGAAGATTATGTAGTTTTAAGAACGAATAAAACATGACTAGCGAGCTGCCATCTTCAGTGGGTGACATCCGCGTTGCCGGTATGTCTGCATGTGCACAGGGAGCTCTGTTTATGGCTATTTTATAAGGGTATGGGAATTTTTAAATCTAGCTTTTCGATAAATATACTGTAATAAAAAGATTGAAACTTACCTGGTGTCTATATCTGTATCTTGGCTGTGTTTGTGCCCAGTTTCAGCGAATTTGTTTGAATTTTAAACCTTTAGCCTATACATACTAAAGAAAAATTGGAAGGTAGGTAACGAACTCGAAATCTCGGGTCGATTTTTTTCATGAAAATCGCATGGATTTTATATTTTATCTCCATCAGCATACGCAGCGATAAATGTTCAGTCGATCTGTGCCGACGAAATGAAGATATATGTATTTGTCGAGCTACCAGCCACTGTTGAGTTCACCAAAGTCTCGCCAGAAGAAGCCTTATTCATATCTTCTAGACCCATTCGAAAAATGGCGTCCAATTTAATTAACTATTGTTTAGGACTGACTAGCCTCGCTTACACGTTCAAAAGCTTTTGTGTGGACTGACTAGCCTCGTGTTCACGTTACCAGGACAATAGCTTTTTAAATTGGACGCCATTTTTCGAATGGGTCTATGCCCGCGCGGGAAAAAGTCTGGCAAGTAACAATGGTATCAGAGCGAGGCCAGTTGTCCCAAAGATCGCAAAAATGGAGCCGGACAAAAATGTCTTAGTTTCTGTCATACCGCACTGTTGTGTTGTACTGCGTCATAAGGTCATTAAGTAATGCTCCGGTTAAGAACGAAAGCACTAAACGACAAGGAATGTAAAACGGTGTTAATTTTCTATTCTTCTCTCTCGGATAATTTCATTGGTCGATACTCATAAATTCAATAGAAAACCATCGAAATACCACATTTTCAATCGATAATATTTGAAGTTTTGATTTATATTTTTGATCAAACCATAGTTAATAGAGTGGAATGGTTAGGAAATCCGGCAAACTTCAAATGGGCTAACATTTAAAGGTGCTGCGATTTATGTTGGAAGGGGGTAATGGAGTGTACGTTTTTAATGAGAGGGATTGAGCTGGAGTGTTTTTTGCTACAGATACAAGGGAAAACCTTGGCCCTCCCCAAAGGAGGATATTCATGTCTTCCCATCATGCATTGCAAGCAAAACATATTATCAACCGTTTTGCCCCCGCGAAGCTTTATTTTGACGAGAACACATACAGCACTAGTCTCATGGCATATTAAGGTTATAAAGTGCTGTATTATTCGATTCCTTAGTAAATCCACACTTTACGTATGATTACTTTGTTACTGTTGTACATGTGATCTACAGACATTATTTAAACATTTAACCCTAGTTTTCTTGTGTTTTATCTCCAGTGATGTCGGCCGTTTCGATCAGTGTTTTCCAGAAGTGACAACACAGTACAGTCGATTATTAAAGCTAAAACTATAAGGACTTTGAACGAAGCGTCTACCTTTCTATTCAAGAACCAGCTACCATGTGTAGCGTTATTATTCGAGTTGAGCCTCCATGCCCTTCGCGAAGTGCATGATTTACAGCAGAGAAATAAATAATAAATTACTAGCAGCTTCATTTAAAAATATTTTTAGTTTCATGCGTACGGCAGAGATATCACTTCACAGAACAAAACATCATTTTGTCTGATTCAACTTCTTGTTACCTCGATGTGAAGCACATGACTTTAACAATAGACAATATGAAGGCGCTCTCTCTCAACCAGTGTGCATTGCATGCATGCATCGGTTTGTTATTATTTGGAAACTTTCAAATAAATGTCCTCCAAAATAAAGCATTGTGCCATTCGTTTGAGTTTCAAACGTTATGAAACATATTACACAGTCACAAATTAAGCCTAATGAGTCATTTGTTCCTTAAACTAGAAATCAAATGCTCACTATATGGTTTTCATGCAAAACACTTTACATATGGCTGCTTGGAGATACAGAATTCTCATTGTGATAAATAGCATTCATTTATAAAATTACATGTACTGTGCTCACCGGCTCCGTGAGTTATCAAGCCAAACACTCAAGAAATAAATTCAGTATCTCTGCATGCCTGATATCCTTACGCTATTTACAATATTATTTATGGCACTTAAATAATTAATTAAATCTGAATGTTATGACCAAATTCTTTGAACACTCTTTCCCTACCTGGTTATCATAGATAAAGTAAAAATGACTAGCAAAACTAAGGCTGGAACACAGAGCACCACAACTATGCACCACATGCATTCCCAATTCATGAAATAATTACTACTATTATTGTATGATCTATATCTCCATTTAATTTTTTTAAATATTGGTGTGTTGAACTAGTATATACATTTGTACATGTTAAAGCATTAATGCTACTTCAGGAGGGACTCAATAAATTAACAAATTGGAAATTATAACTTGTATGGAAGTCTACTGAAAGTTATTGCTAGAATGGATAGCACTGGGTAATTGGGCCACAATGCAGTACAAATAGATTACTGATTTTGTGGGGAAAAAGCAAGCTCGTATAGTTACAAAGAACCTGCAACATAGCTGGATTTGATGCATAAGTATTGCCCAGTAATGAAAGTATTATGTAGATTTTGTGCAAGTTCTTTAGCAAGCAGTCTACACATTCAAGATGAACTGACACAAAATATATGGGTACATCTAAGTCAGGACTCTATTAAATTGCCCTTGGGGGGGGGGGGATTTAGGACATAGCATATATGTGCAGGTCAGGGTTTGAGCCGGATTTGAGCAGTCAGAGTCAGGATTTGAGCCAATTTGAGCTATCAGGGTCACAAAAAGTAGGGCAATCAGTGTTTTGGAGCTCCCTTTTGGGGTCCAACAGGGTCAGGGTTTGAACATACTTCCCATTCATCACATAAGTACCCCCCAGGTAATTGCAATTCGAAACAGAAGGGAGGAAGGAAAACCA
Source organism: Actinernus sp. WN-2022 (assembly GCA_030867875.1). Lineage (NCBI taxonomy): Eukaryota > Metazoa > Cnidaria > Anthozoa > Actiniaria > Actinernidae > Actinernus > Actinernus sp. WN-2022. The sequence goes on along the minus strand of JAOWCC010000577.1, from coordinate 137,298,328 downwards.
GAGAATCTTGAGCAAAATTATCTGAGCAATGTAAGAAAGCATTGCCAGTCTTGCAATCACAGCTATAGTAATAGCTTTATTAGTAGAGCTTTAGACTTGGCAGTTGTATACTAATCGTTCAAGGTGCACATGAAATATTACATGATGATGGTGACAAGTAGCCTGCTATGTAGACGTATTTTTTCACCCATAAATTTGAAGAAAAAAGTAACATCTGCTTACCCGAGCGCTTAATTAGTTTCCAATATGCAAGTATGACATCAGCACATTTGTTTTATTTTTCCGCCCACCACCCAATTAAAGAATTTTAGTGAATTGGCGTGCCAGTGAACACTCTCCTATGATTGGTCAATGGCAAATTCCTTTTAAATGTAACATTACGTCACTTTCCAGGACATGGAAGGTAAAATTTGATTGGTCCATAACACAATGAGGTGTGCATATTGGAAACTAATTAAGCGCTCGGGTAAGCAGACAATACTTTTTTATTTCAAATTTACTAGTGAAAAATATGTCTGCATAGGTGACAAGTTGGTGACAAGTTGCTAAAGATGAAAGAAAAACTTATGTTTACTAATTACCATTTACTAAAGGTTGGGCCTGGGTACACAACAAAAGGGACCAATACATGAAATGGTAGCTGTAATCACAAATCCCCAGAAATACATCGGTGATATGTTTATTAATTAATTTTGATTTTTTAACTTATGAATAAATCAACATTTCTCTTGTCTCTTTTCACTCGTAGAACTTGCTTCTCCTCTGGTTTTTGCAGGCTTTTTCCTAAACAGGACATACACACATTAGTAACCTTACTCAGTAATACAGGAAATATCTAAAACGTACGGAAAATGTTCACAAAACGAAAATTTAAACTCTTATTAGCATTTGAAAAGACGAAGCACTCGGTTCATTTGAATGCAAAACGGACTATCTGTTATATATTGTCGCCTATGGTTTGGCAATCTTTATGATCCTTCAATTTGAAATAAACGTTGAATTAGCCAAATAATACTTCATGAATGTGTAACAACGAGCTGGGATACCTTTGCATTCTTTACACAAGTTTCATTTTTAACAAGGCATTTTCATCATTTTGTTCGTGCTCATGGATCAATAAAACGTGCGAGCAGAGCATCATGGGAAGACATGAATATCCTCCTTTGCCCTCCCCCTTGCTTCTTAAAAAAATCCACAGCCTTTCACTTGAGGTTGCAGAAAAAGGGAGACCCTCCCCCAATACGTTTGACATTATTGTGGCACAATTTTCCGTGTCTGATAAAGACAACTTTTGCAGTAATATTAAGGCAAAATGACAGCTGCAACTATAGAATGCTTTTATTCATTGTGAAAGAATGGGACTTGTTAAATATGGATCACAATAAAGACACCCATGCTATGGTTGAGCAGTAAAATTAATTTGGTCAAGACAGATTTAAAATAAATAAGGATGACCCTTCAGAGATATTTGTTTTTCGATGACCTTCCCACCAAATACTAAAGCCCCCCCCCCCCCCCCATTAAAAACGTACACTCCATTACCCCCTTCCAACATAAATCGCAGCACCTTTGTTAGCCCATTTGAAGTTTGCCGGATTTCCTAACCATTCCACTCTATTAACTATGGTTTGATCAAAAAATAAATCAAAACTTCAAATATTATCGATTGAAAATGTGGTATTTCGATGGTTTTCGAAGTGGGATGGTACAGACCGGAGGAGGAGCCCATGGACACGAGTGCGTAGGAAATGACGCGTAGGGGGACCTAAGGTATAAGAAAGAGCCCCCAAACACACCACCACGAAAGACAGAATGGTGGGTAAGGAAGATTTTTACAATTACGTGCAGGGGTATGTGGAGTGCAAGGAATTCGAAGTGGAAAGGCATTGGTTCCACAAGAAGTACTGGACGAACGACGACAAGAGTACGAGGACGTGTTCATTATGGTACGAGGAAATGCCCATGATGGAGAAGTACGTGTTACACCAAAAGCCGCTTTATGTTTTCGTTTACGCTTACGTCATGGCCGACAACGAAGAGGAGCGGGAGAAGATAGAGCCGGAATTGTACTGTGGCCTGCGCTATATTTTGGGGTGGGTGTCACGGTGGGAGAAAAGACGGGACGGCCGACAGGAAGGCGGTACGTTTATGGAGGGGACGGTGATAGAACACTATTACAACGACGTCCTAAGCTACCTGCAGGATTATGGTTTACCGAATTACAACTACGCCGTCCTGCTGAGAAACAAAGCGGAAGGCAACAAGGTCAATTTTTTTAGAGATGATGACCGTGTGTTTTTGTCTACCACCCCTCCCCTCCTTTTAAAAAAAAGCTGAGCCTGCGATCACTTCTGGTGGGGGGCGTTCCCTCCTTCTGGCGTACCACCCTCCCCTCCTTTTTTTTTAAAGTTGAGCCTGCGATGACTACCGCTGAAGACCCCATGCGCCGTGCCGTCGGGGTACTACTGCGGCCATGGGACTGATGGCCTTGGCCGAGGACAAATTGTGGGTGGTTCAGGTTAAAGGTTATCTGGAGGTGTTTCGAAATTCACCTGATAGCAATCGTAAAAGAGTAGCTTTGATGTAGTTTTTTAACTTCAAAATCCTACTTCAGCATGAAAACGAGGCTAAATATAATATCAAGAATAAAAAATGCGTTATTACTCTCTACAGCTGTTTTGTCGACATATAATATTTAAAACAATGTTATTATTGATTTACATCGATTGCTAGGTCAAAACTGTAAATCAGTCACATAAAACAAAAGAGAAACGATTGCTTGGAAGTTCGAAAAGCATCATGGGTAATTCCAAGATGGCGGCCGCTTGGTCTGGTAAGTACATTTGAGTTCTGCTGAAATTTTCCCAATTTAAGAGCCATATAACGTAAAAGTTAAGCGAATTAGAACTATCAATGTCTAAAGTACCTATGAAAGAACCTAAAAGTATGAGTTTTATGTAAACTTATTACTTTTTAGCCAATTATTGGTAAACTTACAGAAATTCGAGGTGTGCTGAACTATTGAGATAAGACTGAATACGCTGCATTTGTTCTGTTTGATACAACAGATCAGAAAAAGCGTGGCAGAATGGTAGATTCCAGTGATAGAAAAAAAGCGTCCCCGATTAGATGTCAAGTGTATTATTCACTGCACTGATGATAATAGTGAGTATTTAACTTCTCCTCAAGACATTGACTCTTGGAGATCATTGCTGAAGGCAGCAACCATTCGAAATTATAAGTCAGTACTGGATGTTGCAAAGAATGTTGACGAGGGAGAAGTTCCCCCAGTGATGTATCACAGAAAATGCCGCAGTGTTTTTACAATGAAGCGGGAATTAGAAAAAAAAATATCATTGTGCTGACTCACAGTGTCAGTGATAAAGGGCATAATGATACTGTGGTGGAGGCCCAAGAGAAAAAATCGTAGGGTGGGTAGTCCAAAAATATAATTCTAGGTAAACAATGCTTCCTAATGATTTATGAAGAGATATTGTTATTGCAAACGTCGCTATTGTGAAAAATAAGCATTTTATCGGCTCTTATTGGCGGGATATGGGATTTATTCATGCATCTCGGGTGTTCTAAAAATAACCTGATCTGGTAATGTGCTGACTCACAGACCAAGTATGGGAGATGGATGCTCCTGGTTACGGGCTCCTCTATATATAATAATGTAAACGTCTACTTGCTATTACTTACTTAGGGGTGGACCATTAGAAATCCTGGGGGGGTGGGGGCGGGGGGGGGGGGGGGGGGGTGGGCAGTCCCCCCCCCAAAAAAAATGTGCAAGGCTAAATGTCCCCCCCAAAAATTCCTGCAAGCACTAAGGCATACCAAAACAATTCTTGCAAAGGAACTGATGCATTGTTCAAAGAAAGAAGGCAGCAGGGCACTGGATTGGTGCCCTGTGGAGGTCCTCCCTCAACGCCACAAGGCTTTCTCTTATCACATTGTGTTTATGTTTCTGTGTATTAATTGTTAAGGGGTGAGAAATTTATTAGCCTGCTAATTCAGGCCAAACAAAAATGCATACCCCAAGAGAGGCGTCTAAAAGTGCAAAGCTCTCCGAGTTTGCACTTTTGCGACTTTGGCCCGAATAGAGGCGGTTCAGTTTCTGCAGGCTGTTAACCGAACTTTATGAAATTGTAAAAGTTGCAAACTGACTCATCACCTGAATATTTTTATCATGTTTTTATATTACATGTTGCGGTCTATTTTTTTAGATAAGTTAGGAATTTTTATCAGTCATTAGTATAGGAAAGAGTTTTTCTATTTTCTATTTCATTTTCTATATTATATTTTATGTGCTTTTATTAGATTAGTTTTTATAACTTTTTTTAAACTTCAGATTGTTACTATTTTAATTATTGTAAAGAGCTTAGAACAGTTTGGATAAGCGCTATATAAGTGTATGTTATTATTATTATCACTTAACAGCTAAAACACAAACAATAGGTTTATACTGGTTTATACTGCTAGGTCATGCCGTTGACAGATTATGAACATCCAGCTTGCCATGCAATTCACCAATCAATATCAATTTTTAGGCGTAGTATCAAGACTTCTTTTTAGACGTACTTTTAAATTGTAAATAGGATTTTTATGATTGTCTTTATTTTATCACTTTATATCACTTTGGAACTTGTAATTAATGCGCGCCTTTGATGATTTTTTAATGTTAATTGCAGCAATATCATTTAAAAATATTATTATTATAACCGGTAGAATTGCAATACTGGAAAACCAAGAGAAACCCAAGAAATAAGATGGCGGATTTAAGGATGTAGTATGACATGCGCTTCAAAAACCTTAAAACATAGAAAATGATTAAGAAAACTACGAAAGAATAGGAAATTAAAAAAGAAAAACAATTCGTTATTTGCACTGGATCCGTAGGCACGAGGCTAGGGCTGTCCACAAGTTGCTCGAAATTTCTTAAAAAGTTGCTCGAGATTTCTCAAAAAGTTGCTCAAAAGTTGCTCAAAAAATGAAAAAAGTTGCTTTTTATTTAGAAAGTTGCTTAAAGTTGCTCGAAATTCCTTTGAAAAGTTGCTTCAAATTTCGCAAAAAGTTGCCTTTAAAGGATCTGAAGTACCCTCAACTCGACTATTCCAACTCTGCCTCGTCCTCCATTTTGAATTTTCTTTTAAACCGCTGACCCCAAGGGAACCACAGGATGACCGTGAAACACCACAAACCCATACAAAATTGATTTTGTTGGGGTTCCTATCGATTCCTAGTTCAAAATTTTCTTCGAAACATTGAAAAAACACCTTGAAATGATGAATGGAAGCTTCTTTTACTGCCTATAAACAACAAAGCATGTTTTGAAGTTACTACAATGAGCAAAAAGTGCTCATAATGAAAAAAGTTGCTCGGAATAAAAAAAGTTGCTCGAAATCCTTAAAGTTGCCAAAAAGTTGCTGAGCAACTTGTGGACAGCCCTACACGAGGCCTTACCGGCAGTCATGTTTTTTAATAAGCAAGCGATATGTAGAGAAGGTGCAGTACTTTTCAGGTACGCCGCACGCACGCGCAGCCTGCGGCTCAAGCTGGCGCATGCGCATGAATCACCAAGCCACCGTTCAGAAAAAGATAGCTTTTACCCACAATCATTTGCGCGCGAAAATCTTTAAACACGTTATAAAATAGCAGAAAAGAGTTTTTTACATTTAAAAAACAAGCCATGTTGTTGCCATTACAAGTGTTGTTGCCACTGCATTGTTATTTAAGAGAATGAAAGATTTCGACATGTTATTCTGACTGTGATAGGTTCGCAAGGGATTGTGGTCAAATGTACCGCCGCCATCTTTTTCGTTATCGTGGATTCTTACAGGTACACGTACAATTTGTCTTTGATGCGCCACACATCACCAAAAGGGCATTATTCCAATAATCACTTTAAAGTGCCTATGAAGCTTATTTTTTTATTTTAGATATCAATTCTACATCAAGTGAATAGTAGAATGGTAAAATATATCTTGCTTTGAATGCTGTGCCGCTGAGTTAAGGAGGTAATGCTAATTACATGACGTCAGGGAAGGCATCTGCAATCACTTCTTAGTGGTTGTGAATGGGCGTTTCTACTGATATAAGAAAACAAATTTCTAACTTCATTTTATTTCTACCATGGGTATAACACTGATAATTTGAAAAATTTGTTTAATTGTAACAAAAAAAAAATGTGTAATAATTGATGCCTCCCCTGACGTCATGTAATTAGCATTTTGGATATTAAAAACTCCTAGGCCTTAACTCAGCGGTAGAGCATTCAAAACAAGATATATTGTACCATTCTACTATTCACTTGATGTAGAATTGATATCTAAAATAAAAAAATAAGCTTCATAGGCACTTTAAAAAAATATTGCAAACCTTTGGAAGGTGAAAAACCTTTCTTGCACGCCAAGGGGTTAGGAAGAAAATCACATGCTTATCCAAGAAAACCTATCCTCCCTTCATAATGCACCGCACCGATGTACAATTGACCACAATTCCTTGCGAACCTAACATGGTCAAACTAATACTTAGAAATAATATATTCTCTTCAAAAACAGTGGATTGGCAACAGCATTTGTACTTGCTTGTTTTTAAGATTTAAAACCTCTCTACCGCGAGTTTATAACGGATTTAAAGTTTTTCGCGCAAAGGATTGTGGGTAAATGTACAAGCCGCCAGCTTTTTCTAATGGTGCCTCCTTAAATTGCACTTCATTTCTTCGATGCGCTTTTAAAAGGATACCTGACTCGTAGGTTATTAAACGGGGATTACAAAGTATATCGGGTCCATCCGCGGAAATGAAGAATTTAAAAGCTCAACGATATTGGCCTGGCATTTCAGCCTGACATCAATGGAAGTAGCGTGGAAGTAGTGCTTAGTTTAAAAATAAAGCTACAGCTATCGTTATGCCAGAATTGGAGACAGCTCAGACCGCAATGGATAATACTCCAAACTAGAAAATAACTGGAAACCATTGTCAGTTACACATGGTAAGTCGCACTCAAATTGCTTACAGGTTACAACATTAAATACGTGGTTGTGCTGAGAGGTTTTTCTTAAAAACATTTTACTAAAATGCCAGCAACATCAAATAAAAATTGCTGTTAGAGCGGTTTCGATTGCTTGCTTTGGTTTTGCGTTTAGTTAGCTTTTCTATTGACTGTGAGAAATGTTTTCTAATTATCAGCCAGTCAAGTTCTAAACTAAAACCAAACGCAATCAGGTTTTGTTTTAGCGACAGTATCGACGATTGCGTTTACTTTGCTTTGTGATTGCTTCAAGTAAAACCAATCGTGAATTACTTCAGTTTGTGATTGGCTCATTGTGTTTTCACTTGCTCCTGTTATTGACTATGTAAATACTTTGGTTTTGGTTTTACTACACTCAACTGAAAACCGAAAATTAGGTCTCAGGTTTCAATCGGCGCTAGATAATACCAGAAGTCCATCACCTGATAAGACCAATTAAAATACTCGGAGACCACTACTCGTTTAATATCCTTCGCATCATTTCAAGAAATCGAGAATTACTACAATAATATTCATCAATTGAAAGGATTTTATTCAGTCTGCACAGCGTGCTGCATTTTCATTATCTATTACGTCTTCAAAACAGTTGTTGCGCGAAAGTTACGGGGAGCAAGAGGAAACTATGTTTTAAGCACACAGCCGGTCTTGCTTTGAGTCAATTTCCAGTCTTAGTGTTTGTCTGTTTGCTGTAGTAAACATTTTTCAGCTTTCCCTCTTAGATGATAACAGAATCCGACTCTTGTGGTTGATCATCGAGATCTCTCTTCGCAGTTTCCTCCAGGGCTTTTTGCCTAAATGTATGGGAACTACGTAAGATGTGAGAGTTGAGGGAGTTTCCCGTGAAGGTCCATGGCATGTTGTAGCCTCTTCGACCTGGTCTCATAGTATGAAACTGGTCATTTCGTCTGGATATATCCTCTCGGCTGGGCCTAAAAAGATATTGAGGTCGTTCTGGTACGTCTTCTCTACCTGGTCTAAAAAGGGGGGGTCGTGCAGGGACATCTTCTCTACCTGGTCTAAAAAGGGGGGGTCGTGCAGGGACATCCTCTCTACCTGGTCTAAAAAGGGGGGGTCGTGCAGGAACGTCTTCTCTACTGAGCCTGATAAGCGTTGGAGGTCCTTCTGGAACATCTTCACGCCCAGACCTAAAACTTGGGGGTCTGTTTGGAAACACTTCCGTTACAGACCTAAGCATTGAAGCTCGTTGCGCTGCATCTTCACGACCGGGTCTGAAACGTCTTTGTGGGGCGGCCATTATGCTTCGTCCAGGTCGAAATATTCCGGGACGAGTGGCTTTCTGAGGTATCGCGTTCCTTTTCCCCGGGCGAGGTGGCCATGGCGGCCAAGACGGTATTGGTTTCTTAGCGTCCATTTTGACGTGTTTCTTTCCTGATAGTTTGATGGAATTTATTTTATACTTCACGGAGCCCTCTTCTCCATGTTCGACCTTCTCAGGGACGCGGTGAGCATTCGGTTCGGAAACGTCATTATCAGGAATGTCTAGTGCATTATATTGATCATTGCAGATGGAACCTTTGAAATGCAAAAGAGATTTAATTAAGAGTTCAGTAAGTCCTAATGTTTATTATGCCTAACTTTCAAGATGTATACTTAGATATACTTGAAAATATCAAGAGAGTGCTTTGCCTCGGCTGCCCCACCACTATTTTCACATTATCTAACAGAGCAGGGCCAAATGATCAGTCCTATCTGCGTTTTGAATGAATTCGTTTTGTTCGAATTCTTCATCATTTATATGTTAATTTTCAAGACTGTTTTCAAGAATCTATGATCGAGGGCTACGAAACACAAATACTTAGAGAAATGAGTCTTTCGAATTTTTTAGGGAGTGGCCTTAGCTGATATATCAAGTGAACAAGATTACAGACATTTATGACTGTGTGTATTCCAATAAAATGGATCATTTAGCTATAGTTTTCCTCTCCATCTTTCGTCTTTTTTCTTTTTCTTACTAAGCTCTTTATTCCAAACGTTGGTCATTGATTTCTTTCTTCGGCACTTATACATGGGCCTTACACAGTTTTGTAGCTAATATGATTGAAAATATATGAAGATGAGTTTACATTAGGCGGCAATGTGTATCAATTGACTTATGTCTTTCAGTTATAGTCTTGATATCTTAGTCGTAATAACCTTTCGAATAGTACGTGCTAATCTCCGGCTATATAGTGTTGGGATTGCAAGCGTAAGTCGCTTTTCTTAACTTATAGGATTTTCAGTGAAAATTAATTGTTTCTCTTGGAAATTAATGGAAAGTCGGTAAATTGACCTGACATACCATAACGATTTTGCATGACTGAGAGCTATATAACCTTAGAGTCATTACAAGCTGTACTTTGTTTCGTTAAATTTCGGAATCAAGACTTGCTTAAAGTAATACAGAACTTAAAACTACAGGAAAACTTACTCACGCATAGAAATAAATAACAGATACGAAAAGGAAGCAATGGCAACTTCAATTCAATTCAATTTGTGAAAGGAGGATAATGCATGGTGGCTCGAAAAGAGAAGCAAGGACCATTTGAAATTTTCTCATTAGATAACTTGAGTGCAATCCTGTCAAGCATTCATTGTTTCCTCTCCCTTTCTCGGCTCTAACATATATTTAAGATGAATTTCAAAAGTTCAAATACCTTGTATCCAAAGAGCTAGAACAAGAGTGAGCCCAAAAGCCACTGTTACGATGCTTGCCATGGCTGTCCCTCCTCTTGTGTTCCGAGCCTTTTTCAACCAACTTCTCTTTGCGGGAGAGGTTGGATATGTACTCTTGATTCCGTATTATATATATATATACATGCGTGTTTCTTTCGCGTGTCAATATTTTACAGATTCGACGTAATAAAAAACGTCCAATAGAGAACGTGTTGACAGGAAATAGCTTCGTTTTGTACGTATCATGCTAGATTTCCTATTTAAAGCAAATTAGTGCCGGACAGTATGCTGGCTAGTACCGTGGAGCGTGCTTCCTTATTCCATTAAACGTAATGAGCAGCAGGAAATTTGTTCCGAGTTTGAAGGCAAACAACAGTTTTAATAGCTTTTGGATAATTAGGGTTTTCAAAAAATATTACTGCGGAATGCTATCTCGTCAGAATCAGACGTTTGCATTGAACAATATGTATTCCGGCCACACAAAGCCAAACGTTTGAATAAAAGTTGCGATACTGGAACCACGAAATCTATTATTTTAAAAGGAATGGAATTAAACTCGTGTATTTGAAGTTTTCAGTCCTTTCACATTATGTTGCTTGTCTGTTTTGCTAAAATCTAATGTATTTGTCAACATGCTAATGGGGTAATATATCCTGGCTCACCTTATAAAGGGATCGAGATTTTAAAGGGACTTTAAATAGTGTCTCTGCCTTTAATAAAATTAGAGCCTCAACTTGACTGTTGTAGTACTTCTTTTCAATCTGAAGATAAAAGCGCTGCGGGAACAGGCATGAAAATGTCAAGACACAAGCCACATTGATGCCGTAAGCAAATTAGGCGCTTCCGAACAAACCACTCTCAGGTTTTTCTTTTTTACCCTTTCTCTAAGAAAACCTGAAAACCAAATATTTTTCTATTCGCACGTCGAAAATTGACACTAAAGTTAATTATCAATATTTTATATGTTGAACCAAAGGGCAAGCAGTTTGACGATAATGTATACAATTTGCACCATAGGGTTTTGTTACGATTGAGCAATCTGTCATTCTACTAAACTGAATATCAGCTTTTCTTCATCGAAAGCGTACCATATCAAAATCAGTTCTTATTTAATGCAGTTTTTGTTTGTTTGTGAACTTTGAAAGTGAATTTGCTTTGAAGGCATTTGTATTCTCTGGCTTCTCAGTACGAATAACACGTCCGTTGTAAAAGGAATTCAAACTAAAGGAACGTAAATTAATATTTCCATCCCAGATCTCAATTTCAGTTCATATTTATGGTTACATCCACGAGTTTTTTTTAGAAACGCTATGTAGTATAATTTTAATAGCATTTGGCAAAAAATCTAAAAGAAGAACAGAAAGAGATGCAGTTATTACCGGTCTACCTGCCACTGAAACCAATTAGGCGAAATGAAGAAGTGAAATAAGCTAGTCTTCCTATAGGCATGACCTAGGGCTCACGATATTAAAACGATATACATACTCCATGGTTTTCTTTCTTCTCTTTTGATTTTATATCGTTATCAATATCCCCATCTCACATCCGGTTAGTTCAGAGTTTCCTTCTCTCACTTGCAATTAGTGCAACAATATGATTCAAAACTGCATATGGAAGCCACATTTGAGTTTTAGTTAGACCCATTTGACGCTAAGTTAGATATTAGACAAGAAAGTATACAAAATTGTGCAACTGTTGAAATAATTTTTGATGTTGAAAGAATTTTGATTTTTAGTTTTTATGCCTTGGCCAGCATAGTCATCATAAGTGATTACATTTAGCCACCTATTGATTGGATGGTTCATTTAGCACAGTATCTGTATATGATTGTCGGTCTAGTACCTGTTTTGACAGTATTAATTATCACAATACGTGAACCTCCTCAAGAGGTGGCTTCATGAACTAGATCTTAGGCCATATGACTTACAGAACCTCTAATAATCAGTTATACTTAGGCAGTGGTCGGGCTTACTGGAATATACTGATCAGTATTCAGTACTCCCTTGTGTTAATATCATTGTTGTTTCATAATCTTCCAAAATACACAACAATTACAATGGAAGACCAGATCACTCAAACGAACATTGAAATAATACAGGAACGTCTGGTACCCGGATCTGGTAGAATGGAATAGGCCGACGATAAAGGAAAAAGAAGTGAACTTCCGTTGTTAGTAGGAAGAAGCTTGGGTTTGCACGCCTCGGTTGTTGTGGCTATCAAGAATTAAAAGTTTGAAAGTCACATCCTTTAAGGATTAGGTGAAGGATGGTAAAGAAGCATATACGACCGTTTTCGATATTTAGCAATAATAGCTGGCGCACGTATTCAGTGGAAGCTATTTAATACAATTTAAGATGCAATAAAGATACGAAGAACAATGAGAGCTTACGTTAGACAACAACATAGTATAAACTTCCTCAGGGGGAGAGTAGCCTGCGTCGCATCCGAACTGAACCCCGGTTAAGTCCGTCTGCGAAACAGTGGACAAAAGCTTGTTCTCGACCCCCAGCGAAGTTGCAGGATTATTTATAATCGATTTTGATTGGCTTTTACTAATGCTCATTCTTACACGTCTTCTGACTGGCCATTCAACTGTCACCAGCCTGTCACCAGCCTGTCAACAGTGCGACCAACGGGTAATTTACATTTCAAAATGCGGCGGCTTTTATACTCGTCGAAAAGAGCAATGATATTTGTACAAATATATCAGTTTAAAATCGAGATTCGTTTGCTAGAACAAGAGCAGTTGACCGGAGTTGAGATACTAGATCTTTCTAAGCTGCATGGGGGATGTGTGTGTGTTCTTCGAACGAGCATTTTGTCGTGACAGATTCTATTTAATGTGTTCGGCAAGTTTCCTTTTATCTGGCACTAAACCACGGGCAGCTAGCTACCTATTACGTTACATTACTTCAAAACCTGACCCGAAGTTGAAATAAACCTAACCTTCTGCGATAGTAAAACACAGGGAAACGACGACATAGCTCGTCTTGTTGATCTACGGTATTCTTCAGCAGTTATTAGGGCGAGAAATCTCAAGTAAACAGTTGACTCACGCGTGCACGTGCAAACGAAGCGTTTCAACCGAGCGGCCTCTGACATGAATGCCCGTCATAACAATCTCCGAGGCTGGTGACAGTTGAATGGCCAGCCAATCAGAAGACGTGTAAGAATGATCATTAGTAAAAAGCCAATCAAAATCGATTATAAATAATCCTGCAACTTCGCTGGGGGTCGAGAACAAGCTTTTGTCCACTGTTTCGCAGACGGACTTAACCGGGGTTCAGTTCGGATGCGACGCAGGCTAGGGGAGAGAGGCAGGGACATTTTATTGGGGAAGGTATTCGACGATCATTAAGATGTCACTCAGTTTCACCTGAAGTTTTTTCTTTCTTTTTCTCTCCTTTTTTGAAATGTACAGTTTATCCGATACGACTAAAAAAAGGGACCGGCTCTTTCGGAGCCGAAACCACTGAAACGAGGAAAAGTAAGTTTCCGTTTTCGAATTCGACTAAGGTACGCTAGTTCAATAATAAGCCAACCCGCCTGAAGGTAATTGTGTGAACAAGTGGAGTAGCAACTGCTTCATGATAAATCTACTGCAATTATATCTGCATTAATAACTATTCAGTTGCCGAAAGTTACTTGTATTGTGAAAGTGTATTTTGGAAGTCACTCAGTTTGACCTATGGAGGCCTAAGTAGGTTTCGAGTCTAGAGTTATTAGGTGCTGTTGATAATAAAGGCTCTGTATTTCCTAATACCTTATGGAAACCTCTGGTAATCCTATTTTTGTCCTATACTGCCTCCAATTCTTAATTGACCTTTAATATTTATGTTTTGTAATACCTAACTGTATTCATCAAGATAAAGCACTGATATAGCACAGTATATTTAAATGACAATACGAACGTGAGAAGGAACTTTATCACACTGTGATTTAGTAGGCGTAGGGCATATATTGTTATACTTTCAGTACTTTTTCCAAATGGGAAACATCGCACAAAGAAAACAACGTGTTATTGCACAATGTAGCATAGGATATCGAGCGGAATAACAAAAGAGAAAGACAAACACTGGATTCTGCCAACACAAATACGAAAAGTAGTACTGTAAGCCTAGTTTGATAGGTAACGGTAATCTTAACGTAGTTTTATATTTCCCAGTAAATAAAGCGAACTAATATTAAATACAAGGTGGGACAGAATGTTATGGTATGGTGTGTAGGCAGTCATTCGAGTCCTGCGTTAGTTTTAATATATACTTTTGCCCTAATGATACTGTTTTCAGTCCTAATATTGTTCCAATGTTGCTATTTATAGTTAGGTTCGGTGCTAAGCAGGTGGCGGTTATGAAGTTGCTAATCAAGTTATTGAAGTTCACGGAAGCTAAGTGTCAGTGCAGCGTACTGAAAAATCAATAGCAAACTGACTGAGTTCGGCACTTGAAATTGATCCCCTTTCTTTAAAAGTATTGCGTAAATGATTCTCCTTTAATGATCAAACCAATTTCGGGCAAATTGGAGGCCGAGGTCGTCAAATCCTGTTGTATTTAAAAACTAGTAGTTTACGTCACGAATTGTGTCTCGTCCGATTTTAATACATGGCTTTTTCTTCTTTATGGAATTAGTAAAAATAACTCATTCGTGCAAAACTTCTAAATTTCCAAATGTTTACAAAAAGAAGTATCAATTCATATATCGTAGTTAGGTCAACATTTCCGAACGTATCTAAGAGAGAAGGCTAACATCGAAGTCTGGTGTTGAATGACTAAAAGCTCACTCGATAGAGCCGCATTTCTACAATGGACTTCTAGTGGGGCTAACGTATTAGAATTTACTGCTGTGACCGAAAGAAAGTCAAACTCGTGAAAAAAGAAAATGAATAGTGTTTTGTCTACACTGAATTGACTAGAAGAGACTGAGTTCAAATCTTACTCCTAGTTAGTGGGTACATGTGAGTTGGGTTTGTTGGTATCGGGTTCTTGCTCCGAGAGTTTTTCTCCAGGTTCTCCGTTTTCTTCCCTCCACAAAAACCAACACGCTAAATTCCAATCCGATCCGTGTGGTTTAGCCGGGTCCTGACTTTGATCAACCCCTGTGGTTGTTTCAGGGTCCCGTTAAAAATTAGTGTATCAGACCTTGACACATTTCACTGATTGCATAGCGGTTCCGGTACGATGGATACGAGATTCACTGAGTACTAGCTAGTAATTTCATATAAGCCGCTAGATTCTCCGTGACGGATCAGTTTACTATATAGTTTACTCTTAGCACGTTGAATAAAAAACTACCTTTTTGAAGTAAAACATGATCAAATCTAAAGCCGAAAAAGAGCTCGATGCTTACTATATAGATGTGAGTCGGTATAATTTCCAAAACAACTCCGAGTTTAAAAATTTGGGCCAGACTGAACAATTAATATTTGACTCACAAACATATCAAATTGTTGCATTCAGACATTCAGCAACGCTACTTATTCTTCCTAAAGGTATCATAGTTATCAGATAGTTGTAAATAATCTTTAAAATATGATGCTCGATCGAGATGCTCGAGAATTGAAGGCGTCAGCATTTTTATCTAAAAACAGCAAAGCCCACTCGAATGGCAAAAAAGTTACAATGACCAGTCCTTTTTTCAATATAGTTTATTTCTTTTAAAATCTATTTTGTAGCCTGAATATAAGAAGGAATAAAATGTCCCGTTTCGTTAGTGATATATCTTCTACTGGCTATTTGGTAAATTAACCATTCGTGGCTGGTTTTGCGCATGTAGCTAACATACATGCAGTCATGTACACACGTTGTGTAATGACCGCTAGCAATTCTATGAAGCCCGCGAGCCAGAAAAGTGGATTAAAATCTGCGGTTCGGTTGATATTGCTCCAGCGCCCCAATAGGGTGCTTATCTTACCTAAATGTCGACCAGTTTTGCTTGATAGACAAGTCTCTATTGGAGAATTAGTGATCATAAAATCAGGAAGATGGAGATAAGTTTTTAATAGTAGTCTGGTATGAAGGTTGCCGTTTATCCTCTACTTTAGCTTATAATAATATCAGTAACCGAGTCAAATCAGGGGCATTTGATTTGACATTTTACGCCAGTAATTACGGGGAACACACCAGAGCTCAATATGGCCTTTTAATAACGCGTTTACAATTCCAAGATGGAGGTTCCTGTCTCCTTATCTAAGTAAATAACATTAACGGAATAACGACTATTCCATGCAGTGTAACAGAACAGTTAATGTTTAAGTAACATAACATACTTGTATGGCTGGGGGAGCAATCCCCGAGTAGCATAATCGCTATTTTCAACAGACCTACAACGTTATTATCTAGAACGTATATAAACGTGTTTATGAGTCGTAATCCCGTATGTATACAGGGTATCATGTAGACTGCGGGTTGCTTCTAGACCGCTACTGGGGCTTTAGTTCATAAATCAGTGTAGTAGTCGTTTTTAAGTGTTGTGGGGGGAGGCGTTGTCTTGTCGAACGTCTGAGCTGAGTACTGCTGCCACCGTCTTCGGGACAGCGATCGGATTCTAGAGTTCAGGCAAGCGGTAGCTATCGATAGGGTTTTCAAAGAGACCGGTCCTCCTTGGGGATCTTGCTTGAGGAGCTCATCTTCTAACTCTTTTGCTGCTTTATTGGCGACGGGGGTTTTTGTTTGGGTTTTTCGCCCTTCCTATTCCTAGAGAGATACGATGACGTTGCAGTAGTTCGTCGTTTACTAGTGCCTTAAACGCCGGTGCTGGGTCAGTTCGTATCACGGCGACAGGTCCGTCGAGAGGGCATAACTCGACGCATAACCGAATGAGAGCGTCGCGTAATGTATGATGACGCTCGTCGTCTATCAGTGTTGTTGTGGTGTACGAAATTACGGTCTCTCTCAGCACTAGGATTAGTTGGCGGGAGCGTTTTATTACTCACAGGCAAACGAGACTCCAACTGCAGCTGGCGGATCAGAAGTGGACTGTTCTGCGATGGTGTGAGGAGTGTGACGGAGGGCTGCGCAAGCATGACAACCAGCTGTGATGCTTTCTAGAGCGTAGAAGTAGCGTCTCATTACTTTCTTGAGTTGGTTGCTGGAAGGGTGCCTGAGTTGTAAGTGCAGAACAGTGAGTAGTCCCTCGAGGACTTGGCGTGGACAATAATACATTCACGTGTGGCGGTCAGCGGTTTGTCTCGCTTTACCATGAGGCCACACAGCGGTCAAACGTCTGCGCGTGCGTCAAAAGTCTTGCAACAACAACATATTCCAAAACAAATTCAAAGCGAGCCGGCGGCCGTCACTGTTCACACACCCGTTTTCAAACCTTGAGAATTTTTTGGGTAAATTACGAAAACATTTGGTAAACTCACAGTTTGAAGTTTGTTCAATTTCCCGTCGACTGTGAAAATAAAAAGCTTAACTTTCACGTATTTTTCTTAACTTTTGGGGGTAGAAGTTCACTGTAATATGTTTTAAGGTAAATTTTGCGCGGGAAATTCGCGCGGCCGCCCACCGCGCAGACGTTTGACCGCTGTGTGCCATGAGGCCGTCCTTAGCGATTGTCGCGACGTTTAAAGTGCCACTACGACGAAATTTGACCATTTCTTTTGCCACTTTTTTGTATTCCATAAGAACAAACAGTGGCAGAAATATCCAAATTAGTGAAAAAAGTTTGCAAAGGGGCCAATTAGACCACACATTTTAAAGAGAGTTTACCGTCAAAATCACGTCCGCCATTACGCGAATCCGTTCCCGTGGGCGAGGAAAGCCTAGTCATTTTTTTAGCGTATGTGACGTCATACACTTAACGCATCGTTCTCAAGTTGCTTCGAACCCATACATTTCTTCTTATATTGTCGACAAACTCACACTGCGAATTTTGCTGTGGTTTAGTAAATAACGACCTAAAATCTGCATCAGATTCTTCAGAACATAGTAATGTGTCTTTCTGTTTAAATTTATTTCCGGATGTTGATGATTTAGGAGGAAATAGAGCCGCTGGCGACCGAGTTGAAAGCTGGACGAATGAATAGTCGCTAAAATCGCTTGGGAAGTGGCCTGCTAGTAAGTAGTGCTAGCTAGCAGAGGTTTCTTATCTTTTTGGGGTAATTTTTTCCCAGGGTATTTTCCCTGGTTCGGCTTTCAGGTTGTGCTGTTACTGGATCCGAGCTACAGGGAGAATTCAGCGGAGAAATCACTAAGGTAATGATCAGCAGTTTATAAGTCCTAAGTTTGTTCATTGTTTATAGTGAAACCCGGATTGCTAGTTCGTAAATAAGAGAGATCAAGAATTATCTGTGTCCCGGCAATAGATTCTCCGGCGAATCTACATTCTAAAATACAATGTAATTGCTATAACATTAAATTGCTCTCTTGTCTAACATCGGAAATCGTGAATGATAAGAATTTACTAGAGACAAAAAATATATTGAAACTGACTGATCTGCAGCTTTTAGAGTGGCTATCACAGAACCAAACTTCGCCCCCCCCCCCGTTTCTGTTTGACACACAAACAACTGAAACAAGGTACTTCACGAAATAATATTGGTGGTTTCTTCTGTGGTTTATTGTCTTGAAAATAAAATTAGCAGTAAATTAAAAGGCATACTACATCGATAGGTTTATCTGTTTATAGGAAACAGCAATATTAGTTATTTATGATAAACTCTGTTCTCAGCAAACGTAGCCGCTTATTTTTCGGTCAATCTATACTAGTACGGTCTTACCGGCTATTCCATGTGATACAAACAATTATGGAGAAGAACGTACACAAACCATCCTTGCATGAGGCTTGAAGAGAATTACAAACCGTATTCTTGGTACTCAACTAGAAGGCTTGAATGTAGCGAAATGCCAGCTTTGTGGTTCGTTAAATTGCTACAGTCCTGTACAATGTACAAACTTGAACGATTATTTCTATTCAAAACGTTTTGTTTGCTTTTCAAAGCGGGAAAATGGTACACTTTCTTACTACATATGTTAGTTCGCGTGAAGGTTTGTATGGAAAAAGTAGCCACACGTGTTGTTGTGGGAAGTTTTGACTGTGACATTTCCCAGTCACTGGTTGAAAGAATCGGTCTCGCCGGCCGGCTAAAACTTTTCAGAGCGTTTTCTTGACTTTCTATTTTCGTTCTAAACATAGTTTGAAAAAAGATCCAACTCGACGCGAATTTGTGCGAATTACTTCAAATTTTCACAGATTGTTCGCAATTTATATCAGCTAAAAAACAGTGTCGGCGATTGTTTTAATTTTTAAAAGAGAGGCGCTGAGAGCGATTCCCGCATCTATACTTGGATTGCGCGTTAGCAGTTTCACGAAGACCAAAATATCTTCAGAACGGCTTCGAATTTCCACAATCGCCGACACAGTTTCGTAAACAAGGTCAGTGGGAGTCCAGAAAAGCAAACAGATCTTAAATTCATTAAATTGTCGTGGAGTTGGAGCTCTTGGAAACCAACTCGCTTGTTCGGAAAAGAAGTTTATTTAAAAATCGCACTTTTATCAAAATTACAAACCTTAGGTATATCGTTGTAGCCAATTTTATAAGCTTTAAATGAGGTATAATTTATCTAAATACGACGAATATTCGAGACGCTACTTAATTTTATCCGGAACAGTACCCTGAAGGTTATACGATAACCTTAAGTGTATGACGTCACGTAGGCAAAAAAATGACCAGGCATTCCTCGCCCACAGGAACGGGTTCGCGTAATGGCGGATGTAAAATTCAAGATTCGGAGTTAAAAAAAATAAGACTTCCCGTCGTCGTATCGAAAAACGGTTTGAACTGGTAATAATATAGCCACTCTACTTTACGAATATGAGAAAAAAATTGATATGTCAAAATTTGATCGTAGGGGCACTTTAAGTAACGTTTGACGTCCTTGATGTTTGTGAGACTTTTAGATGGGCGTGTATCTTGTGCGAGGTGAGCGTAGGTGCGGCGCAAGTCAGCGCATTCGGACTGAATTGATAACCACGATGTTTTGATTGTAAAGGGGAGTCTTGCAAGGCCGGATAACACATCTTGGGACAATAGGCTCTTCAGTACATTTGACAAAGCTGCAAACCTGACACGCGATGTCGTCGCAGTTTGCCAGCTACGACGTCGTCGAGGGGGGCTGAGAGGGTAGAACAGCGAGGGACTACGCGTGCTATAACTTTATATGCTCCTATAAAGGACTTCATACCTCCAACCTTCTTGGGTGGACTACATGATGCTAGTGTAGAAACACGATGGGGACTTGCCTGGAGTTTGCCTTGAGACAAACTTCACCCTATAGCTAGGATAGTGGTGGTTTGGAGGTTAATGACGGTCTTGCTCGCTGATAGACGCAAGTTCTGGAGTGCCTTAAAAGCAAGGACCAGTTGTGCAATAGCTCGTCTGGACTGTTGCCCCCGCAGTACAAATCATCGGCAATATTGGCAACTACGCCTGACTGTAGTAAGTCACCAAGGACGCGGCACATAAGCTTCTCTAGTGAGGTTTCCGAACCGGGCATACCCATAGCTGACCGAGCGTATACACGGACTCCGCAAAATGAGGTTGCTATCCCACAGTACTTCATAGACTCGTGGGTTAGAGGTATCTGGTAAAATGCGCTCGTTAGATCGGTTGCAATAATGTTCTTCCATTAGGCGATCTGGCGGAGTCTGATGTCTATGTCGGGCATCAAGGAGGGCAGAGGTTTGGTGAAATCCGCCGTTTGTTTTCTTGACCAAGAATGATGGGTTAAGGTACTCTACTGACAAGTCAATGTACTCAGGACGTTTGAAGAATCCAAGTTTCTCTAGCTCGTCGAACGTTTGTTGAAGCTCGGCGAGGTTGTCGCGGGCGTACAGAGGTAGGCAACCCTTATTCTGTGGTGATTCTACTGGGCCACTGTTTACTTTGGCTTCGAAGCCTACGGCCCCATTGTATCCTGTGATGTTGGGTCGTATTGGTCTAGGAGTTTACGGAACTTCATCTGGGTCTCCGGGGGGAGTAGGTTGTCAAGGTCGAGGTTTACGTTATCAGTGTGCTTAGTGCTTTCAGTGGAAGCTGCGCGTATCTTGGGAAAATGGAGAGTGTGGTCTGGTGTTGGGGGCTGCTCAGCCATGTCTGGTGTGAAGACTCGGTTTATCTGGCAAAAATATTCATTACGTTTAAGATATGGTGGGGCTTCTGACAGATTTCGGATGCGCAACTTTCCTCCAACACTGAATACAACTCCGGGTTCTGGCCACATTTGTGAAGGTCACGTACGAACACTGTCCACTCAAGTCGCGTACTGACGCCCCCACTCAGAGTCGGTTGGGGCGTCGTCAGGGAGGTCGATCTCTAAGAAATCTCCAGGTCAAATGGTTGTTGGGGAATGGGCGGCACATAGTACAGTCTGACATATTTCGGTAGAGCCGTATGTGTACGTTGTGCTATCTCCTAGGATGACCTGTCGCTTGGCGGGGCGAACAGTTACGTCGTTTGGCTCCATGTAGAGTATGCCGGCCAGGACATCAACATCAAGATGTTCTACTACTAAGCCTCGAAATGGAAAACTGCGGCTGAAGGTGAGGCGCGTTTCACCTATAATATTGAGGGGAGATGATCCGTCTGCTTGGTGTACTGACTGTGAACTGGTGTGAATCTCTGATTGATAGATTGATAGATTGATAGATTGATAGATTGATAGATTGATAGATTGATAGATTGATAGATTGATAGATTGATAGATTGATAGATTGATAGATTGATAGATTGATAGATTGATAGATTGATAGATTGATAGATTGATAGATTGATAGATTGATAGATTGATAGATTGATAGATTGATAGATTGATAGATTGATAGATTGATAGATTGATAGATTGATAGATTGATAGATTGATAGATTGATAGATTGATAGATTGATAGATTGATAGATTGATAGATTGATAGATTGATAGATTGATAGATTGATAGATTGATAGATTGATAGATTGATAGATTGATAGATTGATAGATTGATAGATTGATAGATTGATAGATTGATAGATTGATAGATTGATAGATTGATAGATTGATAGATTGATAGATTGATAGATTGATAGATTGATAGATTGATAGATTGATAGATTGATAGATTGATAGATTGATAGATTGATAGATTGATAGATTGATAGATTGATAGATTGATAGATTGATAGATTGATAGATTGATAGATTGATAGATTGATAGATTGATAGATTGATAGACAGACAGACAGACAGACAGACAGACAGACAGACAATGTGCGAGATCCAAGTTCTGTTCCGTAGCGTTGCTTAATTAGTTTGGGAAGGTCGGGGTGGATTAAACGTAACCCGGCATGTTAATGCTATAACGTTCTCTAGTGTTGGAGACAGTTCTTCGTCCTCGGCTACCGCTTCCCCGTGGTAGGACCGAACATTAGCTTTTAGTAAGCTGTCCTCTATAAACGCCATAAGACACTGATAGATGTCCTCTGGACGCTCTTCGGGCTCTTATCTTGAAATCAATGAAGTGTGTCCCTGTAACCTGGAAACCAAGTGTAGCCTAATGACTTGCAAGATTGATTGGATAGATGTGGACGCCTTTATGATAGTGCTTCTCGATGTAACAGGACAATAGTTAGCTATTTGTCCTAGCATGAGCTCTGGCATGCTGACCTTTTGCTGAGCCGTGCGCCTCTGCGCTTCGGGGATATCTTCATTGTCGTTGGTGAATCCTCGTAAAGGGTTTGCTTTTGTTTTCTTTTGCCAAGTTACTCCCTCCACTAAGAAAGGGGCGAAAGTCTGGTATACACGAGATTTTGTTTCCAGTTTTCGAATGTGTTCAGCGTTTCGTTTTTGGTCAAGCACTACTGTTTCGGTGCACGAGATGTGTGAGCCATTGGTTTACCTGGTTTTCAGTCGGCTTTGTGACTGCTGAGCTCCGACCAGTTTGTCGTGACGGTGGGTGAAGTAATACCAGTAGTTTTCTTTGTTCAAGGGAGTGGAGAACGAATCCTTGTAGCTGCCACCACGCCAGTAATTACGGCCTCAATATGGCCTTTTAATAGCAACGGAAACTCGAGCGAGAGAGATCCGCAATTCCAAGATGGAGGATACTCAGGGACCCGTCCCGAGAGCGCATGCTCAATGGAAGGCGACCGCGTACAACTGCATGCACTACTGGCGTTCCTTATTTATTGCGTTGCCTCCGGCGGAGAGAGAGCTATGCTCAGTCCAGTTTTGTTCAATGGATTATTCAATTTTCCTATCATGCCTTTAATTGCTTCCTTAGTGGTGGAAAACCGTCATTCGGTAGATAAAAGTCAGGAGTAGGTTCCACTCAGCAAAATTAAAGCATTCGTTAGCCATATATATACCCAATTGCAAGTTTTATAAACTGAACAAACAAGCCAGATTCAAACTAATGGACTTTGTGACACCTAAAGGTACTTCGATAAGAGGGAAAGCCTCTTCGAATCGTATGTAGAAACGCCGAACACAATGGCTGCCTGTAGTAACTAGATTATTCGGGAAGATAAAGTTCTTCAGCGAGAGAGAATGTATAGCATTTTAGAATGTGATGTATTTTAGGGATTTCTCGGTCTTGTTTTTTTCCTTCTTTACTCTAATATAATATTATTAATTTTTGCCATTCTGTGGTAGTTCTTCTGATAATCTAACAGTTGACAGCGATGTGACTGCACGAGGTACAAGCGAAGCTAAACAGGTTTTTATAAATATGTTCGCTTAATAGAAGTACATAAGAAAATAATAACATCTGCCGGTAGTTTCGAACGCACGTTAAGCTGGAAAAATGCTGAATTGATAGCAATCAATTCCGATGATCAATTTGATGAATGCACTAACCAACCTAGTAGTGCGTGTATGACTTATGCAATGTTAGTGTCGAAGATACAAAGTAAAAGTCCAAACGGATCCCTGGATCCCTTCCTGGTTTTCTCAGTTCTATCAATATTTTTAATACAAATATGTCTTGCCAAGCGTTCATTGACAACCAACCAAACGGAGTCATCGTCAGAGCAAGAGTGCTCTAAGTATTTACATTATTATTCAGTGTTAACTGAAAGCATAAGAGAACGACTTGTAAACGCTATCCTCATCTTCAAATGTGCAGGGGAGGGGGCTCTGGACGTCAAATAGGAACAGAAGGTACCCGGATATGTGCCGCCCAAAAGGGTATATTTTTGTAACTGTTTTAGTCTGAAAAAGGGGATTTCGATTTAGAAAAAGGGGGATTCGGTAGAAGCCCCCTTTTATCTCCTGTACCGCCCCAGCGATTAACTACCGCTTTAGTGGTGCATGAAATAGAGTACCCCAGGGAAAACACTTAATAATAATAATTATATAGCGCATTTTCCAGAATAATGCCCAAATGCGCTTTACAACTGATTACAGAGGTAAATCTAAGAAATGCAAATCTAAGAAAACTAATTAAGATAATAAGAAAAATGTAAAAATAATGACAACCAGTAAGACAGGAATAAAAACAAAATAAAACCACATAGGACTAATTACTATTTTCGAAAGCTAACTTGAATAAATAAGTTTTAAGACTCCTTTTGAAACATGACGGAATTCTGTAGACAAGGTGTTCCAAAGCCTAGGCGCGTAGATAGAAGACGCGGCCCTAAACAACTTGAACATAATTTATTGACGAAATCTAACTTCCTCATTTGCTGCTGGCTTCCAACGATAATTGCCCTTCGAGTACAGCACAAGAAGCTTAAATTAGTTATTTATGTACGTGGCGTATAGACTCCATTGTACGCAGGCGCGGAAATGGCGGCCACGGGATTTCTTGCAGTTCTGTTTATTTTTGATTTTTTGGATTATTTTGGGACAAACTATTGCCTCAATTCATGCAATACGTTCTTCCAAGCTAATCTACTGCCCATGCAATGATGTCAAATTAACCTAATGAAACACTTCATGCAGAGACAATTTGTTCATTTCATTGCCAATAAGGGTTTATGTTAGTAGGACACATGCGATATCCTTGACGCGTAACTAAATAACTAAAGTAACCCCCCCCCCCCCACTTTAGTCCTTGTTTATGAATACTCAAACCCAAAGACATTGTGCATGATGACGTCACGCTTTTGTGATTACCACCAAGCCTCACTTTAGTGTTGAAGGAAATGTCGTGCCAAAATGAGGCTATAGGTGGTGACGACAAGAGCGTAACGTCATCATGCATGAGCCCTATTCGACAATTCCATGGAAAAACGAGTTCTTTCAGTTTGCAACCGATTACTGTCACTGACGGTAATAGCCAAAACATTATTCTGTAACCGTAAACACAATGAATATTCTGTTCAATGTGCGTGTGTTGCACTTTCAATAGACCAGTTCGCGGTTAATTCCGACATTTTGAAAGGGGTGCAAACATGGCGCGAAATACAATGTTTGTGTGGGAATCCGATGCCAAATTAAAACGAGTCAAAGTCCGCGGGAAAATTTACAGACAATGACAATGTACGGAAATCTTCTAAATCTTCTAAACGTGGCGTCACCACTCCGGTCCCTGCTGCTGTTTTCAGCCGATGGTTTCAAGAGAATTCTACTTGTGAATGCAGCACGAGCGCTCAGTGTGGAATGAAAATATACATGTCCACGCGGCAGCATTTTGTAGTGGGATTTTAACCTACATGTATCTTGAGATGATGGTCTACCTACTCACAACAATGAGTTGTGTCCGCCTCTGGGTATTCTGCCAGCTCTGTTTCTTGTTGATGCCCAGACCTGGTCTATTTTATATGCTAATAACCTTATAATCTAAGCTACTTGAAATGAATTAACTGAGAGCGTTGAGCACTTAACAATGAGCTATTATTGTAACGTACTGTTTTAAATCAATGTCAACTTCTTTACTGAGTGAAGATTTCTCGGGGGGGGGGGGGGGGGGGGGGTTGTTATATACTCACGGCATAAAAGTAAGCCGCGGGTAGGGTATGGTTTTCGAGGTGCCGGACTCTTAAATAAGGTCTCATATTTTGTATGATCATCCTTAAATAAAATACCCGATCCTTAAATAGGTTACGTTTTTCTTTTCCCTATCTCTTCGGATTTGCAATATCGTGCATTTGCTCAGTTCCCTCTAAATGTAACAATCTTCAATAAACGTAAATCATCACATAATATTTAATCACTTGTCCCTTAAGTAGGGTCTCACATTTCAATTTCAGGCCTTGGAAAGGTTACCAATTTTTCAACATTAAATAGGGTCATGGTTTCGATATCTCCGTGGTACATCCCTATCCTAAATTTCCGGGAGTACCCTCAACTTCTCTACTGGAGACAAAGTCTTTAGATGATCCAGAACAATATCGGTGTCCCATGTTACTGTGGTTTCTAGATAGAGCAGCACGTTTCTCAAATACACCCTTCATAAACCTTATGATCAGTAGGTGTTGTCCAAAGGGGAATCCTGAATCTGTAGGAATACACACGAGAGTGCTTATCTAGCAGTGTTGATGGAACCGTAGTCTACTGTAGACCTCTGTTAAACGGCAGTGATTTTAAGAAATCAACTACTGTTCTCAAAAGGAATGAGCCGTGATCATCACTCTTTCTACTAGAAACTAAAAGTCCCGCTCCCCTAAAACGTGCACATAAATTAAAGGAGGTCTAAAAACCATAACGATTTTGACCCCTAAAAGGAACGCAAAATAATATAACATTATAAAGTTATTCCTTGCGTGTTGTAAAAGAACCTTAAAGTAAATCATTCTAAACACCTAAAAGAGATACGACTCGGGTTGCGTAACTAACTCGTGCGAACAGGAGCCCTCAGACACTGGTTAGCTCAGTTGGTAGAGCACGGTCTAGAGTGCGGGAGGTCAGGGGTTCGAATCCCGGCCGCGTCCTTGGGTAGGGACGTATAAGCCGTTGGTCTTGTCTCCTTCCTCTTCTAATCTATACGAGGGGGACGTGAAAGAACCTGTTGTGTTATTTTGAAAAAGAGTAGGGGATTGTCTCCCGACACAACAGCCTGGTATTCTGAGGTACTAACAATCACTCATGATTGTAAACTGCACGGCAGCACATTGCGCCACAATAGCAGTCCGTATCACAAAAATAACCTTGTGAAGCGCATTTGGTAATATTCATATAGAATTTGCGTTATATAAATGAATACCTTTTTTACCTTTAGCCCCTAAAAGGTACGGTCACGATAATTACGAGAACCGAGCACCGAGCAGCGGGGACTCCCTATATTGAACTGTCGGGGGCCCCTCCCTGGAGACAAGTCCAACCACTGTCTGATCTAAAGTCCATATTGCCTTTGTGTTGATGGCCTCCATTAAGTACATAATAATGTCTGAAGCTTGTGGCGACATGCGGTTACTGGAGGGTTTCTAGTGAGGCCCTGACACATGGTGACGATGAACTTCGATTCTTTGAATTCGTATGGATTTGTATTGATCTAGGAAATTAATAAACGAGTACAACTAGTTAATATTTGTCCTAGTTAAGAAAACCACAATTTGGTAGGTGGTACCACAGATTGGAGCAATTAGAATGACCTCTACTTTCTCTTCTTCAAATTTTGACAATCATGCCTTGCCTAAGTATTAGACTGAAAGACGGAAATGCATAGAAATATTGATTCCACGGAATCGTGAAGGCATTTCAGTGGCAAGAGCTCCTGGGTCAGGTTTCCAGGCGACACATTGAGTAATGTGTAAATTAATTATAGATGGAAGCTTCCAAGTAAATCATTATTTGGTGTAAGCCAAATCTGCACCAGTTTGTGGAACATGCAGCTTGGGATTAAGTCTCCATTTGTATTATCATGATTTATTCTGCTTTCTGTGGGGTCTGCGTCTGTATTTTCAACACCAGGCAAATGGGAAGCATACAGCCAAATTTTATTTTCCAAATGTCACTCCCATACGTCCAGGAGCTTCGCTGGTTGTCCTGTTGCAAGTTTGTTTTGTACCCCATGTTATTTCTATAGCTCATATAGTTGTGGTATTATCTTATTGCACTTATATATGAACAGAGCAATATTTTCTACACAGTGCTTTTGTGGCAGGTACGGAATCCCTAAAAGTTCCAGCCAATTGATGTGATAGTTTTGTTCTTCTATATCCCCCTGTGGATATTTTCCCTGACCCCACCCCATACAATGTTTGAAGCATCTGTTTGGATGGTATTAAACTGACTTGGATTTTCCGGCATGTGAAATCGGCAGTAACATCCAGATCAGTCTTATTAGTGTCTAGCCAAATGGGAGCGAAAAAGCAGGTAATTTACAGTCTAAAGTGGATTTTTAAGATAAGAGGCCCTGAGTGGCCTTAACCCGGGCCACCTAGCAATAGGTGAATACATGTAGTTCATGGAGTTCCAACATATTTTTGTGTCATATATGGTTTGTGCTAGGGTAGGCAGATAATAGAAGTCGTCAGCTTGCCTGTTTGTTGACTCATTTCAAACCACGTGATAGTTCTCCAGAAGATTCAGTGCTTTAATTGTTTTCCAATTATAGAAATTGGTACATTTCCTCTTGGGATACAGAAATATAAAAATGCATTATTGAAGGAAGTCAGGTGGTCTGAAATGGTACAACAAACAGGCAAGCTAACTAGGTCTATTGATTCACTGTTCATGCTCATGATCATTTATATATAATGGGTTGTAGGAATGCAATCACATGGTTGTACTAGATGGCAAACAAATCTTAATTCATATATTTAAAGGCACTTGTACAAAATCAGTAGTGTTTTTAGCAAAACCTGTTTGTAAATGCTATTTTCCACTTCTAATCAATTGCCAATCTTTGTACACAGCATTTTTAAAGATAGCTTGCCATCCAGCATCCATGGCGATGACAGTCTTTCCCATGGCCGCAGGTCACAAGCTCAATTCATTCGTTCACAAAGTATTATACCAGCACATGACTGTTTCCTGCAAAAGGCCTATCACAACTGCCCCCAGTAATTATAATAAATGAACTTCACATAACACTCTCTCTGAACTAACTTGCTCAAAAATATTACAAATATTAATTGAGTTTTTTTTTGTATTTTAGAAAACAATTCTTTTTAGCAGGGTTTAACCAACCCATACTTTTCAACATTCTTTGAAATCAATGCTTTTCAGTAGGATTAATGGACTGATAATATTATTTCTAACTTCACTGTCTAAGCACAGGTGCTATTATATTGTGGAATACATGTAACTTTTCCTTTAGCTAATAATAGCTATATAGATACCCTTTGTCAATATTTAGGGATGGTCATTCTAAATAAATAAAGTCATCTATCTAGATCTGCATGCAGTTTCATTTTAGAGTAGAGTTGTTAATTTTTCAATATTAGGGCTAGTGTTCATTTTCTACATCTTGCAGGAGGCTGAAATTTATAACGAAGCGTACGTAATTTCACTCGTTTTCTTCGATCACTCGCCCTCGGCTTTCCCGAATTCTTACTATGTAAGTGACTGAGTGAAAATACCGACGCTGGCCATGGCCTACTACAACAGGAATTGGGCTATTTACAGCTGTATTTGATGCCATTACTTTTAACAGAAACGAATATTAAACAAGAAGAGTACTCCTGACGCTTACCGAGAACTGATGAGGGATCATGTCAAGTTTACAACACCATTTGACAATGGAGTCGTAACTACATAAGCTTAGATTGTAAACATGATCCGAACTGAAAAATTAGGCCATTTACTATATATTTTAAGCCATTATTTTTAAAAGGCACAAATAAACACGACACTACTACAAGCTGGTAAAGTTTATATCATATGTTTACTTACATATGTCGATTATTACTGGTCCTCGTGCGTTCAGGAGCGCCAGTTATCTTGTCGTAAAATGTGCGAAATTTCCCTCGAAAGTCCGTAAAACTTTTGTCAGCCATAGAAAAACTCAACATCTTAGCATTTCAGTCGAAGAAACTTTTTGGTTTTAGCCAAATAACAGCTACAAATGGCACAAAACACTTTCGTCTTAGCTCGCATCAAATCTTCGTATTTTCTTCCTAAGTCTATCAGTGTCCACGTGCACAGTGCTTTCTGATTGGTTGACGGAGAAATACCTCGACACAAAAAATGAAAAATAAAAATAAAAAAGACTTGCGATTTCTGACTCGAGGCGGCCAAAGGCCTGGCACGAGTAATAAGAAACACAGCTAAGCTTGAATTAAGATTCGAGTTTGTTTGACCAATCAAATGGCTGAACGGCGGACGTTATTCGACCTATCAGATCTCTAAACGGTGGACGTTATTCGACCAATCAAAGCGCTGAACGACGGACGTTATTCGACATACAGAAATTTAATAGTATAGATATTCTGGGATGCCTGACTCTATTAGTCAGTTATGCTACTTCAGGTGTCCCAGTACTCTTACCATGATTTCTTATTTACTCATTCATATGTATCATTATTATACGAGAGTACGCATAAAGTTGTTGCTGTTGTAACTCAAGCCGCCTTATATCCGATTTTATCATTGTTGTGGTGCAATCAGGCTTTTACGGCGTCGATCCGTGAATCCACAACATCTTGTAAATAATATCTATAGTTGTCAAAGATATAAAAGATGAAATGGCTGCTTCCAGCGAGATCATGGCTTCTAAAAACACGAAGAAAAGTACGGCCACTCCAGAAGTCAAGTGATTTTCGACCGGCAGGTTTTCAACTCAAAACTTCCACAAACATGCACACTTTTGTTTCCAGATAATGCTTTTGGGTTCCTGGTAAAGTTGTGATTGAACCTCAGTGCAATTAATTAAAATACAGGTCAGTTTTCATCCTTAAAAAGGTATTTTTGATGTCGGAAAACAAACTGTTGTGAACGCCATGAGATTCAACTTCAAGTGAAAGTTGTCGAATCTCGGTCTAATTTTAGCTTCGATTTGCCGCGAAATGGGTTCCTGGCATGTACTCCACTTCCTCCACACAGTCCGAAGGTCATTGTAGACAATCAAGCTAGCTCAATGCAGACTGGAGTATTCAGCCAAGCCCCAAAACTGGCCATTGTCGGATGAAATAGGAGAAAATGCACATCCTGTTCGACCAATTATTGTAGACTTTACTGCAACAACAGTTCTGCGACTATTTCACGACCACAAAACAGGCACTTTTGCGCATGCGTTAATTTCTTCACTTCCGGTTTCAAAAAAATCCTAAACATTTTGCGCGCTTTCACTAAACACCAAACTTTTTCCCGTTAAAATGTTGTTGACCACGTTCTCCACAAATACGAGCATGGATTTTGGAAACGAACAATAAATGCCAAAGTTATGGCTTTTCATTCGCCCAAAAATCTTAAAATTGGACTGAAAAGTGTTGTAAAATCTATATATTTTTGTCGTAATAGCAAACGCATGCTCGGTTTTATGCGCCTTAATTTGTAGGTTCGGAAAATATTCATAAATTACAAGTAGATCAAAAATCCTTGGAGAGTTTAGAAATTTTCTAATTTTGATGACGTCATCACGACGTCACTTGATGACGTCATCAGACTACAATATTTTACCCTGGGAGTCACCTTGACAATAATTATTGCCCACTCTTTAATTTTTCGGGGTTTACCAGGCTGCAAACTTTCCCTAGCAACGGCCGATTTAAATATGTCAATGGGCCCTTAGCTTCCTCATATAATTTCAAACACAGAACATACGTTGCTTGCATAATTACATAAAATTCCTTTTGACTCAGCACACCTTGCATTGACTAAGACGAAAACTCGATTTCAAACGAGCTAAACGCCATCATATAAACCTTTAGTTATCGGCGGCCCTTCAAAATCATAACTGCGGGACAAGGATTCGAAAATTGTCTCGGCGCCGAATTAACTCTAGTCTAATGACCGTTATCATATAAAGCCGAGGACTAATACCGTCACCAATGTGTTTAATGGCAACTGCTTGGTTCTTTTGATATTCACCCGATATCGCACCGATTGTAATTAATAAAAGGTTCGTTTACACGAGTGCCTTAATGACTGCTTCGGTTTAGCCTCACGCCAAAAAGCCTGGCCAAAACCTCTTGAAAGCGAAATTGGCAGATCTATGATAGATTTTGAGAGGTCTATGAAGTATACGTGTTTAACCTAATTCGAAATTTTCTGCCCTAGATACTTTACTCGAAGGTTTTTTTCCAGGGTCAAAACGGCCGCCATTTTAAAAAGACGCTTTGCGATCGACAGGGCTGAATAACTAGTGCGCATGCGCGAGCTGATGCGTAAATCGGCGGGAACATTACCGAAAACACTATCTGTTGGCGGTAAACCTTTATTGTTTGAAGACAACTTTATCCCAGTGGCCCAAACTTAAACTACATTGTCCAAAACATATGTTATTTCTCGGTTTCTAGAGGAAATGGTCTGAGTATTTAAATCTTTCCAGCAAAACTCTTATTCTTCGCAGAAAACATGAAGGGACTCGCTAAATTTCCGCCATTTTTGTATACGCTGCGCGCGCAACGTTATTCATTAAATGGGATTAGGGGTGACAGAATCGAAACCGAGTCTCTTTTGGAACTACGCCACTGACTACACCAGATTAGTTTTGCCATACAATGAAAAGTAAACCAGAAGAGTCTTCGGCCTTTGAATCTAATACATGTCTTTTAAAATGCAAAGACATTGTTTGGCTGCTGCAGTGGAAAGGGCTTCCCTCGATGAAAGTGAATCAGAGGCGACTGTTTATACTGTATATGATTACGAGGAATATGGACCAGCTTAAGGTTGATATACTCATCTTGCTATACTTTCATTAGCTTGCTGTACTTTCATTAGCTCAGTTCCATGCATAAATCAAATATATTCCGTGATATTCGAGTTTCGAGTTGGTTCCGCGCGACTGTAAACGTTTTAATGTAGCATTAAACATTTATGTACCGGCTCTTCTTCACAATTTTCTCAGCTCTGACAAACATCAAATTATCTTAATATGAAAAACAAATTATCTCAGAGGTACATTTACTGCTGTCAACAACCGCCGGGTCAGTGACAGCCATACCCAATGATGGGCGCTGCTGGTTTTTACATCAACTGGTAATAAATGAAAATCATTTCAATGGAGACCTTGGGTCACAACAGACAATACCAGGATGACAGCAACAAGACGGATTACCCATCCTTATAAAATATGTCGGGGGAAGTTCCTGACAGCTAGATTTTACCAAGGAAAATAGTTGCGGTAAAACCAGCGGTTTACATTGGGTCTTGGTTTACATTCAGCTCTTGCCATAGGCGACGAGCGGGATAAGAGTACCGGTGGTGGGGCTTCCTTTCCGTCAACCTCTTTTCGCCATGACAGATCGAGCAAATAAACAAGGAGAGTCTTAATTTGTCAGCCACAAAATGACGGAGTTTAGACTCAAAGTGCGCCAGGCGGTAGGTCACTATGCGTTCGTGTGAACGTATCCGGGTATGTTTGCATGACTTGTTTTGCATGTGCATATAGCACTATATTTTTCTACTACATCATGTTAGTTATGCATACTAACTTCGTTTATAGAATAACCACCCACCCTTTTGCGGACCGTACTTGAACAAAGTTTTGATGGCCATAGGAAGCTGTTTTAAAACTTCCACTGATGAAAACAATTGTCATACAATCTAACTTTGCAGTTTTTTATGCATTTTTGAACAGGCTGGTTCATGCAGGAATAGAAGCCAGATAATTCTTAAGCTTCGTATTTCTTGATATATCCTTTAAACCAAAATACAGTATACTAGTACAACTCAGCTGCGTATTAACAGTTGTGGACTTCTGGCATTAAGCATGGTATCCGATATACTATTTTAAGGTAAGAGAATAATATATGAAACTACTATATCAGGAGGGAGGTTACTTACTGGTAATATTCAGTTTGGTGTCACGCATAGGTCTGTTCAGAGAGTCCTTTTTCTATCGCCGCCAAGTTTTTCAAAGTTTAAAAGTTATTGATTTGCCCAAGAAACACCATTAAAGTCAGGTCACACACGTCAGCACTTGAAGAAAAATATGTATATTTTGTTAAATACCTTTTATTGCGTCATACATTGTCATGCATATAGTGTCCGTACACAGGCAATCATAAATGTCTGAAATAGATCTTGGTCTGGAAATAGAATTAACGAAACTAAAAGCGTTAATGGGTACACTCTTTTGCATCCTATTTATTTTATATTTCGATAAGAGTCCCATTTCAACCACTATTGCTATTTGTATCTGGGTACCGATTTCTCAGATGGCACAATCAAACTGTCAGTTAACGAGGAGGCGAAACAATCGAAGATTTCCTCAATTAGCCGTTTATAATTACTACTTTGTTCCTGAAGCACGCAATCAAAACATCCAGAGAGCTCTGAAGTGCACATTTTCCGGCACATCACTCAATGCGTCACATGAAGGTCTGTAAATCGAATTTCAACGTGTGAGTGCTATGACTACACAAGCTAGCAGGTAACGTACAGGCGAGTGAAAACTCGCATAACTAAGCTACTCCTTACTCGAGTGGGCAACAGAAGCTGCGCCTTTCAGAGGTGCAGATTTACCAAGTTTGCGTTTACGATCCTCGACGTCGCGGAAAGAATTACGAAATAAGGTCATCGAAAATTAGCTTCAACATGGGACTTAGAGATGCTTTAAAATTACTACTCATCATAGCACAAATCCACTCAAAGTACGTTGCTAAGCTTGTAATATCAGCTTAATGCCTTGGAACAGGACTTGTTTTGCTAATTAATAGGAAGTTCATATCTGGGGAATCTAATAGATCTGATGCCTTTATCTTGTAGAGCATATACCTACGACATTCTCAAGTCCAGCATGCCTTTCGAGGACCCGATCCTTAATTCTAACACAGTTTGCAAAAATACGCCGTCGTTGAACAAAGAACAGATGAAGCTATGCAAGCAGTTACCTGATGTAGTGGCGAGTGCACTGCAAGGAATGCAGTATGCCATTCACGAGTGCCAGGCCCAGTTTCGCTACCGT
The DNA here is from genome assembly GCA_030867875.1 of Actinernus sp. WN-2022. Classification (NCBI taxonomy): domain Eukaryota; kingdom Metazoa; phylum Cnidaria; class Anthozoa; order Actiniaria; family Actinernidae; genus Actinernus; species Actinernus sp. WN-2022. Next base: position 137,263,692 of record JAOWCC010000577.1, on the reverse strand, counting down.
CGATGGAACTGTTCCTCTTTACAGATGAAAAACAGAAACCCAATGGCAAATCAACTGCTGACTCGAGGTAAGTCCCATCGTTATTTCAGTATTCACATATATAATATTTCTAGTTTACAAAATAACTTATGAAAACAACCTATAAATGCTGTATTTACTTCTTAAGTGGGGGAATTGGAACGAGGCCCACATTCATACAATCGTGAGTTTGATCCATGTCGTCTGAAGTGATCGTTATGCCTGCTAAGAATGAATTCGGTTGACTTTAAAGAACAATTTCAAAATTGGCATTGGAGTGATCTTTCATTATCAAATTATATGATTAAATGTTTTGACTGATGTGCATTCTGGAATGCGGGCAGACTACCTCGTGACGTAAACCAATTGCTTTTTCTTAATCATCTTAACAACCACTAACATGGAGGAAGGTCACGATAAATTGGCAATCAAAGTACCTTCCCGGAGTACCTTACTAAACTTGCCTCCACGATCGAAAAAAATAATAAGCCTCTAACTTTGCTTGGATGTAAATTCTTTAAAATACTGTGTTTGTGTTTTCTAAGGTGACCTGCTTTTGCTTTTCCAGACTGAAAAGAATGCCATTTGAATGGCACGCGACTGACCTTACTTTAAGTAAAGATATCGTTTTCTTTCCTTAGCCGGTCACAAACGTGATTACAGTGTGGTGATTTTGACTCGTACGAGAATTTATTTGGTCATTATGAAGCGAGGCAGTTTTCGAAAGTAGTGTCGTATCAGTAAGTTTACCACGACAAAGACAAAGGTATTTAAATGGTACTCAGTTAAAGCTATCAGAAGTCATCAGAACCAAATTTTAAAAGCTGAATTTTCTTGTGAAGAGCTTACTAAAACTTCCCAATAGAAGTTATCTAACGACACGAATATTAGTGGATACAAAAGTGTATTATAACGACCGACATTTTATGTTGCAGTCTTGGCATTAGTAGCTAAACTGCAGTCTAATCGTTATCAGTGTCAGAAATTGATATATATAGGTGCATTGTATATGCTTTCCTTGCGATTGCAACCTAAACGATTTATGTTCTGTATCTGATGCCGAATGATGCCGTAATCTGCATTTATAAGACCCGGATAAATCACTCAGACATCCTTCTTCAGTTAACTTTTCTGGTTCTGGTGGTTATTGAAAGTATTCTCGTTATGCCTTGTTGGTAATGGCCAGTCACTTACCTTATCACAGTTCCTTAGCTTAATATGCCATATTATGGTAAGGCTATACCAAAAGAAGATCTTCTAAAGATTATAACTGGGCGGCATATTTCAGAGGAAGAAGTAAATGTGTCCTCTTCGAAACACATTTTAGGGCGCGTTAATGAATGGGGTCAGCGAATATTAAAATTATAGTTAGTCGTCAGAACTTCTACCAGACGAAAACAAACCAACTGTTACAAGAGCAAACATTGTGAAATAAAATTATTATGGAATAACGCTGACTTTAGCAAACTAAAACTGAAACATGATTCAAAATTGTACTAAATATTGAACTTTGAGTTTCCGTAATGACATTGCTTGAATAGGCGAAAAGCAGGCGATTCAACTCTCCCCTAGATCCCTATCTTTCTTTTTTTACCAGTATTTGCTGCTTATTTGTATGCTCTCTCTCTCTCTCGAACCCCCTCAAAACGCCTACTTTGTAGGCTAGAAATAAATTCATGCATACTATATTTTTATAGTCTATCAGCCTAAAACTTAAATTTATAATTACGTTCTGTGGTTTCCCGTGTTTGAGGAGACATGACCCACTTTAGGAAAGCTTCTAGAATATCTTTGAAAACCTCTTAAGACTAATTCAAGTATTGAGAAGTGGTATGGCAGCCTACTTCAAGAGTCAAATGTGGAGTACATTGTATTGTTGTAATCGTAGTACTGTATGAACTTTCTTAATTACAATACAGGTGGGTAATGTGACTCACGTATATAGTATATATTTAGTAGTTATATATGCATCGTGATTTCGACGTTCTGTTTGAAGTTCTAAATTTCAACTTGAAATTTCACGCGGTAATTTGTAATTTCATATGTGAAATTACAAACGCCGCCTACGCGCGCTTAAAATAATGTTTTGCTGGATCGTAATTTGCCTTCCATAATATTAATGGATAATCAAATAGTGACTCGTGAAATTAGGGATAAATTTCACTGGTGTTTGCCGAAATCTACGTAATTTCCCTCGCCGTCGATTTTGACAAACACGCGTGAAATCAGGTATCCCTAATTCCACTCGTCCCCATTTGATTACCTATACGAATACAAAATAAACATTGATTTTTATGATCATGTAATTGCATGATCTTGTTCTTCCGCGCGCTTTTTTCATTTGACGCACCGCATGTCCAGAAATGAAAAATAAAAAGTTTGTAGATTAGTCTTGTTTCCCTGTTTTTTGAATCTCTATGAAATTATACTAAAACAGTTATTCAGCTCAGTCTCAAAGCAGTCTAGTGAATATTTACCTCGACTATACTTCGATTTCGGTGAATTAATTGTGAGTTATGTATTGTCTTGTCCCCAGTTAGCAGTTCAAGCTGAATACATTGATACATAAATAAAGTTGTACTACTACTACTCAGTGTCATGCATCCCACATTAAAAGCGCGTGACTTCGAGTATTTCACACTAACAGGACAAGTCACCTGTAATGAAATAGTCAAGACTCTTGATCTTGGCCATTTGAGGTCATGATCATAGCTCATCAAACCCCCGCAAGGTTTAGCAGCACTTAGTCTTTCGTTGAGACAAGTTGTATTTTAAAATAAACCACACTTCCAGCTGGATCATGAAAGCTACAGATTCTTTGGAGTACTTTGATGTTAAAAAAAACACGCGTGATTAATCCTTAAATTTCATGGCCTCTCACCGACGCCATGGTTTTGCTCTTGAGTTCTGGTTCAAGGTTTTGGCTGTAATTTGTTTTTCCTTAACTCTTATTTGCAAAAGATTCTCCCAAATATAATACATGATAAATTTGGTTTCCAGTTTTCCCTCTCTTTGTGTAAACAGAAGTCCTCAAGGGGCCGGAGAACTTACGCTGTGTCAGGTCTCCGAGGGCCTAAAGTTTATCGTCCCTTTTCGAGAAGACATAAAGAACTAAACATTTGCAGGTCGGCAATATGGAACTTATTTTACAGAGGAAATACTTTCCCCTCGGATATTTTAAGATGTGAAGTATCTGTCAGGCCGAGAATCGCATCTACGTCTTCCCGCATGACAAGTCGCGAGCTAACCGGGAGGTGTCCATGCATGATTCCGCTCTCAGGCAGTGCTAAGTGCAAGTCCAATTATGAAATCACCAGTTATAAATATGGCATAAATATGCTTCTCTACCACTTGAATCAACTGTCGAAAATACTCGCGAAGTAGGCATCCGTAAAAAAAATACACATCCACTGAAAACAAAGCACTTCACAGTTATCATATTTTTGGCTTTCGTTTTTGAATTTTGTAATCGCAAGTTAATTGTATATTTATTTCCCAGGATTCCGCGAGACAGCTTTCGTTCACGCTGTGTTATCGGCAGGCATCACCAACGCCGTTTCAAAGGTATGCAGCATGGGGAAACTCTCAACCTGTGGCTGTGACGAATCCTTGAGAGGAAGGGGACGCGGCTGGAAATGGGGAGGCTGCGGTGACAACATTGGTTACGGCTCCAAAATTGCTGCTCGCTTTTTGGATTCGCGCGAAACGGGAAGAGATATTCATTCGCTTATGAACCTACACAACAACATGGTTGGCAGGATGGTGAGTCTAGAATAATAGGACTACATAGAGGTTTATAATCATGATAATTACAAACAAACGTTGTGGGGATAGGGGTGAGGTTCGGAATAATCTTTGATGGATCCCTGTCTGCCCTAGTGTCCCCCCCCCCCCCCCCTGCACATTGTCGAATCACCTACTGCTTGAGTGTCGTAATGATACTGTTGGTCTTGATTTCTCTTGTTAACATGAAACATGAGCCACCTTAATCCAGGGCGAATCTTAACATGATAATTTAATGCCAAACATTCCTTCACTGTCTTTCACCAGTTTTTCCCATGCCTGAAAAGAATTTTCAAAATGTCAGACGTAAACAGCTTTCTGGTCCATTGTCGTCTCATAAAAATCACACTGAAAGTCCATCTGTCGAGAAGTTCGTAATCTCACTTTTACTTGTTTTGCTTCAGCAATATTACTATACAAATAAATGTGAGAATATTTAGAGTCAAATCTATATTAGCAGGTCAAAGTCAAAGAATAGTTTCGACTCAGGCTCTTCGATAAATATGTCGATGCATGTGAATATATATTAGTCAAAGAATCTGCTGTGTGTTTGGCATTCATTACTTACTTGATCTTTGATATACTGACTTTTAACCCATTATCTTTTCAGTAAAAAAGTTAGTAAAGTTTCATATTAGATAGGAAGTATCTTAGGAATCCCAAAACCTTTGCCGTAGAAAAGGAGATATTAATGAATATAAATAATCAGGTCGTACAACACTAAAATCACTGATATGAAGACAAATTTACTTTCTGCAGTGTTGAACTTACGTTTTAACGAGTTTTGAGACAACTTAAAAAATAATTAGGTTGTATGCTTTATACAGCTGGGCTTTATGGAACCCGCTACAGGCCACACATCATTGATGTTTGGGTGGAACACCGCGATGAAGCGGATATAGATACCAGAAGCTATCGCGGGGTCGGTCATTAAGAGGCAATAAATCACTGACGACGGCATTAAATGCTTGGCATGCATTCTGCCTGATCAGAAGCAGAGCGTTTTCTCACCTGCTTACCACACAGACAGGCCACTATTAACAACTATTGCAACTCAAGAAACTTCTAGACAAATGTCAGAAACCAAATGCTCGAACAGTTTCGTGAATTGAATTCTGGCAGGAGCCCATTACCAGTTTATGTCAATACTTCGTTATCTAAACCGAACAAATGGGAGGCTTTGTAAAGTGAAATAATAAGAGATTGGTTTAGAGTAAAGGTCGCTACACACGAAGGGACAAGTCCCGGGGACTCGTTTGAACTAGGAAAAATATTGTCGCGGAGAGAAAATTTTGTCCCCGGAACTTGTCCCTTCAAATCAAACTGGTTTGAATTCAGGGACAAGTTCCGGGGACATAATGACAAGATTTTTTCCTAGTTCACACGAGGGGACTTGTCCCTGAGACTTGTCCCTTCGTGTGTACGCAACAAGGGATTTGTCCCCAAGACTTGTCCCCGGGAATTGTCCCTTCGTGTGTGCCAACCTTAATAAAAGCCTGTAGCGATAGACAATCAGCAACTGCTAAAACAGAGGGATAACTGGAACCAGGATCTAGAACATATTGTGACTTGACTACCGTTTTGAGTCATTCATTCTCAAGCTCAAGCAGAACTTGAAAAGTAAACAAAAACAACTTTTATTAAGAAAAGGCAACACATTGTATTACTTAATAATCCTGGTGGTGGACATGTGGTATTTTTGGATAGATTGTACGCGCATCTGTATGCCGTACGTAGTAAGGTCGCACTGAATCAGAATGACAAATACGATTAAGACTGACAGTAAACACTAGTTCTACCCTTAACAGGCACAGTGATAATTTCTCTTTATACCGAGATTCAGGCTGACAATCTACACGACCACCTACAGTCCTACATCACGTGGCAAGTGTGGTTACAATAATATACCATGTCCGGCAACAGATACTTCCGTTAAACCTATGCTAAATGACTTTTAAATACAAACATAAGCTGACCACATGTAGGAAGAAAGAGACGTTCCTTTTGCGTTATTGCACTTCATTTATCTAACTTAAACTAATTATATTGTGAAGACTATCTGCACCCTAAATCTTTTAAAAGTTGCTGACACTTTAACACCCTACTTTCATTGAAATGTGGTTCATTAGTGAACTGGATAAGATTTCGGTGAACTGTAACATCGGCTATTCTAATCCGTTAGAGGTGTAAGAAGCTGTGAACATTCCCTTCAAATCCGGTCTTGTCTTTACTACTAAAATTCATGTGTCTATATATCTTTTCGGTAGGATACGGTGATTCAAGGTCACGGGGCACTGCCCTTCGAATTAAAAAGATCATAATATTATACTTTATTACTCGGGCTGCCTGTGGCAGGCACGAGTCTAAATCTGCAGGCCGTTATTTTTTTGTTCCGTACAGTAAAATTTCTGCGCATGCGTTAAATTATGCAATAATTGTTGGCGCTAGTAGATTTCTCTCCAGTCCAGTCGCCATCTTAATATTTTGCGGACGCTAATGAGGTACGTTTCGTAGGTTTTATGCCACATTTCATCACATTTAATTTTACTCTCGGTCATAATACCTACCAGCGCAAACACCGTGATCGGTAGGCCAATACTAAAATAATTTTGACCGTGTTTTTGGTTGGTTTACCGAACTCGTATCGAGACCTGTGTACGTTATACAGGTATACTGAATAGCTGATTTAAAGCGAAATATAGCAATTTACTAGTAAATATATATACTGTGGTTGAGCAGTTATGGGGTACTATCCTCTATCGAAGTCTGAAGACATCTGAACTCCTGAACTGTGATAGCAATACTGTCACTCGCCAACACGAAGCGAGAAATACACACTCAGCACAGAATTGATGAGCCAAGCAATATTCAACTCTCAAGGTAAACTTTCACGGCCGAGGTTTTGGTTCGAAAAATTAAAGGCTTCCAACAATTCCTTTTATAGTTCTGTAATATAATGAGCAGACTGAAGTTTTGGGAATGAGGATACCAACAGGCATTTCAGTTATTAATCTTTAATCCAACAAATAATAATATTTTATAATAATCTTTATTTATATAGCGCTGTTTCCACAGAGAATAAGTGCCCAATAGCGCTTAACAAATACATAAGGCTGCGCGTAACAATAAAACGGGCGCTCACAACAATATTGAATAAATAACTATATCAACAATAAAACTGAATTAACCTGCAATTACAGCTAACTAATTAAAAACATTATAGAAATGAGAAACTAAAAACTAAGCTAGCTTAACTATAGGTAAAATTATAATAACAATCTGCGTTTTACATGGTATAAAGTAAACAAAGATATGCATAAAATTAATAAAATGCCTTCTTCAACAAATAGGTCTTGAGTTGCTTCTTGAAGCTCACAAGTGAGTCACAGACCCTTATATCCTGTGGCAGGGAATTCCACAGAGTAGGCGCAGCACAAGAAAATGCTCTATAGCCATAGGAGCGCAAGTTGTATTGTGGGACTCAGGCGCGGATCCAGAAACAAATCTGACCGGTTTCCGACTTCCCAACTCAAACTCCAAAATTGGAATTTTTACTGAACCCCCCCCCCCCCCCCCCCCCCCCCCCCTCTCTCTCTCTCTCTCTCTCAAAGAGAGTTTTAATCGAATGTTAAGGTTACTAAAATAATCTGGAAATTTTGACCGGTTTCCGTAAACTGGTGTAAACCGGTCTGGATCCGCGCCTGGGACTACAAGCCGGTTCCTGGAAGACGATCTAAGATTACGCTTAGGAACATAGGCAGTAATTAAGTCGGCGATATATAACGGTGCCGTTCCGTGTAGAGCCTTATAAGTAGTTAATAATATCTTAAATATAATATGGACTCGTAATGGCTCATCACGTATATCAAGAACAGCAGATAAAGTTACACAGAGGCACACAAATTGACCACGAATACAATTAACATGACTTCCAGAGATTTTCTAGAGAGAACAGCCGCGGAGAAAGAGCTGCGAGGCAGCGAGCTGTGATAAAGCCCCGCAGGGTAGAAAGAACAGTAGAGAAATATAGTCAGTAGCTCCATCACAGGATGGACAGGCTACAACTTATAATATGGTACAAATATAAACATACATTTGAGACAATCATCTATTAGTACTAGGAACCTGCAGTATAACAGAACAGCAGACTAAATTGTAAACGTGTGTTACATGAATAAGTAGTGTTTACATACAGTAAAAAGTCAACTTCTTTAATTTACATACGAGAAAAACAAAAATATTAAATTCCCGGGGGGGGGGGGGACTCCCCATAAAAATAGACGGGGGTGATCGACCTATCTTTTAGGGGTTAAAATTGTTAGCAGTGCTATCTCTTAGGGGTCTTCCAAAGGTCTGCTATCTTTTAGGGGTCTCTGAGACCCAAAATTTTTGTGGCCGAGAAAAAATAGCGCTGGATCCTCGAGCATGAGACCCCACAAGTTGAATCGGTATTTACGGCTTCGATATAGAGTTTGATCCATCCGAATATTAAAGACGAGGTTATGGAGTGCTATCTTTTAGGGGTAAAAATTTTGTGAGCCACGCCCATATTGCTATCTTTTAGGGGTGAATTTCATTTCTCACGTCGAGCACCCCCGTCTATTTTTATGGGGAGTCCCCCCCCCCCCCCCCCCCCCCGGGATTAAATTACATATATACTAGGGGAGCAGAGAATGAAAGTCACCGCGCTGCCGGCCACTCCTAAAGACTGCTAAATTCAGCTAATAATTCTAGCAAGGGGCCCCAAAAAATGGCTGCATTGATGTAAAGAGCGATACTTACTGTTTGTAAACTGTTTGTAAAATACTTACTGTTTGTGAACACTGACGTCATTTATATATTTGCATATATAACCCCGTGTGTTTGTATGGCTTGTATGGCATCTAGCGATTTGGGCCTCACGAAATACATCTAAAGTCTCAAGTCTGCTTCCATATCCTAATCCTTTTATAAGACTTATAAGTTAAGAGCATATAAGCTTCGATGAAAGGGCTTGCTTGCATTTTGGAAGAACGATGAATAAGCACCGACCTGTCAGTATTTTTTAAGCAACTAGCTGCGTTCACGCTGGCCTGTGTGACGTCACAGTAAGTATCGCTACATATATATAATGGCCCGAGTGAAAGCCCAGATGGGCTCTTGTTACTTTCTAAAAGAGTATACAAGATAAGATATATTGTTAAAACTTCATTCCAAACTGAACGTCATCATAATATTATTTCAAGATGGTGGCCCACACGAAATAGGCCAGTTTCGTATTCTAAATTACCGCTGTAGCGACTACATGCAGACGCACTTACTCACATTAGCCTCGTCTTGATGTTAAATATTCATAAATACCAGCGGCAAGATGGGCTTATTCCGACTTTGCGTATTGTTGTCGTTTCAACCCTTCACACTGGTAGAATTATATGAATATTTGTCTTCATAATAAGACTGAGAAAATGCGTCTGTAGTCGATATCGCATTCAGCGGTAATTTTCAAACACGCAACTGGACTATATAGACCCTATGCATAAGTCCTGGTAACTAGCATGTCAACGAGGCCAGTAGGTCCTCTGGAATGTTGAAATTGAAGCGCCCGGGGAGATTGTGAAATGCACTGAAGGAATGTTCAGTGAAACAATGCCGTTAATTTGCTATGCGCATGGCTGGTTGTACTATAAAGAAACATTTTTCAACTAAACAATCATGTTCAACACGTTTCACACTTCCTGCTAGCATTTCAACTTCAACATTCCAGAGGACCTACTGGCCTCTTTTTCGTGTTGTGACCGCGCGAGTTATGCATAGTGTGTATAAAAGCTCAAAATAATGGTTTGCATTATCACGGCATTTTTTCGAAATCTAAAATTCTTTTCAGTTATTTTTGATAACAAATTCAATCTGCACTATAAAATCAATATTTTCAAGACGTCTTGACACTTCCCTGCACACCAGTACCGTGTACAATGTATCATAATGCCGTTTGTTGTGTTTCTTCCTGTAGACGGTTAAAGATAACTCAAGGACCAAATGTAAATGTCATGGGATGTGTGGTTCCTGCAGCATTAAAACCTGTTGGAAAACCGTACCCCACTTCCGAGAAATCGGCGATCGCCTGATGGAGAAATACGACTATGCAACGACGATACGAATCAGCAACAGGAACAATAGCAAGGGCAAGCTGAGACCACTACGAAAAAAAGTTAGAAGATCTACTTTCCAGAAAGAGTTAGTGTATTATGAGAGATCGCCGAGCTTCTGTCACGCTGACAAATCATTAGGAGTTGAGGGTACTCATGGTCGCCTATGTTCACAGGACTCTTTAGACACGGATAACTGCCGTAGCCTATGTTGCGGAAGGCAATACATCACCAGAAGGCTATCGGTCACTAAAAGATGTAGGTGCCACTTCAGCTGGTGCTGCTACGTTATTTGTGACACATGTCAGAAAACATCTATCGTTAACATTTGTTTGTAAAGCTCTACGTTTACTTAACTGGAGATAATTTCAACTCGACAATACGCCTGGAAAAGGGCCGTGCACGCATGAATGGAAAGTTTATAAACGAGTATTTAAATAGACCCTTCTACAAATAATATGGCGTCTAACTTGCTGAGACTGCACAGTCAAGTAACAGCTTCGGGAAAATTATTTGACCGGTTGTTGTTGTTTTTCTGGTACTAGATTCTATTTTATAAGAGAATTAGAATAACTAGAGGTGAAAGAACTGCACTGCTGACGCCTGGACGAGCCAGCGCTGCTCGAGTTACTCGAGTTACCCCCTGGTCGTCCATCGGGTGCCGACTGTAGAACTGGTCTTGGCGTAAACAACAGACGGAAAGCAGCAAATAACAAGCATGACTGTATTCACGCTTGACATCCATTGTAAATCACCTACCTGACTGCAGTCCAGTGAAGCATTTCCTGGTTAAGAGTTTGACAAAACTTTAAGCCTTTCTCGATCGATGATCCCAAAGACTTCCCCTTCTTCCCGTCAATGTTTCCTCCTAGATCTTCCCATGCCCATCCAAAGATGTTGGTATTTTAAAAATACACGAGAAATGACAATCACCCCTGTTATTTAACAGATCAAGAGAAAATGAGGTACCTCATTTTCTCTTGAACAGATACAGTAAGCGTTCACGGGTGCTGCCCTAATGCTATTGTTAAAAAGGAGGGGAAAGTGGCACTAGTACGTAAGCCGTACCGTCAAACCTACAAACTTAAACACTGATCCAGACTCACTAGGTGTAACTGTTTCTGTCTTTATGTTAAATACCGCCTAACCTTCACAGATTCTGCAGAATGTGCACCTGCATCATGAAGTTAACAATAAATTGTTGAAAGCACAATATAAGTATCGCAGTAGGGCTGTTCACATTCCCAAACAAAATTATTACAAAATATCTGAAATTTAAAGGTATGTCAAGATGCTGCACATAAATAGCATCATCATACTTCTACGTTCCGCGACTCTTTTTTTGTGCGTATCTGTCCTCTTTGGAATTCTCTACCTCTAACTCTCCCTGCGTCAGAATGTACTGCTGCCTCAGTTTCCCGGGGGGTATGTATGTGAAGCCAAGAGACTCAGACCCTGACCCTGTTTGACCCAATCCGAGCTCCAAAACCCTGATTTCCCCCTTTTGGGAAAAAAAAACAACCTCATTGCCCCTTCTATTAAATTGTTTTCAAAACACGGTCGGATATATACCCCGGCCGGTATACAGCGTACCGGGATTCGGCATGCAAAATACGGAACATTTCAAGTCGGGACGTGTCATTGGGTAAACAAATCAGCAGATGAAGTACATAGATAAGTACTGAAGTACGAGATGTATGGGAACCTCAGTGCTTGCATGTGGGCAGGCGATCAAAATGCGGCAACAGAATGTCTTTTTTTGACATAGTAGCTAAAAAAAACCGAACTCTAACTGCCTAAAAAATACTGAACCCCGACCCTGACTGCACCCAAATTATACTCAAATCCTGACCCTGATCTGCCCAAATCAGGTCAAAACCCTGACCCTACCTGCCCAAACCGAGCTCAAAACCCTGATAAAACCATGCATTCAATCTACAATTCCCTTGTTCAACCACATTTCAATTATTGTTGCATTGTCTGGGATAGTTGTAGCATAACTTGTGCTACTAAGCTTCAAAAGTTGCAAAATCGAGCTGCAAGGGTCTTATCGTTCTCCAACTATGACGCTGATGCCGATATTCTGATTGAGAGGTTTGGTTGGAAAAAACTCGCTTCGCAACGAAAATTTCAAACCGCAGTCATGGTCTACAAATCAATGAATGGTCTTGCCCCAGACTATATGCGGTCCATGTTTACATATCGTAATGTTACCTCTTATTCTTTGAGAGACACCGAGGGCAAACTGGCTATTCCTATGCCCCGCACAAATTATCTTAAGGATAGCTTTGGTTATAAGGGTGCGGTGCTGTGGGATAGCCTCCCAGTCGGGTTGCGGCAAGCAAATAATCTTAGCAGTTTTCGAGCGGGCTGTTTTGAACAAGTCTAACTGTTATTCTAAAGTCTTATTTTTATTCTTAATTTTTTATAATATATTATATGTAATGCACGGCTCTCATGGAAAGCAGGTACTAAACTTAGCATTATTTAAAATTAGATTATTATTATTATAGTAGTTATGATTAGATGTTATTATTTATTTTTATTTACATTATCATTACTTATTTATTTATTTATTTTTAAATCCTGATGAGATATTCCGTGGGTAAATAAAGTTATACCCACCCGGGCGGCACATACATAATACTCAGTCACAAACAGGAGGCAAACCTTGTAAGCTAAGGGACTTCGAGTCCTATTGTTTCTTCTCCCGTGACCTTGTGTCCAAATGTCATAAATAAATAAATGTTCGATTGGTGTAATTATTAATTGGCCACAAACAGTGAAAATACTTGATTGAAATTATATACCGGTTAGCTCAGTTGTTCAGCGCCGGTCTGTTGTGCGGAGGGTTGACGGTTCAAGCCCCGGCCGGGCCAACACTCAGGGTATTAAAATAACTAAGTAGAAAGTGTCGCCTGGTACGAATATAGAAAATAAAAAGAAACACTGAATTTCTAACGGACCTGAAACAACCATGAGGACTGATCAAAGCCAGGTCCCGGCTAAATCACAGATCGAATTGGAATTTAGCGGGTTGCTTTTTGTGGAGGGAGGAAAACCGGAGAACCCGGAGAAAAAACATCGGAGCAAGGATGAAATACCAACAAACTCAACTCGCATATGGCGCCGCGTCCGGGGATCGAAATATACGACACGAGATCGAGTAGACTCGTCCACAGATCCCGCTCTGTTACAGTACAATGGTATCGCGATTTTGATTGGATGTTCAGCACCGCCTTCAGAACCGATGCTGTATCGCTTTCTAAGTAAACCAGACCAAAGAACGATACAATAGCTGAAGTCAACGCAGTGCGACTGTGGGTTAGCAAGCTGGCCAAGTTGATATGTAAGCCGAATCACCGTTGTTTAGGTTTGCATAAAAGTTTAATACTCGAGTCAAATTTATTATGTAACGGTACATACATTTTTACCGAGTCTCTGTACGTTCTCAGCTTACATATATTTATACCGTAAGTTAGGCCCGGTTCAAACGTCGAACTTCTCATGTGCCGAATCTAATGTTAGTATTAAGTACATGAGAAGTTCGGCGTTTGAACTGGGCCTTAACGGCTCAAATAATAAATCTACTCGATCGTATGAATTCACTGGTGTTTTTTTTAACTCGGGTACCGGAAAGTTGTCAGATCAGATCGGCCGTGCCAACAGGAGGTTATTGCTATTAGATTTATTTTATTTACAACATTTGGGCGTAACGCCACAGGAAACAAACAATAGGACTCAAAGTCCCCTGCGAGGCTTGATTTCGATCCTTCAGACTGAGAAGACATTAGGGTTGACGCTTTCAAAAAGCCTTACCAGAGTGAATTATTCAGTTGAGTAATGAGGTGAAGGAAAGAGAAAAGCGGAACTACTTGATTTGTGCGAATCGAGAGCAACTAACATTTTTACAACAGGCAATTGAACAATAAACCATCTCAATTCATAAACAAAAACTGAGCAAAAACCCCTCGGAAATGCTTTTATTTTTCGCGCGCCCAGGTCTAAGGGCAAGACGTACCAGACCCCACACATTTTGAGAACTCGGTAAGGGGCTAATCCATCGATATCGCAGTTAAATTGTTGAGCATGTATGTCAAAATGTATTACTTTAAAAATCTACAATTCGCTCTTCAGTATCACGCGGATGTCAGGTTGAGTCCCATCTTTAACGCATGCCGGATTGGCTGATTCAAGTCTTTTGTTACGTGTATTACTAATACCGAGAAACAGCGAAATACAGTATTCGAGGTGTGGAAGAATGTAGACCTTATGCAACATAAGGGAAACATCGGTGGGCACAAGACGCTTGATTCGTCTTGAGGCTCCAATTTTAGCATAGACTTTCTTCAAGACGTTTGTAATGTGATCTTTAAAAGACAATGTTGTCTATTGTTACTCCTAGTAAGTCAATCGGCGCATCATCGACCAGCATATTATATATAGGCGTAACTGGAGTTCCCAATAATCATAGCTTGAGTTTTAGTGTTGTTGATTTTAAGGTGATTTACAGAAAACCATGCACTCTGAAAGCGTATATAAATCCCGATTTAATATGAATTTCAAAATTGTAGCGTTAGTGTCAGCAGCATAATTAGTTGTGTCATCTGCATACAAACGAAGAGATGAAATATTGACTGAGTAATTAATGTCGTTGATGAAAATGTTAAAGAGGATCGGAGAGGACCCAGTAAGCTATGAGCAACACCACAATGGACTGGTAACCAATCAGAATACACCCCATTGACTTTCACTCTCTGCTTGCGACCATAAAGATAACTTTATAAGATAACCATCAAGACCATAAAGACAACCCACGAACTCTGAATCCTTTTTTTTTCTCAAAGAAAATATATTGGTAATATAGTGCAAGGTAAGAAGGAAAAGTCGCTTTTGACATTTTGTTGTAGTAAGTGCTAGTTTGTTCTGAGACAAATCGACAAGATTAATTAGGTTGTACAACTTTACCACTGTCACACTCTAAATTATCAAAGACCGAATGATTGGCCTTATTATTTCGTGACTTGAAAGTCGGACTTATGGAGATCGACTGTTATTATCAAGCTTAAGTTTTAATTTCGTTTGAGTTAAAAAGACATCACCGTAAAATTTGAAAGACTGTTTTAAAATACTTGGTTGCTCTGACGATTCTGGGAACGAGGTTGATTGCTGGCCATTTTTGTCCCACACCAGTGGAGTAGGGATTTAATGTTATTTTGTCTAGCCACTGAGATCCATCGGACCTCCCCTCCGGCGAATTTGAAATTCCAAAGACGGACGTGGCTTTGATCTGCTTTGATCGCCAAAGGCTCTTTGGCCTGGGAAACCAGCCGACTCGCTCCCCACTCGCGAAAGAGACGTCTGGGAAGTGAGGCAGAAAATGCCATACTGATGACGTAGCAGATAGCCGTTTCACGATGCATAAATTAGTTGCAATTCTCAGAAGCCGAATGCGAACAACAGAGTTCTTTTCAAGGAATATAACTGCCGAGGCTGCTCGTTTGCTTGGCAGTGGATCACCGTCATGAACAACCATGAAATTCAAGCCTATATATTTAGCGTGTGTTGGTAGCTCGCTTGCTAAGCGGATCGTGCTCGGCCCGGTCAAGAGAATTTGTCCTACGACTGTCAAAACATAATAGTTGTTTATAATTTCAAAACTTACACACAGCACAGCAGGCCACTTTTCAAGCCAGCTCTTTTGTCAGGTCAGTAGCCGAAGAGGTTAGCTACAGAATGCAGCGGTTATTCTACCGAGGCTGCCCGTTTGCTTGGGTGATTGATTCATATCACACTTGGTTCGTGATTCATAGCACACTTACATGTAATTATGTTTATTCATAGCCCAGATTCACTGTCTGAACGATTTATCCGCCGCAACAACAACTCACCAGTGTTTTGTGATAGCTCAGTATATGTAGGTTTACTGATATGAAATTATAAACAACTATGACAGTAGTCAGTACCTTTCTTGTAAATGTTTTGACAGTACGACATTTCGCTTTACTAGCCGCTGAAAGAACTCAGTCTGCAAAGGAGCCAACAACAGCAACGGTACACGCTAAATAGGCTTGAATTTCATGGTTGTTCGTGACGGTGATCCACTGCCAAGCACACGAGCAGCCTCAGTAGTTATATTCCTTATATTCCTACTACGTCATCAGTATGGAATTTTCTGCCTCGCTCCCCAGACGTCTCTTTCGCGAGTGGGGAGCGATAAGAGTCGGCTGGTTTCCCAGGCTACTTTTCTATACGCGTGACTGACGTCAGGAGATTCAGATTTCAGATTCATTTTCAGTTTTGCTCTATTTTTCCTTTGTTTTATAAAATTTACAAATATGTAGGAAAAAAAGAATGATACTATAAGTTATTAAATTTAATGAGCTAGGTTAGATGTGCGTAGTGGTCAAAGTAACCGCTAGGCTTTCGAGTTGATCACTACCATAGGTATAATAGTCGAGGGTGGGAAAAACAGAAGAATTATATTAAAAATAAAATAGGACAAAGTGCAGAGGAGAAATCGAGGGGGAATTATACAAAGGAAAAAGAAAAAGAGCAGAGGAAAAGGGTGCTAATAATGGGAAAGGAAATATTGCTATAGTCAGTTTACATATAAATAATTTCATGAATATAATAATCCTAATGCTAATGTTGATACTTATGTTAATACTAATGCAAATTCTAATACTATTATTATAATACACTGCTAATGGTACGAGTATGAAGACAAAATTTCTTAAGAATGTAGTAGACATATACGCCAAATTTATAGGAATAATATTGATACAGCAGGGACCCGAGAAATTTCGTACCATTTTACGCACGCAGATCGACAGATCGGGCTGCCTGTGGTATGAGCCCGCGGTATGAGCGTTACACACAGAGAGAGTGGCAGACACGCTTAGCGCATTATTATATACGATTATAGCTGGCTGTCAAGTAGGAACAATTTATATTCGAAGAACTGACAGTAATCTGTCTGTGCACTGGCAGAATTTGAATGTGAGGGAATGTGATTTTACCGAAGAAAATGTGGGTCAATCGAGTATGTGTGAGTTCGAGATGACGAGTCGAGTCTCCTGAGGGAAAGAAGTGGAAGAGGAGGATTTATCGAGCATTTCATTTCATTTGGAAGGGGTTGTTGTTACAGTAGTTATATATTGTAGAAACGTCATTGAAATAATGAGAAACAATAAAGCCCAAGGCTTCCCTCGCGATTGAAGTACAGGATTCACGTTTTTAATAACTTTTAATTCGAAATTCTGCAAGAATTTGCTCGGGCTGTGGTCCTGGTCAGCGTTTTGTCGCTACCCTTTTACTTTCACTCTAAAATTAGCATAATATTTGCCATGTGAACAATTGACCTTTGCAATCTGATATTTCAAAGGCACTAAATTATGTAACTCTATTTTTTTTAACACCCTGCGTGCCCTGCGTGCCCTGCGTTTTACTCCGTCCGCCAAATCCCCACCTCTAGAACAATTTTCTTTCTTGTCTTATGTATTTTTATGACTAAAATTAATGTGAATATGCTATGCGAGGCTTGATAGTTCTTGTTGAAAGTTCACAAATACTGGTGTGGATGTACATGTAGCCTGCGACAGGCATGTTCGCAGGCTAGCGTGGATGGACATTTGAAAGACTGTTCAACTAGTTTGTTTGCAGGTGGGGCAGAACCATTTTCCCTGAGGCTGCTCTTCCTACTACTGTAAGTCCAACATACTGAAAGTGTCCGGAGTGACTCTGTTTTGCATCCTGGATTGTCACATGCAACCATTGCACCGCTTCAACTGGTGTACGGCACAAACAGTACTGCTGGAATTTTTGAGCAAGCCACGCTGGAACTTTGACAGTGGTCCAGTTGCTGTATAAAATATATTCTGTTTCTCCATGGTATATGGCATTTTTGTATAGAAATGGGAAAAAACGGCTTAAATCTTACCTGACGATCGCCACGGCACAGATGAACTGGGCTCATACATACATACATACTTTATTTTTTAAGCAGGTTAGGTTAATGGCAGCTGGATAGCTGATGTGGACCTGCTATGCTAAATACAGAGTGATAATAACAATAATCTAAACATGTAAAATACAAAATACATGCAAACTATAATAATATAATATAAACTATAAGATAATGCTAAGTTCGATTCTTAAGTAAAATGGATATCATTATGTGATAATTTACATGTATTAGCTAGTTATAGTAATAATAGTCTGAGTCCTTATTTGTTACAAGGTAATAATAGTAGTAATAGTAATAATAGGAATATAAAAAAATATGTAACTTAGTAAAAATATAATAAAAATGTGGATATCATTATGTGATATTTTACATATATTGGCTAATTATAGTAATAATGGTCCGAGTCCTTATTGGTTACAAGGCATGTTTCTTTGTGAAATGTCAAGTCATCTAACACTTTCTTATTTTTCTTAAGTACTAATTTAAATTGCCTTATTTTCTCTATCTGCTTCATCTCATTTGGTAGCATGTTCCAGGCTACTGGGCCTCTAAATCTCAGTGAGGTCCTTCCAATTTGTAGATTGTAGTTTGTAATAGTAAACGATTCAGTCCTTCGCAGGTTGTATTGACGTGAAGTGTTTTTCTTAAATAAATTAGATATTATTTCAGGGGTCTGGTTCCTATGGATATTATGCATCAGTATCATCAGCTTTCTTTTATAGATGTGTGTTATTGGTTGCCAGTTAGCAGCTGTTAGTATTTCATTATCAGTTAGGTCACCAGGAAGGTTATGTATTACCTTGGCTGCTCTTAGATGGATGTGTTCGATTTCATTAATCAGATTTGGTGAGCATGTACCCCATACTAAATTACAATATGTAATTGTAGGAACCACCCCTCCCACAAACTTTGAATGTACATGTACTTGAAGCCAATCAAATAAAATCCCCGACCCCCTGGGGCCACTCAAACTGGTCAATCACCATCAAAATCCCCCACATATTTCCACCTATCACCCCTGCGGGGGTTTGGGGTTTCAATTGATAAGTGCACTCCCCCGGTGAGAGAGGGAATCTCCAATACGCGCGCTTCTGCGATGATAATGTCTAATATAATCACAGGCTAACCATCCTCCCATTTTGTGTATTTGTCACTGTTGTTTTAATAATCTATTATTTCTCTTCTCGCTGTTTCGCAGCTCGCTGATCGCCGTTTCACGGCTCTTTCGCCGCTGCTGTTCTCTCTAGAAAACCTCTGGAACCAGGGTACCTTTTGACTTGATTCTGCTGTGAATGTGTTGATTTAGAGCGCGCTCATAATACAGCTCGGGTTTCCTGTGGCTCAGGTTTGTTTACACATAGCTCGGGCTTCCTGTGGCTCATCTCGCCAACTACATAAAAATACACAAGGCAGGCAACTAAATTCATCGCCGACAAGCGAGGCGCGCGAGAATTTTGCCGAAAAACGAAAACTTCCAGGTTCCTGCTCCCTCTCTAACATTCAAAATATTAAAGAACGGTAAATGAGCTACGTTTTTGGTGGTAATTCACGGCGATATCGAGTGTTACACACTCGTAAAAGCTTCCTAGAAACAGTCAGTCTAAAATACCACTTTATATATTAAAATAAAGAACAGCCCGGCAAATCTCAAAGCAAGGCTTAATAATCGACTGGAGCCGAGATAAAATAGCTATAACCCGTGAAAAAGGCAACTTCTGGTACATTGAACGCAAGCAAAAAGCGAAGTTTGATTTCAGGCAGTTCATCAAAGTCAAACACAATCAAACAATGAAACAGTAGTTGTCACTTTGCTGTTTTATTAAAGACACTAACTGTTATAAAAAAAAAAAAAGAGATTCCAACAATGGACATATTAGTGGTATATCATTGGTATATCATTGGTAACCTTGATGATTTACCAACGTTGGAAAAGTGTTTACATTTCCAATATTGGCATCTTAATTTTAATAATTCCAACGTTGGAACTTTTGTTTCCAATATTGGTATCCTTTTATAGTCCCAATGTTGGAAGTCTTGATACCGATATTGGTACCTTTTTATAGTCCCAATGTTGGAACTCTTGCTACCAATATTGGTATATTTTACGGTCCCAATGTTGGAACTGACTATTGCTACCAATATTGGTATCTTTTTATAGTCCCAATGTTGAAACTCTTAATTACTACCAATATTGGTATCTTAATTTTTATAATTCCAACGTTGGAACTCTTGTTTCCAATATTGGTATCCTTTTATAGTCCCAATATTGGAAGTCTTAATTACTACCAATATTGGTGTCATTTTTATAGTCCCAATGATGGAACTCTGAATACCAATATTGGTATCTTTATTATTCCCAATGTTGGAACCCAATATTGGTATTTTAATTGAAATCATGCATGATCCAACATTAGAAAACAATGATCAATGAATATTATTGTTACATGATACTATGAAAATGCACAAATTGCACTAACACATCAATGCGGAAATTAAGGACACTTTAATTTAATTTCAGGTGAGCTATTTACAGTAGAGCTTAAGAGCCAAGATTGCATGAATTGAACTTGGTCTTTGCCTGTTTCAGCCAGGTTTTCTTTACGTGATTGTCACAACATACATATATACTATAACTATTTCTGTTATTTTATTCCTTATTTCCTGAATGCAGGACATGGACAGCAACATACACATGGTTCTTCGCCACCAGTTATGCTTTGGGACATCTGTGATAGCCTATTAAGCAGAGGAAATTAATTAGGCAAAGTGAAAATGGCTGACCATTTATGCCAAAGATGGTCTTTGTACCACTTTTGTCAAGAAAACGTAACATGCTGAATTTAAGTAAATGACAAACTGCTAATTTAATGCCCCAAAAATAGGTATATGATTAGCCGTTGCATAATAACTACCATGCAGTACACCTCTAATAATTACTAGACAGTTAATTGTAATACAGCCTAATATTTTTACTTATCAACTGTGGTTTGGTGGGCCCAGTTGACTACAAATTGTGATCAACTCATCAACAAATTTAGCTTTAATACACTAGCTAGTATATGCCAAGCAGTGTGATAATATACATTAATTGTGCTAAGTTGACAGTCAGTTAAAGCTCAGTGAACATTTCTATGAATCTGAAGTGTCTCGAACAGCATTTGCTGTCTTGAAAATACAAAGCTGATGTATACTTCAGGTTCTCTTTAATGTTACATGGAAGTTGCTTTATAGCTAGCTTGATGGGATGACTTAATTAATTAGTACTCATATCAACAACAACAAACTAAGGTATTTTTTATCGCCAATTCCGGCAAAGGGAAGATCTAGAGTTAACTATCAGTTTTAATTCACTTTCAAAGTAAATGTACAGTACAGGTTTCCTTTATACTACCTTAATTGTGTAATTGTTTCTAAGATGTACTGAACTTACCAAAACTCTGACTGATGTCTCCAGGGCAGGGCAGTATGCCTTCTTTGCAGGAACATGTGTTTTCTGTAATGAATAAACATATATAATTATGGCATATTTCTATGGCTGAAATATATCATGAAACAGCAGGGCTCGACACTAACAGTTACCCTGTTACCGCTGGGAAATAAAATTTTCCTGTGGAAAGTAAAAAGCTTGGTTTGAAAAGTATGTTTTTAATACATGTTCAATAGTTACTCAGTTTACTTTTCCACTGTGGCAACAAGTCTTAAAAGTTAGTGTCGAGCCCTTAACAGTAGATAATAAGTCAAGTACATAGTTTTATTTACTCAGAAATGGAGTCACATCTGAATTACATGTAGTCTCTCAAGAGGTAATACATAATTATCTACCTCAAAGTGACATCCATCACTGAATTTTTTTCTGACACCAACTGTAAGATATGGCTTCTTATTGCACCTGAAACAATATAGCAAAGGAAAATAAATATAACAGTAGAGTGAATGACCATTATTGTACAAGGCCCAGAAATGGAACTCCTATGCACCCTAACATTTATAAATAAATTCTCAAAATATTTGCAAAAATGTTAACAAGTGACTGTTGAAATAAAGAATGACTTAATAAAAAGGAGCATAGCTAAAGTGTGCTTGAGTGCCTGTTCAATTCAATGTAGTCGATTTTCTTGTAGGCAGTACAGTATATTAGAGTAAGTGGCTCGTTATATTAAACAAAAGTCAGAATATCACATGAGGATGTCTGTGAACCAGCATACATTTAACTTTTGCAAAAAGGGGAATCAAGTCAGTGCATGAGCACAAGCAACTGATATTCAGGTACATACATGTATATAATTATTAAATTTCTTTCACTTTATCCAAAGCCAATCTCTTCTACTGTGTAGACTGGTTCAACAGCAAGCTGTTACCAGATCTGATCACACTTAGGCTGTTTACATTGTTGCTTTGAAAATAAATGTTCTGGTATCCTGTCCATTGCTTTGAACATTCATTTCTCATCACCTTGATCCTAAAAATGTAACAAAAGGAAAGTTCACTTTAATATGACAAGGGGGAAGAGGTATGAAGATATTAAAAGGTTGTACCTTTACATTTTCAAAGCCCTTTCCCAAATTAAGCAGTATAAAAAGTACTGAAACCTGCAAAATTACTTTGTGATAAACACAAAGTTGCTCGATCTGTGGTTTATAGCCAGGTTCTGCTACCCATACTGGTAACAACAACAATAATACATTAATTTTTATTTACACTCAAAAATAACAATATGAGGAAGTACATACACAGGCAGCCCAAGCTCACAATTTGAATTTATTTGACAGTTGAACTACGAAGGTTCAAACATCCAGAATATCTGGTATTTTATCGCACTAAATGGCAAATGAATAACACAATAAACTTGCTTTGATGAAGATTAAGTTGTTGTGTCTTGAATTTGGGGGTTTGTGGGCCGATTTAACGAGTTTCTAGGAAACATGGATTCACTCTACCTCTTCATTTGCCATTTAGTGCGATAAAATACCAGATATTCTGGATGGTTGAACCTTCGTAGTTCAACTGTCAAATAAATTCAAATTTTGAGCTTGGGCTGCCTGTGGTACATACACTGTAAATGTTTCTTAGGATATTCAGTAAATTCAGTAATAATGTTCGCACCAAACTCAACGGCATGTGCATTGTTATAAATACGTTCACCTTCAAGAATAAGTCTTGCTCAATCTTCCTCTAAATCTGTTTGATCCTTACGAAGCCAAGCACAAACTTGAATTGAACAGAACTCCAATCTGTTATTGAAAATAAAATTATTTCGTCAGTGGCGAAAAATGGCGCCAAAATTTGTGCACCATTTTGTCAAGCAGAATTCCCAACTGTCATAGTTTGAGAAGTTGTTCATACCTGAACTAAGTAAGACATTATCCTCTGTAGGCGAACTGTAATTTGAAGCCATTAGTGAAGCTGTTTTGTTTCTTTTATGAAGGATTTCGCTCGAACTATCACAACACGAAAGTACTGGTCAACTGAAAAACTAGTCTTGTGGGAGCTCGCGTGGCCTCATGGGAAGCGTATGTCCACTCGTCACCAGACTTCTGTCGGCGTGCGTTCGAATTCCGTACGCGTGAGTTGAGTAGTTTCGCATTTGTTGCGAATTCTGGAATTCATTTCAATCTTTTCAATAGATTTATTTAGTATTTTGACGTTTCCCATTAGGTAACGTTTTCCATCAGTTTTAACTTTGTTTAAATTAGCTAGTAACTCAGGGAACTGTGTTTAAGTATACCAATGCTATTCCTGTGTTGGAAATTCATTGGATTTCTACAATTTGACGTTTAGTACATAGTTATCCAATACCATTCCAAACAAAAGCCAGTGTTGGTATACCTGATGACTGGTATACCAATGTTATAACAGTTATAAGCTTGCGGTTCCAATAGTGATCCAGTTTGGTACGTCATTGGACCATCATTGGTATCATCCTGTGACCTCCGAATAAAATTCCAATATTGGGATCCAATAGTGATCCAGTTTGGTACGTCATTGGACCATCATTGGTATCATTGTGTGACCTCCGAATAAAATTCCAATATTGGAATCCAATAGTGATCCAGTTTGGTACGTCATTGGACCATCATTGGTATCATCGTTTCACCTCCCCAAAAAATCCAATAAAGAACCGATAATGGGGAACATTTGATTATCATTGGACAATCTGTAACATTTCCAATAAAGAACCAATAATGATCCAATGTTGGTTGGCAATCAGATAACCAGGCTGGGGAACATTGGATTATCATTGGACAATCTGTATACATTTCCAATAAACAACCAATAATGATCCAATGTTGGTTGGCAATAGATAACCAGGCTGGGGAACATTGGATTATCATTGGACAATCTGTATACATTTCCAATAAAGAACCAATAATGATCCAATGTTGGTTGGCAATGGATAACCAGGCTGGGGAACATTGGATTATCATTGGACAATCTGTATATATTTCCAATAAAGAACCAATAATGATCCAATATTGGTTGGCAATAGATAACCAGGCTGGGGAACATTGGATTATCATTGGACAATCTGTATACATTTCCAATAAAGAACCAATAATGATCCAATGTTGGTTGACAATAGATAACCAGGCTGGGGAACATTGGATTATCATTGGACAATCTGTATACATTTCCAATAAAGAACCAATAATGATCCAATATTGGTTGACATTACGTTCCCATATTGGAATATTATTGGAATACTGTAGATTTACCAACAATATACCAATGTTGGAATCCTAAACGGCTGATTTACCAATGATATACCAAATTGGAATCTCATTTTTTTTCCTGTGGTACGTTATACATCTCCAAGAATAAACTTTACAATCGTAAACAAGAAAACTGAACGCAACTATCGCAGCTGGAAATGAAATTCCAGTTCTTAAAATTAGTACAGGCAAGGGTTTTTTCTTCAGGCAACTTGAACAAGAGTTTGAATCAACTGTCTCACGCG
Source organism: Actinernus sp. WN-2022 (assembly GCA_030867875.1). Classification (NCBI taxonomy): domain Eukaryota; kingdom Metazoa; phylum Cnidaria; class Anthozoa; order Actiniaria; family Actinernidae; genus Actinernus; species Actinernus sp. WN-2022. Next base: position 137,238,842 of record JAOWCC010000577.1, on the reverse strand, counting down.
GCAACGGGTCGCATGCGACCGAGCTGTTTCCAAGGATTTTAATGTATTAAAAACAAAACAATTAAATAAAAATTTAAAAGTAAACTTGGCTTAATTTGACGTCATTTTGTCCTTGTATAATGTCAGTTGTTCCTGGCCAGTTGTTTCAGCGAGATGAATTTGAATTTTCAGGTCCGTTTTCATTCATTGTCATTGATTCAAACTTTTATACTTGTCGCTAGTCAACTGGTCACTTGAAGCCTTGAAAATCACTTTGAACTTTCTCAAATCACCCCAAGATCCATTAGCAGAGGCACAGATGATCAGTCTATACATTTCTTCTCATTTCATTTCCAAAATCTTAAATTTTAGTCGTCAAAAGCCCGACATTTGCCACCGTAGCTTTGTAGTTTGTACACCGCTTGGCGACCTGTATGTACTGAGCTTCAGACCGGGGGGGGGGGGCACTGTTTGCATAATAAAGGAGAGGTATGCGAGGTGTCGTCTTCAGAGCCCGACCCAGTTTGCAAAATGAAATGTAGTGAAGGTGTTTTTATTAACCAGACTTTCCATGAACTTTATGAAAATCAACCCGAATTGATAGTTGATTTGCTCCAAAACAAGACTTGGTTTGCCAAATTGGGCTCAAACCTGTAACCGGTACCGCCGCACATCTAATTTACGTTGTGTACATCAGTGTCCCCCCGGATCCATGACTCTCGCATCTGAACCAATGTCCGCCTTTGTTTTCCCCCGCGAAATTTGAGATTAGCATTTCTAAAAATAGACTACTCTCTAAACTGATGGGCCGCTACCCCAATACCAGATGGACACTTCTGGTTATGGACTTCTGTTAAAACGTATTACAGTGAACTTCTACCCCCAAAAGTTAAGAAAAATACGTGAAAGTTAAGCTTTTTATTTTCACAGTCGACGGGAAATTGAACAAACTTCAAACTGTGAGTTTACCAAATTGTTTCGTAATTTACCAAAGATGTTCTCATGGTTTGAAAGCGGGTTTGTGAACAGTGACGGCCGCCGGCTCGCTTTGAATTTGTTTTGGAATAGGTTGTTGTTGCAAGACTTTTGACGCATGCACAGACGTTTGACCGCTGTGTGCACCGCGTCAAAACGGTATGCTCCGCTGGCCAAAAGAACGAAGGCTCTGCTATCAAATATAAATTACCGAGGGTTTCAACTTTTTTAGTAAATAATTTTATAACTTAGTAAACTCACAGTGAATTACAAATTATGAAAACTTCAACCTGTTAAAGTCTTAGGCTTAGCTTTTAAGTAGTTTTCTTATTTTTTTGACAAAACAGTTCACAAATGGATGCTTTTAAGCAGAAATTTTAAAATCACGGGTATGTGCCTGTTGTTTCATTTCAGTTTTCGCGGGAAACTGGGGGCGGCCGCGCGCCGACAAGAAATAGCAAATACGCATGCGCGTAACGTTTTGCCGCGGTGGAGGTGTGTAGTGTGTAGGCATAAATAGATTGTGCTCGGCAACTTTTGAGCAACTTCTGGAGTTTTGAGCAACTTTTTGTACTGCAAGCAACCTAGAGCAACTTTTGCCTTCCTTGGCAACTTTTGAGCAACAAATAATGATAAAACACCCAAATTATCCCAAATGTTTCTGTTAATTGAAACTGGTCGACACTAAGAATGCTGTAGACGTGTATTGAATAGTATTGACCCTGCAAATGATTAACATTCCTTTGTTTTCTACTTTCCGTGCATGAATTGATGTGCGCCCACGAACTGGACAGCAGCTGTCTATTTAATATCGCCCGCGAATTATCCAGCGGTTATTCGCTCCAACACAGAGCCGCCGCCATCTTGGTATTTGCTAATCTGCATTCTGCATATTCTGCTAGTCATGGCATCACAGAAAGTACTACTATTGGTAGTTATGTTGAACATTAAGATTATATTGAATTACACATCCAACATTCCATGTTTTAAGTTGTTATCTAGAATAAAATGGCTCGCCAAAGTGAGCAACTTTTTCAAATTTTGGTGGCAACTTTTTCAATTTTTGGCAACTTTTGAGCAACTTTTAGCATTTTTTGGAGCAACTTTGGATGAATTTACTAGCACAATCTATTGATGCCTAGTAGTGTGTGTAACGCTCTTTCCCAGGATCCCTCGATCGATTTCCTAATATGGAGGACGCGCGCGCGCTCGCGTCCGAAAATGGCGCCAAAAAGTGACGGCCACAGGTATTCCAACGAAGACGACGAATCATGCGAAAAGTTGCTTTCTGTCTTGGTCTTGGTTGCATTTAAGGAAAGAATGTTAAAAAGAAATGAGTTTTCTCAAGTTCTACACTTAGTTGGGCGAGCGAGCCATCGAGCTTACGGGAATCTGTTATAGGGAAAACCTGGGCGAGCAAGCCATCGAGTTTACGCGAATGTTTTACTTAGAGTTTAGGGAAAACCTATCGCCAAGCGAAGCGGCCGAAGTCAAACGACCGAACGAGGTAAGACCAGGTATTCAAACACAGTTAGAAATGTTGTCCGTGGAAAAGGCTGTTATTTTTTTTATCTTACACTGAACTCTATGATGTGTCTAATAGTAAGATATTTTGTCCATGTCTGTTTCCTGTATCCAGTTTCCTGTGTTCTTAGATATAAAACCAACTGTTTCGGCGAACAGATTTGTTTTCGTCACACGAATTCATGTCTCGAGCTGCGTGTGACCGTCAGTATTGGCACTTTTTCGACAATAATTGTGCTCATCGGTTTAAGAAATTAACTGAGATCCGTAAGATATTATTCAAAATACAACCTTGAAAATATCAACACGCTAAAAACATTGTGCCAGGAGTCAGTCTTTCATGTGAGTTCCCACGGGTCCCAGCTGCTAGTTTATATATAATGGGACTACAAATGCCAAATGCCCCAGGTATGCCTGGAAAGGGGGGGGGGATGATAGAGCCATAATACATACACAACACACATACATACATGCTGTACATTTTAGCCACAATTTCTTTCAATTATGATGTTTAACATTATTTTATTTTCAATAATAGTTCCTTGAGGATCTTTAGAATTATAAAAAACTTGGTATGGGTGTAAATTTGAGTAGTAATTCCACATACATGTAATGTTGCTATTCCTTGTGAATATTTAGGAAATGTGTCATTCTACATGTGATATAAAGTCATCTATCTAGATTTGTTTGATTTTTGAGTAATCAATAATGAACAAGAGGAGATGGCTGAAATTCAGGCTAAATTCTCAATACAATAATTATTTTCGATTGGGGTTGTAAACTACAGCTAGACCACCATTTCAAATATTAGTGAGCAGTGTACTAGTATTCATTTTCTACATCTTAAAGGAGACTGAACTTATAATGGCAGGTCACAAAGAGACATGTGATTTCCACTCGTTTTTTTCTATCATTGGGGTCGCAGCAAGATTAACTTTCGTTCCCGAATAATTTTTAAAAGTACTTGTACTCCTGACCGAGTGAAAGTGCTGGATGCTGACCTGGAATGGTCAGATCCAAGAACTCAGGAATCGGGCCATTTACTACTATATTAATTTTGATGCCATTACTAATAACAATAATATTTATTTTCTCATAAGTTGATGGAAATGTATAGTAACAAGGCATAATAAGAAATACAATTATGAGAAGGTGGGTCCTTAATATGCTAATGAGTGATGTCACCACTGACACACTTATTATACAAAAGCATGCTGGTAGAGACAATTACATTACCTATTCTTAAATTCTAACTTGTCAGTGATTTTACAACAACAACAAAAATCTAATTAATTAGAAAATAGCTTAATTCACAAACACAAAGAAATTCAGCAAATGTCAGTGATGTCACCACATCATTAGCATACTGGAAATATAAACCTATATATCTCATAGATGCAACACCCAAATCAAGAAATATTCTACTGTTTTGGACTATCCACTTCATGTACAATCAATATCAAATAACATTTATGCACTTTAAGCCTGGAGCCCTTTGGACCCTATACATAAATTAAACATATAATCAGCACTTTAAGCCAGGACCACCTCAGATAGAAAACATTGCAAATAAAATAAAAACTCTGAATTTCTAATGAGACCTGAAACAACCATAGGGGCTGATGAAAGTCAGGGCCTTGCTAAACTACATATCAAATTGGATAGAATGTTGGTTTTTGTGGAGCCTGGGAGGAAAACCAGAGAAAAACCCTCGGAGCAAAGGTGAGATATCAACAAACTCAACTCACATATGGTGCTGCAATCGGCAATCGAACCCAGGCCACAGAGTGAGAGGCAAGGCACTTAACCATTGTGCCACCCCAGCTCCCCATGTGCCACCCCAACTCCCCATTGTAATTAAGTACATATTAAACTGTATACTTTAGAATTTAGGAATAATTAAGAGAAGAGAGAAGTTGAAACTGATGCAAATAAATATTAATACAAAGAGTAGCAGCAATCATGTGAATAGAACGAAGTCATTAGAGAAAATGTCAGAAAAGTTGTAAAATTCATAAATATTTTTCAGTCAATTTTAGTATATTTGTTAACAAGGTAAGAATATAGTTTTTGTTTGAAAAATATTCTATTTCTTTTATTTTATTTCTTGTGCCAGTTTTTTAAACATACTTTTAACTGAAACGAATATTAAAAAACAACACTGCAATTTTGGTAAGTGTTTATGTGTTTTACTTACATTTACAAATGTCGCCATGGTTGGTTCACATTATTTAACCGTCAAGCCACGTGCGTTTGGGAGCGCCAGACACTTTCGTAAACATATATTCTAAAATGTGAGAAATTTCCATTCAAAGCCCGTATAACTCCAGTCAGCCCTAGAAAAAAAAAATCCATTTCCGTCAAAGAAACCTTCGGATTGAGCAACATAATGGCTACGAATGGAACAATTTTGGTCGTGACTCGTGGTGCATGGTGTTTAGAGACTTGAAAACCCGTATACGTAGGTGCTTTTTGCTTCAAAGACGAAGCTGATGATTATTGGCTCTGCATTTAATCTTAATAACAAAATCGAGGAAATATAAAACAATGTATTTATAGACAATGCTGGAGTCGCTCGGGTGGACTCACACAAATGTCTTGGAGTAGAAATTGATGAGAGACTAACCTTTCAAAATCACATTGATAGCATTTGTAAGAAGGCAAGTGCAGGGATTGGTGCCTTGAGGCGAATTAAGCCCTTCGTGCCAATCACTTCACTTGAATGCATATATACAAAGCCCTAGTACAACCATATTTTGAATACTGCTCCCCTTTGTGGGATACCTTCGGCAAAGGCCTTAAAGATAGAATACAGAAATTACAATCTCGTGCGGCAAGAGTAATTACTGGTGCAGGCTATGAAACTCGCTCAGGAGATATACTTGATTGCTTAGACTGGAAAACTCTCCAAGAAAGACGAATTCAAATTAAATCGACATTAATGTATAAGACCCTGAATAATCAATCTGCACCATATTTAAGAGAATCATTTATAAGACTTTCTGAAAGTAAAATTCAATATAATCTAAGAAACCTTGATACTCTGACGGACCTAGCACTTCCAAAGCCAAAAACCAACTATCTAAAGCGCAGCTTCAAATACAGTGGTGCTATGCTTTGGAACAGCCTACCGGATAAGGCTAAGAAGGCAAATACATTAGCTCAGTTTAAACGCAACATTGCCTCCATGCCTGACACTGAGTTATGCTGATTATTTGTATTTTTATTCGTCAGTGTTTTTTTTTAATGTAAGCTTAATATGCGCCATCATTAATTCATACCATTCATGAATCTTGTATATATATATATACACCAATCTTTGTACGCCCCACCTGGAAATCAGCTCGCGGGTCAACATTCAGTGTTGTAGTTGTAGTGGCTAGCGTATCAAAATAAAGTATATGTTGTTTACTGTCTAAGGGGCCCAGACTTGTTGTGCTCCATATTCCAATTAACTGATGCAAGTGGAGACGCACGACAGCATGGTAAAGGGAACGTCTCGTATATAAAGTGACCCCAAAAGTTGGTTTGCCTTTTCACTCTGTGCAAAAACTTGTTTCTTCCATGTCAGATCAGAGGAAATCCACACACCCAGGTCACGTTCTTCTTTGCAACGTTCGAGAGGGGTGTTCTTCATTGAGTATGGAAGCGTGACCCTGTTCTTTTACCCACTTATGGTTTGCACCTTGCATTTCCTCTCGTATAATGTCATGACATGTAGATGTTGAAGACCATACACTCAAACCATCTAAGTCTTGCTGCAGAAAGTCGTTGTCAATCGGATTTGTAATCTGATTTGTGGTACATCTACAGAGTTTCGTGTCGTCCACGAAGGCCGCTGTTTTAGAGGATGATACTGCGTCAGGTAAGTTTATTAAATCTGGCCTTACATCAAGGAAGTTAGGACTTGTGACTCCACAACACGAACATTATTCACACTGCATGATTCTATACTCAGTAATTTCAAAACAGTCACAAGTAGGGAGCTGTTGGACACCACTGGTGGAACTACTGTTAAATCATGCGACCTGGACCCTCTCCCTGCGTCTGTTATGAAGGAATGGGGTTCACTTGTCGTCTGACCTCAAGTGGTCGACTCATGTGGATACTGTGTGCGCTAAAGCAAGTAAGCGTCTGTTTGCTTTACGATCCCTGAAACGAAGTGGCGTTCCATCAGGAGACCTAAGATCGGTCTACTCCTATTTCATCCGCCCAGTTTTGGAGTATGCTTGCCCAGTTTGGCACACTTCACTGTCGCGCAAACTAAGTGATCAACTTGAACAAATCCAACGTCGTGCTCTTCGTGTCATCTTTCCACATCTGTCCTACACTAATGGACTAACTGCACTAGATCTAACCACTCTTGAGGAGCGAAGAGAATTTCTATGTAAATCATTTTACAAGAACAATTTAAACACTACTAGTAAACTCCGCAGCCTGTTACCTGACCCTGTTGACCATTATTATAATTTTAGAAATCCTAGGAAGCTGCCCTTGTATAAATGCAGAAGTACTCGTTTCAGTAACAGTTTTTTACCATATTGTGTCCGTAAATGGGATGCTAACCCATAGCCTTACATGTTTAAACACATTACCTTAATTGCCTTTTATACAATATTACTATATACCATAAATGTATTATCTGAAAACTTGAGTTTTTCAATTTCAATTTTTATTATTGTAAATTGCCAATCAAGTGCTTTAATAAACATTATTATTATTATATCTTGTTGCCTGTATTAACTAAGATTGTAAATCTGTCATTGGAACAGGGTGTAATGCCTGAATGTATGAAAGAGGCCCTGCTGAATCCTAAACTTAAACAGGCATCACTGGATTATGAAGTTTTTCTCAACTTCCGACCGATATCTAACTTGATGTTTACGTCTAAGTTATGCGAGAAGGTCGTCGCTTCACAGCTTAACTGCTATTTGCATGACAATAACTTAGTGGAAGTTTTTCAATCCGCTTATAAAACTGGACACAGCACAGAAACTGCTCTGATTAGAGTACAGAACGATATCCTGCGAGCATTGGATAAGAATAAGTGTGTCATTTTATTGCTACTTGATTTATCAGCTGCATTTGACACTGTGGACCACCAGATTCTTCTTGATAGATTAACTAACCGTTTTGGCATCGTTGGAACCGCTCTCAGTTGGTTTATATCATACTTAACAGGACGAAAGCAGTTTGTTACCATCAACAATGAACGTTCGTCCAGTCATGCTCTGAACTGTGGGGTTCCACAAGGATCGGTGCTGAGCCCCATCCTCTATTTACTCTATACGGCACCGATAGGCGACATCATGCGACACCATGGAGTGTCTTTCCACTCATATGCTGATGACACTCAAATGTATTTCACATTTGAAGCCTCTGTTGTTCATGACCTTGAACATGCCAAGTTCAAGCTAGAAATGTGTATGCAAGATATTGACGTATGGATGCTGCACAACAACCTGAAGCTCAATGATGATAAAACTGAGATACTTGTCTTTCATGCCAAACATCGCCCGGCCCCTTCCCTGGATTGTATGCAAGTAGCAAATGCGTCTGTGATGCCTTCTCACTTTGCAAGAAATATTGGTGTTGTATTCGACACTACGGTATCTATGGATAGGCATGTTACACAAGTCTGCAAATCTGCATTTTTTTCTATTGGAAGCATTGCACGTATTAGAAAGTTCTTAAGTTATGATACATGTAAGATGCTAGTGCATGCCTTTGTTACAACAAAACTCGATAATTGTAACTCACTGTTATATGGTCTGCCCAAATACTTATTGCAGCGCCTGCAATATGTTTTAAATAGTGCTGCTAGGCTAATAACTCTGTCACGTAAGTCTGATCACGTCACGCCACTCTTAATGCAGCTGCATTGGCTGCCCATTGAGCAACGGATTGAATTTAAAATATTACTATATACATATAAAGCAATCAATGGTATTGCTCCACACTATCTAAATGAATTGTTAGACCAGTATGTGCCGCAACGTAGCCTTAGATCTGCTGACAAGCTATTGCTTAAGATACCACCATATAATCTGAAATATTATGGCTACCGCGCTTTTTCAGTTTGCGCCCCGCAACTGTGGAATTCCTTGCCATTAGATTTAAAGCACAGCCCCTCCGTTGACAGCTTCAAGAAAAGCTTAAAAACATTTTTATTTAAGAAAGCTTACTACTGAGCAATTACAGCCATCGTATAGTATATTGCAATTAGTAGTATTATTTTAATATTATATATATATATATCTTTTAAACATTTTATCCATACGTATTTTATCATTATCACTATTTTGGTTTAATACTGCTGTTTTTTTTATATTAGGTAATTATTTTTAGCATTAGGATACCTTGTAAATGTTTTTTTTATATTATTGTAAAGCGCTTTTGGTCTCTGAAGGAAAGAGCGCTATATAAATAAACTATTATTATTATTATTATTATTAATAGTAAAATCAGCGTAAGACCAAGAATAGATCTTTGTTGAACGCCCGAAGTTACCGGTAAGGGAACAGTGGTGGAGCCACGTATGCTGACTTGTTGTCGTCGACATTGAAGGTAAGATTCAAACCAGGCGAGAATGTTGCCATGCAGGCCGTATTGGCGAAGCGTTTGTGGCTGACTTTGTCTAATACTTTAGACATATCGAGATATATTACATCGGTCTGTTTGCCAAAGTCAAGTTGGCTTCCAATGTAGTCGAGGACTTCTATATAACCTGAGTGGCGCATGACCTGCCAGAGACAAATGACAAATCCATGCTGAACACCCGGTGGAAGGGGGGGGGGGGGGGGGGGGGGTGGGGAGGTACTTCCATACAAAAAGCTATATGGGTATAACTCTTACTCTATATACTGTTTCAGTTATCACGAATGATTGTTGCTGCCGCAGCGAGCGAGCCTGAAGCGAGCGAGCAAGGCAGCAGTTCTAATCTGCATGTAAGCGGGTCCAAATCTCGATTTCTTTTTTTTACCACAATGCATCACTTCTATTGTCTTTTATTACCACACTGCTTTGCAGGCATCTAATCGTCACGCGACATTACACGAGGTGGAATCTGCATTGTTTCTGTGTACGCAATCTTTGTGTAATCATGCGAACTCTTTCTAACTCTGTGTGAACTATTAGTTTCCAAAGAGCAAGATCTCTCTTGTTATCAAGATGGTGAGCAGCAAATAATTTTCTTCTATTGGCTTCGATAAAGTCAAAACATCAGTCACAACTACATTCTCAATTACAGTTGATTTCCGGTATTTAAACTTCACCTTGGAGAACAGCAGTTTGTTGTGCCGGAAATCTTAAGAAAATGTCGGGAATTGGTAGGCTCAGGGAATTTATCGGGAGATCGTTGATATGTCGGGACAAAATGAAAATAAATAGCGACAACTTTTGAGCTATATACACACCACAGCTCAAACAGGATTCAGTCGCACGATAGCCCCGAAACTACAAAATATATTCATCTAACACCTTGGCATTTTTATCACACAGTAATCTATTTTTCCTGCCAAAGTGCTACTGTAGGTTCTCTTCTAATACACTTCCTTAACTGAGTGTAGCAGCATTCACTACCTGTTAGGTATACTAGTAATACATAATGCAAGGTTATTAGCAATAATCCAATGTACCATCTGCGGTGCTAATAAAGTACATCATATGTCATAACTCTTTTATCAGCGCTAAGTAAACCATTCACATCGTATCTGTTTTGAATCAGTGGCTCTACGACTATTTGATTAATCATGGAATTTTGAAGAAAGAGCAATTAGGCTTTAAGAAAAAGCACTCTACTTCCGATGGATTTTCATTTTAAAGGGCCTCATCGACAAATATGTTAAGAGTAAACGTAGGAAAATATGCTTTTAGAATGTGATTTTAGAAAAGCATTTGACAGTGTCCCTAGACAAAAAACTTTTCGAAAAAACTAGAAAATACTGTCGTCGATGGTCATTTTTTGTCAATTATAAAATCTGTGTACATGTATCATGATGACCGCTCAGCTGTTAAAATGGATGGCCTAATTACCGAAACATTTTATTGCCACACAGGAGTGAAGTATGCAAGGCTGTATGCTCAGCCCCTACTCTTTTTAATCTGTTTTTAAGTGATCTCCCTGACTTCATTAAACAGAATGCCAGACGATCAGTTGTTCCTCTTAATGATAGATCCTCCATCTAAACTCCAAAACATAGTAGCGAAATACATATTTAACTGTTTTTATCTTAGGAAAAAACAATCTTATAGTTTATAGATATACTGTATAAAATATTTGGATTCAAGTTGATGTACACGTTCGTACAAAGCTCCACATAAAATACTGTCTGTCTGTGTCGCTGGATGGGTTCGGGTTATCTGAGATGGGGTCTCAGTTTCGCCCTCTAAGTCTGAGATGGAATATATTTCTGTTCAATTTTCAAATACAATGTTTTTTCTTTTTCTCTCCCTTTATTTTTGCCCAGTAGTTTTTACGAGGTTCAGAAATCATGCGATGCTTGCAGGTAATTAACAACAAAGATTTATTACGGCGGAAAGCTTATCTTATCAAAAGGCTGTGCTACATCAGCGCTGATAACGCGAAAGTGTCAGGTCCTGTCATTATCCTCGTGGAGATTTTGCTAATGGTTCGGAAATGAATGTCAGCGATAAAGAGGAGCTTCTGATGAAAGGCTCAGTAAACACTTACATATGTACTTGTCAGTAAAATTATTAGGAGAGAATATCTAGTAATCTAGTATGACGTCACTGAATTAAACCAGAAGTTTCTTTGCTGATGCTATAAATCGTACTGCTCATTATGAAATATATGTATAAACAACTGATAAACGATGATGTAAGAAATATGAAAATAAAAAAATAAGAAAATCTGACAAATAAAACCAAAAAAAAAACTTGCTTTCATTTCCGTCCGGTCTGAAATGGGGTACCAAATTTTACCCTTTAGACTAAAAAAAAGATAGGTAGGAAATATAGATTTGTTTTAGGTCCGAGAAGGGGTAGGAATTCTGGAGTCCCAGCGGAGCACCCCACCCCAAAAATGTCACGCAATGGACCCTTTATTTTTTGCACTTTAGGTCATAGCCGCCATGTTGGTGTACAGTTAACAATAGATTCTTCGTTAGCTTCTTCTGTTCTGTACACCAACATGGCCGCCATGCCCTTTGTCATTTGAATCTCCTAGGATTGAGTGTAAACCATCTATTGGCCATTTTGACGATGTTGCGCGCGCAGCTAGAACAATGGCTATCAGTTAGGCTGGTGAGCCAGAACGAGTCTTAGCAGCTCGCGTCTATTGTTCTACTGATGCGTGCGCAACATCGTCAAAATGGCCTATTACAAGAGAATGTACGTAGAACTGTTTAAAGTGCAACAAACACAAATTGTTATCACAAAAAAAGGGATTTAAAATGCGCCCAAATTCGCTAAAACTGCATATACAGACACAACCAAGCCACAGATTCTAGATACCAGGTAAGTTTTATTCATTTTATTATACAGCATATTTATCGAAAAGCTAGATTTTAAAATTCCCAAGCAAACCCCGTTATCAAATTGACATAAACAGAGCTTGGGCTTCCTGTGGTTTGAGAACCGTTGGCACGAGAAGTGGACTGTTGACAATGCACATTCAAACTCCGGGAACACTCCCAGAAATTTAGGATAGGGATGTGCCGCGGAGATATCGAAACACTGACCCTGTTTAAGTGTGAAAAATCGTAAAATGGGTACCCTTTCCAAGGCTAGAAAATAAAAGATGAGACCCTATTTAAGGGACAAGTGAATACTAGTGTACTCAGAATTTATTAAACAGATCGATTTTATTTCTCTCAGTCTATGGATAGTATAGTATCAAGCAAAAAATATCAAGAGTTAGGGGAACTAAAAAAACGTCCCCTATTTAAGGATCGGATATTTTATTTAAGGATGATAATACAGAATATGATATCCGGCACCTCGAAAACCATACCTTATGCCGCGGCACATACCTATATGGCAGGCTCCTGTATATGGCTTATATATGGGAGTATACGGGGGAAGGAGGGGAAGGGTTCAAACGGATCCAACATCAATCCAACATGTTGGATAGTACAGTGATATCGCAAAGGATTCCGGTAAACAAGATCAAATCTCCATGGATACAGTGCGAATGACGAATGAAGTGCTTCGCTCGTCCAACATTGTTTAGTAAACCATTCAAACGAATCCAACATGTTGGGATATGCTTCATCGATAACAAAAGAAATGTTGGACGATGTTGGATGAAAAGTTTGACTAGTTTCAAACTTCATTCAACATCATCCAACGTCGTCCAACATCATCCAACATCATCCAACGTCGTCCAACATCATCCAACATCATCCAACGTCGTCCAACATCATCCAAAATCATCCAAAATCATCCAACGTCGTCCAACAACATCCAACATCATCCAACGTCGTCCAACATCATCCAACGTCGTCCAACATCATTCAACATCATCCTACATCATCCAACATCATCCAACGTCGTCCAACATCATCCAACATCATCCAACGTCGTCCAACATCATCCAACATCATCCTACATCATCCAATATCATCCAACGTCGTCCAACATCATCCAACGTCGTCCAACATCATCCAACAGGGTGTTCATGCGGTCTAACATGTTGCATCCGTTTGAACGGGCCTTTATTGACTAATACATCTATGCTTTCATTTATTAAATGTTTATAGCGTTTTAAAAACAAATTCAATGGCCATTTGCATTAAATCCCAATCCGGCCAACCCGGGAAAAGCAAATCTTTTCGTATGTAAACTAAATAAACAATATCTTTTACTATGACAGATATTCGTCCGTGACCATATTCAAAAGTTTACTCCGAATGTTCTCTTAGTCTAACCAAAGAAATTTGGTGGTATCTGTACTATCAGTTGCTGTTTATCTCTAGTATATTTTGCAGTCAAAAATGTTGTTAAGCCAGAAAGATAACTGAACGAGATTGGACCGACACGTATTATTAAAATCAATATTTGAGCAATTAATTAGTTGTTACGCGACAATAACCACGCAACTTATATTTTTTATTATTTTTGTCATTGAAGTCATATACTAAATTTAATCTGCTATGAATATCATGTCTTCAAGTACCAGTGTCTCAAAATGAGCAACCTTTAATTTGGAACTAGGAGAAAACTTGCTGACTATGCTTAGGTTGTACTTAATTTACACTTTTGGCTACGCAGTTGATTTTGAGCGCTTCGAACAATGAGCTTTAATTTTATAATTATAACGTGAGTCAATTTTGGGATACCATGAATTACTAGGAACGTTTATGAATTAGTTGCCTATTCTTAGTTACGCTTTTTATGCAAATATGAAACGAAATATGAAAAAGATTAGTTAAACAAATGAATGATTGACACTTGGACGTTTCAGGAACAGGCAGTATCACACCAGCGTGCGTCTGTACCTACATTAAATTGGCATCGTTGACAACTTTATCAAAACTATGCAACCTTATTATTTGGTAGAAAATTGAGGTAGCTCCTTAAAATGTAGACTCCCGCGGGCATATTGTCTGGTCCAGTACCACAAGAAAGAAAACCAAAAAAGTTCTGTAAAATATAGTAGGTCTATATGGTTAGTCAGTAGTTAGTCCGTAGTAGCAGTGTAATTTCATGTGCAAGAAGAAAGTAAAAAGAAGCCAGAAGTGAAGATCCTGGGTCGTAATTGTCTCGCTAACATAGTTATTGTGTCCCAGCATACCAAAAATCTTTTTTTTATGCAAACTCACACTAGATTTCAATTTCCTGAAATTCTCTTTTCTTCAGAGCTTTGAAGGGGTCGTAACAGGCTATCAGTACTGAAGATCATAATCAACCAACCTACAAAGTGTTCAAAATTGACATGATCAAAAGCAGTTTTGGTGAATTAAATAACGTCAACATTAAGATTAAAGCCTATACTCGCGAACGAAGTCTGGGGATCTTTCGAAGAGTGTCGACACTATAATAAACAGAAGCTGTTTATTGTTTTCGCTAATAAATAGGCGTACGTGCTATCAAGACCCCAAGGAGCCGCTAATCCGTATTCTGTTTTGTTTAAGTGATAGTATCTTATCAGATCAAAAACTATTCGTCTAGCTATTTTAAAAGGTTAATGGTATCTGGCTCCAAGATAGCTCTTCGAGACTGGATCTTTCGTGAGGGAATAAAGAAAAAAGTACTTGTACCGGCTATAAAGTGCTACCGGGACTGATCGTGTTAGCTATGGGAGTATTTACAAAGCAATCACAGCCTTTATTACTATTGTAATCCTCGTTTAATTGTATCCACTTAGAAAGCCATTGACTCTGGATTAGTGAGGGCTAGTTTCGTCAAGGTGAAAAGTCTTTCTAAAAGACTTTCCCTTTAAAGGGGCTATGTTATGGTACATCGCATACATTGTATCGAGTAATCGCTCGGTTGGTGGCTGTTAATTGGATACAAACAGTTAAACTTCCCTCCCTTAAGATTTTCCCAGGAGACTGTTAAAAGTACACAGTTTGTTAGTCATTTTTACATATATGCTTTGATTTTAAGTAACCCACATGGCGTTAGTTAGTTCATACTGATCAAAATCGGTGGAAATAGCTGTTTCCGGCCCAGAACGCGAATGTAAAGTATATTACCGTGCCACAGCCCCTTTAAGGCGACCATCATTAAAACATACTTAAATTAAAATTAATACCAAATTGTAAAACTAAAAGTCATCAAGCTTCCATGACCTTTAGGCTTCACAAGCTATTTTTGGTACAATGTTTCTAAGTAGGCACCTTCAACACAGACGCGGCTGATCTTTTGAGTGAAGCGCGGCATGAATGCATATGACTTCTAGTAGAATCGCATAGTCACAGCTGAATCGCACGAGTGCGTTGCGAAATCAGACGCTGATTGGTTGAGAGAAGTGGTAATTCGGAGTGGAATCACTATAATAATAATGTACTTTATTGACCATACAATTTGGCTCATACATTAGCCAAAGCCAGAGGCTATTTATAACTTAGCAACTATGCGATTCAAGGAAAATCACATGCCCGACTCGGTAATTCCACATTAAATAGACCAGTTCGCGGTTAATTCCGACATTTTGAAAGGGGTCCAAACATGGCCCAAAATACAGTGTTTGTATGGGATTCCGATGTCAAATAATGTTTGAAAAATCGAATTTCTGAAATATTCACTGTTTTCAGGTTTCCATACATTTGTCTGTAAATTTTCCCGTCGAAGCGACTCGGTCGATATCGGTTCTCTCGTGCAATTTAACGTCGAATTACCTCGTCAGGCATATGATTTTTACGGTGGCCCATAAGTGCAAAACACAATACACACAGCGAAAACACAATACACACAGCGAAAACACAATACACACAGCGAAAACACAATACACACAGCGAAAACACAACACACACAGCGAAAACACAATACACTAAACTGAAAACACAATACACGCAGCGAAAACACAATACACTAAACTGAAAACACAATACACTAAAATGAAAACACAATACATACAGCGAAAACACAATACACAAAGCATGGTAAGTAGCCGGGGACTGGGCACTAATGTTATTACCGCTTACCAGTTTGAAACGCAGTCGCACCCGCCAGAAATTTGAAAAATGGCGGATGCTGAATACTTCGATTCTCTTTGAACTATGACTACACGACAATTTTGAGTTTTCTTGAAAAAAGTCATGGAATAAGAATTTCGAAAAGAACACTTGAATCGTTTAAATCAATATGGTCTATGCAGGCGAGGGCAGAGTGTGGATGAAGACATTGTTCGGGAATACATTACACAAGAGAGCTGGATGGTCCGGCAAAACAGAGTTTGTACGTCACACAATCTTTAGCAACGTTTTGAGCTCACTCCTGTAGTAACCATAAGATTTTAAGGAGATGGTAGAAAAAGACAGGAAAATGGTCCATTATATCACGTGCACAGAAAAGTCATTTTCTCCCGTAAAAATGTACGAGTATGAACGAATTGCTGTTAAATCATTGTCTGGCTTAGAAACTACTCAGTTCTCAAACAGTTTCTAATCCGGAAAACCGCGTTTAAAATAGGGGTGTCTCGTAAACACAGACCCCGAAAACACAATTTTCCTAAGACGTTTTGCCGGGCTCCCTTGCAAACAACCATTTGTTTCTTACTCAAGCCTTTAATCCCGGTTTTGCGGCAGCTTTCTTGTAGTACTTTGCGGCAGTCTCTTATTCAGTGGCATCAGCGTAGATAATCACAGCTCGCCAAAAACGTTCAGTGCGATGCAGTAAAGAGGGTCTCCCAGGGGGGCCTTGTTCCCTTGTTCCCAACGAAAATTACCTTTTGTTCCCTTGTTCCCAATTTTTTTTCCATGAAAACAGTCAATTTTTCCATTTAGAAAAATGGAAATTGTTCCCTTGTTCCTTAAAACCACTATTCATGTTCCCATGTTCCCCGATATATTTTTAGTTTGTTCCCTGTTCCCAACGGATTTTTTGGCATGTTCCCTTGTTCCCCGAAACCCCTGGGAGACCCTCAGTAAAGCCTTATTCAAACAACTAAAAACTCTCAATATATTCAACATATTCAAATATCAAGTCTCTTCTTTCATTTTCCTTCACATCAATAAATGCCTTCCTATCCCTATATCTACTTTGTTCAAATTTAATTTTGAATACCATAAGTACTCTACCAGACACAAATCTGATTTACATATCCACTATCATAAATATACTTACTCCCTTCGTTACCAAGGCCCCCAAATATAGAACTCTATACCTTTATCGTTACGTGAGTCTTTGAAACTATTTAACCATAAGCATAAGTTAAAAGAACATTTTCTTACCCTTTAATCCTTTTCTATACATGTATGAATTGTATTAATCAATGCTCTTATTTCCCCCTGGACTTCATGTAAATAATGTATATATATATATATATATTGTGATATTATGTATAGCTAATTTTATATGTTTCGTCTGTGTTTTCTTTTATTTTTCGATTCTTTCGCCGTCCTTCTTGTAACAATATCATTTTTTTTTTAATCTGACCCTTACCACATAAGCCTCTGGCTTCGGTTTGTCATGATTGTAACAATAATTTAATATGAATCGAAATAAATAAATTGTAAATTGTAAATTGTAACAGCAACTCGTTCAGACTCGTACATTTTACGGGAGAAAATGACTTTTCTGTGCACGTGGTATAATGGACACTGCTTTTTCTGTCTTTTTCTACCACTACAGAAGTGAGCACTAAAAGTTGCTAAAGATTGTATGGCGTACAAACTCTGTTTTGCCATGTATTTTGAGTGCAGCCTTCGCCACATAGACCTGTAACCGAGATTCGAGAAGCCGCGAGCCGGGGCATCCAGCTCTCTTGTGTAACTGATGTATTCCCGATTCCCGAACAATGTCTTCATCCACACTCTGCCCTCGCCTGCATAGACCATATTGATTTAAACGATTCAAAAGTGTTCTTTTCGAAATTCTTATTCCATGACTTTTTTCAAGAAAACTCAAAATTGTCGTGTAGTCATAGTTCAAACACAGGCTTACCATCCTCAAAATTGGTTTTGGGCTTCCTGTGGCTTCGTCAGTTGTCAAACGGATTTCCCCCCGGATTTAGCCTTGTTTACCTCAAATTTACAGGATGAATATAGCGTTAATTCTAAAGTTGAAATCTTTAAACTTGTATCAAAATAAACTTTACTTATTATATTTACCAGTTCTGTGTGTCTTCCGACGACAGGAAGACACACAGAACTGGTAAATATAATAAGTAAAGTTTATTTTGATACAAGTTTAAAGATTTCAACTTTAGAATTAACGCTATATTCATCCTGTAAATTTGAGGTAAACAAGGCTAAATCCGGGGGGAAATCCGTTTGACAACTTACGAAGCCACAGGAAGCCCAAAACCAATTTTGTGGATGGTAAGCCTGTGGTTCAAAGAGAAGTCGTGTTTCAGCATACTTCTGGCGGGTGCGACTGCGTTTCAAACTGGTAAGCGGTAATAATATTAGTACCCAGTCCCCGGCTACTTACCATGCTTTGTGTATTGTGTTTTCGCTGTGTGTATTGTATTTTCATTTAGTGTATTGTGTTTTCAGTTAGTGTATTGTGTTTTCAGTTAGTGTATTGTGTTTTCGCTGTGTGTATTGTGTTTTCGCTGTGTGTATTGTGTTTTGCACTTATGGGCCACCGTAGATTTTCCTCAGTATACAATCGGCTGCAAACCCACTTTCACGGGAAGCACTTTTTTTAAACCGATTTACCTCAGAACTAATAGCGGTAGGAAGAGACGATCGTGCTTCAGTCCTTGGGCTGTTTGGGATTATTTTGTAACTAAATACTTCAAAATTTGGGCAACTCAGCGGTTTACTGGATGAAACAAGAACAAATACACTTTTAGTCATTGGTTGTGTGCATTTAAAGTCTTGTGATAAAACACTTTTAGGGACCATTTGAAAATTGATGGGGGAAGGGGGGGTTCCGTTACCCGTTTATTTTTGTTCGATTTTTTTTTAGGACTCCTATTGCTGCAAAAAAATTATTTCTGGCATCGGACTTTTTTTCTGGGTGATTTTGGCTCGCTCAATTTTTTTCTGTGCAAATTTGGCTTGCTCGTCCTCCCCCCCCCCCCCCCCCCCCAATTTTCAAATGGTCCGTAAACACTGAGTTATGCATATCAGTGAACGACCGCAACATTTGACACTAATTAGGAACTGTATTAATTGGTACCAGAGTGCAATTAATCAACCTTGTGCGCCTGATAAGAAGTAATACAAACATCCTAAGGGATGGCCTTTTTCTCCTTTCCCCTAATATCTCTTTAATTGGAATATTTAAATACCTAAAGTCCCTAGAAATAGCTCGTTATCCTTTAAAAGACGCCTCTGTACCTAATCTTACTTTGGCACAGCGTTCGCGATAAAGTTTTATATTGACCTTACTGATATATCACCAGACTAAACACTGGCAGGCAGATCAGAAAGGAGGAGAAAGGAGGAGTTTTCGTTTCATTTCCGGATCATCAGCTATTGTGTTGTTCTTTGTTTCTCTCCCTTAGGTCGGCTTTCTGACTGAACTCGG
Source organism: Actinernus sp. WN-2022 (assembly GCA_030867875.1). Lineage (NCBI taxonomy): Eukaryota > Metazoa > Cnidaria > Anthozoa > Actiniaria > Actinernidae > Actinernus > Actinernus sp. WN-2022. The sequence goes on along the minus strand of JAOWCC010000577.1, from coordinate 137,219,258 downwards.
ATCACAGTATCAAAAGAAAAGAAAAACGAAATTATAAGAAACAAGAAACAGCACAGCTAGCAGTCACCATTACTCGTACTAATAATTTTATTGCATTCAGAGGTAATCAGGACACCACTGACATGTGTTCTGCTCCTTTAAATGTTGTCTGCATGCCAGGACAAGACTATTAACTGTCATCTATTAAACGCCTTGCAAAGTGTTTTGTTTTTGCTGGCTGATATAAGTAAGAGTTTCATACCGAGAACCGGGGTTCTAAGCCCTAAGGCCCCGAGGGATGTTTAGGGCTTAGGACCGAAGGTTCGAGGTATGAAACTGACTTATATCACATTTGGCGAGGTTTTCTCAAAGCGAAAGGAGGTTTAAAACAGAGTTATAAACCTCCCTGTAACAGTTATAAACCTCAGATTTATTATTTAATTAGTCTATTGTTCAACGGGTTTATACCAGAGTTTCACCCCTATGAAGAACAAAGAAAACCGTGTCAAGTGTGATATAATGATAAATAGATACTGTTCGGTATCTTGTTATCTTTACGAAATTCATTTAGTTTTTAACTCAGAATTGACACAATAGCGTAGTATCCGGAACTTTCTTTTTCGATGGAGTCTGACTGGAAGAAAGCGAGAACTCATTAATACAATATCAAATCTCGAGTTCAAGTAACTGATCCCATTTAATTCAATGAACGGTAATAACTTTCACAGTCTTTTTTTCTTTGATAAATAAAAAAGAGAAAAATGTGTATGGAATTATTTATTACATCGAGAAACCTTGATAAACTATTTTATCGAGCCGACCTACTCAAAGGAAGTAGAAATTCCATCTACCTATCAGCCATTTATGTCACCTGCGGTTTGTTTTGGAAGAGAAACAGTTAAATATAAATCACTCCCATTGAAATAACCACTTCAAATGCCAATTTATTATCCAAATGGCATGCAGGCAGTAGTTTTCGGCGGCTATTTACAAAGCAACAGACCGGCGGTATTTGAATTGTGGAACGAAGCCTTGCCCTTGGTCCGTTTCAGCCGGCCCTGCCACAAGGCCCGGCCTTCTTAGATACAATTACGACACAGCCTGTCTTGACGTAGCCGGACATAGCATATTGACATAGCGAGCTATTAAAGCTTTCTGTGTAACAACTCACACTTGAAGAACGTCATTTTAAGGCTCTACGCTTCTCGTTAATTCGGTTACTGATAGCGATATAACAGTGCCATACTAATGCAGTTTTCTGACATGTTCTATACAATTTTCTTCTCAACATTTATACGTTTTCCTATGAAAACAGTACTTTTCAGTATACGTAAAAAGGCGGTCACACTCTTCTATATAAGGAATTCGTCATTGGCACCGTGTGTTTTCCTTCCTTCCTTGCACTGTTTCTTTTTTCCTTCCTTCTATCATCATGTCCGTCGTTCCGGCTCCCCTGACATCCTCTCCCAACCGAATAAATTAAGCATTCACCATACCTATACACAGGTGTGCCCGTTTAATCCACAGTTATGTTCAGGCTGACCATTCCACGAGCGCACCCGCCTTTCCTTTTTGAAAAACTAAAGGTCTAGAAAGTTCTGATTAAATATTGAAAAGAGCCGAGCGTCGTTTTGACAGGCGCCACATTTCAGGTCGTTTTGCAATTAGGTGTATCTTTTCGCTCCAGCTAATTTAATTAAGTTTCTCCATAGTAAACTTCGTTAAACAATAGCAGCAACTCAGCATTCAAATGGCTTTTTTTGTGCAGCTTTGCAGGGCGTCTCAAAGACCCCGTTGTCTGGCGTTATTAAAACCTGCTTACAACACACGCACATGCGCATTACACAAAAAACAACTCCTTCACCAGTTATCAAAATGCAAACACGAATCAGCACTCGAGGGCTTTCTTAATAGTTAGCTTTGTCGAGTGTTTTGAGGAAATGAATCACATCAAGACATTCTATGCTATAGTTCGAGCTCAGTCCTATTAACATCGTTCGCTAAATGCTCAGTTTTGTCTCCGGGTGGTGTCATTTGGAGTTCGTGGCTTCATGCAAGGTTGAGCAGCAAATGTTTTGGCGACTTTGTGATCGTGCTGAGTACTCCGTGCTGTTCGATCCACTGTGTTTACCATAAACGACGGCGTATACAACAATGAGCTTTCTTTGTATGGTAATCTTCATTCATCGTCAGCACTTGAAAGAGATTAAAATGAAGTGGGGTTTTTGTTCATTCTTCACACTTCAACAGACGTCTTGCTGGGAGTTAAACTGAACAACCCAGGGTCTCTCGAGTTTACATTCTTCATCTAACAGCAAGGGGTTTGTTCTATAAAAAGCGGACCACCGAATCGTTTGATTTTATTACACTCATTTGACCTTGTATCTTTCGCGGATAGTTGCTCCACGGGAACTCCGGGTATTCGTGGAAAGGTTTTGTATTTGCTTGGTGAGAAAAACGATTGCTTGGTAGATCAGGGAATCAGTAAAACACGGAAAAGAACTTGCTACGAATTCAAAGGACTATATAGACAATATTCTGCAAACCAGTAATGTGGCAATGAACTTTGAATATCTTTGTGATGACCTCTCCATTCATCCGAGTTCCAATATACGTTTGATTGTTTGCTATTTACAATACGAGCTTGTCTCGTGATAGGTTATCAAATGGAATTGTAACAGGCCTTTTATTCGAATGATTCCTTTTTGGGTTTCCGACCAGAATATACGTTTGCCACTCTCCATATCTTAACAAGGGCCGCATGGAAAAATTGGAAATTTTCACGTGCTGACATTTAGGTATTACCTAAGATACTGTCGCACAAATGTCCGTTTCTCTGTTGCTTGTATTTTACGGGATATTTCCAGTTCCATCGCAGGTCTAGATGCCCTTACGAGGCAAACTAATGTATTACCTGACGTAATCTGTTTTCGTAATTCAGTTTTGATGGTTATGTCCGGCATATCATTTTCTATGCACTGGAGTTTATTATATAGTTCAATCCAATTTAACTGAGTAACTCATAAAAGTATTAACAGACTATAAAATGTACACTCCTGTGCCGATATAAGGCTTACAGGCAAGTATGAACAGTTCTCTCTTTCTGGCATTTCTTACATCGTACTTCGCAGCACCAATGGAACCGACACATGCAGTTAATACTCTCTACTATCGAATTGGTCTCGTAACCTCGCCCACAACACAATAGTTCACAGCCACCGGTACCCATGCTGGTCTCATTACACTTTCTGTCTTTAGTCCCAAGAGAGCCTGTTCTGCGCTCACTCTTACAGAAGTCAGGTGACCTTGTAGTGTACACTAAGTCTTCGGATGTTGGTGGTTTGACGGTTGGTTCTTCCGCTATTAGACGGTCGCCTTTGTTGTTCACAAACACTTTAACCGCACCGTCGAAGTGCGTTTTGATGCGGTCGCCGACTTGAGGAAATGGTGGGAGTTCCGGCCAGCATGTCTGTACTTGGCAGGTTTGAGAGAGCCCGTGGCATCGGCATTTCTTTTGCAGGTGATTTTTGACGGCCTGCAGACAAATAAAGTAACATACGAAAAGTGAACACGTCTGTGATAACTACACCCTTGTCAAACAGATCACCAAACCCTCGCCAGTAACATGAGTTATCTGCCGGGAACAGACAATCTTAGATTGCTCACGAAATAGCAGTTACTTAAGTGGAGGCGTTTAGAAGGTAACGAATACCAAGCTCAGTACTGATATATACGATAGAGTTGGAAAATAGCATAGATTACAGTTATGCCTTCATTCTCTTTTTATCTACTGTCATATGTACCTTAGTTCAGCATCTCATTTCTATACCGTAATATACATTTCTGTTTTTTCCCCTAACCCATCAGTTTTGTTGACATGAAATGATGCAGCAATAGAAAATATTATATGTCAAGACACAGCATTTATCAATCTTTAATTCAAAATATCCAGTGAATTTGCCTCAAATTCGAAGTGCAAACACTGCCGCTTGATATGAAATGATTCCATATATTTTCTATGTATGAATTTTATATGTAAAAAGAAGTCTACCACGTGCTCACAACGAATAGACCAGACACTTAATTATCTCTGCCACTTACCGTAATTATTCTAAGTATTTCAATAAAATGCACACGCTAACATGATGGTGCTGGAGCTGTCTGGTGCGTCAGTTTTGCCTTTTTGCGGGGCAATTCTAAATAGCTTCCTTTTTTATCTTTGTTTCAAGCAGAGCTTTCCCGCCTCTTGTGGAAAGCTCTTTCGTGTGACATTAAATAAATTGTACGCTTTCAATTCTTTTAGGTTTTGATTTGTTCAACAAATCGTCTCAGATGCCATTTTGTTTGTCAAGGTGCTAAACATTAGCGCACTTCCCGTGTTATCTTATCTCGATCAAGGTTAATCTGTCAGAAATGAATTACTTGGTCTGTCATTGAAGTTTACACATCCAAAATTAAATTCCTGCCAGCTTAATGGGAGGTGTGAAGGTTATGTGGTGCGAAGTGGCTATGAAACCACGCGAGAATCCAGAGAACCCACCAAGGAACACTTTACCTCAGAGCTCTGTGTCATTTGAGTTGCATTTCTTTGCGCTTTTCCAACGTCTCTCCGTGCATTGCCTTGCCATGTTTTGTCACGCCTTAGATATCACAAATTAAAGCTATCTTGTCAAGTCATTCTCTTTTACAGTAAACAAAGGCATAATACTTATGCAAATATAGCAAATCTGTTCGACTGAGTGAACTTTGAAGCACGTATGCTTCTTAACAGATAAGCGTATAAAAACCTATATTGTGAACCTGCTTTAAAAAAATGTTTTACTAGCTGTTGCTGCGATGACAGCAAATATACGTTTTGTGTTATCAAGACTGTGGCTAACCTAAGCGTTTTCCGCCTCCGCGATATCAACAACTTGTCTGAGATAGTTTACTTACACAGAAGTGCTTAAGGTATTCAACACAGGTTGTACATGGATAAGGCGAATAAAACGCAAGAGAAAAGCTACAGCTAAAACAAGGAATTCATGTCCTCGTGTCTTTCTTAACAAGTGATTATTATTATTATTATTATTTAATAAAATAACCTTAACGCAAGGGAGTGCTAGCACAATATCCCTCTCATACCAGAAGACAGTTTCAATGTCATTCCCGTGCTAACAATTTAACCACGCGACGGGGAATGAATACGATACGGTAATGTTCGCCCAAAAGCAGTTTTCCAAAGTGACTGCTGCTCTATTACCCGTAAATCGACGCTAAAATGGTTTGCTTAAAATAGTCTCGTTGGACATGTGTTTAGTATTACAAGTCTCTTTCTAGCTTGATAAGCATCCTAAGGGTTCATCTGGGGGCAAATCACGTTCTCGACAGGCTGGGATTTGTTTTGGAAGGCACACTTGGGTGGCTGGGAAAGATTTCTAACCGACCGGGGCAGTGGGGTTACGTTATATGTGGCGCAGAAATAAAATTAAAAAGGAACGCGCTACATTATTGATGTGGCTTACCAGTCTTCCGGCTTCGCTGTTGTGGAGAGTAATTAAAGCTTTTGCGTCCCTGATATCTGTATGATCCATAAACTGTTTAGCAGTTTTGTAGCCGAATTTGGTGTAGTCGTATTTACATCCTTTACGCTCGAAGTCATTTCTCTCTGCCTCGTCCTGAGTTAGCCGTAGTCTGTTGTCCTGTACAGAGCGCCGCTCATAGCGTTGGTCCTCTTTGGAGACTAAGTTGTTGGAGACAGGATCGATATTCCTGCGGCAACCACAACCATGTAAGTCACCTAATGAACAGGCTTTGCTTACAGCATAAGTTATACCAGCCGATGTAATAGCGAAGACAAACGCGGTCTCTCTATAATCTACAAAGACAAAACGATTCAGACATGAGTCGTGGATTCTTCAAAATCCAGTCCTATATTTATAACAGCACAGTCCCACCCTATGTTTTATGCTTACCGTACTGAAGGATTTTACGAATGGATCTCTTTGCAGTCGTGCAGTTCCACTTTCTATCGCGGAACCGATTTTGGCACTCCTCCACGGCATATGATATTCCTTCCAGCACCTTGGATACAATCTCAGGGTGAGAGCTACAGAAATTAGTACTGACTTGAAGTACTGACTGAGTTCTCTTACACACAGCATTTGGGTTGGCCTTTGGGTTTAATTGAATTGAGGTCTCAAATGTCCTGTGTAACCGGAACGAACAGAAGTGGTTTAGCAAAGTAATCGGCTAAGCGATAATCCTCATTTCGATTATCGTATCGAAGCTTTAACATGAGTCAAACGCTATACTTACCCCCATAGGCCTATAGCACCAGTTAGTTGCACACCAACTATAGCAAACCCAAGTAATAAAACACGCATATTCTTCGTTGTCTCCCTTGATGTAAAGAGACTGGACTACTGTGTGAATAGACTAGTAAGTGTACGAATCTCGCTCTTTTATAAACACTATACAACGTCGTCCAATCTGATTGGTGTTCGTCCAAGTGTCATCGGGTCGTTAAAGTTCACGTAAAGTCATATCTGACAATTCCCCGCTCTTTACTTACTGCGTGCCACCCAGTTTAACGAGAAGCCAGCTTTAGAAATTTCTAATGTAGGGTTTCTTTCTCAATATTTCCTTTCAATGGTAATTTTCTGAGGGGTTCAAAAGTCTCGTTGCGGTTCCCTTTAGAAGCTGGGACCCAGAAGAGTTAACAGACAAAGCTAAGAATATGGCTACAGGTATATATATAGTGAGTCAGCCAGGACTGAGTGGGCTCAGTGTGTGATGCACACATGAGATTCGCGTGTACATCTTATAGCATGCTACTCTAAAGCACTGCACCTGGCTTTATTTGCTGATGGTCGTGGATAATACCAGAATATGCCATCCATCAACACGACATGCTTAATTTGTACATTATATTCACTGACACCAAATTGCGTACCTCCCTCCTTGCATATTCTTTATCTTTCATCGTAGACCCATGGCTGCTACCAAAATGGTCCATGACGCCAGAAAAACGTTTATTTGAATCGCAGGAGGGAAAGGAATCTCTTGTTAACGAAGATAGATACGGTGTACCTTAATGAAAATTAAGCTGGCTCATTGGTCCCCCTACTCCTGCTTTTCTATTTGATACGGTTTCAATGCACAACGGATACTTCATCGTTTAAAGTCAACGGTAGCGGTTTCGGGCCACGTGCAGAGACATCTAAACCATTTAACCTCTCTGTTGATTCTCAGCTTAGGGTCTAGCCCTCATTAGTAGCTTGTAAAATTGTGGAATCCATATTATCATCAGTTGAATCAGATCTTTTCCCCTAATTATTATAGTCAAAGTTTGGACCTCTTTCGGCTAGTTGAAATTAAATCAACATCACAGCAATTCATTTCAGGGCTTTTAAAACGACTAATAGTAATTGTGTGTTGGTCACGATTGTCTTGTGACACGGCATAGCCAAACAAAGACTGTATGTTCCTTATGTTTGTTCTCCATTTCAGAAACACAAACCATCAGCTTTTTCCAATTCGACTGGAATCTCTTAATAGACATCGCGATAATTGTTTGATTTAATCAGTTTTCATGGAATCTGACCTTCAAATTTCTTTACTGCACGTAAAATTGAGTTCGAGTGCTCTGAGGTCAGTAGTTTCTGTCTGCATATCTTAACAATTCAAGCTACGTTACATTTTCTGACTTTTCATTAAATTCGTTGTGCAGTAGTTTTAGATATATGAAGACTAGAAGGCTGATCGTGTCAGTATTTATTGTACCCTATATATTTCGGTTCGGCAGAACGAACCTTCTTCAGGGGTTATATGAGCGTAGTTTTAGATTTAGTCATGTTTAGAGCGCGGCAAGAGGGTGTGACTGTTCGGCAAGTTGCCAAAAACTTCGTATCAAAACATACAACCCTAGGTATTTACTGATCTGTAACTACGGTTTGTTACTATACGGCTACGTCCCTTATATCGAGATTTTTTTCTCCAATTTTCTAGATTTTTCAAGCAAAACTTTAACTGAGGGTCGAAGAAAGCGGGAATCCATATTCCCTTTCGTCTGCCTGGAAAAGAGGAGTTATGAAGTTCGAGAAGTCTATAAGATTCAAACCAAGATAGACCTAGTCTTTCCGCATGCATTTAGTATGGGCAGAATTCAAAAAACAGGCATTTATTCGGTTTCTTTGGGGGATTTATTTTAAAATTTTAAACAAGGCTAGCTATAGACCATTTCAAGGTCGCCATAACACTACGATATCTACTTCAATTAGCGATAGCACCGGTACTACGACAAAGAGCACCTCAAGATTAGTCAAAATCCCAAATTTGATAGTTATATATTTTATGTGAGCAAAGATACAGTCCCACAAAGTAAGACAATTTTACAGACATTTGTATTCGGGGGTGCAAATTATTGCACCCCCTCATATAAATGTCTGTAAAAATAGCGCACTTTACTTGACTATATCTTGGCTTCTAGGTGAGGTATAGCTCTCAAATTTGGGATTTTGACTAATATTCAGGAGCTCTTTTCAATAGCACCGGTGCTATCGCTAATTAAAGTAGATATCGTAGTGTTGTTAATGGCGACCTTGAAATGGTCTATTGAGGCTAGCCGATAGTGAACAGGTCAATGTTGCTATTATAGCTCACGAGACAATAATGGTCTCTTTTGACTGCTTAGTCATGGAAATTCATTGTAAATAAATACTGCCGTATTAGTAAGCCTAAAGTGATCCATCCAAGCAGAAAACTGACAAATGCATCAAGCCGTGTTGTTTTTTGCCGCGTCCCGGGTTTCTTTTGGGAGTGACGTATTTTCGGCATGGGATTCCCAATTCCAAAGAAAGAACAATATTGTTTACACCAAAAATAGTCTTAAAGGCGTCCTAAAAGTAGCAACTGCTTACCACATTTCGGAAGAGGGATAATTAACCCACCTATAAATTTTCGCGTATCTCATTGGCCAAAATGGGTCACGTGGTATACTTTGATAAAGAAAATTGCCGAATTTCATTTAATTCTTTTTGTAAAATCTCATGATTAGACAATATAAATAACTGGTGCAAAATGCACTCACAATAAATGCCAAAAAGTCTACAAAATATGCAATTGATGTCATTGAAAACAAAACAGTTGCTAGAATAAAATGAAGTTCGGTTTACAACAGATCTCACAACTCAATGAGTAAGTCATTCTTTCCCTATTTCCTACTTAACTATTCTAACCTTGTTAAATTATCTGTCCAATGTTCATGATCAGCTTGAAGGAAAGGAGAAAAATATATCGTTTCTCCTCCAGCTAGAGTGAATACACATCGCGGCAAAACGTTACGCGCATGCGTATTTGCTATTTCTTGTCGGCGCGCGGCCGCCCCCAGTTTCCCGCGAAAACCGAAATGCAACAACAGGGACATACCCGTGATTTTAAAATTTCTGCTTAAAAGTATCCATTTGTGAACTGTTTTCTCAAAAAATAAGAAAACTACTTTAAAGCTAAGCCTAAGACTTTAACAGGTTGAAGTTTTCTTAATTTGTAATTCACTGTGAGTTTACTAAGTTATAAAATTATTTACTAAAAAAGTTGAAACCCTCGGTAATTTGTATTTGATAGCAGAGCCTTCGTTCTTTTGGCCAGCGGAGCATACCGTTTTGCCGCGGTGTGGAGTGAATATAGACCACTGATGCAAGTGTCAAGTGCCCGTCGATTCGTACAACCCGGCCACATTCAAATTCAACAACATCTTGAGTAGTTTGCCTTCGTCAAGATCAGTCGCTGTGTTAATTGCGAGTCTACTCTCTCGCCACACGTCCATTTAAGTCCTAATGCAGTTCTACACAATGGCAATTCAGTCCAAGTAGTAGGCCTTGTGTTCTCCAAACGTTTCCTTCTCGTGCCAGTCGTGGTTTCAACTGATGCAAATTGTACTTCATAGTTAATCGATTGCCTGGGGAGTGATATAATTATATTAAATCTGATAGTTTTAGGTCAAAACGCTTCGCAAGTTCGGCAGCATGTCTAAAGACAACCAATCAGCGTGCTCGTCAAGCTTCAAGATACCATTAAGATACCAAATTGAAAAAAGGACTGGGGCGAGTTTGTAAAGTTAGTCTAATTGTAATCTAATTAAGAAACGAACTCCATCATAAGAAAGAGCACATTGAAAATAGTAAGTATGGACGCTTGTTCTTCCAATCCATACAAACGTCTCTTATTTTTGCGATTTTTGAAAGCTTGCTATTCAGTTTCTATTTACCAAATCATCCTCAAACTTGGTATTCTTACTAATTCCGAGCGAGGTGCTCTTTCTTATGGCGAGGTTTATTTGTTAATTGGATTCACTTTACAAACTCGGACCCAGTCCTTTTTCTCAATTTGGTAGTGGCCAATTGGGTTGTCGGTGTTTGATTTTCGGTGTAGAAAATTTATCGGAGGGATATAAAACAAAAGAAACCTTTCTGGCTTACTGGTATATCGGCTGATAGTTTCCGCGGCTGAGAGATGGTCCTCAAAATGTTACAAATGCCCTCGAAGCCTTCGCTTCTCGGGCAACTGTAATTTTTTCGGACCATCTCGATCTCAGCCGCGGTCATTACCCTCTAAATCATTAACCTCTAAATCATCTATTAAACTGATCTGTTTTTCTTAGATTTTCTTTTCGCTAAGAGGCCTGGCTATAAGTCATTTTACTTTATTTGCTTATCGAGAAAGCACAAGCCAGAACAATTTTTTAACCTAGGCATTTTTCTATATTAGATTTTCTGCGAGATAGCATAACATTTTCGCGACAACTTAATTTCGCGATTTTGGGATGGCGATATTTCGTAACCCTATATTTTCACGATGTTGTGAATTCGTCGAAACCGAATTGTAGAAACTGACAATCACAAAATTAAATTAAATTATTTATACATATAAGGTAAGTTACAAACCGAGAAAGTCATCTACAACTCTGAACTCTGACTTTCTAACGCAGCTCTGAATTGCTAACGAGACCTGAAACAACCATGGGGGCTGATCAAAGCCAGGTCCCGGCTAATCCACAGATCGAATTGGAATTGAGCGTGTTGGTTTTTGCGGAGGGAGGAAAACTTACTGGTTTTTAGAGAAATATCCCAACAAACTGCGCTGCATATTCTGATTTTCTGAACCTTAGTCCACATCTAAAATTGCCATAAGTAAGTGAACGTGAAAATGAGGTTTATTATATTGGGTGAGTCCGCTGGTTGATATCTTGCTGGCCTAAAAGTTCTGAATTCCGCGTTTCGGTGTAGAATGAAAGGAAGTCATATTGAAAACAGTAAACTGCATCGATATCGTTTTCAGTGTCATAAATATTGTATTTATTTTTAATGCAAAGTGAAACAACGAATTACAGGAGGTGGGCTAAATTCTAACCGAGGGAACCGCCTCGTTTGCCTCTAGCTGGCTACGGGACTGGCGGTACAAATGTCAGTTAACAGTTAAAAATTAGGTCATTTGTCACTTGACAGTTAAGAGCTAAAATACCATTTTAAGGGTAATCTTCGAGAATTAGTACTATTTTGTTGAATTTCAAATCTGGATCTCAGCTAACAGTAAATTTTCAATTATCAGTTAATAGTTAAAAAATATCCTTGTTTGTCAGTTTACAGTTAAATTTTAGGCCGTTTATTTGCAAGTTGTCAGTTCACCCCATCCTATAGTGTAGTATGTATTAATTAGAGGGTCGGGGAAAAGTCTCCGAATTCATATTGTTTTCTCTGTCCCACTGACTAGAACGTTGAACAATATAGATCAAAATACTATTTCCTCTTACTAGTGCAAACGTAATCGTAGGACTACTCTTTAGTAGATACAATCAGGAGCCCATTACCAGGAGCGTACCTATGTGATGGGTAGCGCCCACGGCACAGTAGACGATGTGGCTAGTTATAGTCGCGAAGTTCTGGTATGCGATTACGTTGTCTTTTGTTCTCTTGGGCTTTAGTATTTTTAGCAGTTTGAACCGTGTTAATTACAATTTTCAGTGCATCCCGATTGGTTAAAAGTGATGGTCTTTGTTTCTTCTCGCTGGAAACACAAAGCTACAAATAGCTACATCATCTGTTCTGCTGTTGGACAGACCTAATCTGGGAGATGCACGCTCCTGGTAATGGCTCCTGATACAATAAACTTTATTTTATAACGAGGGACATGTATATGGACATAAGTTATATATCTTAACAACAATATTACTAATAAAAATATAAACAATGAATACACGAATGGAACTTTACAAGGCAGAACAAATTATATAGCTATAAATATATTATGTATCAGATTAATCTCTATATATAATAGGCCTATATAAATGTAATATCGAGAAGAACTGAGCTATCTAGAAATACATTTACAATTGATTAAAAATCTACAGTTCTATCAAAATAGTTAAGAGTTTATTTCCAAGTATGCTTATAATACATTTTTGTAAAATAACAATTACTAGTTAATCTTGAAGTTAAACATACTTGAATGGAGGACTAGATAAAACCAGAAGGCTTTCACGAGTAGTCCTATTATTAAATATACAATTAATATATAGATATTTTTGTATCAGGTAATCAGTGTATGAATTCGACTAGGATATATGACTAAAAACAATAAAATATAATAGAACATGATATAATTGTTTACTATGATAAAATAGGATAGAATTAAATCAGCCACGAGTAGTGGTAAAAGTGGTGTAGACTCTATATATATGATCACTCAGTTGTTTTGTGATAATATCTATTATTTCATTGCTCTTTTGAGTTGTATTTTTGAGTATGATTATTTTATATTTGGTGCTATTTTATTCCATAAATCTGTGCCTTTTGCCCTTGTTGAAAATCTCCCATAATCTGTCCTACGACATTCTTTATGAATAAAGTTTGACTTCCTTTATTATGTGTGTGTACTTTGTTATTTAAGATAAAATAATAATCAAAAGGAGCTGGCAAATGTCCCTTTGTATAAGCATACATAAAAAGGCTAATGCATAAGTCATTGATTTTACTAAGATTTAACAATTAGTTTTCGGAAGAGAGGTGCTGATTTTGCATTATATGAAGAGAAAGTGATAATTCTAATTGCTTTTTTGCATTTTGAAAATTTTCACTAGTCTGGACTGGTAAGTATGTATCTCAACTTGATCAATCTGATGATTTCCAATAGATATATTTACCTTATACTTAAGAGGCTTTTCCTTAGATTTAAAAAAATATGTAATTTGTCTTCTTTAAATTGAGTGTAAGTCATTGAACCATTCAGAAATATTTCTTATTTCATTATTTACAATTGATTCTAAATGTGTGATATTTTCCCTGAATAAAAAGATTTGTGTCATCTGCAAAAATAATGTAAGATGTTAAATTTCTGCTGTTATAAATATCATTTATGTATAGTAAAAATAGAAGTGGGCCTAAAACAGAATCTGTGTAACCCACATTATTATTATTTTCTTCTGATAGTGTTTCATTACATTTAACAATTTGTTAAATTGTTAACTTGGTAACTTTGTTAAATTGGTAACTTTGGAACCATTTATGAGGTAGTCCTCTTATTCCATAAAATTCTAGCTTTTTAAGTAGGATGTTGTGATTAACAGTGTCGAATGCTTTTCAATAGATCTAAGAATATTCCAATTTTAAATTCATTATACTGAATAGTTGCCATGGTATTTCTAAATCCATACTGATGTGCATAAAGAATATGACATAATCAATACATTGTTTGTACGTTAACTTCTCTAAGATTTTTGAAAAACATGAAACGACTGAAATTGGTCGATAATTAGTAAAGATATCATTATTTCCGGCTTTGTAAACAGGCGTTGTACGAGATATTTTTCTTGTCTTTTTTGTTTTATTTATACCTGTCTTGTCCGCTCCAGTTATCAGAAAAAATTGTAAATGATCTGATGTCATTAAAAAGGATTCCACTGACTTGTGTCTTGTTTATGTTGTTAGAGAATATATTATCAATGAGTGTTGTTGTCGTCCTTGTGATGCTAGTAGGTTTTATGATAGTTGGAAGAAAAATCGATGACATCATTTGATTAAAAAATTTGGCCGAGTATTCACACTTTTCATGTTTCAGAAGGTCTATGTTGAAGTCACTCCGTATATAACTTGTTTTAGATTCTTTGTCTATTTTGGTTAACGCTGATTTGATTTTTGCTTCAAAATCACTATACATGTTATTTGGTTCTTCCAGATGATCCGCAATCAGTCTAATTTAATGGAAATTATTCTTGAAGACTGAAGGATCTAAGGTGTGTGCTGGTGATGTGGCGAGCTGCTTACATTCAGTGTCTATCGTAGATCTAGAGGAGAGCAGCCTTGCATGCCACGTATTTAGTCACATTCTCGGCTAAACCCTAGCACGTGTGCTCCAGGACTGAAAATCAAATGTCTCCAAAAATTCGAAACAGGTGAGCAGAGATGTAACTTTCAGTCATAGAAGGTTTGACAGCTTGCCGGCTTAGTTTTGGCAAGAGATTAGTCGCCGGTACTCATTATTCGGCGAACAACGCTGAGCAGCTCACGGAATACGAGTTTTAGTTGTATTCGTCCCGTACGCTAACCGATCAGTAAACCGAAATAAACTTGGTGCAGTTGAGCATTATAAAAAAATGGATAAGCTACGTAAATGTGATAGCTCAATCTAAGAGAATATCTTCCCTAAGGCCAAGCAGGGACTATCCTATCGTGACCTGTAGTACAACTGCCAATTGAAACTATTTTGGCAGTTCCACAATAATTAAAATGTATCACGCACACAGACGTGATGAACAACAACTTCTTTACAATCCAAATACAGAAAAAAAAACATGAAAGCGAGGCTAGTGAGACCTTTCTCTAATTTTGTAAAGTTAATTGCTTGTTCAGGCGGTATGTGACCTCATAAATGGTCATTCTTTGTTTGCTTTTGACAAAATCCAAATTATATAATATACTTCATCTGCATGATGAGACAAGTTTGTGTGTGTTCTTGTTGACTCATTATACCCTGGCAGGAGTGGCATGGGTAGTTGAACCGCCGCTGGGTATCCCCCCCCCCCAAAAAAAAAAAGAAACACAACTATCTCTTTTGGCTTTTAAAGGGGAACTGAACCCTAAATTTAACCCAACGACTATTATACAAACTGTGTTCGAAAGAAATAAGTTCTGCTATTTTATTTCTCTGTTGCGTGTCTATGAAGAGAAAATAAGTTTTCAAGTTCGAAAAATAACCGATTCCTCACCAATAGTGTGGCGACTCAATGGTGGTGGTGGGGGTATCCCATATATAAGCTATACAGGTATGTGCCGCGGGATAGGGTATGGTTTTCGAAGTGCCGGACCCTTAAATAGGGTCTCATATTCTGTACTATCATCCTTAAATAAAATATGCGATCCTTAAATAGAGTACGGTTTGTTTTGTTCTCGCAGGAGTATATTACACAGGGGTATTCCTGTGCCCTTGTGTTGGCCCCTAACACAGTAGATGGTGTGTCTATTTATAGCCGCGAAGTTCTGGGATGCGATTACGTTGTCTTTTGTTCTCTTGCGCTTTAGTATTTTTTTAGCAGTTTGAACCGTGTTAATTACAATTTGTCAATGCATCCTGATTGGTTAAAAGTGACGGCCTTTGTTTCTTCTCGCGGGAAACTCTATGCTAAAAATAACTCTACCGTCTACAGTGTTGTGTGACAATATAATGTGGGAAGAGGAACACTCCTCGGCACACCCCTATCCTAAGCTCCGTGATTTAAACAGTGCAAATTTCCCCATATCGTACATCACATACACCAACGAAAACAATCACACCTCCAGCACAAAGAAAACATAATGGTCCGCAATGCCGGGAACAGCTATTTTCCCCCATATATGACGTTCAAATTACAAGAGTTGAGCCGTCTGTATATAACGGAGGATGTAAGGCAGGTTTTCAGAGTTTCTCTTCATAGACTCAACGCAGAGAAATAAAATATCAGAACTTATTTATTTCCAATAAATCTTTGTATAAGTCGTAGGTTCGGTTCCCCTTTAATTTAACCAATGGCAGTGAAACTTTCAAGAAATGATATTGTCAGATAAATGCATGCAATGAACTACAGGAACTCGTTTAGGTAGATAGGTATAAAATTATGATCATAAATCAACAGATTGGCAAACTGATTGGAACAACATGTAATTGCAAAGTTGTTATTTATAGGCCAAGCACTGCAAAATGAGCTCATTCTTGTTCATTGCATGGGAGAATATAGAGACTTATCACTATAAAAATCGGATGGATCCGTAAAATGCCTATTAAAATAACAATGTTACAGTTTTGACAGTTTCATGAAATTTAATATTTGAATTAGCAACAAAAAGGAATAATTTATACAAGTGGTCCATATTGGAAGTGAAGTGCTGCCGCGCTGCTTGCTGTAATACGTTATGAATTCCAAGTGAAACAGGCCAGTTTCGTAATT
This sequence comes from Actinernus sp. WN-2022, assembly GCA_030867875.1. Taxonomy (NCBI): domain Eukaryota; kingdom Metazoa; phylum Cnidaria; class Anthozoa; order Actiniaria; family Actinernidae; genus Actinernus; species Actinernus sp. WN-2022. Next base: position 137,202,826 of record JAOWCC010000577.1, on the reverse strand, counting down.
CGGTAGCTACTTCGTGTAAGGGTACACAAAGAGTATTTCGGGAGGTCACTAAACAACAAATATATAAGTATAATAAATGTAATGCTTCTTTAATGCTCCTGTGGACTAATACAAACCCTACCCCTACATTTAAAAGAACCCCTAACCGTCAACAACGGGTTCAATACGCTTTGTTTGCGTTACACGAAGTACCTAGGCGTAATGCGTAATCGTAATTCTAAAATTACCGCTGAATGCGCTGAATTCAGACACATTTATACAGGGTTAGCCTCGTTCTTAAAGACCCTGTGTCCGAGCCCATGGTGCTTTGCGCGCGCAAATCATTTCCGTAGGCTACGAAAATCAGAAAGATCGTTGTTGTTGTTATGTGACTCTCTAATCTTTCGAAATCCATCCCTAGTCTGGGCCATCGTGTAATTATTCATAGGTATATATGCTTAACTGACTTTCTTTTATCTTAACTTTTGAATATATTCTTTTTTAAATGAAACTTTAGTTCGAATATTTCTTCGAATCCCGGTCTAGAGTGGCGAGTAAAGGAATTCCGGAGAAAGGACCGAGACAGCGAGGCGAAGCGACTCGACAAATAATCATTCAGCAGTCCATATTTTACTTTCTCTAGGTCTACAAGAGAACACTTGTGGTTCAAAAGGACTACTACGTGAGTTTCCCGGGGATTTGCTGCACTAATGGACCGGCGGGCTTCGTTGGAAATACAAAGCACAAAGCATGCAACCACTTCTGGCATCAAGATCATTCGTAATTATAATTTCGCATGGCTAAGCTCCACTGAGGTGTTACGACTTATCTGTGTCTGTTTTGCATTTTTATTAGCAGAGAAAGCAATGTCCTTAACCTTTTTTTTTATCCTCCAGTAGGTCCAGAAAGTCTTGCTACCAAAACTACGATCGCGGGTCAAACTCCAATCTGCCGAGTTCAGCTGTTACTTCGCTGTGAGTTTGACTCTAGTGCGAGTACGAGTCGACATTTCATTTTACACTCAAAATATATCATTCGCAAGGAAAGTAGAGATCTTCAAATACAGCTAAGCAATAAGGGAAACATGAAAACAAGCTAGCAAGAGTATGTGTTTGCTTGTAGAGTTGTGAAAAGTCGCACTCGTAAACCTAATTAGAATCTAAAGACAGAACAACTGGCTTCCTGCCGAGTACTGTTAAAATCATATTCGAAGCATCCGGAGAAAATTCGTGGGCTCGATTGGGTTTCTAATCCGGTAGAAATTATGAAATTCGTTATCCAAAGTATATGTGTACTTCTTTTATGAAACTTATAAACAATCGAGAGCATTTTAGTTCGCCTAAAAGCTGGTCTTTAATTTATGCGGCCGTTGATAAACAAACTAATCATAACATTGGCGCAAAGTACCATGGGCTCGGACACAGGGTCTTTAAGTTAAACATTCATAAATACCAGCGAGAAGGTGCAAAATGCGAACCTACTATAATGCGAAGAGTTGTGAATACCCACCTTCTTATTGTTGGTATTTATGAATGTTTAACTTCAGAACGAGGTTAACCCTGCATACATGCGTCTGTCGTCATCGTATTCAGCGGTAATTTTCGAATACAAAACTGGACTATTGTGAGCTTATGCCAATGCGGACATCAATTTGGGTTCCCTGTGGTTGTTGTGTTGATCTTTGTAGGGATATTATATTGTAGTAGAGAGCAGTCGTTATAAAAATATATGAAACATATATTAAAAAATAGCACCAAATAGCGCTAATTAAAAATAACTAACGATTTAGTGTTATTTAGCACGATTTCATAAAATTATTTGTTTTACGGATCTAACAATTCCGTGTGCTCGATACTTTTGATGTGCTCCCAAAATCTAAAGAGTTAAACGGCTACTGGAGTTTTCTGAGCAGTAGAGAAATTTATTTTATTAATGGTTTTGAACAGAAGTACATATTGCGATACTGTCATACCACTCTCTCTCTCTCTCTCTCTATTCAAGTCCTCACTCCGTTTAAATGTTTTCAACGATTATCACGTCAAGCCGGTAAATTTAACCTTTTCAGGAAGTATTTATCAGGGTCACGAGCGTTTTAGTGACGAATCGAGGGGAAGACAATGTGCTTTCATGAGTTTATTAAACAGTCCTGTTGTTCGACCAACGCCACAGTCGGTCAATCTTTTAAAACATTTTGCGTTGAACTTACCGTACCCCGAACTCGCAAAGAGATTGGCGCTCCCACAGAAACCCCCCCGTTCTTCAAGGTAAAATGGGTAGGGGTGACCGTCGGAAAACCTCGAAAAATACCCTAAAAAATACCAAACCGTGAAAAAGTTTCCCACCCTAAAATGTACCTCATGGTCTAAAAATCACTCTGAAAAATGGATTTCGCTTGGAAAATCCCTAAAAAGTACTAAATCGCCGATTTCAAACCCTAAAATATACGCCGATCACCCCTACTAGCCGAATATAGGAAGAACTCTCCCCCCCCCCCCCCCCCCCCCCCGGGAGGAAACCTCTACACCATCACATCGGGCGCCGGAAATAAGCCCCCCCCCCTTTTTTCCAGACGACTGTGTTTTGATTGCTATCTTGGTTGTAAAAATATCAACATCCACATGTGAACAAGAGGAACCAAATGGAAAATTAAAGATTTTCCACTACCTGTGGATAAACTAACATAAACTTATTTTCCCGATATAAACCAGTACAAGGAAAACTAACGAATTAACACAATTACGAAGACGTGTCCTGCGATACAACAACATCCGCCATCTTGAAATTCACAGCCGCGCTATGAATATGCAAATTTAAAATCAGCAACCAATCAGCGCGTTTGTCTGGATTCTTGACGAACGTAATTACGTCATTTAATAGTATGGCATTTTTACACACAACTCGCAGACGTCTCTTTCGGGGGACTTATTTCCGGCGCCCAATGTGAGGCGGCTGTATTCGCAGGCTATTTTCACTGACAAAAGAGTTACGAAATTAAAGCATGCGTTAGGTTATCACGCTTTTAGCGACTTCGTGCGATAGTGACAAATACCAGCAATGTTCCCAGGGCCCCCAGTTGCTTATAACTATTAACACAACCATGAGTTTCGGCGCATTCACGAAGTTACGCCGGGCGAGAAATCCAGCACAGGAATTTGACCGACCCTCCTCCCCTTCGGCGACGTCAATTACCCATCGCCTCGGCAAGATTCTTCCTCCCATGACTTAACTACGCCTAGGCGGTGAGTGACGGTATTGGCAGTGAGAATGGTATACGAGTTTACCTGGCGAAACAAAGCTTTTTATTCTCCTGGGACTCAACATGACCGCCGCGTGACAAAACCCCATTCGACTCCCTGCCGTGACCGGCGTGACCGGCCGCGTGACAAAACCCCATTCGACTCCCTGCCGTGACCGGCGTGACCGGCCGCGTGATAAAACCCCATTCGACTCCCTGCCGTGACCGGCGTGACCGGCCGCGTGACAAAACCCCATTCGACTCCCTGCCGTGACCGGCGTGACCGGCCGCGTGATAAAACCCCATTCGACTCCCTGCCGTGACCGGCCGGTGTAACGTGTCACATTATAGAAACTTTCAGTCCGAAGAACAATCAAATCGCATACATTAAGTATACTACATACATACATACATACACTTTATTTATACACGAGTAAACATCAGTAATAGCATAAAACAATTACAAAATACAGAGATTGTAAAAAAGTAAAATATGCCTACTGTTTTACATGTGAATGTCGTGTGTTGACGTATGATAGTTAAAAATAAGGAAGTTAGGTTACAATATTGATAATCTTTTCTTTAAAATGCTTATTTTATCGGAGGCTCTGACATCCTCGGGCAGTGCATTCCATATCTTTGCCCCGTCAAAACGAAAGCATTTTTTCCCAAAGTTTGTGCGCGGACGGACGAGGAAAGGACATTTTAGTCGACGAGCCTCTGAGATTATATTGGATAGCTTCGGTTCTTCTTTCAAACATTTTAGTCAGATACTTGGGTGCAAGGTCGTACAGTGCTTTATAGACCATGACTGCTTTTTGAATGGCCCGGCTTTGAAATTCTAGTCTTTTCCACCCTAGGTTACTCCGGCAGTAGCTCGTCAACATGGGTATGGAATGGTAGACCAGTTAGTATGCGGGTACCCTGGGTTCCAGAGGCTCGAAAGAGAGTTAAGAGGGGCCTGGGGAAGAAAGTGGCAACCAGGGTAGTATGCGGGCTGCTCGGTTTTGTAGTTTTTGTAACTTGTCAGAGAGCCCTTGGTTTAAGTTTCCCCATATGCAGCTACAATAATCAAAGTGGGGCTGAATTAATGCCCTATAAACACTTAAGAGTCGCAAAAGGAACAAATGGCTTCATGCGTTTAAGCGCACCAAGACCAGAATATATTTTCTTTGTAAGTTTTTCGATATGAGTATTCCATGATAAACACTACCGATTCAACGGACTCAAAACATTCGAAGCAGATTAATATCCCACAGCTATGCAACACGTGGGACTTCGGCTTGCGGCTTGGTATGTGGAGGTCACGTGACACAGGCATACTGAAACGTAAGTTATACAAAAAAGAAGACCCTGTAGCGAGACTGAGGGAAGAGCACCCGAGTGTAGCCTTATAGGAGGATCTTGTTGCTGCCGCCGAGGCACGAGCTGCCCAGTTACGTATATACTCGTCGAAGTTCTCGATGTCTGTCCATTTGTAGGAGTAAATCAGTCAGGGATTAGTCAGGCGTTCCATGCAAGCGAAGTTTTGGGAAACTCGAGCCTAGTACACCATTCTCACTGCCAATACCGTCACTCACCACCTTGGCGGAGTTAAGTTATGGGAGGAAGAATCTTGCCCCCGGCTTACACGCTAGTGCTTGCTATCATAGGCCCTAGACCCGACTGACCGCTATAAATGCACGCAATAACATACCCTATTTCCTAAAAACTCAGAAATTCCGACCTATACATTACAAACGGAATTGCTTAAGGAAAGGCGTGCGAAAGACCGTGGAGTTCGTTTCTTGTGCGGAAAGCTTCGCTACGGAGAAAGCGGCGACAATGGAGCCCATGGCAGTAGCGGTAGTATCCGCTAAAGTGATCGCCGTGCAATATATGTTCATGACCTTGCCAGTTTGGGAGTTGTATTCCGCGGTTTCCAGGTTCTTCCAACCGACTTGCCTCGCGACGTCCTCCGGTGCTACACCGAGGAGGGACAGAGTGATGGAACATCCACTTCGGAAGCTATGCATTGTTTCACCGCTGTGGATGTCCAAGGTTGCCAGGTACTGCGTCAACCGATTTGCCACTGCAGAGCCTGTAAAGGAGTTGCTAGTTACTGTACCTCTTTTGTCGGTGGCCCTAAAAAGGTACCCATCTCTTAGGTTGATGGACATGAGATCGGAAAGCTTGACGTAGAGGCGCACGTTGACTACTGGACAGATCGTTGGATCGCAACACTGTTTGATCATAAAGGTGTTGGTGTCTTTGCCTCTCAACGTCTTACCAAAAGTATGTCGAAAACGTAGACCACTACCATCGGGGAGATCCATTACTTCTTTAGCGAGTACTCTGCCCAAGTCTGATGCCCTATCCCCTGCAAAACATTCTAGGCAGAAAAAGGCTAGATCTCTGGCATATATGTAGCGCTGCGTGCATGGGCGAGGCTTGGCTAACGAAAACTTGCCCCTTCAGAAAGGAGCATATATAACTGCGACAGTTCGTCGAGGAACAACGGGACTGCCTGCTTGGGGGTGACCCTCGCCTGGGCTTGTTATTCGCGAAGTAAGGTCAGATATTGTTTAACGCTATGGTGAGGCAGGGTTACCAATACCCAGGAGCTCGTTCCATTCCCCCGTCGCCCTAAAAGGCAACGATGAGAGATCGCAATTTGCCGATGATATTATCAACTATAATCGGATCGATTATGATCCGATTATAAGTATTTCCAACAACCTCCAGGGGGTTGTTTGAAACGATACGCTGCGAAATTCAACCAACATCGCGGACAACTGTTGATCCAACGAAGCTGAACTTTTCATCAGTTCATGGGGAGATTTAGCAGTTCATGCAGAAACAACTAAACACAATGCACAACAACAAAAAAACAAATAAGGGAGCAAATTAGTGCAAGAAGGTTTTACCAAACGTGCTCAGTAGTGCCGACTCGTGATTAATAATTCTTCCACAAAAACTAACTTTCAATAATGAAGATTCTAGTTAGTGTTCATATGATAAAAAGAGATTGTGCAGTGCATGTCAATATGGAGTTTTGGTTTGGTCAGTTTTAGCCATATCAGCCAGCCTTTCCTTAAAGCCCTCCAGGTTTGGGACTCTTGTTTCTGGAAGGCTATGGAATTCACGTATTGTCCTTAGTACCTCATACATGCCGGGATTGTCCGATCTTTGGATTGGTTTCATGAAGTCTTTGGCATCTATCTATTGGACCTGTAGCAACAAGACCATAAGTTGTCATCTTGTACATCATTCTGAGCCTAAGGTAAATCTAGCTGCTCGGCGATGTACCATATCAAGTCAGTTTATGAATGTTGGCTTTAGTATGTAGATCCCAGACTGCATGTACAGGCATATTCGATAGGCGAACCAATATTTTATATTCTGAAGCCTAAGTGTGCTAGAACTGATCTTGAATTTCCTTCTCAGAAATCCAAGAGTTTGTTTCGCCTTATTGGTAATAGTATTGATATGCGTTTTCCATCTCAGGTCTGGGGATACGGAGTAACACCTAAGTATTTAGATGAATCGGCCGATGCCAAAGTCTTTCCGTGACGGACATACTCATGCTGCAAGATTCCATGTGTATGGCTAACTCTCAGAACTGGGTGAAACTCCATTTTTCACATATTTTCCCAGTCAACTACTCATCCAAACCTCGTTTCTCCTCCCCTCCCCCTCAGTTTGTGGGTGTGGTTCGCTCTCAAGCCGAGAACAGAATCGTTTATTATGACTACTCCTACAGGAAATATCATACACCATGCACTCCACAAAATACTGAATTTATGTATAAATATTAATCTGAGGATAACGCACTAGACAGAAAGGGGGTTATGGAACAACAGCTGGGTGAAAAACAAAAACCGTACGCCACTTGCTCCTTAAGGAGGAAAACCTCGAGCCAGCAGTACTCTACACCGCGACAAAACGTCACGCGCATGCGCTTTTGATGAGCCGGTCACGCGCGTCTCCCCAGCTTCCCGTCGTAACTAAAAGAAAACCGGGGGGGCAATACAACAATACAACAATATACGTTTATTTCACTCAAAACAAAAACAAATAAGAAATTTAACAATAATTACTGAGTAGGCAGGACCTGAATAAACCAAGGGGTTATCGAGTCAGGAACACCTTTACAAGCAGGAGATATAGGGACAAGTAGCTAATAATTAATTAAAGACTAGTTATTACATTAATAAAAGAATAATAACAATAAACTAATAAGATAAATGAAGTATATCGTAAGATGGATTAGAGTAATTGAGTAGAGTTGAAGTAAAATATTAGTGAATTTTACTGTTCGTCTGAGTATTCGTTAATTAACATAGCAGAATTACTTTTCTTAAATAAATTTCTGTTTTTGGATCTGATATGTTGAGGAATCATTTCCCAAATTTTGATGCCGTTATGATTAATGAATCTTTTCCTGTAGTCAGTTCTAACAGGTCATTTTAATGTATTTTCAACAATTTAGAGCCGGTTCCGTTGGTTCCGTCAGGTTCCGTTGGTTCCATCGGTTCCGTGAAATAGAGATGCCGACCATTTCGTGACCTTCTGGGCTCTTCTAAACTCCCTGGCGGCAGCGAACAGTTCTTTATTCCTACGAGAAAGACTTTCGTTTATATAGATTTTGGTAAGTGCCCTTGATGGAATTAGCCCAAGTTGATGAGTGTTTTTGTTCTTGATGTTCGATCTTTCGTTATAGAGTTGCATGGTCTCGTAATTTTTTTTTGTTGAATTTAACGATAATGTTCGAAGAATCCCTGTAGGAGAGCTTACGTGCTGCTTCAATGTCACTCGAGCCTATATTTAGGCTAAGTTTCTTACACAGGTCAAGGACTATTTCCTCTGGATTTTCTTCAGGTAATCTTGGTATCCCTGACAGTTCAATCATCGAGCGTCTTCCGTACTGCTCTATGTAATTGACGGCCGCCATTGTGTTGACAATAGATTTCTCGGCCAAGGTTAGCTGGATCTTCAGCTCATCGTTGTTCTTTCTCCATTTGACAGTGACGCGTCGGCCATCTTGTTCTCCTCCATCTTCAGATATATTCGAGGGGCGGAGAGCCGAGTCAGTAAAAACAAGAAAACTACTTAAAAGCTAAGCCTTAGACTTTAACAGGTTGAATTTTTCTTCATTTGCAATTGCCCTATTTCATTATGACGGTTTAAACGCTAAGGATCACGGTCGTGGGAGGGGGACAAAACAGCAACAACACAAAGGAAATCGCTATCAAATGCATTTTGTGGAACGTAGAATAGCGGTAACAGCCACCAAATACGGTAAATATTGTGGGATAAACATTGATACAGCTGATATCTGGAAACCAGACAATTCGAAGTTAAATTTTCCTCAGCAGAGCAGATTTAGTTCAAAATTCTACAGTTCATGTCGATTCTGTCCCCCTCATAAACAAGCCGTGACGTCATAATGATATAGGGCAATTCCCTGTGAGTTTACTAAGTTATACAATTATTTACTAAAAAAAGTTGAAGACCTCGGAAACTAGTGCTTTCGTTCTTTTACCCTGCGAGCAAATTTCCTTTCCTGTCGCCGAGAGAAACCTCTGCCACGAAATGATTCGGCTTTTCCCGTTGAACATCTTGGAGGTAAACCACGTGATAAACCAGTTACCAAACTGGTTTTACCTGTTTGATATCGCTCGGGCAGGACTTTGTGGCGATCTTCGCTGGTTCTGCAAGAGCCCACAGTATCCTTCGCAGCCGTTTATATGTCGTCGCGCAGTTTTTGTTTGCCGACGATTGATACGAAAGGGCTTTGTCTTCTTCTTATTTTGCTGAACTGCTCAGAAGACCTCGAAATTACCGTTCAATAAATCTACCTTAATTTATCCTAAAGAAAGCTTTGATTTGTGTACCGATCAATTCGAAACATCACCATCCCCCCCCCCCCCCGGGCAACCCCCGGGCATTTGACTCATTTTCGTGCCCGGGGAGTAGGGAATTTGACATCGGTAGCTGTCCTTGGGGTGGGGAATTTGACACCGAATGGGAGGGGTGGGGGGGGGGGGGATTTGAACAAGTTGTCTCGATTTCGAATTCATGTTCCGTTCTCGTCCTCGATCGAATCATGGAGGACACTTTTATATTAGATACATTTAAAGGACAAAACTCCGCTTTTGTGAGTAAGTGGCTGAAGAAGAAGGGACTCCAAAAGCTGTGTGCTGTGTTTGAAAGTATTAAAACGTAAATTGCTTTTGAATATTTATAAAAGGCTCGACATGTTAAACAAATACCTAGGACACAAGGTCAAGGGCCGGCTGACTGATATTGAATGCTTTTACGTTATTATGGAAGCTGGTGTTTTATAGTGGTTGCCCCTCCCGTGACAACCACAGCTCGAACGTTGCTTTATTTAATACTGTGTTGTATTTTAATATATTTTATTCTCAGTCACGAGTCTCACAAGAACTATAAGTTTTTCTACCCCTTTTTATATACGTACTACTTCGAATTTCGTTGCCTGTTAAAAAAGTACATGCATGCAACGATGGGAAAACTTCAAGAACATATAAAGCATTGAAATCAACTCCATCCGAAATTGTTCACGAAGACATTTTAGCCGGCTCATTCACTCTCCCGTCAGTACTGCTATTTTCGAATGACCTTCGGAACTGTGAAAAAGTAATAACGTACTGACAACGTATCGTCGTATTAACCGAAACAACGTAGTGTAGACAATGGAACGCCTCCTTTGGACATTAAGTTTATTAAACGCAATATTGAAGAGCAGTTTGCTCCAGGAACATGTTTTTATATTTTTATATTTTAGGTTAACAGGGCACAGCCTGGTTATTTTAGTAAGATACCTGGTTGTCATCAAGTAGCGCTGTTGTGCCTGATGGAGCGTTTTTTAACGATGCTGGCTATGAGGACCCAGGGGATACAAACAATGGGTAACTAACGAGGTGAACCAACCCAGAACGAGATAAAAACTTACATCACCTGTTGTGAAACTAAAAATAGATTTTAAATAATTATCATGGGACATGAGGATTTGTTCTCTTATCTCCTTTATTTGTTACTCCGCGGAGAACTTCTTGCGAACTCCTCCAGATTCTACTGCATTATAGTTAAGTAGTCAGTAAGTTCGTACATGCGTGTACCGCAAGTGGGCAAGCCATGCTAGGAAACGGGTTTAAAAAACATGTTGTACCGTACTTATAAACTAACGCCCAAAGCACTTTGAAAAAGATTTCGAGATACTACTAAAGTACAAATTGTATAAAGTTCTGCAACGTTCGATTTACGCATCAGTCAATTGAACCCCGGGATTGAACCCCAACCACCGACCCCCGCGACTTCAGTAGTGGGGTTAACCGGGCATAAGGCCGTGGTAAACCTCTTTAGCACCTCGCTTTCTTTGGATTGGCCAGGAAATTAACGCCTGGAGACAATCTACCGCTGATTTAACATTGTATAGCTACAGAGGGAGAAGTAAATGTACGTGCTCTAACAGGGCACAGTTTTGAGCATAGAACTGATTCGTTTAAATAGCGTGGAGTTTTACATTTTCAGAGCTCTGAATTAGTATATAGGTACAATGTATATCTCGGCGAATGTAGCGATCATGCATTTAAATGTAAACCACTCTCCAGTGATCGTAGCGATCAACTTATCCCTGTATGGATTGCGAACTGCTCAAAACATGTCTCAGATATTCATTGATAACGGTATGCAATTTTAATGTTTTTTTAACAGGAACCTAGTGTTTTTTGGCCGGGGATATGATTGCTATGTTGTTGCTATTTAACAAAAAGGTTTTGTAATCAAACGTTTGTTGAGTACGTATTGGTCGGCTAGGTTTCATGTAAGTAAAATAAAACCTATATTGAACCAGCAGTTTGTCTCTACCTTTTTAGAACTTTGTTTCAACAAGGAACAAGCCGCATCGCAAAATAATGGCTGTGCTACAACTGTCTATTTAAAAAAAAAATGCGGTGTAAACCACTATGTCCCGGGGGTAGGGGCATTTGATCGCCTAATACGACGATGGGGTGGGGAATTTGAACAACATTTTTGGCCCGGGGGACGGGAATTTGAACAAACCAAACTCCAAAAATTCAAATGCCCGGGGGTTGCCCGGGGGGGGGATGGTGATGTTTCGAATTGATCGGTACATTATACCCTTGAAGAAGGAAATTTATTTTATGTTCTACACTTCGCCAACAATAGGAAATGGACAATCTGAAATCTACAATGAATTTACAATGTAAACCGTCTCGTTTTTCTCGACCAATGAAAATCCAGATGCCGTGGCGCATGCTCAATGCGAAACGCAATCGTTTCGTGGCAGAGGTTTCTCTCGGCGACGGAAAAGGCAGTGATGAGAAACCTCTGCTCGCAGGATATCGTTCTTTCGGCCAGCGCGTAACATTTTGCCGCGGTGTGGCTGTACCCCACATTCTAGACCTGGGCTGGGTCATAAAACGTCATAGATTCTTAGAGCCTTCAGGTTGAAACCGATAAGCGAGATCGACAGAACCATCTTTGGCATTGTCGCTAACGACCGTGTCGTTTGAACAGCTTATCTGGATCACCTTCATTGGCTGCAGCATGCAGGAGCTCATCCACTTCTCCACTAATTTCCAGTGGTGTTTTTGCAAACGGGTCTATATATATATATATATATATCGTTAGTTTTTGCCGCCTTTTCTATCAATTTATAATGCCCCCTTAGCGGAAACTGCCTGCAGTCTGCTGTAGTGTACCAAGCGTGTGTAAAACGTAAAGATAACAACACATGTGAATCATACGTGGGCCTCACTGACAACGAGTTCAAGACTAGATACAGAAACCATACTGCATCATTCCGGCACTCATCCAAGAGAAACTCAACAGAACTTAGCAAACATATTTGGACTCTTAAGGACATTAATGTAGATTACGAAATTTCATGGCTAATTATTTCGCAAGCAAAACCTTACAGTAGTGCAAGCAAACGATGTAATTTATGCCTTAGGGAGAAGTATGTTATTATTTGTCAACCATTCCGATGCACGCTTAACAAGAGGAACGAACTTATATCATCATGTAGGCATAGGAACAAATCATTGTTACGATACAATTAGTCCCAGTTGAGCGCGCACATGAGATGCACGTCAGCGGAATGCCATTTGAACCTACACCCGCTTGCGTGGAAAGCTCAGTGCACGCTCAACTGTAAAAAAATATTCATTCACGAAGTAACTCCTGACGAGTGAGGACTTTGGTCCCCACGAAACAGTATTGTAGAGCGAAATATGAATCAACCAAAAATTTAAATACTCCGAATCCTTAGTATATATATATATATATATATATATATATATATATGTATATACACTGAAACAAAAAAACTCTGCCAAAGACTTATATATATCATATATATATATCCTTTATATTTCCGTCAAACTTTTTTGACAGTTGTTGCTTTGGTAGACACAAAGAAACATAATAGGCTTTGTTTTTCTTTGTCTTTGACGGTAATGAACTAATATGTTTAACCGTGAAATTCTGGCATTTTGGCCAGCAAGGTTTTGATCACACGTCAGTAGCAAGAGCAATAGCAAATTAAAATACAAAAACCGGTAATTTTGTTGGGTCGATTTACAGCGTCCAGCGACCGGTTTGTATTTTAATTTGCTATTGCCCTTGCTACTGACGTGTGATCAAAACCTTGCTGGCCAAAATGCCAGAATTTCACGGTTAAACATATTAGTTCATTACCGTCAAAGACAAAGAAAAACAAAGCCTATTATGTTTCTTTGTGTCTACCAAAGCAACAACTGTCAAAAAAGTTTGACGGAAATATAAAGGATATATATATATGATATATATAAGTCTTTGGCAGAGTTTTTTTGTTTCAGTGTATATACACACACACTCGTTTTCAAAAACATTGCACTGCAAATATATATATATCTTTTGTACTCTTGTCAAATTTGACAGCTAAAACAATGGAGAACAAAAGGTATATATATATTAATCAAAAGCAATGTTTTTGAAAACGAGTGTATATATATATATATAATATATATATATACATATATAAATTGATAGAAAAGATATATGACCGTAGTTATCACAAAAAGGCTACTACTACCCACCATACTTGGCTGGCATGCACGCAGTTTTTGGGCTCCCGGCTTTTCTAGTTTTTTCAGTCCTTAACCGGTTTTCTTATCAGAGGGGTGTTAGACGTAAGTCCTCCTTTTGTGTTAACATTGCTCATATGTATATGTTTTTGCAAATGGGCGTATATATACAAATATATGTATAAATACACCCATTTGCAAAAACACTGCACTGAAAATAGATATATACCTTTTGTATTCTTGTCAAATTCGACAGCTAAAACAATGGAGAACAAAAGGTATATATATATATACATATATATATCTCAGAGCAGTGTTTTTGCAAATGGGTATATGTAGATGTATATACATGTATATATATATATATCATTTTATGTTGTACGTAAAACCCGGTATTTGATGGTGAATACTAATTATATCCCTTACCAAAATCAAGATGTACTAAGTATACTAAAAGTATATTATTTTTGTACTTTGATAATCTGCAGTGCACTAAAAGTATACTGCAAATATACTGCAAGACAACCCTTCCAACTTGCAACTTACAAATGAAGTATACTAGAATTATACTGCTGGTACTGTAACTGTACTGCATACTTTGCAGTACTGACACTAAAAGTATACTGCAAATATATTGCAAGACAACCCTTCCAACTTGCAGTACAAATTAAAGGGAACCTCGACTGAAAAACAATGTTTGCTCTCAAGTGTTTGTTATACATGCCTAAGTCTGTTTCTGTGTTTGTCTCCAGTAAATTGTACACTAGTTGTCATTTATGCACTGATTTTCCTCTCGATAAAACTCATTTGAATTTCCTGCGCGCTGCCATCTTGAATTTTATGACGTCACAGTGTTGCCTTATTGTCAGAAAACAATAGCTCTTTTGTTATGCGACAATAGGGCAACACTGTGACGTCATGATATCCAAGATGGCGGGCCGCAGGAAATTCAAATGAGTTTTATCGAGAGGAAAATCGGTGCATAAATGACATCTAGTGTACAATTTACTGGAGACAAACACAGAAACAGACTTAGGCATCCAGAACAAACACTTGAGAGCAAACATTCTTTTTCAGCCGAGGTTCCCTTTAAGTATACTAGATTTATGCTGCACCGTGAACTGCAACTGTACTGTATACTTTTAGCAAAACAACTCTCCAACTTGCAGTACAAATAAAGTATACTGGATTTATACTGCTTGTTGATTGCTGCAGTACAAAAACTGTATGCCACATTTAATAATTATGTGCAATGTACATTTCTTAATAATAATATTTCAATCATCACCTACATGAGGATTATTAATTGTGTAACTAAAATAGTTACATGTATATCAGGTTGTGTGCAACCGTCTGGTTTCTTGTTGTAATCGGTTGTCAACCAGGTTTACGATTTATTTCTGAAAGTCTGTTATAGTTCATGGTTTGATTTACATAATACACATTTTGAAAAATTAATCAAACACTACTGCAACCCACACCGCGGCAAAACGGTATGCTCCGCTGGCCAAAAGAACGAAGGCTCTGCTATCAAATACAAATTACCGAGGGTTTCAACTTTTTTAGTAAATAATTTTATAACTTAGTAAACTCACAATTAATTACAAATTAAGAAAACTTCAACCTGTTAAAGTCTTAGGCTTAGCTTTTAAGTAGTTTTCTTAGTTTTTGACAAAACAGTTCACAAATGAATACTTTTAAGCAGAAACAAATAGAATGCAAGCAACCGTGGACGACGATCCTGCTGGTGTACGTTGGATCAGTGATTGATCTAATCGGCTGAATACATAAAACTAAAAATAGCAAAGCCGACACAACGTAAATTTTAGAGGTTTATAACGATATTTCGGCTGGCCAAACCAGCCTTCTTCAGGTAATATGAAGAAATGTTATTACATTGGCGAACGTGACTAACTAGAAATATGGGTTACGAAATACAGGAAATAGATGACAAATGATTGACACTATAAATATAGAAATAACAAGATAATGAGGTTATATATATACCAGCAGAACCGTTTTCTGTTTTAAGCAGAACCGTTAAAAACACGGCATGTGCCTGTTGTTTCATTTCAGTTTTCGCGGGAAACTGGGGGCGGCCGCGCGCGGACAAGAAATAGCAACTACGCATGCGCGTGACGTTTTGCCGCGGTGTGACTGCAACCACCCCTGAAAATAATAAATAATTATCAGAAAAAAGTAAATTTTAAATACCAGACAATAATCAGGCACGCGGTGAAAGTATAAACAATATAAGCTTTAGCTTAAGTCCAGCTGTCCGATAATTAAATCTGCAATAATTTGTCGAATTCCCCCACTCAAAAGTTTAGCTGTACAGTTGAACCTCTCGTAAGCGACCACCCTCGGGTCCAGGAAAAGTGGTTGCTTACGAGAGGTGGTCGCTAACGTAACAAGATAGCCAACACAGGAAGCCCAAACTTTAATAATATGATATCGGGTCTCTGGTACAGGAAATACCGATTTTTTTTTTTTACAGTTTTTTTTATTATGGTTTTGCAATGTTCCAACCTGAAAACCTTCATAAGTTGGCAAACTTTTCAGCGAACAAGAACATCAACAGATAAACAACGGGGCTTGATCAGTGTCAAAATGTTGTACTGTTGTATTTGTTGAAGATTTTACGCTTACCGGAGGTGAAATACCAAAGAAAATTCCAACTCCCAAGCCCAAATGGTGGTCGCGGTCGTTTGTCTCTATCAATTCCAAGCCCGCCCATCCCCCCCCCCCCCCCCCCCGGGCAAGATGGGGCATTTGACAACCTATCTGTCCCTGGGGTGGGGCATTTGTTTTGCGTCAGACCGAGCCCGAGCCCGGGTCATTTGTCAAAATATTATCCCACCCCTCCCCTGTGTTTGATTTTGTTTTGCTCAACTGATCAACACGTGCTTGCTTCATCGATCAACATGGCGGCAGAAAAGTCATCCGTGAACTTCTCAGTTTCGGGGTGAAGTGTGCGGTTTGTTGGTAACTGGCTAGTGAATGTGGGATTTGGGTGTTTGAAGGGGAGTACTGCATTACTTTAATAAAGAAAAGCGGTGAAATGTGGCTTTGAAACGGCGAAGAAATTTGGTGCGTTCGGTATACTTGTCCCGGGGTGGGGCATTTGCATAACTTAGCTGGCCCCACGGTGGGGCATTTGCAACGTTCTGATTCCAAAATGACAACAACAAAAAAATACCCGGTGAGGGGGGGGGGGGGGGGGGGGAATGGGCGGGCTTGGAATTGATAACGAGAGGTGGGCGCTTACCGAGTGCCCGGAGTGGTATTAAATGCAGTGCCGTTTTGTCTCTCAGTCAAATCATAGTTAATAGAGTGGAATGGTTAGGAAACTCAGGGACCTTCTTTGTTATATGTCTTTGTTAGCTTTTTTCAACCACTACCGTGCACAAAACACAATAGAAATTCCAACATGTTAATCAATCAGCCAATAGAAACGTGTGAGTTCAGTCGTTCAGGGAACCCTAATGAACTATGATCGTGCACAATCTTTTGTCTTACCCCTTCCAACCTAAATCGCAGCGCCTTTGTTAGCCCTTTTGAAGTTTGCCGGGTTTCCTAACCATTCCACTCTATTAACTATGACTTGACTGAGAGACAAAACGGGCTTTTGGTAAACGGTCGCTTAAGAGAGGTAATCGCCAACGAGAGGTGGTCACAAAAAGAGGTTCAACCTACATTGTTTAATTAATCACCGCTAGATTTTCCCGTAGATGGTTCACGCTCAGACGCTGGTCAATCCACGCTTTCCATTGCCACTGTCGCACGGTTTCAGTTAGCACGTAAAGGAGGTACCTTGGACCGATTTATTTGTAGTCTTCAATGAGAGATTTAAATGAGCCTAGCCTTTTGGCGACAGATTTGACAGTAAAAACACTTGGGCAACATGTTTCCATCGAGCTTTATTACTCTCCGCCTGTTGCTCTTGAGGATTTCCCAGCATGCCTCATTGATTGCCTCGTTTCTATGATAATGTTTTCGCGCGCTTTTCAATCCTTCCCTTCGAAAGAATACCGATGGCGGTCAGTCCCACAGCTTATGTACAAAAAGCAGAAAAACGAAGCATTCTGTAAACCAGGAAAAGGTAAGAAATACGCCCTGCTGCTGATTCGTTTCTTGATGTGTGTTGTGTGTTAAAATATCGTCTAAATGTTGGTACTTTTCAGAGTTTTATTGCTGACTTGTTATCATTTTGTCAACTGATCCAAAGCTTGGTGGAATGAATTTTCTTATTGTTGGAATCTAATAGATATGAACTTAAATCATATGATTGAAATGGATGAAGCTAAACTGTTAGCTATACATGAATATATAAAGAAGAACATAAAGTTTAACCTGGGACATTAACCAAGCGCTCAGGTCAGTTTGATCGAAATTATGCAACGACGGTCAACGACTGTTACTGTGTTAGATCCGATTTGAATCGAATTTTTTTCGTAACATAAGAGTTTATACACTGTATAATGTTTGTCTTTTTGTCACGTTCCTTTCAGGAAGGATTATCAAGAAATATATCCTGTCAAAGATTATCAAAGGAAACATTTTTCACATAGGAATCAACCTGGACAGTTTTTCATGCAATATTCACGTGGTAGCATTCCTGAGTACTAAATTTGTGTTTTTTAGTAAACTTCCAGTATACTTAAAGTATACTCTCATGCAGTACATTGTAAGTAGCATTCATGAGTCCAAAATTATGCCTACTTCTAGTATACTACCAGTATAATAAAAGTACAGTATACTTTACTTAAAGTATACTCTCGTGTAGTACATTCCTTAGTCCAAAATTATGCCTACTTTTAGTATGCTAAAAGTATACCACAGCAGTATACTTCAAGTATACTTTAAGTATAAACAGAAGTAAAGTATACTGCAATAGTAGGGTTCAAGTCTTGAACCCTACTATTGCAGTATACTTTACTTCTGTTTAATGACTATACTTTAAGTATATATGCTATTTTGGTAATATGCAGGGTTCTCCCAACAAAGGCATAGTAGGGGGAGAAAATAATTGAGAGGGGGCATTTAATTCAAATTCAGGCTTCTATGGTAAGTAAAAAGAGTATCGTACAAAGCTTGTAGCCAGCAGGGGCAAGTAGAGTACACTGAGAAAATTGCCGGTCACCGGTGCTTTGGAAGAACTCTGAACATGTTACTCAATTTATGTTCGAACAACGGAACAATATCAAGATTAATGCTTTAAAGTGCCCCTACGATCAAATTTTGACATATCAATGTTTTTGCATATTCATAAAGTAGAGTTCATATATTATTACCAGTTCAAATTGTTTTTCGATACAATGACAGGAAGTCTTATTTTTTTAGCTCCGAATATTGAATCTACACGTCCGCCATTACTGGAAGCCGTGCCCTTTGTTCAGCTTTAAACAAAGGTTTATTCACCGGAAATGATGTCATACGCTTAACGCTCGCCTGCAGAACACAACGCCTGGAGGCATATTTCTACTAAAAACGTCTTCACGTACATAAGAAGAAAGTTATATTTATCTTTGCGAGGTTGGCTACTTTTTTATGCACGCTATTTCGCGCCACGAGGTTGTCGTGTTAAGTGTATGACATCACTTCCGGTGAATAAACCTTTGTTTAAAGCTGAACAAAGGGCACGGCTTCCAGCAATGGCGGACATGATTTTACCGGTAAACTCTCCTAAAATTTGTGGTTTAAGATGCCCATTTGGGAATATTTTTTACTATTTCGGATATTTCTAATACTGATTGACCTATAGACACTGAAAAAGTGGCAAATCAAAATGGTAAATTTTCGTCGTAGTGGCACTTTAAATGAATTCACATATACAATAAAAACCTAGGAATGTGAATAATATTTGTTGTTTTAAGGTGGGGCTTTTGTAATTGCACACCATATTTCTTTCTTCTCTCCACCAAAACAAAACAAACTAATCCAACTCACATTTAACTCAATATTATTTTACAATATTACGTCATTAAAGAATTAACACATTATGCAATTAAAATATCACTCGTAGATGTAGCTTTTTACAAACTCTTGATCTGTCTCCATATTCAACATGGGCCAATCAGAAGGCAGCATCGAATCCAGCAGGTTTTTTTGGCTGGCAGACTGGGAGTAAAGGATCACTGGACCCTGAAGTATGCATGTTCAATAGTACTTCAACACTTTATTGCTGGTAAAGTTGCCTCATGCTTTTCTGGACATCAAGCTGCTCTGAAACTTGGACAGTGGGGAGTGAAACCATGGCCTAAGAAGTCGTTCCCGGGGCACCTTGATGGATTTTCTGTTTACCATTTCAGAAGGTTCCACATTGTTCAGCCGCTCTATAATAGTAAGTATATTTTAACAAATTAATGAAAATACATGAGGATAATATTAACACATTCAAACACCTACTAAAACAATTTGCCCAAAAAGATAGAACTTGTATTGCTTCACACCCCTCCCCCCTCAGTTCTAATTGGGCTTTTAAATACCCCAGTGAGGTACAAATCACTAATTAATCCATAAAGTCAAGGGCTTGACTTCAGAACTTACAATAATTATTCTACAGTGGATCACGTGAAACCTGAAGATTTTGAAAACTTTTATAATGTTAAGCAAATTTGCCAGAGACTGACCTCAGCTGCTAGCAGAGAAATAACTGCTTTGCTTGCTTGAAATAGTAAGCATTTTATCTTGTTTTATGGCATTGACTTTATAATTACATGCACAAAGTCCTAAAAGAATTCAATTGGGGAGGATGCCTAAGTTTTGAAAGTTACACAGAACGCATTTGGAGAATTTTACTGGCAGCTAAATCTGCAAAAAGCTACATCTACAAAAAGCTCATCGGCTCCAGTTTTAGTTCTTCCAATCAAGTACCTGGCAACTAAGCTACAGAAGAATGAAGGAAAGCACATGTCTAATAAAAAAATACCAGTTAACTAATGCTAAAGAAATATATGTATGCATGCTCGACTCGAAATTGTGACCGATACAGTCACCAAAAATATTGTTTGGCAAGCAACTAAAACTTGTATACCAATTCCTGATCACCAACTTGGCTGGCTGCAGGCAACTAAGTTTTATTTTCTAGTCATTTCACCAAGTGGGGATTGACTTTTGTTTTCAGGCCTGACATACAGAATGGTTATAAATTATGCTCTATTTCAGCACTTAAATTATGGGTACCATACATGTAGCCTTTGGACTTGTCTTCAGTTTGACAGCTCAATGAAAGTTACATCAATAACCCTGATTTATTACCCAAGTTGTCTACAACCCAGAATAAATTCTTCCTATTTTTACACAAAACCCGGCCCATGAAGTCTAAATTAGGTTCAGTACTGTTGCACATACATCAGTAATACATCACAAACATGAATGTCTGGCTCCCTGTGAGGAGTCTTTAATAACTTACCTCTGTGGCATAGATAGATGCTTCTGTCATGAGGTCCATGTGGATATTTTACAAGCTTGCAATTCTTTAAAAAAAGAAGATGACAATATCAAATTGATATTACTTTAATAATTATTGTTCTGTTAATGTTAAAGAGTTCACTACACTATACTTTACAATTATTTAAAAGGAAGAAAATATAGCAATAAACATGTGTGATATGCTGTCTGACAGAATCTATAATGTCAGCTAGACGTTATACCATTATAACGATTATTTCTATCCTTAATTGGGTTCATTTTCTGTAAGTCATAATATACAGTGTAATCTAAATTATTATCTTAGTTTTAAATTTATACAGCCAAGCAGATTTTGTTTGACATGTACATGTACATGTAGCTAGAAAATTAATGCAACAAAAGGACCCCAATTTCAAGATTAATATCCAAAACAATTAATTTTTAGTAATGAGATGATAGAATCTACTGTAACTTTGCTCAGATAGTTTCAATTAATTGAACTACATGTGCAGTTATTAACTTGTTTAGTGAACTAAGGCCATCCAAATAAAGTGTTTTGTTTACTGCCGATTCACCTGACCAACCAAATATGTTTTGAAAAGTTACACAAATATTTTGACAAATAATTTCATACAACGTTTTTCTGAGCTGAGATCTCTACATTTTAGTTTCTTACTTTCCTCTGATGCAAATTGTCAATCCACAACTATTAATAATAAAAAGTAGTTGAGGAATACATTATCGTTTTTACATGAGTTTTCAAGCTGACTTAGTAACCAGGCTTTACTTGGTTCTTGGCCCCTACTGTTGATTCTTTTTTCACTTTTTTTTGCTTGACTGACTGACCCACCATCACGAGAGAGAAGACAATGGTAAACAAAACATTTTATTAGGATGCTAAGTAGTAGCCATTAGCCTAATAAATATATTTATATATACATTATACTCCTGGCAGAGTGATAGAAACCCTGGTCAATCCAGAAGCAAACAAAATAACTGATCACCTCCAGTATTAGATTCCTGTTCTTCATATCCGTGGTCCATGCAGGCACATATCTCTGGGGAATCTGAGGGTGGTGTCGTGACCAGACTGGTACATTGCTGAAAATAGAGAACATAATTGACTAAATTTGCTTACCCACCTGGTATTAAACCAGGCCAGCCCACCTCCTGTAATCAGGCCCAAATAGAGTGCTTGAACTGCTAAAATATTTTGGCTGCAAGTTACAATAATTTAGTATGCTCTCTTTTAATATTTATGTTGCAAGTTTTGTGAAATACTTATTATTGTCCTACATTACCTGTCACAACCGTTTCGCTACTGACAACTGTTAATGAACTAAAACAATCTTTGAGCCAGCAATATTATAGTCATCAAGCATAGGTTACATCCACTGATCATGCATACTTCTGAAATCGATTTGACCGTGGAAAAAAATTGAACACCAATCATTTTTGAAAGACACATACTATGTACACTCATAATATTTTGAAGCATTCTTGCACTCTTTGTCATTCGATGGAGGAGTTAGGAGGTAGACCGGAGTTATCACCTTTGATTCAACATATTGGGAGCATTTTGGTGCATTGTTCGAGTAGAACAGCAGATATTGAATCCCTGAGAGGTACACGGTTGAAACTGGATTCTACAGAAATGGCAGTGTTTTTACATTGCATGGTGTACCTACAAAATTTACAGATGAAAATCGGTTCGTAGAACCAACATCTAGCTGACTTGGTGGTGAAATAACAGTTAGTCATTGGATGTTTTCATCAAGCCAGTGATCATCAATAACCTCATCTTCAATGACATTATATATGGGCAGCATTTGTTCCTGTACAAATGAGTTTCCTGCAAAATGTGGTTTACAAATATTTTTTGTCTACTACAAGTATTTCAGCCAGAGCATTGGAGATAAAGGTTTATTTGTGTATTGTTTAGCTGTGAAAATGTGTACTTGACAATACCATATCAAGAAACTGTGATTGTATTTTAATTAGTCTTTAAATTCAAATCCTTACTCCACTTAAAACCTCAAAATTCAAATTACCTTGCTCTACATTTCGTACATGTATATGGCTTATATTTTTAGCCTACATTTAACATTTTGCCCGAAGAACCCATCTAGTCTAAATATGATTTGTAGCCATTTGTAATTCCCCTATCACCTAGTCTTGATTTTGTTTTTACAGCCCAAATTTTAATCATATACATAATTTATGCCATATTGTTTACAAGTGTATATAATTTAGAAAATGTGAAAAAATGTATGTAATATCAAGTTTTATAGTTACCGAAGGCGAAATGTTCTTCAAAAAATTATTTCCATAATACATTGTACTGGATGACATGTTAACTAATAGAATTGACATCACAATCCCAGCACTGAACAGTTCAGCAATACTTTAATAAACTGTCATTTATCAGCGCTTCGGGGTTGTGTGCTGGACTGTTATTCAAATTACCTTGCTTCATGGCTTACATGTACATGTATATATTTTTAGCCTAATATGTACATGTATTTAAATTTTTTCCTGAAGAACCCATTTGATACTTTTGCCATACCATCTTAAGAGTCTTAAAATATGATTTGTAGCCATTTGTAATTGAAGGGGTGTGTGCAAAAGGGGTGTAAGTGCATGCGTGACTCTTGATCATGCTCTAAATTCAAAAAACTTGTAGAAGAATTTAGAATGTGACCAGGAGACACTTACACCATTTTTACACACAGCCCTTCAATTCCCCTGTCAACTAGTCTTGTTGTTGTTTGTTTTTTACAGCCCTCAGATAAACACCACAAGCACAGGGAACCCAAATTGAGGTCCATTGGAAAATTCCAGGTGAAATTACGAGCTGGTTCCATATTGGAAATGAAGTGCTAGCTGCTGCCACAGGATCACTAAATAAAAATCTTGGAATTTGATTATTCGTGTAAGTGGCCACTGACCGCTAGTTCCTAGTCCCTTTCATCTGGTAGCAAATCAACTGATAACTCTTCTGCATGTTTGCCATCTTCAATCGGTGTTTGCTATCTGTGTACTTGTTCTTTGAAAAGTACGGTGATGCTTTACACTTTTTGTGCTGATTTTGGAATTGACCCTTTCGGGGAACTTTGACCTGTGGAATACTTAAATGGCTTTTGCTGTGCTGTGGCTGTCAGAAATCAGTGCACCCTGAGCGTCCCATAACTCTGTAACATCGAAACAGCTTTTAAAACAAGCTTCATCAAACTTGGAAAGGCTATAAAAACAGCTGCTACTTCTGGTTTTACAAATGCAGCATACTTTAGGCATTGATTGCCCTGGATGTTGAAAGCAGCAAGAGCGATAAAAAGCTCAATGAAGAAAACCAACTTATTTACAACCAAACCCTGAAATTTTTAATTTCCGCTTGAAACCGCAGTCCACAAATAAACCATCTACAGGGGGCTCATTTCTTTAGAGGTCGTGCTGTATAGCTTCTTTTACAACAAATTATGGCTAAACTGTAATGTCCCTGAGATACGAATGCAGCATACTTTAGGCATTGATTGCCCTGGATGTTGAAAGCAGCAAGAGCGATAAAAAGCTCAATGAAGAAAACCAACTTATTTACAACCAAACCCTGAAATTTTTCATTTCCGCTTGAAACCGCAGACCACAAATAAATCATCTACAGGGGGCTCATTTCTTTAGAGGTCGTGCTGTATAGCTTCTTTTACAACAAATTATGGCTAAACTGTAATGTCCCTGAGATACGAAATTTTTCTTAGTTCTTATTAAGAACTTAAGTTATTATTATTCGATAATTAGAAAAAAGGTGTTGGATAAAGTCAACAAATTAACCCTGGCCAGCAACTTTGCAAAACAAAAAGTCTTCGTGTATTTAAAACTCCTTTTGTGTTGTGAAACCGAATGTGTTGAGAACGCTACATCTACAGAAAACTACCTTTACATTCAAGTGGCTGCAACGAACATAAAAGCACAAGAGCGGAGAGTTATAATATAGAAACGATATCAGAGCTGAGTAAAAGTTATTTGCATTTAAGACCTGGCTATACTAATTACTTGTTTTTAATATGCAACATACCATGATCGAAAACTGAACTTAAGGCATTCTTAAGAATAAAAAGAACTCTCCTTATGTTCGAGTTACCTCACCTTGCAGTGGTTTGGCTATCCATGCCGTGTACTGAAGAATATTTTACGTGGAGTGGCTGAATTCTTTTTCCTAACTGCGTAACTAAGCAGAACCCACGAAATCAACTGTATCCAACGAATGAAAGGGTCTAGGAACTAGCGGTCAGTGGTCGCTACACGAATAATCAAATTCCAAGATTTTTTCACCTCCAATCACAGGTAGCCCAAGCTTCATGCTTGGGATCTGTATAATATTTTGGGATATCTTGAATAAAAATCGCCAAAAACCTATACAGTGTCTTCTTGTGTTCCTTAAATTTTCCCTTAAAGCTTAACTGAATTTTGCTGAAATTTGCTCAGGGTAACGTGGCACAGTCTAGCTAAGGAACACAAGAAGACACTAGGTTTTTGGCGATTACGTTGTACATGGAAAACTAAAAAATCCCATAGTTAAATATTATACAGATCCCAAGTTTGGGCTACCTGTGTTCCAATATCTACATCTACATGTTATTAAGTCGGTAATAAACCATATGGTAATCACACCAACTGTACAATATATATATCTCTCTATATAAAAAATAATAATAAGTGATAAAAAAAATAAAAATGATAAAACAAGTCGAGTGAACGCAATAAAAGCACGAAACAGCACCAACTAAACAGTACCAAATAGCACGTATTAAGCAACTATTCAGCCAGTTAGCCGTCCCACGCCTTCACCGCTTGTACTCTATAATAAATCTAGTAATGATTAAGTAATTAAGAAGCTCGGACTTAAAAGTAATTAATGAGTTAATCTCAACAATATCAGCAGGTAAGTTATTCCAAAGTCTAATAATCCTTGGGAATAAAAATAAGTATCCTTAGTCGCCTTATCGTGTCTATATCTGCAATTATATTATGGCTTCTCCGAGTTCTGAGTTCAGTATGTGGGCGGAGATAAGTGTTTACATCGATGTCAATTAGCCCACGACTCAACTTGTACAGGAGGGTTAACCGAGTCATTGTTCTCCTTAACTCCAGGCTTGACCAACCTAAATCGTTGAGCATATCAGTGACACTAGCTGTAGGATGGTAATTTTGGGTACAGAAACGCGCCGCCTTCCTCTGGACCCTCAAGGGCAGCAATGTATTTTTTAAAGTGAGGGTCCCAAGCAGCACACGCATACTCCAGTTTGGGACGGACTATAGCCGTGTGTGCAGTTTCCTTTACATGCTTTGGACAATTCAGTATGGAACCATGTATTCCAAGTGAAATTATGAGCTTATTCCAATGGACCTCAATTAATTTAAGTTCCCTGTGGTTGTGGTGTTGATCTTTATAGGGATATTATATTGTAGTCGAGAGCAGCATTATATGCGTGAAACGTATTTTACCCGGGTATTTTAACACAAAACGCCAGAATCAGCAATGTGTGCGTTTGGCCGGTGGGTGTTCGCTGAAGACTGGGCTGATGTTCTCGCTTCTGATTGTATTAGCGAAATGGCTGTTAATTTCACCTGTAAGATTAAGGTGCTGTTAATCGCTTTTCCCCGCTCAAGATGTTTAAATGTAGCCTGCTAGCCGGCTCTCCGGTTAGTTTTTTGAAAATGTTTTTTTTCGGGTTCGGCGCGCGGAAATGCTGGGATTTTATCTCGATCCCAGTATTACCGCGCGCCGAACAGGCAACCCAAATCCGAAAAAAAGCATTTTCGAAAAACCCATCGGAGAGCCGGCTAGCAGGTTAAATGCCATGGCGCTGATAAGCCGTGGATGACTCCGCATATCAAGGAAATGTTGGCTGCCCACCAAAGAGCCTTCACTCAGTGCCAGAAATGTTAATGAATGGAGGCATTTCCGAAACAAGGTACGTCATGCTATTTTAGAGAGGAAAAAGAGGTACCATACTGACCAAGTTCAACGTTAAACTTTGAAATCATCTGACCCGAGTCGGGGCTGGAAGTATATTCGCCAGTTACTCGGTAAGGTCTGCCCTACTCCAAGTTTCAACATCAGTCATGACAATTCCACCGTCAATCGTGAGGACCTACCAGACCTTTTTATGGCTTATTTCACAGCAGATAGCAATAATCTTGCTCCACACGACTTTAACGCCCTTCCTGCTTTCTTACCTGCTCATGAAGCATTGCCTACTATATCCACTTCTGACGTGTGTGCGAAACTTGGAAAAATTAAAACATCTAAAGCCTGTGGCCCGGATGAGATTCCTAATCGCTACTCCGGGAATTCTCCTTTGAGCTCGCCCTCCCAGTAGCAGAGCTATTCAATCGTTCCTTTGCAACTGGCATCGTTTCGTCCTCCTGGATGCAATCTTTTATTTCACCTATCCCTAAAGCTAAGTCTGTCCAATCGGAGAACGCCCTTCGTCCTGTATCACTAACCGCCTGCCTCTCAAAGCTTCATGAAGATTACACCGTCAAACTGTTATTGGAGGATATAGGTGACAAAATCGACTTACACCAGTTTGGTTGCCTTAAAGGCTCGTCCACGTCTCTCTGCTTTATTGACCTCCTCCATTGCTGGCTTCAATCGCTCGACTCACCTGGTCAATACATCGTTACCTGCTTCTTAGACTTCCGGCTCTAACTAAGGCTTTCGACCGCATTGATCACACCATACTAATACGGAAGCTAATTGACTTAGGCATTCGTCCCTCTCTTATCACCTGTGTATTATCTGTGTAGCTTTATGACAGAACGCATTCAAGCCGTGAAACGGTATTGTTTCTAAATGGCTTGCTATATTGGCTGGTGTTCCCCAGTGAACAAAATTAGGGCCGATCTTATTATTGTTAATGGTCAATGATTTAGGTCTTTCTTCTCCTTTAAATTGTTCTTACTGGAAGTTCGTAGATGACATCACACTCTCAACAGCCCTTTCCAGGGACGATGCTTCCCGTCTACGGAACGACCATGACCGGATTTCCAGTTGGGCCTCCAACAATAACATGCTATATACTCAACCCTAAGAAGTGTAAAGTCATGCGACTTTGTTTCTTCAGAGATCAGCTTGGAACCATCTGTCGAGTACAATATTGACGACAAACTCTTGGACATAGTTACGACGCCTAAAATGCTTGGCCTAACTCTGCAGTCAGACTTGAAATGGACTGCACATGTTGATAGAATCGTATCCAAAGCATCCAAGCGCTTATATATCTTGCGAGTCCTTAACCGATCAGGCGTCCCTACCAGTGATCTTGTCTCCGTTTATACTACCCTTATTCGCCCTGTACTTGAATACTCCTGCACTGTTTGGCATTTTGCTCTTCCTCAATACCTCGGTGATAGGATTGATTCAATCCAGAAGAGGGCTCTGAGGATACTTTTTCCATCTTATGTCTACTCTCGCCACTCTGGACCTGAAATCTCTCTCATCCTGCCGTGCTGCCTTATGTGATAAGGCTTTCACAAAATTTATCAGTCAGTCAAACCCCGGGGGGGTGGGGGGGGGGGGGGGGGGGGTACTTACATGAAAAATGGGTATGTATGTGAGGCCAAGAGGCTCAAACCCTGACCCTGTTTGACCCAATCCGAGCTCCAAAACCCTGATTGCCCCCTTTTTGGGAAAAAAAAAACCCTGATGCCCCTTCTTTAAATTGTTTTCAAAAGAAGGTCGGATATATATCTCGGCCGGTATACCGCGTACCGGGATTGCATGCAAAATACGGAACATTTCAAGTCGGGACGTGGCATTGGGTAAACAAATCAGCAGATGAAGTACATCAGATAAGTACTGGAGTACGGGAACCTCAGTGCTTGCATGTGGGAAGGCGATCAAAATGCGGCAACAGAATGTCTTTTTTTGACATAGTAGCTAAAAAAACCTAACTGCCTAAAAAATACTGAACCCCGACCCTGACTGCACCCAAATTATACTCAAATCCTGACCCTGATCTGCCCAAATCAGGCCAAAACCCTGACCCTACCTGCCCAAACGGAGCTCAAAACCCTGACCCACCCGGGCGGCACATACATAATACGTCACAAACATGAGTATCCCCCCCCCCCCGGGAGTCAAACCCGCGCTTTCTTCCTCTTTCCACGCACGCACCGCGCTGCTAGAGCTGTAGGCTGTTTAACGCGCAATTCTAACTGCTTTACACTTCCCAAAGTGCGCACCAGCCGTTTCAAGGACAGCTTTGTTCCAGCCGTGATTTATAGGAAAACCATGCCCTTTAGCTCCTAATTAATTACCGTGTTCGATACCTTTTATATGTATATATATTTCTGATTTTTATATAAATTTAAATATCATTACGCGGTTTTCTTTGTTATTCATAACCCTTATTTAGCATATATACTAGCTGGAGTGTCAACTATCGTAAAGCGGGGATGCATTTGATATTCAGCAGGGAAGAGTGGGGCTGTTGAATTGAATTGAATTGCTCATTAGCTATTCAAGGATGTACGAGAAAGGTTCCCGGGCAATATACAGATACATCATAGGAACTTTTCTCATTATTATTATTATTACATATTATTAATTTCAATGCTTCCCAAAATGTGTCCTAGTTTACCCTCGCATGCAGAACTTGTTGTGGAAGCAAATTCGCAACAAATTTTTCCCGTTTGCTCAGCGAAGCAACACAACAATTGTCTTGATTCCCGCTCGTTTGCTCACCCTAGACACATTATCAGCAAACAATGTTTTCTAGTTCAACCCAGGCTTTGTACCGGCGGCGATTTTTATCATGCAAACTGAACAAACCAGACTAGAAACACGTACGTTCGCTTTCTCCAGCTTCTACTGCAAAAGCGCCACGTCTCTGCACGGCATAAATTATGGCTCCTTGTCTCAAAAGGCAACTATTTCTTCATTAGATTTAATAGTGGAGCTCCTGCGCCGCAGGCCGAAGGTCCGCGCTAGCATAATAATAATAATAATAAAGGTCTTTATTTCAATCATAAGATAAAAATACATATCTTACGTTACAGTTAAAATTGAAATATATACATATAAAAAGCTAAGACTGAATAATTATAAGTTATAAAGCTATGTTATAGTTAAAAATCAATCGATTTATATAAGAGTTCTTAAAACGGTTTGTATTCACTTTGGGCCATAGGCTTGATTTGGATCGTAGTTTATATTGAGTGGCTTTTTGTTTAGGCATTAAATTATTGAGAGGATGCATATCTAAATTAGCTACTTTCTTAAAAATCCTTCTATCCTGCTTCTCTAGTAATTCCTTTATCTTACTTGGTTTTGATACATATCTATATATATATACGCTTAAAGCAGCGATCTAGAAAGCCCTGAATTGTAGTGAGCTCCGCACTAGACGCACCATACACTGGCAATCCGTAAGTTATATTAGGTAAAACTATACTGGAGAATAAGTGATCTACCTCTGACTGATTGTAACCCTCTTTACGTAAAGATCTAAGAATAAATAAACATTTATTGGCCTTAATTAGCTTGCTATGCACGTGTGAGGTGAATCTACAGTCGTCCTGGAAAGTAACTCCCAGTAAAGTGAGTTATTTGCATTGTGGTATGCTATATAGCTACTGTGGGAAATTCTTCTGTACATCCGTTCTTGCGAAACGTCAGCTCTTTACATTTGCTGGGATTGCTAGCCATGGAATTACGGCTGGACCAATCTAGGAATTGGCTCACTAGGTATCTAGAGCTATCACCGCTTTTCCAGACTGGTACTATAATATTAGAATCACCAGCATATTTGTACAGGGCTGTTTCGGTACCTATAGGCTAATTTCTAAATCATTAAGAAAAATGTTAAAAAGATAGGGGCCACTATTACCCTTATTTACATCTATCCACTCACCTAAAAAGTTGTTATATACAACCCTTTGCTGCCTATATGACTGAGAAAGCTAAGAAACCAATTTATGATGTATGGATTTAGAGGTAGTTGTTTAAGTTTATTTGAAAATAGATCATGATTGACAGAGTCAAAGGCCTTACTAAAGTCCATGGCGAAGAGACGGACGGCCTTGCAATCAGGATTATCGAGATAACTATATACACTTTATGTTGAATGGATAACAGCGCGTCGGTACAGCTGCCACCCTCTGTATGCGAACTGCGTGGAGCTAATAGATTCTCTTCTACTATATCCTTGGCATGAGTACTGTATACAATCTTTTCGAAGGCTCTTGCAATAACTACTGTTACATTAATTCCACGGTAATCATTACTCTCTCGAGGCAGATCTACTTTTGGAAGAGGATTAATGTTCGCTCTTTTCCAGGACGTGGGCCAAGTGTGCGTGGAGAGGGACAAATTCCAGATCTTGGTGACGACAGGAGTAAAAATTTCACTGTGATCTTTCCAGATCCAGTAAGGAATAAGGTCTGGACCTGTCGCTGTCCTCTTGATTCTTCGAAGAGAATTCCACACCTGTCTTTCTGTAATTTCAGGAATCTCCTCATTACCAATCGACATAAGTATAGGCTGTGTATAATTCGTGTCAGTGCAGAGATTACCAAAATAGTCATTTAGTTCTTTAAGGAACCCGTTATCTAATGAGATACTGTAGGAGAAACGTCTTCGCTGAGAGATGTTATCAACCCTTTTCCACCACTCCCGGCTACCCGATGCAGAAAGGCAGTGTCTTCTGTTCTCACTAATAACGTCTGAGATCCTTTTATTAAAATCGCGGAGCCGATCTGTGCGAAGGTTAGATATTCTTGACTTATCTCGCAGCATGGATTTAACAAGAGGACTCATCCATGCCGGATCGCGTGACGACATTGAGACACTCCTGTAGCTATAGAGCATACAGGTGTCCATGTGCTTTAGAATAGTCAATTCCAATCGCTCTACTGCCTGATCAATATCTTTAGCCGCTAAAACATTGTCCCAATTCTCCTTAGCCAGGGCACAATAAAGGTTATTTTTACGATGCTCCCTACGATCGCGTATTTTAACATTACGCCTGATCGGTTTTAGCTTTGTTCCAGCCGGTAAAATCACTCCTTTATGGTCAGTCTTCATTAACATTTGAATAGAGTAGCACTTTCCAAATAGGTCTGAGCGATTAGTAAGACAGTTGTCAAGGCACGCGTCACCTCTAGTAGGGAAATTGACCAGAACATTCCAGCCAGATAATAATTGTAAGCGATTTATATCCAAACGATTCAGGTCGCCGCCATATACATCGAAAAATGTGCCACGCTCGTGTCTTAACTTAAGAGTTCCCAGTTCGCAAGAGGATTGTTAATCGGAGGGTCAGAACAATGTTACATGACGTACATGTATCTTAACAATATTTCAACAAAAAAAGGAAAATAAATGAATGGAAAAACTAGAAAACACTATAGGGTGCATTAAAGCAGACATTAACTTATTGAAAGAGGCGGGATTACAAGTTTTAGTAAAAATGTCCGGGGGAAAAAATACTGTTCATTGTGTAATTGTTCTTGGATAGAAGGAACATCTTTCAGATGAAGTAGTAGTGTCTAGTAGTGACCAGGGCCGGATTTTTCAAAGCTCTATTAGTGCTAATCCAGGGATAATTTCCATGACAACCAATAGGTTCTGTGCAGAGTTCATCCAGGATAAAACGCACTTTTAAGTGTCTTGGAATGGGACAAACTAGATGAACGCGCAGAGCAAAATATACTGAAAGCCATCGCAATGTTTAAGCCGACCCAAAATAGCCTGGCGCCAGCAATCCTATGTGATTTATTCACTACTGTTGGAAGCTCTACCCACTATGATCTAAGGGGCCGTGATACGAGACTTTGTCTTCCACAACCAAAAACAATTTATGAAGAAAAGTTTCTCGTATCACGGCGCCAAGACATGGAATGACCTTCCAACAGAATTACGTGAAATTAAATCACTATATAGGGAGGGTCCTGAAGGGGGGTCCTAAATCCCAGTTCCCAGTCCAATTTTGGTCCAAATCCCAGTCATCAAAGTGGGCTAATTCGAGTATTTGTGTCATCAAAGTGGGCTAATTCGAGTATTTGTGTGAAATTATAGAGTCAGAGACTAGCAAGTCTCACAAAGAAGATAAATCCCATTCCCATTTTCCAAAGTGTTTGTCCCATTCCCAGTGGTAAAATCCCAGCTCCCATTTTACCCTTCAGGACCCTCTATAGGCTCTTTTAAAAACGAAATCAAAACAGTCGCCGTCCTAAATGACCAATGATGCTTAATTGATAATAGTATATAGTAGTTTTCATAATTTTAGGGTATCATTATTAGTATAGTATATATATTTTTATATTATTATTATATTGACAGTTCTGTATTTTTATATATTTAATAGTAGTTAACACGGCTTCTATATGTAAATCAGTTTTTTTTCTTATCTGTTAGAATTCCGTGTATAAATATTAATAAAGTTGAATAAAGTTAAAGGATTAACACTAACCAGGCTTTGAACAACCCGGCCCAGAGGTATATAGGCGTTAGCATGTGTGTGACGGGACTTTCGTTTCACACGGCGCAGTTTGTCAGCTGGATTGATGGCAATTAACAAGCCATTTAGTAATCTGCGGGAATCTGCTCTTCTTTGCTCGAGTTAGCGCCAGCCAAGATCTTTTAACATGGCCGACACGCTGGATAATGGGTCCAAGCGACCATTTCTACTTTGTATGAGCCCTTGTTTTCAACGCCATGCCTGGGATCCCAGATGGTAGAGCAATGATTCTATAGCCGAGGTCTTAATAAGCTCATGTAAGCCTTTTCCTTGGGGATGGCGATTTGACTTTAAGGTTTCGTTTGAAGAAACCTAAAGTGAGATTTGCCTTGGAAGTAGTCTTGTTTATGTGAGTATTCCATTTGAGGTCGTGTGACAAGTGGATACCAAGATACTTTGCATTTGTGACAGACTAAAGGGTTTCACCATGAAGAGACAAGTAGGCCTTAGTTCTTGAGTGAAGGAATACCGATGGAATCCGCTTTTGAGTGTTTGAATAAAGAGCAGAAGCGCTTGTTCGCCAATTAAAAATCAGCAGTGTCAGTATAGGAGTGATGAGCTCTTACCAAGTGTTTTATTTTCCTGAACCTTGGGTCTTTCTTTGTATGAAGTTTGTCTCGTTTCTGTCATAAGTCCTTCATGGTCTTGGCTTGTTGGTTTTGTTTGGACAACCTTTTTAGCGTTTGTTGTCGACCGTCGTTTCATATCATGTAGAGTGATAGTGTTCTCGCTTTTTACACCGTTTTTCTTGTGATTTACCTATGACTATAGATTCAGTGGACAAAGATAAGAAAGTTGTATTTCCAGAATTTCACGAATTCATTTCCGAATACCAGCAAAACACACCAGAGCCACTGACAATTGAATGACACTCATATTGACACGAACTGGAAAACATACGTATAGTTTAGCTGAACCTGCTACTTTGTATTGACAGTAAGTAATGCTATCCACCGGATAAACCCCTATCCAGTAGATGAAATAAGCTAGCTAGTTTGCATGATTAACACTTATCGACAACGCTATCCATTGGTTAAATCCCTATCCAGTGGATAAACTAAGCTAGTTTGGTTAATACTTATCCACTGGATAGGAATTAATCCGGTGGATAGCGTTATCAACCCTTTGAACAACTGGACCCTGTATTAATTGCCATACATTGACGTCACATTCATGGTCTATTGTCACACAACAAAAGAGCTATTGTTTTCTAACAAAATGGACAATAATGTGACGTCATAAAATCAAAAATGGCGGCGCGTAGGAAATTCAATCAATCTTTATTATTTACCCACGGAGTCTACAGCTATGTATAAAAACTTATTTACAAAAGAGCCGTGCCTACTAACTACGTATAATCTAATTTATAATGATAAAATATACGACACTGCTAATATGAATACTATATATACAGCTATGTAAAATAATATTTTACTAAAGGCCATGCCTAAGCTACTAACTATAATCTAATGATAATGATAAGATTTATATATAGCACTACTAATATTAGATACTACATGTGTGGCTATAATATAAGGAAACTATAATACACGTTAGAGTAAAATATTTACTAATAAATATATTTACTAATAAATATTAATACTAATACTCCTAATAAAGTGGATAAAAAATGTATACCTGTTATAATGTGTAAAATAATTTATCAAGCGCAGCATTTAGCTTGCCGTCAGGATCAAGGAGAATGGTAGTCTCTAGCTCCTTTGTAAAAGAAACAAGGGACTTTATTTCGCGCAATTTGGGTGGAAGCTGATTCCAAAGTTTTGCCCCATTATAGAAAAAAAACTCTTCTTCATCAATTCCGTTTTAGGCTGGGGTAAACGGCGCTTTGTGTCCGAGTAACTCAAGTTGTAATGGGTAGAGCTTCCAACCGTAGTAAATAATTCAATCAAGCTAGATGGCGCGCAATTGTTTTGGATTTTGTGCATCAAAATGGCTTTACGCGTTTAGCACTCCTTTCATACACTAGGCTCTCCCATCTCGTAGCAGTTTCGAGCTCGTTTGATATTCAGCATTTAGTATTAGCCTGGCAGCCCTATTTTGAAAGTTTTGTAACTTGTCAGAGAGAACTTTGCCACAGTTGTCCCACACTTCGCAACAATAGCCCATATGAGTCTGAACAAGTAACTCAAAGATTTTTATACGTGTGTTAGTTGGGGCACAAATGACCTGACTTTCTTTAGGGCACCCAGGCCTGATACTATTTTCTCAGTTATTGCTGCGAGCGTAGCGAGCAGCAACACTAATCTTGACGTACAACACAGGGTGACCACACGCATATACCTTTTCGCAAGCATACCATTTCCTTGAATTCATGGTCACCGGCCGTTTATCGCCTCGCTTTGACGCCGTGGGTCTCTGAGGATATAAATGGTCTCTTGGTATCCGGCAATCCCTTTATGTAGGACGACACAAAATTTTACCAAAAATACAATAGAATACAACAATCCAATCCAATACAACAATAGAACGCAACACAATACAATACAATATAATACAATTTGGTAGCAATTCGTGTCGTCCTACATGAAGGGATGGCCCGGTATGCATATTTTCTCAACACAGTGTTATACCGTTTTGTCAAATATGTCAAACTCCGCTTTATTCAAAGCAGGAAGTATTCATCAGGGTCACAAACGTTTTAGTGATGTATCGAGAGGAAGACAATATTCTTTTATGAGATTTTCAGCGCTGTCGTGTGCCAATTCTAACCAGTTCAGCAGTGGACGATACAAATTATCCTGACCTTATCGAAGCCGAACTCCCGAAGGAGACCACAGGCAGCCCAGACTCGACATATGTTTCCCGCTTATTAGTCTGTTGGGTTACCTGTGGTGTGAAGAGTTTATATAATTGCTCCTTGTGAACGATCTGCAGATTGATCGGTCCACAAATCAGCAGTAGACATCGCAGGCGGTGCTTTCAAGATGCGTGGGCATGGCAACTGAAACTTTTTGAAAATACCCCTGCCTACTAAGGAGAATTGTTTGCTTGAAGTACATGACAACTCTTCTTAGCGGCCTGGGTATTTTCAAAAAGTTTCAGTTATCATGCCCACGCATCTTGAAAGCACCGCCTGCGATGTTTACCGCTGATTTGTGGACCGATCAATCTGCAGATCGTATACCGAGAGAAATATTTTGAATTCGGAATTTATTTTCCAGCTAGGCCGTTTTCACGTCGTTTGGCCTGAAACGTGAATGAGAAGTGCTTACACATCTCTGGATTTGTGTGCCGAAAGCGAAATCGATTTGAATTTCTTGTTGAATTTCGGCGGCGAGTGAGGTCATCGAGGAAAAGCTCCTCGAACCTGCATACCTTATGTATATTTGTGTCCGATGGGTAAGTACAAAACACTGACCCCCGGTCCATGGACCCCCTCATGGACCCCCTATAAAATTTTCTCAAATCTAAAAAAACACATAAATTTTGCGAAATGTTTCCGCTTCGGCCAGGGCTTATTCAGGCAATCAGGTCATGGCAGATCAAGACTATATAGTATTAAATAAATCACACGTGGCAACAAAACCAATATCCAATATATAAAAATATATACAAGATGAGAATATATGAAACATCGACCGACATCGCACATTTCATTTCAGTGGCGTAAAATTAGACTTGTAAATAAAATCATTTCACAATTATGCTCCCAAAACTCAACGACGAATAAACAGGAGTTTACTGACCCGATCGAAACTCGACATGTCACTTTGCTTATCTGTGCTTATGGCAGCTCAATGGAAGAATAACACTTTTCAAACGTCCTGCCTCGATAATCTGAAGCTTAGGTTTCCTCTATAATTTATTACTGTATCGCAGTGCAAAATTGCAACTGATGCCCAAAATTTCATAGTCGAGCGTTGCGTGACAGAGCGACGGCGTTAATTATTCACTAAATCATTTTCGTCTAGTAAAGTGAAGTATGCAAAGAAGCACCGCTCCGTTGTCAACCAAAATAACATGTTCTCACGATCCTTATCGCACTTCGTCATCAGACCTATTTGTCAGCATGATCTTAGTTGTTGTTCGAAACATTTTCACCGAAGCGAAAATCGTAAGGAAAGGATAACGTACATTCGCAAAGTATTTTTTTTTTTTAGAATTTGAGAAAATTTTATAGGGGGTCCATGGACCGGGTCCATGAGAGGGTCCATGGACCGGGTCCATGAGGTGGTCCATGGACCGGGGTCAGTGTTTTGTACCTACCCGTGTCCGATGGGTAGACACGCGGCCAACCGTCAAAACTTCGAGGCCTAATAAACTGCTTTAGAAGTCCCAAAATCACTCACACAACTTCATTAAGTATCAATCTTTTATTATTGAAGATTTATTTTGTAGGAATCGGAAACGAGAATTCACAAGGAGCAATTATATAAACTCTTCCGAGATCGCTTATGAAACATACCACAGGTAACCCAACAGACTAATAAGCGGGAAACATATGTCGAGTCTGGGCTGCCTGTGAGGAGACCGATTGTATCTCGTTTCGCTTGGCAATCGACCCATCCCAGAGACAATATCGCTGAACAATCTGCCCGTTGAGGCATGTTGATCAATGGAGTATGAGGCGCCAAATGTTTCAAAATTATTTTCGAGCATAATAAAGGTAAAAACATGCATGTATACCAAACAACGATTATTTGTAAGCCACACATGGAAAAAATGGACAATTTTATAATGCATATAAAACAGACCATGCACATATAAAAACCATGCACGTATAAAAAAACCATGCACGTATAAAAAAACCATGCAGGTATAAAAAAACATGTACGTATAAAAAAACCATGCACGTATAAAAAAACCATGCACGTATAAAAAAACCATGCACGTATTAAAAAACATGTACGTATACAAAAACCATGCACGTATAAAAAAACATGTACGTATAAAAAACATGCACGAATAAAAAAACATGCACGTATAAAAAACCATGTAATGATGTAAAAACTAGCTGACGAATGTGATCGTCGCTCGATCAGTTTGTGAAGATGTCCAGTGGACATTCGGCCTAACACTGTACATAGCAACAACACGCTTGCAACGTTTTATGCGATTCAACAGATATTCGATAGGCATGGCGATCTTCACAAACTGATCGAGCGACGATCACATTCGTCAGCTAGTTTTTACATCATTTAAGAAACGATCCCACGACTCCATCGTAACTCTGTTTACTCTGATATCTACTTTTGAAAAGCAAGGTTTCCGTGCCTGTAGCCCTCCACGTGATCACATCATGACACTATTGTTGTATGGTTTTTTATTCGTGCATGGTTTTTATTCGTGCATGGTTTTTATTCGTGCATGGTTTTTATTCGTGCATGGTTTTTATTCGTGCATGGTTTTTATTCGTGCACGGTTTTTTATTCGTGCATGGTTTTTGTACGTGCTTTTTTTTATACGTACATGGTTTTTATACGTACATGGAATTTTATATGTGCATGGAATTTTATTGTTGCATGGTTTTTTATTCGTGCATGGTTTTTTATTCCTACATGTTTTTTTTTCGCGCATGGTTTTTAATATTCGTGGATGGTTTTTATTCGTGCATGTTTTTTTTATTCGTGCATGGTTTTTTATTCGTACATGTTTTTTTACTCGCGCATGGTTTTTAATATTCGTGCATGGTTTTTTATTCGTGCATGGTTTTTTTATTGGTGCATAGTTTTTTATTCGTGCATGGTTTTTTTTATTCGTGCATGTTTTTTTTATACGTGCATGGTTTTTTATACGTGCATGGTTTTTATACGTGCATGGTTTTATATGCATTATAAAATTGTCCATTTTTTTCCATGTGTGGCTTACAAATAATCGTTGTTTGGTATATACATGCATGTTTTTTCCTTTGATCTATGGGGAGCGACTAGCTAACACTTACAAATCGTCCTTCGGGACAGCAAACAACCCTTCCGAGTACGGTAGCAAACAAGTCGCAGAACAAATGAAAAATCGCCCCTACAGTATCAGGTTTACCCCATATAATTACTCTTGCTTTTAAGCTTTTACATTTTTCTAGGTAATTTTTGGTAATGAGTGTATACATAAAATTGTTATTATTTTGTAGCATTGGCATGTTAAAAAGTGCATCACTCGGATACAAATATTAACTTTGAGTTGTTGTTATTATTGATGTGAACGGTTGTATCTGGTTGGTGAGAAAACATTGACCTCCAGTCCATGGACTCCCAGTACTGACATTTAGAGAGTCCATAGACTGGGGGTCAGTATTTTCTCCACTCCCATCGAATTCTGCCATACAGCAAATTAATGTAACAGTTATAGTTTGTGATTGTTTACACATTTCAATAAAATATCAATACTATTACTAATTTACACGTGTATATTTCCGTTATCGGTGTTGTGTTATTTTCTTGCAAAACTGCACATTATCTAATAACCCAGCACGAGCAAAGTATGATTTCCTAGCTTCTGTAGTCTTAATCAACTAGGAGTAATAAATTATTATAGATTATATGGCAAGTGCGTTGGACAAATTTGAATATGATCAGTGGAACAATAGTTGTAATTTTCGATTAAAAAATGAAACAAAGGTAATAAAATAAACAAAGTGGAACAATATAGAGCCATAGAGATTTTTAGTTTGCTCAACTCACACTTGAACTAATATCACTAGACAGTAGCTCTATATGCATCCCCTCGCAGCACTTCACTTTCTATTAGAAACTTCTAGTATAATCAAATGCGTTTTATGGACAGGAAGTGATGACATCTAGTGCCGGTATAATTTTCAGGAGACAAACGCAGCTAGACTAGACAGTTGAGAGAAAACAAGCGATCTTCCCAGATCCATCTATTGTGTCTAACAAGAAGGATAAATCCCTTAAAAACTTTCTTTTGATATCAGTAGTGACAATATTTGACAAACATTCAGCATTGGCAAATAACTGACAGCGAGACTCGAACAAATCATGATATTTTGCGATAGTCGAATTCATTCCACAAAATATAACTTTACCTGCAGAATCTCCAACTGGAACTTTGAGTCACCAACAGCTCTTGCCTTGTTTACCAAAAAGAGTGGTTAATACTGCGCATGCTCAGACCGTATTTGTAACAAATATTATTGAATTATCGCGACTGCGTTTGCTCAGACCGTTATTTTCAGTCAGCTATTTGCAGGTGAATCAACCAATCAGAATTCGGGATGGGAGAAAGTCGAATGACAATATAATTTAAGTACGTTAAAGTATACCAAAATTACCTTCCTCCTGGACAGTCAAAAAGATAATTCCAAAGACGTACTCTACAAATAAAGTTGTTTTCCCCATCAATATAATTAGCATTCACTTCAAAACACTTTAGATATCACTTTTAAAGGTTTATCAAGTCTAAAATTTGAAATTGGCCGAAATATATGGATTTCCTTGACATTTAGGAAACACGCTGACCTCAGTGGGCTGTCACAAAATTCAAAGCACTGTAACTCAAAAACGAATCACCGTATCGACGTAAACATTTCGAAGAATACTGAGAATACCGATAACTAAATCATATTAAAAGAACAGCTTCATATATCTCATAGTTTAGATTTTAGAATTTTGATGACGTCACATGCAAAGCGATCTATAGCGGGACAGGGAATCATATAGATTAAAATTGAAATGGTCAGCCTTTTCTCCAATGTTTGAACATATGAATAGTTGCTACTGATATCCTATCGCCTTGCGCAGCTTAGGTATACGCGTACGTATTACAGTAATTTATGTTTTACCTCAGCGTGTGGGCTTTTAAGACCAATTAAAGCATTAAATCAGTGAAGGGTCACTGCGGACCTGTTATAAATGCGTTGCTTTCATGGTAAGATGGCTAGCTAGTGAATTGGGGTGGTGATATATTAACCACCCACGGAGAGGTATACGGTCGCAAGGTAACCGGCTTCAAAAATTGTCAAAGTTGTTTTATCTGTAAATACAAGAATTTTAAAGTTTTTAACTTTTCAGACTGAGTTCGTAACTACGAAAACACGTCACTAGCAGAGGCTGGTCAGGTACGTACCACTTCACGGACACTCCAAAGCGAAGCGAAGTAATCAGTCACGTGTCTAAGGTCGCAATAAAGCACGTAAAACATATCCGTCGGTAAAACACTGACCTTAACGGCCAGTATCCGCTACAAACCTAACTCTAATAAGAGAAATCTAAACAGTGGAAAGCCATTTTTTTTAAACTGATCGAATAACCTAAACTAGTGAAACAAATGCATTTTGGTGACCCACCTGTTAAAATTTGCAATTGGTGTAAATACCGCACTAGCAACTCAGGATTTGCTTTTTGAATTTGAGTGTTTCTTTCAGTCACATTAACAAGTCACGGTGACTAGTACAGCGACAAGTAGTTGTCGGATACCAGTTGTATAATGGGTTGTTCAACACAACCACCAGTTTTACCTACTGAATGAGGTGTGCACTCTTAGGCTTAGCGGCTCCGAGATAGGAATAAAAGTCGGATCGGATAGCAGTTTCCATGCACGAAACACTTTACTCCAGCAGTAAATTGAAGCCGAGAAACAGCTCTAAAGGTTTAACTTTCACCTCTTATTCTATTTGGAGAACGACACCTATTTTGGCTATCCATGCAGTGAGGTAGGCACAGAGTAACAGCGGGGAAGACTGCCTTATTTTCAGTTATGATTATTGTAACTATAATTATATAATTATGTTGTCCCCCAAATAAGTTATGTCATATCATTTTGTTGTTGTTCAGTTCAGTATACGTTAATCTTAAGAGGGTCGGTTCATGAATAACTGGAGGAAAACGAATAACGTTGGTCA
The DNA here is from genome assembly GCA_030867875.1 of Actinernus sp. WN-2022. Classification (NCBI taxonomy): domain Eukaryota; kingdom Metazoa; phylum Cnidaria; class Anthozoa; order Actiniaria; family Actinernidae; genus Actinernus; species Actinernus sp. WN-2022. The sequence goes on along the minus strand of JAOWCC010000577.1, from coordinate 137,160,769 downwards.
GTTAGACAATTGAAGAGCGAAGGGAGGTAAAAGGCGTTATTGGGTCATATATCTATATGTCGAGTAACACAAAAAAGGTGGAAGGTGGAGACTATACAATCGCCGCTAAATCGCACATTGATGTCGGTCCCCGACAGATCAGTATGGATGAAAGTGATTACAGCTTAAAACCCCTCTACCCGCCGATACAAACGAATTGTGAACCATGCAAAGTTGTAAGCGGCAAGATTATAAATAATTAGAATTGAGAAATAACCATGTTTATATCTCAGTTTTCATGAAAAATATCTTCAGTGCAGTGTTGTAGATTGAAGTTCTTTTAAACATTTTTTTCTTGGAATCTTGGAAAAACTGAAAAGGAAAATGCTGAAAGGGAAAACAACGACTGCGATACGCGTTTCATTATGCATGCAAGAGAATTAAATTTTCAGTGTAAGGAATGAAAATTAGTTGATATAAAAACCCCTAACCTGTACGGAATAAGTATTTACTTGTCAGTTGAGAAAAAAAATCAACGGAAAGATCGCAATGATTGCTAACTTCGATGAACTTACAGTGTTGGTGCCACAAGATTATAAAATATCCCATGAGGCTGTTCAGGTGAAACAAAAGACGCTAATAATAGATATGCCATGGCAATCTACTGTTTCTAGCCCCCAACTTATGTGAATGTCGAGCGCGGAAAACCTAGACAAACATTAGGAAACTGCTTTCCATGCCGTGTTGAGACATCGGTTCTAACACGTTTTGGAAGCGCCATTTTCACATTTAAAACTTTTATGTAATGGTTCAGTACTGTTTCTGGTTAAATCGAGTGATACTGCAAAACACAAACACGGCGCCGGAGGAAAACATTTCTATGTTAGCAGAATATTTGTTAAACACACGACGCCATGTTGTGAAAATTTGCTGCGAATAACATATTTTATTTAACTATACTCTATAAAGTTGTAGCTACAGCTGAAAAATGAATAAGGACTTCACTAGACTTAAACAACCACAACATTGAACCAGCATAGTGCACAAGGCAACGATATATATATATGATCAAGAAACTCTGGCGCAAGATGAGTTAACTTTGTACCCGACTTCAATCAAACAGTTTCTTAAATGTAGGCTATTTTGTCGCTTTGTGGATTCATATATGACAACCTGTTCTTCTCCGATTTCTTTGTTCATTCTTTTTCCTTCCTATTCGTTGAAATCTGTGTTCGCGATTAAGATATCTCGGGTTTTCAGTTTTTTCTCGTCCTTTTCACGTGCGTAAATACATACGCACACAAAAAAGACCGAACACCGACAAAATCGAAATAACTGTTGGATTAATTAAATAATTAAATCAGTACTTCGATCAACAGAGAATCGCATTGGTTGCTCTTTAGTCTCTTCCAAAACAAAACCATGTATTTTGTAGGCATGGCCTGATAGTGCTTCTCTGGTGTTGGTATATTTATTACGTTTTATGTCTATAGACTTAATTGTTGTTCAGTCTTGTTCCGAACTTTGGTAATATAAAAATGTACCGTAAATATAGAAGACTATACAGACACTTCTTTTGTTTGACAACCTACAATACATCGAAGGTAATTGTGTGAGCTCGACAGTTCAACATATTTAGCCTGGCCTGGGAATGTTGCGTACTGCGAAAGGCAAATTTTGAATGGACCAGGTGCTACTACGTAATTATTGCTTACTCTGTGGAATTCTGAATTAAAAACTCCTCGTTTTTCTTAAGTGAAAGCATGAAATGTACCCTTTGAACACTTTTTCCATGCTATGGCTAAACCTTGAGTTCGACGTGAATTTTCACTTAATATGTAATTTGTTCATTCAAGTGTGCCTGAGGACGGAAGCATGGCTATCGGCTTAGGATACATTTTTTGAGCTTAGTTAATTTCAGTAGAACTGTATTTAATGAGTTCAGAGCTGGTTAGCCAATCGGAAACACTCGATTTTGATTTAATTGGACCGGGCTCAGTTTCAGGCACATGGTAGCGAACCGGCAGGATGCCCTGGTAAGCCACCCTCCCTGTTTCATAATAAAACAATATATTTCTCAAACACAGCAGTAATTACAACGGGTTTGTCTACGTTTATAAGAAATGAAATAAAACGGCGGTCTTCGTAAAAAAAAACTCACTGCAACTACTACATAATAATTAGCCGGTGATCAGGGCAACCAAAATGACTTTTCGCGTGCTACTGATGTGCAAATACCGTGCGAAGTAAAACACTGGTGGACATTGTTTAGGTACTGATGTTATGCTGGAACGTCTTCCCGGGTGTACATCTACTATACTGAGTCAATTACCAAACAGTTGGTACGGAAAATTCCACCGACAAACTGCATTAGTCACACACTGAACCTCAGTAAGTCCAAACTTTTTCCCGGTTTTTCCAAACTATTTTATTTGAGTCAGACTCGCCGTCTCACCGTAGTCCAGTGAGACAACTGAAACCTCGGTTGCAAGTATCTTTAAAACAACTGAGCCATTTGTTTCGTATTGCAGCTTACACAAGGCAGAGAAATAGCGTTTCCTTGCAGTTTCAATTGAGAATTGTATTTTAGAAAAACGGGGAAATAGTTTGGAAGAGGTTATCTGCACATAGATCGAAAATACATGGTACTGTTGACCAGACCACTACTTTCGTTACCGCTCTCTTTAGAGTCTCATATCTGTTAGAGACCGCAAGCGCGTATGGTTTGTCAATGAAGCATCGAGTACGAAAGAAAGAAAACCAAGCACTAAACCTATTAATTTATGGCGTTAAACTAACTTTAAGAGGAGCGTTAATATACAAAACCTCAAAATCTCGGTGTTTAGGGTATAGAATGGTCCCTCAAAACTAAATAGTGAGTCTCGGCAAAATTCAAGCAAGTCTCGAAAACTCGGCGTTTCATAAAAGAGTCTCGGATTTGACCATTCTATACCCCTAATCCTCTTTTTATTCAGACAGATTTTAATAGTTCTCCGATATAAGTCGGTTGCATTTCGCCTAAAATCTTGGCTTCTATTTTTTTTTTTTAAATTATTAACTCGGATCAAAAAGTAAAGCACCTCACGACTTTACATTTTTGTGGAGTTTTACCAGTCTAATTTGGGCTGCCTTGCATGATCACCTATCTCTGATGTGGAATTAGTCTCTTCAAGACTACGGTTATTACCGAGCTGATAATAAGAGCAGTGACAATTAGCGAAATGCATGTACTGCCAGCCAGATCTTTATCAGTTTTGCTAAAATTATATGAGATTTCTGGGAAGACAATTCGACCACTTCAACGTGGGACTGATCGCAGATGGGAGATGTGATCCTTTGTAATTCCTTTGTTAACATGAGTTCCGCCCTTACCAAACTACACGGAGTTACTATGATTAGCATCATCAGCATAGATAAACCTATGAAACCTTTGGAAACCCTCTGTCCTAAGGAATGTCTTTATACAAACTCGATAAATTCGTTCAACATACAGTGTAGACGTAATGGTGATAATGAAATTTACAGTTGAACTCGCTATAATGGTGTAGGCGGAGAAACTCCAAGCGACCTTTTTGGCCTGTAAGATACCCCTCTTTATTAGTCTGTTGAACTTTTGACGCATGTAGAGTGCTTGGCGTGTCTCAGTCTTAATTAGTGCTCGCTAACAATGACTACCGCTGCTGCACACGGGTTCATTAATTTTTTACTATTTGGAGGAAGACTTTTCCCAATCTCATTACGCTGTTACAACGTGAATAAAAATAGTGGGAATCTGCGCAAAAAGGGTTTACAATGGCTGCTTTATAGTTTAACAGTTGGGCATTAAAGTAATCCTATTGTGTTTGTGTCAAGATGATTTTACATCTCTAAACGCAATTAAAACGCATAAGAGCTCCAAGAAAATTGTTGGATGTTTCCCAAAGAGATTTATGTACTTGAGAGTTAATTAGCAGAATGTGATTAAAATTTCAGTAGGAAAGTGCTGGATACCAAAGCCATAAAGTGAGCAAATTTAGATGTTCAATAGAGCCGACGAATGATAGGCTAGATTACTCCCATCCCTGTTTGTTTTCTTGGGAAATAGGCGGTTCGCTTGCTCCGGTTAAAGCCGAGAGAGAAGTACAGATCCACCAGTTGTAGACAAAACTTGCTAATAGAGAGAGACCTAATACATGTGTTATTTCAGCCTCCAGAGCGAGCACTACAGAATCTGTTTCTCGATGCGTTAGCTGGTTTATACATTGGTGAACGGTAGAAGAAAGGTTAGTTCATGAGACTGTTACTTAGTCATACCTTTTATCCAATCCCATCATTGCAATATCGTAACGTAGTTCTGGGTCCTTATGTATGTATTGCGGGCTGGTGGGAGTTCATAGGAACTTCCCGATTGAGAAAAGCACACCCATTTGGTAAAAGATCGCTGCCCTTGTTCATTGCTTCCCATTCTTTAGAGCTTTATGTCAACAGAAGTTACATTTTCTTGTCTGAGAAGAGTTTCAGTTTTGGGGGGTTTGACTTTTTTCTATAAATTTTGGTCAAGAAGTCGTTGAAAATCTGGAACCTTTCTATCATTTGGATGAACCGTATGAAGTGTCCTATATTACTTTTAATCTTCTCAAAAAATGGAAACGGAAAAACCACAAACTAACATTACCACAAACCGACAGAACAAACATCCTTTTGGTAACTAATTAAAACAACAAATATCCATCAACTGTCTACTGACCGCTTATCTTTGCCGAAGAAGCCAGTTAAGTTTCTTTTTGACATATTTCAGTTGTCCATGAGTCAATTTGGGATGTTTTTTGAACACACAAGATAGAAGACAAATCCATGCAGTGATGGATTAAAACTGATTCTGGTTGTTTATTGGGTGACCGCAGTCGACATTATCCACACAAAGACCAGGTCTCTCTGCTAGACGTGGCTCAGTTAAGTCTAGATCTAAGCGATCCCCTTCCTTGACGACCCTAGGGACATTTTAGGATCACAAATAGACTAACTGATAAAACAGATAAAAATATCATCATTTACTTTATCTGCGAGTCTATTTCCTGATCGCAAAATCCTGGGGGTTGCCAAGAAAGGCGGCGACCGTTAAGATATTAACATAATTCGTGTCTATCTCAGTTGTCCTTGGTCTTTGTGAATACCGTTTGCGACCAACCGATATATCAGCAAACAAGGCACGGCCTCTGTCTATCTCACGCGCTTTATGAGAAACCCACAAACCTGTAACACAACGAAGCGGACAGCCGTTTGGAAAATATGCGAAATGCCGCCTCACCTCCGAAAAAAAACGTTGAGGTACTGTACTTCAGTCTACTTTTGAAATTTAGTGAAGACAAAGTATAATGCTTGGAGGCAGAAGAAAGAGCATGACAATGGTTGTTAAATAGTCTGCAGAGTTACAGTGGGTAGTCAGTTAACAAAGTGTGAATGCGTAGGTGGGGCTGGCCAAACCAAGCTAGTAAGATCATCGTAAGTTATTCATGATACAGCGTTATTTGGAGAGCTTCGTTAGTGTGTGGGTGAGAGCTTTGCTTCAATAATGACACCGATATTTGTTTTCTTATTCCTTTTACCTCCCTCAGCACAAATGGTTTTCTCTCCTTATTTTTGTCTGCATGGGCGGACCCGCCATAGAACGTACCAGCACTCCATAGGGGTGAAACAGTTTGTTCCCTACGTTGCTTTAAGGAGGAGATACACGCCTTAAAATATATGTAACTGATATTATGCTATTGTACCTACCCAAATTCGTCCCCGTATAGTTCTCTATATATAACGCTTCTTTCGGCTCATTCTAGATTGCTCGATGTAATCTCATGGGGTGAGAGTCATATATTGTAGTTACGATCTCGTAAATGCAAAGCACGCCCTTCTATAATTCATTTCACCTCTTTACATATTTCATTTTCTTCATGGTAATCTTCCGGCTCCTTAAAAAAATCTGACAAAGTTATCTATTCACGAGTCATGATATAAACGTTTGAGATCCGGTCAGGAAAGTTCCGAGCATTCAAACCATGTTTAATATGACAACTGATTCACCATTTTCTGACACGTTTCTGCCCCGGCCAGCTAATACTGTAAACAAAATTTGAAAATCCTTACACTGAAAAGACAGACTGGAGAATCCAACACTGACAACTGAAACCGGGATAAAGCCGGATTATATATATCAAGAAACGGCGTACCTCCTCCTATCCAAATTCTGTTTCGGCTCTTCTACTAATTGTTGCGGCAGTACTACAGAGCTGTGAGGACATCACAAATGATGCAAGCCACTATTTGTGGCTCCTATTATCCATAGCTATATATATGTATACTTACATAAGATTGGCTATGAATTGGATCCAAACTGATTTACAGAGCCTGGTGGCTGCTTGAGTAGTTTAGTTTTGACAGTTCAAATAAAGTTTTAATCCTCTCTCTGTGACTACTACCTGTTCAGATCAGTCTCGCCGGCTTTATTCCTGTAAACGTGTTTGATCAACCGATTCGTAAACGCCTTTCTTGCCCATAGAGTATAATTACGTATGTGAAGACTCGTGTGGGAGTAACTGGCATAAGCCATCGTCTGTCTTCAGGTTTTGTTAATGTAACCGTATAGTGTACGTGTAGGCGTGTGTATTGACATCTGAATGTCAAAAGTCCCGATTCTCATACTGAATTTGATCATAAACGTAAAATAAGTCTGTTCACAGCATATCCGAGTCCACCATGCCGTACTGACAAACGTAAATAATTATATTTACGTGCCGCCGTAAAGAGTCAGCTCTCTAAGCAAGACTGAGGAGGACTCAGATTTGATTACGGCGTTGTCTTTTTTCGTGTTCACTTGGTATTGGCAAACCAAATGATTTACAACGACAACTCTTCTAGTCAAACAATCAGTTTCCCGCAATATTAGTAGTACTTTACATTTGACACAATACGGAAGGCCAGCATTTTATGTGAGTTTCTAGCCTGTATTATTAAAAACAATATGATATATCGAGATTTTCTTGAATATTCTTGATATACTTGAACGTGCTGCTCCTTATAAAAATGTACACGCACATAAAGATTCATAGTTCTCAATACATTTGAGTTGTAGAAATGCTTTGTGCTAGTTTTGACCAAAACCTTGAAGCTTGTTGAATGAAATCTGTTTGATGATATTTTTGATAAATTACCAAAAAAACATTACGGCGGATACTTGAAGAGGACTAATTTCTTGTTAATAATTTTCATATATAGAAAAGTTAATGATGTGAACCGGCACTTAACAATTAACGTGAAGCAGATAGCTGGGGCCAGGTGGACGGAATTGTAGGTAATCCTCTTTGTTGAAGTGTTCCTTGTGTTTCTTGCTGGTTTTCTAGAACAAAAATAATAACTCTTTCTCAACTCAAAATCAATGGACTCTCAATAAAACCCTTAACGCTTCAATAAGGCTAGCCATTCATTCAACTAATATTCATCACCCCAATAAACTGTGAGTCAGTAAATATTGGCCATTTCGGCAGCTACATGTCTGTAGATCAATTACTATTAACGACTTTAGATACCAAGAAAGAAGGCTTCGCTTTCAATTCATGATTGCTCCTTGACCTATATAATTTGAGGAGGAGTTATGTCCATGAGGAAAATCTTAACAAGAATAAATAAACCGAACAATATTCAGGTGAGAGTAGAAGATTCGAATAATCCCGTGGCGTTGCCTTGTGAATTCTTAACGTGTTGGAAAAAGAAAATAAACAAAACATTATGAAACACGTGCGTGGAATGATTCCGCCCGTTACGAGATTAACCCGCATGAGGCCTATCTCAAGGATCTCCGTCGAACGGTGTGACGCCAGACATACAGACTTCAGTCGTGTTCGGCCTGGTTCACTTTTCAATGATTTGTTATTACGTTTGAAGAGCACAAGCTTGCCATTTTAAGAAGACAATGAAGCCTAAAACTTTGACTGCACGTAAAAGAATATACAAGTTCAACAGGAAACAGAGTTTAGAAAATATTGGCAATCCTTACAAAATGCTCTTATTGTCTTTTCGGGAATTTTTGATGTTCGTTATTTTGATTAAGGGAAACTAAGTGTTTCGTAAACAAGCTTATTAAAAAAATAGTAACATCCAATAGAAATATTGAACTTTTCTCAGAATACCCGTAGAATTAGAAGTGTTCATCGCGCAGTCGAATCAGCATTTCATAACACCAAGGCGGGAGCACACTTTCATTCGTTTCTAAAGAAGGTTGGCTGCCTTAGTTTCATTTTTTGGTAAATTAATTAATATCTGCCTTAAGGTGCTGTTACTTCGTATTTTTCTGACAGTTCAGTTACTGAGGACAATAGGTTCTTAGGTTGTTCTCATTCAAGAAAAAGTTACATAGTTCACGTACTGGAATTTGCATCCGTGAGTTCGCTGAAGGTTGAAAATTGAGACACCAGTTGTAACACATGAACGGAAGAAATGATTTAATGTCTTCCTCCAAAGGAATAGAGTTCACTATGTCTCCGATGGTAGTTATGACGGCATTAAACTCGCTAAGGTGCAAAACGTCTTAGACAATGAGCCACGGAGTCTTCGGTCTCCAGCCACATGCGTGATTCTACAGTCCATTCAAATTCTTCAGAAAGGAAGAAGCCAAAACGTTCCTCGTCGAACAATAGGAATACTTGAAGGCAGGTGCCTTCCTCCATAAATAAGGACTAATGAATCTCAGAAGAAGGCAATGAAAAACTTAAACGCTTCGGTCAAGTACTCTTCCAAAGTACTTCCCGATTCACTTGAGAAAGTACTTCAGATCTATGTGCCGATTCAGTATCGCCGACCCCACACTTGCTTACGGGCATTTCGTCAGGTCAAACAGAGGGTTTAGGTCACTTCTAGACCTTACCGAAACGCAGTATTAAATTAATACGAACCTATACCAAGGCCTACAGAACTCCAACAAGGCTTTAAAAAATGTCACATTATTAAGTCACGTCTCCGTGAAAATTGTTTATTCACAGTGTGCTTGCGTTTCGTCATTTTGTATGATCACCTTCTGTTATTAGAAATATCATTATATTGGCCAATGAACTAAATATGCTAGAAACTTGCAAATCTCCAACTTCTTTTGGTAATTTTGTAGACAGAAGATGGCATATTTCCTGTCTGAATTTGTAAGCAATGGCATCAGATGGCCAGGGTTCCAAGAAAGTCACAGGTTTTCGCACAATCACGAAATCAAAACATAATTTTCCGGCTGTTTTGACTTGAGAAATGCGAGTCACTTATTCACCGACAATGTACTCATAAAAAATCCAGCTGAGTTTTAACAGAAACCTGACTGGGAAAGCTACTAACAAACCAATTCACATCGGTAGGCCGTGATATGTTTTTTCTAAGTACTTTAGCGAATTCTCCAGAGCGCCTACCGGCTCCGCAGTTGACGACATTTTATTTTATTTTTTAACAACTGTTTTCCTTGTAAGTTTCTCACAATTCTTCTCCGCACAGCTTGTTGCAGTTGTTGGACGCAAAGGGGTGTCTAAGGAAAACAAAAGCTCAGTAATTGGTTTAAGTATTACATCCCCATGAAAACACGGAATTTTGTATCGCTTTGTGAAGTCACTACTCATGATTTGTTCCAAAACGCCAGCGAGGGTAAGCGTATAGTTTGACCTCACGAGCAAGTTAAATTCAATTGACCAATAAAATGGTTTACTAGTACGAAAAGTTGTACGGGTACAAAGACGAATGGCTGACAATCCTTACCATTTATCACAGAAGTAAAAGAAGTGAAAAGAGCTACGAGAGACCATACAGCCGCTCCGTTTTTAATTCTATTGATATGGCAATTAACTTGGAACGATACCCGATTGACTATAATAAACCCTGTACGTCTCTATAAGCCCCTGTTATTACACAGACGTGTGTTACAATTTGCCACTGAGCGAGACAAAAATAATGATATTCGGTGAAAAGCTCAGAAGTCACTTCTTAGCGAGGAACACAGGGGAATATAGTTACTCTCTTCCAATTTGTCTAATAAATGGTTAGTTGGTAATGCGCAATTTCTCTGATAGTAAATGTGTCTTTTTTCTTCTAATTATTACAGAAGTGTTTTATCTCGCAAAGCTGATTTTCTGGCAGGGCGGCAAGACTGGTAGAACATACTCGTGTAAATAGCTCGTTAGTTCAGGGGCTCAGTAATATTAAATCACCAGGTCAGAGTTCTTAACTTAATTACTACTATTGTCCGGTCTAGTTTGAACTTACCGACGACTCGACTGAAAACCGCCTTGAACCTCCCCGTTATGAGTACACGTGTCGAAGCCCTAAGCCAGTTGTTTTATTTATCTTCTTGCTATGTTTCGACATTACATTTATTCGTGTGGTAGAAAATAGCTAGCGGTTTATTATATCCAGATGAGGAGTAATACTTTACGGTAGGTGGAACTACAAAAGAATCGATGTCGTTGAGGGTTGGTTATTTGTTGTCGGCTTGATATGATTCTAACTTTTGCACCATTTGGCACCAATTAAGCGGGAAAATTCCTTAATACCATTAGTAGACTATTTCAATATAGTGATCTAAAAGAAAGAAACCGGGGTAAACAAAGAGTAAATATTATTTTTTTGTAAACAGCAGAATTAACACGTACTACTGCGCTAAGACAATAGAACATTTCTTCTCTAATTCCAAATGCACACTTTCTAAGTTGAACATTTATGTGGTCCACTCAAGTTCAGAGGGTGAGGCCTAGAAAGCACTTGTCCCTCGACGCCGTTCCAAGTACTCGCAATTATTAAAACATACAAATTCCCAGTTTATTCTGGCCAGATTGTTATCGCCTCTAACAGGATGCAATGTCTTGCGAGACAATGCTTTGGTCGAGACCGCTTACATCTCTGTCCTCTGCCACACGGCCCAAATGGCATACACATACACGACAAGAACAACAGAGTGAGAGTTTGAGATGCCTTAGAAGGAACATCAACTACTCGCCGACATCATCGCTGTCAAAATATTATCGAGAGGGGGCGTTTCGGTACAATTTACACTCCAAATTCGAACAAGAAGGTAATACGAGCGCGTCGAGAAACTCTTTGAGAATCCCTATAATTAATCCTAAGTGTCACGGCCCCTAGGCGAGTTGACCCCGCAAATCGTTCCTTTTGTTTGCAAGCTTCGGCACTGACGCTTACAATGAGGGAAAAGATTGGTTCTAGGTCTGCACAGCTGCATTGCTTATCTCGCTTTTATGTTGAAGGTGTGATTTATTGTGAGTGAACAAGTTGATCAGCCTCAGTTGGGTCCGAGTTATCAATCAACAGCGGTACATCAAAAGAACTCTAATTAAATCTATCAGTTTTTAAGTCTATCGATAATTTTTAAAACCACGCCTGACAAGCAATATTATTCTTGCGTGCTCTCTCTGTGTTTACAGGGCGAAACCACAACTCCTCGAAAGCTCGTGGTTAAGTCTAAATTTGATAAAGGAAACCAAGCCGAAACTGAGTACCATATTTATGCCAGGACTTGTCGTGATTGCTTGAAGCTAAGCACCCCTGAGCAAGGCCGTCCCTCGAGCACACAACTTGGAAAGCAAACCCACGTATAGTGTATTAGTTCCTTCATCCATCCCACAGTGATAGCAAATCATTGGATGCTCTTCCATAAACCAAAGGTAAGTCCATTATCTTGTTAGTCGTGTAAACTGTGGATTCACCCTGTCGTGGTTAAGTAAAACGTTGGGGGAGTTAAAGCAGTCTACCTGTCGAGCGTAACCCATTTACTTCGGCTTTCTGTCTTATTATTGAAACAACAGTTCGAGTAAAACTTCCTGTGCTTTAAAAAGGAAGAGAAAATGTCTGTCCGCACGAGAAGGAGGCGAGAATAACAAAGCACTAATATGAACAGCAGGCAGACTTTTACGTGATTTTGTTACGCGCAACTGGGGTCATTCACTGCTGTACAGAGTGTAGAACTATCAACAGAAAAGGTAAACAAAACCTCCTGATTGTAATTGCAGTATATAAGTGCAAAACCTAAAACTCAGCGGGAAAGCAATCAATGTGCAAGTATACAGGGCCTCATAGAGGGTTGGCTATCCCTCCATTATACAAGCTCATTACACTCTCGTAAACTAGGCTGCCCCAACGCAGCATGATTTCCAGATTTATATATTAGAACAAGGAGCACGTCAGCTTTGCTTGTGTACTGTACGGACGATTGGCAAACGCAAATATTTAGTCGTCCCAATGGGACTGAACCACGACATTTTGCTTCAATAAGTAACGAGAAGCTTTTGAAAGGCGCTTGATAATTAAGTCTATACTTTCGCTCAACTCAATGAACACAAATCGATTAAGGGCTTGAATGGAAAACCATTGCGCAAGTAACTTTAGTGATTTTAAACACACAGTTGTGTAACTAGCGCTTATATTGATACTGAGGGATCATGGCATGTTTAATCTGTAAGGCAAATAACATGCTATGTCGCTTTTGTAACCGAACAGCGCAATACAGTTGGTCTTCTTACTGCATTGTTGTGCTATGTGAATTGGTTGCTAACGCTCTCGTATGTTCGTTATCGTAGCGTAGTAAGTTCCACGGCTGAGTGAACTTGTCGGTGAAGCAGGCTTTGATTAAGAGGCACATTTGTCGGCTGATGGCACTGCTATTACGAGCCGTCCCATCAACCGCCCCTTAACGGATCCATGTACGCCCACAAACTCAGAACTACCACCCACTTTCGAGATCCAATTACTCCTCTAGCGATACATTTGGTTTTCTCGTACTACCTCTAGCCCACCGGGACAACAACGATTGGGAGGTGATACATTGTGTACTTTCTGGTTAGGTAGATTAAACTGAAGTCTTTGAGTCATTATGACTTCCGTAAGCAATCGAGAGGTGTGAAGTGGGGAGGATGGAAACGTTAGTTTTCAAGTCGCCAGCAAGCACACACACTATGGAGTAGGATTAATAGGGCTTATACAGGTGCTAAGAGGAAAACCAACTTCTACGTGTCAAGGATTTTGTCAGCTTCGAGAGCCCTGCCGCCCGCTACCGATAGCTCTATTGTATTGTTCGTATATATGGTTTAGAATAATAGTTCCATTTGGAGAAACTTATTATATGTCAACAAATCCCTATCATTCAATCATATTTGTCAAGAGGCCGGTAGAGCCGCGCTGATTGGGCAGGGCAAGGAGGCGGCATCTTAAAAGAGTTGTACATCACAGACTTGGCTGAATCAATAGTTTGTGCGAATATCTCCGAGCGGCGGGCACTGTTGTGAAATTTCAGGCCAAAACTCGCAGGAAAATATAGTAGAAATGTGTAATTGTGTAGTCAATGAGTTGTGAGCTAAGACTTCAGGTTTGTGGCGGTGTATTTGTCCATGAATTGGAGTTGATTTGATTACCAACCTAAGCTGATTAGTTGCCTTGCTAATACGATCTGTTTCCGTTCGTGTGTCCTTCAGAATCTGCAAGGCACGTCGTCTACTCCGTCGAGATCCTCGTCTCCTCCACTAGCAATGCTTGCTGCCACTTGTAGCCGAATTGGACAACAGACTTCCCCTTCTTTGACCGACGTTACTGTGGGTAAAGCATTCTATCCGTGGAAACCGCCACCACCACTCGAGAGCATGGTTCTGCAAAGAGCACGCTTGTCTGAGGCTAACATAGGGGGTATGACTTCAGCTTTCACATCAACTCACGAGCCACCCCTTGGTGAAAGACAGCCCAGTGAGCCCATGTACTCTGCCTGTAACCTCACGAGTGGTCGTAGCGCTGCTTCTGATCCTGTAGCAGTGGCAGCGGTAAGCCGTATGCATCCTACTGTTGACTATTCACGAATGACTCACTCGTATCATGAAAATCCTTGGTATAAACAGTCCCTAGAACATCACACACAACCTCAGCCCAGGCAGGGCTTTTGGGAAGTTCATGGAAATCCTGCATGGCTAGAAGCTCCAGGGTCCGCCGGGTCTTTCCATCCAACATTGAGCCATTTTTCTGGCTTGCCGCACGAGTTTTCTGCCGGCAATGTCTCCCATCCTATTTCAGCTTTACCGGCGGTAACTGTAGCAAACCATCCCCATTTCTTTCCTCCGCCATCGTACCTCGGAGGAGAGCCTATCAAGTCTTCTTTTCCTACGTACATTGATGGACCTTCATACTTTCCAGGAACTGCGGCATTTTTGCAATCTGCTCAAAGCTTAGTTCCTAGAACAACTCGCCGCTATACCGGAAGAGCAACTTGTGACTGTCCTAACTGCCAGGATAACGAACGAATGAGTGCTGCTGGGGCTCCCTTCAGGAAGAAGTCCCAACACGTATGCCATATCCCGGGTTGTGCAAAGGTTTACGGGAAAACCTCGCATCTTAAAGCCCACCTAAGGTGGCATACAGGAGAAAGGCCTTTCGTATGTAACTGGCTTTTTTGTGGGAAGCGCTTCACACGTTCAGATGAACTTCAACGCCATTTGCGAACTCATACAGGAGAAAAACGTTTCGCCTGTCCAATATGTAACAAGCGATTCATGCGGAGTGATCACTTGTCGAAACATGTTAAAACTCATAACAACGTTACCACAAAAAAGGCTGATTCTGAAAGGGCTGACGATGAGAAAGGTTTAACTTCTGAAGAACATAGTGAAGGCTCTGGGAATGTGTCAGAAGAACCGGTTGGGAACACAAAATAAGCTTGTTTCACAGCTGATTCATAAGCCACAGTAAATGGAAGCACCGAATAAGACGTGTAAATAGACTAGATCAGAATTTGTCTCAAATTTCCCCCACAAAAATGACATTCTTGAGAATGATATGTCACTAAATCGCACTTCCTGAGACAATACATTTGTTTCCAAGAGAAGCAAAGAAAAAGATACGTATGTTAGTGTTTTTTTTCCTGTCGCTAAGCCCGCCCTTGGGGTTAGTAATGGACGAAATCACGAGTCTGTTTGAATGACCCTCATAATATTAACCATGGTAGAGTCAACAGCACAAAATTATTAAGAGGGATGCTTTTATTTACTACATAGAGACTGTAGAAACTGGAATTTTGACTCGAAGTATATGCTTACAAACAGCAATATATGGTTTAACTCAAAGAAAGGAAGGCTAGGCTTTTTCATACTAAAGGTTTGTAAGCCAATTCAAAATTTCACAAAGAATGAATGTATTTATGACTGAATATGATGTACATGCGAGTTATTTAATGTTATACAATGGCTGGAAATCAGGTCTGAGGCCTCAAATAGAAATATTTCTCAGTTTGCTAGATCTTTATTTACAACAAAAGTGTATAAAAATTTGACCTTATTTCCAGTGGTCTGAACCTCGGCAATTGAAAATTAAACAAGGTTTATAATGTGATATTGTGGTATGCTGTTTCCTTCCTTGTATTCATTATTTTCACCATCGATTCTACCCTTGCCAAGATAGACAGGAATCGTTGTTAAACACTGCTACATCTTTAGCTTTGTCGAAAAGTACTGAAATGTTTCTTTGAGCCCCATGTTGAGATAGACAAAGAAACTCCCTGTATTTAGTGAACTCTCTTCCTCCTCCTATCATCAAAATATTCAACAACAGCAGTACTTTGGGTTTTATGGTTATTAAGCGGTCAAGGAGTCCAGCTAATGTTTATCTTTCGTAAAATCGACATCTTAAGATTTTTGTTATCATTGAAGCTGCAATCTTGGAGAAAGTTTTACCATTTTTTCACCCTTTGCTTTAAGCTCTTGGAGCTTCTTGTCCTTGTAAAAGTACTTGTACATGGCCTCATAAATCGATGTATAGTAAATAGAATGCTAGATTCACAGAACTAGTTTCTCCTTCGATTTTATCTACATATAGAATTCTATATTGACTTTGCTTTTTTTAAGTATTTCGGATGTGTTAATTCATGAATGGTTTTCAAGAGGTACCACTTACTCTTTACGTTGGCGTACCGCTTGAAATCCCTCCATCTGGAAACCGGAGAATCCGTCCAGTTTAAACAGATTGGAAACTATGAGTTCCTTGATGAACAAAGCCAAAGTTAAAAAGAGTTCCCTCCGTTTCAGGGTTGAGAAGAAACTGAAGTTAAATGACTCCGAACGTTCAGTCATCTAATTCAGAGACTGTCAAAATCAATATTTATTCAGCCCAATTCTTGAGAATTATAAACTTTGAGATGGAAAGAAAAAACAACACAGGAAAATAAATTTACAGCAGATACAGAAAAACACAATACAGTGTTTTCGTTAATAGACAAATCGTGAAGTAAATTAAAGAAATAGCCATTCAGTGCTTCTTTCAAGGCAGCCGAGTGCAATCTCTAAACAAAGAGATTCTAATTTACGAGTCTAGTTTGCCGCTAAACAACAGCTTTAAATAATTTCACTTGTCTTTAGCTCTGTTTTCACTTTTCATAGAATAAGTTAGAGACGTGCATACGCTCCGCATATATTGTTATCTTTTTGGACGTAAAGTTCGGTTTTCTCTGTGGTTGCCGACGGGGTGTCATGTTCTAATAATTGGAATAATCAAGGCTAGAGTTATTTGTCGCTTGGTGCCTCCCCAACACTGTAGTTTATAAATAAGTTTTATAGTACCCGTCTTTGGCACTCGGGCTGGCTCTGCCTACTAGTCCAGAGCCAATACTCTAAGAATATTATGTGCAAGAGCAAGACACAGATAGCTCAGACAAGCGCCAAGATTAAGATTCGGTCACCCCTAAACGCAACATAAACAACTCGGGTATGTGGTAAATATCGTATTTCCCTCTAGCCCAAGGCGATGGTGTAGGTTGTTTGATTGATCGAGAACATTATTATTAAGAATGTTGCCAGTATAATTGCGAGCTGCAAGTTAGCAGAACCGGAAAGCGCACATAACACTCATAACCACATTACATGGCCCGCGGCGAACCGGCGTCTTTATAAAAATCCTTCAATTCTTTCCAGCTTCTAAGACTCGAGATAATCACTGTTTTGTTCCAAACACGTTTTTTGATAGCAAGGCAATTTTAATTCCTCACGTCCCATGGGGAATCAAAGCATCTGATTGTATTTTTTTTTCCTCTGAAAGCCAGCAAAGTACTGTATTACGAACAACAAGGCCAACGAGTCCCTTTTGCTCCGAAACGACCTAGCCCCACAGATGACTACAACAGCGTCTTGAATTCCGCCACCACCCCTCTCCCCAGAAAATTAGCTTGTACTCTCAGCCATCGCGTCTACGCTGGTTTGGCGGTCTTTCCGTCAACCAATTTTTCCAAACAAAAGACATTAGGGACCGGACTCGAGCAAAGGACGTTGATGCATGACTGAATGAATTTTAGCTTGTGCGATAGCAAGAGAGAAAAGGCGGCGGAAAGCCTTTTGTGGCGAAGGAAAAAGCTGTTCGCAGGTGCCTTTGTTAGTGTGTAAGTGGAATGATTGTTGGTAATGAAGAGGGAACATGGCCCTAATTGCGTTTAATGGTTCGGTTCGGTTTGTCCTCTCCTTTGGCCCAGTGGGGGGCTCACACTGGCTCTTACTTAGTAATGCTTTCTGTCATCCAGTTTTATCTTTGAATATTTATTTCTTGGCTGGGCTTTCGACCTAAAACTAACGAGTTGACATAGGCGGGCACGTGAGAAGTAAATGGGCGGTTATTGCATGATTAGCACCTAGAACTCAAGAGGCGGGCTAATAAAGGAAACTCCGAAAAAGATGAATAAATGAACAAACTTTATTTCACCTCAGTGTTCCACCAATAAAGGATTGCTTATCGCGAGGGCAGAAATAAAATAGCACGGAAAAGGCAAATAGAACTATAGGATATACATCTGTGAAGCAGGAAACGCAGTAGATTGGAAAGGCTTCAGGCTTCACTTAGG
This sequence comes from Actinernus sp. WN-2022, assembly GCA_030867875.1. Lineage (NCBI taxonomy): Eukaryota > Metazoa > Cnidaria > Anthozoa > Actiniaria > Actinernidae > Actinernus > Actinernus sp. WN-2022. The sequence continues at coordinate 137,142,930 of JAOWCC010000577.1, read as the reverse complement.
ATCACATCGGCTGTTCTTCTGTAAAAAAGGCCTTCCAGACTGCCCTTTTATTTTGCCGTCTAGATCCGTATTTTTCTCTCTGCTTATACAAGAGTTACTTTCCCGGCTCCATTACTGCGCTAACGAGACAAAACATCCATTTAGAAGTTTAGGATTTGGAAAAACATAGCGGTAACATCAAAGTAGAACTGAGACCACAGACGTCGCGGGAATGTGTAGATGACGCCGGCGCCATTTCTCAAACAAAGAATGCATAAATTTGAATAAAACAAATCTTGGAACTTTGTTAGCAATATTCTGTTCTGGATTTAAAAGCTTCATGGGGTTTCAACACCATTTCTGTCTCTGCTTAACCGAATGTTACTGTTCTGTTCCTGTTTTTCAAAGTATCGAGAGTTCTGATTCAGTAGTTACGCCGGACCGCCGATATGTTTTGTAGCACAGATGCAATCAAATCTTTTTTCAAAAACTGTTTGTGGTGGAGTGGTAGAGTGGCTTGTATGCTTGTCATTGATGTTTTAACTGGTACATCTATTTTGAAAGGCTTTTAAGCCTTCTTGTGTCACTTTGAATAGCAGGGAAAAGTACTTTTCCATGGTTCCTGTGTTACGGAACCCCGCCGTGGTCCAGTATTCGAAACTTTAACTAAAAGAATTCGGTTTAAATATCAGTGTCATACTCCGAACTTTAAATTAAAATAATTTACCTCATTTTTCCCCCAGATCATTTATATTTTGCTATCAAGTTAAATATCTATATTGATTTACCAAACAGGTGCCTAAGAGAAACTGATACACAAAACATTGCCAACAATTAGCTTATTTGTGATATTCCTTCTACTAGGCACCTGTTAATGTGGTATTCACTTAGGTTCGACTACCAATTCTTCAGTCAATCGTTCAGGCCGACCTTGTTCAAACAAGTTTTGCAAAAACTGTTAAAAATTAACCGATTTTTTGTTTGATACATGTTTATATTATGCAAAATTTTATTGAACGGCAATCTCACCGGTTCCATTCATTCGACACGAGTTGTCGATTTATATTATTTGCAGTGATGGGCTTTCCCAAGACTACATGTTATACAACAAAACCCGTAGTTTTGTCTCGTACAAAAACCTTGCTTCTCAAAATCGATAACTGAAATAGAAAAAGCTATCAGAGATTGGCTATTCAAAATGTTCAAAACGTTTCGACCAGTTTGACTTTGCATCACATTAAGAGATTTCAGGGAATGCCTTTCATCTAGATGTCAAGAGGCATTCGTCATATACAGTGCCGGTGGCTACATCAGTCCATGAAAATCGATCTGCAGACCTTAGAATCATGGTTTCGGTTGGCGGCAGATTAAAACTATTAAGGTTATTTATCTGCTTTCCACTTTTTTGTGTCACTCGAATATAAGTGAACATAGTGGCCATTTGATCCGCAGATTGAGTGATTTTGTTGAAGAGAAAGGGAACCAAACTTCGTGTGGACGCAAACTTTTCATTCGTTATAGCATACTAACTGGCTGGTGGTTAGCCTTGGCTAATACATGCATGGAACTTATGTATTCTCTGACCACCCTCGTGTATTAGGAAGGTTAGTTTTAGTTGAATTAGCTGTGCGGTAACAGCCGACTTACATGTACTACCCAAGAGTCGCGTGCCACCGAACCACGCCTAACAAAATATTCTCAATTTCTTGCTCTTTGTTTACAAACCCAGCTTTTAGTTACACCAGTTAGTTATCACATAGCTAAGATATTCCTTGCTTATGGAGGATGATCACGGAAAAGCTTCACGAAGCACCTGAATAAATATACACAGGGAAAAAATCAAGAAGAAGCACAGCAAGACTTGCTTATAAGGAAGAATATAACTCAGCATAAAATTTAAATGCTAATCATTTCAGTCCGAAACAGATTTTTAATTTCATCAGCAGTTTGAACCGAGTATGTTAATTTGAATGTTGCATACCCTAGTCGATATACACAACACCAGTAAACGGCGGAGATGCAAACGAATGTTCAGCCAGAAACTTGAATTGAGACACAATGACATAGAACTCCACTTGAAACCTGACTTTTCCAAGGGTTTTCGAACCAGTGATTCATAACGCGTGTTTAACTACATGAGAATATAGGAGTGTAGAAGGGAATGGATTCAGTTAAGCTATCTGGAAATTCCTGTTGGGCCAAATATATATTTTTTCATGTTGCCGAACACAGCGCAGTTTTGGAAAAGGTTTCAAATTGTTTGCACTTTTACGGTATAAAGATTTGACCTCGATATTGAAAATTTTAGGGCAATAAATAACAATATCTCAACAGTTTCTGGTGAAAATATCAGGGAATTTATTATCACTCACTTAAAGTAACACTAGCCTTCGTGGCTTCAAACACAGTAATTACGAAATTCCTGCGGTATTGAAATATCTAGTCCGTAGAGACTCGGACCGGCTCACTTCATCTGTGGTCCTTATAAGCCATACACTTATCCACCCAAGAGCCGACAGCTTTTAACTCTGATAGAAAAGATAACTGCTACTCCCCGAGGCTATATCGGCAAAGGTCAGCTCTTCCCTGAATAAAATATTTTCTGAAATAGAATGGATCGAGTCTTCTCTCTTTGAAGCTCTCTAAGTGCTTTTAGACACGTTATGTTCAGGGCACATACGTTTAAAAGGGGACACTGAACCCTAAAGGCAAAGATGCATTCGAAAGAACTGCTATTTTATTTTTCTGTGTTGCGTGTCAACGAAGAGAAAGTAAGTTTTCAAGTTCGGAAAATAACCGATTCCTCGTTGGACGTTGATATATCTAGCTTGAGTGCGGGCTTGAGTGCGGGCTTGAGTGGTGGCTAGATTCAGTGCAAACTTCCCCATATCAACCTCCAACAAAAGGAAAACAGAATGGTCTGTAATTAGGAGCCGTTAGTCCAGCTTTTCAATACCGGAGACAGCATAGCAAACAGATTTATTCCCGTATCTGACATCACAAATTACGGTTTGAGCCGTTCTGTATATATACATGTATGTACGCGAAGACAGAACACAGTAAATTGAATTTATTTAAGGCTCTTCATATATTAGATTGATTCGTAGAACTAAAGTTGATTTGGGGTTCAGTTCCCCTAAATTTCCCAAGGTTAAGCCTGTTAAAGTCACGTCATTGTGATTTCTATTATGTTCCATTACCTGACTGGCTAACGCCAGTAGAATGCTCTGGTTATATAGTAATTAGCGATCCCGACCAACGAGCCCTTAGACATAGCGCTGACAGTGGAGTTAGTTCTCTCTGTCTGGGTAGTACCTGTTGTTGCACGTGTTAAGAGTCAATCAGTATTATAATTTATTCCACTCTTCATGGTTGACTATCTTGTGTTCTCCAGGCACGGACTCAACAGAGAACAAGCGGCAACTTCAAATGCCAGACAAGGGCGCAATATAACTGTCATATTCGATTAAAAGGACAGTCTTTCAATCAACAATTCAATAAACGGAGCGTTGTAAGCCCGAGGGTACGGGCAGCTGATTGAAAGAAGTCAATACTCCTTTAGATATCTCTCGCGTAATTTCCTAGCAACTATTTCTAGTTTCTAGTATTCATAGCGGCATTTTAGCCACGGGTGATGACTCAAATTATAAATTAAAGTGACCACTTTTGAGGCTGTCAATTAGCAAGAGCGTAGCAGCTTCATGCCTCGCGCGTATTGTCAAGACGTCATGCCGACTTTAAATGAAAGCCGTGTAAATATAGGCGTTACCGTTACCTCCTACCATCATAACCCTAACTACCCTTTCCAACCCCTCCCCTTTCCTTACCAATTAGTATTCATAATTTAAGACTTTCTTCCCGTACCCTGGTCCTGTGTAAACAGACCCACTAATGTGATAGTACAGTGCAATGCTTTACACAATTCAAACGTTTATATCGGCTTAACAGGCTAAACATTGACTTGGGCAATCACAGTCCTTCTATTATGTGAGGACCCACTCCGGCGGTGTAGTCCAGTTTCAAGATCATGCGTACTTGTACATATCGGATTTATTTCAACTGGCGCGCCACCATTGTCTAACATCTACTTGCCCACCAAATACACAAAGGATTTGTACAAAGTTCTGCGCATGATCTTGAACTCGAACTGGGTTATCACTGGTAATAAATGGTGAGCCTTACGGTTCGATTGACCGTATTCCGCCGATAGGAATAGATGGAATAGTCTCTGGAAATCACTGGTTCGGGCCATATTTTGCACTGTAAGCTACAAATGCTTGCTGACATATGATATTCAGGATACATTTAGTATTCCAGTGGCTAAAAAATCCCAGTACAAGAGATTTGTAGTGATCATTCTGTGTATTTTTATTCCGGAATACGGTCAAACGAACGCACCCTTAATAGGTAGACCACCCTTATAACGTCAATAGCACACAGAAGTCAATGCACTCACGGGAATATTTAGCATCCAGTAGTGATTCAATTTTTTGTGTCAACATGTAGATGTTACGAGCTACCGGGGACATGCCGCATCGGTTGTCATGCTTGGGAATTCGCCTTAGCAAATCTCCGCACAAAGCCACTTGGTATAAACAACCATCTTGCCAACCCCCCCCCCCCCCCCCCCCCCCCAATAATAATAATAATCAGACATCTTTCAACTGACGATGTTTCCATCATGCTTGCGACTGTGAGCAGTAACCTACCATTTGTTAACGTTTCTGCTATGTCTGTCAACTTGCGGTTTAGCCGTGAATGTCCTTTTTGCAACATGATACTGCGCGCGCATCTTTCGTGCTTTATAGTTGTGCGGCTTAACTTATAATTAGTTCCAAAAAATGATTGTTACACTGAGAAGATGGGTTAGTTAAGTTTATTAACATAACGCCCAGCTCCACAAAAAGCAGTGAGCCCTGAGCGCCAATTGTATTACAACACTAAGAGTTATGTTGACGAATTTACTTCCCTGTATATCACACCTGAATATCGTATTGCTTTTCTCAATGACGAAATAACAGCACGCGTAGGGAGTTGTGAGACAATGTGACCTGTTCGTTTGTTACTCGATGATTGAAGAAAAACAACTTCAGCCGATTCATTCTAAGGAGAGGGGGTAAGACATAAGGGGTCAATTACTAGAAATTGCAGCTATTCGAGAGGGTGGGCGAGAAAAGGGAGGCTCACCAAAAAAATATATAGAGACATAGACATATCTTTATTTGGATCCTTACGCAGCAGTGCGTCTGGCTGCGTAGGGTGGCTACCCTTGTCAGCCAAATACTATTTACACAGATACACTAAATAAGGGAAGAGGTCAAAACAATGGATTTCGAATGGGACCCAATTTTGTCAGGGGAGGTGGAGGGTGGCGGGTAATACCCCCTACCCTTTTTTTCGAGGGTGATTTTCTCGCGTTGTAAAATAGGGACACCTGATTTTAATGCAGATACACGTTCTTCTCTGCCCGTAGAAACTAGAAATATAGTTACTTCTTCGATGAGTATTTTATTCAAGAAGATATTTGTGGTCAAAAATCTAGATTTTGCCAAAATAGGTGGTGGGTTCCCCCTTCCATCAAAATTGGGTCCCGCCAGAGTACCATTGTTTTGGCCTCTTCTCTAAAATATTTTAGGTTAAATCAAGTCTAACAGTTCAAGTATCATTTCTAATTTTGAGACATTCAAAAGATATTTGGCAACTAGATTTTGAATTGGATTAGGGATGAATTTTATTTTACTCCAGTTTGCTCCGTTGCCCCTTTTTTTTTGTAAGATATGTGTATTCGTTGTTTATATTATTTTTTATTTATATTAGAAAAATTATACTTTGTTCTGGTTTTATATACTATTAGTAATATATTGAAAGAGATCATTTATCAAATATTGAGGCAAAAAGAAACCTACAGGAAACAAGTCACTACGTAGAGTGAGAACCGAAAACCTCTGAAACAGTTATTCACTATTTATAGCATAAAAGTACATAGTTATCGACAAAATAGAGTGCGGTAGAGCACTTTGCATGCACTACGCTTTTATTTTCTACCTGGGATGATAGAGAACAATAAAGTTCTGGTTTTTAGACATTTTAACATTGGCCAATGTGCATTTCAGTCTTATCTTTAAGTTGAGTGGTTTACGCTATTTGTTACAAAATAAAAGCAATTACTCAATACTTATTTTGTTTTATTTCACAGGTTTTCGGTCCTCATTCTATGTTTGTATACATTTTTTTTATTTAAAAAAAATTGTTAGTAGAAGAAAAATACTTTGTTCTGGTTTATAATGTTAATATTAATATAGCGAAAGTGATCATTTATCAAAATAAGGCAAAAAAGCCTATAGGAAAAAAAGTCGCTATATTCATGAATAGAGAACTCTCATTTATTATCAGATGGAGTGAAATTCAACTTGAAAATAAAAAAGGTTTAACAATTGCCAACAGCTGTTTCACTGTGTCGTATGTCTTGGGAAGAGTACGTTTCATGCTATGGAAACTGCATTTATATGTTGACTATGCAATTCATCCCATCGTTCTTTCCTGTCAAATAAAAGAGGTCAAGGACAAGAGATGCAGCATTTTTTTCTTTCTATTTCAATGTTAATATTTACACTGAATGAATGAGCAGGTTTATACTTCCGATACAGAATCTTGCTTCTTGCTGTTTTTGCTCAAACTTGTTTTCACTATAAATTATAAAATCGCTTCAGATTTCTGGGATGAAGTTGGGAAGTTCCATGTAGGATTGTTTTTTTTCTGTGTTGCTGGCTGTGCATGAATATCTTTTTGGTCATTCAGTTTCCCTTGTATGGATTTTTTGGGGGAATTTCCCCAACCCCTCCCTTATTATCAATGACTCAGTGGTCCCTACATGGAATTGCTTAACAGCAGTACCCAAACTACTAACCTGACTCCAGGCTATCAAGAACGGGGAAGACGGGGTTACCAAGTACCCTTGGTCAGTCTACGACGGTAGAGCTGGCTTCACCATATTAGGAGATTGCAGTTGAAGTTACTGAAGCATAGTTAGAGCATAGTTAATAGAGTGGAATGGTTATGAAACCCGGCAAACTTCAAAGGGGCTAACAAAGGCGCTGCGATTTATGTTGGAAGAGGGCAAGACAAAAGATCGTGCAGGGTCATAGTTCATTAGCGTCGACTGAACTCACACGTTTCTATTGGCTGATTGATTAACACATTGGAATTTCTATTGTGTTTTGTGCAGGGTCATGCACGGTTGAAAAAAGCTAACACTGAAAGACATATAACAAAGAAGGTCGCTGGGTTTCATAACCATTCCACTCTATTAACTATGGTTAGAGTGGTTTCGAAAGTAATTCAGTGAGTGCTTTGGTTTTGCGTTTGCTCAGTTTTCCTATTGGCTGTGAAAAACGTTTTATAATGATCAGCCAATCAAGAACTGATAATTCCACGATTGTGTTTACTTGTCCTCCTGATTGGTTCAAGTAAAACTGCCAATCACGAATTACTTCAGTTCCTGATTGGCTCATTCCAATTTTAATTACTTTGGTTTTGGTTTTATTTTTAAAGCCGCTCTAAAGCGCTGATACATGCTTCGTTTCTTTCTTGGCTTGCAACTCGAATTCTCTTCTTTTTTTTTCTCACGTGAAAGTGCAGTACACAATTGCAGCTTTAATTATAACCATTCAATTACCGACGGAATCACTGCATGGGGTTTCCTGAAATCTGATTAGTAAAGTAGAGCGATTACGTACAGACCAAATCGCATCCTTTTGTGTTTGCAATTGTAGCCGCATCATCAGTTCCAGAAAAGCTCGAAAAGTTCAAACGTATATTTAAAATTGCAGTGCCTTTCACGACACTCAGTGTTAATCCTCTGATACAAGCCAGGCGCGGATCCAGACCGGTTTACACCGGTTTACGGAAACCGGTCAAAATTTCCAGATTTTTTTAGTAACCTTAACATTCGATTAAAACTCTCTTTGAGAGAGAGGGAGGGGGGGGGGGGGGGGGGGGGGTTCAGTAAAATTTCCAATTTGGGAAGTCGGAAACCGGTCAGATTTTTTTCTGGATCCGCGCCTGCAAGCTTTAGCTTTAGCTTCTTGTTACATTGCTATTGCTATGATACACACAAGGTTGACAGTTGCAAATCAAATTTAAACTTTTCAGTGTACAACAAAATTTAGGAGCTCTAACTGCCCCAAGAAATTAAGAGCCACCTCGGTAACTTCATCCCACCCCTCGCCGTTCAAATGAACTTTCCCTAATTTTCATTTAACTTTTGCGTTGCGTGCTTGAGGAAAACTACAGCAAGCCTGAGTTACTGGTGTCTTTTGGGGATTTAAGAGGCCCGCATGACATTAACAGCTAAGGGAGCTTTCCATTTACGCGAACTGACTGGTCTGGTGGGCCAGTTCTTAAATGGAACGCGTCAGTACTGAGAACTGGTCCAGTCAGAACCTATGGTCCATTTCACAGGTGATGCTATCGCGACGGTTATCCTGCGGATCAATGAATACGGGAACGAGGCGATTTCGGGCAACGCGCGGAGCCTGGGATTTCATGAAAATTGCATTATCCACATAAACTTTCAAGATTTTATTAAATGGTTCTCAAATTTGTCATATACACTTTGACGAGTTATATATATATTTACAGTTACCACGACATATTGTGTCACGTGGTCGATCAGTTGCCGGGCCATCTTAGATTGCAGATCAATGATATGTAAAGTCATAAACCGCTTTCTGTTTACTTTCATTGAGGGTCATACAATAACGATTTGGCTGGTGGAATAACTAGTAAGCTTTTTTAAACTTGTAAGGCGAAAATAGGTTACGTGACTTTGATTTTCGCCTTAACCAATCACCATAGTCGGGTGCTAAATCGCCACCATAATTTTCACATATAGTACATTCCGATGGATTTCTGTGTTTCCTATATGATGTTAGAACATGCATGTGCACTCGAACCTTTTCCAAACTGAATACGTTGTTTACGAAGTCAGAACTCTAGTGCAGTAATTGTACGTGACTCAAGGTTTCTGAACCTCTTGTTTAGTCTGACATTCGAGATGCTACAAATGTTTGGTAAAAAAATGTGACGTATTCATTGAGCAATGGAATGACATCATATTATATTAAATTTCACCGACAAAACGTCCAGGATGGCAGAGGATTTTAGCAAAATTTTAAAGACAGCAGATGAAAACCGACACACTAGACCCAACTTCAGTTCGAGGTTGTCGTTATCACAGTTTACTTCCGTATATCCGTATCTAAGTCTAGGTTCGTCGTCATTTGTTTGCTTCGCTTATACGATATCTTGGAACAATTATTTCTATGGTCGTGACACTATAGTTTGAATAAAAAATTGAGCTTTCAATGCAAGGGTAAAAATAACTGAAATTACCGACGAGAAAATATATCAAATCGAGTATCGATATATCAGCGTCCTTTGTTAGGTTCTAGAATGTTCCAATATCGTGTTATTTTTATGCGCTCATAAGCGCCCTGGGGGGTAAAGAAGATCCGGTGCTATTCCAAAAGTATAGAAGCAGCATATGACTGATTACACTTAGTTTAGTATATAATTGATGATCTCGCCAGTTATGTATACTACAATTTTTCTGTATTGTTTAAGTATAAGACTTACAGTGCTGTGTTATTTCGTCAGTCGGCAATAATATCCTAGTAAGCTGTGCCTTGTACTGCATGCACTCAGATTCAACGAACGAGTTTAACATTGTTGGATGAAAATGTTGAGGTGGTGAAATGCTGTCAAACATTTGATCGACCAAAAGCAAATCGGAACATTTGATCAAGCAAACAAATGTTGGTCCAACATCGTCCACTGACATGGGATGAGAAACTATCGAACAATGTTGGTCCAACATGGAATGAGAAACTATCGAACAATGTTGGTACAACATCGTCCACTGACATGGGATGAGAAACTATCGAACAATGTTGGTACCGACATCGTCCACTGACATGGGATGAGAAACTATCGAACAATGTTGGTCCAACATGGAATGAGAAACTATCGAACAATGTTGGTACAACATGGGATGAGAAACTATCGAACAATGTTGGTACAACATCGTCCACTGACATGGGATGAGAAACTATCGAACAATGTTGGTACAACATCGTCCACTGACATGGGATGAGAAACTATCGAACAATGTTGGGCCAACATGGAATGAGAAACTATCGAACAATGTTGGTACAACATCGTTCACTGACATGGGATGAGAAACTATCGAACAATGTTGGGCCAACATCGTCCAACACGGGATGAGAAACTATGGAACAATGTTGGTCCAACATGGGATGCTCAAGAAGCTATCGAACAATGTTGGAACAACATCGTCCACTGACATGGGATGAGAAACTATCGAACAATGTTGGGCCAACATCGTCCAACATGGGATGAGAAATTATGGAACAAAATATAATGTTGGTCCAACATGGGATGCTCAAGAAGCTATCGAACAATGTTGGTACAACATCGTCCACTGACATGGGATGAGAAACTATCGAACAATGTTGGTCCAACATGGGATGAGAAGCAATCGAACAATGTTGTCTCGAAAGTTGGATCGTGCAATCCGACATTTTGTTCAATGGTTTGGCCGGAATATTTGTACCTGTTTCTGGCGGACGCCAGCAAAACCATAAGTAACTTTAAGATTCGCCTATACTGAAGAACTGTGTCAAAAGACAATAGGGCAATGAGCGTATCCTCGCGTACTATTTTGCTAGAATATGCCTTAGTGCTGTCTGTGATTTCCACAGTCAAAGTTACAAGCAGAAAATAAAGGAAACTGTATGGTCATTTTTACTGTGAAAACCTAAAAGTGCACATAAGCACAAATTAGTTATATTTGATATCGATTCAGTACATGAAGTGGATAGTCCAACTGTAGAATATTTCTTGATTTGGGTGTTGCGTCTACGAGATATAAAGGTTTATATTTCCAATATGCTAATGTATGATGTCATCACCGACATTTGCTGAATTTCTTTGTGCTTGTGAATTAAATTTAGATTTTTTTTTTTTTTGTAAAATCACTTTGATAAGCTCAAATATAACTTAGAATTAAAAAATAGGTAATTTGTCTCATACCAGCATGCTTTTGTATAATAAGTGATGTCGGTGATGACATCACATCAGTGTAACTAATTTGGGCTTATATGCACTTTATGAAAACAGTATCCAGCCAATAGGAATTGGAATCGGAAAACGAAAGCTTTTTGAATCACAAATTTGGGAACTTTCCTGACATACCTTGCATACGATTTTCTTCTAATGAAAATTCATCTAAGAAAATATGATACTTCGATGGGTTTTCTATTGAATTTAGTAGCAACCAATTAAATTACGAGAAAGAACCATATAAAATTACCACCTTTTGCATTCCTTTGCCGTTCAATGCTATCGTTCTTAGCCAGACTCCGCAGTCGATATCAGACACAGCGGTTAGCCTGACGGCCGGGCCAAGCCGTCTTCTTTGACAGTATATATATGACACGAAAACAAGTAGCACAGTTCATTGTTGGAAATCTCATCAATGATTGAAACAACTGTAAGGGAACTGGATCCATAATGACAGCTGACTCGTGAGAGCCCGTAAGTATCAGATGTACTAAAATAGTTACTTGTTACCAGCTTACTAGTTCTGTTCATGTTCAGCTAGCTTACCGTTTGTCATCAGCAAGCCAAGAATCCCCTGGAGTCGCATCTTCTCGCCAAGTAATGCCGCGGGCCTTTATAGCGCTCAGTAGAGGAGAACTTGACCTTTCTGAGTGTTGCTATGGATTGGGGCTATGTCGTGTTTTTATGAGGAAGTCTGAGTGATTCGAATTTTACAAAGCAGCCAAAAAATAATGAAATATTCGTCAATGTGTAGCCAGTTTGCAACTTTTGTTTTCGTTCAAAGTCAGTCCACTGACTACTTGATCACAATTCTAGTGTGTATTCCACTTCTACAGCTAGAAAGTGTTCAATATTGGTTTCTCACTACTGAAAGGTAAAAATAATTATAGTACTTTAGATCAGTCTAACCTTGACCGGAGGATGCATTAGTCATAATCAGTATGGCAGCCCCATGCACTAGTGTGGCTATTATTGTCATTTTTCAGTTATTTTTAAGGCCGTTTGTCAGTAATCAGTTAACCCCATTCAGACGCTCCTCTGATAACGGGGCCGCGGTTAATTCCGACATATTTTGAAAGGGGTGCAAACTTGGCGCGAAGTACTAGTGTTTGTATGGTAATCTGGTACCAAATAATTTCCGTATAAAATCGAATTCCTGAACTATTCACTGTCTGCAAACTTAAGATACCAGGTAAAAGATTAACTGATCAAACTTTGAGGGATGTCGGCTGTGCTGGGAAGCGTGCAATCGTGTTTCTAGTTTTCCATACATTTGTCTGTAACGAGTCAAAGTCCGCGGGAAAATTTATAGACAAATGTATGGAAAAGTGAAAACACGATTACACGCTTCCCAGCACAGCTACAGTGGAACCTCGATTTAACGAAGTGCCAAGGGACTGGGGAAATTGGTTCGTTATATCGAGGGTTCGTTAAATCGAAAACCTCGTTGTAACGAATTTGCGTAAAAACAACCAAAATGTTCGTTATATCGAGGTATAGTTAATAATTGTTTTGTAACGGTGTTACGTCGCACTAAGAGGATAAAGCGGATCTGTAGATGTCTCGATAGTGCCAGTGTCTGTACTGTATATACACATCTAATGAGCTGTTGACTGAGACTGAGGTTCTCTTGTTACAGGATTAAAGGATTTTCATCGCTGTTGGTCTGTTCACAGGCAGCCCAAGCTCAAGTTACGAAAATATAATGGGAGCGTAGCGAACTCCGTTTACTAGCCAGAAATACTGTAAAATATTTGAATAAAATGACTTACCTTGCCACTGTGATGTCTTCTGTCGTGTTTGTCTCCTTGTTGGGTGGTTTTAAGCTAATTTCAGCCGGGTTTTAATTTCGGAGCCCTATCTCTCTCCGCAATCTAAACCCGGCTGAAATCAGCTTAAAACCACCCAACAAGGAGAGAAACACGACAGAAGACATCCCAGTGGCAAGGTAAGTCATTTTATTCAAATATTTTACAGCATTTCTGGCTAGTAAACGGAGTTCGCTACGCTCCCATACAAACCCTTATATTTTCGTAACTTGAGCTTGGGCTGCCTGTGGTCTGTTCCGCATTGATCTTTTGTCGCGTGTTGACATTTATTCGTTATATCGGGATAGATTTTACGTTTGGGCTGTCGGATTGCGTTCGTTATAACGAGGATTTCGTTATATCGAGGTTCGTTATATCGAGGTTCTGTTACAAACATTTTACTTGTAATTTTGCCGGGCTGAAGAATATCGTTCGTTATACCGAGGACTTCGTTATATAGAGGTTCGTTAAATCGAGGTTCCACTGTACATCACTCAAAGTTTGATCAGTTAATATTTTACCTGGTACTGATCTTTAGTTTCTATTTTACGGAAATTATTTGGCATCGGATTCCCATACAAACACTGTATTTCGCGCCATGGTTGCACCCACACCGCGGCAAAACGGTATGCTCCGCTGGCGAAAAGAACGAAGGCTCTGCTATCAAATACAAATTACCGAGGGTTTCAACTTTTTTAGTAAATAATTTTATAACTTAGTAAACTCACAGTGAATTACAAATTAAGAAAACTTCAACCTGTTAAAGTCTTAGGCTTATCTTTTAAGTAGTTTTCTTATTTTTTGACAAAACAGTTCACAAATGGATGCTTTTAAGCAGAAATTTTAAAATCACGGGTATGTGCCTGTTGTTTCATTTCAGTTTTCGCGGGAAACTGGGGGCGGCCGCGCGCCGACAAGAAATAGCAAATACGCATGCGCGTGACGTTTTGCCGCGGTGTGGGTTGCACCCGGTCTATCGAATTGAACCTTCAAGTTTCTTTAAAACAGAACTACAAAAATAACACGCTGAGATAGAAGATGAATACACTGAGAATGTCCGATCCTGATATGCTTTCCAAATGTTTTTGATAGAGGATAGGATCTAGGAAAGACGGAAGTGGATTACAAAAGCTTATTCGTAAAACGTGATTTCAGCCGACAGTGAACCAATTTGAAGTTGCTCTAAATTTCTCTCAAAAGCATTATTTTTCATCCACTCGAATCTTTGCCATCCATAAAGCTTCATCGACAATGTCTCAAATGTTCTCCAGTCTACCTGGAAAGGATACTCTGCTGAAATCTGAGTAGTTATTTTTGCCTTTCGTCATCTGAATGTTCAATGTGGGGGTTGAAAGTGTCCATTTTTAAAAGAACCTTTCGCATCCCATACCCTCGCGGTTTCTCATGCGGTGGTTCGGATTAGTTTAATGGTCAGTGTGCACACTAAGTTTCAGCTTTTTTTTAAGTGAATTAATTTTAAGCGATAGGAAAACTTATTAAAATAAAATAAAATAAAAATCTAAACTATAGGGTCTGAATGTCTACATGTCAGTTAAAATGTTGGCCATTTGACCCACAAAAACCAAATTTGTCAGTTATTTTTCGGTTGTCAGTAAAAAAAAAATGTCAGTTGTCAGTTATTTTTAAGGTCGTTTGTTAGTAGTCAGTTAACCCCATTCAGACCCTCAAACTAGGATATAAATAATAAGATATTTTTTTTAAACAGCAACAACTTTGGTACAAAGTCACGTAAATAATATTTTACGGTTATCGTACTATGAGCTATGACTTTTATTGTTTTTATTTTATTCTTACTTATTTTCAAGTTATTTCCAATCAATGTGTAATTTCTAATGAAGTATATAATGTTTCATAATCACCCTTGCTGTAGATATTTCTTTTTATTTCCATGGATTCACTGCAATTCACTCTTTTCACCTGGTGGCCATCTTGGATTCAAAGCGAGGCAATCCTTTGTTTTTGCCAGGTCAGCCTCGTAGTGAGGGATAGTCAAAATGAGGCTAACCTGGCAAAAACAAAGGATTGCCTCGCTTTGAATCCAAGATGGCCACCAGGTGAAAAGCCACCGCACCGAAAAAGATGGCGGCTGTACAATTGACCACAATTCCTTGCGAACCTAACACGGTCAAAATAATACGTAGAAATCGTCTATTCTTTTCTATTACAGTGGATTGGCAACAACATTTGTAAAAGCTTGTTTTTTTAAGATTTAAGACCTCTCAACCGCGATTTAAAGTGTTTCGGCTGGTTTGGCCAGCCGAAATAGTGTAACTCATCAATATATATGTTGTTCGATCAGCTTTTCTGTAGTCCTTGGACTTGTTCACTTATTACTGTTTTTGGCTGATCAGATTTCTTCTCTAGATCCAACGTAGCGTGTAGCGCTCTCCTCTCATCATTGTGACCTGGGTTCCGGGTTCTCCGGTTTTCCGTCCTCCGTAAAAATCAACATGTGAGTTGAGCGTTGAGTGTAGAGACTCGTTATGAATGTAGTAAGGTCTGTGTGTGGAGAGCCTGTGTGCGGAGAGCCTGTGTGTGGAGAGCCTGTGTGCGGAGAGCCTGTGTGCGCAGAGCCTGTGTGCGGAGAGCCTGTAGTGTGTGGAGAGCCTGTGTGCGGAGAGCCTGTGTGTGGAGAGCCTGTAGTGTGTGGAGAGCCTGTGTGCGGAGAGCCTGTAGTGTGTGGAGAGCCTGTGTGCGGAGAGCCTGTGTGCGGAGAGCCTGTAGTGTGTGGAGAGCCCATGTGTGGAGAGGCCTAATAGCCTCAATATCCGACATACGTGGCGGCCATGCTTGCTAAGTCCGAGGATATTGTAATGCTCTGGCTAAGAACGATAACATGAACGGCAAATGAATGTAAAAGGTGCCTTTCGGTTAGCTCAGTGGTTAAGCGCCGGTTTGTTAAGCGGGCGGTCGCGGGTTCAAACCCCGGCCGAACCAACACTATAGAAGGTGCTGCCTTTACAAAACAGTAAACGATTAGACCTTCATGTCTTCTCGGATAAGGACGTAAAATCGTAGGAATAGTGTCCCCAATTAGTTGCGAAGCTAAATACATTTAACACTTAATTAAGTTACTTACTTACTTACTTTTTCTATTCTTCTTTCTCGTAATTACTCATAAATTCAATAGAAACCCATCGAAATAATGCATTTTCGTTCGATAATTTTTGAAGTTTGAATTTATTTTTGATTAATTTAATTATAAACGAACTATGGTTTAATTTCGAAGAACATGATATTTGTGGGGAAAGTTGTCAAATTTAATTTGAGATCGAAAGATCTTTCTTTTTTTTTCTCTTTCCGATTGGCTGGATGGTGGCTTATTTGAGTTTTCACAGTAAAAATAACTCATAGCATTAAAATTACTTTATTTTCTGGGTGTAGTTTGGCCGGAATTCCGAAACTGCTCCGTACGAGGCTACACGTGGGAGATCTATTGTTTTACCAGGAGCCATTACCAGGAGCGTTCATCTCCCATACTAGGTATGTGGGTCAGCGTATGACCGGATTGAGCTATATTTAGAACCTCGTGCTGAAACTGCTCAGTACGACTGGGCTATACGTGGGAAATCTTTTTTCCAGCCAACATGGCTGCTGTGTAAGAAAGTTCAATCTATGTTCTCCAGGTGTCATTAAACTCGTCAACTATTTTCGAATCAGAGAGCGCTTTATCATGGCCAATTCACTCTTTTCACCTGGTAGCCATCTTGGATTCAAAGCGAGGCAATCCTTTGTTTTTGCCAGGTTAGCCTCGGTTTTACTACCCTCACTGCGAGGCTAACCTGCATGGCAAAAACAAAGGATTGCCTCGCTTTGAATCCAAGATGGCCACCAGGTGAAAAGAGTGATTGGCCATCACGGTTAGGCATTTATAGATTGTGCTCAAAAATTTCGAAAAAGTTGCTCAAAAAGTTGCCCAAAAAGGAGAAAAGTTGCTTCAATAATTCAAGAAGTTGCTTTACAATATAAACCGCTTTATTGAAGTAAAAGCTTTAAACAACACTTTGTAAAGTTTTTTTACACTATGTACAACGTTTAACTTGCCAATGAGTACATTTAACCGAGATGCTTGTGGTTCTAGTGCTGCCATTAATGAAAGCGTGAAACAAAATGGTCGATCCCGAAAATTTCGAACCGCTGACCATAAAGAGCGTGTACAGTTTGCGAACAGCCGCTGACCACATGGAGGTAATCGAGGGCACATAATAAACTGCTTTCTTTTTGTAAGGATTGTTCAGGGTGTTTTCTGCCGTATTTACACAGATCTTGTATTTTAAAACTCAATTTTTTTATTTGTGGCTCAATTTTTTTAACAAATTGCTCAAAAGTTGCTCAAAACTCCAAAAAATGCTTACAGTTGCGTAAACTTCAAAAAGTTGCTCGAGACTCCAAAAGTTGCCCAAAAGTTGCCGAGCACAATCTATAAATGCCTAATCACGGTAAGCATAAATAACCCCAAAATCGCCAGGGTTGATTTATTTTTCTATATCTTCAAAGCTTTCGATTCAACAGTACATTGATGATTTTTTAGGAGAGGTTTAGACGGCTAAACAAAATAAAATTTTGTGTTTAGTGGTAACGTGAACATCTGAATGACGTCACCATGACGTTATTTATCCATTTACAATAGGTTTGTCCATATTTTCAAATACCTCTTAAATACTAAAATGTTTTGAACTCGAAGTAATCGAAAACTCGATTTCGATTGGTTACGAAGAAGAAAAGTTATTGAATTTTGATAATTTTCCCGCCAATTTTAATTTTGGCGGGGAATAAACAACATAAAACCAGTTATGCAAATATCGGTTGGTTTAACTTTGAGGGTTGTTCAATACTCTGACAAAGTTATGCAAAGCATTGTATTGTATTATATCGACATAATATTTTAACAATACAATACAATAGTAGAACGATGCAATACAATAGAATACAAAACAATGGTATGCATAAATTTGTCAGAGTATTGGACAAGTATGTTAACTTTTAGAGTTCGAAATACTGGTGATCATCTTTTGCCTTTGGTAATAACAATGTGTGTGTTGTTCAGATGTTCGCCAAATGAATACACTGATTTCATGCAGACATTCTGATGACGTAATATGTTTCAAACATGTTTAGTAATTACAGTGCGACTACTGAAAGCGAGGCTACTTAGACAACGAGAACCAATCACGTTGTAGAACGAAAACAAATAATTCCAACTTTGAGTTAGTTGAAATGCTATTGTATTGTATTGTATTGTATTCGACAATAATTTGTTCAAATAACCGAAGTTGGAATGCTTTGTTTTCGTTCTGCAATGTGATTGCTTCTCGTTGTCTATTATAAAGTGGCCCCGCTTTCAGTAGTCGCACTGTAATACCATAGAGGACAAATTAATCCCTAATTTCAACTTGAAACTCCACGTGTAATTTGTAATTTGACATGTGAAATTTCAAACGCCGCCTACGCGCGCTTAAAATAATGTTTTTCTGGATCGTAATTCGCGTGAGATTTATCTCTAATTTCACTCGTCCCATTTGATTACCTATACTAATAAGAAAAAAAAAGAAACGATTGTTTAATGAGTGTTTTTAAACCTGATATAGATACGGTTACATAAACGTTTGCTTCGATTTTCTCCGCCGAAATAGGTCGCATCGCCAAAATAACTGAATTACATGACTCTACACATCAACGTTTTTGAAGCCGTTCCAAAAACTCGCAGCATTGCCGTTTTATCATACCTCGTGTTATAAATCTGATAAAACACTGCTGCGAGTTTTTAAACAGTACCAGGAGCCCATTACCAGGAGCGTCCATATATACTTTTCCCGTGAGTCAGTGTATGACCGGTTTGAGCTATTTTTAGAACATGTTTCCCGGGTAACTGACTTCTGACTCTGCTGCGATCGTGCATATGCTTGCCGTAATTATCGAGATTAAGAATGATCGATTGTTCTTCGACGTGATTTTACTAACGCTGCATTGTTCTGACTATGGTTTGGTTGTATTCCCAAAGTGTGGGCACGTGAACTCACGTGAGATCTGTTCTAAATATACGGCTCAATCGGGTCATACGCCCGGAGGGGGGGGGGGGGGGGGGGGGGGGGGGGGGGGTACTTACATGAAAAATGGGTATGTATGTGAGGCCAAGAGGCTCAAACCCTGACCCTGTTTGACCCAATCCGAGCTCCAAAACCCTGATTGCCCCCTTTGTGAGAAAAAAAAAACCTGAATGCCCCTTCTTTAATTTGTTTTCAAAACAAGGTCGGATATATATCCCGGCCGGTATACCGCGCGTACCGGGATTGCATGTAAAATATGGAACACTTCAAGTCGGGACGTGGCATTGGGTAAACAAATCAGCAGACGAAGTACATAGATAAGTACTGAAGTACGGGAACCTCAGTGCTTGCATGTGGGCAGGCGATCAAAATGCGGCAACAGAATGTCTTTTTTTGACATAGTAGCTAAAAAAAACCTACTGCCGCCTAAAAAATACTGAACCTCGACCCTGACTGCACCCAAATTATACTCAAATCCTGACCCTGATCTGCCCAAATCAGGCCAAAACCCTAACCCTACCTGCCCAAACGGAGCTCAAAACCCTGACCCACCCGGGCGGCACATACATAATACGTCACGAACAGGAGTACCCCCCCCCCCCCCCCCCGGGGGTCATACGCTGACTCACAGCCCTACTAGTATGGGAGATGGACGCTCCTGGTATCCTGGTATTAAATGGGCTTCTGACAGTACTTCAACTTGCAGGATCTAAAAAATGTCATTAATTGGAAAATACTTGTCACTAGAAGTGTTTTAGCTAATGCATTTGATACACTGAAGTTATCTACTATGTTTACACTAGAGCAAAAATTTCCGGATTCAGGGTAGGGTAAGGCGTTTATTCGGATTTGATCGTAAACAAGTTCAAGTTATTCACATGTGTTAATAGTTTACAATTAGCTGAATATAACAAGCCATAAGAAAAAAAAAAAGTAGATAATTACAATCTTTAGATGATAAGTGTGTATACACATCGGTGATAGCATCCGAAACATCAGTTTTGATTGCTATACCCTATGTTGTCTACTATAATCAATACGAAAGCGATAAATATGCAACCTTGTTGCTCTATTTGTTGCTGTAATTGTTTTGTTATTTTAAGACCGCATACAGAGACTTGATTGAAGAGCTATCTGGTATGTGAGGCGGGGTCGCATCTGGTCAGCGGTCTCATCCTAAGTAACGGACGCCACACAGCGGTCAAACGTCTGCGCGTGCGTATTACGATCAGTCTGGTGGGCGGCCGCGCGAATTTCCCGCGCAAAATTTACCTTAAAACATATTACAGTGAACTTCTACCCCCCAAAGTTAAGAAATATACGTGAAAGTTAAGCTTTTTATTTTCACAGTCGACGGGAAATTGAACAAACTTCAAGGTTTGAACACGGGTGTGTACAGTGACGGCCGCCGGCTCGCTTTGAATTTGTTTTGGAATATGTTGTTGTTGCAAGACTTTTGACGCATGCGCAGGCGCACGTTTTGTATCTATTACTTCAAAAGCTCATTCATAATTCATGAAGCAAAAATAAAATAAATCAATGTTTAATGAGTGGTTTCTAAATGTTATATAGATCCGGCCCCATTTAAATCAACTTTAACTTCGATTTTCTCCGCCGAAATAGGTCGTATCGCCAAAATAACTGAACTACATGATTCTATACATCGACGTTTTTGAAGCCGTCTCATGTTTTATCAGATCTACAAAAACTCGTGTTTGTAAATCTGATAAAACACCGCTGCTCGTTTATTAAACATTACGTAATAAACTATAAATAAGTCGTTTGCGCAGAGGGATCGGAACCAAAGATAACTATGCACAAGAGAGGATGAGGTAAGAGAACGAATCCCCATGCCCCATGAGAATTATTTGAGATTTAATTTTAGTTTAATAATAATAATGGGATTAATCAGTGGCATATCCACGAGGTGGCTCTTCGTCCACTGATGAGCTTACGTTTAACGTCCTTTCCGACCATCAGCAGCTCGTAAACGAAATTGTTTCACAAAGGCAGTACCTTCTATTCAGTTAATAGTTTAAGATTGTGTCCTGTTAATCTAAAAATAGATTTCAAATAATTAACAGGCAGACAGACAGCGGTTGTTTATTGGCACTTTGTAAAAAGACTTTTGCATGAGTGGGAGTCCAATAATAATAGTAGACTGAATAAAAACGAAAAGCTAGCTATCTAAGGCAGTGTTTTTTCTCTTTTGGAAGCAATCATAAATATATTTCGAAATAGTTTTCATTAATTTTCTTGGTGGATTTATTAGTAGCCTAAATTGCGTCAGCAGTTAGGTGTTGAAATTGGAGGTTGTTCTGTTCTCTCAGATCTTACACTTGCCGTTTTAGGTCAGTGTAAAATCCACAATTGGTGAGAAAATGTTTTTCATCTTTCTTTGCAATGGTACAAAAAGCAAAAGCAACCTCGTTCCCAGGGCCCTTTCCTTTCGCTTGGGGGCACCGCCTCTCTTCGGGGGGGGGGGGGGGGGGGGGGGGTATGGGTGTACATGTCTCCCCTTTTCAATCATTAAATTTTGATTGCTTATTCTTAACTTAGTGAAATTCGGTGTTTGATGTCCTTTTTTGTAAAAGATAATCCACTAGCGCAACCTCTGTTTTAAAGGTACGGAAGGCTCCATGAAGGCTCTTAATTTGTTTTGCGGGGGGGGGGGGGGGGGGGGGGGTCGTTCTCTTACCTCATTATATCTTGCTATGCACTAATTAGCGAACCTCAAGGTAAGGCGGAATTAGCCTTCACGTGCGTCTACATCAATAACGAGGAGAACGAGTAAGCAATGTCCATAAACAACAACAAAATCCAGAAAGAATACACATCTCTACGTACGACGGTGAAATGGTCGCATAGTCAACAAACTGATATTCACAACAATTTTCAAATCAAAGAAATGGGGTTCACACAAAGGAGAGCGCATGGTCCGAAATTAAAATTGACCTTTTAATTAGATTTCAGTCATCAAAGATGGATGTTAACAAAGACTTAATAGACCGCCCAGCCGTGATATGTTAGTCACTCTTGCGTCTTTCTGTCCACTTCCCATTGAAATATCCAAACTAACATAAACTTAATTAAGTGCATGAAGCTAATTGTTAGCATTTGGTGCTTCAATAGAAGATAAGTTTATTAAAATGTGTCATATAGCCGAGAGAGATGTGGCTCTTGGGGTAGAATCCTTTTGGCGAAATTACTTTGTGTGTCCTGCATTGGGAAAAATGAAAAAAATGAAATTAATAAGAAAATAAGAAAGACCGTCTCTTAACACTTCAAGAAGCCATCCCTTAAGATGAAAAACGATGCGTTATTCAGGACTAGGACTTTATTTGAATAAGTTTTCCCTGAATGAAACTTTCGTTTACTAGTGAAACAAATGCTTTGTCGGCTTGAAGCAGAAAGCGCCTTGCTGTTTTCTTGATTAAATGTCCTCTAATGCCTCAGAGAAGCTTTTGTCTCCTCCTGTGTGTAGTACCGACAAGTATAATTTAAACTCTGCCTCACGCCCCGATTATCCTGTAGAACGAAGGTACGAGCTGGCTAGGGTCTTCTGAAATACGCTTAAGACTAGGAACACGGACATGGCAGTCCAATTTGATTTTTGTTGACCCTTATCACAACTTAAACCATGGGAGGTGTCGAATAAGATTGGACTTAATAGCGATGTGATGTTATCGCACTTATTGTTTCTGGATTTGGGATGGATCTTTCTGAGACAGGTAAAATATCTTCTTTGAAGTGCTTTCGACCTTTTAAAAGTAACATTTGCAAGTTTTTTTTGTTGGCTGACATGGAAACGCAGCAAGAAAGCTGTGTAATGTTGTATGGACTCTTAAAGAAAAGCACAGAACAGACAAGAACAGTTGAATGGTGCTATGTTCATGCATTAATTTTCAAAGGCCTTGATATGGGTCTAACGTAATAGGATCAAGGATACCCGTGTTGTCCCTATTATCTAATGTTGTGTCAAGCAGATTACTATATCACTACACCGAATTTGGCTTAATTCCTAAAAAAAAAACGTAGCATATTGATGCCTCAGAATTTTTCTCGTACAACGGTTACCTTTATATTTAAACACAGCAAGAGTAGTCATATGAGCAAGCCGAGCTTCTTCAACCTTACTTGTACTTGATTAAACTGATAACCGCACTAGTACTGTACCGCGGGCACGGATTACCTCACTTTTCTAACGTTGTATATGTATTAGTAGCCGACTAGAGCACTTCGATTTGTGCCGTGATTTTTATCTCGCCCGGTTATAATGGTGCCAGTTAGTCTATCTGTATACGGTATAGCAAGTAACACATGGCTATCGAGTCCATACTAATGAGTTGTGCATGGAATTGCTGCACTAGGAAATTACACTCGGCATAAAAGAACTGACAGATACAAAAGCACTGAAGGAACGCACATACAAACATAACGCAGAACTACCTTCAGTAACACAAACAAAATATGTTGCTCGCGTACTGCTATGTTGCACTGACTGGCGCAACTGAGAAACCTCAGTTAAATAACAATCTACGGAGAGATGTACACACACTCTCAGGGCCAACACACCTAAAATACCACCGACCGCACCCAGCAACTTAGATCATCACACACTTCGCTGCTTTTGGTAGTTTTAGTGCTTCGCCTGAATGCAATTTCAACACTTCTAATGATGTTATCACCGGGTTAGCCGTGCAGGGTTTGTTCAAGAGTAAATTAATTTTGTTTGTTGATATTTGGCTGTGGTTAGTTGATTAGTGGCCCACAGAGATGATTGACTCAGGGTAATTAAATCGTTTGATTGATCGATAATCTGTATTTATTATTGATTGATTGATGAACCGATAATTAACCGATGACTGATAAGCCTCAGGTTTGATTGGCAAGATTTTGATCAACGCCAGACTCCTGTGAACACCGAAATGGCAAAAAAGCAAAGAGAAGGCTCAGTACTAACATGAAAAAAAAGGTACCGACGAGTATGGGATTCGAACCCACGTGCACAGAGCACATTGGATTAGCAGTCCAACGCCTTAACCACTCGGCCATTTCATCAGATCTGTGCAACATGTACAATGATGGACATTTATAGGACGTGAATTGATAAATGTCAATTCTTCACTTACAGATATGTATTTCTGTTAAATATTTGATAAAGAAAGCCTAACAAAAAGGAGATATACTGCAGAAAATTGCTAATGATTTGACTGAAAAGTTTTCAAGCTTTAATAGTTTAGTTCGAGGGTGCTGATCACCCCATTTCCGAACAAAGGGGCGCTCTAGACTGACAAATGTATCGACTTGAACGAGCGCTCGACTTAATGAATGTTATTAAAAGGTAATCACACGGGTTTCTTGTGCTATTTGAGATTTTTCTCAAATTCGTGTGTTAAGTTCTTCATCAATGAGCTTACATTGCCGTGATTCACCGTCTACTCTTTGAAAAATCCACTCGTTCGAATTAACTCAAAATTGCAGATTACATGCAGCTAGTGCAATAGATCAGTTCGCGGTTAATTCCGACATGTTGAAAGGGGTGTAAACATGGCTTGAAATACGGTGTGTATGGGAATACAATGCCGAATAATTTCCGTAAAGTCGAATTTCTGAAATATTCACTGTCTGCAAACTTAAGATACCAGGTAAAAGATTAACTGATCGAAATTTGAGGAATGTGGCTGTGCTAGGAAGAGTGCAATCGTGTTCTCAGTTTTCCATACATTTGTCTGTAAATTTTCCCGCGGACTTTGACTCGTTCTTTAATACAGACAAATGTATGGAAAACTGAAAACACGATCGCACTCTTCCCAGCACAGCCACATTCCTCAAATTTCGATCAGTTAATCTTTTACCTGGTATCTTAAGTTTGCAGACAGTGAACATTTCAGAAATTCGATTTTACGGGTTTTTTTTGGCATCGGATTCTACACTGTATCAGTCGCGCCATGTTTGCACCCCTTTCAAAATGTCGGAATTTACCGCAAAAGACTCAGTTATTTGACCACAGTGCCTCTTATGGTGCTCTCCAACGAAGAGAAGGTCAACCGAACAGCTTGAAACACAATAAGAGACAACTGAAAAACATTACTGAAAGTGACTTATAACCAACATAATTAAAATTGAACAGAGGAAGGAAAGACTGGCATTGAAAATGAAAAGTACTACCGAAGTGAGTAAATCGAGCTAAACTCCGATGTGAAGTCTCACTGGCTCAGTATTGCATGAACAGCGTTTCTCAGCGAGAAGTTGATAAACTGTGAGTCCAACCAATTTCTACACTTGTTTGTATACTGTTATATATTGACGTTTGATCGATGATCAATTTACGATCCGCGTGGTTTTGCTAACACATATATATGACAAGCCAGCTCGAAGTGTCAGTACCAACTCTGCTATAGCTAGCATGAACACTATTTGTGCTTCTGAGTATCTCTAATTTTACACTTGTTTTTCCTGTATACTTCAGTTTAACAAGCCGGCGACCAACAATATCACCGCGGCAATGGCCAAGTACATGGCGAAAATAGTTTTCCCGTCTGTTTCGTAATTTTATAACGTACCATTCTTGAGATTTGCTTAAATTCAATAGGCTTAATTCTCGTACGTTGATTTTTTTTCAAGCCAGAACTGTTTTAAGCGGTGTTTATTTTTTTGTGTATGGTTAATAACGAAACAGCGGTTCTCTCTGTAATATAGTGGAACTGAAATTGTTATTTTTCAGTGAAGTATATCGAAATAAACTCAGTAAGCTGACTGTAAAGTCAAGAAAATCGACCAAATATTGGATGTCGCGAATAAAGAGAAGCGTTTTAACACAGTAACACGAGAATAAGCACGGCCTTCGCTTCGGAGTGAACAAATGATACGTGTGTGATCATGCTGGTTGCTGTGAAAGCACGAAGTAACACGAGAAAAGAGGGTTTGACTTTATATTACTGAAAGATATGCGTTGCTAAAGTTCTGTGGGTTATTGCAATATGAAAAATAGAAAATATAATGTGACTAATTATAACTGAAAGTAATTTTACACAGTCAGAGAGAGAACTAAGGTATTCGTTATAATTAATTACTTGCAGCTTTTTTCTTTGAGTTTAGATGTAGTCATGTAAAGTATATCGCTATTCAAAGCGACTGCTCGACTTAGGTATAGCCCGCCCGTATAAGGTTTACATGCTACACGTACTACTTCGAAAATCTTCGGCCGGAAGCTACTGGCCAAACCCTGAAACTGAATATGTTCACTCAAGGCTTTCCTTAAGGATAGCAGGCAAGTACATTGAACTGGTGTCCAATGCAACAAGAGCCTATAGTAAGATAGTATAGTTATTCCATTAAACTAGAAACTGATTTGACTGAAATCACGTTCTAAAACAGAGTTAACACGGTCTCGGCCCGCCATCCCTTTACAACTGGTTATAAGTGCACCACGTTGCATGTGTATATCACTAACAAGAAAGAAAATTGTGAGAAAAGATTTAAATTCATTAAGGTAATTTGTTCAATTTCTGCATCACTGATTCAGCCATAAAACATATATTGCTGACTTTGAAGGAACGATGTATTCCCACAGTTGAAACTCTTAAAATACGGTTTTCGACTGGGCCAATTCCCCGACTGAGTTGACCTAGAACAATATATATGTAGCGTAATACTACATGGGTTGGGTTAGAGTCTGCTGGTCCAAGTTTAGTTTCAAAACATGACTCGTCCGAAATGTTCTCCCTTTAGCCGAGACTGAAACTGTCTTATTCCATTATGAATACTAGACTAGGCACAACCGGGAACTGAATCATGAGTAAACTATTCAGCTGCATGAGAATCTGTGGAGCAAATATCAGTTTGACAGTGCGAGCCGCGCTGTTCAGTTGTATTGTAAAATACTGTGATTCATCTGAAACACAATGGCATGCACTGACTTAAGGCAAAAAAATACACTTGTATGGGAGTAAAACACTGAGTCGGCTTTCTGAACATTTTCAACTAGATGGCGGTACATTTTTCTTGGTGTAGGATTCAATTAGTACTGATATTCTTGCAGAAGGTTTCTTTGTGAGGTAAATATGGCAAACGTATTCTTTTTCTTTGTTATATATACAGAAGCCAGGGCCGGCAAGCATGCATGTAGAAAATGGAATATATATAGTGCACGTCCAGCAAATCTCTTTTAAAGTTGCACGTTGACTGAAACGACTTATCGGCTCATGATAACAACTAGAATTGCCAAAAGAGTATCATTGTTCTTGCTTGTTTATGCTGTTTGTTACAGCTTGTTTCGGCGTAGATGGTTTGAATCCGCACAAACTTTTTTTATTGTATGTTTCTTTTCGCAGCGTGAATGCGCATTTTTAGCAGTGTGAAAAGCAGTACTATAATGAATAGAACTATCGTTTTGCGTTTGTTTATTAGTCGTTGGCGCTTCGTTGGAGCATATTCATAGTTTAGTTAATAAAGAGTCGTGAATACTTATAGTCAGCATCCGAATCTCTTACTGAAGCGCCAAGTACCTGATAGGGTGTTAAACCTAACGTATGCTGTATCGGAAAGGAAAGGCGATCGAGGTGAAAACTGAATGCAGATTCATTGCTCATAGTTAGCAGAAATAAAGAGGAATACGCCATTTACTGAGCCGAATAAACGTATAAAGCAAACGTCAGTCTTAAATTCAGCCATATAGAGAAAAGTAATAATTCTTAGATGATAAACATTGAAGAGAATTTAATTATTTTAAACCCCACTGATTTACCCGTTGCGTGGTCATACAGTAAAGTAAAGTGCTGTGAACTAAAGAAAAGTAGTCCATCATTTATAGAGGGCAACACTTTTCCAGATGAAACCCAGTATTCCTACATGACTCTCTCTTGACAATATATAGTCCAACGGTTTTACGTCTAATCAGGTCTAACCATATAAGAACCCCAGCATTCAAAATCAGCTAGTATGTATGTAAAGACAGCACGTTCTAGTGCGTTGAATATTGAATGGTAGTCCGCAGGCCGGGGTGGTATAATTATTTCTTCCGTTATATTCTAGGCAATTAAGATGGATTTCCCCTTTCTTCAAACATGCGAATTTCACTGACCATTACTAAATTCAGCTCTTGAGCATAGTTGGTCGAAATACAGGGTCTTCTAAGGGACTGAGATTTGAGCATTAATTAGTCATATTTTATGACTAGGGTTTTGGATTTTTCCCATCGTAGGGTCAATTCTATTATTGAATTTTCTCTCCATCAGTATTTATTTCATCATGGCCCATAATATATATACATCTGAGTCTCTGACAGTTTTAAAATCACTGGCTATAACATTCATTTATAGTGCAATAATTTCGCGAAGCAGTTTCTCTCCGCAAAATTAGATCTGACCATATAATAAATAGCTTACTTAATTCAAAAAATTAACTATGTTGTTTAGCTTTTTGATGTAAAAATAAGGCTGTATTTCAAGATGAAATCGTAGCCCGGAATATCAGTTCTTCATGCAGGACTTGATTCCCGGCCCAAGCTTTGCCAGTTCATAGGTAGCAGCCTCGCCATTATAATTCCCATTCTCTCTCTCAAACTAAGGGCGCGTTCGATTGACCGTATTCCGGAATAAGAATAGATGGAATAATCTCTGGAAATCACTGGTTCAGGCACAATTTGCACTGTAATCTACTAAAGTTTGCTGAAATATGATATCCAGGATACATCTTGTCAGTCCATGGACTAAAAATTCCCGAAATAAGCGATTTGTAGTTATCATTCTGTGTATTCTTATTCCGGAATACGGTCAATCGAACGCACCCTAAATGTCATATATATCGATAACTGCACGATTACTAGTATTTTTTATCACTGACTCAAAATGCCACTGAAGTCTCAAACCATTATTCCTGCCTTACTAGTGATTTCTGTTGTTTTGCTTTATAAAATGACACTAACAATTAAAATTACTGCAAGCACTAGCTAGCCGAGGTTTTTACGGCGCACTTTTTTCTGTTTGTGACCAACAAACTGATAAACAACGCGTGCGAGTACATCAAGGCTTGGTTCGAGAGAAACGAATGAAAGAACTTAATTATCAGTTGAGGGCCGATCGGCTCTCCTTTGTTACTTAGGATAAGATGCACTCAAAGATCAAGAAGTTAGAGAGTTTAAGATGTCAAACAAGAGTGAGATTTAAGCGTCGCTTAAAAATGTTTTACTGAGTAAAAATCGGCTGGTTTATCGATACTAGCGTAAGCATGCGATTCAAATTTTTTTTTTTCAAACTTGGGATCATGTCCAGGGGATCGCATAGGCTAAGGTGAGCAGTTCTTTCAAAGACATTCTACATGATTAAAATAGCCGCAATTACGTACGCACATTTAACAGAATATTGTATTCGTCTATATTGTTTTTGTCACAACTAGCTAAAACAATGGCGTTATATTAAAGTATACGTTGTGCACAAAGCATTCGTTCTTCTGTCGCTCATTGTGCCCAAGCACGCAAGTTTCTTTGTTTAAAACTCAATCTAAATCTTAACTGAACCGAATACAGTGAAACTTTGGAGTGGTTGGGAATATCTTTAGACGCCATCAGCTCTTACGTAAACAACAACCGATGAATCTTTGTTGAAATTTGCCAAAGACAGCTTTCATTTTCGTTCCGCCTTTCGTTTCCACTCATATGACATAGATAAGAATACAACCTCTATATCGGCTAAGCAGCACAAACTCATAACCGATGGGTTATTAGGTAGGCGTACCCCACGGGACCCCCTAAGGGATGCATTGAATAGCCCTCACTACAAACGCTTCTTCGTTTGCGATGGCAGCATTGGGCCATAATTGATTCACACTGGCTCACTTTATGAGAATTTACGATATTAATCGATGTGTGGGAATCGCATATGAAGCAGCTCGGTCTATTGTCTGACGCTCAATGCTAAGCAGTTTCCGCGATATGAAATTGAAATTAGTAATTTTCTGACAGCATCAGCGCATTGCGAAATAAACAATTATAGAAGAACATTCTCGTCAATGCTCCGTGATCGCCGCGCCACCCTTTACTTTTTTCCTACGCTAAAAAACAAAACGGAAAACAACAAAAGCTGAGGTTCCTGACTCAACGATTGGCTTCCCATTGAGAAACTGCATGTAAAGTTACAGGCATAATGAATTGAGCAAAATATATTTTGTTTTAAAAGTGCCATTAAATAAGAAATTTCATCTAAAGACCCAACTATTTTGCAACAAATTAACGCAGCACTTAATCGAAAAACTAATGAGTTTAATCTAGAATGGTCGAGTGACACGGTCTACCCAGTGGGAAGTTACTCGCTCTATGCCATATACATCCGGACTTTTCCCTAGCTAATCGAAAATAAATTAGATGGAAAGAAAACAACAAAACAGAAAGAACTCGTAAGCCTTGAGTACGATTTTTAATAGGATTTGAGAGGTCAAGGTTCGAAGAACAAAACAAATCACTGCATGGCCACATTGTTGGCACTCTCCAAGGGTTCGTTCCTCGCGCTCCACTTCAACTCACACAGCCATTAACACTTTTGTTCTGTGTATCATCTTTGATAGAGTTCTTTTTGAAAAATAAGTACCTCTCCTTCGTCTCAAGGGCCAAGACTAGTTTGCAGTTAGTCGACCACAGCAAAAGCCATTGGTCAACTGGCAAAAGCTTAATATTACTAGACTACACAGTTTTGACACGAGGCTGGTGTTGTCAGCTAACAATGCCTTCCCGATGCAGTTGTATCACGTACTATTCAGTATTGTTAACACGTCGTACGATTTTTTACGCCTAGCGGCAATGACCGCGGTGCATTTACACGCATATAAATACACACAGACCGAAGGGACAGACCGACTTAAGTGTCCACGGTAACCAGGGTCTGTAATGCCATGGTTTTATTCAGTCTTGGGAAATAGATGGGGTTTCTACATACAGTCGGCCGGGGACCACATAAGCTGTCAGTAATAGCGTACGGGGTATCTGTAATATTGAGGTGACCATAAGGCGAGGCGGCTTAGCTGTAGAATTTCGTTGTTGATGTTGGTATGTTTTCGGTTCAAGTATATAGCTAGCGTTGATTGAACGTGCTAACTATAATATAATGTTCTGACTAGCAAAGTACATCGAGACAAACTGATCCTTTGGCAGTAACGGGAAAACGCAATATGGAGCCGAGAACCGTCAACGCCGTGAACAACGTTTTTGTACCGATGACTCAGTGTGACATTTATAATATCCTGTGATATCCTGTACTAAATTCCTGTTTTCGAATGCTCATTTGATTTAACGACACACATCAAAGAATGAACGTGAAAGCAAAGTAAGACAGACAAGTCAAAGATGTCAAATTCAGTAGAAAGGGAACAAACTCTAACACGCTTTGTGGGTTAAAGAATAAACACGTTTTCATCATTCTTATATACCGAAAGCTTTCTTTAGGTTATACGTATAAAACACTGATCATTTCCCATTACTAGAATTCATTTGAACTGAAGTTAACAGTTGATTTCAACACAGCAAATGTTGAGATACAGTAGTGTTGTAATAGTGTCAAACACTGAGTTTGGTTCTTTGTCCCTTCGGTTATTTGTCCCTCAAAATGATTTTTTGCGGCTGAGTAGTTCTGGTCCTGGTCATTAAGATTGGCGTCGTTGTCAAAACACGGCTGTTCTAATGGATTTTTGGGCCTCCGGCGAGCTCGTGCATGGTACTGCCAATTTTAGGCACTAAAGGACAGTAAGCGTGATGTCTAAAACAATAGAAAAGCAATGAAGAAAAAAGAGAATTATCGGGAGATCTAAACTGACTCCACGAATACGAGCACACACTACATTTGGAGAGAGCACTTCAAAATTGGCAAGTATACAGACCGCAATATAACTTGTCCGATCACAGGCTATACATATCGCTGAATTGTCGAACTTTTGCTAGTAACTTCATTGATATATTTTCCCATAATGAATAGTTTATACAAAATTAATGCACATTTGTTAATTCAGTCTGCTCTCTCCGGTGATGGTATTATAGATCAAGCACAAGTACTGATCGGTATAATTAGCACAGAATATAATATGAAGGTGGGTACGGGGAGGAGAGCAAGATGATGGGGTCACAGGCTAAAGACATTTCCCTACTTAACTGAAGAGATCATTAACACGCCCTGTACCTTGTGAAATATATCAATAATTCATGTGCACCTTGCTTACAGAAAGTCAACTGCTTCTCCTATTAAAATAAAACCACAAACCAGCTGCTTTTCAGTTCTGCGCCAGTTTATAGGCATCGACAACATCTATATCACTAACAAGGATCATCCTTGTTTGGTTATTAAATATAAGTAGTCACTTGAAAACATATTATACACATTTGAAAAGGTGTTAGGTGAAGAACACCACACACGCGATGTTCTACTGATTTGATCTGTGCTGTAGCTGAACGGCTCTTTGAAAGACTGAAACCCGGCTTGCTTATCTGAAGGAGCTAGAGTATTCTTTAAGTACCGATAAAGGGCGAAAATCGAGTGTGTTTAATTGATTCTATAGGTTGAAAATGAATTTGCCTCATAGACATTAACTGAGTTCAGTAACAGACCTGAAAATTCGTTGCCTGCTTCTTTGAGCTGCATGTATCACTCAGTTTGGGCGGGATAGAACGAACCAAATAGTATACGTTCTTAAGAGATATGTTGATATCTATATATCAGTGGATAAAACTAGTTATTAGTATAAACCAACTGGTGGACTATTACAAATCTTGCATTCTGATTGGCTACCCTACTATCGGTCTATTTGTGATAGCCCATGGTAGAGAAAAACCGCACGCGTTTTCACGAAATAATAACATGTTTTCAACTTCAACCGCTCCTATCTATTATTTTCTACTGCCCGACTAGTTAGCCCACACTAAAACAATTAGACCTCTTGCCCTCATGGGCTACGAGTTAAATAGCCCATTCGGCTGCGCCTCATGGGCTTTTGACTCGTAGCCCATTCGGGCTGCGGGTCTGATTGTTGATTAGTTTCATTAATGCTTATCCACTGGATTAGAGATCGATCCGGTGGATCGATAGCGTTATTCACTCTTTTAATACCCGGACCAGAACTGTGTTGTCTTTCTTCGTAACGGCTAGATCTTTATCAAACCAGCCGTTGTTTTACCTCCTTTCATCGATTCAAATAAATTACTCTCTCCCTGGTAAAACTTTCATTGTATTCTGTCATGTGCTAAATCTTAAATGTCATCATATCTTAAATTCCGCCAGCACAATGTTTGGCTTATTATACTAATGAACGTAGTGACCGTAAGCGTGGTGACAGAAGAATAATTATACTCACTCAGCATTGATAGAAGAATGACTGAAATAACAAGTACTATATCAGTAACATATTTTAGGGCCATTTAGACTCAACAGCTGCCCATATAGTGCTTCGTTCATCACGACATGTCAGTAACGGCGTACATTAGTATGAACATTAGTCATTAGTAAGGTGGACTCGGCTGTCAGTTGGCCGGCATATCACTGACTGCGTTGTGTGTAATAATCTCGAGTCACGCCCTCGACTGAGAACGCGTACTTGACGATTTGATTCGTTTTGAAAATGACCCCTAAAAGATTTAAAAACCAAAATGATGTTGACCCCTAAATGGTACGCAAATGTGATATTTCCAAATGATAACAAAACTCAACGGATTAATTAATAATGTGTCTTAAAAGAACCTTCGTCTCGGGTTGCGTAACTAAGGTTACGATAATGTTTACTCCTAAAAAGGAGCGCCGAGCACACCCGTCAGTTGGTAATAATATATTTTTCTAAACTCAACTCTTTCAGGTCTCTGCCAAAGTAATAAAACACACATGAAAGCCAGTTAGGTACCTTGAAAAGTGCTAGCTTAATATTATATACGTCGTACACTTAAACTGAGCTAAATGCAAGCTGCATGCGTCCGGTCTGATTTCTTGGAAGCTCACATTGTTTGACGGCACAACACGCAATAAGGATAGCATATTGCCACAGCTCTATTGAACGCGTCGAGCTTTAAAGCCTCACTTCTCGAGTCCACCGTGGATTACGGCCGCTGTAATCCACCGTACAGAACCGTGGCGCATCATTATAATACGCCAAACATGATTGCCCCTACACAACTTTATACCGGCAAATTTCGTGTTTACTAGCAAAGTAGATACCATGCAGTTCATGTTCATTCAAAAATAGGATTTCAAATGACAGGAATGATCAAGTCAACCGAGGAGAACGGCTGAATATCAGGCTAATGGGAAACCTTGTAATGAATACTCGGTCCTTCAGGGGTTGTGCCGGTATTAATACCTTCGTGTCATAAGACAATAACTAACTGTCGCCAGAGCTACTAAACTAGCACTTGTATTTGCCGAACAAGACGCCAAATAAATAGTTCAGCAGATCTAATTACACCGGGTACCTGAAGAAAACGAAGACTGTCTCCGCCTACTCAATGATAATTTGTTATAATATTCAGCCGTTTCATCTAAAACTGACTTTTTCAACTGATGACATGTCAACTCTACCGAGACAAATAATTATCCTTTCTAAAGACCAGTCTACAGTTACCTAAACTCCATTGCGTACCAGTTTCACTCTGTCGAAGGATTTTTATATTTCAAGCTAAGTGGTTTTCTTTCGCTATGTTCGTGTTGAAGCTTACCGTGATGTTACACGGGACGATTTTTAACGACGATTTTTCGCGTAACATTAGCCTGAAATCCATCCGCCTTCCCTCATCTCGTCCTCCTTCCCCGAGAAAGATCTCTGACGAAACCGACGTCCACTGAGTTGAACGAGTGAGAGAAGGCTGGAAGTGTTTTAGGCTAATGTTGCGCGAAAAGCGTTGTTAAAAATCGTCCACTGTAACCTCACCTTAAGGCATTGACAACTTTTTTTCTTTTGTCTATTAATATTGCTATTCACGTCTGCATTTCTTATTTAATTGAATGTTTCTCCAAATTAGATATCGATATCAGCTGAGCTCGAGGGGGACGGGGGGGGGGGGGGGGACACACTGTTGTTTATGACGTATATATATGCAATACTTTATTCCAAAAAATACCATCAAAGATACATAGGAAGTACTGGAAGTACACAAGTAGCTAGGTACAATCATTAAACATAGTCATAATGTCGTGGCAATATTTTGCTGTACACCTCATTACAGACTATATATGTGCGTCGAGTACGGTTTTGAACCTGATTGCGATTCCTGGTTTTTCATAAAAATATGTCGAATTCCGGGTCATAGACGATTCAGAATGATCAAACAGGAAGACAATCCGGGTTCGTTTTTACAATAACTTGGCAATTCGGGGTTTTCTCTGAAAACCAGCTCCAGTTCTGAATCCCATGACCGCACAGATACACGGATAATAAGGAGCTTAAAGC
This sequence comes from Actinernus sp. WN-2022, assembly GCA_030867875.1. Classification (NCBI taxonomy): domain Eukaryota; kingdom Metazoa; phylum Cnidaria; class Anthozoa; order Actiniaria; family Actinernidae; genus Actinernus; species Actinernus sp. WN-2022. The sequence continues at coordinate 137,107,523 of JAOWCC010000577.1, read as the reverse complement.
AACCAGGCAACGACGGCTGTGACGACGGAACGTAGAAAAGGTGTTTTCTCCCGAAATGTGTTGCCTTTAGGTGCCTATTATAACCGTATTTTCGGAAAATGTGATCGGAACAGAGTTCGGTTCAGGCCCAACGATAAACGATGTGATTTACAGTGGAACTTCGATTTAACGAAGTGCCAAGGGACTGGGGAAATTGGTTCGTTATATCGAGGGTTCGTTAAATCGAAAACCTCGTTGTAACGAATTTGCGTAAAAACAACCAAAATGTTCGTTATATCGAGGTATAGTTAATAATTATTTTGTAACGGTGTTACGTCGCACTAAGAGGATAAAGCGGATCTGTAGATGTCTCGATAGTGCCAGTGTCTGTACACATCTAATGAGCTGTTGACTGAGAGGTTTTCTTGTCTTGTTCAGTACAGGATTAAAGGATTTGCATCGCTGTTGGTCTGTTCCGCATTCATCTTTTGTCGCGTGTTGACATTTACTCGTTAATCGGAGTAGATTTCACGTTTGGGCTGTCGGATTGTGTTCGTTATAACGAGGATTTCGTTATATCGAGGTTCGTTATATCGAGGTTCTGTTACATACATTTTACTTGTAATTTTGCCGGGCTGAAGAATATTGTTCGTTATACCGAGGACTTCGTTATATAGAGGTTCGTTAAATCGAGGTTCCACTGTACTTTCTTACGTTCGCGTTCTCATTTGAGCGTAAAATTTGTTGTTTTCACGGGTGACTGCGTGCATTTTCACGTGCATTTATTGTATTTTGTAATTAAGACTATTGTTTTATGCCGTCACCTTAGAATGGCTTATTACAATAAAGAATTTCAGAAGAAAATGCTGATTTTCTGACTTCAGTTTAAACGCTTTAAAGTATAAAAGAACCTTACAAGGGCACCCAACGAAGTTTTCGGTTAAAAAGCTGTTCGGGAGAGTAAGTTCGGATTTGAAATAATTGTCCCTAGAAAATTGTTTTCTAAAATACTGGCTAGACAATTTGTTTTCAATCCCTAGAAAATTATAGAAGAAAAGGGAGACTAAAAGGTTTCCTCTAAAATATACGTACGTCCCAATTCGTCTGATCAATAGAGTCAGAACAGGAAAAAAGAATCCCTAAAAAAATCGTACCTCCACAAAACTTTGCAACATGAAGTTACTTGGGCTAGACAATTCGGTTGACGCGATTTCCACCTAAAAAATCCGAACAGCTAATAGGCGCCTTAAAATGGCTAGATAAGCTGCAGACAACTGGTTTCAAACGAATTTCAAAAAGTACTCGTTGGGTGCCCTTGACCTTACGACTCGGTAAAAATATATTTAGATTGGTGGTGAATTTGAAGGTTTATAAGTGCCATGAAGCTGAGAGATGATGATTTCTTAACTTCTGTAACAGGGGAGCCTTAATTTGTTGATAGGATTTACAATTTATCGTACAAGTGCAATGTATAATCAGGAAGTGATACTTGCGGTGCAAGTGTTCATGCGTTCCGACGCACAGAAAATGTTTATCTTGTATATTGTCCATCAAACAAGACAGTGTAGGAGAGCCGCGAACCAGTTGTGTTTATTGGGAGATACGAGGTTACCTAGCCGAACGTTAGTGATCAATAATTTACAGCTAGGTTAAGTAACAAGGGGACCGTATTAATCATTTTGGACCCGGTAACAACGCCGGTCAAGTTAGAAACTGGTTAGCGTCAAGTGATATGCAAATGCTTCGCAAAGCTTATAAGCAGTGAACAACTCCCAAGGAATGGCGCAAAGTGCTAATTACGAATGCCCAATATAAACACATGAACCCCGGTGTCATTATTTTATACTTGCTTAACCATAGTTAATAGATGTTCCGATTCTCCTCTTTAAATTTAATAAAATGATCGAGAAGAAACATGTTAACTGATTTAGCTAATCATTACTGATTCAATCGCCAATCTCAGCACCTGGCGAGAGTACGGTATATGAGAAAAGGTCGAAGAGGAGTGTATTAAAATATTATGTAAAGAAAGACCAAACACTGATCATCAGTTTTGGAAATCGGCCCAAAACCACTTTGGAAAATGCTTGTAAATTATCCGAGTAATACATCAAATATACTGACAAACGACACGAGGAAAACTGACAATATCTAGCTGTGGTATTAATTGTGTTTATTATGATACTCGAGTTAGTTAACCAGGTTTTCACTCACTGACTCATTTCATTTGAGCTTCTTTCCTTTCAAAACCAAATTTCCTGACGCACAGGGCGGGTAGGATTGTAACAAAACAAAAGCAAGAAATTGAATCAAGGATAAGTGTGATTCAGTAATACTGACTGGTAGCATGAAAATGGGTAAACGGATACACTGATTTTGAGTCCCTCGAATAAAATCTATATTTAGTAACCGGAGCAGCTCAGAAGTGCGCGAGCGCGCGAAATCTCATGGCGGCAAAATAGTTTCGCGCCATGAGAATGTTATCGCGCGCGTGTGCACTTTGCTTCAGCTGCTTCCGGTTACTAAAAATAGATTTTACTAGACATTGGCATGGCACACCGCGCGCTACGAGTTTCTTACTTATGCTCTCTTGAGACAAGCTAATAACCAAATTGAAGAAGAAAAAAAATTCAAAGGGCGTGCATGATGGTGGAATTGATGAGTGCATGTTGTCGTAATGGTGGTAATAAAATATCCTCATCACAAATTAATAGCACACTAAGAACGAATTCTATTAGTCCCCCTTTTGTGAACTTAGAGATTTGAACCAACGACCAATGAGAGTTCAGAGTTTATTCGCATACTTTTATACATTACATGAGTTTGAATGTCAATCTGTTACTTACAGTAAAGGATTTATAGTTAGGTAGTGCTGGAGAGCTCTCACATTCTACACCGGACCGGCCGGAAAATTCAGTAAAAAATCTCAGCAAGTTATACGCGCCACTCCCTATATGTACAACTTAACGGTCCTGTCCTACACTCAGGAACACGACACATAGGGTCAGTATAGAGAACACAACATACCTGTCCTATATAGAAATTACAACCTATATAAGTGACATTACGAAACCTCAATCACTCATATGAAACAGCACCTTATAACACACATAAATGCTGTGGTTTCACAAGAAATACTTACCTTTCACCTGGAATTATCTCGAGTCTATCTTCTGTAAGACTACTGAATATTTTTCAAAATAATAACAAGAGTGTGTTTCGCGGTTAGAACAGTTTCTTGACCGTCAGATATAAGTCAGTTTTGCTCCTTTTCTTTTTTTTCACTGGCTTTGTGGCAAGAGGCGGGGTTTGACAGGTTTGATGCCGTTCACATGAAAGGAAATAACTGGTGAACAGGTTTTTTGTAGTGGCCACGATAATTTTTCGGAAGCTGTTGCAAATGTATAATTATATATCAACCGGGCCGGTTACCTGAATTCAATCAGTGAAAAATACGACAAACCAATCTACAGTGACATTTACTCTACGCTAGTATATTATCAATTGCAATTACATTTTTGTTTCGTATATTCACTCAACAGATCAGAGTTGATGCGGATGCAGAGCCGCCATGAATCCACAGCCATCCTATGTCAGCCGAGGATATTAAAGAGGAAGTAACTTGCAAAAAAGACTGAACTCTTCAACCTGCGAGATCCCAATGTAAAAAACGTGCTTCCTTGGTTAGAACCGGTTAGGGTCGTTATATTGGATAGTCAGCATATCACATGCAGTTCATGAGAATGTGTACAATCAAAAGATTTGAAGGATTTAATGAGGATTTAGGTACCAGAAAATTTAAGACTTAACTCTACTGGATTCAACCATCATTTTCCTTTGAACATAATCTTGGTATTTTTTACAATGGGCGTTGAAACCGGTTTCAATTTTAGGAACTTAATAATTTAAGTTTCCGTTCATAAACATACCGGATCGTCGTTCGGATGTCTAAATAAAGAGCAGAGCAAAGAGTATGTACTCGTTTCATCGTCACTAAATTCTTAATATAACTAAGCACAGCAGGGCTCATATTACTCTCCCGGAAACAAGATAGAAATATCAAACAGGATTTGCATCTTGATAAACTGAGTTTAGTGCGAGCTTTGTTTGGCGCTGGCGTCCTGTGGAGAAATGATATATCTTGCACGCGTGGCTTGCATTATTCACGGGTCGCCCCCTCTCCGGGACGCGGATAAACGCGCACTGAAAAATCCCTTCGGGTCCATAAATTTGTCCATAACAAACCAAAGTTCAGTGCACGTTTAAAAAAGAGCAAACGGCGTGCTTTCGCTGATTATTTTGAACCCCCGGTATGTGCCTTGCGAATAGAGCATGCTCTACAGCATCTCAGCTGTCATTCCGGAGGCGAGGGGAACCGAATAAAAGTTGAAGCACACCTGTAGGCAGAGAGAATTTTTCCAAAGCCCATATTTACCAACTTAACACTCTATCAAGCTGTAATTAAAACAACAAGCCACCCTTCTGTTTTCGGTAAACAAATGAAAAATGTATCATCTCAGTAACTCTCGCCTCTAGAACTGAGTCCAGGCCCCTGTTAGTAGTCCCATAATTTCCTTCGAGAAAAAAGCTCCCTCTATGAACATTGATCTGAGAAAAGTTGGAAATTTAGTAAGTTTTAATAATTGCACAAATCTTTGCAGAACGAGACAAGCTGCCTTCCAAAGTTACAACTTCTTTCAAATTCTAATTTATTTTCACAAAAAGCCGCTTGGAATATCACTGCTGGTATAACAAATAGTACCGGAGACAAGATAGACAAATATTCATTAACGACTTGCGAAACAACAAATTGTGTGTACACACACATTCGAGTTAACTAATTTTCAAAGTAAACTGACCAGAAAGGGCGTATTGCCGTCTATCCGCGCCTCGCCTTGATTGTAGCAGTTAGGCACGCGTATTTACAAGATTATCACATTCACCGCACCATCTCGTTTGTTCACTACAGCAAACAATCTCCTTCTCTAATCATAATCTCTATGTTCCGCATCTGATGCAAAGATACTTTGTACTCGGAGTTCCGAGATCCAACAAATAACAAACAATGCGACTTTTATGTGAATTTCAAGGCATTCTGGCGTTTGGCTTATGGCCCGATCTTGTACGGAAACTTAGTGTCATACACCTCTCTTATCCCAAATGAAATCGACTGGGTCAGTAATTAAACATTTGCCAATATCTTTTTAGCGGAACCGAAAAGAAAACGGAGTATTTCAAAACGCATTCAATCAGTTTAGTGAAGAACGCACTGTTTTGAAGGCTTGTGTTGGAAGAAATGTTTCTTTAGAGAAAATTGTATATGTAGTTGATATCCTTCTTGTTTAACTTCAGTTGAAAAGTGCTGAGATCTGGTGACGAGATATAAAAAGGCAGTCCTTGGACGTATCTAAAATTCCACATGGAGATTAAAGGTAATTAACCATCGAAGGGCAACGGGTGTTTTTAAACAAAATGGCACGAGAAAAACCTGCTGAAATGTCTTAAAACGACAGAGCAAACATAACGGGCCAGAGTGACCTTTTCTCCCGGGAAAGACCAAAGACATCCAAGTGAACGACCTCGTATCTCATTCTAGTCTTGTAAACTTGGTTAATCAATTGAAAGGAATAGTCGTATTCCTTTTATGAAGACATTAATATATGTTTTCTTTGAAAAGAAACGTTTTTAATAGTATTGGACAATGCACGGGCCTAAATGCTTAAATTGGTAAAATGGCAAGTAGACAAAAGCGTAAAAGATGTTTTATCAGCGAATAGTTCATCAGTCAGTGTAAGGATATAATGATAATTCTTTCATTCCCTTGTTCATTGTAAATTCTAAACACTTATGAAATTGGACAAGTCAAAACATGTAGTTATGACAAGTTTGTGGTGTTTTATTCAGCTCTCTCTGTCGTAGCTGTCGGGATTTTCTATAGGACATTACAGAGACATGAAAACAAGAATTATAAGAAAAATATATTTTAAACCGACTTTCTCTCTCTTACAAGAATTAATGAATTAATTGTAACTACCGAAGACATGCCAGTGCGGAGTGCAAGCTTTTTAAGTTAGACTCGGAAAACGCTAAAGGACCATCAGTATTCTCAACAACAAAAAATCAAACGAAAGAAACGAAGAGATGGGCGAACCACGCAGCAGCCTATTCGCAAAAGGACTACTGCACAGCGCCGCAAAAGCATGAATCAGGGGAAGTTACTTCAAGAAAGGGCGATCGTCTCGGCAAGGCCATCCCACAAAAGCTGCACACATTACAACTGAAATAAAATCAAAAGAAATCAGGAAATAGGATTTGGTGGACACTTCCAAATCAACCGCGGAATACCCAAAGCGCCATGATAGAACTAACTTCACAGAAGGTGTTGGTTGTATCTACTCGAGGGGGTTTGAACAGACTGACTTCGCAGCCAGCAAATGTGCTGGATATTGGAGCCGTAACGACGCTTTACCTCTGCCGTTTTTCAGAAGGCAGACCGACTAGCCATAATTAGCAGTCTTAGTCTAATTGGTAATATCACCACATTTCGGTAAACAAGTTGTTCAAAGAGACCGCCTTCAAAAGCATCTTCAGTCTGGTTTAATAAATAACAATGGCTGCCAAATCGCCTGCGCTTTTATCATAAAGAAATCGCACTCCAAAACAGTATTATTCAACCGTAGAGTGGAAGGAACAATAGACTATAAAATACAGCCTTTCTTCTTAAAAATACCACTTCTTACAATTTTCTTTCAACGAGTGAAAAGGGAATAAGACTTCAAAAGAGCCCGCATATCACTCAAACGGGGGCGAGAACTGAAACGTCTTTTGAAACCAATGGTCACATTGACGAAAATATCAGACAATACTATGAAATGTATTTATTATTTCTCTTCACAATTAGAATGTATATACAACACTTTTTATAGCAGGAAATAAGGTATTTACACTGAATACTCATCCGTATTGTCTCTCACTGAACTCCACTCGTCCGTCTTTTACGTGTGATCAACACACGAACGAAAATATTATTCAAATGTATATAGATATATGTATGTGTATTTTAAACTTGCATACAATGACCGGTCACAGAACCGTATACTTTAGATACTTTGTAATACAGTTCAGTAGAATCGTCATTTATATTAGCGGGCGAAATTTCTTGTTTGGCAAAATTACTCCAAATAATAAAGCTAACAGTATCATTGAGCATAAGACGTAGTGACAATTTGGTCGATATCTGGACCACATTACTGCTCGACATTGATAAAACTGTCCATAGAGACTCTCATCTTGTCACACTCCTCCTCCTCTTTGGGAGTAAGAGCAATAACACTGTTCAGTTCGGCCAGGTTCTCCGCCTCCGATGTATCAACAGTTAGTCCCTTAGAGAAGTCCTGCTCCTCCTTCATGTCCAAGTTTCCCTCCTCACTCCCCGACTGAGGTTTGTCCTTTTTTATGCCGTTCTGATGCGTTTTTTGATGTTTCCTCAGATGATCACTCCTCATAAATCGTTTGCCGCATTCGTCGCATTGAAACCGTTTTTCGCCCGTATGAGTTCGAAGATGCCTCTGAAGCTCGTCAGATCTGGTGAAACTTTTTCCGCAAAACAACCAGTTGCATACAAACGGTCGCTCACCGGTGTGCCACCGCAGATGAGCCTTTAAGTGGGAGGTCTTGCCGTAAACTTTTCCGCAGCCAGGAATATGACAAATGTGTTGTTTTCGCTTGGTTGTGTTGCCTGTTGTAGCAGCAAGTTGGCAGTTTGGACAGCGGCATCTACGGCACCGTCGAGTTCCTGTGACTTGAGCAGCAAAAGGCGACGAGAAAGCACTGCTAATGTGGAAAGCACCGCCACCAGGAATACCGTGGATAGCAAAGCCATGGCTTGTAGGCGACGACATGGCTGTAGAAATAGGTCTAGGCACTTTGCTTGGCTCTACACTCCACCAGTGCTGTGGACTCATTTCTTTGTATTCTGACTTGCAAGATTCTGTGCACTGGGAGTAAGTTGGCCTAGCGGCAGACACGGGGCAAGCGTGTCCGTGTAGAGACATACAAGGAGTGTTAATAGGCGAGCGAATCTGAGTGCTGTGAGGAAATGTTATTCCGGGTAGATGAGGTTTCGGTGCCGAAGAAAAGCAAAACTCTGGATAAGCTGGAGCAAAGGGGGTCTCCGCGGGAGGGGTGAGTGGTAGATTCCTGTCCTGGTAGGATGCTAGATGACTCTGAAGGCTCATCGCGTGTTGTACACTCACTTGGTCGTGTAACATAGAGCTGTACAATTTGCCGTGATAATCAGCAATGTCGAGAACCGGGGTCGGTTGGCCAATTCGACTGCATGTAGCAGCCAAAAGAGCTAGTGGTGTAGGCTTGGAATAACCCTGTAGAACACAAGAACAGTTCGAGTGTAAGTGTCACGTTCGTAAAACTGAGATGTATTGGGTCAGCAACACACAAATAATATACAGCAAAATTTTGAAGGCGCTTCGAGATCGCTACGCTACTTACATGTGGGAATCGAAAAATCTCTGGCTTCGCTAGGGCAGCTGCAGCCATTTTGCAGTAAAGTAGTTCTAATTCGCAACTCGCAGCTCTCGAATGATGCTTATTCTCCGAGAACAAAGTCGAACTAAATGAAACCTGCCCTCCTACACATAAAGCCTTCAGCTGGTCGGCGAGCCGGTGGCGGAGAAAACAGACCAAATGTAATTAGACAAACGATGCCGCCATCCAATGAGAGCCAAGAGGCGGAGTCTGTTGCTTATAGTCTTCTCACAGAAGTGTTGTTATCGCAAATAAGCCGCTATTATCAGAGATGACAGAGGAGGGGAATGAGGGCGGCGAACTAATGAGCAAAATCAAAAGAAGAGACATTTTATGATTGGATTTAGATGATCAAAGGCGATCGCCGCTAAAGAGTCCTATTGATTGGCCTAGGCTCTATAAACACACGGCATGACAGCACTTGAAAGAAAATCATTCGTCGTGTTGTTGTGTATTCTCCGCTATCGCAGTACGTTATTGTCACCACCAACATGAGTGCTGTCATTCTCCACCAAAGAGACCGCCTGTATTTAAATAAGAAAGCAGTCCCAATACACTTTTGAACGACGCAAACAGGCCATTGTGCCAGTAACAAGCTATAAACAATTAAGATTCTAATGCACGAGGTCTTGATGTGGCTTTTCTACGATAAAAACGCTCGAGGTGTTAACTCAGTAACCTTTTATCCTACCGCTCGCATTATCATCCACTCTGACCGCCGGCGAATATGTTTACCTCTTTACAAATGCCTGACAAATCAGTTTCTAACCAAAGCTCGTACTTTTCCGGTTTTTTTTCTCTACTAGGAACGTACGAGAACAAACAGTTTCCACAGCCGAGCTCAAATTTGGTTTTAATGTTGGTTTTACGCGTGGCAAACTCGCGTCCGAGCTGGGTCACAACTCTCTAATTACCGTCCCGCCTACAGTCGCCGCCTCAAGCACCTCCTTCTCGCATTTGGCTTAATATTTACGCCAATCAAAATAAATCGGATTAGGCCTCGAACAGGGTTACAACTGACCGTGTTTTTAGATCTTGTGGATCGTAACCGCCTATAGACTTGGCAACATATTGGAGATGAAACCGCGCAAAGTTGTTTATAGGTAATTATCATGGCTATTTCTGCTCCAAATCGGCGGCATCCTTTGAAATCGCAGATCAATTTCGACCAATTTCCTTGGCTAACAATTAACAAGTTATTCGCACTCTTACTGTGATTGAGAGGTGACAACTATTTTTCATCGGGCTTTGGTGCTTTCTCTGTTATTTGTTTTATTACTATAGGGCTAAAGCTAGTACGCCTTGCAGCTCGGAAAAAAAGAACGAAAAAATACTAGTTCTGTTTATTGAAAGGTATCAGCAGCACGAAGGGTCGCGATTAAATGTTAGCGGCTTTTTACTCAAGAAAGAATATCACTTTGACCTGCTATATAAGAAGGCTATATTCATACCTCCATGCTTCGCTGAGAATTTAACTGCGTAGGCTTTTTAGAGTCGGCGATGATTCGAATGTTCGGCGAACTGCGATAAGCCTAATACGTCGACATCTGAAGACTTTAGCTAAAAATATATATTTGCGCCACTGCGTTCTATGCAGTCTAGAACTTACGAGTTGAAGTATTGTGCCATCGTGATTATTACACGGTGTGCAGGTTCAATTCACTACTAGCTACAAACCATTCATGCTTGTTATTTTAGTTTGTACCAGTCTTTATATCAAAAACAGAAGCTTTTTCATTATTGCTGCTGCAGATCTTTTATTGAACTGTAAATAGGTTAACGTTGTTTTTCTTAGATAGAGAATGAAGAGGAAATTTCACAAACTCGGTCCAGCAGCGAATTTTATTGATTTAGACTGCGGGACACGGCTAGAACAAAACGATATAATGTAATGGTGAGAACTGAGTATAAACCAGAGGATTATGTTCGAAAGAGGGAGACACTACGGTGCCAGAAGCCGTGGGGTACGCATCAATAATTCACTTTGTTTCTGCAAGAAAAATTCATCAAATTTGAGCCGTGGCAAAAAGGAAATATCCTCAGGTAGTTTATTGTAAAACTAAATATGACAATTAGTCAAAATTCACAGTGGTCGACCGGCAATCTTATAGGCAAACTGTGACAAACAGCAGAACAGAGGAGCAATCGTTTAGATAAACGTGAATATGCTTCAGTGACTGCAAAATGACAATACGCTAGCACCAGATTGAGCAAAGTGAAAAATCTAACCTGTAGCCGTCCACAATATTTAGCGGTAAGCTTATCTGAATTAGCATAGAATACCTAATGGCTTTCACATTGTCATAAGCGGCTTACTCAAAGACTCGCACTGGCATTGAAAACCATGCTTTTGTATACTCTGTCAAAGTCTGAATAAATATTCATTTTACGCAGAGAGATGCCGTGGTTTTAATCGCTCAAAATAGACAAACTCAAACATAGGCAATGTGGCCAATGAACGCGTGAAAGTTGGATGGTTTTCCATTTCCCCCCCGCAACCTCGACGACCGGGTTTTGGGGTAAAATCTACCAAAAGTAAATAGTGATTTGTGTTTACTTAGGACCATAGAGGCACAAATTCAATTTTCGCTTTCTTTTGGTTATCGCCTTTTGCCGCGTTAATTCTGTTTGCTCTATTTACATAGTACTGTTCTAAAATCATCTACAACACAAAAGAAAATACTCTAGCGCGACACTAGAACTAGTGATTTAGTATTAGTATTTTTGATCTGTATTTCTTGGTGTATCTCCCTTTTCCAACATTAAACATCCAAAGAAAACAACACATTTTCATCTCTGCAAGATACCAAACTAGCCGATTGTATTTTGGTGAACTTTAAAAAACTTAGGCCTTGAATGTGTGCCGAAAAGTAAACTGTTCGCCACTTTTGCCTCTAGGGCAATGCTCGGAACGATAAGAAAGTTCCAGCTTTCGTTTAAGAAAGATAAGTTAATCCGTTCAAAAGAACCTCTCTCGTCTAAATCGGCAATAATACAGCTTGTAAGGCTGAGTGTAATCTCCTTCTTCGCCGCCTTCGCTCGTTAGCGTTGCTGTCATCACATTTCAGTATTGCACTATTACATTGTACAAGCGAGTTAAAGTTCAACTCATTTCTGACTCCGTGCAATCAACCTCCTGTCGTATACATCTTTTGATCTTCGTTCATTTTCAAACGAGACCTAAGACTTCCTGATCTCCCAAACTTCCCCATCTTCTTTCTATTTCAATCTAGACCACCATGGCGTTACAAGCCAAATCTCCCGCCTACCGATTGATAATGTCTTTGGGAGAGAACAATTATTGAGTATTTTCGTCCTTAGAATCAGGCCGAACCAAATTGTGCAAATTTCAGTCGTACCAAGTTGTCAAAGTTTCGCAGGCTCTCTAGTCATTATGCAATATAAATAAAGCAGGAAAGAAGACAGCTTCGTGTGTTATTCGGTGCTTTGCTTCCATAAGTTTCACTAATAGATCATTATCAATTTTACTAACTTTACTGACAAACCAGACAGACATTCGCGGTTTGCTCTACAGCCTTTCCTCTTTTCATTCAATCTGAAAACTTATCATGTTGGATTTTTAAAAGGCGCATGGCCGCTAAAAGCTTTTAAGGGTTAGCAATTTCTGTCAAATGAAGCAGTGACCGTACTAGACATCTATATGCTATTAGAAATCAAGTCGTCCTCTACGGCCTGCATATTTAATTGGGGCGGCAGCGTTTGAACTCGGTGTTGCATCCAATTTAAGCCAATTTTATTTTAGATAAACGTAATTGAGCTATTGCTTCACCTGTGTTGAGAGTATGGAAATGTCCTCAGTTCGGCGCTAGCGGGTCTCGTTCAAAATCAAAAAATCGATCGAAGTGCAAAGTACCCTTTGGTTTAGAGTAATTGTCGTTTTTCCATTATATTTTTCACATTCGCATGTTAGTCACTGACAATCTCCCGTGTGCTGTGCTTCCCGTTAAAAGATAGTAGACGTAGAGTCTGCGGAGAAATAGTCGGCTCTTTTCAACAATGCTTGGCTGATAACAATTTGCCCCAAACCCTCCCACGCACGGGTTCAACGTTAAACGCAAACTAGACGCACTTAAAACATTGACAATTCCACTGAAATGCCCAATGCGAAATTTGCGGAAGAAACCCATAATGAACCCGGTCTGATAAGCTTCAATGCCTGTGAGCCTTCAGAAAAATTGTGTAAAAAAAATACGTGTAAATTTTTCCTTTTTCGATACACAAAAGACAAAAGCTCAAGGGTTTAGGGAGGGTAAGATATTTTGTAAATTGACTTTCAAACAAACAAAAGAAAATGAGGACAAAGGGAGCGGAGAAATTAATTCTGGCTGACATTTAGCAAAGGATAAATGTATTCTCAAAATAATAATGATCTAAGGAGGTGTAATTGATCCACATATTTTTTCAATTCAAATTTGCACTATATTTGTGTATAATTCTGAATAAAAGCTTGTCAAGATTTTGACTGAACAGTAACTGGTCTGCAAAGGAAATCATTTCCTCTTCTTCAGTTCAATTTTGTTGTGTCAGCGATACTGTAAACAAAAGCCTAAACTAAAACGCTTTGTAATTTCAACTTTTCTTTTCTCTTCAATTTTGTATGGACAGAAACCTGTGGTACAGCATGGAGTTATCGCGCAACCTATCGTTATCGGATTTGTTTGTTTTATGAAAACCAAATGCCAAAGTGCGGCATTTTAAAATTCTAATGTATAGTAAACCTCGAAGTTGTTTAAGTTTGTGTATTTTGTGGTACTGAGTGTCTTACACACTTTTGAAAAGAACTGTTCAAAGATTTCGACGAGAATCATGAACGTAAACTAGAGGAAGTAAGCGAAACTGGAAGTAGGAAACGCCCTATAGGTATATGACACGAGAGGACATATTGCACACATACGTACACATTTTGGAATCATAAGAACACGAGAAACGTTAGTAGTGAAATTGCTCAGACTAGCAACTTATTCAAGTGTAATTTCAAGCAACTGATTGCTAATTTAATGTTATAAAATTGCATTACGTCGAAACGAGGTCACTAGATCCGTCTTTTGTCTAACGAGAGTCATTTGTTCGCTTTGGTGTTCCAAACACGTAAACAGTAAATGGTATCTATTTCTCACTAGAATTTTTGCTTGAAAAATTGTATACGGATAAGTTGAACTCAACAAAAAGAGAAATGGAAGAGGCTGTGGTGGTTTATTAGTGCAGCCTCAACTGGAAGGTTTGGTTATAGCTTGAGTTACGTCGACAATTTTCAAGGCTTTATTCTTTCTGTGCATTTCACATTTAGGAAGCCAAGCTGTTCAAAAATGACAGCAACAGATGAGAGAAGTCAGAGGAAAAATATTTTAATAATATCTAATTTTGCAGTTGTATTTCTAAATCTGCTTCATCCAATGATGTAGCGAAAAAAAAACATTAAAAATTAACAAATGTAGGCCAAAGTTGGCAAAATCAGTGATGCAATTCGATGCAAAACGAGTGGTGTTCTCAAGTAGAGGGGACATCGTACGTGCGGCAGTGTAAAGTACAGAGTGAGTCTTCATGGGATCGGAACCCTTTGATCAGGAACGCCAGCCGCTTTTAAAAAACCTTAACGTGTGGGGGACTCTCATAGAAACAATTCAATAGCCCTCCACAATGACAAGAATTGGACTTCATTTGCTTGTACCGACAAAGGCAATTAAGACGAAGTATTATAATGGCCACAGAACAGTCCTAATTCACCGCCACTAACTGATGCGCTTTACAGCCAGCTTAGCTGAAAGGATTACCTGTCCTTTACATTTACTTCCCAGAATTGGACTAAGATCTTGCTGGCTAAAAGAAATGAGATAGTTAGATGAATGTGGCATTTGACGGTGGAAGTTTAAGCTCTCCTAACTTATCCGATTTAGGCTTGTGACTGGTGGTAATCAAAATCTAAAACTAAAAAAGAAGATTATCAATATACAACTGATGAGCACAGCTTCTAAGATTTTACCTTTCTTGAAATTTGTATTCTAAGTCCTGTGAAAGTAAGTTAACACAGACCAGCAAGTGAACCAATAGTATGGGTTTAAGATGTCAAAGTAAAATAGGCAAAGGACCGGTCAAACAATCTGGTTTGACATCGGCATTAACCCACTAATTGAGGGCTAAGCCGGTTGAGCGTTTACAGAGTACAACCTACTTTGTTTTGTGTCGTGCCAACATAATACAAACTTCCATCAGTGACTGGTTGAAGTTTTAAATATGTTAGATTACATTCAAGATTGTCAGTTCAAAATTTTAATCAGGATTTTTTTTTAAAGCGGAATGAAACTTCAGTTCCTATGATAAAACGAGACTATAATTACTACGTGAATGGTAGGCGAATCTCTCAGCAGTCGTAATGATAAGCTATTCACAGTTAATTTTAATTCCTCTTAGATGTCGGGAAATATTGAGATCGGAGAAGTTTATGAAATCTACCTCTTTTACTGACTTTTCTCGGGTATATTAGCAAGTCTAAACCATATTCAGCTTTGCAAATAAGGAAGTCGTTGTTTAAGAAAATCACCGATGACCGTGTTAAAAGTCAGTTCGGCTGGGTACGTTACGTAGCAGTTCTTTGCAGGATTTTTTTGTCGACTCATTTGAAACCACAACAATCTGTCTTTTCACATTGAAGTTATTGTACTGTGGTGTTTCAGTCACACATCAATACAGAAGAATATATGTTATATAAACAAAGCATTCGTAATCTCATCACTAAGCTCACAATCAATAGTTGTACCTGAGTCATTGCCACCTGAATACTCTCAACCTCTATGTAGAAGTATATCGCTTACGAGAAGTAAAATTTCAATTCAATGGTGCTTCGAATTTCGAGATGAATGTTAAACTAAATGCCACTGATTTGATTTCCGAACTACTCTTAAATGAAAAAAGAAAGGACTGATTTCTCAATTCCTACACCCCTAGACAGTATTTTTGTAGCTAATGTGCGCGCAAACGATTTTGAATAAAAACTGTTGACAACATTCTTCAGGCTTGTTTAAAATGGAATACACTCAGTTTACTTGAGTTAGCCTAGTGCGTTTCTGTGTCATAAGATATAAAGTATCCTCTAATGTCTCATTTCATCGAGTCTTAGTTCTATCTAAAAACAAGCTATCAAAACCTTAAAACCTTGAAATGTCACCAATATGATGTTTCCAAAACAAAGTGCTAGATGAATGGCGACCAATTTGGGAAGGATGTATGCTAGGAAATTTAGTGATAACAGTTTTCTAAACACTGCCCTGAGTTGGCATGGTTTTTTCCCTTTTCGCCAAATCAAAGTTACCATATTGTCAGAACTATACTAACCTTCGGAATCGACTGCATTCTCCACAGCCAGGCTTCCATCTTACCAGAAGAAGATCTAACCAGCACTGACTTATTGTAAATTGTAAAATATTGAAATATTCAACGGTGCAATTCATGTATGTATTTGTTACGTAAACCAGAACTTTGTCGGGTCATCTGTTCACAGTTATGGTCCGTTGTACAGATTCCAGTCCTGCCTAATTGGACGTTGTGATCACCACATTGAGCCAGCCCCCCAGTGTGATGATCGCAAACAATCCCAAACTAGCGGTCATTTAGGGAAATTGCCCAGCCAGAATTCCCAAAGTCTGGCGTCTCTGATTTAACAGCTGAGTACTGAGAAGGAGAATTGATAGTACTCAAGGCGTGGGTTGCATTAATAAACCCGAATTGCTCTCCAAGGGGATTCTTCCTACATCCGGGCTCTATTTTACACAACCCATGTCTGTATGAGGCTCCAAAGTTTGACTTGAAACAAGGAATTTTCTCTTTAATTACAGTGACGATGTAGCTTTAACAAATGAAATTACAAACAAGGAATTTCGAATCGGATAAGAATACAAGCAGGCCTTGTTACTAATGCGTTGGGGATTTAGTCTATAAGAACGTCCAACAAACATTGCGTGTGATCTTCAGTGTTATCTTGAATAAAGTCGTGTTCTAGTTGACTCTGATTGAATAGCGTTGGAAGTCCGTAAAAATAAAGGTATTATGCTTCTAACTTTAAAATGTTAGTCTTAAAAGGGAAATATTTTGTTATGTCAACAAAATGGATGATAGGGTGGCTATTCACTTCTTACTGGTTGCTGTCAGTGAAATAAAATCATGGGCGCTCTTTCCGATGTAGAAATTCAACACGCCGTTTTCGAGGAATTTGGCGCTAATTTACAATCTAGCTTAGACACCATTGTAGACATTTAAGTGCTAAATAAAATGGGTTTAAGATGTGTCCCCTCTGCTTACTCCTCCCTTTCTTCTACGCGTATCGCAAATTATGCGTACGAATAGAACTTCTACCACATCAAACGTTGGCCATGTCGGCTGTGGAATAGTATGAACTGTATCTTATCAGTACCGACTCCTGCAACACAGTAGCTTTTTATCTAACGACTCCGGCCAATATGCTGAAAATTGCTGAAGTTGACTAAGCAGGATAGTGTGGCTCCGGAAGGGTGGGGTTCTTCAAGGTAAAAAGGGTAGGGAAAACGTCGAAAAATACCCTAAAAAATACCAAACCGTGAAAAATTTCCCACCCTAAACTGTACCTCGTGGTCTAAAAATCACCCTGAAAATGGATTTCGCTTGGACAACCCCTAAAATATACTACATCGCCGATTTCAAACCCTAAAAAATACGACGATCACCCCTACCAGCCGAATATAGGAAGAAACCCCCCGGGGTGTAGCTATTCGAAGAGTATCAAACTGGTCATAAACGACTGGTAAGAAATGACCTTTTGGTGAACTCAAGCGGTTAATAAAACTTAATCTCGAAAACAAACTAAACGCTTTAGTTTTTTCAACTTGTTTACTTAACAGCACGTAACAGAGTAAAAGTGCCTGCATGTCTTATATGAAACCTGGTCATAAAATGAAGCCGAGGCACGGAATTCATCAACCGCTGAATTAGTTACTAAAGAAGCCTTCGTAACATTGACTCAGTCTTGTGTTCTGCCTAACTGTTATTATTAAATGAACTTAGAGAGCATTTATTTGAAGTGGTCCACATGTGTCAGTAGGCGTGCCGATTACCTAAGTGGTGAACAGTTCAGACAAGACCCTTCCAAACATATTTATTTTCTCCCTTAACCTGTTATTGTGCGACATTTTGTTGGACTTGTCATTTGAACAAGAAAAACCAAGCCATTAAGTTCATCTGTCACTTTACTTCCAGTTACGAGAGGTTTGCTTCCCGTTTCACTGTAATGCACAGACTAGACAAGTTATAACTTTAATTGTATTGATGATCTTTTCCAGCCAAATGCTAAAAGGTGTACCCAAGATACTATCTGAACTTTAACTGGGTTTATCAAGTAATAATTCATGGATGATATCGAGGTGTTGGTGTCTGTATGAGTGTTCAATTTTACAAGGTCAATCCCAATGAGTGACACTGCGCTTCCCATGTTTTCCTGCTAGTTATATCCTGAATACAATTTGCTCCACCCTATACAAACGTACCTACATCAAATGTGAAAGCTATCTGTCAATATCTTATTTCAAGGTTTGAAAGTTTACTAATGACAACATAGAAAACTTGAAAGTCTGAAAATGGTTATCAATGGGTTATTAGGCCAATGGCGTGGACAAAGTATCGTGAACTGAGGTCAATGGCCTGATCGAAGTACTGATGGAAATCCGGCTGGTAGGTTTAGCTTTTTGTCTTACATGAATGGCTTTGAAAGAAACTTTCAGAAGAGGCACAAATGCTCATTCGTGTATAATCATTTTGCGGCAATATAAGTCTCTTTAGGCTGTGCACAATTCCGCGCTGCAACTTTAGTGGCTTGTGTGACAAGCTATGAAAATTAGCACTCACAAAGTAGAATGTACTCTTGAAAAGTAGTTCAAACTAGTTCCTTTTCTTTTCTAGGAGCCAACTACTAATTCAGTCTGAGGCGATATCTTTATATTATGGTCGTTTTCTTAAATAAACGCTTGCCCCACAAAGAAATAACAAAGTCGGAAAGCAAAATCTTGTTCTCCGGAGCTTTTTCATGGAATCATACTGAGAAAAAGAGTGAAAAAAGGAGACAAGAACTGAGAAATACATAGGATCACTGCTTAGAGTGAAAACACTGAATATTTATAGCTGATCAAGTCCAGTGCATGCAGACGTGCTACTTACAGTCCATATTCCTTTCCTCTTTCTTCACTCTGTTGTTTCTTTAATTGTATAGAAACTGATTTATTCTCAAGACGCTCTATTTAATCCGTGCTTACTTAGTTCTCTCATCCAGTTAGTGTTCAGTTCGATGTCAACGTTGGCAATATGTTATTGACGAAACGAAAGATAGATTTATTAGAGATATACGATCAAAGTGAATATTTAGATCTCGTTTGTCAATGTCATTTTTTTCCTGTTATATATAACAATTGCTGATAGCTCCAATGATTATATTCCAGTTAAATGTTGTTCCTATGCTCCATAGTTTAATTTAATAGAAACGTGGCTGTATTTTCTCGTAGCAGTATAAAACTGATTTCCTAATAGAATGTAGGAATACAAAGAAAATATTGAATAAGGATGGTCCGGTGTTTTGAACTTTCTGTGTTTCGTAGATTTATAAACATATGCCGCTATCTAGACTTTCATACACAGCAGTTATGAATTGTGGCACGACAAAAAGGAAAACAAGAATGTCTGCCGGCTGATTCAAGATAACACGAGCAAACATTAAACAATTCAGTTTTTCAAACGCAAAAATTATCTAAAATAAAATTCGACCTCCCATTGTTTTCTGGAATAGAAAAGCACTGATGATGAAGAAGAACAGGCATCTTAGATAAGTGTTTGTCCGTGATTTCAGTTTTGTGTGTGTGTTTCTATGATAGTTATGTGGGGACCAGCTCTGGCCACGTCTTTCAGCGTGTAATAAGAAACCGACAAATATACTCTTCATGAACTTCAACCACTCACAGTTCCTAAAAGCACCCAAAGGATTGTGTTGCCTTTCACTACTGAAACAATACCATAATATGAAATTCTGGCGATTTGATGAAAGGACGCTAAACTACTCATTCCGTTTAAACAACATAACGAGTCGATTTCGCTATGGCGAGTTGCAACGGCAAAACAGTTGGTAGAGTCTTGTTGGCCTTGTCTCCTTCCTCTTCTAATCTGTATGAGTGGAACGTTAAAGAACCTGTTGTGTTATTTCGAGAACGAGTAGGGGATTGTCTCCCGACACAACAGCCTGGTATTCTGAGACCTGTACTAACAATCGCTTATGATTGTAAACTGCATGTACGGCAGCACATTGCACCAGAATAGCAGCCATACCACAAAAATAACCTTGTGAAGCACATTGGAATATCTTCATATAGAATTTGCGCTATATAAATGAAAACCCTTTTGTACCTTTCAGTTAACAAGAAAGCCCCTGAATAAAATAATCCTCTATTAATTAATAGAATCTACCGACCTTTGTGGCTTCATGCTCTAGCATGGTAAAATTATATTTTAGACAGTTCGAATTTCGTTGAAATGTTGTTGTCCTTGCTTCTATTAAGAGCTCGGGCCGTTAATTCAGTAATCGTATCGTCTCGGGTATGTCGTGTCTTAACCCACTACATACCAGAATGACTGATTCTCAGTATGATCCTATCTATCACTGTTGCTTTCCTCTGTGTTTGTTACTGAATTTAGCGTGTTTGATGGCTTTTATTTGTTTGTTGTTGCACGGAACTCGTGGTCATTTCTTCGTGCACAGACTTATCTCAAAACGGAACTTACCCCGTTCCTCTCCGCACACAGGATTTTGCAGTACTGCATGCATGAACCTTAGCACTCCTGGTCCATGAAAATCCAAAACCATTCGCCCAAAACCATTGATATGCTAACTACTAACAAATTACATCCGAATTAGCAATTGACGTTTGTCGGTTCGAGTCAACGGCTGGGCTGCGAAAATCTCACTATATCTGACTCCGCAGCCTGTTTTATACGAGGCTTGAATACGTATGCTGCGAACTTTTGCTGACTTTGCTATACTTGTTGTTATTTGACAACTAAGTGGCGAATACAATTACACTACTAACCACTGGGTAAAGAAAGGATTCACTGAAGCAGGGGGAAGCTATACGGCTCTCCTTTAAAAAATATATTTTAGTGTGAATTTTAGTCAGTTAAAAAGAATATTAAGTATGGCAAAATTTACTCAGTCAATATATAGCGGATTCGATTTCTAGGTAAAATAATGCCAGATCGAATTATCGCCACTGCACTTCACAACTCCCTAAGCGAAGTTCAAGCCAATTCACATCACTTATATTAAACGAACGGGGAAACATATACCCGGATAGCAATGTGCTGTATTTTTTCCACAAACGAATGCTAATCTTTCTGATATCCTACGATCCATTTTATCACATTACTTGCATAGGCTCTCCAAGACGGCTGCATTCAGTTGAAGTCAAGGCAAAGTCCCCCGGCAAAGTCCTTTTCAGTAAAAATCTACAAGCCGTGAATCATTTTTCTCTGATATTAAAACCCTTTCTCGCCCTCCCTTCTGTTCGAACTCCGGCACGCCTAGAATCAGCACAGTTTTGAAAATAAAAACATTTAATTCTAAGCCGGAACACTTCGTTTAAATCCGGATCAGTGAACTAAAGTTACCGAGTCTTCATTACAAAACTGTGTATTTTTTCGAGTGTTGTTTACTTATTTATTATGTAAGATATGTTTTCACAGTCATAGAAGAACTGAACACAAGCACGCACTTCTTAGCCAGCCTCGCATCCGAACTGAACCCCGCGGTTAAGTTCTTAACCGGGGTTCAGTTCGGATGCGACGCAGGTTAGCACTTCTTTGAATTTAAGACTCCCTCTTGTTGGAAACAGAGAGGCACTTTGCTTGTTAACTTTCGAAGTGAGAACTATATAAGCTCTCAAGGTAGCCGGCTTTCTCTAGCGGCTATTGGCTACACACCACCAACCGACGCTTATACGTGTATAACAGGGCATAACTAGTAAAAGTTTCTTGTTGCTAAATATAAAAAAATAACTACTCAATAAACTTATTCCTTCTAACCTTCATAACGGTGTTGCGTGGACATCACATGGATTTAATACACACGGTCTGGCAGAACTTTACATTTCATTAGAACATCCGGCAACCGAACATGTCATTCAACATTGAACTTGCGAAATCTGAAATGAGTACTAGTGTGTAAGATTAAGCAACATGTGGACTTAATCAGGATCGAAGCGTGGTTCTGGACCGAGGCTATAATTCAATTGGTCACCCTTATTGTGCCAGTACATGTGTATATTTACTGCAAGGCAGACTTGGCTGGGAAGGGCGGAGATCTATTGAGAGTGCCTGCGTGCATCTCAATACGGCTCCATTGTCTGATTTACACAACACGCCGTGAAATGATTTTAAACAACATTCAAACAGATGAACTCTTGTAAACTGACCTTCATCAAATTATTTCATCGTCTGTGCTGATTTTCATTGCAGAACCCCCCCCCCCCCCTCCAGCTTCACTGACTTATAGTAAACAAATAAAATCTATAAACTTTTATCTCCTGTTTTAACGCTAGTGCACAAGACTGAAAGTGTAATTTTACTGATTTCCAGTTAGCATTGTGACAGAGGTATTTGACTGACGAAAGTTTTGAAAAAATAACAGAAGTTCATAACAGAACGTGAAAAGTGATTATTCATGCCAAACATGAATGAAAACGAGTTGATATGGTAGAGTGAATCTACTCGAAGCTATCGACGTGTCAGACAGCAAACCAGGTACGATACAGGTATTGTGGCGAATTCTTTATTCATTGCACTGTAACTGCACACTCTCCTGGCCACTGCTAGCCAACTCTAAGAGATACCATGGCCACGACGACGATCAAAACTATTACGGCCACTGAACTTTTTACTTTTGATACTTCAGTTTTTTGCGCCATGATACAAGGCTCCCTGCCGATACTTTTGGAAGACAGGATAGGCTCATTGATTTCGCTGGACCTCCAAACAAAACTCCTTCTAAACCCCTTATAATCACAGGATCGGATAGTTCTTAACGTGCTTTGTCGGTTTTTTGAGTTAGAGTAATTAAACTGGTTCTTTGATGATTAATTTGATTGAGATGAATGTAAACACATTTTGGTCAGTAACAGAGAAGATCCGGTGTAGTCAGTGATAATTGTCGGAATCAGTGATGATGCATGGTATAGAACGAATCACAGTCGGAACTAACATACCCTTGGGGGGACAAAGAAGCCTCGAAAACCATGATTGTTTTCCAATGCATGACGTCTTGATGAAGTGACACACCGATCAAACATGTTATGAAATGGCGACCAAACAAACACAAAGCAGCGAAATATGAAGTGATAAGTACACAATAGCCGGCATGTTGAAAGCTCTGTCGGCTTTGTACTAAGTGGGGAAAAAAGGGCCACTACATGCGGAATAAACACAGTTTGATTTGGGTTTAGATTACAAACTAGTGGAACTTTACCATTTAGGTCCATTTAGCCAGATGGATTAGGGCAGCCCTATAGATATGCCGCGCTCAACGAACTTTCGGCGGATTTAACATCGCCACCTGTCAACTATTTCGTTTTACTTTAGGCCAAGAAAAGTTTATGACTTTTGATAAAAACACTTATCATTATCGTAAATTAATATTTTACGCAACTCAAGGCGGAATTGAAATAATGATATGTACTTTTTCATTGCCAATCGCAAATGAATTCTTATATGGTTATAAATGTGATAATAGTACTTAGAAGGTAAGTCACTGGTAATGATAATTAATGAGTACTATTCCACGATAAAACTATCTACGTACCTGTTTGTTTGTGTACGGACCCCCGTTGACACTGGCGACAAATGTCTGTATTTTGCTTGAAGCTCCACACTACGGCACATGGTCAGTTTATCAGCTCACAACAAAGGCAGGAATCGAATGGGCGGAGATGACAAGGAAAGGTTCGGACCACCAGAGGGAAGGAGGGGTTCAATTATCATCACAAACTTCTTCGGCGCCTCCGATCCTTCTGTGCTTAGTATTGAACTTTCAATGTCTTGCATGTGCTATTGAACTAATGTTGAACTTTTTTAGTTTTTTTTGGGGGGACTCAAACCCTTACGCGGCCATGAACACTTGGCGATTTTACAGTCGTACTTTTCCTTAACTGGAGACATGGCTAAACCAAATTGCATTTCACTCTAAAATAAGGATTTTTCATATATACGGCTACTTTAATCACTACTTATACTACACGATTATTATTCTATATCCTACACTTTCTTGAAAATTCTTTGAGATACCGCGCAATCTCCATCAGACGTAAAAAAAAAACAAATCAAAATTTTGATTAAATTTAGTCAAATCAGGAGTATATTACACAGGAGTGTTCCTGTGCCCTTGTGTTGGCCCCAAACACAGTAGATGGTGTGTCTATTTATAGTCGCGAAGTTCTGGTATGCAATTGTCTTTTGTTCTCTTGCGCTTTAGTATTTTTTAGCAGTTTGAACCGCGTGTTAATTACAATCTTTCAGTGCATCGTGATTGGTTAAAAGTGACGGCCTTTGTTTCTTCTCGCAGGAAACTCTATGCTAAGAATAACTCTACCGTCTATAGTGTTTTGTGACAATATAATGTGGGAAGAGGAACACTCCTCTGTAATATACTCCTGGACAAATTTAAGATCACCCATCGTGGTGTTTTGTCATCACGAATGACTGTTTTGTCATCGTCGACGTCTCCGGCTCTTTTATTTATTCAAAATCCTGTGCATCACTGAAAGGGAAACACTGCAACTCTGAATAATTCATTCAATTTATTTTATATTGAAAAACAGCCACTTAACAAACGTTATATTTTCCCAAATGTCTTTTAAATTTTTTTTTAAATATCTGCAAGTTTGGGATTACATTGTCATTGAATTTATCTGATGTTATTGACTCTGCCGCACGCCCTCTAGTCCTACGCCGAGTGTCATTTCAGGATTGAGGGTAATTCACTATTTTCACCTGGTGGCCATCTTGTATTCAAAGCGAGGCAATCCTTTGTTTTTGCCAGGTTAGCCTCGTTTTGACTATCCCTCACTGCGAAGCTAACCTGGCAAAAACAAAAGATTGCCTCGCTTTGAATCCAAATGGCCACCAGGTGAAAATAGGGAATTCACCGTACCGAAAAAGATCGCCGCTTGTGCTATTACCCATAATCCATTGCGCGCGAAAACCTTCAAATCCGTTATAAAATCGCGGTAGAGGTTCTAAATCTTAAAAACAAGAAAGTACAAGTGCTGTTGCCAATACACTGTTATCGAAGAGAATAGAGGATTTCTACGTATTATTTTAATAATAAATAATAATAATAACAGCTCTTATACGCATTATGCATGCCTCAATGCGTTTACAAGTTTGAATGTAGTATAACTAATAATATATATGTCAAATTTACAATGTCAAGAATATATATGATATAAAAAGATATAATGTACATACACGAAATAAACTATTCTATAAGAATTTAAAAGGTGGATCTAACGAAGATATATAATGTACATACACGAAATTAAACTATTCTATAAGAGTTAAAAAGGTGGGTCTTAAGGAGCGCCTTAAAATGATATAATGACTCTGAATTTCTTATCTTAACTGGAAGTGCATTCCAGAGACTTGGTCCAGCAACGGAAAAGGCGCGGTCCCCGTGAGTAGCTGAAAAGGACTTGGGGACTGACAGCAAACCAAGAGTAGAGTTAAAAAGGTGGGTCTTAAGGAGCGCCTTAAAATGATATAAAGACTCTAAATTTCTTATCTTAACTGGAAGTGCATTCCAGAGACTTGGTCCAGCAACGGAAAAGGCGCGGTCCCCGTGAGTAGCTGAAAAGGACTTGGGGACTGACAGCAAACCAAGAGTAGAGGAGCGCAGGTTCCGGCTAGGAACATAAGGCTTGATAAGATCCGTAATGTATGAAGGCGCGCAAGAATGAATCGACTTAAAAACTAACAGACATATTTTTTAAATACTACGCTCTCTAATAGGTAGCCAATGCAAATCGCGCAAAATAGGAGTAATATGGTCTCTATGCTTAGCACGGATTACTAACCTTGCTGCTGCGTTTTGTACACGCTGAAGTTTGGAGATTTCCGTGGCAGGTAAACCATATAAAAGTGAATTACAATAATCAAGCTTGGTCGTAATAAATGCGTGTACTAGACGTTCAGTGCTGGACCTGTTTAAATACTTCCTTATTCTACCTATATGTTTGAGCGAGTGTAAAGCAGATCGACATACTTTGTTAACATGACGAGACATAGTCAAATGACGATCGAAAATGACACCAAGGTTACGAGCCTCATTTGCAGGTACTAGACTATGTTTACCAAGTATGATGCTAGACTATGTTTATCAAGCTTACTGAACCGGGAGGAGAAATGGACTACTTCCGTCTTAGATGGATTACAGGCAAGTTTGTTTGCAAGGAAAAAAGTATGAATGTCTTGAATACAAAGATCTAAGCTATTCAGTGATGACTGCCTAAACGCAGGATTCATCGTAATGTAGAGTTGCGAATCGTCTGCATAAAGCATACAATGGAGGCCATGTGACTTAATGTCTTGTAAGGGGGCAAAATACAATATGAATAGCAATGAGCCCAATACCGAGCCTGAGGGACACCAGATGTAATTGGTTGGAACTTGGACTCCGTACTTCCTATCACAACCTGTTGAGAGCGACCGTGAAGATAAGACGTAAACCAACTAAGGACAGATCCAGTAAATCCAAACTGAGATTCAAGTCTGCAGATAAGTATATCATGATCAATAGTGTCAAAAGCAGAGGACAGGTCAAGGAGTATCAGAACAACCTCTTTCTTTTGGTCCAAGGCACGAAGAATATCATTATGAACACGTAATAGCGCAGTCTCAGTGCTATGGTACTGCTGATATTCCGCTTGTAGACTGGGGTAGAGTTTGTTAGCCGCAAGGTAATTGCGGGACTGGCCAGCCGTGTTAGGTTCGCAAGGAATTGTGGTCAAATGCACAGCCGCCATCTTTTTCGGTACGCCTTGCTGGTATATACTTCATGGTAGTATTTCGTTCCATATAGTCTCCCTGCATAATCATTTTTTCTACTGTTTTACAGTATTATGCAGGGAGACTATATGGAACGAAACACTACCATGAAGTATATACCGGCTTGCTAACTCGTACAATGGCTGATTTGGGATTAGCAGTCAACCTTCTGATTTGTGATACTACCTTTACATGATGTAATATGCAATGCAATCACGGGATGCCAGATTCAGTAGAAAAAGACGCCTTTTACCAAGAGAACCAAAATCCTCGGTCACAATTTGGATGAGAGCGGTTTTCAGTAAAACCAAAACCAAAGTATTTACATAGCCAATCACAGGAGCAAGGGAAAACACAATGAGCCAATCACAAACTAAAGTAATTCACGATTGGTTTTACTTGAACCAATCACGAGGCAAAGTAAACGCAATCGTCGATACTGTTTAGAACTTCATTGGCTGATAATTAGAAAACATTTCTCGCAGCCAATAGAATAGTTAACCAAACGCAAAACCAAAGCAATCACTTATTATTTTCGACACTCGATCGAAAACCGCTCTAACCCGTAACCGCTCTAACCCGTAACCGCTCTAACCCGTAACCGCTCTAACCCGTAACCGCTCTAACCCGTAACCGCTCTAACCCGTAACCGCTCTAACCCGTAACCGCTCTAACCCGTAACCGCTCTAACCCGTAATCGGGCTTGGAGGAACTCAAACCAGTTCTCTTTCTTCACGCGAGCCTTGTAATACCGATTAAGCGCAAACAATTCCAAATCCTCGTTTTCGAGTTAGTGAACTCCGTATACTAGATTCTACACTTAATAAATACGACTCATGCTTTTACGGATAACCTGTAAACGAGCCATTAGAACAACATACCTGACCGTGCCGACAAATTGCTGAAGGAAAGGAGCGCTAGGACTGCTAGGAAATCAGACAATAAGAAAGTCATCAGTTTAGTCATAGAGCGGATTTCGGTATGAGTGGGCAAGTTACGACAATGACTTACGGCACGGTTACTGTACGACAGCCGTGACATTGAAATGTTTTGTCCTTCTGACCAATCAAATTACAGAGCTACGGTACAGTAGGTTACAGTACGTTGTGGTAAGGCTATGTATGAACATTCGTATTATTGTCCCACAGAACAGAACAGAACAGAACAGAAATAGAACTAGAACATTTACTTATATATACGAATACACTAATAAAAGAAAATCACAATCACTTACATGACAAATAAAGAAAACTAATATTAAATGCCTACTGTTGTACATGAATGTCGTGTATATGGGACTGATTATTCAGGTAATTAAGGCTACGGACATGTGTTTTTGTCCCACTCTGAGTCTTCCGTTGTGATCCAGAGATATTATTTTCTACACACGACATTAAATTTGAAAGGATTTTCTAAGGACCTGATTGTTACGAAAAGATTGTTCAAAATTAATACAGCTTTTTCAACTCGTTTGTTTAATGAAATATAACGGATTGATTTAATAGGCAAGGTTTCCTTGACTTTCTAAGGGAAGAGGTTCGAATTGGACCACATTTTGTCAGGGGAGGTGGTGGGTAATACCCTAACCCCTTTTTTGAGGGTGATTTTCTCGCGTTGTACAATGGGAATACCCGACTTATTGCAGATACACGTGTTTCTCTGCCTGTTGAAACTAGAAATATGGTTACTTCTTCAATAAGTATTTTATTCAAGAAGATATTTGTGGTCAAAAATCTAGATTTTGCCGAAATAGGTGGTGGGTTCCAGGTACAACCCCCCTTCCATCATAATTGGGTTCCGCCAGAGTACCATTGTTTTGACCTCCTCCCTAATAAGACATCTGCATGATGACGTCACATACTACAACTACCAGAATTCCTTGCGCGGATCCTTTTGTTCCTAATTTGGACCATTGTCTTGGAATTCTCAAAGGAGTTGATAAATTTGAATGATAAAAGGAATTTGAAAAGGATTCTGGTAGTTGTAGTAAAATGACGCCATAATGAAAATGTCCTATTAAGTAATGGTTCGCGTAAGAACAGGAGCACTCAATGGCCAGGAATGCACAAAGGTGTTAATTTTTCTATCGTCGAAACTTGATATCTCATTGGTTAAACAGAAATAAACCTCCTAAAAATAGGAAAGAACTCTGATTTCACAATATTTTTTTAAAGGAAATGATTGAAGCGGACAATATGCAACTATGTAAAAAGAGAGAAAGAACTCCTATGTGGGGAACATTGAAATATTTTATAATATCTCTGTTTTTGTTTTAGTGTCTTTCTATTGGCTGAATTTGTTTTGGAATCAAAAAAATATACACGAGCGATTTCATGCATTTTTATTTGAGAACATTAATACCACTAGTCAAGAGATATCTTTAGAAAAAATTGAACCATTTTCTATGTGGGATTAGTGAAAACACATTCATTGCCGCGGAACAATAGATCTTGCTCCAGTTCTTATACGAACCATTACTTAAAGGTCTTCAATACAGCGAGTGATCCAAACCCTAACATAATACGAATAGGAAATGAAAAGAAAAGTCAAGAAAATGACAAGTTTGCAAGCGGCACCAAATAAGGAAATACCTTGGAACCCAGATGCAAGCCAACAAACTCTCCAACAAGTTTTTTACTCGAGTCAAACTGAAGAAATATTCAAGTAACGAATGTGAAGAGTTCTCCGCGTACAAGTTCGTGTGCGTCGTGTTGTGCCTGCGAATTGCACCGTGCGTGACCAAGGTCATATGTAAGTCCTGCGCACGTCATGCGTGCAATGCATTCTCGACCCGACGAAATCGTCGAGCACGCGCAGTAAGAAATAAGAGAAGGATCTGGGGTCGAGAATGGCGCGCAATGCTGTACGAGTGGTGCGTATCACACCGCGGCAAAACGTCATGCGCATTTGCTATTTCAGTTTCCCTCAATCCACCTTCGGAAAAAGATGGCGGCGGTACATTCGACCACAATTCCTTGCGAGCCTAACACAGTCCAAATAACAAGTAGAAATCCTCTATTCTCTGAAATGACAGAGTGTAATGGTAACAGCATTTGTTTATATCGGATCGCGCGCAAAGGATTGTGGGTAAAAGTACAGATCGCCATCTTTACAGTGGATTTATAATTGTGTCCAATGGAGCCCGACCAGCGGCAATAGTCCCCCCACTCCTTCCTTTCTCTCTTCCCACCCCTTCCCCCCCAAGAGCTCTGCTGTTCACAGGCTAATTTGACTCACCTTGTCGAGTGAATGAGCAGTAATAATAACGGCCCACAGCCAGAGTACAGCTAGGACACAACTAGAGCATGAACAATTAACTTCTTATATAACTAAGCTAAGTAAACTTCAGTAATTGAAATGTTATTATTAACCCTTCCCCTCCTATGGCGCACTAAACCGCCCCAATAAAAGCAAGGAATTCCAAGAAATATTGCGTTAAATAGACAGGCTATAGAATTCTGATTATGCAACAGTATATCAATGGATGGATGGCTTAAAATCCTGGCCTATAACATTGATCGATCGACTCCAATCTTTGGAAAATTCGGCTCAAAAAACCTCTTCACAATCGCACTTAAAATCAAAAGCAAACAAAATCTGCACTCATGCATTACTTAAGCAATAGACCATAAATTTCAATGTGTTTACTGGCGAAATAAAGCACTTCGGATGTCGGGAAAACACAAGGAATGCTTGACATTTCAAGTGTTCTCCTGACATCCCAAGTGCTTTATTTCGCCAGTGAACACATCGAAATGTGCGGTCTATTGCTTTTATGATATAACTACGACACAACGCAAGCAGGCGTGCCGATTTCTCTGTATTTACCGGCACAATAGACCATAGACTTTTGAGGCTATAATCCAATCAGAACGCTCGTTCTATCTGGGTTATATTATAAAGTACGTTATTGAATCTTGTTTCCACTAAGCACATCAAGCGACTGTGAACCAACATTTTCCTACACCCACCCCCAATTGCATGCTGGGCAATGAAAAACAAACGTCAAACTGTCGAGGGACACAAGAGCAGCGTTAAAATACATTTATTAATTTTCTGAATGAAAGACGCTGTTCATGATAATCACAGATCTTACGTGTCTACAGGTTGTACGTTCTTCATCTTTACCTACCAGAAGCGATTACCGTGGTTCATTTCTAGTTTGGAGTCAAACAGCTAGCTTGACAATATAAGTTGCGTAGTTAACTGTAGTAAGACTGCTTCCCCTCCTGAAGCTACCAATGGAGGATGCTTCTATGGCAATAGCGCTGCGCACAGTTTCTAAAAATAGATTGTCTGAAACGAGACCCCCCGCAAAACTCAGACAAACACACGCGGCTGTTTACAGTATTTCACAGACTTGCTACAAGACGACCTCTTTTCCTTCAGTGACTTCGAGAGTCGTGTTAGAACATAATTCGTATTTTTTTTTATCAATAAAAGAAGAAATACCTTAAATAAGATTACCAGTTATATCAGGAATGGTGACTACCAAGCACTGTTGCTGGGGGAGATGTAGAGTGACTCTAGATGTGTAAAAACCTTCATAAATCGTTCAAAGAGATATCCTCTCAGAGATGGGAACATCGATTGGTACACCGCTAGCAGAGTTTCTCATCTTTTCTCAGTGCTTTTCCGTCCAAAGCTCAGTGGGAAATGTCAGCGTTGGATAAATGTTAGTTGTACGGGAGACCTCAAAAGCACAGAATAATAACGAGACAAGTGCAATCAAATGCAAGCGGGAGTTTGTCTGAACTATACACTACCCGCCAGTAAACATAGCAAGAAGTAATTACAGTTCAACCATAGTTTACTTGAATTTATGGATTTGAAATAATTTTTTCAAGCGAACTAACTCATGTACATCTATAATGCTTTGATTTATTTTACGAACACAAATGAAGTTTAACATTTCTTTCGGAGATGTCGCGCGAAACTCAACAAATGCAAAACATAATTTTATAGCTTGAAAGAGCACACCAAAATATAAAGCAAGACTGCCGAATTTTAGAGGCATTTTTTTTCTTACAAAGCTATAAATTTGCAAACAAAAATATTATAGAGAATGTATGGTGGTGGACACATGTCGGTAAAATTTGTCGAACCATAAATTATTAGCTCGTTAACCTTTGTATGTACACTGAGTCTATATCTAAAATATATGTTCAAAACCTTGCACAGTTGGTAATTTTCCAGCCATTACATTAGCTTTGGTCTCCGATGAGTTTTAAAGAATTTCAAAATTAAGTTACCTGCTGGCTACAGTATCCCATTCACCGATAAATCTCTTACGAACTTTTCATCGTTTAGGTCATGAAGTCTTACGATGTTCAATGGAAAAAGATAATTTTGGGATTCAGTTAGAGCTTGACTATATTAAACGTGGTTTGCGGCAACTAATAGGCCAGTCCAAGATAATTTTCACCATCTTGTAGGACTTGTAGGAGCCGGGGAAACATGGCGCGAAATACAATGTTTCTATGGGAATCCGATGCCAAATAATTTCCGTAAAATCGAATTTCTGAAATATTCAATGTCTGCAAACTTAAGATATCAGGTAAACGATTACCTGATCAAAGTTTGAGGGATGTAGCTGTGATGGGAAGCGTGCAATCGTGTTTTCAGTTTTCCATACCTTTGTCTGTAAAGTTTCCCGCGCACTTCGAGTTTGACTCGTTGTTACAGCCGAAATGTATGGCCGGAAACTTGAAAACACGATTGCACGCTTCCCAGCACAGCCACATCCCTCAAATTTTGATCAGTTAATCTTTTACCTGGTATCTTAAGTTTGCAGACAATAAATATTTCAGAAAGTCGATTTTACGGAAATTATTTGGCATCGGATTCCCATACAAACACTGAATTTTGCACCATCGTTGCACCCGCAGACACGAAACTTGCTTGATAAGATCGCCGTTTGTCGCTTTGTTTCAATACTCTGTATTTTAGCCAACGTTTAAGCTGTTCGACAGTACAATCATCAGGTTCTCTTTTGAAATATAATACAGGAAAGCCGTCATTTTTGGTAGAATAGTCAGACGATGCCTGAAGTACTAGCCAATTCTTGTGTGACGTCATATGTGCGCAACGCTATTAAACGATTTTGCTTGTGCATTTGTTGTCCCAATTCAGGTCACCTAACTTTCCCCTCACGAGTAATGTTTCCTTGTTTTCTGTATCCCAAATTTCTCTAACTGGAAAACAAAGCACTGAATCCTCTGGAGTGCTGTCACATGATCTGAATTGGGGCAACAAATGTACAAGCTAAATCGGTCTATTGCTTTACGCAATTAATGTATTACTACAGGCTCACAGTAACCAGTCTACCACCACAATGCGTAATGATGTGACAGGTTATAAATCCCGTCAATCACGTCTTCTTACTACATTTCGATTGGACGAGCGGGAAGTGGTAACATACCTTACAAAAGACTATTGGTCGATATTTTAAACAAAGTCTAAATCTTAGACGCCAGTTCAAAACAATTCACTCTTTTCACCTGGTGGCCATCTTGGATTCAAAGCGAGGCAATCTTTTGTTTTTGCCAGGTTGGCCTCGCAGTGAGGGATAGTCAAAACGAGGCTAACCTGGCAAAAACAAGGATTACTTCGCTTTGAATCCAAGATGGCCACCAGATGAAAAGAGTTAAGTAACAATCCGCGCAAGAGGTAGGCACAATTCTATTGTTCAGATGCAATTTGCTTTCCCCACTTTAGTATTTTCTGTTTTTCATACTGACAACTCATCAACCTTAAATCAGAAATTTCTGAAATTATATCCACTAAAAATGCATTTTAAAGGTAGAGTTCTTTTGTGTGAAAACATTTTGTCCAATCAGAAGAGTGCAAAACAATAACCAAGAAAACGTTCAATTCAAAAATGTTCCCCATATTGAAAGTTATGAGAGTTTTCACTAGATGCAATTCAAATCTGTTTACAAAATGAGAAAAAATGTTGTTCTTCTTCAATTTTAGATAGATTTTAATGTCTAAGCCAATGAGGTGGAAGATTGAAACAATACCACAATTAGCACCTTTTTACATTCCATGCATAACATATGCCTACCTCTTGCGCGGACCATTACTTAATAGACTAGATCTGCATCATCGACGTCAGAATACTATCACGTGGCTGTACTGGGTGGCATTCATATATTTAAAGGCACTTGTACTAGATCGCTAGTGTTAATAGCAAAATATGTTGTTTGTAAATGCTATTTTTCACCTCCAATCGATTGTAGATCTTTCTAAAACAGCGGTTTAAAAAAAAATTCAGATAGCTTGCCATCCAGCATCCATGGCAACGCCCGTTTCCCATGGCGATCACGAGCTCGATTCAT
This sequence comes from Actinernus sp. WN-2022, assembly GCA_030867875.1. Taxonomy (NCBI): domain Eukaryota; kingdom Metazoa; phylum Cnidaria; class Anthozoa; order Actiniaria; family Actinernidae; genus Actinernus; species Actinernus sp. WN-2022. Next base: position 137,073,549 of record JAOWCC010000577.1, on the reverse strand, counting down.
TCGTTAACGAAGTATTATATCAGCACGTGACTGTTTCCTGCAAAAGACCTATTTAATGTCTGTTCAGTTGAAAATGTTGTTACCAGCGCCTCTGCTGCATCTTGCAATGTCTGAATTTCATTTCTATCTTTTATTCAAGAAATCAGGATTTACACATTCGCGATTTCTTTGCTTTTCCGCGATTGACGTCACTATCATTGAATTCCAACCACTTATTAAAATGGTGTATAGGAATTAAACATCGTTAAAAAAATCGAGCATTGCGCATGTTGGTAATACAGTATTACATATTGGTACTTGTCTTTGGCGACGTGATTTATAAACCGTAAAAGAATCTCTGACGCGAGTTTAATACCAACACTGAAGTAATGAGGATTTATCAGATCATCTGAAAACTCAACGATATACCCAAACTAATCCTATGGCTTAAAAGAGAACTTCCAAAATAACCAAGGATGACAATAACCAAGCATGACAAGCTCTGCCACTATACATTCATTTGTTAATAGACCCTTTGCAGTTAACAAATCACGTGGTTGTACTGAAGAGCAAAAAGTATCTGACTTCAATTATTCAAAGGCCTTGTACGAGATGGGTAGTGTTATCATAGCAAAAACCTGTTTGTAAATGCTATTTTCCACCTCCAATCGATTATCGATCTTTCTAAAACAGCGTTTTTAAAGATAGCTCGCTCTCCAGCATCCATGGCAACGCCTTTCCCATGGGGATCACGAGCTCAATTCATTCGTTAATGATTATATCAGCACGTGACTGTTAGCTGCAAAGGGCCTATTGGCGAGCTTTACATGCTTCTATTTTTCATCGCTTTCTAGCATCAGCAGCCCTTCACCTCTCAAAACCTTGCATTTTATTGGACCCCAGTTGGACTGCACTGACAAAGAATTGCATTGTTTCAGGGTTAGGCATTGTTTGGATAGCCAGTACTATTCCACGTTCCGAGGAGGTGAAGGCCGCCCCTCTAGCATTCATCTAATCTCGTACCCAGATCTCCCCTTTACTCATGGTCAACATGGGTATGAGATTAACATACACCTATTTCAAAAGATTCTCAAATGACACACGACAATGAAAATTCCCAGACCGAAATAGACTGAGGTTATCACTCAGAAATTGCTGAAGCTACAATTAAAATAAGCCAAGGTAAACTGCAGGAAACTAGTTGCTCAGTTATGCCCGTCGATAACGTTTTAGAACCGTTTACGAACTCTTTAGTGTATTTTTAGACATTCAAGTTTTCGATTTGAATTTCGCGCGATACTAAATGTCAGAGATCACTCAAGCGGAGCATCACATGTTGCAGAGCTTTGAACAGAGATGTTCACTTGACAAAGGCTGAGTGACAACTGAAGGTGTTTGAACCTGACCGAGGCCCTTTTGTTGTACGGTCATTGTTTAAAGTGTTTAAGTAATGGTCCAGATAAGAACTGTAGTAGAATCCATTGTTCTGCGGCAATGAGCCTCCCCCACATACGATTTTGCCTGAATATGCATTAAGTGCTTTAGGAGGTATCTACAGTCCAAACTACATCTCGAAAATAAAGTATTTGTTATGCTATTGGCTCTTTTATCTGTGAAAACGCAAAGCCACCATCCAGCCAATCGGATATAGAGAAAACAAAGGATTTTTCAATCGCAAATTTGAGAACTTTCCCCACACGTATTCTTCGAAATTAAACCATAGTTAGTTTGATCAAAAATAAATTCAAACCACAAAAAAATATCGAATGAAAATGCATTATTTCGATGGATTTCTATTGAATTTATAAGTATCAACCAATGAAATTACGAGAAAGAATAATAGAAAATTAACACCTTTTAACATTCCTTGCCGTTGACACTACAGTTCTTATCTGGACCATTACTTAATCCCCAAAACAAACGCATTGGTCAGTCTTCAGGTCAGGGAATGCCGTTTGCCGTTTCACTACCTTTGCTGAAATAGGTGTAACTACTCAAAACTTCTCAGGAGATAATTTCAAAATGAATATTTTTTCCTCAGAAGAGTTTCTAAATCCCTGGTAAAACCTAATTATTTCAGTACAATATTTCATTCGTAAAGCCATCTAGAAATTGAGAAAGGGAAGGGGATCGAATGGGCCTTTTGCGGGAAGGCAATCACGTGGTTGTATAAGACTTTCATAATGGCCGCCTCCTAATTTGCATATGTGATTTCCCGTTTCGATAGTTTGTCCACGTGTATAGAAAATATGAACATTGCCATGTGAAAGAGTATGTCGACAGTGACCTTGTGAAAGTTGAGTGCTGTAGCTTGTAAAGCAATGAAGTTACAGCCAGTTGAAATTAGAGAGATTTGTATGAGAAAAACGATTTCTCATACAAATCTCTCTATATTTCACTGGCTGTAACATCATTGCTTTACAAGCTAAGCACTCAACTTTCCACAGGTCACCTGTCGAATACTCTTTCAACATAGGCAAGTTATATCTTTCTTATACACGTGGACAAACTATTCGAACGGGAAATCAATATGCAAATTAGGAGGCGGCTGGAGGCGGCCATTATGAAAGTCGTGTATACTTCATTTATTTAAAGGCATGCGTATGATATCGGTAGTGTTATTAGGAAAACCTGTTTGCAAATGTTTTCCACCTCCAATCGATTGTCGATCTTCCTAAACAGCGTTTTAAAGTTTGTTCGCCATCCAGTGAAGTTATTTCCCATGGGATCACGAGCGCAATTTTATTCGCGCTTGAAGTAATATATCAGCACGTGGACTGTTTCCTGTAAAAGGCCAATTTCTAAAACTAACTCATTTTGGCGCTTCAGTGAATTTCACCTCAAAAACATGGGAATCATGCAGTCAGTGTAGTTTTCTAGTATTAAAGATAGGTATTATATAAACTTTGCACAAGGTTTCTAAATACGTTTAAAAAAATTATTATACATATCTATCTTTTCAAGATTGTAATACGTGCTCTGATTACCACTATATTCTTTCTCCTTTCCTATCAGTCCTTGTTCTTATTACGCATTAGGAATCGCTTCTGTACGGTTAACCGTTTCCGAGATGTTCAACATGTTTCTGGTCGGTTATAACTAAGGATGGCCTGCCTTTTCCCTGCTAGCAGAGCATCTTTTCTCTCCCTTTCTTTTGTAATCGCTTTGCGAACTGACGGGTGAAAGAAACCGCTGCCCCCCAGTCGCAACATCGTTTGTTGCGCATTGCGTTAGCGTTACTAAGCGACACGAAAACTTTAGCATGTGATCGTATGTCAGACAAAGATCTAACGTCTCGTCAAGTGTTTCACATTGTATTAAAGCCTGGTTTCCATATAATCGCAGCGATCGCAGAAAAGTGTTGTGCGACCCTTGCGATCATATGGAAACTTTGCGATCCTTGCGATCGTTACGACCCTTGTGATCGCGATCGCAGAGATAGAAAAAATTATATCTCTGCGATCCTTGCGATCTTTGTGATCGAGGTTTTATATGGAAAGGCACTCTTGCGATCCTTGCGACCCAAAATGTCCAGAAAGCACTGCACACCAAAGCCAAACATTGTTACGACTGGGGGCAGAGGTGTCTTTTCCCCCGCCAGTTCGCGAAGCGATTACAAAGAAATGGAGGGCAAGGAGGCTCTGTTAGCAGAGAAGCCTGTCCTGAATATCACTTCTTCTTTTTGTCAGTCAAACCTGCACCAGCGTTGAATTTGAAGAAGATAATATCTCCGTCCTGCACTACGTAGTTTTTGCCTTCTTGTTTGTATTTGCCAGCTCCCTGCGGAGAAAAGAAAAACAAAGTTGAGCAAAAGTACAAGCGTACATATTACCACGGTCCAGAACGTGGTGCTTTTACGAAAAACTGTACTGATATTCTTCGATTTCACTTTATGGACATGCGTAATAAACCAGTTCACCCTTCCCTTGGTCTTTGCGCGCTTCGTCGACCTTCCCATGCTCCCTTGCGCTCCATCTTTCTCATTTCCAACCAAAAGCGCCTGGGTGCGAGGCAAATAATACTCCGATGTGACAGCGGCTGAATAACAATCTCGTACCCAGACCCCATGTTACTGAATAACGTGACGCGCGTAGACTAGGGTCGAATGCAACGTATATAAAAATGGCGGAAATTTCAAAAATTTAGCGAGTACCTGAACTTAAACTTTATTTATCCACGGAATTCTAATCAACATACAATATTGGTTTTCATAGGAACCGTGCTATAAATATAGTCGCATCAAGTATGACTACATATTAAACTTAATATAAACATTATTTCTTTTTTTTTGGCAAATACTGTAGTGGTAAAAATACTCTACTAAAAATAACAACGCACATTCATGTTTAAAAAAAATAGAATTAAATCTCATCAAGGAGAGTGGTGACCCTAAGTAGTTTCTTGAACGAGGCAAGATATTTTGCATTACGTAGATCTATTGGTAGTTTATTCCACAAAGTCGCCCCGTCATATGAAATACTCTTTTCAAGATGTTCAGTATTGAGGCGGGGGATGTAAAGCTTCGTGTAGTTGCCTCTGAGATCGTGGTGCGTTGTTTTGTGGTAAAGAGCTCAGCAAGACATTCAGGCGCCAATCCGTTGAGAATTTTGTACATTACTAGTGCTTTGCGTTTTATTATTTGTTCATGAAGTTTTTCCCAACATAGACTAAATCGTGGTAATGTAGCAATTTCTCTGTTTTCGGCACACAGAATTATTCTTGCTGCTCTATTTTGGAATTTTTGCAATTTTTCAGAAAGTACTTTGCCAATGTTGCCCCAAACCTCATAGCCTGCTATGCAGACGTATTTTTTCACTCTCATACATTCGAAGAAAGAAGTAACGTCTGCTTACCCGAGCGCTTAATTAGTTTCCAATATGCCACACCTCGTTGTGTTACGGACCAATCAGATTTTACCTTCCATATCCTGGAAAGTGACATGGATGTTACATTTAATTTGCCATCGACCAATCATAGGAGAGTGTTTCACTGGCGCGCCAATACACTAAATTCTAACAACGGCTTTGTTTGGGCAGAAAAATAAAACAAACGTGCTGACGTCATGCTTGCATATTGGAAACTAATTAAGCGCTCGGGTTAGCAGATGTTACCTTTTTCTTCGAATTTATGAAAGTGAAAAAATACGTCTGCATAGCAGGCTACAGACCTCACTGCAGTATTCAAAATGTGGTTGAACTAAACTGTTATATACCAATAATAATAATAATAAAGTCTTTATTTCATGAGGGTAGCACAAAATAGTTAAAAACTAACAAACCTGTGCCCTCTATAGCTAATAAAATTATATAAATATAGTTATTATAATAAAATATTAATGGTAAAATACATGGATCATAGATGAAAAACGTTAAAAATATATAATTACGATAAGCAAAACAATTGTTTAAAATTCAAATTGAAACCCTAACAACAAAATAGTACATGATAAAAAGTTTATAAAATCGAATAAAAATGGTCACACTTAAACTAAAAAACGCTTTAAAAACTGCTGTAATGAGTGCGTCCCGGGAAACAAATGGCCTTACTCTTTTCATCGCACTTCATGTTTTCTGCAAAGGATAAGAGTTTTGCTGGAAGGATAATTTAAATACTTGGACAATTTCCTCCAGAAACTGAGAAACAAACTTGTTTTGGACAATGTAGTTTAAGTTTGGGCACTGGGATAAAATTGCCTTCAAACAATAAGATTTACCGTCAACAGATAGTGTTTTCGGTCAAATTCCCGCCGATTAACGCAGCAGCACGCGAAGGCGCCCGTAGTGATTCAGCCCTGTCCTCCGATGTTTCAGAAGGAAATAGATGTACGCACGCTCGGATTGGCTCAAAGCCGTGTTGCAATCTGTAACTCTATAGAAACACGAGCGCGCGCGCTTGAGCTAGTTGGGAGAATTTACAGTTTTGATGATGAAAAACGAACGAGCGTTTTCCCGTATTTTACATGTTTATTTTATAAAGGAAATAGAACAAAGTTTCGCTCTTCGGGCTCGTGTTCCCTTTCCCATTTCTTATCCCCCCCCCCCCCCCCCCCACAAAAAAAAAAACTCATACTCGTGTTTCTATAAATAGGCATTTCATTAAAGTGCCACTACGACGAAATTCGACCATTTTTGTTTCTACTTTTTCTTTCCAAAACGACACACAGTGTCGAAAATATCCAAATCAGTGAAAAAGATTACCAAAGGACCAAATTAACCTACGAATTTTTCAGAGAGTTTACCGTCGAAAACATGTCCGCCATTACTGAAGTGTGTTCCAATACTTCACGATTTTCGATCAGCGGTGCTCTTGTAAATGCATATTTCCATTCAAAACTTCGTTCTTCCTTTCCTTTTTGGAAAAAATATTATAAACAGGAACTTTATTTATAAGTTCGTGCGAAAGTTTGTGTGAAACATAGCCGCGCATGTTGTTGTGTTGAGAAGATGACGTCACGTCCGCTGGAACTTAGCTCTGTCATAGATCTGTCACAGGAACGGGGGTCGAGTAATGGCGGATATAAAAACTCAAGATTCGGACAACTAAAAATAAGAATTCCCGTCGTCATTGCAAATACGCAAAAATCTCACAATTTGATCGTAGTGGATCTTTAAGTATTGTAATTAGGACATTTACTGTAATTATATTTTTCATAGGAAACCAACGTAATTGGTTAACGCTGTGTTGGTTTTCCTGGCCTCTATGTTTTGTTTCTTCCACATTTTACTTTATTATATTTTCTATATTTTATTATGGCCGAAGGAAGAAGGAAGGAAGGAAGGAAGGAAGGAAGGAGAAGGAAGGAAGGAAGGAAGGAAGGAAGGAAGGAAGGAAGGAAGGAAGGAAGGAAGGAAGGAAGGAAGGAAGGAAGGAAGGAAGGAAGGAAGGAAGGAAGGAAGGAAGGAAGGAAGGAAGGAAGGAAGGAAGGAAGGAAGGAAGGAAGGAAGGAAGGAAGGAAGGAAGGAAGGAAGGAAGGAAGGAAGAAGGAAGGAGAAGGAAGGAAGGAAGGAAGGAAGGAAGGAAGGAAGGAAGGAAGGAAGGAAGGAAGGAAGGAAGAAGGAAGGAAGGAAGGAAGGAAGGAAGGAAGGAAGGAAGGAAGGAAGGAAGGAAGGAAGGAAGGAAGGAAGGAAGGAAGGAAGGAAGAAGGAAGGAAGGAAGGAAGGAAGGAAGGAAGGAAGGAGGAAGGAAGGAAGGAAGAAGGAAGGGAAGGAGGAAGAGGAAGGAAGGAAGGAAGGAAGGAAGGAAGGAAGGAAGGAAGGAAGGAAGGAAGGAAGGAAGGAAGGAAGGAAGGAAGGAAGGAAGGAAGGAAGGAAGGAAGGAAGGAAGGAAGGAAGGAAGGAAGGAAGGAAATAAATAAATAACAACTAAATTTCTATAACTGCTAACCTTTTACTGCAGTTTCACTGCCGAACTCCTTGAATCATCATACTTCATAACCTCAGCCATAATGAAGCCTTTCTCGAAATCTGTGTGGATTTTACCGGCAGCCCCGGGTGCTTTGGTCCCTTTCTGCAATAAAATATCACAGTGATGCTGCTAGCAAAAATAAACATCAAAACTCAGACTGTGATCACAAAGCATTGTCTGCTTGCTTCAAAAAATATTGTCATATGAGCATCTGTGTCGCCAATGTTCTCCCTGACCTGCAGAGACTTCGTGTTACGATTCATTGCAAACCTAACCCAAAAATAAAAATAAACCTAAACATTTTCGATCCCAAATCATTTTAGAACGACTCTAAATACACCTGAACTATAATAGAGAATGTTGTACTTTTGAAGTGGCCAAGTTTAACTCTGGGAATCGTGGTGTGCCATAACATGTAGTCTTACCCCCCTGAGCTGTATATTTGTATCTTCTCCATGGCCAGAAATACAGACCTACATTGCCCGTGCACGACAGAGCGCAAAAACGGAGCGCATGCGCACTAGGCACTTTATTAAAAGTGAATCAAGATGGCCACCGAGCGGGAGTGAATCGGTAGCTCTTTTTCATGAACCTCTTACAGCTCAAGAAATACCACGATTACTTTATTACTTCACACCATGGACTGCTATTCTTCAGTGGCTTCTCTGAACCCAAATAACACATAATCCAGTTCACAGAAAGAACGCTACGATTGCTCGTTCAACTCTGTCTTCAAGAAGAAAAGAACCATTTCGAAATGTTCATATGCGACTGGAAAAACGCCAAAAATAAGGAAACTTGTGAACATATAAGCTTTATACTTCAGTAGAGAACTAAGAAGGTAATGGTTTTCAACATACCATATTCGAGATTTTCATACCATTTTTCAACGAAGCATTTGAAGTTACAGTAGTGTCTAGTGACTAGACTGTCTACAGCAGTAGAAATCCTGGAACAACAATCCGCATTACCAAAGACTGTAAGTAAATCTACAGAGCTATTATCAGGAAATTGTATAACCTTTCACTTGATTTGGTTATTATGGTATCACATCGGTATTTTGACGAAATAGTTGATTGTTTTACCAATGTAAAGAAAAATGATTTTTAATTTGTTTGAAAATGAAGTGCTACGTACATGTTATAAACAATTATGTTATAATTGTTCTGTTTTTAGAAAGCCAACAATAAAACGTAGTTGTAATCGAATGCCTTTGGCAGAGCAGGTTTGTGTGTTCATTTAATTTTGTTCATGTTAGAAGAGGGGTGATACTAATTATATTGTATGGAACTTTTGTGCAGTTCTGTAAGATAGGTGGTTGGTGTAATAAATGAAGAGCCTGCATGTGGACTTTCTCACCCAAGCTTTGTGTTTGCTCACATTTTATGCAGATCAAACAAAGAACCAGCACCTCTGGTCTTATTGATTTTCCTGTAAAATAGTAAACTTGAATCTCTTTCCCAATTTACTCAGTGTCTGTTTGCTGTTTTTGAATATCTGGACCGAAATTGTAAAGGAGCACCTGGTTATACAGATTACTTGTTGAGAAATGCAGACTAAATCATGCAAACACAATAATTTCTCTTGATCTCTATTCTCTCCAAGCAAAAGCAAAGTCAGGCACAATATAGCAAACTATGAGAATAAATACAAAATAATGTAAACTATATATGTAAACACATATGTAGTATGTACTTTAAATCTATGAAACCATGTGAATATTATAAATATAAGTTTACATTATTTTCTTATATGCAAAACTATTCTATAAATTTAATTAGAGGTAAATCATGTATGTCGTTGATGTTGTAACTCACATTTTGAGTTTAGAAGGGTAACATTGTAGGTGTTGATTGAAAGAATGTAATAGTTGATTCAGTTTATATGGGTTTGATAATGTATTTGGGAAGAGAAACTCGTGATGGCTAGAGATTAGTTCCAATGAGGTTTCATTCATAATACTAACATTAACAATCAGATACATGTGTGTTGGTGAACATATTTTTTTTAATGCAAGACATAACAAAATAACTAATTGACTAATAATGATATAATTTTAATTATAAAAATATTAAAAACAACAGTTCTAATACAATAATGATATCAATACTAAGAATCTCTGCTCACACTTAAATTACATGTTCATGTTTAAATTCAAATCATAAGGGTTTTTAATTCTTTTAAGTATAATTTTAAACTGATATAAAATAATAATACTCTCAATAATACTATTATGATTATAATCAATTACACATTTGCATCCAAATCTTAAATTCAGAAAACGTTTACCATCTCAGAGCATCCCTGAGCTTTTAGTCTGTAAATGAACATGCATGATCATAAGCAGAGATTCTTAGCATTGATATCATTATTATAATATAACTATTATTACTTAATTATTTCTTTATTTACACACTGTCTGATTGTTAATATTATTATAAAATGGAAGCCATTGGAAACATGTGCTTCAATTCCAACATACTTCCCCCTCCATTGCTTTCTTTTCCCAAATTAATTATTGTGCTTATACAGACTGGATTAACTATCACATTCATTCACTGGACATCTAACACTTCCCCTCCCTCAAAATTATCCAATAAAAAGCTGACCCTCTTCCTACCTTGAAATGATCCCATTAAGTGCATTAGCAATTCAAACATATACACATAATTCACTTCTAAAATAAGTTCATATAAAAAAATATAAAACACAAGCACGACATACACATGATTTACAGTTTCACATAATTCATATAAATTTCATTTTAAAAATCAAGTTAAGAAACATGTTCACTTATTATTATTGACATGTTTCTTAGATTAGCCCTTCACATAATTTCAGAAAATAATCTTCACTCAAACATTATTCACAGAAGTCATAAAATAAGTATACTACAGATGCACAGAAAATGGGGCCTGCATACAGTAAATGGCCACTAATTATCAGGGGTTTCAAAATAACCTGGCTACAACCAGAGCTCCCACTAGCATGCATCTACATTGCACTTAGCCTGAAATAGCTGTATACATGTATAGCTAGCTATACATACTATAATATTTGTATTTTAACATACATTTATTACTAAAGGCAAATCCACAGCTACTTTCAAAGTCCAAGCCAGGTACACTGAAAATTAATGAAACCTCTGCATTATGCTAATAATGTAGTTTCTGTGTAACTCCAAAAAGAGGCTCATGAAAAAAGGAAGCTCCCAAGTTTTTCAAACAAATTAACAATTAATTTTATTATATGTAATTGCTTATGGATTCCTGTACAAATTATGTAGATTTGTAACCATTAGGCAAATGAAAAAAAGAGAGATATACGTGTAAACAGTTTCAACTGTTAGAATATAGGTTTCACTTTTGTGGGAAATTATATTGCACCCTGGGTTATGTCACCTATTGGTTAGATATAAATTCAGCAAGATAGAGGATTCTGCTGCATTAAAAAAAAAACATTTAAGTTAATACTTTTTTTTTATCTTTTGTCCTTCAATTAACAGTTTAGTCTCGAATAAAGTATACATGAAAAAACGTAGATTTGTTCTCATACATGTACATGTAGTTTCCTACACATGTATATTTGTCTCACTTTGCTTGTGCTTGCATGGGGAGAATAAAATGAAGATCAAGAGAAGTGATGGTGCTTGAAGAGTCTCCATTTCTCACTTTGCTGTTTTATAGTCCAGATATTCAAAAACATCAAGTAAACACTGAGAGTACTGGGAAGGGAAGGTATACTATTGCAGGCTTCCTTTTTAGTGGGAAAACAGCAAGAAGTACTGTTTCGTTTAAAGCTACATGTATAGTATAGCAAACACAAAGCTTGGGTGAGAAAGTCCACATGCAGGCACCAACCACCTCTTACACAATCGCACAAAAGTCCCATACAATATAATTAGTATTGCTCCTCTTCTAATTAAATGAACACAAAACTGCTCTGCCAAAGGCATTCTATTACAACTATGTTCTTTCTGAAAACAGAACAATTATAACATATATTTTTTTTTACATAAAAAAATATATTTCGTTTTCTTCACAATGTCATTGCTAAAACAATCAACTATTTCGTCAAAATGTTGATGTGATACCATAATGAGCAAATCAAGTGAAATATTGTACAATTTCCTGATAATAGCTCTGTAGATTTACTTACAGGCTTTGCGCATGGTAATGCAGATTGTCGTTCCAGGATTTCTAGTTCTTCTGCTGTAGACAGTAGTCACAGTACTGTAACTTCAAATGCTTCGTTTGAAAAATAATGGTATGAAAATCTCGAATATCGTATTTTATATGTTGAAAACCATTACCTCCTTAGTTCTCTACCGAAGTATAAACCTTATTATATTCACAAGTTTTCTTATTTTTGGTGTTTTTCCAGTCGCATATGAAAATTTCGAAGACAGAGTTGAACGAGCAATTGTAGCGATCTTACTGTGAATTGGATTATGTGTTATTTGGGTTCACTGAAGAATATCAGTCCATGGTGTGAAGTAATAAAGCAATCGTGGTATTTCTTGACCTGTGAGGTCCCTAAAAAAGAGCTACAATTCACTCCTGCTCGGCGGCCATCTTGATTCACTTTTAATAAAGTGTCTAGTGCGCATGCGCTCTGTTTTTCCGCTCTGTCCCCGTGCACTGTTTGAAGGAATTCTCAACATTACCCCGGGAAGGCAGAAAAAGCACTAGAACTAGGACGGGCATAAAGTCTCTCATGGCAACATATTTCTCAGTTTTTCATCACGGTTCCCACACATTTCCAGGAAAAAATCCCCAAGTTTTCACTGACCAAGAAGCATTTTTCACTGACCTCCAGCCTACTCTCATATTTCTTTCCAAATATACATGCTATCATTATTTTGAGACAGAAACATTGAACAGAACAGACGAAAACAACCCATTAAGAAATAAGTGTGAGGCCTGGAAAAAAAAAATCCTGACTTTTCATTAAAATGTGGGATTTCCCTGACCCAATCCTAAATTCCCTGACGATTCCCTGGCCTTAAACAACTAATTATTGTTTTTCCTGGTCATGGGAACCCTGTTTATAGTATTCTGATGTCTGAGACTGAACTCCTGCTAATAACCGAGATGCAATCTATCATTCCTCTTACCAGAACAGTCCACGCCTTGACCTCATCCTTGCCACAGGTGAAGAAGTACTGGAGCTGGAGGGTTTTGAACCCTGTTGTAATAATCTTGTGTAAAGCACTGCATATGAAGGCATACTGTGACGTGTTACTGCCATTGAATTGTATTTGCCATCGACTCTTACTGATATCTTGAATATTAAACTGTGACAAAGGAAACTGCTCCCGCTTTGCCCCCCTTCTCCCTCCCACATGCAAACTATTTAAGAAAGTATTTCATTTATAAGATTACATTTATGGAAAATGAAAATTGTGGATTGGAATTCATACTGGGATTGGAGCATTCACACACAAGACAAAAATAAACAAAGAAAAGCAAAGCCAAAACCTTTTTCAGAAACAAAGGATCTACTTGTATCATTCTTTCAAAGTTACCTTTGAGTAGCTGTCTCTTTGCAGTATTTGGCAGCTTCTTCAGGTCCAAGATCTAATAACTAAGCAGTACAAGCACACACAAACAGAACAGTTAGAAAGGAGAACATTACATAGTAAAGAATACCAAACACCTCCATCCTGCATCCATTCATTTTGACACAGACATCCACAATAGACACTCACTTTAATCAAATGGTGTCTATTGTGGGCATGTTTAGATACATCACAAGCTGACAATGTAATGGCTTATTCCTAAACATGCATTACCAAACAACGATGCATGCATGTGTCTATAATCCATTTATACGAGACTCAACTTGAAAAGGTAAGTGGTTTATGAGCTATGGAGATAGAAACAGTCTTCGAAGTTCATCATTGAGACAACATTGACAGACTCAAAAAAGGTCTCCCTTCAGGGACAAGTGTTAACCACAATTCTCTTTACAGCTTACCTTAGTTTCAAGTGCTCCACTGAAAGGTATGATAACTGCTCCCACATCATGATTGTCTACCCATTCCTTGATTTTGGCTAACCTGTATAAGACAGCACAATCACATTAAAATACACCATGATCAACAGTACCAACATTTTATGCAATGCTGCATACTATATTATGCATGTTGTAGGTAATTTTTCATAATAATCAGGTAATTTGTATTTTTACCTAGGTATTTTTTTGAATGAATTTAGTATTTTTATCTTAATTGTAGTCACTGTATCCACCTGATGAGGGAGTCAGAGGTCCACCAGTACTTGACATAGCATATTTTTCACTTGTATTTTATGTTCAATGGAGTACTGGGTGTCATTAATTTCTGCACAGTTTTAGTGAAGCTCCAAGCTACATGTATTATAAGGTTTTTACTGCACATATGCAAATTTGGACTAGACCGTGGGGAACTGGGTACTAGTAGCACCATCATGTAATAGTAAAAGAGTATGCCGCTTCACATCAATCACCTCAGTGGCGTTTAAAGGCCCAGTACGGACCTTGTTGCTTTGCGTGCCGCACACCTCAAATCCACCATGTGTCACAGTTGAAAATTCGAAGTTTTAGGAGACATGACAATAGAAGCCTAGATTTGAAGCGAAACAAAATAAAACAGATGCGCACAAAGCATCAAGGTCCGTACTGGGCCTTTAAGGCTTTGACCAACATACCTGATGGTTGCCGGTTCAAGTACCAGCAAGGAATAATTAATATAGCTGATTAATATATGGGTACAATGTAGCACTGTGAGGAGATAGGGAGGGGTAGGAAGTGATAAGAGGAGGGGGAGGAAAATAGAGGGGGAGGTGAGGGTTAAGATATTTTTAGTACATAAAAAATACCTATGCAAAAACAATTCCAATTACCTACGTAAAAATGAAAATTACCTGCAACATATATATGTTTGGTTGAACATTTAAGCATAATTATCTGTGCCCTGTTGTTTCAAAAATAAATCAAGGATATGTGCACCCACTGATTACCTGGTATCTTCTGTTACCACAAAAAAACTTTACTGAATTTACTTAAGACTCAGTGATCAAGTCCTTTGAGATCAAGTGGCCAATATCACCATACATCCATATCAACAGACTGATGACACAATCCTATTGTCTAACACTGGTACGATCAACTAAAGTCGATTGAAGTATGCTACAGTATATATAACCACCATGGAAAGCGAGTAGCAGCTGACGAAGGGCTAGTGCTCGAAACGTCAGCTGCTACTCGCTTTCCACAGCAGTTAAGTCAATGAAACTAATAAATTAATTAATAAAATTAATATGACTTTTCCCAAGTTACACAGTTATCAAAACAGAGGTCTGTGCTATCTGCCGAAAGCTGGTGCTGATAACAGACCAAGAGCTAGATAATTTTCACTATCTTGCATAAACCAAATTTGATCATTGTTTTATTATACATTTTAAGCAAACATTTTAGCAAAAAGAAAGCTAGTGAAAACGAAGCAAAATGAAATGCCGTAAATTGGTTTGTTTACAATTGAATTTCAGTATGTTTTGCTTCTTATTTGAGCTACAACTTGCTTTCATACATAATTTTTGGGGAAAAGAATAACTGGAAACATAGCTGAGGGCTTAAAATAGCAAAATGCCACAAAAAAGCGAAATAATTTCTCTACTTTCTAGCGTAAAATGAAGGGCTGTCTGCAAAATGGGCATAAGTGACAATTGGACCGAGTGACATTCTTTGCTCTTATTTACACTCACTTTTCGTTTTATAAAGTTAAATTTTACTTGGATCATGATGCTTCTTGTATATCAACTAGCAGATTCGTACCCCCGAGGGCACTTTACACAAAGTCACTCTTTCGAAATGTTAGTCTGTTATTCCGACAAGAAACCCCACTCTTCAACGCTTCAGTGTCATCTCTCCTGCTTGGTTTCTGAGGTGAAAGAGAAAGAATCCTTCTTCAAGCCTTAATTTATCTACGGAAAGCATTTTCCCGCCGAAACTTAAAATGTAACAGTGTGAGCACTCTCTTCGAAATAGCTTTCTTACCAACTCACCCCCTTGAAATAACAAACAATAACAATATGTTTTCTATAGAAACGGTTTGATTACTTGCTTGTTTTGAGCTGTCAAAAATTCCTCTTTCACCTTAACTAGAGAGAAGAGAAAATGCAGGTTTTCCTATTCTTAAGGCACTGATATCTGATGTTACTGATATCCTTTTTGCACACAGCCCTTCAAATGGTTGTACATGCTTAACATCGAGTGCTACCTACAGATAATAGCAGTGTGACATCACAACAGCAACCTATATAATTATAATACCTACAGATAATATTGTACGCATGTGCAATCAATGATATAGCCATGAACTATCGAGAATTAGCTGTGTTCTCAGCCAATCAGAATTGAGATAGTGAGTAAAATGTTTCATAAATCCTTTTATTAGCACCTTTTACTGGTATACAAGAAAGCTAGTAACTAACATAGTATGAGAGATCAGATTATAGCAGAGCTCCTGTGTAGGCCTTAGGGGAGTACCAAACACATAGCAAGCGATCGAAAAAATTGCAATCTTTTCGTCCGTCCCACCACCCCTCTACTATTTGTAACACTTCTTTGTCGAATGAAATCTATTCATGTTGCAATAGCTCAGCCAAAAGCGTACACTCTAAACATTTAGAGTTCCAGTTCGTAAGTTTGTGGGTTTGAGGCTAGAACGGAAACATAGTTTTTTCTCTTCTAGTTTTTTCGTTACACCGTGTATCACTTGCAGGGCTGTGTGCAACAAGGGCATAAGTGACTCCTGACCAAGTTCTAAATACTCCCTTAGAAAATAAAGAATTTGAATGATAATTTAGAATGTGGTCAAGAGTCATTTATGCCATTGTTTCACACAGCCCTTCACTTTATTTAATAGCTTTTCTTTCCTCATTCCCATTCTGGTATTTTTCTCCAGGAAAAAAAGGAGAACATTGAACTACCGTTGTTTGTATTAGATATTAACCATTGCTAATCATGATTGTGTACAGTAAAATTTATTATTTCTATGTCCTCTCAACACTAAATCATTACCACTAGCTATTAAAGATATTCCATCATGAATGGATTATTTAGGTCAAACAATTTATTGTATTTGTTCTAACCATTTGTTTTTTTTCCTGATGTAGTCTTTCTCTGACAGATTGACCAGATAGATGACTGGCTTCGAGGTCAGTAGTAAATGTTGATTTAATACTTCAACCTGTTTTGAAAGGACAATGGCATGTGAATACTTGATTACAATTAATTATTTATAAGTACTTTCAACCCAAAATATGGCCAAGCTCCTGTATGGTCCACCAAATGATGCAACTGTACAGTCATTGTAAAAAGTGTCGTATGGTGTAATCATTGACAAAGTAATTTAAATGAGTGAAGCCTACATTTACTGGCATGAAATGTTGGACCGTGTATCATACCATGTGAATGTTGAAAGAAGTGAGTCAACATGTTGAACGATGTTGCAACTTGTTGAATGGAATAGAACATGTCTCTATTTCCTGCAACATCGTTGTTGAACTGTGTATAACATATCATACCATATTGAATGTTGAAAGAAGCGAGTCAACATGTTGAATGATGTTGCAACTTGTCGAATGGAACAGAGCATGTCTCTACATCTGGCTTCAACATGTTGACTCGCTTCTTTCAACATTCAACATGGTATTGTACACTGTTCACCATTTGTTGCCAGTACATGTATGTGAGACATTTGTTGGCAACAGATGTTGAACAGTGTATCATCAGCTTTAGTGCAGTCATCATAAATACATTTGTGGAGTAAAAATATGTTTCTCTTATTTCACACCAGTTTAAATAAGGGGATGCAGGTTGGCCTCTCACCGCTGCAGTCCTGAGTTCGATTCCCGGCTCGGGCACCGTATGTGAGTTATAAATGTAGGTTTGTTGTTGATTCCTTAACTGCATTCAAGGGTTTTTCTCCGGGTTCTCCAGTTTTCCTCCCTTCGTAAAAATCAATCGTAAATCGAGTGTAGTGTGTCCAAAACAGTTAATGTAGTGGGAGTGTGAGGAGTAAAAGCAGGCCCCCACCAGCTTTAAGCTGTAATACTCAGCTTGCTATATAACAAATACAATATTTATTATTTATTTATTTATTTATTTATTATTTTTTTGAATCCACAGGAAACTCAAATGTTACTTTATTAGTTATACATCAAATTGATATAGACCATCAATACATGTACATACCTCAAGTGTATTCCACGTTCCAGTACGAACATCTTTGTCCTCTTCTGAGACCCAATGAAGGAGTTTCTTAAGGATATCCTATAAATATTATATATATATTTAGGCAAGCCTAAAAGCGGAGCTCCCAATTATCTGAGCTGAGGTAATGACCTCCCAAAAAAACGATAAATTATATAAAGAAAACAGAAATAAAAACACAAAACTAACTGGTAGAATCAAGGGAAATCAGTGCAAAAGGTTTAGAAGGAAAACAAGATTATAATGGAAAATGAAAACAAAAAAGAGAGAACAAAATCATCACTAGCTACTGGCCAAGGTTTCGATTCGGGCCACCTGGTTTCACAACAGTGTGCGCACAGGTGCAGCACTTTGTCAGGCACGTCGCGCCACGCCATGTGCTGCGGTTCGGGCGTGAGGGAAACTGAAAGTCAGCCAATTTTTGCTATCAACCTGTTTCTATGGTGGCCCATGCAGGAGCTCTACTATTAAGACAATGGCTGCAAGTCATTTATTAACTTGAAAGTGACTTTTCTCAGGTATGTTAAATAACCATGATTGTTATATACTTATTATACATGTATATACCACTTCTGTTACACCACTTTCTCATTTTTAATCCTCATCAATTCAAACATAATTTCGTTTTGAATATTTGATGAAGACCTGAGATTTTATCAGCCAAGTGATGTTACAATATCAAATGGATATTTTCTTCACTTCATATTTTCACATCATTGCTGTCATTCATTCCTACAATACCAGATATGCTGCCAATTTTTTTTTCTACAAACCCAAAGTGAGAACAAATTATGGGATTCATACATTTCGGTCCTCCGCACCCAAACTCTGGGAATCTATACCAACAGAACTTAAAGACCTTCCATACCAGGACATTTTTAATTTTTCGTAGTACTTTTTATCACATATTTTTAGATCAGATTTAAGGATAGTTTTAATTTCTCTTAATGCTTTTTATCATATACATATTTATTCGCTATGATATTTTCGTTCTTTTAATATTAGATATGTGTATTTAAACCTATTGTAAAGCGCCATTGGACAGAGATGGAAATGGCGCTATATAAGAACTGTATATTATTATTATTATTATACCATGCTTTCAAACAAAAATACAAAAAGTTTCTTTTGGATGACCAAATCTAATTGTAAACAAATAAAACACCTTACATATTTTCATAAGTATTTAATGAATTTAATGAATGTATAGCTATAATACCATTATAATTATACTTGTTTACTTACAATATCTAAATATACTAGTTACTCATCTTATTAGTAGTCATAATCAATTTTAATGGCTCCAGTTCTTTCCTTTTATCCTTCTCTCTTTTTTTCCTTCTTCTACATAATACGTGTCTCAATCGTCCTTACTAGTAACATAGGCGGTGACCAACTCGAAAGCATTTCTGCTACTTTGGTCTCTGCACACCTATTTTGTATATTTCTGTATTATGTTATATGTCTATTTTAATATCTGTAATTAATTATTTGTACCTATTATATATCATGTAAACAGTGTGAAAATAAAAAAAACTTGAAACTTGAAACTTGTCATGCTGTTTGACCCTTAAAAGCTGTTCTTTGTATATATTCAAGACATTTAGAATTTTATCACAGAACGATCCAGTGTGTTTTTCAAACGGCATAAAAATCAAAGTACATGTACTTATACCATTCTCTTTTTTTTTACTTAGTTGTTAAATCCTTATAAGTTGTATCCAAAGAAATTCAATGATTTTGGTGGGAAATTAAGCTTTATTTGTATCGCCATTTTATGGCTGCTGGTGTCCAAAGAGGGGCACTAAGATGGCGGCTGTAATAATACAAAGTTATATAAAATAAGTTGTACATTCATTGGACCAAATTCGGGTTATAAATGTACAATGTATAATTTACAATGTTTTACTTAATTTCACCAATGAAAACCATGATTAGGGACTGCAACCAGGATGGCGACGGCAATGACAACAGGACGTAGAAAAGTGTTTTCTTCCAAAATTTGGTGTCTACTATTACCCTTGTTCACCTTGAATTGTTTTTCACAACCAGATTTTCAACAAATATGATGAGTAGAGAGTTCCATTCACGCTGAACAAAAACGGACTTATTAACTTTCTTACGTTACCAATTCTCTTTAAAATGTACAATTTGGAGTTTTCACGTTGTGTTTGCAGAAAACGATGAAAATGTAGGTGACTGCATGCATTTTCATATGCAGTTATTGTATTTTGTAATTAAGGCTGTTGTTTTATGCCGTCATCCTAGATGTTGACATCCTGGTTGCTTAAAGTCCCTATTGAAGGTCATGACGATGAAACCCACCAATTATCGGTTATTTAATAACCCGACTCTCATTGGATATAACACCGATAATTGGATAACGTTAGTGCCAATTACATTGAGGAAGTATACATACATGTATCTAAGTATCTAAGTACTTGCAAGTTCATCATGACCTGCACATTTACATCACCAATTATGGCATGTGATTGTCAACTGACGTTTCCTGGTATAGATGGTAAATAAACTGTTTACTTACTATTAATAGTAACTCGTGAGTTCTATTAGAGCGAAGTTACACATGTAATCAAGATCAATGAATATGGCCGAGAGCTTATTTTAGTAAGCAAATTCATATCCAGAGAAACTAGGTTTCAAACACTTACAGTTATCTCTCCCCTGGATACATGAATCTACACAGTATTACTATAGGATGGTCAACAACTCTGACTCTGAAGATGTTAAGCAAAACTCTTGGTTGCTTTAGTAAGTCCAAGCACTAGAGTTTCAGAACACTTACCAATTCACCTACTCTTTTCTTGTCACCTCCTCTCACTACTGTTTTATCCACTGCATTCTGTTGATCAAAATGTAAACAACCTTACACGGTGGGCACAAACGACCATAAAAACGGCATGAGGTATATATTTTAAAAAACAGAATTGAATATTTTAAAAAGCACGATTGAATTTTGGTAGGTTGGTGTAGAATCGTAAAAGGAATATAACCTGATAATTTAAGCTATGTTAGTACTATTATGACGTCACAATGACGTCATTTGCCCATTTGTAATACGTTTCTTATAACTGTTCATTACCTCTAAAAACGGAATGTCGTATATTGTTAACATCTCCTCGTGATGAGAATGAAGGAAACGAAAACCCGATCTCGATTGGTTAAGGAAATCAAAAGTTATCAAAGTTTGAATTTTGTTATGGCGGGAAATAAACAACACAAAAGCATTTATGAAAATATTGCTTCATTCATCTTTCAGAGTTTTAAATACTGTTGCATGACATTTTGTCCAGCCATAAAATACGTTGGTGGCTAAAATCGTATGTTTTTAGAATTTTGATTTTTTTGTCCATAACCGGCTTAAAATGAAAGTCATATTTTCGACAATGTCATTATGACGTCATATTATTATTTACATGCCCTTAGAAAAAAGCCTTTGAGTGATTTTCGATTTTCAATGATGAAATGTTCTAGTCTGGCAAACAAAAGTCACATTGTTTTCTTTTCTTGATTTTTTAACAATAGACAGCCTTATTTAGGTACGACTCCTGACGTCACTAAATGTGACGTCATAGCAACAGTCATTCCTCTATAACTTTGGCTGTAATCGTCATAGAATGTTCAAATGTTCACCAAATGAATGTGTGTAATGAAGTCCTTTTGATGGAGTAGTCTGTTTGTAATGTTTATTAAAGGGGGAATTTCACCAAAAAAGGAGGCATCGCTTATGACGTCACAACGACGTCATCTTACAAACATAAAACACCTAAAATATGTAGTTTCATTTTGTAACCAAGTCACCAACATTTCTTCAAATTTAAACTATAAGTAAAAAAATGGTGCTAATTTCAATTATTTGGTCACGTTTATTGATGCCGTTTTTGACGCTCTTTGTGCCCGCCGTGTTATACCACTAAAACTAACACATTACATGTAATGTCTCATTTACATATTATAATCATCCAGTTCTAGTACATGCACAGACTACACAAACACTATACCTGTGTGGTGCTATGGTATAATATAATATGAAAGTTTGAAGTGATAGCAAGGCTGCACTATTCTCAGGGCTGCACTGCATGTACATGTAAATAATATAATATGAAAGTTTGAGGTGATAGCACGGCTGCACTATTCTCAGGGCTGCACTGCATGTACATGCAAATAATATAATATGAAAGTTTGAGGTGATAGCAAGGCTGCACTATTCTCAGGGCTGCACTGCATCTACATGTAAATAATACATGTATAATATGAAAGTTTGAGGTGATAGCAAGGCTGCACTATTCTCAGGGCTGCACTGCATGTACATGTAAATAATATAATATGAAAGTTTGAAGTGATAGCAAGGCTGCATTATTCTCAGGGCTGCACTGCATGTACATGTAAATAATATAATATGAAAGTTTGAGGTGATAGCAAGGCTGCACTATTCTCAGGGCTGCACTGCATGTACATGTAAATAACATAATATGAAAGTTTGAGGTGATAGCAAGGCTGCATTATTCTCAGGGCTGCACTGCATGTACATGTAAATAATATAATGTGAACGTTTGAGGTGATACATTGTAGCATACATACATAATCTTTATTTCAACACGGTGTCTCATCATACATATAATGCTCTTCCCGAGAGCCGTGCATACATGAACTACCGTATTTACCCGTGTATAAGCCGCACCCGTAGATAAGCCGCACCCCAAGTTTTGAAGCTTGAATTTAGTAAAAAAAATGTTTTTGTAGTTTAAGAAAATCTTTTGTCCGAGTTCATAAACGCTTGTGCTTGATGCCAAACTTCTTCAAAAAAAGAATAATCTTTTGTTGGAGTTCATAAACACTCGTACTTGAAGCAAAACTTCATCAGATTGTCATAAATAGATAATCACAACTTTAATTCGATCGAATATGATATGGTTCAACTTGCCTTGTCATTTCTTGTGTATATTTTAACCTGCAGTCTTTAAATCACTCCAGAATTCTTCCACATTATTTTATTCCCCAATTAACTAACAACAATTCCAAGGAACCGCTTTCCTTTAATCGCTAGAGCAAGAAAGGTTTTCTGGCGAAACAATACTTGCACGAGTAGGTCAGGTCCGCCATCTTGGATTTTCATTAACTAGTGCCAATCTCCCACGTGTAAAATTGCGAAGAATGCCTGGTTGTTTAGATGCATGCTTTGACAACCGCTGCGAATCAGCCTGTTTTGGAAGGTAAATAAGCTTAATCACGTTTAAATATTCACGAAATTCTAATATATTAGGTCTAAGGTGGGTCTTAGAAGAGTTTTTGCTTTAACTCTTTGAAAGTGCGTGTTTTTTTCCCAATGATTATGCTTAAATTGCTATATTACACGATCGGATGCGATTTGAACCTGATTGTACAATGTAATATACGCACCGTCGCATAATAAAAGCTTCATTCAGGTTCATGATACATGTATGTAAATATATGTTAATGTTGGGTCTCCTTTCTAGGTGTTTCCTAAATTATGGCGTACATGTATATTTAAATAATGCCACGCTTGTCTGTCTTCTTGTATCATTGGATAAACTATTCCAGAGAACAGCCCCCCTAAAATGAAAGCTGCGTTTTCCAGCTTCAGTGTGCGGTCTTGGTACAGATACATTATAGCTGAGTTTCTTAAGTTATAGGAATGTACAAGAGTTGTGCTTTTAAAGATTTCCTTCAAATAATTTGGAGTGCTCCCATTCATAGTTTTGTACATTAATATAGCCAGTTGCTTTGATCTTCTTGTCTCAAGATTATCCCATTCAAGTTCGTTCAAGAACTCAGTTGACTGTCTATCATAATTGGTAAAGGTGACCACCCTGGCAGCTCTATTTTGTAGAGTTTGGAGTATGTCAGATATCCCTTTTCCACAGTTCCCCCATACTGCACTACAGTAATTGAAATACGGTAGTACAAGGGAATTATACGTTGTAATTAGCGTTTCGTGAGGTACGAGATGCCTAACTCGTCTCAGCGCCCCTATACCCCCTGAAGCTTTCTTAGAAATTGTGTCTACTTGATCCTTCCATGTTAAAGATTGATCGATCTTAACTCCAAGATATTTGTATGTCGTTTCTCTTTTCAAGGGTTTCTGATCTACTTCAATTTGAAACGGATATTCAAGATGTTTTACTTTATGTTGACTAGCTATTATCATGTATTTTGTTTTGACCACATTTAGACTGAGTTTATTAGCTTTTAACCATGTAATGTATTTCACAAAGGTCATGGTTCATTTGTTGCTCTAGGATTTTCTCATCAGTATTTGCAATAGTTAGACTAGTATCATCTGCATACATCCGCACTTTAGAGTAAAGATCACAAAATGGAAGATCATTTATATAGATTATAAAAAGTAGTGGTCCAAGGATAGATCCTTGTGGTATTCCGCATTTAATTCTACAGCTATCTGACAGTACACCATCCACAAACGTTTTTTGTGTTCGTTCCGTAAGATAGGAAGTAAACCAGTTTAGACTTGCTTGGCAGACACCATATAGTTTCAATTTTCCTAATAAGATTTTATGGTCCATGGTGTCAAATGCCTTTTTTAGGTCCAAAAAGATAATTCCATTTAAGAGACCCTTATCTATGTTTAAAAACCAATCATTGGTAGCATCTAGTAGAGCAGTTAATGTGGAATGTAAGGGTCTGAAGCCAGATTGTGAATCTGTAAGTAAACCATGCTCTGTCAGATAGCTATAGAATTGATTAAAAATAATCCTTTCTATTAGTTTAGTGACGGCAGGCAGAACAGAGATAGGTCTATAGTTATCGGGAATGCATTTCTTGTCATCTTTATAGATTGGTGTTACCTTTGCAACTTTCCAATCACTTGGGAAAATCCCAGTGCAAATAGAGAGGTTAAATATAAAAGTAAGAGATGGGGCTATTATTGTACATGTATCTGCCTCCTTTAACAGCCTAGTTGAAATGCCATCTAAACCACATGCTTTATTTAATGGCAGGGCTTTTAACAGTTTAACAACCTCATTGTTTGAAGTCTCTTCGATAGTGAACGAATGTTCGGTAGAATTTATATAGTCGGAATACTGCCTTACAGAAGGGGGAAGTTCAGAGGCTAGCTTAGGCCCTACTTCTGTAAAGTGAGCATTAAGTGCATTACTCTTTCCTTCCAAAGTAGTATGGTTTTTGTTGTTATATGTAATGTTTTTAATGCAAGTTGTATTTAGGTTTTTGCCCAGCAAGTTATTAATCCCTTTCCATGTCTGTTTTATGTTCTTAGTATTTTCTCTGAAGTACAAACTATAATATTCTGTTTTAGAAGACTTAATACAATAACTATTGTTCTTTATTTTTTATGTGTTTATAATCCTGCCAGCTTTTATCTGTATTGAGCCTTTAAGCTGTCTTCTTTAACCTATCCCTCTCAAACATTAGATTTTTTATTCCAGGTGTTAACCAAGGGGCTGGCTTGTTTCGCACCCTTTTGCGTCTTAATGGAGCATGTTGGTTGCAGACAGAGAGAAAGGTTTCTTTCCATATCAGCCAAGGCTGCACTATTCTCAGGGCTGCACTGCATGTACATGTAAATAATATAATATGAAAGTTTGAGGTGATAGCAAGGCTGCACTATTCTCAGGGCTGCACTGCATGTACATGTTGAATCTTTAGAGTTTGAGACCATGTGTCCTGTTATCTGTAAGTCTATCAATTTACGTCATTTAGTTCATTTAGTTGGTAAATGCTAATTCTTAGTTATTAGAATGCTGTGGGATGTAGGGTGTCATTTATGAAGGATGCAGTTCTGTACACTGGACTGTACACTTTCGTGGTACACTTTCGTGGTACACTTTCGTGGTACACTTTCGTGGTACACTTTCGTGGTACACTTTCGTGGTACACTTTCGTGGTACACTTTTGTTGTACACTTTTGTTGTACACTTTTGACATACATTTTGTACATAATTGTCATATACTAGCAGCAAGACCAGAAGTCTTGTGCCAATGACCTCTTGTATATGACGACTAGACAATAATATAACTGTAGGCGTGCTGGTTCGTTAATAATTATTAATTATTAAAGTGCCCCTAACCCCAAATGATTTCAATTTATTTCTTTTCAAAGTCTGTAGATGAAAATTCAGGACGAATGAAAAGAAAAAAAGTGAAATTGAAGGGCTGTGTGCAAAAAGGGTGTAAGTGACTCTTGATCGCATTCTAAATTCTCCCTCAGAAAACAAAGAAATTGAAGAAGAATTTAGAATGTGATCAGGAGACACTTACACCCTTTTTGCACACAGCCCTTCAATTGGTACAAACCCTGATTTTTAAATTGTGATTAAAGTCCCAGATAATTAGTGTACTGTTGCATTGTCACGGAACAGTCTCCCATTAGAGATGAAGAGATTGGCAAGTACCCATTCATTCAGGAATAAATATCAGAAACTTTTATTAGATTGCCAGCTTTCTCTTAGTCATTTCCAGCCCTAGATTTGAACTTAGGTTTTTATGATTGTATTGTAAACTGAGTTTTTTTAGCTTTTAAATTTTTAACTTAAAGTTTGCAAAAAAAAAAATTTCAAATCTAGTATATTTTGATATTTATACGTCTCATTTGTATATAATAATGTAATTAGTGTAATGATATTTAGATTTAGAGGGCTACAAGTTTATTAGTGTAATTAACACTATTACGTACTACCCTAGGTAAATAAAGCCATTTAATTTTTTTTTTATTATTATTATTATTATTATTACTGCCATGAAAAGAGCCAGGTTGCTTTTCACCTTTTTTTGCCAGCTTCAACACTGGGGTAAAAGACAATCAAGGATTCAAACAAACAGTCAAAGCCTTTTCCACACAATTATTCTATGAGGATTTATAGAAATAAAGAAATAAAATCCATGGCATTTGGGACACTTTAAAGATCAACTGCAAGAACCTACTTTACCAGACAAATGAGGGATCATCATTCAAAGTGAAATATCAAATGGTACTTACCACCCGTTCATTTAGAAATTGCTCATCCTATGAATGCAAAATAAACAATGATTACAATAAACAAGATAACATAGGCCAAATAAAAATATATATATGGGGTTCTGGTCACACTTTAACCCTTTTGCTACTAAAGCAGCCAAAACTGGCCAATACATGTATGAAGCATGTAACTGAATTTATTTTTACCTAACATGTGACATTATTTCAAGGGATGAATGACTTAAAAACTAGATCAAGCTATAACAGCAATCAGTTGACTCCAAAATTTGGAGAAAAATGCATTCGTTTTCAAGCCTTTTTTAATTTCAATCTTTGATTTTCACCAATTTAGATGTGCTGAAAATTGGCTAAAAAACCTTCCTGTTCACACTTGAAATCAAAAGCAAACACTCTAGATTTTACTAATTGAGCCCAAATACATCCAGGAGTAAAAGGGTTAAAAGAAGATAAGGTCGGTAGGTATGTACTAACTTTTCTGTTATAATTGTTTGCACTGGCTGGCTTTAAATTTTTAACAGATTTCAAGAAAAAACAATAGTGATTCTCTAATGTGAAGCTTGCAGTTGAAGTTTTGGTGGAAAAAGTTGTAAGATTGGCAGGGGAAATCTAAACTTGGTCAGGTAACTAGAATCGCACTTTTTTATTTGGCCTCACATGACTTTGTTATGGCTTTATCCATTAAATTAAGTCATTGAATCTTATTAGATATGCTTCGCAATTTGGAAATAATGAAGTTAGTTCACGCCACACCGACTTCGTGTTTTTTTCGAAATTTTCTAGCTCATTTTTGCAAATCAAACAAAAAAGGCTATAGAACTAATAAATATATACATCTAAAATACTGTACAAAGTTTGGAGGACTGATGGCCCACACAAGCCGTTAGATTGGACCAGATTATACCATGCTCACATTGATGGCAGATAAGTTGAATTTCCCGTGGCCCACGGAAAACTCAACTATCTCGTCTCTACTGCGCATGCGTATAAACTGATGACCATGCCCCTTTAACAAAGCCTTACATGTAGCTAATAAAGCCTCAAAACAACAGCACAAACCTTTCTTCTCAGTTCCTGTGAAATGATTTTCAAATCTCTCACAGGGTCCACATCTCCTTCTATGTGTGTCACATCTTCTGCTATAAATGTGCCTGTAAACCAATTTTGGCAAATTAGAGTAAGACAGTGAGTATTCAGTGAATTGACACCAATATGTATAATTATCACCAAAGCACCCAGCATAACATTCAGTGCAACAGTACTCATCTCTCTCCCTGTAAAGGTAAATAAAATGTTGTGACAATGGAAAATTGGGTGAAAGTCAGAAGCTTTATGCACAGAGTGGATTTTGTATGAGTGGGACAAAAATGCTGCATGTCCGTGGCCTTACCGTAACCATACTGTAACTTACTGTACATGTAACTCTGTCATTTGATTGGATCAGCAAGACATAAACAATAGGGAAACCATTTCAACATCACAGCATGCCATATAGAGCAGATTTTGTATGAGTGTGACAAACTACGGCATGTCCGTAAGCGTGCTGTACCATATTTCTGTAATTTGATTGGATCAGCAGGACAAAAACAATTATAGGGAAACCATGTCAATGTCAAAGCATGCCATACGGTAACCGTGCTGTAGTTTGTCCCACTTATACGAAATCTGCTCTTTGAAAACTGTGCCATTAAGTCATTGCCAGATCCACTCTACTGCAACATGAGCACTATATAGCATTATAAATTGCACATTTTGACGATGTTGCACACACATCAGTAGAACAATAGACTCATTCTGGTTCAGCAGCCTTTTGTTATTTAAAACAGATAGCCAGTGTTCTAGCTGCATGTGCAACATCGTCAAAATGGCCTATCTGATTCTATGCCAGACTGGAAGCTACAAAGCAAGATAAATTTGCATAAAACTGAACTGCAAAGCAGTCCTATGCAATAGTTGGAATTTGGTGATTAAATTTTGGTTTTAAACTACTACTGTCTTTGTTGACTAAAAGAAAAGGAGATTGCAGAAGTTAACCAAGGGTATTCAGGTCAGTGTGTGGTGCCAAAGAAAGGTTTTATTAACAAAAATCAAATGTATGGTAAACTCAAGCAAAGTTGTCAAAAAAAGATGCAAAGAAACTTATTCTGTCATTGTAGCAGTCCGGTATTACAGTTTTGTGTAAAAAAAAAGGTTTTTAGTGTTTCACATTTTTATGCTTGGGCAATCTTCCAACCAGTACAAGTTTGTTGTTGATTACTGGTAGTAAAGAATATTTTCAATGACATTTTGAATAGACTGCAGCAGGAAAAGTAATGCATTTCTCTTGTAATTGGATAACGAATGCAATAAATTGGTAGTGCAAAGAGAAATAAGTTCCTATGTGGACGAGAGGGCCTGGAGGGCCAGTGTTATGATAATTAGGGTAGGGTTATATAAACTGTCAAGAGACAGAGTCAGTTCATTGTGGTTCTGGCTCACAAACAGTTCAGTGTTTAATTTTATGACAATTTACATTATAAATAACTAGGCAAGTCCAGTTATATATTCAAGTATATTTATTCATCCCGGATGTATTTTCACATCAGTTATGAATATAATTATACATGTACATGCATAATTATGTTACTTATTATGGATGTTAGGGGTTTGGTCCCTTACATACTAAGTACTTTAAGTAAGTACTTATTTATAAGTCAAGTGTGTGACTATGGATATGATGGTGGTAATAATAATAATGGTGGAGGTTGTGGGCCTGGACCCATCACCACAAAGTGTTGCTGTGGTATATTTCAGGGACTCGAGAGAACTATAGGAAATCCATCTTTGCTTAAAATATTAAAAGCCTGTAAATAAACACTGACATTAGACACTGACAGCGGTGTTACAGTTAAAGAGAGTCCAAATAAAGTTGAGTTGGTTAAAAAAGTATGGAATTTGATGCCACCCTAATTCGCCCTAGATAGCGGGATTCTATTGTACAAAATTTCAAGAACGTAAACACTACAACTTGAATCACTTACGGACTACATGAAGGAGAGCATCACAGGCCCAGATGTGTGACAAGAATGCATTGCCAAGACCCTTCAAAATAATATCATAGTACTTCAGTATTATGAAATTGATAATCTAGATGATGCGGTGCACACATGTTTGCATTCTAGTAAGGCTGACCACTAACATTAATTCTCCAATTCTGATTGGATGAAATAATGATTGATCTTGTGGCATGATAGATGCCGTCTGCAGACAGACACTAATCAGGTTACAATACCCAGTGAGAGCAAAAGAAAATTTAGTGTTCAAAAATTATGTCTCTTGACTATTGGCTGATTACTTTCCCTTGGAAATTTGATGGTCTTAAAAGTAGCATATTTATAACCCTTTGAACTTTGTTCTCGGGCTTATATTTGTTTTAAGAACAACAAATGTCCACAGGCAAACTATCAGCCGATAGTCCCTCGACAGACACTATTGTTATAATATAGTCAAGGAGCTATTTTCTGAGAAGGCTTATTTAACTGAGTTGGTTCAACCCACCCGACAGAAAAGGTCCGACACCAGATTCTTTTAGAAGAATAACTGCTCTTTAAGACTAGGTACTATGTAGTCCCAAATTGTGGTAACACTTACGAGATAAATGGGGTTATTTGCCCAAATATGGTGCTTAGCATGGAAACGAGGCTCAACTAGTTTTTGCCTTGTAAATTTAACGTGTTTAATCCAAATGTCCCAAAAACTATCAAAAGCTGACGCTTAGGTCTGTGCCTAAAACTTATGTGCTTACATGACAGCAAATCATGTCACGTGACATGTCACATGACCTCTTTTGTCAAAAATCTCCCTTTTTGCTGATTCTGACAAGTTTCAATTCCTGCCTAAACCGTACTAACGGTTTAATTAATACGTTTAGTCTTGAAAGTCAACAAGTGGGTCATATTCTATAGAATTATCCTCAAAAAAACTGTTTGGCTATACTGACTTTAAAGAAATTGGCAAAATAAGCGCACAGCCCCATCTCGTCCTTGGTCAGCATGGAAACGAGGCTGGAATTCAAACAGGCCTGAAACGTCTCAAATCTTCGAAAATAATCAAGCAGTAAAGTTTCAAAAAGGTGATAACATGAAAGAAGATAAGAATCTGTTCTCTTTAATTACATTGTTTCGAATTATTAAATAAGAATTCCATGTGGATCACATTATTTTCTTGACAAAATATATTTTTCATTTCATATCTACATGCCTCATACAAAACATGGAATTGTGGCTTGTGCCGGTCTTGAATCAAACGAAAAGGCCAGGGTAGGTTTGTTAAAGTTCTACAAAATAAGGAGAAACGTGCTGCTTTAATATTAACATAAAGGGAATGAGCCAAGTAAGAACCAATTAGCAACCAGGCCTTATTTCAAGTAACTATGAAGAAGCAAAGACCGATACAACGTAGAATTTTGAATTTAGTGGTACAATATTTCGGCTGGCCACACCAGCCTTCTTCAGGTACAATGAAGAAAATTTACATTGGCATGTATTTTTGAACTTGATACTGAGCTGTCATAAAACAGATTACAATATGATAGATCGTGAAAAAATGTTAAGAAGGTGAAAACAGATATCTAGTATGGCTCTTCCCGGATGTTAAGGCCATGAGGTTCGAGTGTTTTCGCCTGTGCGATTAAAAACGCTTCTCTGGCCTTACGTATAGAGTCTCTCTTAGAAAATATTTTTTCGATAGGAATAAGTTGCATGTCGTTGGCAGTGTGATTAGGAGAATTAAGAAAATGTTCGGCAACTGTTGTGGGTTTAGATTTGTTGTTAGAGTTATCTATCGTCCGGCGGTGTTCGTTAAATCTGTCTTTTAAGCGTCGTTTAGTCTCACCTATATATTGTAGATTGCAGCGGTTACATTGAATCATGTAGATTAGATTTTTGGTGTTACAGGTCAGGTTAAATTTGATAGAGCGCGTTTCACCGGTAGCAAAGAAAGTATAGTTAGTAAGTCCGTCAGAAATGTAAGGGCAAGTGGCGCAGTTCTTCCTACAACGGAACGAGCCAGGTGGGAGTTGGAGCTGGGAATTAGTCGAGTTAGAAGGGAGTGTAGCTTTAACGAGTAGGTCACGCAGGTTGGTGGTACGTCTAAAGGCTACCATGGGCAAGTGTTGAAAGGTTTTCTTACAGCGGTTAGAAGAGACCAGCAGGCTGTAATGTTTCCTAATGATGTTAGAGATATGTGGAAGGGATGGATTAAAAGTAATAACAAAAGGGATACGGTTAGAACTGTGTGCATCTTTCGTTTGTAAAGTGAGAGTGCGAGGAATATCGGCAGCGCGTTGTATTTGTCTAGTAAGGAAGGTGCGGTTATAGCCTCGTTTAAGGAGGTATGTAGTTAATTCAGCAGTACGGGTCTTAAAAGATTCGTCGGTAGAACAGATACGTCGTAAACGGAGGGCTAAGCTAAAAGGAATAGCTTTTTTGGTATGTTGGGGATGGCAAGACGAATAGAGTAAATGTTGGTGTTTATCAGTAGGTTTAGTGTAAAGGTCAGTCTCAATATTACCATTGTTTAAAGAAACATTAACATCAAGGAAAGGTACGTTAGTGGAAGAGTATGAGCTGGTGAATTTAATGGTAGGGTGAATGTTATTAAGATAATCGATGAATATTTTTAGGTTATCCAGTCCTTCTGTCCAGATCATAAAAATATCATCGATGTATCGTAGCCAGGTGTGAGGTTGAAATGGGGCTTTTTCAAGGGCATTAGCTTCAAAATAGCCAAGAAACAGGTTAGCAAAAGAAGGGGCCATTCTGGTACCCATGGCCGTACCGTGGATTTGAAGGTAATGGTTGTCATTAAAAGAAAAGTTATTCATGGTAAGAATCATGCGAATAAGGTCACAGAGTGTGCCAGTAGGAATGGTTATATGAGCGCGAGTACGCAAAAAATTATCACAGGCGTTAATGCCTTCATTATGCGGAATGTTACTATACAATGATGAGACATCAAGGGTAACTAATAAAAAGTCATTAGTGTCTTTAACAAAAGAAGGAAGTTTACTAACTAAAGGTTTAAGGTGGTAGTCCACGAAGTGGGATATGCGTTCAGTGGGATGGTTATTAGATGACACAATAGGGCGTCCTGGGTTACCAGGTTTGTGTATTTTAGGTAGAATGTAGAAGCGTCCTGGTTTAACATCAGTTTGTATTAAGTATTGTCTCGTCTTGTCATTGATAGAGTTGTCAGTGTACATTCTGTTGACATACACTGTAATCACACTGCCAACGACATGCAACTTATTCCTATCGAAAAAATATTTTCTAAGAGAGACTCTATACGTAAGGCCAGAGAAGCGTTTTTAATCGCACAGGCGAAAACACTCGAACCTCATGGCCTTAACATCCGGGAAGAGCCATACTAGATATCTGTTTTCACCTTCTTAACATTTTTTCACGATCTATCATATTGTAATCTGTTTTATGACAGCTCAGTATCAAGTTCAAAAATACATGCCAATGTAAATTTTCTTCATTGTACCTGAAGAAGGCTGGTGTGGCCAGCCGAAATATTGTACCACTAAATTCAAAATTATACGTTGTATCGGTCTTTGCTTCTTCATAGTTATTTTTTATTTGATAGCCGATTAGATCACTAGTTTGATCCAACGTACACCAGCAGGATTGTCGTTCACGGTTGCTTGCTTGAACAATTCGTCTTATTTCAAGACCACCATTTTGGATCTTCGCTCGTTTGATCTAGCTATAGTTCTTCATAGTTTATCATCATTTTTGTTTTTGATTACACACGAATATCTATCCAAAGTTTAAAAATTGGCACTGCTTTCTTTTTGTTTTCGATGTAATTCTGCAGGGCGACATCTCTGTTGTTTCTGTAAGTATGTAAGTTTGGTATACAGTTTGAAGTGAACCTGCACCGTACTCAAGCATGTTAAGGCATGGTTTGAGCATGAAATCGAGGCTCCAGCTATTTTATTGAATAGAGTGGCTTATGTTTACCTGAATTCTACAAAAATAGTGGATATCACTAATCTCAGCGTTATGAGTCGTTTGAATAGATTTTGTTGTAAAATGTCTATCACGTGACCAGCCACGTGATTACAAAATCTGGAAATTTCATCTCAAAATGGGCTGGTCACAGCGTATTTTTAAAGTAACTGTTTCTTGCTTATCTAATTACACTTCTGGTTGTTTATAAACATCTGGTTGGAATGGTTGACCCTGATAGATTGTTAAGGCGAAAATAGAGAAAACAGGTCACATGACCTGTTCTTGGAACCAGTTTTCCCCAATTTTCTCGCATACGATGGAAAAATGTCAACCATTCCAGACAGAACTTTAGAGACAACCAGAAGAGTAATCAGATAAGCCAGAAATCGTTATTTTAAAATGCACTGTGACCGGCCCATTTTGAGTTATTTGTTTTATCAGCCTTAAGGTCACGTGACCACCAAAACACCAGAATTCCCAACTTAAAATGTTAAGACATATGATTGCTGCCTAATTACCGATTTCTATGGTATTTCATTGAAAAATGACAAAGTCAGCTAATTTAGAGTATTTAACAGAATTGATGAATAAACCATGCCTTAACATGCTTGAGTATTTTACCCGCTGTTTGGTATACCACTTGGTATATCACACGTGTACAGTATTTTACCCGCTGTTTGGTATATCGTTTGAAGTGACTCTGCACGGTATTTTACCCGGTTGTTTGATATATACCATCTAAAGTGAACTCCTATGATACCTGTGAAATTGAACACAGCTTGTTTAGAATGATTTCTTTAAAGTGCCACTATGATGGAAATTAGACATCTTCTTTTAGCCCTTCTTTGTCTAGAATTCCTTAGCCGGTGTCAAGTCTGTCTTTGTGAAAGAAAACCGAAAGTAAGTTGTGCAAACGAAGATATTTTGAGTTTTAAAAACTGCCCTATTCATGACTACAAAGTCCAAGGACTACGGCAAAGCTGACACAACGTAGGATTTTATATTGAATATTACAATAAAATTATTTCGGCTGGCCAAACCAGCCTTCTTCAGGTACTAGATGTTACAAGTGAAGATCTCTAAGGTAAGAAGATCTATAAATGTGGTAAATTTCGCAATAGAAATTGCGGAAACGGGAAGTGACGTAGACCAAAACTTGAAGTAGCAAAAATTAATAGTATAAGAGATAAGCACTATGTTTCATCACGTACATATATAGTCATACCACATGGTTCTAGAGTTTATAGCTTTATCGATAAGGTGCGCTTCTTTGGATTTACGTATTGAGTCTCTCATGACCACCATTACAAAAATGCGTGCCAACAAACTAGCGTGACCTGTTTAGCTAGTTCGTGACCTTAGCCTGTCACACAGTATGGCTCTGTGATTTACAACTCGATACTGAGAAAACGCTTCTTCCCCAGAGCCTCTACTGGCTTATAAGACGTATTGTACATAACTGGAGAGCAGTACGGTGACACTTCACCTTCCTGTGCCAGTAATACGACAGATGAGCGAAAGATTGTAATGGCTGGGCAAGATCTCATTCACTGCGCATTGCATGCAAGAGTAAAGCTTCCTAAACATGTAGGCCTCGCCATGTCCATCAAGCACTTAACTGGTTCCAAACAGCTGATATTAACACTGCTATAAAACAGAATGGGTCATTCTTCCTCATATGAAGAGATCGAACAAGTAGAGACCAGCTTAGCCAATGAAAGTTTAGCGAAAGCAGATGTCAGTGGTGTCATAATCCCAACCAACATAAACCCTAGCGCGTTCATACAGATGGCGGCTGATAACAACGATATCAATGAAGACACAATCGACAGGAAAAACACAACGCACGCAACAATGCTGGCTATATATCAACACAGGCAGTACGGCCCTATGCCAGCACGGGTAGTGCATGCTGACCACTCTAATAGTATTCCAGTCGAAACCATCGTTGGATATCATTCTATGATCAACGCAGAAGCAAGTAATTTCAACACGCTGTACACTGTAATGAAACTTGCACAGAAGATTTGTAACGCCATTGGACAGCGAGATTCAGTTCTAACTTTTGACCTGGCCCTGTATGCAAAAGCCAAGCAGATCCAAATAAAGCACTTCAAAATCTCCCCTCGCCAGAAAGAAATGGGTGGAAGATGGACGATGGCAAACTGGTACCAGTTCTGATAACGAAGACTCCCACCCCATCAGGCATTGCAGAGCTCATAACATGCCGCTGCACAACTTCCAAATGCATCCAGAAATGCTCCTGTAAGACAAGTAACCTGGCATACACAGAGGCCTGTTTGTGTATGGCAGACGAAGCAACCCCATGAACAAAGAGTTGCTTTGTTATGATGATTCCAGTGACTCAGAGACTGAGAAATGATTCTTCATGTAATCTGTAGAACAAGCATAGTTATCAAATCGGTATCAATTATCTTTTTATAGATTTTTCATTCAACGATCTGTTGCACGATACAGAGCCGAACAGATAGCAAATTCATTAGACTTGTGCTATATCAAAACCCAGAAAGCGTTTGGAACACGGTTATATATTGCAATCATTAATTACATTGTCATCTTTTCATTTACAAAGTCACTATAGCTTTAAAAATGGCAATTGTGCACATATTTCACCGGTTTTAGGTTCGGCGAACTACAACCACGCTTCCATGCATGTTTCTTTTCCTTTCATTCCGAGACATTTCTCCCTCAACAGCTATCAATATCAAATTAACATTTAAGAGGGGTCACAATTAAGAATTTATTTGAAAAGGTTGATCTTGGCCGTAAACAGTCACGTGATCGGCCACGTGACAACTCTGTATCTTGTTAACTTATAAAGTATGACACACATGAATACCTTGGTACTTTACTGAAACTTTCCTGCTTGATTATTTTCGAAGATTAGAGACGTTTCAGGCCTGTTTGAATTCCAGCCTCGTTTCCATGCTGACCAAGGACGAGATGGGGCGTGCGCTTATTTTGCCAATTTCTTTAAAGTCAGTATAGCCAAACAGTTTTTTTGAGGATAATTCTATAGAATATGACCCACTTGTTGACTTTCAAGACTAAACGTATTAATTAAACCGTTAGTACGGTTTAGGCAGGAATTGAAACTTGTCAGAATCAGCAAAAAGGGAGATTTTTGACAAAAGAGGTCATGTGACATGTCACGTGACATGTCACGTGACATGATTTGCTGTCATGTAAGCACATAAGTTTTAGGCACAGACCTAAGCGTCAGCTTTTGATAGTTTTTGGGACATTTGGATTAAACACGTTAAATTTACAAGGCAAAAACTAGTTGAGCCTCGTTTCCATGCTAAGCACCATATTTGGGCAAATAACCCCATTTATCTCGTAAGTGTTACCACAATTTGGGACTACATAGTACCTAGTCTTAAAGAGCAGTTATTCTTCTATAAGAATCTGGTGTCGGACCTTTTCTGTCGGGTGGGTTGAACGAAACAATATTTTTCAGGGTCTAGCTCCTTGACTAATAGTGCCTACTCAGAGCGGAAGACAACTTTGTGATGAACAATAATGACAAATAGGGTGTGTCTGTCTCGGAACTATCGGCTGATTGTTTCCCTGCAAATTTGACGTTCTTAAAACTAGCAAAACTGAATTCTCTGGCTTTACTTGTTTTAAGAACATCAAATTTCTATGGGCAACTATCAGCCGATAGTTCTTCAATGGATACACTATCTGTTAAATTATAACCCATCAACTATTTTCTTTCCATCATGATTAGTATAATAAGTTGTGTGACCCGAAATTTGCTCTCTGTCAGATAACAATTATCAATGGCTGAATACACCCACTGTAAGCATAGCTCATGCCCTAAGGCCTTCCATAAAGAAAATATTTGAATGATTAATATTAAAATAATTACCTACTTTGTAGCATTGAAATATGAACTGATATTTTGTCCTTGGACATTATCTGTTCCTCAAAAGTGTAATTTATGTTAGTTGAGGTACGAAATTCACAGAAATGAATATTTTGCTGGCACGGAACAGAAGCCTGGGGAGAGTAGTGCTGAGAATTATGGGTAATGTAGTGTGCCATAAGTAGGTGACTGTTAAGAGTTTGAATTCAGTCTAGGTCAGCCTTGCTACCTTGCTTCATTTTTTTAAATGATTGGATCGAGAAGCCCGAGGCATAACGAACATTAAGGGAAACCATTCTGGCTAGGTTAGAATCGTCCGAGTCTAATTTAAATCGGTATAAGATCGTATTTATCATATCGGAGTAAATGTATTTACTAATAGATGACCTCAGCTCCCAGAGTTGGCGGCACTGCATTGGTGGGAGTATACGTTCCCGTTTAGTCCACACAGTGGTTTTGGGTTTTCGTATCCGGCAGTGTCGCAATAATTAATAATAGTAGTAAATAGAGACTAAAAGTTGAAGAACGAATGCCTGTAAGCAATTATGAGCAATTATATGAATAAACGTTGTTGGGCTCGGCTGACCAACATGCCCAAGTATCCTACGTAACTGTGCGTGTCTGAATTGTGTAGTGGAGGCAAAATCTTAGTTTTCCTCGAGCTATGCTCTTGGAAACTGATTGCTTCTCAGAACAGAGAATATATTCCTCGGACAAATATCGGTGCTTGGTATAAACCAACTAGTGGACTATTACAAATCCTGCATTCTGATTGGCTACCCTACTATTAATAGGTCTATTTGTGATAGCCCATGGTAGAGAAAAACCGCACACACTTTAATGAAATAAAAAAAAATCAACTTCAATTTGTTTCTTTCTATTATTTTCTACTGTACTCCGACTACACTAGTTAGTTTATACTAAAACAATTACACCTCTCGCCCTCATGGGCTATGAGTTAAATAGCCGATTCGGCTGCGCCTCATGGGCTATTGACTCGTAGCCCATTCGGGCTGCGGGTCTAACTGTTAAATATTTCAATGCCACAAGTATGTTACTGTTTTCAACAGACAGTCTACTTGTGTTACAGTACAACACACCTGGGAAACAAGATCAAGACCTTGTGAGTAAAGAAACTAATAAGTTAAGTAAGCCAGCTCACCTGTCCCTCATGTGCACCTTGTACAAGTCCAGCAATATCAACGACATTAAGAAAAGCAGGAACTTTACTAAAAATATGAATACACCAAAAACATATTATTCATGGACCAACAAATGCAGCACAATAAATATCCAAGATACATAACTTAGTAGTAGAAATTATGTTACTTAATTGCCAAGCAAATCCTAATAATCAATCATTATACTATGATCATATGCATTCAATAGGCAAATTCATAGATACATATTTTTTTTTGTAGTTTGTTGAGTGTACTGCACGTAAATGAGTGTACTACACTCATTTGAGTGTAATACACGCACCTGTATAACTCATTAACAGAATTAAATTTGCCTGGGGAATACATGATTGACTAGTTCGTCAAAGTTTATCCCGCCAAGCTCACACTTCGATGTACTGTGGTTTTTTTATTTGATTGTTTGTGTGTTTAACTTCCAAATAAATCACCCAGCTTACGCTGATTAGTTCACCAAAGTTGATTTCTAAAAAAATTTTTTATACAATTTGCACCCCCCCTCTAAACCAACCCCCCATCTGACACAAGAATATATTTTTTTACCCCCACCCCTCCCCTTGAAAACATTTAAGCACCAGTCCCATTCATCCAAACTATTACCAGGTTACAATTTCATCAATATCGCGGCTAAGTCGAAAAACGTAGATGAGCATGAGGATAATTCTCTGACCTAGTGGAATAACCATTGACCGTTTGATATTGCTTGGTCTTGGGGTACCTGTCTGCTCACTTTTCTTCTCTGTGTTTTTACTGTTTTGAAGTTCTTGAAATTATATGACTCCATGGGGAAATTAATCTCCTATTCTGATTTCTACGGAGCCCTGTAAGGGCCACCCACAAACACAAATTTTATGAAAGAATATCATGTGACACTGCTTTACTATCGCGTGATACTGCTTTATTATCGCGTGATACTGTTTTATTATCGCACGATAATGTCTTATTTTAAAATACATACATTACTTAGCTAGACAACATGGCGGCGAACATGCAAGTCCGATGTTTGCAAGTCCGATGTTTGCAAGTCCGATTTTGTTAGCAGTACGCATGCATGCGTGCATAACGAGAGGGACTGGGTTCCATGATTACTCACATGGAGAATAAATGATGTGTTCAAATCAACAAGCGCTTTCGTGGCGCAGTGCGATAATCCACTGGATTAATATCTACCAGGCATTCCTCGTGATTCAGCCAAGTTAAGCCCGATCGGGTGAGGTAAGTAAATGGATGGGTGACCTGAATGTAAGTGGTCAGGGGGTTAAGAAAGTGATAGAAGTAGGGGGTGGTAGTAGGAAGAGAAGTGGGGATGTAGGAAGAGGAGGGGAGGGGTGGGTTGCTAAAAAATAGGTCAAATTGACCCTGAGTCAAATATTCAACCTTGGTCAATTTCATTCAACCTGGTGTTTGTGTTTGAGGTAATGTTTTCTTCAGGTCATTTTTTCAAGAATTTCTAAAAAGGGAACTTACATTGTACATTCATTGATGTTAGGGTTTTTGGATCAGTTCTCAAGGAACATGTAAGAAGTATTATATTTCTGTGTTGTTTTTAGATTATAGCCCTAAATAATATGGAGCGTCATTAGTGCCAAAATTCACTTGTGGTATTATGATGTAAGTATTTAGTTTCCTGAGGAAAAAATGGTGTTATGATGATAATTGTATCGAGTAAAAATGGCGTTATGAAGTGAAATTCAAATTTGTGAAGTAAGTTTGGAATTATGAAGTAAGTTTGGAATTATGAAGTAAGTTTGGTATCATGAAGTGAGTTTGGTATTATAAAGTAAGTTTGGAATTATGAAGTAAGTTTGGAATTATGAAGTAAGTTTGGAATTATGAAGTAAGTTTGGCATTATGAAGTAACTGGTTTGGCATTATGATGTAAGTTTGGTATTATGAAGTAAGTTTGGTATTATGAAGTAAGTTTGGTATTATGAAGTAAGTTTGGCATTATGAAGTAAGTTTGGAATTATGAAGGTATGAGCACTTGCGAGCTGAGGGCTCACGGGAAGACAAACACACATTCATCGCCTACAAACATGGCGGACAATCCATTGACTGGTGATGCTCTGAAAAAGTGTGTCGAAAACCTCGTTTCAGCAGCTGAAGCTTTAAAAAGATGTGCTAATTTCCCATCTCCAATAGCAAGTAGTATAAATCGAATTCCGGGGGTGTACTCAGAAGATTTTTGGGTAGGGGTGTGCCACGGAGACCTCAAAACCCTGACCCTATCCCAGACCTAAAAATACTGTATCCTAGAAATACCATATCCTATCCCAGACTTGAAGCAAAAATATATATACTCTATACCAAAATCTATACCTATCCCAGCAAAAAATATGTACCCTATCCCAGATCCCGAACAGTTTTAAATTAAAATTACATTACGAAAGCCGTTGTTTTGTTTTAATATGGTATTTTAAGCTGTAGTGTGGTCGATAGAGCGCTAAGCATGGCGCCAACGACAAATATATCAAAATCCATACCCTTTCCCAGACCAAAACAGTAAAACGGATACCCTATCCCAGACCTCGGTAGCTCAAAAACCATACCCTATCCTGCGGCACATACCCGTATAGGCCATATAAGGGAGTACCCCTCCCCCCGAGATCGACTCCTATCTCCACTCGAAGCACATGGTAACTGACTTTTTGGCTAAACACCATGTACCGTACCATCGTCTTACTCGTCATCCAGGGCTGCATGCGCATCAACAGCAAAGAGGCGCAGGACCCACAGTACAAACATTTCATTTATCCCCATGCGAAATACTGGGACACATAAGGTTTTCCTACTTGCACATAAAAGTTGTGTGAATGTGCAGTCGTCGAAGGAAAAGATGGAGCACGGATTAGCTGGACTGGTAGAACGAGACATTGTCTTTCAAAAAGATGGTGATTCGGAGCATGTGACCAAGAAGATTGTGGAAGCGTTCCCATCATTGGAAAAAGCCGGAGGATTCGAAGTAATGTGTACGGTGGGTGGATCGTCGAAAATTTTGGAAGTCATCGGAATTCCCCCAGGGGATACAACGTTGTGTTTTTGAAATCTTCCCTTCTCTAAGCAAAGGCTTATGTACGGCCCATACAAAAATCATTATCACTGGAGCCCCTTTGCGAGAGACAGGATGTAGATGTGAGTACTTTAAATATTGCTGGTAACACCGCTAGTGGCGAGCACCTGGGGCACTTACTTCATAATTCCAAACTTACTTCATAATTCCAAACTTACTACATAATAACAAACTTACTTCATAATACCAAAATCACTTCATAATACCAAAATCACTTCATAATACCAAAATCACTTCATAATACCAAACTCACTTCATAATACCAAACTCACTTCATAATTCCAAACTTACTTCATAATTCCAAACTTACTTCATAATAACAAACTTACTTCATAATACCAAAATCACTTCATAATACCAAACTTACTTCATAATTCCAAACTTATTTCATAATTCCAAACTTACTTCATAATACCAAACTCACTTCATAATACCAAACTCACTTCATAATTCCAAACTTACTTCATAATTCCAAACTTACTTCATAATTCCAAACTTATACTTCACAAATTTGAATTTCACTTCATAACGCCATTTTTACTCGATACAATTATCATCATAACACCATTTTTTCCTCAGGAAACTAAATACTTACATCATAATGCCACAAGTGAATTTTGGCACTAATGACGCTCCATTTAATTAACTTTCATTAGGATTTTAATAATGCCCCGGCTATTTGCAATCGCTTCAAAGTTCGTTTGGTTGCTTATTAAGCGAATGCAGAAAACCGTGCTTTTCCTAGCGCGTAGCGATCAGGTTTAATCGGTTGTGGTGGCGGCTGCAGTACTGAACATAGCAATTTGGAAGGTCATCTGACAGATCAAAGACTGATACATATTTCCGTTCCGATTCTTCCGAGTCTTTCGGTACCGATACTGTACTTATTTCCGATTCCCATTCTATCGGCACCGATTCAATCGGGTGGACTTTCAGTGACATCGGAATCGGATCTATTACCGAATGATCGGAATCGGTCAGCACCGATTCCGATATTTGGACGCGCTCCCTAATGTAGGGTTATTTTAACTTTACTAAAACACGGACTAATGATAGATACATGTAGGAGATTTAAAACAGTGTACTGTAGATCGAAATGTTTGTTAGCTCCGCAAGCGGCGTGGAAATATGCCAGTTTCTTGCTACTTCGATGGTCGTTGTTTTAGTTTTGATATTGACACTTTTTTTCTTTGCTTCCCCAACTTCTCTAAATTTCTTCATCGTGTAGCATCATTAAAGATAGGACACATGATATGTACACAAACATTAGCTAGCTGACTAGGAAGCCCACACGAAACTTCGCTTCTTCGAAATGTCGCTTCGTAATTTCGATCCGTCCAAGATCAAGTTACTTTTTTCCGGCTCACTCGGTCAATTCGACCAACCTGAGTTGTAAACTTTATTTGGACTTTGACTAACTGAACTTTTCGGCTCATTTTTGAACGGTACAGGAGGACAACTGTAGAGTTTACTTCAGTTCAGTCTGTATAATCAGGCTAAGAATAGAAATCTGATGCTTTGAACCCGGTTTGAATCGAAGGCCGGAAGGGTAATATACGAAAGGAATGGAAGTGTTCAATTTTGTAAAGGTTACCGTATCAATAATAT
Organism: Actinernus sp. WN-2022; assembly: GCA_030867875.1. Taxonomy (NCBI): domain Eukaryota; kingdom Metazoa; phylum Cnidaria; class Anthozoa; order Actiniaria; family Actinernidae; genus Actinernus; species Actinernus sp. WN-2022. The sequence continues at coordinate 137,030,156 of JAOWCC010000577.1, read as the reverse complement.
TCAGATCTGTCAGCCTTCCAGATCTTTGTAAAAGTCATTGCATGAAGTTTTCAAGTAAATTCGGACCATGCAGCATGCAGTTATCGAAATATCGTGAGCCGTAAAATAAACAAAACAACGGCTGCTCGCTAATGCACCTATCAATTGAAACCCCGACCCCCCCCCCCCCCCCCCACCCCGGGACAAGGTGGGGATTTGACTTGACATCCTTACAAATGTTGATAAACCCCGACACCAGTGGGCATGTTTTCTGGTAAAACCCCCACCCTGGTGGGGCAACTCAATGGTATTATGTCATTTTTAACAGTCTTAATAAAATAATAATGAGTGTATGTTATTAAAAACGTTATTACAAAATGAATTCCAACAAGAGCTACAATAATGGCAGAACAAGAAGTACATGTGGTAAAACCTGCATGTTTATATAATATTGATTTGCTCTGTGTCTTGTGCTGATGTACATGTATTGGCATAATGAATCTAACACAATAGAAAGGATAAGCATTTTTCAGAGGTACAGTCAATCTAGTTTCGCTGTTGAATAGTTTAAGTGTAATTTGGTGATAACTAATTTTACTTTTTAGTGTATCTAAATTTAACTAATTTAAATTTCACTTGCAACGGTCCTCAAAGTCTGGAGGCCGCATTTTGTTTTGTTTCCATATTTGATTGGTTAATTTTGTTTTGTCATTCACATCCATCAATCGTAGTTCAGAAATAGCATGTACTTCCTGCCAAATTTAGAACCGTTGGTCGCATGACACTAAGCTATTTAGTGACACTATTTAGTACTAATTTAGTAATCTAATTTTTACATTAGCTAACTATCCAGCAGTAGACAGTCTAGAACTGCTCTAAAACTGTACTGTACTGTAACTACCACATCTGTATATATCTTATGTAATTAGGATGCTGTAGGATACAGTAGCAGGGACCCAAAGCTACTTATTCTGCACTGGAGGTACAGGAGGGACAGAACCACTCGCCAACCATTTCGTCTGCAAATCCTGAAAAATCCCCTACCTCCTTGGGCAAAACAGTTCCCAGACCGGCGGTATGTGGCCCGCTTTAAAGCTTGACTCACTCGCTGAGCGCAAAGCATACATGTAACACCAAATAAACTTTTGCTTCAGTGTAGTTTCACATTTACGGCAGTTCCTTGTCTTGTTACTAGTATTGAAAGGTTTCGGCAGAAATCATTGTAAATGTTTGCGTATAAAAATCTCAACTCTTCTTGGAGTCTGAATTTCCACGTGCAATCAGTCAGGCGTGAACGTGTCAGTCTGATATTTTACAGAACATCAACAGAGTTTTGAAGCAACGTTTGTCATATTGATCAAGACGTGCAAAAACTTCTATACTCTTACAAGAAAACTTCTACTGGGAAAGTGCAATTCCTTTTGAATTAAAAGAGCTTTAAATGCATCGGATCAGATCAGTCAGTTCGCGTAAATGGAAATTAATTGCGCCCGCGGTATTTGTGTCAGAAATGAGACACGCGTCTGGTTCAGTGACAGTTAATGATTGACGGGGACTTTTATTATAAGAATCCGGTACGCTGGGTATTTACCAAAACCATCTTACTGTATAGCTGTACTTTGTAAAACTGTTTGTCATGAATTCGAATTTGTCACGCGTTAAATCGATCCTGGTGGAAGAAAGGTTAAAATACGAAATTGTGCAATGAACACGTACATGTACGCTTGCCGAAATTTCTTCGAAATGCAATGCAATGTCGGTTGCTCTATCGGGTCGAATAAAAATGTAGTTCTTCATGTCTGTCTTGGGGTCTGTTTGTTGTTTTCCGAAGCGTGGGATCGCTGCCTGAGCAGCACGACAATTGAGTTCGGCTCCACTGAGTTCAACTCGGGTTTATGTCAACTCGTGATGGCGTAAATCATGTTTACAAAAATTTAATAGAGCAACTTGGAAATCGGACAGATCGATGTGAGTTCCGAACAAGTCACTGTTATGTTCGATCGGATCGGATTGGATGTAATCGGATCGAATCGGAATATTTGCTATCGGAATCGGACAAGACTTGAAAGTACCTCTACATTTTCCCGATGCTCAAGTATCGGAAAGGGCATCGGATCCGATTCCGATAATCGGATTTCCGCCCGATATTTGGACGTGCTCCCTTAGTGAGCACCTGTCGCTGACGGTTAGGGTCTTTTTAAATATAGGGTAAGGGTTTGGATTAATTCACAGGAACACTGAAGAAGGTTTACAGTCTGTATTATTTAGTGACTAGCTCTAAACAGCCTAAATAATATTAGTGAGCACCCATTGTGGATGGTTAGGGTGTTTTTAAATGTAGGGTTAAGTGATCAGTTCATAGCACCATTGAAGAAGCATTATATTTCTCTGTTGTTTAATAGTGACTTACCGGTAGCTCTAAACACCCAAAATTAGTGAGCAATTGGGTTTACTGAGGTTACTGTTTAGGGGTTGGATTACAATGTAGTTCACAGGACAGTTAAATTGATTTATAATAGTGTTAGGAACGAGTTTGCTTGGAGTGGGGTGCTAACTGACTTTAATAAATCTGCTTGTTACTGGCCCTAAATGTTCTGCATGGAAATGGCAAAGTAACTCAAAGTGGAAGATAACTGTTGTTGATAGCGTTTTGAGTTATTTCGATCATATATCTATTTTTGCATCTTTTCAAATCCTAAGTGGGTGATTCTTTGATGAGAGGACAAGAGAATATAATACAGCATTTCTCTGAGTCACTTCCATTTGTTTCTAGTCACAGAGTCAACAGAGTCAACCATGGCGGTGAGAGCGTTCTTGTTAGCTCTGAAACTATTTTACTTATTGCGACTCCTAAATGTTCTTCCACGCTCCATATTTCATCCTACCAACGATGTGGAACTTAAGCTTAACTCCTATGGGTCATTTTGTCGTCCGAAGTTAATGTTCGGTCAAGATATTTTGGCTAAGTTCACCCGCGTTAATATTCAAGCGACGAACATGAGAGTCAAGCGAAGCGGAATTTCTTCCTCTCCGAGTTCTGGAAGCGTCTCCTTGAATAGATATCTACTGAGTACTATTCTGCTTCTATCTAATGACGTGAACTTGAATCCTGGTCCGAATATCAGAGGACTTCAGTGTGGCGGCTGCAATTCTACTATTAGAAGAAACCAGCGACATGTTTGCTGCTGTGGCTGCATGCATAATTTTCATCTTAATTGCGTATCACTGACGGGAGCTGAGTTACGTCAATCTACTAGTGATTCTACAAACTCTGAATGGTTTTGCATAAAGTGCTTCCTACCACCTGTCAATGATTCTTATTTTGGAGAGAACATTTCTTCAAACTCAGACCATATGAATCCTTCCGACATTAAATTTGAATTTTCTGCCTCGACTGGTACAGCTCAACTCAAGCGTGCAAGAGGCTTAACAATGGCTCATTTGAATATAAGAAGTCTGATAAAGAATATTGAAGAACTGCGTCAGTTTGTTTATGCGAACAAACTCGACGTAATAACTTTATCGGAAACCTGGCTGGACTCTTCCATCATAGACGAGGAAATTGGTATCGAAAACTTTCGATTAGAACGGCGAGATCGTTGCAGAAATGGCGGTGGTACAGCCATTTATTTACGCGAGCGTTTCTCTTATGATCGCTTGGCCTTGCCAACTGAATTCACAGATCTGGAGTTGGTTTTGTGCAGTGTAAAATTTCCACACTCTCGTCCTCTTCTAATCGGTAGCGTCTATCGTCCGCCGGATGATACTGATTTCAATTCGACTTTCATGAACTACCTGGACCAATTATCATTTGAGGGCTCTGAACTTTTCCTGTTGGGTGATTTCAACTGGAATGCAACCTCATCCAAGGGAAAAGAATTTGTAAAGTCGATGAATGATATTGGCCTCAAACAGTTAATTACAGATCCTACCCGTGTTACTCCTCATTCTACTACACTTATTGATATGATTTTTACTAACTCTAGTCATCGGGTTGCTGACTCTGGAGTTATTGAGTTATCAATGAGTGACCATTATATGGTGTTCTGTAATAGAACATGCAAACTACCTCGGGCTAAACCTAAAGTGATCAAGGTTCACAGCTTCAAAGGTTTTGATCCATCTGCTTTTGTTGCTGATCTTCAGAGCCAACCATGGGATACTGTCTATCTATTTGACAGCCCTGAAGATGCTTGGTTTGGTATGGAAGTGTTTCTGAAGGATGTTTGTAAAATACATGCTCCTCTACGGACGCTTCGTGTACGAGGTACTCAGCCCGCGTGGATGTCAGACAAGATCAGATTATCAATGAAACAACGAGATAACATGAAGCGCAAAGCTGTCAAGTCTAAATTGGATCATGACTGGATTAGCTACAAAAACCTGAGAAACACGGTCACTCGTCAAATTGAACTAGCCAAGCGTGATTATTATAATGACTTGCTCACGGAACATGCCAATGATGCTTCCAAATTATGGTCTGCTATCAGAAAGCTTATACCTAAGAAGAACAAGGTCTCTGTGCAAGAGGTTACGCTTGACAACAAGATCTATTCGGACAACTCTGGAGTAGCTAACTGCTTTAATAAGTTCTTTACATCAGTTGGTGCACGCCTCAAGAGCACTGTCTCGATACCGAATGTAAGCGGGCGCAGAAACTGTTCTACATCTCGTGAGGTTCCAGATTTTGCGTTCAAAAACATACCGGTTGATTTTGTGCGCAAAGAACTATCATCATTGCGTGCCAATAAATCTTCTGGGTTGAAGGATATTCACTCACGCATACTTAAAGCCGGTGCCAGTGTTCTAGCTGCCCCACTTACCCACATCTACAACTTATCATTGCAGCACAGTGAAATACCCAAGGCATGGAAATCAGCTACTATTACTCCTCTCCATAAGTCCGGATCACTTTCAGATCCTAATAACTTTAGACCGATTTCAGTTCTCCCAGTCGTTATGAAGATCTTTGAACGTGCCATTCATAAGCAGCTCTATGACCATCTGTCTACCAACAAGCTGTTATCACCATACCAATCTGGCTTTAGGCCTGGCCATTCCACCTGTACTGCCCTCCTAGACGTCTCAGACTATATTCTGAAGAACATCGATAACGGAAACCTCATCGGAACAGTATTCTTAGACCTTAGCAAGGCCTTTGACATGATTAACCACTCCACTCTTAAGGTCAAACTTGCCAACATTGGTGTTAAAGGACACGCCTTGGACTGGTTCAATAACTATCTCTCTAATAGAACTCAGTCTGTCATTATTAATGGAACTCTATCTGATACTATAGAAATAACACTAGGAGTACCTCAAGGCTCGGTCTTGGGGCCATTACTATTTATTATTTTCATCAATGATCTACCACATAATGTTCACCATTGTAAGGTAGTAATATATGCCGATGATACTGCTCTCTTTTTTGCCGATAAGGATGTTCAGATTATACAATCTGTACTTCAGGATGAACTTAGTGCTCTTAGTAGATGGTTTACTGATAACGAATTAATTGTAAATTGTACTAAAACTAAAGTTATGTTATTTGGTTCTAATCAACGTTTAGCAAGATCACAGAAGCCTTCTTTGTCACTATCAGGAACACTATTAGAACTACCAGAGACTGTTAAGTATCTAGGTTTGTCTTTCGATGCTACAATGAACTGGCATGACCATATTGATGTCATTGCTTCTAAAGTATCTCGTAGACTTAACCTCCTTGGGAGGATCCGGAAATATCTTAATGTCGACACTTGTAAGCTTCTGCATGGAACTCTTATTCAGCCGCTGTATGAATACTGTGATGTAATCTGGTCTAATGCGGATAAAATTAACCTTGATAGACTTCTGAGGTTACAGAAGAGAGGAGCGCGCATCATACTCCGGAGGAAAATCCGAGAAGAACGCACAGAGCAGTTATTCAGAGAGCTTGGTTGGGTCCCCTTACTTGATCGATGGCACTTTCATAAATGTCTTACTGTCTTTAAATGTTTGAATGGACTTTGTCCACCTTATCTTAGGAATTTGTTTTCTCGTAATTCTGATGTTCATAATTACAATACTCGAAATAGGTCTAATCTCCATATGGTTAAAATATCCTCTAAATCTGGTTATAGATCCTTTGCCTATTCAGCAGCTAAGTTTTATAACAGTCTCAGTTCAACCATTAAGAGCTCTCATTCTATCAGAACCTTCAGCGCCAATTACTGGTTGGACTCGTCTGTCAGATCATTATAGTTTATCATTATAGTTTATTGTTATTATTTTATCAGTAGTTTAACATTATTATTATTATTATTATTATATATAGTTACTTATTAGTAGTTAGGTTAGTTTTTATCTTAGATATGATTGCTTGTCTGTATTTATTGTTATGTTTGTATTTGTATTATATCTTAGACGCACAGCTTCAATGTAAATAAGTGTTTAGCTTTTTTGAATTCTGTGCATAATAAAGTATCTATCTATCTAACAGTATCAGTATTTTATTCCATTTGAAAAGCTGACTCTAACCAATACGAGCTGGTAACACTCCAAGACCTTCTGCACTCGTTACTTTACTGAGATACTGTTTAAGCTCTTGAATCGTAGAAATATTCTTCTAGATACAATGTTAGAGGTGATTCACTTTCTTTTCACTTTCTTTTCTCTTTCTTTTATCTGTCGGTGATCTGAGTGATTTATTAACTCTGTAAAAGTTGGTTCGGTTGACACAGTTTGTTTCGAAGTATGAGTGGAGCCATAATGAAGTACACCTGATCATCTACATTATTTTGTATAAACGATGTATTTTTCTGGATTTAGCTTGCTTACTTCCCTTGAATTGCTGCAGTTTTCATGAAAGAATGCAGAGTCAACACAAACTTCATCTGTGTTACAGTTTGGTCCGGGTTTAATATCGTTCATGTTATTGTTTCCAAGTCCGATTTTGTTAGCAGTATGCATGCGCGCTTAATGAGAGGGACTGGGTTCGATGATTACTCACTTGGAGAATAAATGATGTGTTCAAATCAACAAAGCGCTTCCGTGGCGCAGTGCGATAATCCACTGGATTATTATCTACCAGGCGTTCCTCGTGATTCAGCCAAGTTAAGTCCGATCGGGTGAGGGGTGACCTGAATGTAAGTGGTATAGTATGACATCAGAGGGGTTAAGAAAGGGATAGAAGTAGGGGGTGGTAGTAGGAAGAGAAGGGGGATGTAGGAAGAAGAGGGGAGGGGAGGGTTGTGCAAAAACAATATTTTGTAGGGGTGGGGTGGGTGATTTTTTTTTTTAGTAGTCCCCCCTAAAAAAACTAAACCCCTTTTTATGAATCCCCAAAAATAATAAATCCCTTTTTAGAATCATTGATAGCCAAACCTGGGTCAATTTGATCCGGAGTCAATTTGACCTGAAGGGTCAATTTTACCTGCAACATATACACACACAGTCTGCATGCATACTCACAACTGGAGAGAATGCTCATATATTGACTAATTTACCACAGCCTGCATACATGTACTAACCTCAGAGGTTTATGATAATCACATAGGAAGTCCCATCTCTCATCTGGGACAGGCGCTCGACGTGCATGAAAGAGAAAAAAGGAATGACTGACGGTCAGTACATGTCACATTTTTCTTTTCTTATTTTTGCCTGAATTTATGATTTATATATGTATCAAATGGGTACATTAAATAGGACTTACAAACTACTGGTAGGCTAGTCTAAGCCCACCTTAATAATCAACAAAGCATTCCATGTCTATCATGCAAGAAAATTAAACAAATGGCAAACCAGAATCTAATTTTAACCTTTTTTTCATAAATCTTTTTGATGGTTAGATCCAACATGTGTACAATTTTTCCTGACCCATGACTGCATAAGTCAAAGCCTGGGCCCAGTCGTTCAAAGCAAGGGTAACTTTATCCCTAGAATAGCACTAAATCTAATTGTATTCTAAACAATTTACCCGCGGATTAGTGGTTTAACCCCAGTGTAGTGCTTGCACCCTTGCTTCAAACAACTGGGCCATGGGTCGATCCCTGGTTAGACGTCATCTCATTAATGCATTCTTTTCCATGCTGCCTTTCTATCACAACAGCATCATTTTATAGAGAAACACACAGTTTGCCAGTTTTTAGTAAAGAAAAAAGTTATTTTAGTCAACATGTTTTAAAAGTATTTTTTTCAAATTATTGAAAAGTTGAATTAATTAGATGATGTATACCCAGGAATCAACCCAGACTTTTACTTGTGGTCATGGGTCAGGAACGATCAATTTTTCATGATTTCAAACAAGCATAGAACGTAAGTCATTGTTGAGTATTCTCTGTAAACCAAAACTTTCTTAACAGAAGTACCCTGACAAAACTTGATGTAGAATAATGTATTGATACTTTTGAAAAAAACATTAGGTGCACTTTAAAGGGGCCATCTCACCCACAGTGCTTTGACTGCGCTCATATAACATAGCAGGCATTTTCGATGCCATCAAAATCAAGAGTTTTATGGCAGTGGTTTTAATCTTCTCTGCCAATGATCCTTCCAGCTATCGTCAAAAAAATCATACTAGGTTGAACCTTTTTTATTGCTCTTCATATTGAGCCTCTTATTTAAGTGTTTTCAATTATTTGGTCATGTAAATTTTAGTTATATTTCAGGTGGCCGTAGTTCTCTGATGGATGCCAGTCTCGTTCGTCTTCAACGAAAAGAAACAATTGTCCGTTTGTGTTCACAATTTCCACATACAACATGGAGAAGCTACATGTATTCTGACCATTAATCTTTATATGTAAAGATATATTAACGCTTAGTTCGAGTATCTACTATCTTTGAGCAAATTTGGATTTTTGAACACCGTGGCGGCTGGCTTACGTGACCACAATTTGCAACCAAACTCCGCTTGAAGAACTGAACAGTTTCCTAAAATCATTTTCAGGGCTTTGCCGTTTAACTTGTGGAAACAGGGCTTTTAGACAGTGATTTTGCCGAGATTTTCGGATTCACCGGTCGATCATTTGAAGTTTATACTCGCACAAAATTTGACAAACAAAGCCGCTGAGACTGCATCATAATAATAATGTCCCATTCAAGCGAGCTGTAATTCATTCACTGTTCTCTCTTGAACTGGTTCTCTGGCACCAGCAACGAGATTGCCTGCTAGCAGATCGATCTATCTCTCTCTGTCTGCAAGTAAAAATAAAACCGAGGAGAGAAACCTCTCGCTTTCATAATATTTATTAGTAATTACCCGGAGAGAGTGTTCTCTGTTTATAGCAGCGATGGGTGAGCGGTAAATATTATAGTACAGCCAAGTACTGCTGTATAACACTTTGTTGACTTCACATTCAACTTGTAAGGTACTGTTATTTTCATCAAGGTCATCCATGTTCAAATCAAAATAATTATCATGTCACCAACATAAAGAATACGCTCAGTTCGTGAGGTTCCTGCCGTGAACAAGGGGTCAAAGTCTCGGATATAAACAAAAACAAAGCACGCTAAGCACTGTGGCTGAGACAGTCCCTTTAAATAAAGCTGTGTTGATTTTTTAAAGCAATTTCCTATTCTAATTATACATGATACATGTAACCTGAATTGTACTCATGTCAACAAAAATTGCTCCAGTTCTTATATGTATTATTACAAAATTAATCCAGTAAAATGATATTATAATACATAAGTGGTAGTAATGATAAATAATACAATGTATGAATGTTTTACCCACCCTACCCATGTCACATATACATGTAGTCCTACACTTCTATTACAAAAGCAAGAGGTGAATACTTATTTTCATTGGGATCTGCAAAATATAAACAAAACAAAACTGTTATAATAATATATATCATTACTATTAATACTGTGTAGATTCGTGTATCCAAGATAGAAATAACTATAAGAGTTTGCAACCTAGTTTCTCTGGATACGAATTTGCTACAATGCTTACTGTACTAAAATATAAGCTTTTGAATGTAACCTTGCTCTGATAGAACTGGTAGGGGTACCAGGACTATAATGTCACTCGGGCCCAGTAAAAAAGGAGTGAAGGAGGCAATCTACATCTGAGCTTTATAGAAACCCACCCTCAATCGTGACAGAGGCAAGTACAATGTAGAATTTGTCCCTGTGTGGAACAGTTCCACTGGGCCCAAGTGATGTTACAGTCCTGGTAACCTTGCCAGTTCTAACAGAGCGAGGTTACATTGTGATCAAGGTCAATGAATTTTTTTTGGCCAAATGCTGATTTTCGTTTTAGCAAATTTGTATCCAGAGTAACTACATGTACATGTACAAATGTAGGTTTCAAACTCTTATAGTTATAATAATTACTATTACTGGTATTATATTACTCATTATGTATTTATAAATGTTTTTCAAGCATGCTGGTTGGTAGCTTAAACTTTCCCTAATAGCATTGAAATGGACACATGTAATATTTGAGTAATTGCTCATTTATTACATTGAAGGGGATGGCACCATTCAGGGAGAGTATGAGGTGCTGTATGTTGCAAAATTCAAACCTTGTCTCTCATACATGCTGAAATGCACACACATTAACTGAAATCCGTTGTCGACATCACAGTTTTGTTCATGTGGGAATTTTCAGCATACTTCATAAATCTCAGTGTGAAAAAGTTCTTGTAGCTACTCCATGTAAGGTTACAACTTAGGGACCAGAACAGCAGGCTAGGCTACTCAGCAAAACGAAACTGCCAGTCTGGGTAAAGATGGCATCTGAACTCATGTATATCCTTTTATTGCTTTGTATGCACTCCTCTACATTACATGTATGTGAAGACCAAGACATAATAGAGTACGTCTAGATACGTCTGATACACTTGATACCCATTATTTTCATGTAATTATGATCCTTGTGATATGCAATATGTCTGATATGCTTGATACCATGATGCTTTTGGAATATGGTCCTTGTGATATGCAATAGCCCACTTCCACAATATGCTTTACTTGTCATGCACAAAGGTTTCAATATGAGGCCCATGCTAAATTAAATTTATTCTTTCCACAGAGAAAATAATAAATTTAATTTAGCACGGAGCCTTGTATTGAAACCTTTGTGCATGACAAGTAAAGCATATCGCGGAAGTGGGCTAGATCTATTAATGTGACATGCTTGATTACCCATGATGCTTTTCATACATGATCCTTGTGATACATGTACACAAGTTTGATAGCCATGATACTTTCGAAATTATAATTTATTGTCTGTGTGTGTTAAACATAGAGTTCCCACTCACTTAGGGCTAGGGTTCACATGGGTGAACAACACGTTTACAATAATAATAATAATAATATTTTGACAGGAAAGCTCCACTCACAATTTGTGATTTTCAGGGATGTCCTGTATTAAAAATATATATTTCACTAATATATGGAAAACAGAAAAGATAAATGGTTGAAATAAAATAGAAATAGAACAAGGATTATTATGAAATTACATTATGTGCCAGTAAGATTTAAAAATTGATAATGTAATTGATAATGGTAATAGAACTGAGTGGAGTGCAATTTGGTCTGAAATCATACGAGTGATTACAAAATTGCACGACCGCGAAGCGGGAGTGCAATTTGTAATCAAGAGTATGATTTCAGACCAAAATTGCACTCCACTCAGTTCTTTTACCACTTAATTATGTTCATTTTGAAATTTTAACAAACGAAAAACTTTCGTAAATTTGTTTTTTTACAACAACAAACTAGAAAGGTCAAGTGGGTAGAGCTTTGAAGAAGGCAATTAAAATCTAAGAGCGTGCGCGAGCGATCACGTAATCCCTACGCTGTGAAATGGCTTCTCAAATTCTGCTTTTTGATTGGTTCAGCAAAAGGATGCAATAACAGACACAAAATGATGCAATTTAGGCTGAAATCACTGCTGCTTTTAACCAATCAAATTGCAGGAAACGCCAATGATTTCAAAATGAATATAATTAATTGTATAACTTCAGAGTCTAAAGAGTTCCAGTCTAATAGAGCATGGTAGGTAAGCTTCTGTTGTCCCCAATTCCTATGTGCGAATGGTAAATGTAGATTGTGCTGACGGCATGTATTATATGTATGAACTAGCCCTAAACAAAACAGGATTAATTATAGAATACCCTACCACTTGGTTCATTAATAATGCATTTTATCAAATTCTCATACAAACCTTCTAAAAACCTAACCCTGAAATAAAAAAAAAACCTAACCATTTCAACCCCAAATCATTCATAGCACGAGTCTAAATACACCTGAGCTAAATGGATAATTTTGCAAAATTTGTAAGGGCTTTTCAAGTGATCTATCGAAGTGGCGGGGTATTCTGTAGTTGTACCAAATAAACGGATATATCTAGAAAAGTAAATAAATATTGTTATATTGTTATAGCAGTCCGAAAAATTCACTGACGGGATATGTCAGTAAAATGTAAAGCGCCATGAGACTGTGGTGATATGGTGCTATATAAATATGGCCTATTATTATTGCAGCTTACAGCTGATGTACATTGCTTTTACTCCCCACTACATTGTTTAGGACACACAACACTTGACTCACAAGTTGATTATTTACGGAAGAAGAAAACTGGAGAACCCGGAGAAAAACCCTCAAATGCAGATAAGGAATCAACAACAAACCTAACTCACATACGGTGCCCGAGCTGGGAATCGAACCCGAGACCGCAGCAGTGAGAGGTGAGTGTTTTCCACCTGTGCCAACCTGCATCCCCAGGTGCACTGTAATCTGCAGTTTAGCCGAAAAAGGAATAATAACTTACTAGTAAGTACTAAAGTATTAGCATAGATGTATAGTACACATGTAGTACCTTAACTTGTTTTTATCGGTGATGATTACAAGTGAATGGCGATGTTTCGTGTTGATAAACATTGCAATTGTCATGCTAATGTGCCAACCATGATTTGTAAAGCCCGCTTTGTGTTAGGAACCAATGGATCTCTGGTTGGCACATTAATGACAATAAATGACGACACATGAAACATCGCTATACACAACTCAATCTATAATTCTATTATTATTAAACATGCAAATCTAAATTAAACATGTAAATAATTCGAAAAGTAAACGACTCACCTATGGTACAGAAAGGAAAGTTTTCCGCTGTTGCAGTACTTTTTGTCAAGACATTGAAAAACGTAGACTTCCTAGTCAACAGACAGAACAGTACCAGTATATCAACATCCACGTGAATCAATTCAAATCTCAACAGAAGTATAATCACTTACTAATATACTCAGTGACTTACCCTACGTTTGGAAGCCCGACAATCCCACATTTTAATGACGTGCCAAATCGACCCATTAAAGCTGGCTGCATTTCTTCCTCTTTCTTTTTCGGAGGCATCTTGACGCACGAAGAAGTGTAGATGGAACAAGAAACAGCCTTTGAGTTTGGGAACACAACCCTGACAAAATGGCGGACAGACATCTACTACGCATGCCCGTAATACAGCTACCACTGGCTCAACCTCGTTCCCAGGGTCTACCGCGGAAGATTTTTTTACAGCTGCTTGGGATTCCCGATTTTTTTGGGGGGGGGGGGGGGTGGGGGATGATACTCCCGTATATGGCCTATACGGGGACGTGCCGCTGGACAAGGTACGGTTTTTGGTCTCTCTGGCCTGAATAGGGTATATAATTTCATGCGAGTCTGTCCAAAACAGGGTCCACAAGATTGTGAAATATTATTCACTTGTAAGATCTACCTGAAGGAGGCTGGTTAATTTGGCCAGCCGAAATATTGTTAACTTATCAATATATACGTTGTTTGATCAGCTTTTCTGTAGTCCTTAGACTTATTCACTTATTACCGTTTTGGCTGATCAGATCTGATCAGATCTGCTAGATCCAACGTACCACCGACAGAATTGTTTTTGCTAGCTCATTAGCATTACATATCCACAAGATCATTTTCACCCAATCAAGCATTACACAAAGAACATAAAGGATGGACCATTTGGCAGTTGATGGGGAGAGTACCGAAAATCCCTAAAATTTAGGAATAGTACCAAGCCCCCCGGGGGGTAAATTCCCTAGGAAATATACCCCCACCCCCCCCC